>OY783206.1:14173806-15489528 GCA_963678705.1 Panorpa germanica
TTTTTGATAAAACTAGAATTGGAAACCTGTTTTTCAGGTTATATTTCAGTTGTGGCTGACTATATCTGAAGTTTAACTGAGAATCGGAAAATCGTATAATAATATAATATAATGGTAATAATAAAGGTATAGGTAATAAAACAGTGTCTAACAGCGTTGAGTCATTGACATGTCATTGACATTGATTTCAAGACAAATCTTATATTTAATCTTCAGTGCTTCACACGAGAACAAGACTTTTCTCGTCTCGTACATTTCTGAAAACTACTGAGACGGTACCGAGACCATATACGACGAGACCCGAGAGTATTTTTTTATTACAAAAAAGGTTAGGTCGTAAATTTACGAAATATAAAATCTGGTAAACAAACATCTGTTAAATATTTTATTTTATAATTTTGTATTTTACAACTTTTGTAGACGAACGGAAACGAATGTTTTAAGGGAAAATAAATGTGAATATAAATTTTTTACAATGCGATTGTTTGAAGACATTTTGCCGCAAAAATGTCGTTGAGTGTAGGTGTTAGTAGTGTCAATTTGACAAAATGGCCGAGATTAAATGAAAGAAACCACGATCAATTGCGTATAAAAAAAAATCTTCAATGTTTAAATTGTCTTTTAAATTTGATACAATTAATGGTGAGAAAAAAGCGATATGCTTAGTGTATGAAAAATTTGGAATAAAAAAAATAATTTGCCGAAATAATATAATGAATTATTTTGTTTAGGACTAAGTTAGGAGTAAGTTCTCACAAAAACGAGAGGTGCCGAGACGAGACGTGACAAACTATTACGAGACGGAAACGAAACTAAAACGATATTTATTTTTTTCTAAACTAAGGAGAACGAGGCGAGATTTTTGAAACTCTCGCGTTATCTCGTCTCGTATGTAGCATTATTAATCTTATGTTTATTATTATATACGAGTATTTCATCGTGGCTCACATATGTGTATGCCCCAACTAGTATAGGAAATAGGCTTACGTTAAATAAAATTAGATGACTTCAATTAAAAAGTTTTGCCAATGGCTTTTGAACTCAATTTTTAGGAGTGTCTTTTTAATTCTTGATTGAAATATAGGTTAATATATATGTCTGAAGATAGGAAAATGGCAGTTTTGGTTAAATACTCGTAACGGGTAGAAATGGTTAATCCGACTGTACTTCTTCAATGGTAAATAAACAAGTCGAAGATTAAAATGTAATAACCCTTTTTGCGTAATTCAATACGCTGATTTATCGAGAAAAGATTACGCCGTACTACGTACTGTAACTGCGTAATTACTAAAGTGAGATAATCCTGAGAAAAGGGATATGGTGCGTTCATGTGGGGTATATAAAGGACAAGCAAGTTAGAAGTCAGTCAGTCAGTCAACTAGTCAGTGAGAAGTAGAATGAAGTTTTAAGAAGTAATAAATCTAAATAGTGTGATGTAAATTATTTTACTGTATGAAATAAAGGACCTGTAAAAAGTGTAATCCTTGTTATTATTTAACTGCGGCTATTCCTTAAATAATTATTTCCGCTCGGTAATTTAAGTACACGAATCGCGCGCGAGTCGTCTATAAACAGAGAAGGTTATAGAGCTAGTCCTCTTTTTATTCTTCACATACGGACCTCGACAAATTTGTAACAGTATGTACGATTATATCGGCGTTTACATTCTTTAAAGTATATAAAAGTTGACAGAGATATAGCTATTTAAAATTTGAATTTTACTTTTGCCGCTTCGTTATTTGATGCTATGCAACCTGTCATCTAATACGCAACTTGACAAACTAACGCTGATCGAAATATGAGCATGATGTCTTTAGTAACATACAGTTTGTGATACTCCTAGTAAAAGCCTCGATAGGGACATATATTTTATAACTTTTATCGGGCTGTGAACTCATTTTTTAGTGGTCGATTTTTTAATTCTATAGTGAAACATTGGTTATTAAACGGATATTAGCGTTTTTAGTTTATTAAAAATTCAAAAATTGACGGATAATATATCTATTAAAAGTTTGAATTTTGTTTTACTGTGTAATATTTCAGTCGTTATTCTAGTTCTTGATGACGTATGAAGTGAAAAGAATATAATAAGTAATATTATTTATTTTTCGACTTACATCATAACACTATATTGAAATATTATGAGTCGACGGACCAACTGCTATAGCTTTGACGTCTAATAGAGCATCTCTTTTGCAGTAACTCTTGTTTCTAAGAGTTTCTCTTGCTTAACAGTGATTGTAAAGGTTGGCAAATGGTAGTGGGGAAGCAATGAGGTCGTACGCTGAAGTCATTTTGTACATTAAAAATACAAAATGACTATTTAAATCGTTAATAACTTCTATAATATTGCGAATTGAATAAAAATAATTGGATATTTGGTGTTTTGATGGCCAACTTTATCAATATACAGTGAAGTTCTATATGAATTCATTTTGTGCCCATAATCCAATTATATAAAATTTCAGTCACCGCGTTTCCATAGATGACACTATCATCAGATAAGGCTGGGTGCACACGGCATTGTAATCCCATCGAATAAATAGTGGCGCATATATTTAATATAGGACCATGCACATGACGTTTGTACTGCAAAAAAAAAAACGTACACCGCTAAACACGTTTATCGAATACTCACCGGACTTGTCAAGCAAATCGAATGAACTTTAACGAATTCGGCTTGTAGTAGCGCATAGTATTACACGGCGTGATTTTTATCGAATAGTAACCGAACCAGTGTTTAGTGCTGAAGTATCATTTGCACGTGTTGCAAGTTTATAATTTGAAAATGTTCGACAAATCTTTTATAGATAATGATTTATTAATTTCTTTGGTGGAACAAAGTCCCTTTTGTGGGATAAAACTATGGAATTATATAAAAATCGCGTTGCAAAGAATTCCAAATCTACAATAATTCGGCAACTATAAATTCTAGCATTATAAATCTGACAACAATATCTTTCGCTTTAAAGTCCGAACTCTATTGATTCGTCCTATTCAAACTTAAACATATAGGAAATATCATTTCAGTACATTTATTTTGCCGTATGAAAACTGCGGCTATACGTTTTTACTAATAAAATGTTTCCCTTTAAACATTCCACTGATTATACGTTTAAAATTAGATACTGTAAAAAACGTGCAGTATAATGTTGTGTGAACCCAGCCTAAGCCTATATTCAATGACGTACTAACTAAATGTTTAGGTAAAATACATGATAAATCCCAGATGCGGACCTGTTAAGGTGTATACATATATTTTTCAGAAACATATTTATTCCATTTTATATTTATTTATTCCTATTTCATATAAGTACGAGTATATTCGTATTATATAATACAATAATCTCTGGAGAGTCCTTAACTTGTCCGTTCTGGATATCTCGTACCACTCACCATTCGTAGATCCTCATAAAGTTATCATATTATAAAAATGTATTCCATGTTCAGTGAAGAGCAAAGTAAACCGCAGGACCCACAAGGAGTATGGATAAAGAAAGGGTGGAGCTGAAATGCTTTCTTAAAAATTGATATTACTAAACTAGATACAACAAGATGGATGTTTCAATTTCAACAGACACACACATTATGAAAACACTATCACATCGCTGAAAATGTTTGTGGGATGACGTATAGATCGAGTCCGAATACCACTTGTCAAGCCATTACTTTACTTGAACGGTATTATTTCCCATGACAATTTTCCCAATGCTTCATCAACACGAAATTCAGATTATTATATTGTTTTGTAAATGGGCTTGTGTCCTATGTCTTAATTTCTATAAAAGTGTACTATATATTAATAAAGTGGGTTACTAGAACCTCAAATGTCGAATTATTTTTTAATAACTCCTTATATGTTGGGAGATATTAACAATTAAAAAAGTCATTTTGTCTCTTTAATTATTAAAGGGATTCAACATAGTACACATTCTAAGTGCATGTGACATTACAATCCTTGTGTAAGGTTACCAACCTTACAGCTCATAAATCTCTACTATATGTATTTATAAATCAAAATATCAAATATTATTTACAGCTATTTCAAGGAACAATCAAATTTCAATATTATGTCTGCGCCTTAGCAGGGTTAAATAAAATAAAAACTTATTATTCTTTGATTTGACTTGATTATTTGACTACCAACAGCTACAGAACATTACCACAGCACTGATCTACTCAACAAATAACTGACGTTAAAATGCATTTCACGTCATAAAAATATGCTCGATCATTTCTAGCGCTAAAACTACAATTCAAACTTTTAATTGCTATATCTTCGTCAACATTTAGATATTTAATAAAATAGACACGCCAATACACATTTATTAACATCAATTTCAATCAACAATTGAAAAATCGACCACTAAAAAATGTAAAAATGTACGACCATTATAAAAGTAGCTCAAAGCAATGGTTGGAATGTCAATTAATTTTGACGCATATCGTTTGAAAATTGGTACTATCTAGAAGCTATGTATATTTGTCAATAATGGTGCCACCTACGAACTTGAGTGATGATTTATTGCAAAAATACGAAAAGGCGTTATAATAAGATATGTTCCGTAAAAGAGGACGGTGGTCTAGAACTCGAAAATTTAAGATATTTTGAGAATTGTTTTTCTATAATTAAAATAATAAAAAACGATATTCTAATTTGTTAGGCTAATTATTACACTTATTCTACATACAAAAAATCTTTTTTGAAATTTAAAGATATTGTTAAATATGTTAAACATGACGCTGAAGTACAGCCTGTCAAAAAATTGGACCTGGACGGTGTTGCTGATTTTGGCACTTCTATTTATCTGAACAATAAAAACCAAGAAAATTATTAATTAGTATGAGTACAGTTATAATCGGAACTGGAGAAAAAGAAAATAATTGAAAATTGAGAAAATGGCGCTCTTTTAAAATTGGAATTCTAAAAACCGGATTTTTTACCGAGTGTTATTTAATGAAAAAAATACGAAATTGTTGAAATAAAAAAATGATTCTAGTTCCAACGATAGCTATTGATGTTGAATAACATATTAAAATTTCAGACGATTCGGTGGAATAGTTTTATTTTTCTACAGCACTATTTTTAAGTATGCTATGACTATATCGCTATTGATATATGCTAAAACGGCTGTAGAAATTAAACTATTGGTAATATCCTTAAAAAAATTTAACAATGTATTCTTAATAGACTATACTTTCGAAATATCAAAAAAAAAAACAAAAATAGATTTTTTGAAAATTATAGACCACCGCTCCAGCCCTTATAATAAAAAAAAAATTACAGTTGAATCATACGTTATTTTCATTATACTAAAGTAATATATCATATTTTCAAATTAAGAATTCCATTCAAGTAAATAGCGCCTGAATTCATAGCAACATAAGTAACTTGTCATTTACAATTACATACTTCCATTGTATTGTATTTCATTTTATAATCAGTAAGTTAATTAAAAAATTTATGTATATATATATATATATATATATATATATATATATATATATATATATATATATATATATATATATATATATATATATATATATATATATACATATTTATATATACATATAAATATTTGTGTGTGATGTTTAAAATATTTGAAAGTTTTCAGCTGTAATTCTGTTTAAATAATTATTTTAGGAGAAATAATTTAACAGGTAATATATCCATGTGTATCAAGTAAGGGGGCAGAGAGGAGAGGGGTTACATCCACAGTCTGGACTACACCAAACAAATCAATAGAAAAAGAAAGCACTAGGTCCAAACGGTTACAATTGTAACTCTGCTAATATAGTAATATAATAAATAAAGTGTACAAAATAAAACGTACGCTGGACTTAGCGACGTCTACCGACGCCGACGTTGACGTCGTGCTTATTTAACAACAAAGGCAGGAATGTACCGTACTTTATGATACTCGAAACAAGGGAATTCATTCACACGTGTCCGGGGAATACTGAGTCACCTGTATACTCGTATTTTGATAAGTAAATTATATATTTATCGATTCGATCATTTGGAAGCGATTTAAAATAATTTATTTTCTTTGTGATTGTATAAAAAAAACTATACCAGTTGCAGCAGTAACTTTGTGTTAGGTTGTGTTATTTGAGTTGCTTAAATTCAGGCGTGTTGCACAACTATGTTTTGTTTTACACAACACTTATTGTTTTAGTTTGTTTTTAATTTAAATTCTATAGCATATGGGAATATGCGTAGTAATTCCCTGTACATTTTTAAATTAGAATTTAATTTCCGTTTCCATTGATTTTTTTGAACTTTACAAGGTGTTTAATTTAAATTAAAAATGCTAAATTAAAAAAAAACTGGATTATATTAAAACCTCCAAATTGAGACATTCTATCAAAATGCAGTACGATTTATTTTTAAAAGAAGTTCAATGTCAGATTGTCAAAATTAAACAAGTAAAAACAATTTACTGTAGCATAGAGTTGCAATTTGCCGTCCTCACCTGCAGAAGCAACTAGTCCTGAAAATGGATGGCGCTGAAGCGTTATGCCTATACTCAGCCGTTGGGGCAAGTGAAGTATTTATACTGGGATATAGGAGGGTCGCGGTGGTGTGCGCAGAAGGCTCTGGTCGTGAGACTCCCTGGAGCTGCCATCGGTGCAGATCTTGGTGGTAGTATTAAAATTTTATTTAAAATGCGTAAAGCGTATAATGAAAGCAGAAATAGCGAAAGGTAAAGTTATTAAACTAATTCTTATTAAAAACAACAATTTTGTCCAACTGTTAAAATTCATATTACTAACGACGCATGCGCACCAACTAAATTAACTAAGCTCAAATTAAAATACGAATATGACAAGGAATGCCTATTCTGAAAACCTGAAATCTAGATTTAATGTTAAATAAAAACGTAAATTAAATATCAAAACAGTGAGAGGGAATGAGGCTTCTTAAATTGAAATTATTGCTCTTTATTACGGAAAAAGAGGTATTGTTAAATTAGAATTTTTTTTATAGACTTGTCGTAGAATAATGGAGGCAACACCATTTGACGAGACGGATCTGTCTGCATGATTATGTTTATCTCTTTTTAATATAGATATCTTAATATATATAAATTACGTGTCACGTGGTGTGTCCGCGATGGACTCCTAAACTACTTAACCGATTTAAATCAAATTTGTACACCGTGTGCAGTTTGATCCAACTTGAAAGATATGATAGCTTACATCTCAATTATTATCTTATTACAAATTATTTGTCTATTAATTATCTGTTAGCTCCAAACGATGACATCTGGCGACATCTGTTGACTAGATTGAGTAAATATTCTGTTGACTAGATTGAGTAAATATTCAATAGATGGCGCTATGTAATGTAATATGACAAAAACGTTAGTCACAGCAACGCGAGGCCGGGACAGCTAGTTGTTTATATAAAGATCCGTATGAATGTACAAAATGTAAAATGTCGAAATTCGTTTCTATTTACATTATAAAAACTGTTGTGCAACAGTACTTTTTCAAGGTTGGTTGGGGAGTTTGGACCTTATAGAGATCTATAAGCTGGCTACGGCGTATCTGCGATCTGTCGACGGTATCCAAGTTCTCGAACGGCAAATGTCGCTCAGTTCCTTTCAATAGCTTAGTGGGCGCACAATTATTTGGAAAGGATCTTTTAGCTATTAAGTAATTAATAGCAATTTTTTATTTATATCAAAAGACACAGCAAAACATCAGAACTTTTTTAGATTACATATAATTACATATAAATTGATTATATATTTTAGTTTATTTAAGAAATGACAGTTACGACACTAGGTAAATGTAACTCGCGGTTTAAGTTACAAATAGAAATATGTGTAATAATTATTATATGTAAATGCACCAAAAAGGTTAAGTGTGCTGTAGGTTTGAGTGTTGAAGCGATAAAAACGAATTAGGACCAAATGCGTAGTGTCGAACCCTAGAGAAGTGAATCGTAAAACAAAGGATGTTTACATAAGAAATATTGTCGTTTGCCCACAGAGAGCAGTGTATATAAAACAACTTGGTATAAAATATAAATGAATTAAGACAAAGAAATCTTAATTCTAACATTAACTAAAAATAAAAGCAAGATATTGATATACAAATATGAATATTGCATGCATTTATGAACAAAGGTGTCGCAGACTTATTTTACACAACTTGTTTTAAGCATGAGTCACCTCCGAACTCTTGCAATTTGAACTATCCCAGTAAACATTTGGTGAAATAGAATGGCTAGGTGAAGTTCTAGTCACTCGTATATTTCTATTCTAACGTTTTACCAGTTGGAGCAACAAACAGAAAATCATTTTTATTTCAAATTGATTCCCTACCTGTCACAGGAGTCTTTTATTCAACAGTGAGCAGTCGTTGTGGCGTCTGTAGCTCATAAAAGAGACATTTCCTATGAACGACTGAATATAAAACAAGCGCGATCACGACAAAAAACTCGATGAAAAGTATTAAAAGTGAAAATAGAATTTACTCCAAAATGTTTACTGAGATATATAACCTACTAAACACATAATGTCACATATGGAAACATTAATCAAACAAGGACTACGCGTATGTTTGTTTTAAGACAGTCTTGCCTCTAAGGGCCTTATTCTGTAAACTATTTCCACCGGTGAAAAAATTTCATCGCTGTAAAATGACGTCACAAAAGCGATGATTTTTTATTTAGGTATTCTCTAAGAAATTTTATTTTTATCGCTGGAAAAAAATCGACCAAATTATAAGGTCGCCTTTAGCGGTGACTTTAAAATTTTCCATCGATGTATTTTTTAGAACTGTCAAACAATTCGAATTATAATATGAATTTCAGTACAAATTTTTTAATACACAGTATATGTATAGTCATATGAATATACAAATATAAATATATCAGAAAGTGAGGTTATGTTGCTTGCCAATTGACATGTATTCGTACTTGTCAAGTGTTTGAATTTTTAAATATGTGAATATTCTGAATGCAAATATTTTTAAAATTGATGACATCTTAAAGTACGTCACTATACATTTTCACCGCTGTATATTATAAGGGCGATGGAAAATTTTGCATACAGAATACCACTTTAGATATTTTAAATACAGCGACTTTATTCGAGCGGTGAAAAAATTAAATATTTCCACCGCTGAAAATATAAGGTCGATTTTTTGAAAAGTTACAGAATAAGACCCTTAGTGTGCGGTAAGTCAATAGAGTAACAAAAATTTATATCATGTTTAGTCTTTTATATTATATTTTCTCTTAAACCCAAAATTGCCGTTACTGCTACTAATTAATAAGAGTTAATTTTAAACGTCCGGATAGCCAACTTAATCCGTTACAAACTTTATCAGTTTTACAGCGTTTGAGAATAACGAATCTACCCATTTGGCGAAGTGCCAGTCTGTCGGGATAGTTTAGATTTAGAAAGTTCTGCTTCTGCCCGAACAGTTTTAGGTTATTACCTTATTGATTGATTAAAATAACCATTGGCGAGCAACAAATAAACCCATCTATAAAATAACTATAAAAATTCATTGAGTAGAAGTAAATACGGTTTCAAGGTTATCCTCGTTAAACAAAATTGCTCACCGTTATTTATTACATTAAGCTGCGTATCCATTGGAATGTAGTTCAACTCTACAAACAATTTTTCTAAATCTGGTTCGAATCTTATACGATTCTTACTCGATTCGTTTCGACTGGTTCGAATTTTATACGATTCTTGCCAACATTGTTTGTAAGGAACTAAACTAGAAAATAAATTCTTCGAAAGATTAGAAATATAAGAACTTCTCCGCTAGTTGAATACGAAGCTTAAATAACTGGAAAAACGTTCCCTTTTTCAAGAATATATTTCACAAAATACTTTTTATCTTTTAAGACGTTATTGACTGTAATGTTCTATCTCTTTTTAGCTAATACAATCTAAATGTAATTTTATTTATTGAACAAAGCAGTGGAAGTAATAAAATAATAAGATAAAATAAATCAGATCAAGCTCTACCGTGATGCTCTGCTTCATCTTCGTCTTCGTCTTCGTAGTGGTGGGATACTCTTAAATTCGCATTCGCGTTGGCTGTTGCTTTTCAGACTTGGGGACTGTACGCTGTACGGGCTTGGAGTATAATTTCGAAAGTAAAAAAGTAGATAGACTACCCACTAAACACAAAACGTAAACTTATGTATAATTTAGCGTAATATTTTTTAGACCTAATGAAACCTAAATTTTGTACTAATATATTAATTTCATTCAAATTGTTGCGTAGTAGATTGTGTTTGCCTTAGAATTAATTATTCACTTCAAACTGAGACAGCAATGAAGCAACAGTGTTTTCACTTACATAATAATAAGTCCTTAATAGAAATAAAGAAACGTAATTGAGCCAAGCTCTGTTTGTAAAGCCGCCACCAAACCTTCTGCCACCAACGTCTGAATCAAATATTGGAAGATTGACGTTGCAAGTTTCCTACTACACGGTGGAACGAATGTTTGATCCGAATGATTTATTTATCATCCTATATTATAATGTTCCAACTGTTTGTTTATATTCTTATGATCTTATGATCTTATATGTTTGGTAGTGAATTTTGTATGGCAGCGCGAAAACGGCTCCAGGGAAGTTTTTAAAAATTTCCTATTTCGTAGAAAAAAAAATTCTAAGACTTTTGGCGTCCCCGGATTTTTCCCTGAATTTCCTGGAAACCCGTAATTTTGGAAAAACTGGAAAAAAAGTGATCCCTTTTTTGCTGTATTACTTTAAATTCGTAAAAGATAGAAAGTTGAAATTTTGCATGTGTATTAAGGTATTCAATGCTGACATTTCTCAAAAATTAGAAATTCAAAAAGTGAAAAAGGGGGGGTTGAAGAAATTCGGGGGCCCGGTAGGGAACTTTGGAGAAAGTTCATATTCTGGATTCTAGAATAATTAAGTATATTATTAATAAAAAAAAATTCAAAATTCCAAAATTTTATTTGGGGGCACGGGGGCAGTATTTGCCGAGAGTAAAAATTGTGCCAGAAAGTTGAAATTTTGTATATAGGCTAATCTTGGTAACTTATTTACGAATCGAAAAAAAAAATCTCAAATTTTGAAAAAAAGTTGGTCAAATAACGCATAAATTGAAAATATTTTTTATTTTGTTAAAAAAATATATTTTTTTTGTCAATTTATATGTGTCAATGTATTATATGTGCGAGTTTATTTATTATTTCAATTTAAAAATAGAACAGTGAAATATGAAATTTAATTACGAATTATTTTATTGAATTCAAATGATACACGCCAAAAAGACGTCGCATTGCGACGGGGGTAAACTCTAGTATATTATAATGTCCCAGGTGTATATTTATATTCTTATATGTTTATCATATATTATAATGTCCCAGGTGTTTGAATCTATTCTTATATTCTTATATGTTTGGTACTGAATTTTGTATGGCAGCGCGAAAACGGCTCCCACGATTTTTTTGAAAATTTCCTATTTCGTAGAGATTTCGTAGAATTTCCTATTTTCCCCTGAATTTCCTGGAAACCCGTAATTTTGGAAAAACTGGAAAAAAGTTGGTCTCTTTTTTGCTGTATAACTTCTTATTTGTGAAAGATATAAAGTTGAAATTTTGCATGTGTATTAAGGTATTCAATGCTGACATTTCTCAAAAATTAGAAATTCAAAAATTGAAAAAGGGGGGGGTTGTAGAACTGCGGGGGCCCGGTAGGGAACTTTGGAGAAAGATTTTATTCTGGATTCTAGAATAATTAAGTATATTATTAATAAAAAAAAATTCAAAATTTCAAAATGTTATTTGGGGGCACGGGGGCAGTATTTGCCAAAAGTAAAAATTGTGCTAGAAAGTTGAAATTTTGTATATAGGCTAACCTTGGTAACTTATTTACGAATCGAAAAAGAAAATCTAAAATTTTGAAAAAAAGTTGGTCAAATAACGCATAAATTGAAAATATTTTTTATTTTGATAAAAAAAAAATATTTTTTTTGTCAATTTATTATTGAGCGAGTTTATTATTTCAATTTAAAAATAGAATTAAATATGAAATGTAATTACGAATTATTTTATTGGTTTTAAATCATACACGCCAAAAAGACGTCCCTTTGCGACGGGGGTAAACGTTACTGGAATTTAAATTTTTACATGAAGTTCAAGCCACACACAAAAGGCAAACGTCGCTTGCGACGGGGGTAAAAGCTAGTATATTATAATGTCCCAGGTGTATATTTATGATCTTATGATCTTATATTCTTATATGTTTGGTTCGAATTTTGTATGGCATCTCGAAAACAGCTCCAGGGAAGTTTTTAAAAATTTCCTATTTCGTAGAGAAAAAAATTCTAAGACTTTTGGCGTCCTCGGATTTTTCCCTGAATTTCCTGGAAACCCGTAATTTTGGAAAAACTGGAAAAAAAGTGAACCCTTTTTTGCTGTATTACTTTTAATTCGTAAAAGATAGAAAGTTGAAATTTTGCATGTGTATTAAGGTATTCAATGCTGACATTTTTTAAAAATTAGAAATTCAAAAAGTGAAAAAGGGGGGGTTGAAGAAATTCGGGGGCCCGGTAGGGAACTTTGGAGAAAGTTCATATTCTGGATTCTAGAATAATTAAGTATATTATTATTAAAAAAAAATTCAAAATTTCAAAATTTTATTGGGGGGCACGGGGGCAGTATTTGCCGAGAGTAAAAGTTGTGCTAGAAAATTGAAATTTTGTATGTAGGCTAACCTTGGTAACTTATTTACGAATCGAAAAAAAAAATACCAAATTTTGAAAAAAAAGTTGGTCAAATAACGCATAAATTGAAAATTATTTTTATTTTGAAAAAAAAAAAATATTTTTTTAGTCAATTTATATGTGTGTATATGTGCGCGAGTTTATTTATTATTTCAATTTAAAAATAGAACAGTTAAATATGAAATTTAATTACGAATTATTTTATTGGATTCAAATGATACACGCCAAAAAGACGTCGCATTGCGACGGGGGTAAACTCAAGTATATTATAATGTCCCAGGTGTATATTTATATTCTTATATGTTTATGTGTTTATATGTTTGGTTCGAATTTTGTATGGCATCTCGAAAACGGCTTCAGGGAAGTTTATAAAAATTTCCTATTTCGTAGAGAAAAAAATTCTAAGACTTTTGGCGTCCCCGGATTTTTCCCTGAATTTCCTGGAAACCCGTAATTTTGGAAAAACTGGAAAAAGTGATCCCTTTTTTGCTGTATTGCTTTTAATTCGTATAAGATAGAAAGTTGAAATTTTGCATGTGTATTAAGGTATTTAATGCTGACATTTCTCAAAAATTAGAAAATTTAAAAATTGAAAAAGGGGGGGTTAAAGAAATTCGGGGGCCCGGTAGGGAACTTTGGAGAAAATTCATTTTCTGGATTCTAGAATAATTAAGTATATTATTAATAAATAAAAAATTCAAAATTTCAAAATTTTATTGGGGGGCACGGGGGTAGTATTTGCCGAGAGTAAAAATTGTGCTAGAAAGTTTAAATTTTGTATATAGGCTAACCTTGGTAACTTATTTACGAATCGAAAAAAAAATCACAAATTTTGAAAAAAAGTTGTCCAAATATCGCATAAATTCAAAATATTTTTTATTTTGATATAAAAAATGTATTTTCTTAGTCAGTTTGTATGAAAAATCAATTGTTATTAAATGTAAAATCAATATAGGACAAGTTTATTTATTATTTCAATTTAAAAATGGAATTAAATTTTGACATGAAATTCAAGCCACTTGTAAAAAACAAACGTCGCTTGCGGCGGGGGTAAAAGCTAGTTTTATTAAATTGTTGATATTAATAATTTAACACTGACACTGACACTGTTTAATAAAAACTTTCAAGTAAATAAATAAAACTTCAAGTATAAAAACTTCCTTTGTTGGACAATTACTGCAGCGCTAGATGATGGTGGGGGTAGAAAAATCCCTTTTGATGCAGATCAAAAGACCGACAACAACCCGAACTTCTTCCAACATGAACGTTGGACATATGACATTGAACAAACTTAGTTCCAGCATCGATCACACTATGCGTCCAACGTTGGAAGGTGGTCGTAGCATCGTTTGGTAGCGGCATAACGGTAGTTGCAAATGAACAAAGCGAATATTTATTTTTATGAGCATAAGGTGTAGAAATACGACAAATATTAATTTGACCACAACATCATAGACTACGAATGGTAAAATGACGACAGACAGCGTTTGATATTTAGCTTTCAAAAAGTTATATCTCTGTCAATTTAGGAATTTTTTAAAAACGCTATTATAATGGATATTAACGAAACGAATTTGACTATTAGTATCTTTTTAATCAAAGAAATATAATTTAGATATGTGTTTGTTTTTTTGTGTTTTATATAATTTAGAATATTAATTTGGAATATGATTTGAGAATATAAACTTATAATTGTGAATATTAGACACGAAATGTAATGTTGAATTTGGAATTGATATTGTTTGTTCAAAGCTTAAAACTAGAATGTTACTAAGTTTAAAAACGGAGTGGTCCTGCATTTAGAAAATAGAATGAAGATATAGACTTTTTCAAAAAGAAGTTTGTTTTTTAAATCAAAACAGAACTAGGAATTTAGATGAAAATGATTCAAATATTTATTGTACGAGTATTAAAAAGAGTAAGGTTTGGCAATTATGAATGAAAAATGATATCGGACAAATATTCACCACGACCACGACAGATGTTGATTCTTTTATCAACATTTTCAATCATTTCAAGCATTTCTGCCACAATTCTGACAAAGTTCTTAATAGCTCAGGAGGTCGATTATGTTGACTGAAAATATCTCGAATTATACGAATTGCAACTTTTACAGATCCACTATTTTCTACTATATAGTTTGTGAATGATCTAAAATGTCCATATTTCTCAACACAACTGTCGGTATTATTGCCTGTCGGTATTATGTACACCGTGTCAAACATTACAGCGTCTCCACGTAGCGCAACTCAGCGAATTTCCTGCCAAATGCCAACTAGCTCCAGCTCTAGCTTTAGCTTTAGTTGAGTTTTGTTTTTGTTTGTTTTTTTAGTTAGACTAACGCAATATAAACATTTAAACAGTTTTTTTTACTGACTTGTGGAAAGTTCTAAATCGATAAAAACTCAACGTGAAAGAAACACCCTACGGGCTCTATTTTTTGCTCTGCCTTCTGTGCCTGTTATGATTATGAAATGCCTTTAAACGTGCTAAAAACGTAAAAGAGTTTTCGGAATGGTAAATGTGTTTTAAAAAACATAAAATAGCTGTAAAACAGTTTTAAAATAAACTTTTTTTTTTCATTTAAAATTTTAAATTATTTTAAGGTTGTTTTTGAGATTTTAAGTTTGACTAAATCGACTAGAATTTTTTAACTTAGATTTTGATTAAATCGTATTGATTGTATTTATTAATATAAATAATGAAATACAGGCATATAATACATTGTTCTATCTTTATGTACTTTAACTAATAATCTACTCTTGATCTGCTTTGCTCATTTATAATTTGTCACTCGCTAAATCTGCTTTACCGGCTGGTTTAGTGACTGATTGAATTTATATAACAGAACCTGTATTTCGATGCAATAATACATGGAATTTATAGTTGTATAAACTGTACAAATACCTACTAATTATTAATCAAAATCATTTAAATTTGATTATAATGGGCTTTTCAATAGAGAAAACATTCAAAATACAGTTAGTGCAAAATGCATTGCCAATATAATAACATATTTTCATTTAGTGAGTTAATTAAAAAGTCATTTTGTACTTCTAATGAATATTTACTCGTATTAATCAACAAACATAAATTTATATTTCTAAAATAATAATATATTTATATATTATATTTAAAACAAAATACCATATTTAATTTAAATGAATTTGCAGTAATATTTGCAAATGTAATGTTGGTGTTACTGCTGTGTATTTAAAGCATCATGGCGTTTAGAACTGTCAGGCAGTTGTTTGTGTATTTTCATATTTTATTTTCACTAATGTGATAATAAACGAATGTGATATTAAATACATTTAGATTTATTGTTCCATTAAAGTATATAGGAATCTAAATAATTAAAGAGTAATTCCTAAATCTTGTTGGAAGTAAGTTTTCAAGAAAATGAAGTGTTAGTGACAGAACAGAAGGAGTGATATAAATTATAGTTCGACTAATTTTTTAATATCAGTATATTATTACATAATTTTTCTATTATATATACATATTCAAAGTGTAATGCCTTATTTTAAATAAGTTTCTATTCAGATTCAGTAAATGTTTTCTATATTTATTTTTGACAGTTTTAGGTTAACCTATTCTGACTTGCTAAAGTAATTGCAAACAAATTGATGTATCAGATTGTTATAAATAATTATTGAATAGAACCTTGTACCGTAATGTAAACTAATTTTAATATTCTGTATAATTCATCCGTGAAAACTGTGTGAACAATATTAAATTCAGTTACATTAAGTGTTTATAAAATAAGTGTTAATAGTGTGTTTGCAGTGAAAGTTACTTTTATCAATATGTTTTATATATAATGAATCAATTTAATTTGGATTTAAGGCAAGGATGTTATCTTGCTACTTACATGTAAGTATTATAATATTAATTCTATATTATACACTTTTCCCTAAGACTTTAAACTGTAGGTTTACGTTGTAAAACAAATAAAATAAAACAT
Source organism: Panorpa germanica (assembly GCA_963678705.1). NCBI lineage: Eukaryota > Metazoa > Arthropoda > Insecta > Mecoptera > Panorpidae > Panorpa > Panorpa germanica. The sequence continues at coordinate 14,190,516 of OY783206.1, forward strand.
GAAGCATGAAAAGTTTCTAGTAATTTAAATACTTTCTCTGTTGTTTCAGGCTTAGTTGTAGGAACTCCAGCTGAAACACTAAGCTAAAAGTATGTGATTTATTTTCTATGCATGCTCTTGTGTAACAAAACTTAATTTGCGGTTTAGTGAAATTTATATTTTAATAGCTGTACAACCCGTATTAACTCTATTATTTTCCATAACTATTTACGTCATCAATAATAATGGGCTTGTGAACCATTGGTTTGATTCTTATTTACTTTTTTTTCTTTTTAGCAAGTTGTTGGTTGAGATTCTCTTATTTTGTCTTATTTATAATTTTACTTACTTTATTCGAATCTGTTTGTTAACTTACTTTAGTCAAACTATTTTACTAATTTTTACTTAACTTTTTTACTAATTAAATGTAAATTAAGGGGATCGTCTCCTAGGTGATATTTAATCTAAATCGTGTGTTCATTAGATCCATTTTCTATCAAATATTTACTGTTTAGAAAATATTTTTTTGGTGAAATGTATTAAATAAAGATGAATAAATGATTTAATAATGAAAAAATTTTAAAAATTCGTATAGAACTAGTATAAATTAATTGCTAAAAAGTACCAATTTTTGCAATGTTTAAGGTGCTTTATTTTGCCCTTAAGGTTAGAATATTAAAAATTTGAACTTATTAACTCTTAGGTTTAACCTTACCCTTTAATACTTTATTATCTTTGATAATTTTCGACTCAGAATACCAAGTAGGAAATGTATTTTAGTAAGTCATGTTTTTGAATTATTTTATTCAATAAAATCACTTGCCTACATTCAGATGCGGTGAGGAATCGGGCAGAGGGGAAATGGTGGGGGTAATTTCACAGACAGGTTAAAGCTGCTGATTTCTATGCATGTGTGCATACTGTTTGTGCGTATGAAGATTTTGTGTAGTATGCGTGTAGCTTATCTGGAGTATGCTATGCTGTATGTTATCTCTCTAATTTATCAATAACATTTACAGGCTCTAAAGCTGGTGTCGTTCTAAGTTATTTAAGAAATTGAATAGCCCACATCTCTGATTCATTTTAACATACTAGCGTTCACCATGTCGCAAAGCGACGACTGTTCTATATTGTTGAGTTGAATACAATGTAATAACTCGTAATTTCATTTCAAATTTTTATTCCATCGTTAAACTGAAATATTTGGATATAATAATGAAGAGGCGTTCAATATTAAAAATATTTTTTCATATAACCTAAATATAAAAAAAAATATTTGTTTCAATTTATTTGTTTCATTTGTTTTATTTTGTTTTAAACTTACGCGTTTTTTGACAAACTTTTTTTTTTCAAAATTTAGGAATTTTTCTTTCGATTTCAAATGTAAAACCTTAGTAAAAACTATAATAAAACCTATGTATTATGTATAGAGAACAATAACAATTCTTGTAACATAAATTTGAACATGGTTCGAAGTACAATATGCACAGGTCAAGGATAGCAATTAAAGACGGAAATCGATGAAAGAAGCTGACCAAGAGAAGCTAAACTGGCAATATCTGAAGTTAGTGTGGACACAGACTTTAATAACGGTGGTCGCTGATGGTGCTTGGGCGAAGAGGTCTTACAAACCTAGTTACAACTCTGTTATGAACAAAATACTACTAGTTACAACTCGGTTATAAAACTAGTTACAATCTGTAATGAATCATGATTCGTTTGATATAAAAATTGGGATCAATCTGCTAAGTCTATAAAAGCTGACATTATTGCAGAAGGTTTTAGCCGTAGTGTAGAAATGCATGGACCAAAATATAACAGATTAATTGGTGGCAACGACGTAGTGTCATATACCGAATATTTAAACATAACCTTTTGGTCCTAATCTACTGGTGGAAATGCTGCCGAATATTTTAATCCTATTGTTGCAAAATACATAGAGATTCAAGTGTTTCGTTGTAGATTTGTAGTTCGTTTAAAAATACTTCTCCGAATTTGGTTGACTTAGATCTAGTATTTTATTTTAACACACTTATATTACCCATATAATTAAGTAACAGAATCTATATGGTACAAAATATGGTTTTTCTTAATGATTTAAAATGGTAATATAAGTAAATTGTCGTTTTTAATTTACCAAACAAGAGTAAATAATACACTTCGTGGATCTTATGAAGCGAGGTATAATATAGCTGTTTCATCTTACGACAACGGAAAAGAGCTGCACTGGTCATTGCATAAGGCACTACTTGATGAAAAACTGTCCAGAAAAGTATACGCAGAAATGTTCAAGTAGAAAATTTAGAGAAAATAAAAATATAGAACGAAGACGCTTAATATTCGCGGAAAGCAAAATTTTAAAGAAAATAAGAGAGGATAGCATAAAGAATGGGGGGGAGGAGGTCCAAAAAAGAGAAAGGAGTACTTTGAAAGGAATGGAATGGTGATCGAGGAGGCAGAGAGGAGAAGAGAAGGTGGCGCAAGTGTGGAAGAGGAGCTAAGGAGAAGGGAGAAGAAGATACAACAGCAGGAGAGAATGGGAAAAATAGAAAAAAGTAACTACAATAAAAGATATAAAAGGTTATGGGAAAATAATGTGCCTCAGTACCTTATAGAAAAAGACATAAAAACACATAAGAAGAACAGCAAGGTTTAGATTGGGAAATGAGGAAAAAGGAAACAGATACTGGGAAAAGAGTGAGGAAAGAAAGTGTAGAATGTGCGGAGCGGAGGACGAAACACTGGAGCACATTAAGTTTGAGTGTAAGGAAAAAGTAGCGAGCGAAAGGAATATTGGCCAGCTATTAAAGGGAGGCAGTGATGAAATGTATTAGAAATATAATACTGTAGATTGTAAAGCCGAAAGGCACACACAATTAATATATATAATAACAAGAACAATTTAAAAAATCACTTTGTAAAACCTCAGTGGAGATAATTGAGCTTGAAAAGAATACAAAAGAGCAAAGTCGCAATATCTTGTGGAAGCAAGAAAGATAGAAGCGACTAACATCATCTTCATTTGGTAAAGTTTGTAAAATGAGAAAGAAGACATCTTGTGCAAATTTAGTCAAAAACCATCTTTATAGCACATTTGCTGGAAATAAAGCAACAAGATATAGTATAGAAAAAGAACCTGTGGCTAAAAATGATGTATCGAAGTTACTAAATTTAGAAATAGCAGATGCAGGTTTATTTATTGACAAAAACTATCCATTTCTTGCAGCTAGTCCTGATGGACTAATAGGAGAAGATGGTTTAATAGAAATTAAATGTCCAGCTTCCAGTATGTTAACAGCAATTGCGGCAATTGAATCAAAGAAAGTAACATTTGGAACAATTGCAAATGGCTTGTTTAAATTAAAAAAAAATCATGATTTTTACTATCAAATACAAAGGCAGCTACAAGTTACACAACGCAAATATTGTTTGTTTGTGTTTTGGACTCCTGTTGAAAAACCAATCAATATTCTCTATGAGAGAATTGAAAGAAATGAGAGATTTTGGGAAGAAGAAATGAAATCCAAATTATTATTTTTTTATAACGAATGCTTACTTCCCGAGATAGTAGACTCTCGATACCTTCGAAATATGCCTATTCGAAATCCAGATCGTAATGGATAATTTATAATCAAGAAACCACAGTTTTATGTTTAGTTTTTATCAAATTAATAGGTTATAAAAGTACATATATTTATATATGTATAATTTTAGAATATTAAAATTATTAAAAATTGTTACATTAAATTTTATTTGTTTTTTTTAATTATATTATAATATAATTTAATTAAATTGTTATATTTTTATTTATTCTTAGTGTAAAATTTTATGGTTCTTTTATTTTAATGTTGTGCAACACTGGAAATCTTAATTACGCTTGCAAATAGTTTTTATCCCTGAGATAAGACTTTTTAGCCACGCCTACGCACTCGTCTTTCCCTTCTACACTTCTTAAAATGCTTTGTTTATTTTAAGTTACTCTCTGAGGAGACGAGCGCCTTAAAACGTTTTTACGCAGCGCCACTTAATTTAAATAAGTAAGCTTAATGTAATATAATGTAATATTAGGAAACCAGCCAATAAAATATTAAACATTAATAACAAAAGAACGAAATAATTAAATACATCTATTAGTTATGGAGGTACCAAACGATGCTACGAACACCAACGTTGGACACATCGTGTGGTCGATGCTGGAACCATGTGTGACCAACGTTCTCGTTGAAAGAAGTTCGGGCTGTTGTCGATTTTTGACCCGCGTCAAAGGGATTTTTCTACTCCCACCACATGTCATGCAGTACTGCAGGAATAGTCGAACATGGAAGGTTTTAAACTTGATACGTTTCTTTATTTACTTGAAAGTTTTTGTTAAACAGTGTAAGTGTCTATAATATCAACAAATTAATAAAATAAATAAATCATTAGGATCAAACATTCGCTCGTTCCACCGTGTAGTAGGAAACTTGCCATGTCAATTCTCCAATATTTGAATCAAACGTTCACCGCATCGTTTGGTACCGACTTTAGCCATATGGACTAATAAACTCCTGCTTATCGGTTCGATCTAGCGATCTAGAGTTGTGCGTTCAATACAAAGCAACAACAACAACAATAATAATAATAAGTACCGGAATGTAACGTTACGCGATGCACATTGGACATGGGGAAATTTAAGGTATATTACTTATATGATAAAAACAAAGACACACACTTAAAAACAACAACAAATAAAACACAGTTAATATTTGGAGCTGATAGAACTCACTGTGCATAATGTTAAGTTATTATAAAATTATATAAAAAGGAATTGACAATTTAAATATTACACTTTAAATGTCGTTTCTTTGATTTGAGAAGCAACACATAAGTTTGATTAAAAATTTACAATTCCTAATATGTCTTATATGTATAAAAGTTACATATTGGTTTATTCGTTTTTATCAGTTGATACTTTAACTTTACATTAACTTTAACACAACATACTTTGTGATGTTGTTCTCCCACGAATTGATAAGATTTCTTGAAATAATAATAAATTTCCCCTTGGGGCATCTAAAGGTAATGATGACGTCAGTGTCACGTCAGTTGTCAAACCAGTGGCGAAGACTGGTTGCATAACCTTTTTATAAAACCGTATTATATTCGTATATTGATAAAGTTAATAATCAGCACCTCAAATGTCCAATTATTTTTTTAATAACCTACAATATTATAGAAGATATTAACAATTAAAAATGGTCATTTTTTGACCCTAAAATCATTAAAGTGATCCAAAGGTGCGTGTAGTCTGTGTGTGATGTCACATTCGATCCCTACTCCCTTCTCTTCTATCAATTGCCATCTCTTTAATTCAACTGAGTGTATATATACGACTGAGTATATGATACTTCTACGGTATATTGATAAAGATTAGAATAGGAAATTCTTCTCATGATAAAGTATGCTAATGCGACTACACCGTACTGAAAAGGTCACACGTAAACGGTTGCAGTGTGAGAGGCCCTTACTATAACAAAAACAGACGTCATTCCCTAATTGGATAAGGGCGGCATGTTTTATTATTCGATGTATGTTTCGTCTGAGTAAATACTGAGTGTAGGTGTATTTTTTCTATCTTTAAACACAAAATAAATATTTAAACGAATACAGGGAACTTTAAAATAAGTTGCGTTTCTGCGACAAAGTTTTAGTTTTGTTTTGTCTTGTTCCGAATTATTTTATCAGAGTTTTCCCATGTTAAACATAAATACCCCATGGACATAACCGTCAACGTCGCCGTCGCCGTCGCTGTCGGATCGTGTAGTTCCATTCCACCCTGTTGATTCATATCTAGAAATATGTTCTTGTCAAAAGTGGCATAATTTCCGGTATAATTTACATAGACTTACATTTGAAGTATGGAGCATAAAAGATATTAATCTCCTCTGGTTCAAAAAGAAAAAAATGAATACTTTGAGATATAATTGTAAGCGGATGTTAAAACTGATTGAATTTTTTTGTCAATTTGATTGTGTCGCTTTTTAGCGTGAATTTTTTCAATAACCAAATCAATACGAAGCTCTTGGGTATATCATATAGATAGATTTGGTTATACAGAAGATCCGGAAGCAATCTGTAAAAGTAGGGCTGCAAGAAATGAAAACGGAATGATAATATAAACGGTTATTAACGAAAATGTTAAAATGATTGCCTGCGGATCATTCTGAAGGCGTAACTGAATAGAGGAATTTAGGGTTCGGGATTACACAATACGGAACACAGTACACTACAGATCTTAAACTTTGAAAGCTTTCAATGCTTTCAAAGCTTTGTGTGACGACGGAGCTTTTATTGTACAGAAATTACGTTAATTAATTTTACCAGATTCAATTTTTTATTTTCGTATTTTATTTCTGTTGAAATTTAAATCAACTTTTTAATATTTATCATTTAAGCAAACAGCTGTTTTTCAAGGGGAGGGATAAACTTTCTCAATTGTGTCCTACATTAGGTTATTAACAAAGTTTACATCCCATTGCTTTTGAACTTGCTGATTTCTTTTCATGCAACCAGCAATACCTTAAAACAGATTAGCCATTGATAGTAGTTATTTATATATAGGAACATGGATTTATATGTGACATTCCCATGCTGGTACAGACTTCAACAAAAGTTTTTGGTAAGTTAACTAAACACAACACTACGTACTTTGGATCATATAGTGGCCATATGTGGCATTACAAAATATTTATAACATGAAAAAGAAAAATGAATAACAAAATGTCATATAATACCCCAATTACATACTGATTTTTTACTTAGGAAGTTGCAAGAAATCAACTTAATCTGTATGCTGAATTCATTAAAACTTATTTTCGCTCGAAGAAATATTTCCCGTGCGCTCTCCACAACGCACGTAACTGCTCAATATAACTACTATGGAATATGTGATACACATTGCCTAGCGTGAGACAGAAGGTACTCAGTGCAACCTATATGAAGAATCAGGTGTGCCGCACGAGACCGATGATTACCGGGGCTTGCTAAAATAACAAGAAATGAACCGGCCGGCCTCACTTTTTTTTAAATTCAATTCATAATTTACAATCTGTCCTGAGAGACATTTGTCCCAATGAAGTACTCTTTACCTGAACCTATTATATTAATACGAATTTTATGCAAGTAAACAAATAACTTCTATGTTGATAAGTCCATTGGATTTTTGGGTTTCAGCCGTCTTATTGGTTTGTGGTAGTAGATTTGTACAGCTCAATCATTTGGATGATTTCGTAATTTTCGTAAATATTTCTTGCTTAGAACTTTAATTTCGTCCTTTATGTAAGGCGTACCTAGATTTTGATGTGTAAGGCCTGTCTCAGTATGGCACCGTATTTAAGCGAATTTCTGCCGGACGTATTCGGGCTACTACGCTTTACCTATCCGAACCATGTAAATGTAATGAGATCGCTCTGGAGCTCTCCGACTGCACGCTACAAAGCAGTCCGAATACGGGCGGCACTACCTCGCACATTAGAACCGTATAAAGGCGAATTTTATCCAAGCGTTACCACTACTACAACGATATCCTATCCGAACCTTTGTAAATGCAAACAGCCGTCTCAGGCTGGAGGGGATACCTAACACCGCTTGTTCTTTCGCTGCAATACGAATCTTTTCGGGTCTATCGCGACATCGCGTATGTCGAGTATGTTCAGCATGCTTCAGTTTATGTTTGTATTTCAGTGAATCATGGACACCGAAAAATTAATTCTTTGAATTCAAGAAAGAGAGCCAACCAGAACTCAGATATATTTGCTGAATCATGGACACAGATACCGACACCAATACGATAGAACTAAATTTAAATTCACGCCCACCAGAACTCAGATATATAATAAATGCTAAAGTCCCTTTAATACCAGTAGTGTATCGATAAAAATACGGTGCCATACTGAGGCAGGCCTAAGTCAGTTTGAAACATATCTTGGAAGCAGGGGCGGCCTTAGCCATTGCGAGGCAGATCTGTGCGAGGTCCCCGGCGGCAGAACTTTGCGGGGCCCCGGTGTGCAGATCTTTGCGAGGCTCCGGGGCGGCGGATATTTGCGGGGCACTTGTTCTTTGTATAAAATATGTAAATTGTAAGTAAGCATTTTTGATGATAATTGACGGGAAATAAAATTTAATATTGAAAGTGTTATAAAAATGAACAAGCACAAAGACGACAAATATTAATGATGAAAAACTAAGGCACTCGAATGCCTTAAAAGATATACGCAGTGATTCAAGTGGGATTTCAAAAGAGCGAGGCGCTTTATTCAAATACATATATAGTCATGAATTTTTCTACTCGGGTTGTTGCGCGAGAATGCGAGGCCCTTGCAAGAACGAGGTCTCGTGCGGTTACCCTGCTTGCCACTAGAAGGATTTTTACGTTGGAAGTGCTCGCGCTACTCCATAGCTTTATGCCATATGTCCATATGGGTATTAGTATTGCCTTGCATAAAAGTAATTTGTTGCTGCGACTTCCAGCCGAGGAGCCAATACATGTCTCTACCTTTGCCTTTAACTGCACCCGTTTTTTCCAGATGTGTGTTCTCCAAGTTAGTCGTCTGTCCAAATGCATACCTAGGTATTTTACTGTCTCTGCTTGTGGAAGTTGTAGGTTATTCAATGAGACTGAGGGTCAAGTGTTTTCTCTTAATGTGAACGTTATGTGAACGGGTTTTGTTTCATGGCCGCACTTGTGACTCGTCAGTTATTGTAAGAATATTTTTATTTACATAATTAGGAATGGTATTTGACTTTTTATACTGTAACTAGACTAAATAGACAAAAAGCACTTTCTGTGCTAAGCATTGAAAGAAAATTAATTAATTCAATGCCAGATTTCCATAAAAAAAATCAGTGACCATTTCGCCGCGGATAAAAATCGTCGGATTGATTTAATATATAAAAAATAATGAGCGAAATGTAATATATAGGAAAAAGTAGTGAGCGAAATGAATATTGGCCAGCTGTTAAAGGGAGGCAGTGAAGGAAAGAGGTGGATGGCGGAAATAGAAAAAAGGAAAGAAAAAACAGGACAATAAATAAGCTCGTAGCTGTGATGCATAAGGAACATGAAGAGAGAGGAAGTACTAAAAGAGGCAGTGAAGGGAAGCAGGAGAAAGAAAGAAGTAGCGAGGAAACAGTTAAACTTCAGTCCAGAAAAATAGAGGATTTGCGAAAAGGAGATAAGGACAAGAGGTGGATGACGGAGATAGAGGCAATAATAAAATAGTAAAGGAAGAGAGTCAAGAAGAAATAGTAAAGTAAGAGAGTCAAGAGGAAATAGTAAAGTAAGAGAGTCAAGAGGAAATAGTAAAGATAGAGTGTTTATGCCTGTAATAGACATAAGTGGAGAAGTGAAAACGAAGAGAGAAGGCAGGAAGGATAGTGAAAAGATAATAGAGGGTTTGTCGAGAGGAGACAAGGAAGGCAAGAGGTGATAGATGAAGATACAGGCAATAAGGAAGGAGAAGCAGGAAACAGTGTAAATAAAGGAGGAGTAGGGGACATGAAGAGAGAGGGTCAAGAAAAGAAGAAACAGAAAGTACTATTCGAAGTAGTAATAGTCTAGAATAGTTTAAGTTTAGTTTTAACTTTGAATTTATATGAAATGCATTAAGAAATATAATAATGTAGATTGTAAAGCCTTATTGTATTTATTGATTGTAAAAATAAAATTATTAATAAGAAAATGTCGTTTTATTACAACTTTAATTCATAATTTCTTATAAGCTGGTAAAGTGCACTACCAGTTCCGTAGCCAGCAACCACCACTGGTTGAGGTACGAGTAACGTCCGTTAGTATATGTATCTAAAATGTCACAAACTTTCTGAATAACACACTAAACCCTGATCCCTTCTAAATCAAACTTTGCTCAGCATCTTGGGACTTAGGATGTGACAGGACGGGACGGGACGTCACGATAGATGACGATTCTTAAAGGTTCAACAGTTCAATAGTTCAAAAGAAATATTCACTACTCACCCAAAAGTATTCCACTTTGAACCCTGGTATCCGCTTATGTGAGGCACCCACTTGATTCAAGAACTCGAAGAACGCGTCCAAATCATCCATGCCCCTGATGCCTTCATCGATAGTAGTCATCACCTTTACAGCGTGTTCGGCTAAATCTTCTGAACTCGCTTGTTGTTCGGCCGTTTTCAATTCCCGGAACTTCTCGAACATGTCCAATAACTCTTTGTGCTCTTCAAATAACCTGAAACAAATTTGTTCGTTTTTATAAATTCAAATAATAGAACGTGAAGAATGAGAAATTGAAAAATAAACGGGGTCTGATTGGAAGATATCAGACTGCTCTGTATTCGGCTTCGATTTTGCGAAAAACGCTTTATTTTCTGGGTTTGATTTTATTATGTATAATTGATTACACTATAACAAAGTACAAAATTAGGCCAGTTAACTTCTTCCCAAAGTATCGCATCAATTTTGCAATTTATTTAAGGTCGAGTGATAACTTTGAGTAAACTATCCTTTTTGTAAAAAGTTAGGAAAAAGTCATCCTTGGACAAAGAGTATAATTTTAGAAAATATTCTTAAAAACTCACAGAGACACAATCTGGGTACTATCACTTAGATTAAAATTCTTTGACATGGGATAAACCGCTTTAGGCGACCCCTGTAGGCGCCACAGTATCGAATAAGTGTGTATTTCATATATTGTACATGGAATCGTATATTTTCCAACTCTCTGGGATAGATGCAACTTCGTACAAAACAACCGCTGTCTTTTATGCGGTAACGATTTCATAGACAGCGGATTGTTGAGAGGGGGGAATGATACAGATATATAATATGTATTTTAATTATCGTCAGTACTGTAGTGTATTGATAATCATTACAGTAGAAGCTTCATCTCTTGACAAAGTGACTCGAATGCTCTATGTAAAAATTCGACGTCACAGGTACAGTGGAACCTCGCTTAATGAACATAGTTCGTTCCAGAATCTTACTCGCAATGCGAAACATTCGTTAAGCGAAACAGTTTTCCAATACAAATTAATGTAAAGTAGGATAATGCATAAACAACCCGGGACTTCCCATCTCCTCGTTAAGCGAAACATTTTTTTACAATTTATTTGTTCGTTAAGCGAGGTTCCACTGTAGTCTGATACAAATTACTTTTTTCCATCTGATTGGCGTTTACACATATTACGAAAAATTAATTAAGTTATTAATTACTATTTTTCCATGGCACAATATTGAACTAATACAAATTTCTATATAATTTTCATGAAAATATTAATGAGATATCTCTCCATGTTATATTAACACTTCAGTGAACTTGGTGATGGGTAGATTGTGTCCCAATTAACTAATGAACTGGAAAAGGTCACATATTGCATGTTATAACAGTTCGATATTGAAGGGCTCTTCTTTAGTTCTTCAAAGTGCCAGTAACTTAAATGTCAAAGTAATTAAAACATGGAATATGTCCTTGATAAAATTAACGGAATTTCAGCTACTGTGAATATGGTACCTTCCCTCTGCAAATAAGGCCGGATTCAAAATATCTACAACCATCACGTGCTCTTCAAAGTTAATTAACCAATGCGAGTTTTATATCAATGTCCGTTTCCAAGAGAGCTGGTATAAAACTCTGCTTATATATTGTGTTAAGAATATTGTTGAAATGAATAGAATATGAATTTCGCACGACAAAAGTAAAATTATTTTTTGCTGAAATGACTGCCTTTAAACATTTTGATGAAATGGCATAGCTAGGTGAGTTCCAGCCTGTTTCCAACATTATACATTTTAAAGGAGATATAGTTGTCTTTTTTACAGTTAAAAATATTTATTTTAGTAGAGATAAAATTCCACATTCATTTCACCCGAGAACCATAGAAAAAGAAACAAGATATATATCTTTCTCTGTTACGCTTTTGGCTTGTCGCGTATTTAAGCGAATTTTGACCGGATGTATATGCGCTACTACGCTTTACCTATCAGAACCCTGTAAAGGTAGTGAACTCTCACACTACAAGCGACAAAGCCGTCCTAATACGACCGTTACGTAGGTCTCATACTGGAAGCGTATATCAATGAATTTTAACCAAACGAATACACTGCAAGAGATATGAAAAAGAATGCAATAGTCTCTTCATAACAATGGTGTATCGATAAAAGTTTGCTCTCATGATAAATTATGTTAGTGCAAAACAACTCCAATACACCCTACAGTACACAAGTTTGACTTGACAAGTTTATTATCGTATCGGAACGTGGTATGTACGTATTATGACACACATGCAAAGAAAGTAAGAGTAGGTTTACTTTGAGAGTTCTACCCACTTAACCAAGCCGCCGATTTTCGTCCGAATTCGCCGTTGCTTAAATACGCTTGTAGTGTGCGATGCAGTTTATTTGCATCTCCATTTGATACTGGTACGGTAGTGAGGCCAGGTTAAGTGATTTTGCCATTTATATTTCCCTTGGAAGAGTGAAATCAAATTGAATTCTTCCATGTTAAAAAGATCATACGTTTCTTTAATCTAATGTCAAACTAACTTCAAAATGTTTATTGGGTTGTACGATGATTGCTTTTTGTCCAATTTTGATTGATCAATTGATAGTAAAATGAACGTATAACAAGAAAGTACTGTTTTTCACCATTACAGTATTCCGTTCTTTCGATTTGTTGCCTACCTCGGCCGTCTCTGCTTGCTTTTGCAACTTGTACTCCATAATATCTTTTACTAACCTTCTAAAAACTCTTATTCAATGATGTAAATGTATTGTAATAGGTATCAAAATATCACTACTTTGTAACTAGTAACGCCATCTGTAATCTGTTGTGTAAAAACTTTTTCTTATGTCAAATATAGTCTGTTGCGAACTGCTAACGTGTCTTTATAGGTTATGGGCAAATTTACCGGTTTATCAGTTTTTTTTATAGTATAAAATAGATAAATTGTTACGTTTTTTTTTTTTTCGCGGAAACATGACTACGAACTATATTGCGAGTGTGCCAAAGCTAAAAGGCAGAGAGAATTACGATGAGTGGTGTTTCGCGGCCGAAAACTTGTTGGTACTAGAAGGGATGGAAAAGTACATCAAACCTAGTGCAGACTTCGAAGTTAAGCCAGTGGACGACTCCAAAACGAAGGCAAAGCTAATTTTAACCATCGATCCAGCATTGTACGTGCATATAAGGAATACCAGGAGCTCGGCAGAATTATGGACAAAATTGAAAGCCATGTTCGATGACTCCGGTTTCTCAAGAAAAATAACCTTACTTCGACATTTGATTTCGATAAGACTTGAAAACTGTGATTCGATGACTACCTATGTCACACAAATGATCGAAACGGCTCAAAAGTTAAATGGCACTGGATTTACAATAACAGATGAATGGGTCGGATCATTATTATTAGCAGGTTTGACTGATCGCTATTCTCCAATGATAATGGCAATAGAACATTCTGGCATTTCGATAAGTGCGGATACTATAAAGTCGAAGTTACTCGACATGGAAGTAACCAGTGATTTTGAAGGTGCAGCTGGCGGTACGGCGGCATTTGCAGCGAGAAATAAATATAATTCTGGCAGCAGCGGTAAACCAAAGAAATATGGCGGCAACCCAATGTCGAACAAAAAGACCGCGGCAGATACATCAGCAAAAACAATCACTTGTTTCAAATGTAAAGAGGATGGACATTATCGAAATCAGTGCCCAATGTTGAAGAAAAACACAAATAAATGCGTGTTTAACGTTGTTTTCCTAAACGGAAAGTATAACAAAAACGAATGGTACATTGACTCCGGCGCAAGTGCACACATAACAGCAAATAAAGATTGGGTAAAGAACATGAACACAACTCCATGTATACCAGAAATTGTTGTAGCAAATGAATCAAAAGTGCCAGTTGTTTGTTCCGGAGAAGTTGACATTATTTCTAAACTTGGATGCAATATAATAGTGAAAGATGTGTTGTGTGTGCCTAGCCTGACAACCAACCTATTGTCGGTTAGTGAGCTCATTCAGAATGGCAATCATGTGATATTTACAAAGAAAAACTGTTATATTAGAGACAAGAACAATGTTTTGGTGGCGACAGCTGATTTATCTGATGGTGTTTATAAGTTGAGATTACAATCACAAAGTTGTATGTTGGCTACTACAGCTAGTGCAAAGTTATGGCACAGAAGACTGGCACATATAAACAGCCAAGACATGCACAGAATGAGAAATGGTATTGTTGATGGTTTGTCTTATGATAACTCACTTGACATAACCAAATCACAATGTACTACTTGTTGTGAGGGAAAACAAATGAGATTACCATTTTCTCATGTGGGTGAGCGGAGTACAGAAACTTTACACAGAATCCACACAGATATTTGCGGCCCAATGGAAACAAGTTCTTTGAGTGGTGCTCGCTATTTCCTGTTATTTGTTGATGATTATAGTCGCATGACTTTTATTTATTTTCTGAAGCAAAAGAATGAAGCTTTGAACAGATTTAAAGAGTTCAAATCATTGGTTGAGAATCAACAGAGTAAGAAAATAAAGGTGATCAGGTCAGACAATGGACTAGAATTTTGTAACAAGGAATTTGAAGGCTATTTGAAGCAAGCTGGAATTATACACCAGAAAACAAATTGTTATACACCTGAGCAAAATGGACTTTGTGAAAGGAGTAATCGTACAGTTGTTGAGAAAGCCAAATGTTTACTATATGATGCAAATTTAGATAAGAAATTTTGGGCGGAAGCAGCCAATACTGCTGTGTACTTGAAAAATAGATCGATTGCATCAGGATTGGATAAAACACCTTATGAGTTATGGTATGGATCAAAACCAGACTTAAGTCACCTACGTTTGTTTGGAAGCAAAATTATGGTGCATGTACCCAAACAGAAACGTTTGAAATGGGACAAGAAAGCTACACAACATATTCTAGTTGGATATGGTGATGGTGTTAAAGGTTATCGTGTGTACAATCCTTCTAAGAACACTGTAATGATCAGTAGAGATATAATAGTGATAGAAGATGTAACACCTATCAAGGAAGTCAGTGAAGAGTCAGCTATTTGGATATCCAATGAAGAAAATCCTACCGACAATTTAGTGGAGGAAAGTAAAGATAAAGTGGGGGAGAGCAGAGATTCAGTGGGGGATCTGTCTAATAATGTTTCAGAAACAGATTTTTTAGATTGCTCTTCAGGTTCCTCATTACATACTGATGACAATGAAACACTGACTGAAATAAACACTGAAGATGTTCCAGAACAAGCAGTATCAATACCTGAGCAAGTGCCAGATGTGCCAAGTAAGCGTCAGAGAAAGAAGCCTGAGCGCTATGGTATTAGCAACATATGTGTTTCCAGTACTGTTCCAGCATCGGAGGAGATTGTATTCTCAGAGGCTCTTGAAGGGCCTGACCGGGAGCAGTGGAAGCAGGCAATGGCTGATGAATTACAGTCATTTGAGGACAGTGATGCGTGGCAGCTTGTGGACCATCCAGGTGATGTGACAATAGTGAAGTGTAGGTGGGTGCTAAATAAAAAGTATGATTTTGAAAACAATGTAAGGTATAGGGCTCGATTAGTGGCAAAAGGTTTCTCGCAGAAACCAGGTGTTGATTATACAGATACTTTTTCACCGGTAGTGCGGCATTCTACTCTAAGATTGTTGTTTGCACTTAGTGTTCAAATGAAAATGAGTATAACACATCTAGATGTAACCACTGCTTTCCTTAATGGTTTTTTGAAAGAAAATATTTATATGTCATTACCTGAAGGTTTTGTAAACAAAAGTGGGGGAAAGGTCTTAAAATTAAATAAAGCCATTTATGGGCTAAAACAGTCTTCCCTGGCATGGTATGAAAGAGTTAAAGAAGTTTTGAGTAGATTAGATTTCAAAAATAGTCAATATGAACCATGTTTGTTTACAAAAATAACTGGTAAAATTAAAGTGATAGTGGCCCTGTATGTGGATGATTTTTTGATTTTTTCAAACAATGATTTTGAAACAAATAAATTAAAAAGTGTATTAGGTTCAGAATTTAAGTTAAAAGACTTGGGACCTGTAAGACAATATTTAGGCATGAGAATAAATTTAGATAAAAATAAAAATGTTATTACTGTAGATCAACAACAATATATTGAACAGTTAGTTTCTAAATTTCAAATGTCTGATTGTAAGACACAAAGTACTCCGATTGAGCCTAAATTGAATTTAGATAAGTCATCTGATAAATGTTTACCTGATGTTCCTTATCAAAAACTTATTGGAAGTCTGATGTATCTGGCAGTATTAACAAGACCAGATATTGCTTACTGTGTTAGCTATCTCAGTCAATTTAATAGTTGTTATAGTCACATACATTGGAATTATTGTAAACGTGTATTAAGATATTTACTGCATACTAAAAGTTATTGTTTAAAATATACCAATAATAACAATAGTAATTTACAAGGTTTTGTAGACAGTGATTGGGCAAGTGATGCTCTAGATAGAAAATCCTATACTGGATTTTGCTTTATGTTGTCAGGGTCTGCCATTTCCTGGCAAAGTAGGAAGCAGAAAACGGTTTCATTATCCAGTACTGAGGCGGAATACACTGCTCTTTCTGAAGCTTCAAGAGAAGCTATTTATCTAAGAAATTTAATGCATGAAATTACTGATGTATTTAATGTAATTGATTTGTATTGTGATAACCAAAGTGCATTGAAGTTAGCTTCGAGTAGTCAGAGTCATAATAGATCCAAGCATATAGATGTGCGTTGTCATTTTATTAGAGATGTTGTAAAGAACAACTTTGTAAAAGTTAAGTACATTCCTACTGAAGAAATGCCTGCAGATATTTTAACAAAAGGTCTTTGTCATCTGAAACATTATAAGTTTATGAATTTACTTGGCATTGTTTCTGTGTAATCATGTGTACTTAGATTATTCTGATAAGTGGGGGTATTGTAATAGGTATCAAAATATCACTACTTTGTAACTAGTAACGCCATCTGTAATCTGTTGTGTAAAAACTTTTTCTTATGTCAAATATAGTCTGTTGCGAACTGCTAACGTGTCTTTATAAAATGTTTTTTCCACCTCCGTTCGTTTTTGCCGTTCTGGCGAAGGCTGGCAATATATTTCCTTAATAAAGGTACTTTTCCCTTCGAAAACCCCATCAATCTTTTTTAAATGTAAAAGTTTTAATTGAATAAAATGTCACAGGCTGAATGATTGCTAAGGGAATTGTTTATAACAAAGAAGTATTTAAGTAAAATAAAAGGGTTCGATATTGCTCAGTATATACCTTAAATTGGGGTGAATTTTGCTTATTAGCTAACATTGTACAAAATCAAGGCAATTTATTTCTTTGAATTATCAAAGATTTTATTAAGATCTATGTTGAAAACTTCACATAAAAAATATTTGAAAAGTTTTTATTCAATGTCGTTTAATATTTGGTTTCCTCGCGTCAGGAGGGGAAGAACGATATAATTTGGCTAGAGAGTATAATCGCGAAACATATTTACGACCCCGGAATTGAGTGCATTAGCGACCTGATAGAGTTCGTCACTCAATAAGTAGGTAGATACGCTTCCAAGCATCATGCGCGACTGCACTGTCATGGACAAGTAAGCGTTAACTACAAGAAACCATTCGAACTACAGTGACAACTATAACTGCTTCAAAATATATTTGCTAGGCTAGAAAATATATTTGGGTATATTCAGGAAAAGAAATTTCGTATTTTAAAGTTTAAGTTTATGGGGTGTGGCAATGCATTTTTGTTTCTAGAACTTTTGCCTCCATTTTTCATCCAAAATACATTCGAAATGGATACTCTTTTTTTTTCTTTGTTGTCCATATGTCACCCTATATCGCCCAAATGTCGATTTCTATGCTAGGTCGAGTTCTAGAATATCGTATTAGATTTTTATACGCTTCGGATTCAAATTGTTTGTAGGGAATGGACGATCCTTAAAGGGATGGGAGAGTGATTAAGGTTTCAATTTTTTTTATATTAATGTAGAAAATATTAAGTTTATTGTGTGAAAATTTGAAGTCATTTGGAGTAAAATTTTCGGAAATATACAGTTTTAAATCTTCACCTCTCTGGTCTGGTTTCGTTTTTCTTTGAAACTTTGAATTTCGTTTCTCTCACACTTATCTTTTTCAGAGTCGGTGTCCTCTCTAGCTCAAAATGAACTGCACCGATCCTTTTGAAATTTAACTCTTTCTTTACATAAATGCCAAGGAAACTCTGTCGAGTTCTTTTTTAATTTAAACGTATTTTAAACAAAGTATTAAAAACATAGTTCCGATTTTTTTCATGAAAAATCGGTATTTTCTTCTATAGGCTTGTAAGTGCCGTTAAATAATTCCGAAAAATAGTGCCAAAAAATCAATAAAAAGTATAAAACTCGACAGGGTTACCTGCAGAAAATTATCAACTAAAGATATCATTCTAGTTTTTTGATTTCAAATAATCCAGTGATGAGTTTTGAGGGACACTGAAATGACACTGATTTTCTTGTAAAGTCTGCGGAGTTCGCTGGCATTAACTCATTTCTTGATATTTATTTATGAAAACTGAAAGGAGGGAGAAGGGGGCAATCCGGGGTACTGGCCCAGCGTGGGTAGTAATTCATAGAGACGTTTAATTCCGAAAGGCACTGCGTACACATTCAGTTTGTTAAAAAATTAATTGGGGAAATGACAACTAACCTATCCTGTTACTTTTGTTTACTGTATTTTTTTTCGCTAATAAAAAGGAAAAAAATTTGTTTGTTGAAAAATTCGTATTATGTAGTTTTAGAGGGGGTGGAGGCAATGGCAAGTTCTTGCTCTGGTTCGAAAAAATGGTAGATCCGTTACTGCTTAATATTGTATGTAATATGTATTATTTATGGATAACCAGTTATGGAACCAGTTTTACTTATACAAAGAAATTAAAGAAATATATACAAATTTCATAGTTTTGACCCTTCTTCATCCTCTCACTCTATTGTAATACATTGTAAAACTCACTTCTCTTGTGACGTCACTCGTTTGAAAGAAACATTATTTGGTCATAGTTCTTATAAGATCTTGGTAAGGACCCCTTTCTTAGCATGTTACGTAATTACTGTATGATCACTTACCTTCCAACGTATCAGTACCGACAAGCTACTGATAATATGACACTAATAATTTAATACAATTTACTTGTCTATTTTATTTCAATAACTGAATTTCATTATTGTTGTGTACAGTGATATGAACATACCATTACAATGACATTATATATTTAAGCATTTCATATGCAAGCATCAGCTAAACAAGTGTTAAAATGCAAGCTTAATAATCCGCTTAACACGTGTACTAATACGATGTACTCAGCAATAGCCGACTAATCCAGTTGTAATTCCATTAGAGTTCTTACTCTAATAAAGTAAGTATTTTTTACGTTAGTTCGATGCAATTAGTTTAACTATGTTTCGTTTCCAAATCAAAACAATAATCAAGTATGATAATCCGGTTACATAGTAGTTCTACGTTTCAAATATCCGTAGATTCTGCTGCTGCTCTATGCTTTATTAGCTAGGCGTTCTACGGATGGACATGCTTCTTGCGTCCTGCTTTTAAAAAGAGATTAGACTCGTGCAGCAGAAACTTTCTTATCATAAACTAAAATATTTCGTTTTTCTGTTTATTTAAAATTATACCTTCTGTTGAAAGATAATATTGAATAAAACTTAACTTCTACAACACCTTAATTTGTAGGTTGCATGCAAGCTGCAAATAATATCAGACGTATTCAGCATCTCAGTTCTGTCCAAGTAACGTCATACAAGCTGCAAATAAGGTAATTTGCATGAAGTTTAGCATAGACTAAGAACGTTTTTCCATTGGGAAATACGCTTTTATTAGAAGATGACGGATCAGACGTAGAATGTATTGGCTTCGTCCATACATCGAGAAGAACATTAACCGCAGATTGTTTGTTGCTGCTAGAGTGTTTTTGGAGAATGATTCAGTATACCGAATGACTATTGTTCAATAATATGAACAAAATTGACTGCCAAACCCGTCATTTTTAGAAGAATATTACGAGTATGCATAGTGTATTATGCTAGAGCTATGACATGTTGCAAGGCTGCAAGACGGTTGCTTGTCATTAAGCAAATGCGACGTTGTAGTTCCGTGGAATAGACCTTTGGTTAAATGCAAGCTACAAGAAAGCGTACAGCAAGCGGGAAATGACGAAACCGTGCGTATGAAGTGACGCTACGTGGACAGTAAGCAGACAGTAATTGTTAAGAGATGAATATGAAATTAAAAGTTATGCCGGTTGCACTCCAAAAAGATAATTCAATAAAACACGAACAAAAACTGTTTCTTTCTGAACAAAAACACCAATGCTTACACCAAAGAGACAGTTCTTAAAACATTTTTGTCTTTAAAAACTGTTTTAGTAAACAAAACACACTCCCATCTGGAGTCGGTAAGATCAAAGGAAAACACGTTTGCTGTTGATTTTTAGTCTGCTTGGTTTGAACAAGCTGTTTTGTTTTTTTGTGAACATTTGCACTTGTCAGTTGTTGTTTATCATGTTTATAATTTTTATGGGACACACAAAAAAACTTCAAAAACAAAACCAGTCTGTTCAGTGTAAACAGTCTATTTTCGAAAAACCTTTTGTTTTTTGACAACAAAACTGTCTGGTGTGAAACCGGCATTAGAAAGATAGATGCATGTGGATTTGTCGTTTGATATTTTCGATACTTTACTTGATATTTCGGATTCGTTAAATAAAGATATACCTTTGAATGCTAAAGAATAAATAAAAGACATCAAATTTAATCAGTGTTTTACGTCATCTAACTAATATTTCCAATAGAGTTCGTGAAAAATCAGATTTATACCAGTTGGCATTTCTCTATTAGTTATCTATTTTGTCATTGTTAAGACCGTGTTGGTTTTCAGCATAACCAAACATTTTTCTACATTTTTTCATAGCCACGTTTCAGTTTTATTAGATGTGTTTTCAAAAAACTCGTTGTCAATACAATCCCTCTATTGTAGCAGCAACATTCAATACATGTAATAAACTATTTAGTAATCTGATTCGAGATCATTCAATTCCGATTCCCAACCTAATATTCTCACTAGCACAGACCGACCGGTGTTGATTACACACAACTGTACACAGCGGTACATAATAAAATCTATGGAAGAAGCACGTCACGAAGTGAATAGAGCCATGGATGGATGGAAGGCAGTAGGCAGAAGGCAGTAGGTAGTAGGCAAACGAATAGCTTACAACACACGGTATATTACAATCACAATAATCGATAAATGGTCGTTCTGCTGTTCCCGTTCGTTCCCGACGGGTCCAGGACGTCGTCCAGAGAGGGGTAGTGGCGGAGATAGGGGATGATGACAACTAGGGGGCTGCGCATTGGAACTCTCTGAAGGGGTTCCAAATAGGGGGTGCGGGATGCAAGTAGGTGGTAAACAATGACACTAGCACAGAGACCTGGAACCTTTATTAAGACCCGTACACATACGTGAGACTTAAATAAACGACATCCAAGAGAAGTTGTACAACACGTCCACACTAGTGCGACATGCAATCTAATACATCAGAAGCTTTCATATTTCGAACGAATTCCTTCAACTTGCATTTATTTAACAAGTCTATTTCATTTGACCCTTACGTACTCGATCTTTTTGTTCGAGATCACACTCAAAACCTTAATTTCTTTAGATGTTTCGACTTCGTATTGAAAAATTTTTGTTTCGTAAAAATACTACCTAGAATTTTAAAAATACCATAAGTAAGGGTTTTATTAGTGTCGCATGTTTATGTCGCACTAGTATGTACGTTAAAAGTACATCATACAGATAAAAGATAGAAGATAAAAGATAGAAGATAAAAGATAGAAGATAAAAGATAGAAGTTAATAAAGAAGAAGAAGAAGCGTTTTTGTAATGTTAATCAGTCTATTCCAAATGAATAAAAAGGTTCTGCGAGATTCAAGTTTATAGTTAAAAAGAATCCTGGAGCAAAATGGTCTCTTTGGAACAGCAAATGTTACACTGTGCAGGAATTGGGACGGCAACACACTATGTGAGATGGATACCGCGATTGCGATTGAGTGTATAGTCTCCATGGCAAAAATCCATAAATTGTGCTACGAACTGCTACACCGTTATTTTTTTAGCCGAAACCAAGGAAAGGCTTGATAATTACTATGGGGATTCTGCACCATCAATTTCAATGGTAAAGAAGTGGTTTTCTGAGTTCCGTTGTGGTCGTACCAGCACAAGTGACGCCAAATGTTCTCATCGTCATTACGCCAAAAATAGTCGATAAAATCCATGGAATTATGGCAGGTTAGAGGATATACAGTTTAAGTTGTATTGAAAAGGAAAAAGTATATATGGTGAAAAAGGGATTGTGATCCTAAGAAGCCATTGATTAGAAAATATGAAGAAAGAAAATGCATGGAATGATATTGGACGATAGGAGAAAGAAAGTGCGTGATTTGGCTGAGTCTGTAGGCACCTCATTTTACATAAATATTCGGATATAAAATAGCTCTCCGCGCGATGGGTGTCGCGATTGCGATTGAGTGTGTAGTCATTATGGCAAAAATCCATAAATTGGACTGCACAAATAAAAAAACGGGAAAAAAGCTGGACTAAGTGAATCGAGCTTAAAGGAGACTAAGGTACTCTGCACACGAGTCGACTGCTTGCAAACTAGCCGAGCAACGAAGTTTCCAACGAAAACGAAAAACGAATTTTATTGTGTCGTATTTGTATGTATGTATGTATTTAAATCCTTTTGAATAGTATTTGTGCACATCTCTGCTCATGATGTCACCATTAAAAGCATGCAACCAAGCATGCCCTACGACCAAGAAACACACTCGCCCAAAACGTACTCAAAACCAGTTTGAAATCAGTTTTCTTTCATTCGTGTCGTGTGTTTTCTCTCACTCGTCTACAATTGCGTTCTCTCACTAACAACACAGTTCCATTCTCATTCGATTTGGTTTGCTAAGGTTTGCAATCAGTCGTAAGTTGATAAATAAAGCGCTTTTTCTGAATGTCACTGAATTAACAAACTACCCTCGTATCTGTATATACGTATTTCTAATCCACACGATTCCTGTGTCGGATTCTGTGAATAAGTGTACGCTGTCAGAGAATCATAAATCAGGTTACAAACTCCTGTATTTACTAAAGCACCGTCACCACTATCTAAAGTGGTGTGGTAAGGGTTGTAGTAGAGTGGGAAACAAGGGGGTGGTGATGTCACTACAAAACAAATATAAAACAGATATTAAACAACTTCATTTTATACAAAAATATAAATGTAAATTACATAAAACAATATGATGTTATTGTTAATAGAAAGGAAAATGGTAAAGGTAGAGACAAGAGCTTCCCCTAAGAGCCAGCCAGCCCAAGAGGAGGCTGGAGAGCTGGAGAAAAGCTTTGTGAAAACAAACAGGATTTGAAATGCTTCGTAGTATATGTTATACGGTATACATTGAACTCCTTAAGTACAGTCCCCACTACTCAAATACAAATTTACTGAAATGAATTCTGTGGTTGGAATAATAAATTCAGTTAGCCTACAATTTTGTTTTGTTATATTCATAATATGTTTTATTCAAATCCAAACCTTGTGGAAAACATGTTATCCACAAAAACGTATGTGTGTGTGTGTGTGTGTCTGTTGTACGAATGGATATGTAAATAAATGTGATAACCAAGCATTGTATTGTTAAATCCAAAGCTTTAGAAGAAAACTGGTTCGGGTACATTTTCAAGTAGAAAACTGTTCGAATATTCGAACCTACGTATATCGTATTCTACGTTGTTGACAATTTCTGTGACGTCATTTTTTGATCCTGAACATTACATTTGTTTCTATGGAAGTCGTATTACATTGAAGCCCTCTCCTACTGCAATCGTTTTATTTTACTAACTTGTGACTTATTCAGTGAGGTATTATTACTTTAGCACATTTTATTACGATAGGAAGTTCCAATGTCTCATTGCGGTGTCCCTCATAACTCATCACTCACTGGATTATCTGAATTCAAAAAACCGAAATGATTTCATTAGATGATAAGTTTCTGCAGGTAACCCTGTCGATTTTTTTTATTTTATTTTCAATTTTTTACAGCATTTAGAAGTTAAAATATCGATTTTTCATGAAAAAATCAGAATTTCTGTTATTTTAAAATACTTTAAAATTAAGAAAAAACTCGGCAGCAATACCTCGGCATTTATGTAAAGTTGTAGTAGCAGTCGATTTTGAGCTAGAGAGGACACCGACTCTGATAAAAGCTAAGTGTGAAAAAAATATGTTTAAAAGTTTCAAAGTAAGACGAAACCAGACCAGAAAGGTGAAGACTTAAAACTCTATATCTCCGACAGTTTTACTCCAATCGACTTCAAATTTTCACACATTAAACTTAATATGTTTTACTACTACTACTATTAATATAAATAACACATATGTGTACATATTTCAAATGTCCGTACGACTGGACATCAATGTACCGTACTGCAATATACTTGGTGACGCATAGATCCGGATCATAGTGTTATACGAGTACATGCATATTTACTTATTTTTTTTAACTGTGGAAAATATTTGGTCAAAGATAGTCGTGAGGTGAAACACACGGAGTTCCAAAATGGGTTAAATTTCGAGTAAAATTTTGCCTCATGTACTGATAAAGCGCTTGTAATGAATGTAACTTAGTTAGCAAGCTTTATGAGTACCCGATTAGAACCCTGTCGGGTGAGCCGTTAACAAGGCATGCTTTGGAAACTTCTAATCAGGGTTTCATACTCCTCCCGCAACATTTCTACTCGGTTATATTTTAAGTCACTGCGATTTATTTTCTGTATACATCCTTCTGGTTTATCATCAATTATGGTGGACCTCTACTCTAGAAGGATCCTCATTTTCTTAATCTCCGCCCTATTTGATAATTTATATTAATTATAAACTCGTTAAAATATTTTTTGTAATTATATCATTTTTTATGGTAGAAAATAAATTTAATCTCATTTTCATTTGTTTTCCTGACACCTTTCTATTATTTAAAAATCACGGAAGTTAGTAGAGGTGTGAAAATGGGAAATAGCGTAATCTTATCGCCATCCATCTTTTGCTTAATTAATGTTAGTCTTAGGAAGCGTTCTAACTGGTGGAACCGATTCGGTTTGTTTTTTAAGTGGCACAAGCTAAGATCATGTAACTTTCTTTGGCATAAAGCATTTTCTTTATAGTCTTTAATTATTTTTAATTTATAACATGTATCCTGAACTTCTTTTAAATTTATTTAAAGTGGGCTGGTCATAGCTTTGGCTAAATTTAAGTTACATAATTATTCTAGTAATAGTGTTTTTAAAAATCGCTTAATTGCCGCACATAAAAAGTAATGTCTCAGAGCTCCTTGTCCAACGTCCTTTTGGAAAAGCTGACATTTTGAAACTAAATACAGTAACATATATAGTTAAGAACGTATGCCTACTTGCTAGTTTAAAAGTGGAGCTATAGCCGGTGCAAAAGGTATGTATAAACCTTTCACCTGCGTAAAAGTATGAGTATGATTGCTTTTTATATGTTTTACAGAATATTGTTAAAAGCTAAAATTCACTTTTTCCAAACCCTTTGCGTAGATCCTAACTTCCGACAGACCCTTTAAAACTTTTCAAAATTAGGTGAACTGCGTCTGTAATGCATGAAATAGTATCGTAAGCAACGTCTTGATATAGTACCCTAACCAACATATATAAAATTTAGGCTTGCTATTATGTCATACTTTATATATTTTTTAAAGAATTATCGCTGCTAGAGTAAAAATATTTGGATTCGTGCGGGGAGAGGAAGGTGGGTGAATGTATGTGAGCGTCAAATTCATATATTTGAAAAACTACGTGTATTCCGAAAGGGACTGTGTCCTTTTTTTTAGTCCTCATTGAGATTTCTGTTACTTTTTTTTACTTTATTTTTTTCACAATTAAAAGAGGGGAAAAAGAAATCGAAAAGTTCGCAGTATGTAGGGGATAAGGGGGCTCCAGTGTCAAGTTCTTGTCCCGGTTCGAAAATACTGTGTATGCGGTACTGGCACTGATATATGAATCTTTGCCCTTGGTTAAGAACGCATACACAACCTATATTTGTATATAGATATTTCACGTTCTTTAATGTATTTTATTAGAATATAATTTTGTATATTTTTAGTTCTTAAGTTTTGTAATAATTCTTTTGTTTAACCAAATAATTTATTTTTCTTTGTTATTGAATTAACTAACAAAGTTATTGTCATTGTTACTATGGCATTGTATTCTATTTTACAAACCAGTTTCAAGGGCACACAGCTGGCCTGCCAAATGCATTTTTGTACTAATGTACTTTTAAAACACTATTAAAATAATCATTATTAACTCAAACGTCGTACAATAAACACCAAATTATTAGCTATCAACTAGAACAGTAAACATCTAAAATATCAGCTCCAACTTTCAACAGTTTGATAATTATAATAAAATTTTAATAGTGAATTGTATCACAGTATCATTGATATATATAGTTATTCATTTAATTTTCAATTATTGTAATTCGTCAAGTGTATTTGTATAATAAATGTTTTATGTAAAATACTAGTGTTTTGCTGCTATTTGATTTAAAGCAAAAATAAAAAATTGTTATTAATTATTTAATAACAAAAAGGTCCTTCGAGAAGTTTTGGCGCAATCTATCGCTATCAAAGGAGTTAGAAGCAATCAAGCAATCTGAGAAATTGGAAACCGTCAACATCGCAGATAAGCCAATCTCAAGCTTATATAGATACATAGGTCCAAACTCAACCATTTGGTCGGCTTCGAGCCGGATGCGAGCTAAGATAATCAGCATTTTGATCCTTCGAAGAAGACTCACAAACATTTGGTCATCTTCAAGAGCGGATGCACACCATTAAATCATCTTCAAGAACGGATACGAGCTAGGATAATCAGCATTTTTCAAAGAAGATTCCATACATTTTATCATCTTCAAGCAAGATTCTCATCAACGGATCCAGCAATTGAGCATCTTCAAAGAAGATTCATCCCACATTGGTCATCTTTGAAAAGGATTCATCAAGCAAGGTGAACAATCTAGAAAAATCTCACTTTTAGCGTCAAGTACAACAGCACACACGAGTCAATCGCAGCAGCATCTGGATTCAGTCTTGAAACGAGAGCTACTACACGACAGTGGTGTCAAGGTAATCCTAAAACATTTATATAATTCCCATCCTATCCTTTATTACCTCTATTTTGGGTTTTTGCACTTACATCTTATATATTTTTACAAATTTTTTACATATATTACTGTTTGAAGCGTTATTTCATTTTACCAAGGTGTTTAGACATCAATGATTCAGTTCCATCATAAGTTCGTATCATTGTTGTATTATATTTTTTAATCAATCTTTCAACGATATTTAGTTTCTGTTTGTAGTTAATAAATCCTTGCCACTTTAGTCAAGTCATTTAGCGTTACCAAGCTAATGACCATCTATAGGGCTCGTATTAGTGTCATTAAGCACACACACACACATTAATTGCATTGGTTGCGAATATTAGATTCCACAAATATAGCCTCTTATTACGTCATTTAATGTCCTCTCATAGGAATACGACACTTAGAGCACATATGCCAATCGCATTATTTAGCGAATATAATTATTCCATTTTAAGCATTTGAATATATTTGTTCAAATCAAAATACTCATCTGTGTATTTTACACAGAAATCTTTTTACGTGTTACGTAATAAATCACCGATTATATTATTGCATCCACAATAATATATCTTTTTCAATTATTTTTTAAATATTTGAATTATATTTGTGTCATTCAGCACACATACATTAATTGCATTGGTTGCGAACATTCGATTCCATAAGTATAATCTCACATAGGTCATCTAAAGTCCTCTCATAGGATTAAGACATTTAGAGTACATACGCCAATCGCATTTACATAGCGAATATTATTATTCCATTTTTAGCGTTTGAATTTTCAAACCGAAATTACCGTCTGTGTATTTTGCACAGAAGTCTTTTACGTATTGTACGTAATAGAGTACCATTCATATTATTTGCATCAGCAATAATACACTATTACAATTAGTTTTAAATATTATATTTAAAATATTCAATAGAGATTTTAAAGTCACATTCACAATGTCTTTAAAAACCTTAATCACAAAAATACATAGTATTAAATCATCATTAAATCGATGCAGTAAAGCCATCGAAAATGTTGATATAAAAGATCCATCCACTTACGATGTGGAAAATATAAAGTTTCTTCATAAACAATGGGAACCACTAATGGCTTCGATTAATAAAGTTCATGAACAAATGCATGAACAAACTGAGGATCAAGCTGAAATAGACCGCATTGATGAAGAAAATACAGATTTTCTTATGCAATACGTTAAAGTAGGCACCAAAATCAATAAAATTATCTCAGTGTCTAAATCAATTGAAGCATCAAGCACTTCAATTCCTAAAGCTGCCACTTCCAGCACACTCACAGCGCAAGTCAAACGGACAAGTCAAGTTATGTTATCAACCGCTTTAGTCAACATACCTGACAAAAACGGTAAAATAATTACTGCACGCGCGCTTCTGGATAACGGTAGTCCCTCAAGTTTTATAACCAAAGGTTTATTACAAAAATTAAAAATTCACACTACAAATTCGGATGTAGTTGCTACCGGAATTGATAACTCCGAAGCTAAAACTCATAAGCAAGCAAAAATCATTTTGCATTCATCTACTAACAATTACAAAACGTTTGTAAATTGTCTGCTCATAGACACAATAACCGACAAAATCCCACACATCAAATTGGATATTGTCAATCTATCAATACCGCATACAATAAAACTAGCAGATCCTAGTTTTAACGAACCACAATCTGTGGATTTATTGTTAGGAGCTGATATTTTTTGGAACTTATTACGCGTAGGCGAATCAACACTATCCAATGATCGATTGCAGTTGCAAACAACTTCACTGGGTTGGATAGTAACTAAGTACAAATGTGCTACCAACAACAATCATGTGCATCATTATCACACATCCTTGCAAACTCAAATTCCCAAGCTTTGTGAAAGCGAGTATGTTAAAGAATGTGGCACTTTAATTATTAAAGAACAAACTCAAATTCCCAAGGTTTGTGAAAGCGAGTCTGTTAAAAAATGTAGAACTTTAACTTCAGAGGAACAAGCATGCCATGATCATTGTAGCAAAACTACTACTCGCGATTCAGATCGTAGATTCGCAATTACATTACCATTAAAATTGCCCACATCAGCCCTAGGGGATACCAAAACCACAGCTACCAAACAATTGCTTTCATTTGAAAGAAAATTTGATAGATACACACAACATAAATCTATGTATTCTGCATTCACTCATCAATACATACGATTAGGTCATATGACTACTAACATTATTCATAATTCATCCGAACCTACATATATTTTACCGCATCACGGTATAGGAGATTCCAAAACAGCAATTACTAAACCCTTTCTTTTACCACAAAGAAAGCGTGTTACTAGTAAACATCATAAATCATACATACTGTCAAACTACTCCATAGCCAAGTCAAATTTTATATTTGACAAATTTTCAAATTTTAAATCGATCAATAGCGTCACCACATACTATTTACGTTTCATTCAAAATTCTAGAAACAAAACAAACGGCATTTTTACGGTCAAGGAATTGCATAATTCAATTCATTTACTTATGAAATTAACCAAAACAAATGTTTTATCATTAATAGCTAGAACCTTGGATCCACTCACATTACAATTGCCTTGTGACATACCATGCAAATTAATGATACAACAACTATGGTTAATTAACTTACATACAAGGTCTAAATTATTATTTTTAAATTCACATCCATATGCCACAAACACCACCCTTAATGATTCATATGTTGATAAGCTTCTGACTGGATCAAATGATCTATCAGAATTCAAGTTACGTTGTATTAAAACAATAGAAACATTAAGTAGTGCAGGATCTTATTTACGAAAATGGATGTCGAATGATCCCATTATTTTATTTGATTTAGACAACACTATTCAAGACCAACTCTTTTATATAGATCACGCAGACTTAGAGCATTTCGAAATTTTAGATGTCAAATGGTGCTCAAAAGCATACTGTTTCAAATACAATATCGCCCATTTTGATCCACCTATTAAATTACCCAATAAAAATGTTCTATCTTTCATTGCCAAAATCTTTGATCCGCTTGGATTATTATCACCCTACGTCAAACCGTTTATGCTATTGAAACAACAATTAAGGCTAACAAATCTACACGGGAATCTTGAAATTCCAGAATTTTCAGTAAAAACATGGACTCCTTTAATAAAGCAATTACCGACCTCAAACAATGCATCCATAACACAAAAATCATTAATCAAGAATTCCAAAACATTTGAAATTCATGGTTTTTGTGATGCTTTAGAAAATGCATATGGTTCTTGTATTTATTTTAAATCTATTAACTGCAATATCATAATTGACAAACTCTTCTATATCGACCCAGGAGGTATAGAATATTTCAAAATTTTAATCGTTAAATGGCACTCTAAACCTGACTGTTTTAAATACAGTATTTTACATTGTTATCCATTTGCCAAATTAACGAAATTAAAACATCATACCAACTTCAAACACACTTGTACACTGCAAACTCAAATTGAGGCAATCCTCAATTTCCATCCCTTTTTTCCCGCTTCCAATAATCCCAATGACCTTATTCCCTTCACACCTGGACACCTCTTATTAGGACGGCAGATCACAAGAATCGCTCCTGCAGAGGACGCTCTAACTAAATTAAGCCGAACGCAGCGATACTCGCAATTTCAAGACTTTATTCAAAGTTGTTGGATAAAAAGGTCAAGCGAATACTTAGGACGCTGTAATCAGCTCGTGAAGTGGAAAATGTCAAAGGATGCTGTACTGCAGCAAGGAACTTTGGTCATAATCAAGAAGCCAAAGCTTCCTCCATCGCAATGGATGTTGGATAGCCCAGTGAAATTAAGTGTTAGTGAAGTTTCAGCGACTCGAGCAGCCACTATCAAGACAGCTAAGGGAAAAACCAGCGTCTAGTGCAATATCTCGTTCCGCTACTTATTACAGAACATCAGTTGAAAATCAAGATGAATCTTACAATTTTCAACGCGCGGGAGTATGGTTAAGAACGCATACACAACCTATATTTGTATATAGATATTTCACGTTCTTTAATGTATTTTATTAGAATATAATTTTGTATATTTTTAGTTCTTAAGTTTTGTAATAATTCTTAGGTTTAACCAAATAATTTATTTTTTCTTTGTTATTGAATTAACTAACAAAGTTATTGTCATTGTTACTATGGCATTGTATTCTATTTTACAAACCAGTTTCAAGGGCACACAGCTGGCCTGCCAAATGCATTTTTGTACTAATGTACTTTTAAAACACTATTAAAATAATCATTATTAACTCAAACGTCGTACAATAAACACCAAATTATTAGCTATCAACTAGAACAGTAAACATCTAAAATATCAGCTCCAACTTTCAACAGTTTGATAATTATAATAAAATTTTAATAGTGAATTGTATCACAGTATCATTGATATATATAGTTATTCATTTAATTTTCAATTATTGTAATTCGTCAAGTGTATTTGTATAATAAATGTTTTATGTAAAATACTAGTGTTTTGCTGCTATTTGATTTAAAGCAAAAATAAAAAATTGTTATTAATTATTTAATAACAAAAAGGTCCTTCGAGAAGTTTTGGCGCAATCTATCGCTATCAAAGGAGTTAGAAGCAATCAAGCAATCTGAGAAATTGGAAACCGTCAACATCGCAGATAAGCCAATCTCAAGCTTATATAGATACATAGGTCCAAACTCAACCAGCCCTATTTTTAATTTTTAAGTATTTTTTTTATTTTCTATAAATCTACTAGCTGTCCCGGCCACGCGTTGCTGTGACTAACGTTTTTGTCATATTACATTACATAGCGCCATCTATTGAATATTTACTCAATCTAGTCAACAGAATATTTACTCAATCTAGTCAACAGATGTCGCCATCATCGTCGCCAGATGTCATATGTCATATACAGATAATTAATAGACAAATAATTTGCAATAAGATAATATTGCAATCATAAATTGAGATGTAAGCTATCCTATCTTTCAAGTTGGATCAAACTGCACACGGTGTACAAATTTGATTAAAATCGGTTAAGTAGTTTAGGAGTCCATCGCGGACATACAACGTGGCACGTAATTTATATATATTAAGATAACTAAGTAGATATACTTATCTAGTGGCTTACATTTCAATAATTACACGGTGTGATAGTGATTGCTCCAATGAACAATTCTACATGATTAGGTTACTAGGTCCGAGGGTTTAGTCCTGCGAA
Source organism: Panorpa germanica (assembly GCA_963678705.1). Classification (NCBI taxonomy): domain Eukaryota; kingdom Metazoa; phylum Arthropoda; class Insecta; order Mecoptera; family Panorpidae; genus Panorpa; species Panorpa germanica. The sequence goes on from OY783206.1 coordinate 14,223,027, forward strand.
GTCTTCGAACATCATTACTATCAAGCAGCATTTGCGTCACGGCGATGTTTTCGTGGTTACGAAGTTTCAACTCGTGCTTTGCTGTAATAGTTTTGATTTCTTCTCCGACTGTGTTAATCTTCATCTTTCTGTGTATGTCGTCATTGCGGATATACCACGGGGCATTAAATATACACCGCATAACTTTAGTTTGGAACGTTTAGATTTCTTTAATGTTCGATTTCTTGGTGCAACCCCAGAGTTGCACTCCATACGTCCACACTGGCTTAAGCACTTGTTTATATATAATTAGCTTGTTTTCAATGTTTAGTTCAGAGCGTCGCCCAATTAGCCAATACATATTCCTGTATTTTATGTATTATGTATGCAATCATGCGATGTCGTACCGCTACTATTGAGCATTCGTACCCGAACACGCGTGTGTGGTCCAGGTCTTGGACAACTCGATATAACGAACAATAACTTTGTGGGAATGCCCTCATCTCATATCTACTAATTAACTAAAGAAAAGACTTGACTAAATAATAAATAATCCAGTTCATTAATGGTAGACATAGATAAATATTTCTTTCAAAGAAAATATTTAGGACCGCTGTTTCTGACAGATGAAATAACGAGCTGAAAATTAACGATTCAGATTTTCCTCTCAATAAGCCACGGAATGTTTGTTTGTACAAGCGCGTTTCATTCTGATTTAATGTCGTTCGACCTGTAAGGCAATCACCCAGAATCCCCTGGGAAGCGATCGCTGTTGCTGTTATTGACACCTGTACAATACGACGTAACTTTAATGAATATTTTATTAATTAATTAACAGAGAAAATTCATAAAACTTTTATAGCGGTATAAAAACATCATCTCTATTTTAGATGAAAATAACAGACTTGATATTTAGTCGATATCAACATCAGTGGACGGTGCCGATGAGAATTAACGGGAAGTCACATTGATTTTTAGTTCCCGTTTCCCGAGAAAAATGTGTATTTTTCTGAGCGGGAACAAATTTTATAAAAAAAAATACATTGCAAGATTTTGCTTACTAAATATTTGTTAAGTATCTTGTTAACACATAACATCACTCAATAAGTTCGTAGGGTGACATATGCATAGCGCCTCTATTGACAAATCCATTAGGTTTTTAGATAGTACCAATCTTCAAACAATATGTGATAAAATTTAATGATATTGCGACCAAAATTTTACGAGTTACAGTGGTTATTGTGGTTGTATTTTTGCTATTTTTTAAAACAATAGTAAAATCTGAATTTCGTGTATTTATAAAGACGTAACTAAAGTATTGACGTCATAACACTTGTCATAAACCATTGCTTTGCTTAAACGATATTTTTCCCTATTAAAAACAATGCTGAAACAAAATTGGAAACTCCAATGATTTATTTAACGGTGGTATATTTTCATTCAAAAGTTGACATTCTTTAGACATGAGTGTACTAAATGTGTTGCACTTTTAACGTACAGACTAGTGCGACATAAACATACGACACTAATAAAACCCTTACTTATGTTATTTTAAAAAATTCTAGGTAGTATTTTTATGAAACAAAAGTGTTTCCATCGAAAGTCAGGGCTGTTACAGAAATTACGGTTTTGAATGTGAACTCGAACAAAAGGGTCGAGTACCTATTCTGTCTTCAGTATAATCTCATTGTGCGTTGACGTTTGTTTAAGTTGTGTTTCGTAAATAAATAAAAATAATTGAAAATGGTGTTTAAATGAAATAAGCCACCACCAACCCATGCGGTGGAATCCTGCAATGTGTGAGGCAAATGTTGAAAGATTGACATGGTAAGTTTCCTACTACACGGTGGAACGAATGTTTGATCCAAATGATTTATTTATTTTATTAATTTGTTGATATTATCGACAGTGACACTGTTAAACAAAAATTTTCAAGTATGAAACCTTCCTTTGTTGGACGATTTGTTCAGCAGGGCATGATATGTGGATCAAGTGTGTGGTGGGGGTAGGAAATTTTTTTTTGACACGGGTCAAAAAACCAACAACAGCCCGAACTTCTTCTAACGTAAACGTTGGATACACATAGTTCCAGCATCGACCACACGATGCGTCCAGCCATCAAGCGTACAACGTTGGAAGGTGTTTGGTAGCGGCATTAGTCATGGACAATAGATCCTTGTCAAATTGGGTTTGACAACGGCAATCACGAGTTTGCAGAGACCTTGTTTAATAATTTTATTACTTTTTTTGTAAATATTTTTTTTTCTAAAGCAGGTTGAAGGAATTCGTTCGAAATATGAAAGCTTCGACGTATTAAGTTGCATGTCGCACTAGAGTGGACGTGTTGTACAATTTCTTATAACAAATGTTGGATGTCGCATGTTTAAGTCGCACGTATGTGCACAGTACTTAAAATAACTATTATTTATTGCTAACGAAACAAAAACATGAAATTCGTAAAACACCAGTTACGATAGTTTACCTCTCAATACAAAATTACATTCCACATTATCAAGTGTATGCTGCGGCATATTGATTGTTTTCTTATTAGGAAAAATGATGTCATGCTTAAAATACACCCTGTACATTTAAGAAGAATATTTCCATACAATTTGCATTTCTTTTACAATATGATTTTCACACTAACAGCTGAATTACACAATTGTTTTACAAAAGAAACCCTCAGAGCGTTATACAAAGAACATATAAACTAAAGGAAGATAGTATTTTTTCAATTTATTTAAAGGAAACGTTTTCCCAGTTATATTATGTGACAGTGACTCATGATTTTCTTCGTAAGCGTTTTTCGTTTTTAGTTTTCCACAATTCTAGAATTTCTCAATGTTTGGCACGTTGCCATGCGGCAATGTCATTGAAGGAAAACGAAAATCACACTTCTGAGTTAGTCATGACTTCTTCAGTAGTATAAACTTTGTGACATCTCAACTGTCAAACTAGAGAAATAGAGTTAATACTCGAATATTGTTGGAAACGTGATGATCAAGGGCGTCCGCAGAAAGTTAGACAGGAGGAAGTGTGGCCCCATCATACGATTTAATTGTATTCAGTCTAGATTTGTCACCTTTTAGTCCCATGCTCATATCTTTAATGTGGATGCAAGTCTTTCCCTTTTAGTCACGCCAGCGTACGCCCATGGTGACTACTAATATCGACCTGCGTCATACGACCTATGCGTACCTATTATTGCCTAATATTTTCGAACTGTCTAACAAATGTCATTAGTTAAGTTCTAGATATACGTATCAGTCTGTCATATTAGTGTACTGCTATGATGTCACGTTTTAGTTCTGACAGTTGTCAAGTATGTCGCTATCATCGCTATCAAACATCTGAACAGTCAATATCTTTAATACCCATGTGTCAATATTTATTACGTTTTTATTTTCTTCAGAAATACTGGTAATAGAAAGTTCTTAATCATTTTATACGACTAACCGTATCATTGTAGACTTTGTATTCATGTAGATGTTAATATTTCTTTGTTGTTAGGTTGTTCTTTTAGACATATTTAATGTTTCTTATCTAGTTTATTTTATAACACATGCAATACATATTTTTTTTTTATATATTTATTTACTTATTTGCCTTGACTTTCTTTCGTCATAGCCACTATCAAACATTTTTTATTCATCTTTTATAATTTATAATTCAATTTTTCAAATTTCTAAATATTTCAATAATTCACTAATTAATTTTAAATCTAATATATCACTATTCAATTTTGTTCTTTCTAAACTATGATTTATGCATTCGAATATAATATGATCCAAAGTTCCTTCTTCACCACAGATTTTTGTACAGATTAATTTTGTACAGGTGAGCTGGAGTTTTGCAATGATTACTTTTGATTCTGGCGGATTCTGGATGGAATGGCGGTCGAGGAGGCAGAGAGGAGAAGAGAAGGAGGCGCAAATGTGAAAGAGGAGCTAAGGAGAAGGGATAAGGAGATACAACAGCAGGAGAGAATGGGAAAAATAGAAAAATGTAACTACAATAAAAGATATAAAAGGTTATGGGAAAATAATGTGCCTCAGTACCTTATAGAAAAAGACATAAAACACATAAGAATAACAGCAAGGTTTAGATTGGGAAATGAGGAAAAAGGAAACAGATACTGGGAAAAGAGTGAGGAAAGAAAGTGTAGAGTGTGCGGAGCGGAGGACGAAACACTGGAGCACATTAAGTTTGAGTGTAAGGAAAAAGTAGCGAGAGAAAGGAATATTGGCCAGCTATTAAAGGGAGGCAGTGAAGGAAAGAGATGGATGGGAGAAATAGTAAGAAGGAAAGAAAAAACAGGAGAATAAATAAGCTGAGAATAATGTAAATTTAATTGTAAGTTGAAGTATATGTAATGTATTAAGAATGTAGATTGTAAAGCCGAAAGGCGAACAATAAATAAACAATAATAATAATATATATAATAACTTTTGATTCTATTTGATATAATAATATTTTTGTTATTATTATATTATCCTCGGACTTGATATAACTTGTAAACGTGTCTAGTAAAAATGACAGCTTTTCAGAGATTTTTCTAATTCAATTTTGCCTAATATATCTCTTAATTTGCATAATTTCTTGTTAATTCTCTTCCTTAAACATTCTATGGATGGGCCAATACTATATAAAACAATATCATCTGCAAATTGTAAAATAAATGAGTGGTCGTCTTTTAATTTAGAAATATAATGCATCTAATATATAATGCATCTAATAAATATGAATATAAAAATAAATAAAAAATGCAAATAATAAATAATAATATATATAATAATCATGCAATACATAAACAATATTCGTTGTCACTTGTTACTCTGCACTTCATACGATTTAATGGAATTAAGACATAAGCCAATTGGTTTACGATACTATTTATTAACAAATATAAAGACTGGTACAATACAAGACTAGATGTAACGCATTTGACCGTTATGTAATGAATGTATTGTAGCTGCCCTGTCATCTCTCTCTTGCAGTAGACTTTATCTTAATATAAAAAAATCTGGATGCCCTGGCGATATTACGCTATGTGTTCTGATAAGTAGGATCTGATTCAGCCGGGGAAAGGGTCTGTGGTCTGAACTAGAACTGCAAGAGAGGGATGTATCCCGATTTATTTATAACTTTCGTTACAATGGTTATAAAGCCTCAATGAGTAGGAGGGTCGCGGTGGTATGTGGGGTCTGGTCATGTGATTGCCTAGAGCCGCCATCGGTGCAGATCTTGGTGGTAGTAGCAAATAGATACATACATCAAATGTTGTGGATGTCTTTAATTACCGCATATCTGCCACCAAAATGTTGTGATATCTTGTGTTGAGCCTATCAGGACGATTCTCTTTTAGCATCTGTATTACCATGCGTACAAGCAGTGTTGCGCATGACAGATAAAGGATGCTTTTTAAGGCGCTAATTTTAAATAGTACATTTGTTGTTCTTGCAATTTGTACCTAGTTACTTTATTCGAAATTATTTATTAAAATCTATGATTTTTTGTCAAGGAAGAGTTCGCTCGAGTTCATATTCTCACAGTCGTTCATATGACACTGTTATGAGGTAAAAATGGCGAAACCATTTCACCCGTTGGAATCCAACGTACAAAGTACAAAGATGTACTGAGAATCATAGAGGGAAATATCGCTAACAGTATCGTACTGGGAATAACCCTACAAACAATTTTGACAAAAATCGTATTAGATTCCTACGATTCTTAGATCGGTGATGGTCATGTTTAAACTAAAATAAGAGCTAAAACTAAACTACACGTTTAAACTAAAATAAGAAGAAAAAAGGAAAGAAAAAACAGGACAATAAATAAGCTTGTAGCTAGGAGGAACATGAAGAGAGAGGAAGTACTAAAAGAGGCAGTGAAGGGAAGCAGGAGAAAGAAAGAAGTAGCGAGGAAACAGTTAAACTTCAGTCCAGAAAAATAGACGATTTGCGGAAAGGAGATAATGACAAGAGGTGGATGACGGAGATAGAGACAATAATAAAATAGTAAAGGAAGAGAGTCAAGAAGAAATAGTAAAGTAAGGGAGTCAAGAGGAAATAGTAAAGATAGAGTGTTTATGCCTGTAATAGACATAAGTGGAGAAGTGAAAACGAAGAGAGAAGGCAGAAAGGATAGTGAAAAGATAATAGAGGGTTTGTCGAGAGGAGACAAGGAAGGCAAGAGGTGATAGATGAAAATACAGGCAATAAGGAAGGAGAAGCAGGAAACGGTGTGAATAAAGGAGGAGTAGGGGACATGAATAGAGACAATCAAGAAAAGAAGAAACAGAAAGTACTATTCGTGTAGTAATAGTCTAGAACAGTTTAAGTTTAGTTTTAACTTTGAATTTATATGAAATGCATTAAGAAATATAATAATGTAGATTGTAAAGCCGAAAGACAGACAATTAATATAATAAATAATAATAACTAAAGTAAGAGCTTACATTATAAACAATATTTCGTGTGATTCAAATTTCAAATTACTTGGTTTTCTGATTTTAGTTGATTTATTTAATACATAAGTAATTTTTCAATTCATAAATTGGTTTGAGTAATGTGAACGTAGCATTAACGTACCAGAATTTTAAGTAGTCGATGATACTAGTCTATATTTATAACAAATCGTTAGAGTTCATTTCATTCGTGTTTGTACGAGTATAGTAGGTGTAGATTCTGTGAATCAACTGCGATTAATATTTAAAACTGATTTGCGCCATAGTTAACTGCAAACCAATTTATGGAAGTATCCATCGGATGTAAAATGCTGATGATTATAAAATTATCAGAGAGGATAAGAAATATAAAGGTAAACGTCCACAGGTTCGCACTGCTCGCATCAATCGTATTGACTTTATTGAGTAAAACGTGAAAGTGAAAAGAAAACAATCAAATGAAAACTTAAAGCACGACAGATTTTTCGAAATCGATCAATCGAAAGATTTTTAAATAGGCTAATAATAATAACGTTTCCTAAAAAATCTCTAAAATCCTAAGGAAAAGAAGGGTGGAGAGTAGAAAGGAGGGTGGAAGGGGAAGAGAAAGGAGTACTTTGAAATGAACGGAATGGCGACAGAAGAGCCAGGGAAAAGAAGAGAAGAAGACATGAGTGTGGAAGAGGAGCTAAAGAGCAGAGACAGAGAGATACAGCAGCAGGAAAGAATGAAAAAAATTGATAACAGCAAATATAATAAAAGATACAAGAGGATTTGGGAGATTGAGATACCGGAATACATACGAGAAAAAGACACAAAAAACATAAGAATAATCACAAGATTTAGATTGGGAAACGAAGAGAAAAGCAGCAGATACTGGGAAAATAAAGTGAAAATGCATAGTGGTGGGAGGTAGTGAAGGGAAGAGTTAGATGGCAGAGATAGAGAAAGAGTGAGGAAAGGGAACGAATGGCAGAGTAGAAACGGGATTGAGAGTAACAATAAGGGGTTAAGTTTTTTTTGGTTTGGAGGGAGAAAGAATGACTAGAATATGGAATACAAATGAAATGCAATTAATCACATTGATATGTAATTTAATGATTTAAGTCGGAAGAATATAGTGCCTAATGTTAAAAACATTTAAAAATAAATAATAACTCCCGAAGTTTCAGAATGTCTGACCATTTAGAATCCGAAATAATTAATAACAAACTTAACAATTTTCAGACTCACCTCACCTTGAAGCATGGAAAGAAGCTTCCTGCCCGTCCAACTATTTTCTATTATACACAAAAAAATTCTCGGTAGAACGAAAGAAAAATGTTTTTGATTAAACAAATTAAAAAATATATAATAGCACTCCACCGTTTTGTATTTGAGATATCATAATTGAAAATAATCTAAACCAACACGTATGTATGTATGTAGTATGCACGTTTGTGTGGGTATTCCTGTGCAGAGGTTTTGAAATTCTGTTCTGACTATACTATACTATGCTGTAACGTCTTTGAACAGATATATTCATGATCATCTGTGCATCATGCAATATCATTTGTCACAATTATTTCTTTCACATATCTTCAGAATTTATGTAATCATATTCAAACTATTTCTACGCGACTTTTTACAACATGAAAACTGGAATAGATTTTTAAGTATATATTTTTTTGTAAACGTAAATCGCATATACAAAATGAAAATGATGACACACAGTTTTTTTTTTGCTAAAGATATGTGGGATTTAATATATATATATTCTATCGTAATGTACCTCCTCTTCCTTTCTCCTCTACAATCCACCTACCGGAAGTTGCTCATTCCACCATTCGTCGCTGCAGTTTCCAAAAGGGAAACTTTTCTCTTATATTTTATTAAAATATTTTTCACTATGTGAACGAAATTTCATCGTTTTTTAATCTTTTTAGCGCGCAGTAATATTATTACCCTGGATAAATAACAATGTTTGCTGTGACGTTACTGTTCTGCTGGATTACTGTTTTAATTTTAGAGGTTTTTGCTGATGGGTTTTATTTTTGCAGATTCATTACTAGAATATTACCCTCAATTATTTCATTCCCGTTTTCGTTTATTTCCTATTTATTTAGAACTCGAATAACTGCACGTGTCATTCTTTCACTCGACACTTCTACTTTTTCAAAAATTGGTACGGGATTTGGAGAAAAAGAGAAGCTTTTTTCACATTACTAGCGAGCGAAAGAAAGGATGCTCACAGTTCTCTATACGTTTTCGAACTATACGTGACCAATACCTTAATAATACAGTTTTACTTCGTGTTAATCGTAATTTGTTTTATTTCCTGGAAACAACAGCATTGTGTAGTATACGAGGTCTGTTCAAAAAATAAGGTAAGGCAAAAATTTCGCTGGCTACGTACATTCGATTATCGATTTTTTTGATGTTGGTACACTCGTCTCGAACATATGTTCACAGTTTTAGCTATATAGTACATTTAGTTTGTTTGTGAGAGGCATAAAAGTTAGAAGTGTTTTGCGTGTTCGGCGATTTTCACATGTCGAAAAAACATAGATCAAAGATTAAATTTTGTGTGAAAAATGGAATCAAGTGCTCCAAAACACTTGAAATGTTGAAAGTGGCATACGGTGAGTCTACTTTTAGCCAAAAAAAATGTTTACAAGTGGTACAAGCTTTTTACAGAAGGTCGAGAAGATGTGAATGACGACGCTCGCCCTGGACGCCCCAGCACATCAACAACCGATGAAAATGTTGAGGAAGTGAAGAAAATTGTTATGGAGAATCATCGAATCACTATATTAGAGAAGTTGCTGAGGATGTCGGCATATAGGTTGGCTCATGACATGCAATTTTTTCGGAAATTTTGGGCATGAAGCGTGTGGCAGCGAAGTTTGTTAATGCACCTGCTCACTCGTCATTGCTGGTTCGTAATTTTTTGGCCAAAAACAACACCGTATTCACCTGATTTGGCCCCTTGCGACTTTTTCCTGTTCCCAAGATTGAAGAGACCCATGAAAGGACGGCGTTTTAAGACGATTGAGGAGATACAAACCGAATCGCTGAGAGAGCTCAAGAGCATACCAAAAACTGCATATCAGAACTGCTTCGAGGATTGGAAAAAACGCTGGCACAAGTGTATTATATCTGAGGGGAACTACTTTGAAGGGGACAAAATAGAAATTGATGAATAAATAAATATTTTTTGAGAAAAATGAAAATTCTCCTTATTTTTTGAACAGACAGTATATGTTTGTATTCTACATTGTAGTTAAATACTACAAGTGGCCTCAGTTCTAGATAAACAGTGCCATTAGTTGAATTGAAGCTATTTTAAATTTTACATGTATGTTGGCAGTGATTGTCAACTGTGAATTCGAGCCGAGCTCGTCAACCATCAACTATGGTTATGTCTGTTATAAACGATCAAGCATGTTGGCCGAGCCAGTTACCAACTTAATATATTCGAGTGTTTACGTTTTTTACAACATATTCTTTGTACAACATACAAGTGTAGTTGATAATACGGCGACTTTTTCTTTCAAAAAACGGTTTATTTATCAACATAGTCTACTTTATGCTCAATGCATTTATTCCTGCATTTTTTCTTTTTATTTTCTTCTTCCAATTCTTTTTATTCTTTCCAAATAATAAGTTTTCTGAAGGCTCTCAAAATAGGCGTTTGTTTCAGTTATTTCCACTTTGTTAAACCCAAATCCCTTACCACCCAGCCATTTCTTCAGGTGTGGAAACAGGAAATAGAAGCAGGGAGTTAAATCTGGAGAATATGCTGGATGGGATAGTAGTTCCCAACCCGAATATATGGATTTTTGCTGCAATCTCGGCACGGATAGCTTATTCATGTTTTCATGTAAAATGTGATGGCTCAGTTGAGATGCCTACAGCCTCAGCCACCTCACGCACTTTCATAATCTGACCGTCCAATATTCTATCGACTATTTCTGGCGTGATGATCTTAATCGGGCGACTTGAACGTTTGATGTCACTTGTGATGGTACGACCACAACGGAACTTAGTAACGAAACCACTTCTTTACCATTGAATTTGATTACCATTACGCAAAAAATAATGCTTAATTAGCACACGAAATTCATTTTTTTGACTTTCGTTAAACTTTCGGGGTTGTGTGCTTTCAATGACTGTCAAACTCAAACTTAATAACAGAAAGTCAAAATTTGACAATAGTCTATTAATAGATGGTAGTTGCGCGAGAAATTCAAAAAGTCATTGACCTATCATGTATTCCAAATGCAAATATAAAATACCTATTTTTTATTTTGTATTTAAATACCCATTAAGAAATATCATTTTATAGTTTGTTTGAAAAACTATACTTACGATTATTGATGATTTTAAAATATAATCACTTCACTTTAGTTACTTTATCAAATGTATGGGAACTTCTCCATCTCCTGCAAACTGAATAACGCTAAGAAGTAAGGAAAGTATTTTGCATTTTCCAGATAGAAAATAGGTTTGTAAAAGTTTTCAAATAAAATATAAAATCTCATATTCTTAAAACGTAATTAAATACAAAATAGAAAATAGGTATTATATATTTGCATTAGAAGTACATATATTTGAAAAAGTCACATCTGTGATAAGAAGTATTTTATTTTAAATTAAATAATTAAAAATTTTGTACTTGTATTTTGTATTGAAATACTTATGAAAACTATTTTAGAACATTTCTGCTTTCAATTATCTTCTTGCTAATAACTATAAACTACATTGAGTAAGATACAAGTTGTAACTTGTTTGTTTTAAACCGGATATGGATTTGCCTTCCATGAGAACACTAATTAAATTTGTTCTTTGAAGTGCACTGCCATTCACTCATATCATCACGCTTTATCATCCAGCCGCGTGTGTAACGTACTAGTACTTCTAAGAGAAGTTAATTTCCGTTATCTGAATTACTGCAAAAATACAATAGTTGACGTCACTAGGCTAGAGCAAATTCTAACTGTTTGTCTAATTAGAAACTTTGTTAATTGGAAAAACACTATCTCCCACCTCTCAATAGGATAGTAACTTGTTATAGACTGTACATTGCTACATGTAGCTTTGTATAGAGTTGAAAAATCAGAGATTGCTCTAGTGTTTATGTAGGGTCATAATCGTTGTGACTTCACATGCAGCATAAGGCCTATCTCACTGTGGAATCGTATATAAGCTTACGCTACTACGCTTTACCTATCCGAACCCTGCAACTGTAATGAAGTCTCGCACACTGCAAACGACAAAGCCGTCCGAATACGAGCGTTACTTAGGTCTCATACTCTAAGCGTATATCATCGAATTTTAACCAAGCGAATATATGGAAGCGTCCAAACGAATTCACTAGAATAAGAGAACAGTGGTGTACCGTCAAAAAGATTAAAGTAAAAGTTTGCTCTCATGATAAATTATGTTAGTGCAAAACAACTCTAATATACCCTACAGTAAACAGTGACTTGACGTACTGTCGTATCAGTACCTGGTATTTATGTATTGTGACACAACACATGCAAAGAACACAGAAGTCGGCTTGCCTTGAGAGTTCTAGCTGTCCAACCAAGCGCCGATTTACGTCCGAATTCGTAGTACGACAGACCTAAGGCGTACTGTCCACGTAGCGTCACTTCACACGCACGGTTTCGTCATTTACCTCTTGTTGTACGCTTTCTTGCAGCTTACATTTAAGAATAGGAAGCTCTGTCCACGAAGCTGCAACGTTGCATTTGCTTAATGACAAGCAACCGTCATGGAACATATCATAGCTCTAGCTTACTGCACGACGCATAGACGTAATATTCTTATAAAAATGACGAGTCACTTTTGTTCATATTATTGAACAATAGTCAATCGGTATACTGATTAAAATACTGAATCATTCTCTGATAACTCTCTTGCAGCAACAAACAATCTGCGGTTAATGATCTTTTCGATGTATGGATGCAGCCAATAAATTTTACGTCTGATTCGTCGTTTTCTAATAAAAGTGTATGCTATAATCACAACTTCTTCATCACTTGACATTTTCTCAATGAAAAAACGTATTTTCTCAATGCTAAACTTCAGAAAAATTACCCTATTTGTAGCTAGCATAAAGCTTGTTTGACGATACGTGGACAGAACTGAGATGCAGAATACGTCTGGCTTCATTTGCAGCTTGCATGCGACCTACAAATGAAGGTGTCGTGGACAGTAGCCCTAAAATATATGGTCATAAAAGGTAATTATTCTAAGAACAATAAAATATTACAACAAATTTATTAATTGAAATTTATGACACCATATGGAAAGGGTCGGCAAAATATGTGACGTAATTTATGGATGATATAATGATAAAAACAAAAATGAGATCGAGAATCATATTTTCTTTGATATTACACATTTTATGTAGCTTAAATACCTGAATTTGTTGAGTCAGTGAAATTCGATTAACTAATCTGATTCAGGGTTCGATTTCCACAACATTAGTTATACCTTGACCCAGTTTTTACCATCCGCGATCTATGAATGCTTTACAAATTGAACCTGATTCATTAACAATCGAGATCACATTACATAAAAGTGTAGTTAATCCCCATCATCCCCTATTGAACCAGCAAACCCCATTTCATTAAATACCTAATAATCTACATATGTTTTTAATATAGTACATACAACACCCACCACCAGAGCGGTCAGAGCGGCGCTGTTGACAATGAGCAATAAATTCTCATTTAATCCACATTTTGGGAATAACAACAATTGACTGTTTTAATGTCACTTCTGAACCCATAATTAAAATATAATTCATTTAAAAATATCGGATGTCAGGTAATTGAGAACATTCATTAATTTAAAAGGGAAATATTTTTCATAAATTACTTTATTAGATGTTTACGTAACGAAACATCTTTATAGCAGCCATATAAAAAAGCACAGGCACGAAAGAAAAACGTTTTAATTTAATTATCTCCAGTTCCAGCTCCAGCTCCAGCTCCTGGTGATTTAATCAAAAAATGTTTGGATCGCGATGTTGTTATTTATGATCCTTTGTATTCCTGTCCCTGCATTATAAAACCTACTAAAGCTTACCCCCGTCGCAATGATGTCTCTTTGGTGTGTATGATTTGAATCCAACAAAATAATTCGTAATTTCATTTCAAATTTTAATTCTATTTTCAAATTGAAATATTTAACTCGCCCAATAATAAAATAATTTTTCATATAAACTAATTTCATATTAATTTCTTTTTTCAACAAAATATAAAATATTTTCAATTTATTTCTTATTTGACTAACTTTTTTTCAAAATTTGGGATTTTTTTTTTCGATTCGTAAATCAGGTAGCCCAAAGATAGCCCATATATCAAATTTCAACTTTCTAGCCCAATTTTTACTCTCGGCAAAAACCGCCCCCTGTCCCCAATATAAAATTTTTGAATTTTTTTTTTAATTACATTATTAAGTAATCCAAAATTTGAGTTTTCTCCAAAAATTCCTACCGGGCCCTCTAATTTTCTCAACCCCCTATTCCAATTTTTTAATTTCTAAATTTTAAGTAATGTTAGAATTGAACACCGTAAAACGCATACCAAATTTCAACTTTCTATCTTTTACGAATTAAAAGTTATAGAGCAAAAAGTAAAAATTTTTTTTTAGTTTTTCCAAAATTACGAGTTTCCAGGAAATTCAGGGGAAAATTCGGTGACGTCAAAAGTCTTAGAATTTTTTTCTCTACGAAATAGCAAACTTTCAAAAACATTGACGGAGCCGTTTTCATTCTACCATACGAATTTCAGCAACAAGCATATAAATATACACTTGGAACATTATAATTATAAAACCTATACTGGATGAAGGACCCTTTTTGCTACATAAAATTGCATGGTATACTCGTAATTTGAACTGTTCACTTTGAAAAGTAGGACGAGTCCATTTTCTTAGTTGCAAGACCATCCATAAAAAACGTCACACAAATTTCATGCTACTCTGATCCCACACACTCCCCGTCCATGCCACTTTTTTGCACTATTCTCTTTCGCAGTGCAGTATTAGCCATAATACATAAACCATTTTTTCACACGCTTCCATTTTGAGAACGTTGATTACATTCACAGGGTTGAGAAAGGTTGTGTATGGTAAGGGGATGTACAAATTTACAATCGAAAAAGCACTTAGTCTGTTCCCAGATAGAAAATGAACTTTGGAATTAACTTGTGGCAATTTAGCGAGAATTAACCTTGCGATGCAAGACAATATTCAGTATGAAAAGTAAAAAGTGGACTTAGCTTGTTAAACTTACACTGCAAGACAATTTTCTACCTAGGTTATAATGTGAGAGTACTGTGTAATTCTATGCTGCTATGTTTTAATTTGATAGACGTACGTATGAACGAAATATATTACTAATATGGACGTGTGAACCACAGACTTTTGACAGATAGTGATGTATTTATAAACAAAAGGGGGGAGGGGCCCTATGTCTAGAATTTCCAAAAAATCTATTATATTTTTTGATATTTCGAAAGTATCGTCTTTTAAGAATATACCGTTAAATTTTTGTAAGGATTTTTACAATATTGTTGTTTCTACAGCCATATATATATAGCATATACTTTATAGCAATATACATACTTAAAACTTCAATCTCATTTATCTCGAACCTACTTTTCTCGGTATGATGTTGTTGAAAAAAAAAATATTCAACCGAATCGTCTGAAATTTTAATAAGTTATTCACAACATCAATAGCTATCGTTGAAACTATATTCATTTTTTTATTTCAATAATTTCATATTTTTTTCATTAAATAACTGGTAAAAAAATCCGGCTTTTAGAACTTCAATTTTAAAAGCGCGCCATTTTGACAATTTTTACTCATACTAATTAATAATTTTCTTAGTTTTTATTTTTTAAATAAATAGAAGAGCCAATATCAACAACATCGTCAAGGTTCTATTTTTTGACAGGGTCTACTGCAGCGCCATTTTTAAAATAATTACCAATTGTTTTAAATTTAAAAAAGATTTTTTTGTATGTAGAATAAGTGTAATAATAAGCCTAAAAAGTTAAAATATCGCTTTTCATTATTTTTATTATAAAAAAACAATCTCTCAAAATACCTTAAATTTACTACTGAAAAATTCGAGCTCCATTGTGAGAGAAAGAGAGAGAATCATTAAATATTATTGGTATTTTCAGTATTAATAGGCTAGCCTATTTTTTTTAAATTAATTAAATTCTCCTATAACATACGGCCAGAACCACAATCACGAACTCTTCAATTTGATTGACCTGACATCTACTTTTCCATTGAACACATAATGCATTACTTTATATAGAAAATTAAACAAATTGAAACAAGAAAACTTTTCTTTATAGTGTCTACATCCGGTGGCATAGCTTTTACTGCTCACTTGTTAGTCATTTCCGGGAAGTAATTGATTTTAGAACATCGTAAATATATATAATATCACACCCGGTTTCAGCAAGTCATGTTCTCATATTTATGTATGTTGAAACATACTCGTATAATATTTCTAAGGATGATGTGAGAGTACTTAGGGGATGGATAGTTTTGAGCTGTGTGGTAGGTAACCGTGTTTTTAGATGGTGCTGGACTACCTACTTACACGTAACTTTTACTTGTTGCCGGTGCGGCCTATCTATTGAACTGTCATAAGTATGCTACGTTCACAACGGTGTAAGAACGAATAAAAAGATATGGTTATTTAAGATAGAGCGAGATAACATTATGCATTCGTCTATCGTGTACTAATTATTGATACCGTTAGGCCCTCCGCACACGAGGCGACTGGTTGCAACCCTTAGCCACGAATCTACCCGAAGCGAATGTGATTGCAACTTATATAATAAATTTTACTTTTATCTTGCTATTCAAATACTAATTATAGTTTAGAATGGCGACAGAGGGAGCACAGAAAAGAAGAGAGAAAGGCACAAGTGTGGAAGAGGAGCTACGGAGAAGAGACAGGGAGATACAACAAGCAATTATAACAAAAGATATAAAAGGATTTGGGAGATAGAGAGACACCACAATAGTTAAACATACAGAGAGATACATAATAGAAAAAGGCATAAAAAACATTAGAAGGATTGCCAGATTCAGATTGGGAAACGAGAAGAAGGGAAACAGATACTGGGCAAATGGTGAGGAAAGGGTGTGCGGAACGGAGATAGAAACATTGCAGCGCATTAAGATTTCATGTGAAATAAGGGTAAAAAGCGAAAAGAATATTGGGCAGTTATTAAAAGGAGGCAGTGAAGTGAAGAGGTGGATGGTGGAGATAGAGAAAAGGAACGAGAAAAGAGAAGGAATGGCAGAGTACAAACAGGAGGGAGAGTTGCAGGAGAGGCGAAGCAGTAGCAGTAGCAGTTTTGTTTTTATTTTTATAAGGATAATTTTTTTTTTAAATAGGATAATTTTGTTGTTTTAAATATGTTCTAAAATAAAAATTATTTTTTACAAAAATGAAATGTTTCTTTAAAAACAAACCAGCTAGTTACTTTCTAACAGGAGCAAAATGGGCTAGTTACTTCGACAGAATCAAAGATGTCTAGTTGCAAATTTACGTCGTTTAATATAAATAACTTGTTAGCCAGCTTATACCACAATCATTTTATTATGTTATTTAACCGAATTACAAAAAAGTAAGTATTGCGATATGACGTTTTAATAACATTTTGACCCTTTTCTTAGTTTCACAAATACTACTAGTCAACTTTGATTCTGCACGACCCATATTTCTCCTGTGTCTCTAGAATGAGCCTACTAATTCCTCTGCATTATCATAGAACTCCATCGACAAGTATTAAAGTCTGGCCACTTCAATTAATATGTGAAGATGCATGGTTGCACATTTTGAAGAGTACTTCTTTATAAGTAAAATGCAATGAGATATCACATCCATATCTAAATTAATCACAAACAAAGTATGCGATTTACTTAGTGGCTTTCTCCGGGATCTTTTTTAACCGGTACTCATAGCTAAACAAACTGCATCATACTACACAGATTTTAGAATTAATTAAGCTTCCCCACTCTTTCCCCATCGACACTCACTCTACTCTTAAAGTTATGTAGCTATCTGAAGTAGTATGTGTGTGTAACTGTTTGTTTAATAATATGTAAACCAAGTCAATCATCAAATTAGTGACTTATCGAGTCGTGGGAATCTCCATCTGCTATGTAAAGGCTCTTCGAATACATCAGTATAGTAAATGCTTCGCAAACAAAATTAAGGGGGACTTAGTTCGTTCTTTATGAATAATAATATATTCATTCAAAAAGCTTTCCATTAAAATAAATTTTCTGGATTTCTAAATTTATTTATTTTATTATTAATCCACAGTAAACATTTTGGCGTCACTTTGATATTATATTAAAGATGCGTATGATTTTTTTGTCATGAAACAATTCAATTTGATTTCACTCGTTCAAGGAAAATGTCAGTGATATGAACTACAAATGGAAACATCATTTCACCTGGTCTCTCTCGCCGTATTAAATATTTTAAAATTATTATTTTGTAATATGCCATGTTACAATCTGTTACAATAAGTATGAGCAATAAGTAACATAAGTACCTATGCTAAAAATGAAAATAAGAAATAGACGTCCAGTGACAATTAAAAACGTTGCGGTAGCTTTAGCACACTATGGGGCCTATTTTGTAACTGCTTGTCTGACGTCTGTTAACTTCTTACGATTTTTCAAAGGTCTATATTTTCTGAACTAAGCTATGTAAGTTTACACAAAACTATCAGAAGACCTTAAATAAAGAGCAAAATGGATGACATACCTTGAAACTGGCATAAGTAGCCTAATTTGTAAATTACAGGGCTTTGAAAAGTCGTCAGAAGTTTACAGACGTCAGGTAAGCAGTTACAAAATAGGCCTCTATGTCTTCTTAGTCTTTTAAAGTCAGACGTATGTTTATCTAGTAAATTCACAGCTAGATAGTTTGGATGATTGTTTAGTCGCTGCTGGTATCTTTGGCTGAATTTGTTAATTTCTTCTTTCACAGTTGTAATGCCGAATTCATGGCTTATGAACCACGGGATATCTATGGTTACCACTGGTAATGGTATGTATATATAGGTATGGTTACCACGGGATACCACTGGTTCTTATTGTCCTTCTGACAGTAATCTTTCTAGTATCTCTATGTAACCAGTATTGAATGAAGTTGCAAAAGAAACCACTAAAGCGTAACAGAGACAGATATATCTTGTTTCTTTTTCCGTGATATACTGGTGAAATAAGGCTAAGACCCAACTGAGGAATAATTACGGTCGAGGAAAAAACGCACACGTTAGCGTTTTTAATTCCGCGCATAAGAAAAACCTGTGGATTGTTACAGAAAAGTTTTTTTTAATCTTTTTTTCTTTTGTAGAACATATAGCTGATTCTGGACACACGCGGAATAAATTCCGTAAAATATAAAAAAAATGTCGGCCCATCTCTTTGAATATGCATTAACAAGACAAGATAAAACCGTTCTTGTCCGAATCAAGTGCTGCATATACACTCAGATTAATTTAACCGCATTCTGTGCTAGGTTAGTTTTAGTATACGGAATTACAACCGCGCGGAATTATTCTAGTTCTACGCCTAAATGTGGAATTTAATCTCGACTAAAATAAATATTTTCAAATGTAAAAGAGACAACAACTATATCTCTATATATACGAGGTCTGTTCAAAAAATAAGGTGAATTAAAAAGTAAGGTCAAATTTCGCGGGCTACGTACATTCGATTATCGATTTTTTTATTTTGTCATGTTGGTACACTCGTCTCGAACATATGTTCACAGTTTTAGTTATATAGCACATTTAGTTTGTTTGTGAGAGGCATAAAAGTTAGAAGTGTTTTGCGTGTTCGGCGATTTTCTCCTGTCGAAAAAACATAGCTCAAAGAGTTTGCATTAAATTTGTATGAAAAATGGAATCAAGTGCTCCAAAACACTTGAAATGTTGAAAGTGGCATACGGTGAGTCTACTTTAAGCCAAAAAAATGTTTACAAGTGGTACAAGCTTTTCACAGAAGGTTCACAGAAAAGCACGCCAAGTTCGATCAAATGGGAAGGTTTTGCTGACTGTTTTTTTCGATTACCGTGGCGTAGTGCATCAGGAGTACTTACCACATGGTCGTACGGTCAATAAGGAGTATTATCTTGAAGTTATGCGCCGCTTGCGAGAAGCAATACGAAGAAAACGTCCGCAATTGTGGAAAAACAATTCATGGCTTTTGCATCACGATAATGCACCTGCTCACTCGTCATTGCTTGTTCGTAATTTTTTGGTAAAAAACAACACCGTAATCATGCCTCAGCCACCGTATTCACCAGATTTGCCCCCCTGCGACTTTTTCCTGTTCCCAAGATTGAAGAGACCCATGAAAGGACGGCGTTTTGAGACGATTGAGGAGATACAAACCGAATCGCTGAGAGAGCTCAAGAGCATCCCAAAAAGTGCATATCAGAACTGCTTCGAGGATTGGAAAAAACGCTGGCACAAGTGTATTATATCTGAGAAATTGATGAATATATAAATATTTTTTGAGAAAAATGAAAATTCACCTTATTTTTTTAACAGTCCTCGTATATATTTAATTGTATGATGTTGAAAAGAGATATTCTTATGAAAAAATTTAAAAATTTTGTTTTTCATTTATCTGAAATCTGACTGAAAGGATTGATTTCTTTACTGAAATTTTATCTAGATATGCCATTTCACCAAAATGTTTACTTGGTCGTATTTTCTATATGATAAATAAGTGTTGTAACTTCAATGAGAAGTTATTTAGTGTAATTTGTATTTTTTGCTCTTGTCTGACGTCATAATTCGCTTATTCTCTATGACATCTATTAACACTGATAGCAATTATTTGAGGGATGAAGGGTAACTTTAATAATTAAAGTATAAAGACAAATAAGCCCATTTTGATAAACATTGTTTTTGTCGTCAGTTGCATTGTTATATGTACTTATAGATAATCTACAATTGCTCGCGTAAATTGGTAGTTCAGTACCACGAGCTCAGTTCTAACAAGATCTAACGCAGATACCCGTACACATGAGTAGTATTATTTTTAACCTCTCTCCCTCCCCCTACCCGTCCCACTCCCAGTAATCCTGCTAATAGTACAAACGTGGAATATATTTCCAGTTCCATTTACTTCACACGATTCTGCCATTATCTTCATGAGTGAGTTTTAATCTAATTTTATTATCTGATGTTAAAATTCTCTATAAAAAGATATAAATATTATGTTGAGCGAATGTTGTCCCATCTAGTATGTCGTACTGATTAATAGACTGCGAAAATTTCTATGCAAATTAGCAAATACAATATCTATTGACAAGAAAGTTGAATAACCGAAAACTATGAAATGAAAAACATTTCAGAACGAGGCTTTTTCCGACACCGTTTTATATCATTTTAATGACAATTAATAACATTTGGATATTTGACAAAGGTGTATTTTTCTAAATTGGGGTATTTAGTTTTACCCGAAGATTTTCAGTCGATTTTAAATATAGTACAAAATTTGCCATATATCCTGAACCGGGCATAAGTCGTCCACTTTACAAAATATAGACCTTTGAAAATTCGCCTAATGTATTCACTCAGCGACCGACAGCTGTTTATCGTGAAGCCTTCTCTTTCGAATGCAGTGCCTCTCGCTTCTGTTAACAAACCAGTAAAGTCGTAGCCTTCATTCGCATTAGAGTTGTTTTTTTTTTCGCTGGAAAAATGTTAAGTGAAACAATAGAGCTACGAATTGCTGTGAAATTTCACATGAAACTTGGAAGAAGCGCTACTGAAACTTATAATTTATTGAAAGAAGTGCATGACTATGAATGTTTATCGCGTGTATCTATTTTTGAGTGGTTTAAGCTTTTAAAATGATTCACGCTTGGGTCGCCCTTTCATGTCACAAATGCATAACAATATCAAAAAGATCGGTAATCTGATACGATCCGACCGTCGGTTAAGTATTCGTGCGATTGCTGAAACTGTAGGAATTGATAAAGAATCCGTACGGCAAATTTTACATAACAACTTTAACATACAAAAAGTGTGTGTCAAAATGGTGCCAAAAGTTCTTACAATCGAAGACAAGTATAAGATTAGCAAAGTATAACATCCCAGTGTTAGACCATTCACCTTATTCAACGAATCTTGCACCGTGTGACTTCTATCTGTTTTCTAAGAGAAATCTGCGTTAAAAGGAACAACATTTAAGTCCGTTGAAGCTGTGAAAAAGAAAGCAGCTCGCGTCCTGAAGGAGCTGACAGAAGAAGATTTCCAGCACTGATTTCAACAATGGAAGATTGGCACGAACCGTTGTAGGGATAGTGAATTGGTGTATACTGGAGGTGATGTGTAAGTATGTTTGAAATCAAATTGAAATGTTTTCAGCGTCAGTTTCGTAATTTAATAGCAGCACCTCGTATAACGGGGGGCCTTAAATCAAAATAGACGTCAGAAAAGTTACACATACGTGCACCTGAAACATGCGACATTTAACATTAAGAAGTTGTATCCAGATGTAAGAACACGTCCACACTAGTACGACATGCAACTTAATACATCGGAAGCTTTTATATTGCAAAAGAATTCCTTCAACCTGCTTTAGAAAAAAAATATTTACAAATAAAAGTAATAGAACTCAGTTATTGAACTAGGTCTCTGTTAACCCGTTAGTACTCTATTTTATTTTCAATTATTTTTATTTATTTACTTAACACAACTAAGTAGGTACTCGACCCTTTTGTTGGAGACTACATTCAAAACCATAATTTCTTTAGATGCTCCGACTTAGGATTGAAACATTTTTGTTTCATAATAATACTACCTAGAATTTTTATAAATAGCATAAGTAAGGGTTATATTAATGTCGCACTAGCCTGTACACTATTACAACACATTTAGTACACTCATGTCTAAATAATGTCAACTTATGAATGAAAATATATAACTGTTGGATGACGGATGTTTATGTCGCACCAATCTGTACGAGGCATTAGGTCATCCTTTTGTTATTAGTGTTTGGAGGTAGACAAAATGCTCTACTTATTCGCTCTACTCACCGCACTTCACTCTCACTACCTAGCATTTTAAATTGGCAAAGATTCTCTATTCAGCAAAATTTAAATCATTAGATTATCATTTATATTATATGAGATATTAATGCTTCAATTGATTGATTCGAACAGAAATTGTAAACGTAAAAAATATTATGTTTTAATATGTGGTATCACTGAAGTGCACTGAACTTTAGCTCAGTGTACCTCCCTTCACCCTTCATTCCCTTCAAATGTTGAGTCGCCGAGCATTTTAGTTCACTATTGTAAAAATGGCGACTTATGGCGCCTAAAGCGACCATACTGAATACATTGATAAATTTTACACTAACTGATAGTACCCTGCTCGATACTATTCGATACTACTCAATTCTACTCAATTCTACTCGATACTACTCGATTCTACTCGATACTACTCGATTCTACTCGATTCTACTCGATACTACTCGATTCTACTCGATACTACTCGATTCTATTCGATACTACTCGATTCTACTCGATTCTACTCGATACTACTCGATTCTACTCGATACTACTCGATACTACTCGATACTACTCGATTCTACTCGATACTACTCGATACTACTCAATTCTATTCGATACTACTACTAGTTACTCGATTATTTCTGCCTCAGGAACTTTAACAGAAGGTGTCGAATAAATTGAGCCCATAAAACACTGAACGTAAACAAAGTATTTCTATAAATGCATAAACATTTTTCACATTCAAGTCATGCAAGACACGCAGGATTATTAAATATTTATTTAACATTTTCTACGACGCGACTCGACGCGACGTGGTAATTTTCATGTTTTTAGTAGATTCAAAATCAATATAGATTGTTGGTAGTTGGTGGTGTCCAGGTATTAACGCCTTCCCTTTTCTCTCTCTCTTCCCTCATCACCTCACAACTCAATTGAACTTCGTTTGTTTGCAGCTCCAAATTATTCAGTTTGTTTCGTCGATGGCCGGTCGTTGGTCTGCTCTACTCTGTCTACTTGCTGACAACGTGCATCACTCGTCCTCCTCGTCCTCCTCGTCCTCCTCGTTCTCCTCGTGCAGAGCCAGTCCATTCGTTTATTTTCGTTTAGTTATTCATTAGGCACGGATTATCACTTGGTCAGGCAAACACCTAACTCCCTGGGTCATTCAGGAGGCGGAGGAGAGGGGAGGATTTAATTATTTATTGACAGATAATTATCCCTCCAGCGAGTTTAAATTCAAAGTACTTTATTGGATCATTGTTTTTAAATTCGGAAAAAATTCTCTTAGGGTTGTTAGAAAATTAGATAATTTATGTATTTATATACGTAACTAGAGGCGGCTGTACCATAAGTGCACTCGTGCTCTGTACTGCCAAGTATTTATAACTTAAAAAAGAAAAAGAATCACAAAATATCATATAATACCCCAATTACATACTGCCTTTATATACTTACGAAGTTACAAGGAATCACTGTAATATACAAATTAATTAAAACTTATTTTCGCTCGAAGAAATATTCCCTGTGCACTCTCCACAACAAATGTAACTGCTCAATATAACTACTACAGAATATGGATACATCGCATAGCGCGTGAGAAAGAAGATAATCAGTGCAAACCATATGAAGAATCTGGCGTGATCGCTCGAGGCTGAAGAAACCGGCGCTTGCTGAAATATGGTATTTAATGTTTTACTAGAAACTTAGAAACACTATGTCGCAGAATAGACTAAATGTATTTGCTGTGCTAAGCATTGAAAGAAAATTCATTCATTCAATGCCGGATTTCAATAAAAAACTCACTGACCATTTCGCCGCGGATAAAAGGCGTCGGATTGACTTAATATATATAAAAAATAAAATGGGCTTGTGTCCTCATTTTTTAGTAGTCGATTTTTCAATTGTTGATTGAAATTGATGTTAATAAATGTGTTTTGGCATTTCTATTTTATTAAATATCTAAATGTTGACGAAGATATAGCAATTAAAAATTTGAAATGTAGTTTTTGCGCTAGAGATGGTCGGCCATTTGTATGACGTGGCATGCATTGTATACGTCAGTTATTTGTTGATTAGGTCAGAGCTGTGGTAATGTTTTGTAGCTGTTGGTAGTCGAAATAATCAAATCAAGACAAGGAATAATTAGTTTTTATTTTATTTAACTTTGTTACGGCAGACATAATATTGAAATTTTATTGTTCCTCGAAATAGCTGTAAATAATATTTGATATTTTGATATATTTATACACATAGCAGAGATTTATGAGCTGTAAGATTGGTAACCTGTAATCTTGAC
Source organism: Panorpa germanica (assembly GCA_963678705.1). NCBI lineage: Eukaryota > Metazoa > Arthropoda > Insecta > Mecoptera > Panorpidae > Panorpa > Panorpa germanica. Next base: position 14,247,831 of record OY783206.1, read on the forward strand.
AGAGTTCTGTCAAAAATATATCTCTTATACGCTCTGTTGTATAAAAGAGAAACAACATACCGGTTGTGAGGTCACATGCATTTGGAATGTGTACAACGTTGAATCCGTTTAGTAATTAGAGAGGCAAAATTACTTTTTTAATTGTTAATATCTTCTAACATATAAGGAGTTATTAAAAAACAATTCAACATTTGAGTTCTAGTAACGCACTTTATCAATATATAGCACACTTTTATAGAAATTAAGACATAGGACACAAGCCCATTATTAATAAGAAAATGTCGTTCTATTGTAACTTTATGTCATAATTCTCTATAAGCTAATGAAGTGCACTACCAATTCTTGTCAGCAGCCGTCACTGTTGGTAACAGCGGTGTGTAACTAAATGCCATCTTCGATTTATTAATCAAGAAGTATTGAATCGTACAGAGATTATTTCTACTTTTTCTGAAAGATGCTCCATTTTTCTCGTCTATATGGTACCCTTCGTTCATAGCCTTAATTCGAGTCCGATTGGAGCCGGACTATGCTAAAGCATCAACTAATGAAAAGTAAAGTAATAGTTAGATACAATTGAATTTTGGATGAGATTAATTGTTTATCTTTTTCCGAAAATAAATAATAGGAGGGCCCCAACAACCGGAGGGAATACTTGGCATATAACTTAGAAGAGAATACTTGTGGTTCGAGAACTCTAGAATGAACCTTTCAAATAAATGAATGCTCTTAAAATTCGAATTCAGAGACGAATAGAATTTGTCTAAAATATTGTAAGGAGTTAGCTACACGATGTTTTGCGGTTAACTTCAAAGGGTTGTGTACAAGTATGTCTTTGATATTATTAAAAGATAAAATGTAGAAACTGGTTGATGGTTTTCGATAAAATATTTTAATCAAACCACATTTAATTATAATAAATTCCTCATCTCTGAAAGACATTTTCCTTTTCTCTTTCCATAATTTTCACCCAGTCACCCTAAGCCCTTTTAGAAATATAATAATTACCTAGAATTTCTTAATCTTTTATTTTGTAAAATTAACAAAAGGAATGAAAACACTCCAGGAGAAAATTTCTTTGAATGTTGAAGCATTAATTGTTTATATTAATTTACATAAAACAACAAATTATGTTCTATGATTTTATATAAGAAACTGGTAAAAGGGGAACTTATTTAAATCCGAGTAACACGGACGCGTTCGTGCTAAAAGAGAAACCCGTGCCCGTGATGAATAGAGCAGTTGTAGCCAAGCTATGGATAATTGGATTCATTTTACAGATATGGTTGCAGACATTATTGTTCTGTTCTGTATTTAGGTAATCTAAATTTTGTTTTTTCCTTATTTCATTTATTTAACGTCGGTATATTTCAAGTGTTTCCACTGTGTACTATGGTAGCAGTTTTTGTGGTGTCCTTATACAGGGTGTCCCAATATTAAATGATAAGCGGGTCCTGCTCATGACTACACAAGAAAAAATGAAGAATATGAAGAATTGTTTGTACGATTTGTTTTAATTCATTCAACTATAAAAAACCTATTTTGGCTATTGTAAAAGAGATAACTATCAACAACAATAATTTATGAAATTTGGTTCTTGTTTAGAAATAGTATGCATAATATTTTTTTACTGCTAGTTTTCCTGAAGTATTATACCATTTTGGAATCCTGAACAGTTGCACCAACTTTTAAAAAAATTGCTATAGTAGTGTTCGTACTTTTTTTTTACAGAAATCTATTTATACAGATTTTTTATAAAAATCAGAAATATTTGAAAAATTGTGGTCATGGTAGTTAAAAACATCTTAAGTTGTTTCAATTTTCCAAAAATTTTAATTTTTTTTTTCTAATTCCTAAACAAAATGAGATAAAATTTTTTTTTTTTTTTTCTTGTGACACCCTGTATATGTGAAAACACCACTGCCTAACAAGTTCATGATTATGTATACACATAATTATTTTAATTTGATAACAACCAAACGCAGCAAATATAGTTCTGCTCTGTGGATCGAATCCGAAGACACATCAGATTATTTATTATCAGTCTACTTAGTTGCAGTTTCAAACATCGTGGCTTGGAATATGACCTACATACTTACTTCTCTCTTAAGTTCCCTTCACGGATTTCCAAATTCCGTAAGACTTTTTGAAAAACAATTCCATCACATTATTAGTAAGCGAGAGCCAGCAATATTGCCTCAGATCAGACCTTCAATTAGCTTTAGTTTTGATTTTAGTTTCGTTGTATTACTCAGATTTACGGAGTAATTATACACACATGGAGGGATACTGCCTCATTGCAGTAGTCTTAGCTTTCTATACATCTACAGTGAAGCAGACTTTCAAGAGAACTGACGGTGAGACATCGGTCGCATCGGTTTGTTTATACAGCAGATATTTTATTACCCATGCGTTTTCTAAGACATGATTGGAAACAAAAAGCTGACGGAACGTATGCCCATCGTGTCAGATATCCATCCCTGTTTTAGTTCCCCATTCAGATTTCATTATTTAGACATGATAAACTTGCCGTTTCCCTGAAACTGAAACTAATTAGGAAACTGATCGGATCGTGTTAGAGACAAACAGTATATTTTTAGAAGTTTTAGCTAAGAACGGCTGTACGATCTATGAATTTATTTTGTTTTCCTGTTTTTCTAAGTGAATAATAGATCATATCTTTTAAAATCTAATTAATTTTTTAAATTCATGAGTTATGTTTGAGGTGGTAAACATTTTATGTCTTTCTGACCTTAAAAAAGAATCAAATTTGTCTTCCCCGTGAAGTGCTTCATATGCAGCCATATTTTAGCAAAGTGCACGGGGTCACATTTGCTTGTCGGTACCATTTCAAGAATATTTATAGCGGTGGTGATACTCCTCGGTAGTTGTAACTTCAGGCGCAAATTATTAAGTGTCTTTTCCCAAATTAACCTTGACTTCCCAGACGAATAAATACGATGATCGAGCGTATCCACATTTGAGCATTTCTCACATAAGTTATTATCCGCTATATTATGTCTTGATCTTTTATCTTCTGTGGCATAAACTTCGTTGGTGAAGCGATATAAACAAGATCTTCATTTAGAATTCAAAAATTTATGATGTATATTTTTCCATGTTTGAGAATGTTTCCTAGCAGGAAATTTTTCAACAATATAAGGACTTATTTGCAATGCTGATAATTCCTCTTTGTAAATAGCAGATGATTTTTTAATAAAGTTATCATCTGTCCGGTCATTTAAGTTAATTCCTTGTAATGTATTTCTTAATTCCTTTGAAATTTTGAAGTCGTTCATATGATTTATGAGGTTCAAAACAAATTGCTGTTCAATTTTGTTAAATCGCCCTGAAATGCTTTTTAATAGATTTTTCTTCAATAATGCTTTAGCTTTAAATTTAGTACAAATCAAACCTAAGCCTCCGTCATCTTTTGGTAAGTATAGTTGGTCCCTCTTGACTCTATAGATGTGTCCATACCATAAAAATTTACCAATATGGACTTCCAATTGTTGACTAAATTTAAGTGGCACTTTTCGTTGCTAATTTTATTTTAGGAGCATCTATTGCATCGTTTGATAATTCAGTGATTTTTTTTGAAGCGCTTTATTTCTCAATAAATGATTCTTTTTCTGCAACAAAGCGCTTTATGTATCAACATAGTCTCCTTTAAGCTCGATATATTTAGTCCAACGTCTTTCCAACTTTTTATTCCTCCAAGTAATAGGTCTTCTCGAGGCCCTCAAAATAGGCGTTTGTTTAGCTTTCTCGGAGAAAACATCTTTGAGATGACGTCTTTCAGGTTTGGAAACAGGAAGTAGTCGTAAGAGGCTAAATCTGAAGAATATGTGGATTTGGCTACACATTCTATCACAATTGCAGCATCTATCGCGCGGATAGCTGTTTTCAATGGCTGTCAAACACTTTTTTCTTTTTACTTGACAGTTTTGTGTCTTCGACGAGTCAAAATATCTTCCTTATCTTTATTTTCTATCTTCTTTATCTTTTATGATATAATATATTAGAACAATTATTCCAGAAGAAATGCTATATAATTCTTCGACTTTCTCGCTTTGTTTCTTGAGTAAGTAACATGCCTTTGACACAACTGCTCTAGTTGTAGACATCCCGTGCGTCCCGATGTCCCGGCGCCCTTCCCTAATACCGTTCCATCGTTCCGTTGCATGTCAAAGTGAAATACAACGCAGATCGATCAGACTGACTGAACCTGCCTACAAATATCTCCGCCTAATTCTTGTATAATGTCATTAAAATGATAAAAAAACGAAACTTTTGTCTTAATAAAATTGTTATTTTTAGTTTATTTTATCTCCACCAGTCTTTCTGCAATGATTAATGAAGATAACGAACGCAGGACGTCAAACCTGCGTCCTATCCGCCTTACACTGTTAAATATTGATGATAGAAATTATTTTGTTGTTTTAAACACCGTAGCTATATGTTTAGTAGGATTTTGTTCATGTGAAAAGACTAAAGGAGTCGTAGTTAAATAGGAATAAGTGGACCTACAAACAATTTTTCTGACTCTTTGACGATCCTTATACGATTCGTGTCAATTTTTTCGAATCTTATACGGTTCTGGTCAACATTGTTTGTAGTGAGTGGACTCATACTGGAGATAGTCCTTTTTTTAATTGTACGCACAACAAGGTCTTTGTTCCTTGCCCCTTTCCTAGAATATTTAAGTGATCCGGGTCTAGACTCAGAATACCATTGTTGAAAATATGATTATCCTTGCTTTACTGTGCCCTACGTTCTTTATGCAACCCAGCTACGAGCTTATTTATTGTCCTATTTTTTCTTTCCATTTTTCTATTTCCGCCATCCACCTCTTTCCTTCACTGCCTCCCTTTAATAGCTGCCCAATATTCATCTTCCTCACTACTTTCCCAGTATCTGTTTCCTTTTTCCTCATTTCCCAATCTAAAGATATAAAAAAATTTGGGAAAGTAATATACCTCAGTACTTAATAGAAAAAGACATAAAAAACATAAGAAGGACAGCAAGGTTTAGATTGGGAAACGAGGACAAAGGAAACAGATACTGGGAAAGTAGAGAGGAAAGAATGTGTAGAGTGTGCGGAACGGAGGACGAAACACTGGAGCACATTAAGTTAGATTGTAAGGAAAAAGTAGAGAGTGAGATGAATATTGGGCAGCTCTTAAAAGGGGGCAAGGAAGGGAACAGATGGACGGCAGAAATAACTAGAAGATCGAAGGCAGAAGCTATTTAAATCTTTTTAAAATGTGCAAAACCATTTATTTTCTTGTAGATATTAGGAGAATTGAGGTTTTTGTTTTTGGTTGTGGTAGAAGGAATATATATATATATATATATATATATATATATATATATATATATATATATATATATATATATACGAGGCATGTTTTTTAAGTAAGTACCGTTTTGCGTTTCCGCCTTTGCAGCACTACGGTCGGCGTTCCGCGCATGCGCGCTGGTTACCTACATCTCTTGTCTACGCACTGACGCCATTACAGTCTGATTCTTCATTGTATACGTTGTTTACTGAGTGTTTAAGATGCCTCCGTCAATCGTGAGTCCCGCCGATTGTGAAGTACGGGCTGTTATACGATTTCTTAGTGCTAAAGGCGTAAAACCGATCGATATTCATCGTGAGATCTGTGAAGTTTCCGGACAAAACATTATGAGTGATGGAATGGTAAGGAAATGGGTGAGAGCATTTAAAGATGGCCGCAGCGTCTTCAAGACGATAACGAAGTCAAAACAGTTGTGATACAGTGGTTAACAAGTCAGGCGGCAGAATTTTATGAGGAGGGTATTCAAAAACTGGTGCCACGTTATGACAAGTGCCTCAATATTCACGGAAATTATGTAGAAAAGTAGATTAAGGTACAGGCTTTCATGTAAAAATAAAATTATTGCGATATCGTTGCACGTCTTTTTTTAATTCCAAAACGGTACTTACTTAAAAAACACGCCTCGTATATATTTAAGGAATAAATTGTATTGCACTAAGGCAGAAGAATGTAATGCCGAAAGGTAAAACATTAAATAAATAAAATAAATAATAATAATTAAAGAGACAAAATGCTTTTTTTAATTGTTAATATCTTCTACAATATATGGACTTATTAAAAAAGAATTGTACATTTGAAGTTCTGATGGAAAACTCTATTAATTAAAGAAATGAAGTCATGGTTCACAAGCCTATTTTTACACGTTTGTAAACATTTGCTCGTCTTTACAAAGCGCTCTTTGTTCTACTCGTACCTGTTGACTCTGTCTAAGCTATCTGAATAATTCCGTTTATTTTTATCATTGTTACACAAATGCTGTGGATTTACAATTCTTTGAAAGCCTTGTGATAGATTTATTTCATGAAGTAAATAATTCAGTCCATCAAAATACAAAGCCAATCTGTGAATTAAATTCAACACACACACACACACAAAAACACACACACAACACATCATGCATCACACACACAACACAAATTAGCATTTCAATGTTGATGCTATTTTTAGATTTACATATATTCATTACTGGGATGCGTTCCGTTATGTTCTCGATGCTCGTTTTTCGTTTTCCGATTTCCGTCAATCAAACCAGATTCAATTTAATACGTTGTAGATTGACGTTAATTGACTGACTGATAACAGTTATCAGTATGTTTTTTATCAATACTGTGTACATTACTTTATTAAAAGGTTTACTCTGAAAATGTTTTTAATAGAAACTGAACTGAACTGTTGTTATTCATTTTTTATTATATAATGCGATGAAAAAGTTTTGAAAAACTGGTTCATAGATATGAAAAAGTTGTTCTTTCATTACAGCATACACCACCATTTTGAAAACAAACATACGGTAATGTATGGTACAGACTGGTGTGACATAAATATGCGACATCCAACTTTTATATATTTTCATTCATAAGTTGACATTATTTAGACATGAGAGTACTAAATGTGTTGTACTTTTAACGTACGGACTAGTGTGACATAAACATGCGACACTAATAAAACACTTACTTATGCTATTTTAAAAATATCTAGGTAGTATTTTTATGAAACAAAAATGTTTCAATCCTAAGTCGAAACATCTAAAAAAAATTACGGCTTTAAATGTGATCCCGAACAAATAAGTAAATATTTTCTCTTTTCTAAAGCAGGTTGAAAAAATTCATTCGATATATGAAACATTCCGATGTATTAAGTTGCATGTCGCACTAGTATGGACGTGCTATACAACTTCTTACAGAAATGTTGAATGACGCATGTTTAAGGCGCACATATATGTGTACCATACTTAATAGTCTAAGTTGTTTTTTATTCAAAATACAATTTTTGTAGATAATTGTTCATATTAATTTTACCGTGTTGATAATCAAAATATGGCCGCAAGTACTTTTAACTAAAATATAACAGCTGGAACACTGTATCGCCTGTGGCGACCTTTCAAGATTTTCAAAATCGCATAATAATCGCTGTAAATGTGATCAGACGCAACTTAAGGAGGTACAGGACGTTAACGTAAATGATGAAAACGTTGTGAGGGTCGAGGTCGAGGGTCATTTGGATTTCAAAATTTTAGAGACCTAGGGTTCATAGTTTTCTTTTTATACATGATTAAAAATAGTCATTTTCCATACAAATCATAATTTTTATCTCAATTTCACCACATAATATAACTTTTAACTATAAAAAAATGGTGATACGGCTTTCAAAAACTAGGTGTATATAAAATAATCTTTTCTGTAACTATTGCAAAAAGAAAATTATCAAAAAGGATACCTATTTACGAAAATATTTAAATAAAAGCTTTAAGAAACAGTAAATGTAGGTTATAAGCCGGCAACGTTGCAAATGCCAATTTGAGCGGGAAATTCAAAATCGGAATAAATGTTATATAAAATATAACAATTTATTGGTCAAAGAACCAAATCACGCATGCGTCAACACACGTAAATTTGCAGCGTTGCAAAATTTATTATTCCTTTTTCAAAATATTTAATTTGAATTAAAATTGAATTAATATAAATTTGATATTAATTATAGGTAATTTTTAATTTATTAAACTATTATATGCGTAAAAAATCATTTTAACAAGCAAAAAGGAGTTGAATAGGGAATTGAAAAATTCATTTTCAAAGGTACAATCCCAATATTTGCTCGTCCTTCATGTACTTCGTATTTTGCATTTCGTATTACCGAGAGATAAACTTTTTGCATTGACGGTACGTCCTGTACCTCCTTAACTAGTAGTGTGTTAAAACTCAGTTACGAAAACGAATGCACTTTTGCGTGAATTAATATTTTAAATTTAAATTAATAAGGATTTAAAGGATAAAAAATTTTAATTTTTTAAATTATTAAATCTCAAAATTTAATTGATTGTAATTCTTTAGATGATTTTTCCTCGTTCTTAAGTACTTGTTTTTTTTTTTCAAACTTATAATGTAATTTTTATATCTTGTTGGATAGCCAGTATAAGGTGTAGATGTTTTTAAAATGTTACATAGAACAATTTCCATATATATTTTTATCATATTATAATTTTTGTCGAAAGAAATTAGTAAAATTGACAAACTTCTATAGTTTTGGAGCCGTAGTTTTTAAATGTTTAAAGATTGTTTTTTTTTTTTGTCATTTATGATTTCTTATAGTGTTCACTAATAAAGAAATATAATAATATGAACCTTGGAAAGAGTGCGACCCTTTTTGCATCTGGTCCAAGACACTGCAAACAACATTCGTTACATAATCGTCGATTGAGTTACATCTTGCTTTGTATACATGTAAAGAAATTATATTCTTTAGTTGGTAACACTGACCAGAGATATAACAACTGCTTTCTAGTCAGATGAGCTAACGGTATATATTAGTTATAGTTCATTGTAGTGGGAGCCAACGGCTAACACATTTGATATTTTGAGTCGACAGAACTCACTGCGCATAATGTTAAGTTATTATAAAATTAGATAAAAAAGAATTGACAATTTAAATTATAAACTTTAAATGTAATTTCTTTGATTTCAGGTAAGATACTATGATTTAAGTTAAGCAGTGTAATTATTATAATTTGTATGTAAATTACTAAAATAACAGTCTTTGATTTCAGAAGCAACACATGAGTTTGTTTAAAAATGTACAATTCTTAGAATGTCTTATATACAGTTCTTATATTTGTTATTAAATACTATTGTACCAATATCATGTTGGGCCATTGATTTGTATTTATTAAATCCTAATTATTCCTGACAATAGTTTTAAATATTGTCTAATCGGTGTTTTTCTAAAAAATAGTAAAATTGTAAATATCTTGAAAATGGTTCACTTTTGCTCATATTTTTATAGGTCATTTAATATCTAATGACCTCCCCTACTACCTCTTAAGGGAGGGGTTAGGGTTTCAGCGTAAAAAAAAACACATTTATTGCGATTTTTTTTCTCAAGTATAGATTGAGCAATTTTATTCGAACCTTTTGTACATTATTAAGCATACTTTTGTTTATGTTGTATAATTTTATCATGCAGCAATATTAAAGCATAAGCCGGTAACAGAGCTTTCTCCAGAAGGGAAAAAAGACAATTGCGGTGTTCACAATAACTTGGTCAGAAATTATCTGAAGATGAAAAACCATTAAAATTTAGTTAAATTATAATCAAATCCTAACCCCTACGGTTTCTGATATTTTTTTTTTTTTCATTTAAAATTTTTTGGCGGCCATCTAAAGTGTAAACTGTTATTTTCCACGAAAAATTCCGCCATTTTGTGGGTGGGAAACACCCTTAATGTAAAAAAATTGTTTTTATCTAAACGTTGGGGTGAGGTATTTTATATGTAGAAAATGTGTACGAAGTTTGAAATGAATTACTTTTTAAATTGTCGTAAACACGGACTTTGACAAAGTAGTTTTTAGAAAAACGGGTCTAAAGTTTTTGAACTTATACAGGGTGTATTGTCAATACAGACAATACCTTCAGACAATAGACAATAACTTCAAGAATATTGTTTAGATCGGCTTAAAATTTTAAGGACATATTCTTGAAATGTTAAACAATAAGATAAGACAAAAAAAATGGATTTTTTGAAAGTGACAACCCTAACCCCTCTCTTAAAGGAATTGTGACATTTTACAAATAGCTCTGTATAATAACTTATGAAAGTGTGTTGATGTCGCACTGGTGTGGCCCATGCTTAACAAAATTTAAATCATTTCGAAATGTAAGCACGACAATCTTTTGTAAGGTATATTTACTTTATATCGCTATGGAAGGATAAAGAATAAATAATTATAAGAAGAAAGAAAGAGACGCAAACATATTCTGTAAGAAAATGTGTGAGAGAGAAGGCAATAGAAAATTATAAATCTATTTATATCCCAACATCCATGATTCAATATAGTTTCAGTGAATCCATTTTCTTTTAATATTCCAGAAAATAATACCTCTTGCTGAAGGTACATAAATGTGTAGAGGGAAGGGGGATGGGATACCTCAAAGAATTTCATATTTCTACGTTTCGTTTCCTGTAGGAATAAATATTTTATTTTCATCATTTGATAAATTGTCAGATCCAATGGTGGTATTAGTCATGCCGCACACTAGAGACACGACTGGCTGTACACAGACTCTAGCCTGTTTAGCGCCTGATGGCATTTTCTATAATATCTCCCCCTTGACAAATGTACAGCTAATCATCGTTTTACACGATTTCGTTATAAATGAAAGTAATGTTGGTAACAAACTTACGTTCCTATAAGCTCGTTAGCGAGCAAATATTGGGACTGTACCTCTGAAAAAGGATTTTTCAATTCCCTATTAAACTGCTTTTTGCTTGTTAAAATGAATTTTTTATGCATATAATAGTTTAATAAATGAAAAATTACCTACAATTAATATCAAATTTATATTAATTCAATTTAAATTCAAATTAAATATTTTGAAAAAGGAATAATAAATTTTGCAACCCTGCAAATTTACGTGTGTTGACGCATGCGTGATTTGGTTCTTTGACCAATAAATTGTTATATTTTATATAATATTTATTCAGATTTTGAATTTCCCGCTCAAATTGGCATTTGCAACGTTGCCGGCTCATAACCCACATTTACTGTTTCTTACTGGTTTTATTTAAATATTTTCGTATATAGGTATCCTTTTGATAATTTTCTTTTTCCAATAGTTATAGAAAAGATTCTTTTATATACACCTAGTTTTTGAAAGCCATGTCACCATTTTTTAATAGTTAAAAGTTATATTATGTGGTGAAATTGAGCTAAAAATTATGATTTGAATGGAAAATGACTATTTTAATAATGTATAAAAAGAAAACTATAAACCCTAGGTCTCTTAAATTTTGAGACAGCATGTATTTTAACTATTTGTATCGACCCTCTAAATTTCACAACGTTTTCATCATTTATGTACTTTGTATTTTGCATTTCGTATTACCGAGAGATTAACTTTTTGCATTGACGGTACGTCCTGTATCTCCTGAACGATCGGAGAATAAAAGTGCGTGAGCTGGCTGAGGCTGTAGACATATCAACTGAGCGGACACATCACATTGTACATGAATATTTTGACATGCAGAAGATATCCGCGCGTTAGATGCCGCGATTGCTATTGAGTGTGTAGTCACCATGGCAAAAATCCATAAATAGGGGTACTAAGTACTATCCCATCCAGCATATTCTCCAGATTTAGCCCACTGCGGCTATTTCCTGTTCCCAAACCTGAAGAAATGGCTGGACGGTAAGACATTTGGGCCTAACAAAGAGATCTATTATTATTATAGAGGTCACCTATTTTGAGGGCATTGAGAAAACCTATTATTTGGAAGGAATAAATAATTCGAGAAACGTTGGACTAAATATATCGAGCTTAAAGGAGACTATGTTAATAAAGAAAGCGCTTTTTAGCCGAAAAACATTTCTTTTATAGAGAAATAAAGTCTTGTGCAACACATCCTTAATGTTACCATAAGAGCATGCACTTTTTAGACGATTTTTTATGCTGATTTCGTTGAAATGTGTTTACCGTTCAAGGCATTTCAGTTTTATTTTATTTTTTTGAAAATAAAAGCTTAATCAGTTTCTTGTTAATCGTGTAAACTATAAATACCACAAAAGTTTTGTTCATAGGTTTTTTGTGGATAATAATATTGTCTACAACTTTTATGAACAACTTTTTGTTATAACTTTTATAATAAAAAAATTGAAAGCTAAACTAAATCTGTGTGTATAATTAAAGGGCCTTATTCTGTAACTTTTCAAAAAATCATTTTTTAATTTTTTTTCACCGCTGGAATAAGGTCGCTGTATTTAAAATATCTAAAGTGGTATTCTGTATGCAACATTTTCCATCGCCCTTATAATATACAGCGGTGAAAAAGTATAAACTGGTATTGATGACGTATTTTAAGACGTCATCAATTTTAAAAATATTTGACCAATCACGGCATTCAGAATATTCAAATATTTAAAAATTGTTCAAGTCATTTGACAAGCAACATAAACTCACTTTCTGAAATATTTATATTTGTATATTCATATGACTATACATATACTGTGTATTAAAAAATTTGTACTGAAATTCAAATTATAATTCGAATTGTTTGACAGTTCTAAAAAATACAGCGATGGAAAATTTTAAAGTCACCCCTAAAGGCGACCTTATAATTTGGTCGATTTTTTTCCAGCGACAAAAATAAAATCGATGAAAATTTCTTATAGAATAACAAATAAAAAATCATCGCTTTTGTGACGTCATTTTACAGCGATGAAATTTATCACCGGCGGAAATACTTTACAGAATAAGACCCTTAGTGGTGAAATGAACAGACTATGCGAATGAACTGTTTTTGTACTGAGTTTTCATAATAAACTGTTAAGTATAACACCGTTATTTTCAAGACGACGGCCAAAATGGAGGCACCTCGGCAACTCAAGTTTATATGTCTTCCTAAAATACAGGATTGGTCATTTTTTAACGACACCTCTAGTAGACTAATAAATTTTCAAGAGAGACGTACTTTTATTAATTAAAACAAATAATTCTTTCACAATATTTTGAGAAGCTTTGATTTGAATTCTACAGTTTAGAACCAGTGACCTACGAAATCAGCTTATAGACAAACCCTATTCATTACGTCCCTGTCTTCCTCACAAGATTACTATACAACTTTATCGGTTTTTCTTGTGGTTTTTTTCTATTACCTTTTTTTCTATTTTCTAATATTTCTAATAAAATAAAGCCTTTTCTATAAAGTTTTATCAAAATCAAATTTTACAACTATAAACGAAATGAACTTTAGAGAATAAAAAGTATTTTTTGAAAATAAAACGAATAGAGAACAAGACAAAAAGTAAAACAATCGATTTTTATTTTTACTTTAGAAAAGTCTGTACAGGGTGTGACGTCAAAGGAAATAGTTTGAAGTTTCTAGGACACCAGCGATACACCCCGGAGCCACTCTGCGAGGAGAGTGAGTGCAACTTCTTGTTAAAAAGTTTGAAATCTATAGTGGCTATATCAAACATCAAATGACTGGATGCAATTGAAGTCGGCGTAAGGTAATGTGACTCAATAAAATCGATTTCGGCAAAAGCTAATTATTACTAGATGCAATTGATTTCTCGCGAGAGAGCTAAAAAGAGACGTAATATCAGATTTGACATGCCATTTTTTTTTGTGGTTGCGCTAAGTTTTCAAAAAGTCAATGCTGCTCTGGATATGGAGCATCTTATATAGAGGTGGATTAGGCTACATGTGTCCCAAAACTAAAAATGGAAAAGGTTTCTTGTACTACTCTTGTCTTTTTCGATTCTACTACATTCGGGAGTTACGAGAGCAGATTGATAATTCAGCGACTTTTTTTTAAAGCGCTTTATTTATCAACATAGTCTCCGATTAAGCCCGATATATTTAATCCAGCGTTTTTTCAATTTTTTTATTTTCGCCAAATAATAGGTTTTCTCGGGGCCTTCAAAATAGGCATTTGTTTCAGTGATTTCAGTGACGAGCTCTTCGTTTGGCTTAAATAGTTGCAGGGGACTAAATCTGGAAAATATGCTGGATGAGGTAGCCCAATTTATGAATTTTGGCAATGGTGACTACGCACTCTATCACAATCGCGGCACCCATCGCGCGGATAGCTGCTTTCAATGGCTGTCAAACATATATTAAATGACGCAGTTTGCTCAATATTTTACTGTAATCTATTAATAGATGGCAGTTGACGGAAGGTGCGCGGGAAATTCAAAAAGTTACTGAATCATCAAACTACTCTCGTATTTTACTCTTCACTATTTTGCCTCACTCTTTTCTTTTTACTTGATAGCCTTCTCTAATTTCTTCTTTGTGTCTTTGGCGAATCAAAATATCTACAATATTTTAATCTGGTCCTACCTAGGGCTTCACACGAGCACGAGACTTTTCTCGTTTCGTAAAAGCGAGAGAAGTAACTTTAAGTTTTCTTGTCAGAAAAAAGTTATGAGCAAGAAGAATATTGTGCAGTTATTAAAGGGAGACAGTGCAGGGAAGAGGTGAATGGCGGAAATAGAGAGAATGAACGCGGAAAAAAAGTAACGCCAGAGTTGAATTGATTTTAATCTGAAGTGACAAAAAGACGAAGAGACAAGAAAGACAAGAGGTGTAGGTTTTTTTCTTTTAGAATTGGAATGTAATTAAATCTTTTGAAATGTAATTAAGCGCAATAATATGTAATTTTTGAATTTTAGGCGGAAGAATGTAGTGCTTAATGACAAAAACATTACAATAAATAATAATAATATAATGAATTACTTTGTTTAGTACTATCTTAGCAGTTCTCACAATAGCGAGATATGACGAGAGGAGACGAGACAAACAATTACGAGACGAAACCGAGACTAATACGATATCTATTTTTTTTCTAAACTAACGAGAACGATGTCAGATTTTTGAAACTCTTGTGTGAAGCCCTAATCATACCTTCCTTTTTTTATAATAATACTATATTAGAACAATTATTCCGGAAGAAATGCTATATAATTTTTCGACTTTCTGGCTTTGTTTCATAAGAAGTAACACAACTGCTGTTAAACAAACAAAATGTTTGTTTATTAGTAGATGGCTTTCGACGCAAGCTGCACGGGAAATTAAAAAAGTCACTGAGTTATCAAACTGCTCTAACAATCACCCTTTTTATTACTCGTTTTTGTCAATTTATATTACTGTATTATCTCAGGGCTTCGTCTACACATCAGCTAATCCGCCTCTGTCCTTACTATACTAACTTCTCATTACTCCTTTCTATATAGGTTAGCCTTTGATAGCATTTATAGTGTATGTACTCGTAATTACCCGACAAACAAGGAGCTCTTCGTCGTAGACTGCCGTCATTAATATTTTTAACAATCAAAATAAATAAATACGCGTTAAGAAAGCAATTAAATAGCGATACCCCACGTAATAAAACCATTAAAACGGTGTGAGTTGATTATGTA
Source organism: Panorpa germanica (assembly GCA_963678705.1). Taxonomy (NCBI): domain Eukaryota; kingdom Metazoa; phylum Arthropoda; class Insecta; order Mecoptera; family Panorpidae; genus Panorpa; species Panorpa germanica. Next base: position 14,263,327 of record OY783206.1, read on the forward strand.
ATTAACGTAATCTCTATTGTCAAACGCGCAGGGTCAGGCGTACTGTACTGTGTTTTAATTAGTGTCAAGTATGACAAATCCCTTTGCAGCGGGTCATTCATTTTACATGAGTGCTTCTCGCCTTTTAACACAATTATATCAACATTTCAAATGTATGCGTTAATAATATAATATAAGCTTAATAATGTTACTTTAAATTTTGAGAGGTCTTCTGGGTGATCGAAGTAGTTTAGTCGTAGACTCTAACACTCAGTTATGCCTTAGGCCCGGCAGTACCGGATCTACGTTTCTTTTAGACCCAGGGCAAGAACTTGACATTAACGCCCCGTACACCCTGCATACTGCGAATATTTTTTATTTTAATTTTTCCTTTTTCAATTGTGTCCTCATTTTTTAGTGGTCGATTTTTCAATTGTTAATTGAATTTGATGTTAATAAATGTGTATTAGCGTGTCTATTTTTATTAAATATCTAAATGTTGACGGAGATATAGCAATTAAAAATTTGAATTGTAGTTTTAGCGCTAGAGATGTCGGCCAATTGTATGACGTGAAAATTTATTGCATAGGTCAGTTATTTGTTGATTGGGTCAGTTCTGTGGTAATGTTTTGTAACTGTTGGTAGTCAAAGAATAATAAGTTTTTATTTTATTTAACCCTGTTACGGCAGACATAATATTGAAATGTTATTGTTCCTTGAAATAGGTGGAAATAATATTTGATATTTTAAAATATAAATACATATAGCAGAGATTTATGAGCTGTAAGGTTGGTAACCTGTAAACTTGTCAGAGTTCTGTCAAGAATATATCTCTTTTACGCTCTGTTGTATAAAAGAGATAGCAACATAGTGTATGTTGCGTCACATGCATGTGGAATGTTGAACAACGTTGAATCCCTTTAATAATTAAAGAGTTAATATCTTCTAACATATAAGGAGTTATTAAAAAATAATTGAACATTTGATGGTTTGATGGTGGGTTCTAGTAACCCACTTTATCAATATATAGTACACTTTTATAGAAATTAAGACATAGGACACAAGCCCATTATGTGAAAACAAAATTAAGTCAAAATAAGTAACAGAGTAGGTTATTTGTTTCTGACAATCGGACTAAACAAAAGATCATTTAAGTCCAATTCCCACTCACTGTTTTAAGTTTTAATTTAATGTTTTAATGTTAATTGTAATTTTGAACTTGTGAAATCATGCGTCGTGTGTCAGTAATATTGTTGTATATTAGTTGCATTTAACACTAAAACTCTAAACTAACACTAAAAATCAGTTACCGGGAAAGGGGCTTTACTTTAAAAAAAAATTATAAATAATATCTTTTATGCGCATAGTGCCTTTCGGATTACACAGTTTCACTTTTTCAAATATATGAATTCGACGCCCTCATAAATTACCTCGGGTAGCCCCCGCCCCATAGAGCCGAACTGGGGCTCGGGTTTGATTCTTAAAGATGGATAAATATATTCCAAGACTGAAAGAGAAATAATCTTACAAAATGAAAAACAAATCTAGGGTAAACAAATATAAACCAACCATATAAGAAACAAAACTACAAAAAACACAATTATTGTATTACAATTATAAATAACCTAGCTGTTGAAATCGCATTAATATAACAAAAAAAAAAATTAAAAAATTGACAGCTAAACCTCGCCCGTTTAGTTGTTCTTCTTCTAAATAACTTTTCAGAAAAAAAGTATAAATTTCACTGACCTAAGAAATTGATAAAAAAATGTATAGATATATATTTTTCCTACTGCTACAAATTTGACTAAATATTTGGTGTTAAAAAGTTCTGAGCCTGCAGGGTTTTATAGAAAACATTAACCCCTATCCAAAAAACTTTTATCGCGTGCGGCTATAAAACGGTAAACAGTTTTAAAAAGAATTTGGGGTTAATTTTGCATAAGAACTGTCATCACTTTTCACCGTAGTTTAGTTGTAGATCTGTGTAAACTTCAACAGTGAAAGGAATAGTATTATATAATCAAAAGAATTTGTAATTTTTACAATAATTGTATTCATTAAATTTCCTTCAAAAATGTCCTTTGTGACTTTTTCCTGTCTGTTGTTCTCTTTAAGTAATTAATCTTTTAAGTTTTCAGCCATTCTGATCGAGTCACCATTAATACAGAACGGTGCAGCTATATATCTTTTCTTTCACTCGCACTCATTGATTTATGGTGAGACATACAATACAATAAATAACTACACTGACACTGCTACAGAAGAAGTGTGTATGAAGCCTTCTCTTTCGAATGCAGCGCCTCTCGCTTCTGTAAACAAATCAGTATAGCCGTAGCATTCGCTCGCATTAAAGTTGTTTTTTTGTTTCACCAGAAAAATGTTAAGTGTAACAATAGAGCAATAAATTGTTGTGAAATTTCACATTAAATTTGGAAAAACCGCTACTGAAACTTATATTTATTGAAATAATGGTATGGAAATGAATGTTTATTGCGTGCATGTATTTTTGAGTGGGTTATGCGTTTTCAAGATGGTCAGGAAGACGTTGAAGATGATATACGCCCGGTTCGTTCTTCCACGTCAAAAATTCATGACAATATCGAAAAAATCGGTAATCTTATTCGATATCACCGTCGGTTAAGTGGGATTGCTGAAAGTGTAGGAATTGATAAGGAATCCGGACGGTAAATTTTACATAACAATTTTAACATACAAAAGACGTTTCTAGTAATATATAACACCCAACGTTAGACCATCCACCTTATTCGGCTGACTTGATACCATGAGACTCTTATATGTTTCCCCAAAGCAAACTTGCATTAAATGAAACAAGATTTCAGACTGTATAGGCTGTGAAAGAAAAGCAGCACACGTCTTGAAGGAGCTCTTCAGCACTGTTTCGAACAATGGAAGATTCGCATAGAGCGTTGCAGGAATAGAGGAGGGTGTATATTGAAGATGATAATAAGTATGAAAACAATAAAAATGTTTTATAGCGTAAGTCCCGTTATTTAATAGCCGCACCTCATTAGTAAATTGTTGACCATTAAAGTAGAACCTTAGAACATGATACAGTGTGTGTCATAGTTAACGGTCGTGCACAGTCTGTTCCAGTGTAAAAAAAGCCTTACGAGTTTTTTGTCCCACTCATATCAGATAAATTAAACAGTTAAATTTATGGTAATGAAATGAACTGAATGAAGTTTAAATTCAATTTGACGTTAAAAACTATGATCTTATCTATCTTATAGACTACAATATCTATCAAAAATTCAATCACTCAATAAAATAGTGTGAAAATCATCTTACTTGATGAACATGCAAACTCCAGTGGGTTCCATGGCTCTGCTGATTCCTTTCCAGGAGGCAACCATGCTGTACTTCTGTTTCGCTGTGAGTGGCAAACGGGGATCTGGTGGTGCTGGAGGAGGAGGATCACCTGCCCCATTCGCTCCACCACCTCCACCCGCTGTACTAGCCGCTAGTTTTCCCAATTTGCAACCCATCTTGAATTCAACACAAATTTAATCCAACCGCAACAAAACTCACTTTATTCAGATCTATTTTTAGATTCTCACCCCACTTATCCAACTACTATATATATACATATATTATTTAACATTCATAATTAGTTTAAACGTCTTGTAATTAGTCTCATTATAATGATACACTCATTAATATTTTATTCTAAGTTTCATAGAAAATATTTCATTTGATTGATTAATTATTAAGATTTTTTTTAAATATGAACACACATTTTTTTACACGATTTTCCATCACAGTCTTTGTATAAATTTGATGAAAACAAATCACTTTTGCTTCTGAAATATTTTGCAAGAGTTTTTCAATCAGAACTAATATGCCCCGAGTAATAAAATTCGGATATCGATAAGTACTCACTTAGACTTAACTTTTATTTCGTTTTGCAATTAAATATTATATAATTTTATTATTATGTTCTTATCAATTTCAACATTCCACTTATATTGCTTGAAAAAGTAACGCAATTACCCGATTAAACATAAATAAACAAATATTAATTTTACGTTAAAATAACTTCATATAAATTATAATATACACAAATAATATTTCTATTTTTAAATCTCCCGCGTATATTATAACTTCCGGTTTTTTAAATTATTATTTTAAACACTTTTTCTTAAAATGTTTTTAAACATTATTTTTTTATATACCATATGTTTTGTATTACTGTAATATTACTTTAAAATGTTATTTTAAAACGTATACGACTACTGACTAGATGTTAGCACTTTATTATTATACTAATTTTTCTCACGGTCAATTCTTCTTCTTCTTCTGGTTCGAGGTGTATTTCTTTTGTTTAGTGTGCGGTATACATACCAGTACTTGCTAGAACCCAAGATGATCACATGTTGTTCCACCTCCACCTTTTTAAAATGGCTGACTGTCTTGTCTTATCTGCAATTTAAAAAACATATATGTCATAATTTACGAGCAGATTGTGTGTGAGTGTTTTAAAAAATAAACATTGTCTTTTTAATTTGTAATTTGGTTAATTGTTACACAGGTAACAGCTGAGATAATTAAAAAGGCATTTGTAATAGGTAAATATTAGCTGAATTTATTTATAAAAAAATAATTTTTTAGCGAATTTTAATAAAAATTTTAATCTAACAAAAATATTTCAATTTATGTAAATTAATACATATACTTTTAATTATTTCATTTATTTAACGTTAGCTTATTTCCGATGCTAAGTCATATCACTGACAACCTTCTACTATGTTCGTAGTATTTATGATGTTCTGACCTCATATATCTGAACCACATCGCTGCCTAATAAATTTACAATTATGTATATACATAATCAATTAAATTTGATAACAATCAATCCCAGAAAATATAACTCTGGTCCGGGAATCGAACCCACTGTGTTGTCCATAATAGATTACTTGTTTACTACAGTTAAGACATTTCTTAAGCTAAATTGTACGTCTATCTGTATACAGTAGGGCCTCGTTAATCCGGAGAGGCAAAAACAAGACCCTTTATGGATTATCGAGGCGTCCGGATTATAGTATGCCATATTAAATGTTATTAAAACACATGTTTAACCTTAGTTTCTTTAATCAATTTTTAAATTATAGCATATAGACAAAATGTACATGTTCAAAATTACAACTATGTAAGGAAATCAGTAAGTTAAAATAAAACATTAGGTAATTCTTCTTGAAAAAGTCTGTAATATTCTTCTGTTTATAATTTTCGCACTTCATTTCGAAAGCCCGGTCTCTAAGTCGACGGAGAAACATAACTTCGTGGCTATCAAATTCGTTATCTTCAGCCCATTTTAAAGCAGTGTTTAAAGCTCCTACTGCCTCTGAATTACCAACTTTTGTAATTTTTAGAATTTCAACGCTATTGTCCTCATCTTCCTCATCGTCCTCACACATAGCCGCTCGCACAATCTCCTCATCAGTTAACACTTCATATCTTTGTAACTCGCTTTCGGCACCATCATTTACAGCGGCTTCATCATTTGACAGTTTTTCACCGGCCATTTTTAAACGTCTTATTCCGTGGCGTTTTTTAAATTTGTCTAACCATCCCCGGCTTGCATTAAATCCGATATTGGAGTTTGTAATCTGGCGATGAAAAATTCGAGCTTTCTCACAAATCATATCACCACTTACAGGAACATGCAAATCGCCTTTGTTGCAAAAACCACATAAACAAAGCATCTTCTAAAACAGGATTTTCCGATTTCCTCAGTTTTCGTACACCGGGACCACGTTCTGTTAGGCTAACAAACTTCAAGAGTTTGTCTTTGTTTTTCTTTATGTCGCCTACAGTTGACCTGCCTATACCAAACTTCCGAGCAATGACAGGGTAGCTGTCACCCTTATCTAACATTTCTATAATCCGTAATTTATCTTTTATTGTTAATGTCGAATGTTTACGTGGCGGCGCCATGATGTTAGCGAGCACACTTAATTGACACTACGTATTACACGAAAGGCGATAAACAAAAGACTGACGGCGCATTGGCTCATGACAGCCCCCGCACCTACACGCCGCCGGGCCTCCCCCGCGAATCCCATTGGATTACATCCCGGCCGGATTACAGCGATCACCGAACAAGCGAGAGTCCGGATTACCGAGGCCCTACTGTATATGTATTGGTATTTCACAATACAGGCTCAGTATTAGGGTCAATGCTCCCACTTCTGAGTTATACCATCCACATCTGGGTTTTTCGTTTGTCATCTAGGTTTTTCATGGATTTATGGGTATAGGTTATTTTATGAACATATTTCTTCATCTGCGATTTTTTAGTAATGTAGGTTGGTCTGTTTATGCGATTGGTGAAACTGTAGGAATTGACCAAGAATACATAAGGCAAATTTTACATAAGAATTTTAACATGCAAGAAATGTGTGCGAAAATGGTGCTGAAAATTCTCACAATCGAAGACTTCTAACAAAATATAACATCCCATTGTTAGACCATCCGCATTATTCGCTTGATCTGACACCATGTGACTTTTATCTATTAAGAAAGGTCAAAAATATATTAAAAATATTAAAGTTCATACTAAGAGTATAATAGAGGTTCGATTACGATTGATATTACGCTTCCGACTCCGATTTCGATTCTAACGCTATTATTTCAGAGGTTATAATTAGGTCAGCGTGAAGGTACTGTTAGGCCGTCCGCACATGAGTCGACTGATTGCAAACGCGAGTCCCGAATCTGGCCGAACCGAATGAGAATGGAACTGTGTTGTGAGTGAAAGAACGCACGTGCATACGAGTGAAAAACGCATACGGCACAAATGAAACTAAACTAATTTGAAATTGGTTTTGAGCGACTGTGTTTCTTGGTCGCAGTATTAATGTATTAATTAAAAATAAAAAGTTTTACAAAATGATTCTCGTTTAAAAATAGCCACACCTCGTATAGACTTAAATTGTTTTTCGATAGGCTAGAAGTCAATTGTGACTAGATAGATATTTGGAAACTAAAATAAAAAGGTGTAAGTAGGTAATTTGTAATATGTGAGGTGGAGTATTTATTATGATTTCATTGCCGCTATGCCTCTCGTACTCACGTGTCTGTCTCTCCTCGTACTATCTCTGTCTATATATACAGATTCAGTGTTAAATTTGCCTAAATATACGTACTGTATATCTCAAAAAAAAAATTTATTCTTTTTTTTTTTTTAATTATATTCATTTCAACCCACCCTGGACGACTATTTCTTATTTAGGTCAATTTTCATTTTTAGCATAAGTACTGTTTGTTTATACTTATTGCAACAGATTGAAACGTTGTACAATATTACAAAATAAAAAAGTCACCCCACATGTGACGTTGAAAATTGAAAATCGGTGTAAAGTCATGAATCATTTTGGATCAGAAATGAAAATAAAATGTTAATTAGATTGGTTTTATAATACGATTTATTTTGATTCATTAAAAGCTGTCGGTATTGATACTCGTACTATTGTTGCAACAATGTTGTAAAATGTATTGTGCAGTCTAACCACAACTGATATAATAATGCATGTAAACTGGATTATAGAAATATGATAATCACAAATGATGCGAACAGACTGTGAAGTTCTATGCTCTAGAAACAATGCATGCACCTATTATCCGCGAGAACAATAGCTGACGTTTACTGCATGTGACGTCATTATTTAATAGTGTTTAATGTTATTATGATATAATAGCTGTTCGTTGGATAATTAATAACAAATGCATAGAGTGTTTGCAAATTAACGTTTAGCGTAATCTTTATCAATGTAACTGTTGAAAAAATTCAGTAAAATATGAATACATTATGTAATATGAATACTTGTGCAGTCATGAGCAGGACCACCTTCTGCTGCCGGCTTATCGTTGAATTTTGGGACACCCTGTATATCAAAATATCAAATATTATTTACAACTATTTTAAGGAACAATCAAATTTCAATATTATGTTTGCCTTAGCAGGGTTAAATAAAATAAAAACTTATTATTCTTTGATTTGATTTGATTATTTGACTACCAACAGCTACAGAACATTACCACAGCACTAACCTACTCAACAAATAACTGACGTATAACATGCATTTCACGTCATACAAATGCGCATACATTCTAGCGCTAAAACTACAATTCAAATTTTTAATTGCTATATCTCCGTCAACATTTAGTTATTTAATAAAATAGGCTCTACATAATTACTTTCTAGGTAAAGATACTGTCTGGTTACATAATACAAAATACCTTTCGACATAAATTTTCGTTTTTTTCTATGGAAGAAAATATAATGTAACATATTACATTAATATAATTTTTAATGTCTGTAGGATTTATTTAATGACATGTAACAAACTTTGTTCGACTTTGATAAATAACAAAACATAACATTACGTAAAAAATATTACGATAGTTGAGCTATTAGTTGTTGCAATAGTTAGTGTGGAAGATTTCTTAAAATATTGCAATCGAGGAGCAACTACCTTAAACCATTGCTGATAAATAAGTGCAGATATTTTCTAATACCCTGTATTTCTTATTTATAAGTTTTGCTGGTCATTCAAGAGCCCCTGACTTTGAAAGGGGTCTTCATTGCTGATGATGTTGATGTATATTTTCCTAAACTATGAAATAGTAAAACGAAAGGAAAAGGATACCCAAGGAAAGGTTACGGATCATATTTATAGAACCGTAATAGAAAAGAGGATTACTCTACTGGTACACCCCTTGTCACGTAGCGCAGGCTCTCACGATTAGAAAGAGACAGCCATATAGTAGAAGACTAAAGATTAGAAAGAGAAGGCGACTCGTACGGTGTATTTCTTGATTTATACTCGTCAATTTTCTTGTCGCATCTTCTTTGTCAATGTCGAGGAAGATTTATTTACTCGTGAGTGTTTTTTTGGGTACATATGTTTTGGGGAATTGCTATTTGTTATTAAAAATGTCGGTTATTGCTTAGAGAACATAACACCTGATAAAATGATGTGTTTTTTGTCAACATACGAGTATACATTCAGTTGATTAATGCTTGTCATATGCCAGATGATATTCATATAAGTGTCCCATTTAACACTTGTTAGTTATACTCTGCTGGGTTTAACACGCAGATTCAACCGTATCGTTTTCTGGAAGACAGTCTCGCAAATTAATAATTTATCTCGCTAGATTCTTTTGCGTAAAACATTTTGTTCGAGCAACTATGTCATTTTTCTTTTGAGTAGAGCGTAGTTTGTTGCACTGTGACAGAAGCCTTAGGCCTGTCGTACACTGCAAGCATATGCAGGGGGGTGGATAAGGAGTAAGATTTAATCGATATAATTATTTCTATAATTACTACATGATATAATGACATTTGAAGAATACTGAAATTACTGAAGTAAAATTTTCATAAATAAATATCAAGAAATGAGGCATTGGCAGAGAATCTCCGCAGACGTCACAAAAAAAACCCAGTAAACAATTTGGTGAAGTGCCCTATTTAGTGACGTTCGAGTCACTCGTACAATTCAATTCTAACGCCTTACAAATTCGAAGCAACAACACAGAAACCAATTTTAGTTCAAATTTATTCCCTACCTAGTTATATGTAGTCTTAGCAAGTTCGTTAATAGTTCAAAAGTGGTACACAAAAGTCGCTTTTAGTTCAAATTGATTCTTTACCTGTCACAGATTTTGTGTTAGTTGTTAGAATTTTTTCATAATAATATTCTTTCTTTTTCCAACATCATTCATTAAGTAGCAGTTGTTTCTTTTACACTAGGATATATTTTTTTTAGTTCATTTTCATTCCAAAGTGAGAGAGAAACGAGATGCGGTTAGACAAGTAAAATATATTTTTCACCGTTACACTTGTATACTTGTATAGTATTTCGTTCAGTACAGTATGTTTAAAGTATATGCTATCCTTTTTCAACAAATATTTCTTTAATGGTAATATGCACACGCTGTCTCCCTCAATCTCCGAATATAATGTGTTTAAACGAATACTCTAAGCAGTGATGCTAAGTCAGAGGTTTTAAACCTAACGCAGACCTGCCGATCGTGGATTTTTGAAACACCAAAACCCAAAACAATGTAAAAAACTAATATAACGAGTATTGTTGAAGATGAATAATATTCATTAAAAAAATCACGATCCGTACTAAAGATTACATCTATTTATTTCTTTATTTAAATATTTATATTTTGCAGACTCTAAGAAGTAGAATTTCATTATGTTTTATACCCCTGCCATCCCTGACGAAGACAACAGGCCTTCAACTGTGTCAAGTTTATAACTCCGGTCATAAATCATAAACTGGAGTCGCTTTTAATTCAGCAGTGAACCGTCGTTGCAATGTCTGTACCTCATAAAAAGGGTTTTTCCTATGAACGACTGAATAGAAAACGAACACGTTCCAGACAAAAAACTCCTGATATGTAATAGAAATTAAGTAGAATTTACTCCAAAATGTTTACTGGGAAGTCTCATTGCGATGTCCCTCATAACTCATCACTGAATTATTTGAATTCAAAAAACCAAAATAATTTCATTAGTTGATAAGTTTCTGTATAGGAAACCCTGTCGAGTTTTTTTTTATTGATTTTTTAAATTTTTACAACATTAAGAAGACAAAATACCGATTTTTCATGAAAAAAATCAGAAACTTTGTTATTTTAAAATCCTTCAAAATAAAAAAAAAATACTGGACAGCGCTACCTCGGCATATATGTAAAAAAAAAGTGCGCAAAATTTCAAAAGGATCGGTGTAGTAGATTTTAAGCTAGACAAACCAGAGAGGTGAAGTTATAACTCTATATCTCCGACAATTTTACTCCAATCGACTTCAAATTTTCACACAATGAACTTAATATATTGTACATTAATATAAAAGAAAGAAAATTGAAACCTTAACCACCTCAGCCCCCCTTAAGCGAAAATGACAACAAGTCGATCGCGAACCAGTTAAAAGTAAATCATGCTCCAACTGTGTTTGCCCAAGTTTAAGAGAAAAGGCAATTATGAACTTAAAACTGAAGTCACCGTTCTAAAGATTCATCTAAAAATAAATTTTATTACATCAACATAAAATAACAAAATTGTTTTGTGTCACAGGACCACTTTAAATCGTTATTTATAAATGAGGTGGGTATGTGATAGGGAGTGCGAACAGACGAGTAGAGGAAGGTATAAAAGTGGGGGTTGGTGGTTTACAGCCCTTCCATTGGGAACATTCTAGAAATGAGCCAATTTAACATTAACCTAACACATAAGACTTCCGGTGGTGAAATAAGGGAACAACCCTTTTATTATGCTATAAAGGGAGAGGAAGGGATGTTGAATGATAAGGTAGTTTAAAGGTTGTATGTTTAAAATAGAGGAAACACCCTTAAAATTGACATACATTGTTACAATAATGAAGTTTATGTAGGAATAAGATAAGACAAAGGTATACCGACGTTTGCGTTCGCTTTAGTAAGCAGTGGTTCCAAAACGTATTCTTTAATGTGAGTGTTGCAGAACTGTTCTTCTTGAGATAAACCTCCTGCATGTTAAATATACGCGCTTTAAATATTAATATCTCGCTTGACAGCTGGTCAAAACATTTGAAAATTTGTAATTAAATTAAAGACACTTATATTAACAAAGTATTTAAATTACTCTATTTATTTGAGGTCACTAAAGAGACCTGCTCCTCTTTAATTTAATTGCAAACTGTAAATCAATTTTTTGTTTCACTACTATAAGGGGTTATATACGGTCAGGAGACTCAAAAAAACGATTTTTCAAGAATTTTATCTGTGTGGACTTTTAAATTTATTAATGTCAAAATTTGTAGTCATATTCTGGTAACTTTTAACTGTATTTTAACATTTTTGTTTTGTAAAAATAATAATGTTGAAAGCTGCTATAGCTGATCTCCAAGAGCTCCTCTAAAAAATAGCATCTTGCGGTGACCACGATATCTCTGCACTGGATCATTAAAAATGATAAAACCAAACGGATTTCGTTAAAGTATAGTATAATCGAGGCTGTAGTATAATATAGAGTCAGTGAAGGAAAGAGGTGGATGGCTGAAATAGTAAAAAGGAAAGGAAAAACAGGACAATAAATAAGCTTGTGGCTGGGTTGCATAAGGAACAGGAAGAGAGAGGAAGTACTAAAAGAGGCAGTGAAGGAAAGCAGGAGAAAGAAAGAAGTAGCGAGGAAACAGTTAAACTTCAGTCCAGAAAAATAGAGGATTTTCGGAAAGGAGATAAGGACAAGAGGTAGATGACGGAGATAGAGACAATAATAACATAGTAAAGGTAGAGAGTCAAGAAGAAAGAGTAAAGTAAGAGAGTCAGGAGGAAATAGTAAAGATAGAGCGTCTATGCCTGTAATAGACATAAGTGAAGAAGTGAAAACGAAGAGAGAAGGCAGGAAGGATAGTGAAAAGATAATAGAGGGTTTGTCGAGAGGAGACAAGGAAGGCAAGAGGTGATAGATGGCAGGCAATAAGGAAGGAGAAGCAGGAAACGGTTTGCCGAGAGGAGACAAAGAAGACAAGAGGTGAGGAAACGGTGAGAATGAAGGAAGACTAGGGAAAATGAAGGAAGAGGGTCAAGAGAAGGAGAAGCAGAAAGTACTTTTGGAAATAAAAAGGTCTAGAATAGTTTAAGTTTAATTTCAAGTTGAAGTTCTATGAAATGTATTAAGAATGTAGATTGTAAAGCCGAAAGGCGAACAATTAATGTAATATAATAATCATCATATATTATAATGTCCCAGGTGTTTGAATCTATTCTTATATTCTTATATTCTTACTAGCTTTTACCCCCGTCGCAAGCGACGTTTGTTTTTTGTGTGTGGCTTGAATTTCATGTCAAAATTTAATTCCATTTTTAAACTGAAATAATAAATAAATTCGTCCTATATTAATTTTACATATTATAACAATTAATTTTTCATTCAAACTGACTAAAGAAATATATTTTTTATATCAAAATAAAAAATATTTTCAATTCATGCGTTATTTGACCAACTATTTTTCAAAATTTGGGATTTTTTTTCGATTAGTAAATAAGTTACCACGGTTAGCCTATATACAAAATTTCAACTTTCTAGCACAATTTTTACACTCGGAAATTACTGCCCCCCGTGGCGCCAAATAAAATTTTGAATTTTTCTTTTATTAATAATACACTTAATTATTCTAGAATCTAGAATATGAACTGTCTCCAAAGTTTTCTACCGGGCCCCCGAATTTGTTCAACCCCCCCTTTTTCAATTTTTGAATTTCTAATTTTTGCGAAATGTCAGCATAAAATACCTTAATACACATGCAAAATTTCAACTTTCCATCTTTTACGAATTAAAAGTAATACAGCAAAAAAGGCTCACTTTTTTCCAATATTTCCAAAATTACGGGTTTCCAGGAAATTGAGGGAAAAATCCGGGGACGCCAAAAGTCTTAAAAAAATTTTCTCTACGAAACAGGCAATTTTCAAAAACATTGACGAAGCCGTTTTCGCGCTGCCATACAAAATTTACTACCAAACATATAAGAATATAAGATCCCTAGAGTTTACCCCCGTCGCAATGCGACGTCCTTTTGTCATGTATGATTTGAATCCAATAGAATAATTCGTAATTACATTTCATATTTAATTCTATTTTTAAATTGAAATAATAAATAAACTCGCCACACATATAAATTGACTAAAAAATATATTTTTTTTATCAAAATAAAAAATATTTTCAATTTATGCGTTATTTGACAAACTTTTTTTCAAAATTTGCGATTTTTTTTTTCGATTCGTACATAAGTTACTAAGGTTAGCCTACATACAAAATTTCAATTTTCTAGCACAATTTTTACTTTCGGCAAATACGGCCCCCGTGCCCCCCAATAAAATTTTTAAATTTTGATTTTTTTTTTTTTTATAATATACTTAGTTATTCTAGAATCCAGATTATGAACTTTCTCCAAAGTTCCCTAACGGGCCCCCGAATTTCTTTAACCCCCCCTTTTTTAATTTTTGAATTTCTAATTTTTGAGAAATGTCAGCATTGAATACCTTAATACACATGCAAAATTTCAACTTTCTATCGTTTACGACTTAAAAGTAATACAGCAAAAAAGGGATCACTTTTTTTCCAGTTTTTCCAAAATTACGGGTTTCCAGGAAATTCAGGGAAAAATCCGGGGACGCCAAAAGTCTTAGAATTCTTTTCTCTACGAAATAGCAAATTTTTAAAAAGATCGCCGGAGCCGTTTTCGCGCTGCCATACAAAATTCAGTACCAAACATATAAGAATAGATTCAAACACCTGGGACATTATAATATATATCATCATATATTATAATGTCCCAGGTGTTTGTTTATATTCTTATATTCTTATATGTTTGGTACTGAATTTTGTATGGCAGCGCGAAAACGGCTCCGGCGATCTTTTTAAAAAATTTCTATTTTGTAGAGAAAAAAATTCTAAGACTTTTGGCGTCCCCGGATTTTTCCCTGAATTTCCTGGAAACCCGTAATTTTGGAAAAACTGGAAAATTCGAAAAAATACTTTTGCAAATATCTGACGAACTAGAAAAGATAGGAAACTGAAATTTGGTATGTGTATTGAGATTATAATTGTGCACATTTTCCAATAGTTGGAAATTTGAAATTTGAGTTCAGTAGCGGCGCGAATTTTTGGGGGCAATGTTAGAATAGAGTTAGGACGTTCAAGTTTAATATGTAGGCTCGCAGTAGACAGTAATTAATGAAAAAAAATAAACAGCCCCAAATTTCCAGTGGCGGCGGGAGTTAAGACAGTAAAAGCCAAAAATATTGAAAATGTAGTATTATAACTTAGGGTATGTATTAAGACATTAATTGCGCATGTTTGTCAATAATTGGATTACCAAAATTTTATTTCAGTAGCGGCGTGATTTTTTGGGGGCAATGTCGCAACAGAGCTAGAACGTTGATATTTGGAACGTGGGCCCTATATAGAGTGTCATTAAAGACACACTATAGAAAATTGCAACTTTCCAGAGGCGGCGGGCGCTGGGGGCCAAAGACCAGAAATATGAAATATATAGAGATAGGGCTATAGTTTAAAAAATATCCTATATTATAATGTTCCAACTGTTTGAATCTATTCTTATATTCTTATCATATATTATAATGTCCCAGGTGTATATTTATATGTTTGTTTGTTGCTGAAATTCGTATGGTAGAATGAGAACGGCTCCGTCAATGTTTTGAAAATTTGCTATTTCGTAGAGAAAAAAGTTCTAAGACTTTTGGCGTCCCTGAATTTCCTGGAAATCCGTAATTTTAGAAAAACTAAAAAAAAAAATTTTACATTTTGCTAAATAACTTTTAATTCGTAAGAGATAGAAAGTTCAAATTTTGCATGTGTATTAAGGTATTCAATGCTGACATTTCTCAAGAATTAGAAATTCAAAAATTGAAAAAGGAGGGGTTGAAGAAATTCGGGGGCCCGGTATAGAACTTTGTAGAAAGTTCATATTCTGGATTCTAGAATAATTAAGTATATTATTAATAAAAAAAAATTCAAAACTTCGAAATTTTATTTGGGGGCACGGGGGGCAGTGTTTGCCGAGAGTAAAAATTGTGCTAGACAGTTGAAATTTTGTATATAGGCTAACCTTGGTAACTTATTTACGAATCAAAAAAAAAATACCAAATTTTGAAAAAAAATTGGTCAAATAACGCATAAATTGAAAATATTTTTTATTTTGATAAATATTTTTTTTAGTCAATTTATTATTGAGCGAGTTTATTATTTATTTCAATTTAAAAATAGAGTTAAATATGAAATGTTATTACGAATTATTTTATTGAATTCAAATCATACACGTCAAACAGTCATCGCTTTGCGACGGTGGTAAACTCAAGTGGAATTTAAATTTTTATATGAAGTTCAAGCCACACACAAAAGACAGACGTCGCTTGCGACGGGGGTAAAAGCTAGTATATTATAATGTCCCAGGTGTTTGAATCTATTCTTATATGTTTGGTACTGAATTTTGTATGGCAGCGCGAAAACGGCTCCGGCGATCTTTTTAAAAATTTCCTATTTCGTAGAGAAAAAAATTCTAAGACTTTTGGCGTCCCCGGATTTTTCCCTGAATTTCCTGGAAACCCGTAATTTTGGAAAAACTGGAAAAAAAGTGATCCCTTTTTTGCTGTATTACTTTTAACTCGTAAACGATAGAAAGTTGAAATTTTGCATGTGTATTAAGGTATTTAATGCTGACATTTCTCAAAAATTAGAAATTCAAAAATTGACAAAGGGGGGGTTGAAGAAATTCGGGGGCCCGGTAGGGAACTTTGTAGAAAGTTCATATTCTATATTTAAGAATAATTAAGTATAGTATTAATAAAAAAAAATTCAAAATTTCCAAATTTTATTGGGGGGCACATGGGCAGTATTTGCCGAGAGTAAAAATTGTGCTAGAAAGTTGAAATTTTGTATATAGGCTAATCTTGGTAACTTATTTACGAATCAAAAAAAAAAATTCCAAATTTTGAAAAAAAGTTGGTCAAATAACGCATAAATTGAAAATATTTTTTATTTTGATAAAAAAAATATATTTTTTTTAGTCAATTTATATGTGTCAAGGTATATGTGCGAGTTTATTTATTATTTCAATTTAAAAATAGAACAGTTAAATATGAAATTTAATTACGAATTATTTTATTGGATTCAAATCATACACGCCAAAAAGACGTCGCATTGCGACGGGGGTAAACTATAGTAGAGTTAAGTATGAATTGTGATTACGAATTATTTTATTGGATTCAAATATACACGCCAAAAAGACGCTTTACGACGGGGGTAAACTCTGGTGGAATTAAAATTTTTACATGAAGTTCAAGCCACACACAAAAGACAGACGTCGCTTGCGACGGGGGTAAAAGCTAGTATATTATAATGTCCCAGGTGTTTGAATCTATTCTTATATGTTTGGTACTGAATTTTGTATGGCAGCGCGAAAACGGCTCCGGCGATCTTTTTAAAAATTTCCTATTTCGTAGAGAAAAAAATTCTAAGACTTTTGGCGTCCCCGGATTTTTCCCTGAATTTCCTGGAAACCCGTAATTTTGGAAAAACTGGAAAAAAAGTGATCTTTTTTTTGCTGTATTACTTTTAACTCGTAAACGATAGAAAGTTGAAATTTTGCATGTGTATTAAGGCATTTAATGCTGACATTTCTCAAAAATTAGAAATTCAAAAATTGACAAAGGGGGGGTTGAAGAAATTCGGGTGCCCGGTAGGGAACTTTGTAGAAAGTTCATATTCTATATTTAAGAATAATTAAGTATAGTATTAATAAAAAAAAATTCAAAATTTCCAAATTTTATTGGGGGGCACATGGGCAGTATTTGCCGAGAGTAAAAATTGTGCTAGAAAGTTGAAATTTTGTATATAGGCTAATCTTGGTAACTTATTTACGAATCAAAAAAAAAAATTCCAAATTTTGAAAAAAAGTTGGTCAAATAACGCATAAATTGAAAATATTTTTTATTTTGATAAAAAAAATATATTTTTTTTAGTCAATTTATATGTGTCAAGGTATATGTGCGAGTTTATTTATTATTTCAATTTAAAAATAGAACAGTTAAATATGAAATTTAATTACGAATTATTTTATTGGATTCAAATCATACACGCCAAAAAGACGTCGCATTGCGACGGGGGTAAACTATAGTAGAGTTAAGTATGAATTGTGATTACGAATTATTTTATTGGATTCAAATATACACGCCAAAAAGACGCTTTACGACGGGGGTAAACTCTGGTGGAATTAAAATTTTTACATGAAGTTCAAGCCACACACAAAAGACAGACGTCGCTTGCGACGGGGGTAAAAGCTAGTATTCTTATATTCTTATATGTTTGGTACTGAATTTTGTATGGCAGCGCGAAAACGGCTCCGGCGATCTTTTTAAAAATTTCCTATTTCGTAGAGAAAAAAATTCTAAGACTTTTGGCGTCCCCGGATTTTTCCCTGAATTTCCTGGAAACCTGTAATTTTGGAAAAACTGGAAAATTCGAAAAAATACTTTTGCAAATATCTGACGAACTAGAAAAGATAGAAAACTGAAATTTGGTATGTGTATTGAGATTATAATTGTGCACATTTTCCATTAGTTGGAAATTTGAAATTTGAGTTCAGTAGCGGCGCGAATTTTTGGGGGCAATGTTAGAATAGAGTTAGGACGTTCAAATTTAAAATGTAGGCTCGCTGTAGACAGTAATTAATGAAAAAAAATAAACAGCCCCAAATTTCCAGTGGCGGCGGGAGTTGAGACAGTAAAAGCCAAAAATATTGAAAATGTAGTATTATAACTTAGGGTATGTATTAAGACACTAATTGCGCATGTTTGCCAATAATTGGATTACCAAAATTTTAATTCAGTAGCGGCGTGATTTTTTGGGGGCAATGTCGCAACAGAGCTAGAACGTTGATATTTGGAACGTGGGCCCTATATAAAGTGTCATTAAAGACACACTATAGAAAATTGCAACTTTCCAGAGGCGGCGGGCGCTGGGGGCCAAAGACCAGAAATATGAAATATATAAAGATGATAGGCTATAGTTTAGAATATATGTTCTTAGATATAAATAAAATAGATCCCTGTGTTAAAATTTGACAAACTTGTTCAGTAGCGCAGGTATGTGGGGGGTACTAATGCTAAAATATTAATACAAAGCTAAAATTTAGTATGCAGATATAGATTGACATATTAATAACGAAAATATAAAAAAAACTACATTTTCTTAAGTGTGACACTAGAGTGGGGTGTGATAAACCGAGTATAAGGACAAAATAGAGGTACAACGATAACATTTTCAAATTACATTCAATAGTAGAATGGAATTGATTTTTGGTACGTTTGTTGTGCTGTGAAATCGAACAGTAGTGAGAGGTATAGGGGGGAAATAGTTAACAGCCCCAAATATCAAATTAAAAAAATAGAAACTACGCATGTGGATATTTGCGAAAAATAAATTTAACCTTAGTAGCGGCGTGAAATTGGGGAAGTGGGGGCGGGAAAGGCTTTGCCAAAGAGCTGAATTTTGAAATTTCGATCATTTATAAAAGTAGAGGTAGGTAAAGGTTATAAAGGTAGAGAGAATTGTTACGAGCAAATTAGATTGTTATGCCTAAAATTTGACAAATATTAAATATTTTTTATTTTGATAAAGAAATATATTTTTTTAGTCAATTTATATGTGTTAATGTATGTGTGCGACTTTATTTATTATTTCAATTTAAAAATAGAATTAAATATGAAATGTAATTACGAATTATTTTATTGGATTTAAATCATACACGCCAAAAAGACGTCGCTTTGCGACGGGGGTAACCTCTGCTGGAATCTAAATTTTTGCATGAAGTTCAAGCCACACGCAAAAGACAGACGTCGCTTGCGACGGGGGTAAAAGCTAGTATATTATAATGTCCCAGGTGTATATTTATATGTTTATATGTTTATATGTTTATATGTTTGTTTGTTGCTGAAATTCGTATGGTAGAATGAAAACGGCTCCGTCAATGTTTTTGAAAGTTTGCTATTTCGTAGAGAAAAAAATTCTAAGACTTTTGGCGTCCCCGGATTTTCCCCTGAATTTCCTGGAAACCCGTAATTTTGGAAAAACTGGAAAATTTGAAAAAATACTTTTGCAAATATCTGACGAACTAGAAAAGATGAAAAACTGAAATTTAGTATGTGTATTAAGATCATAATTGTGCACATTTGCCAAAAGTTGGAAATTTGAAATTTGAGTTCAGTAGCGGCGCAAATTTCCGGGGGCAATGTTAGAATAGAGTTAGGATGTTCAAATTTAATATATAGGCTCGCTGTAGACAGTAATTAATGAAAAAAAATAAACAGCCCTAAATTTCCAGTGGCGGCGGGAGTTGAGACAGTAAAAGATGGAAATATTGAAGAAGTAGTATTTAAACTTAGGGTATGTATGGAGACACTAATTGCGCATGTTTGCCAATAATTGGATTACCAAAATTTTAATTCAGTAGCGGCGTGATTTTTTGGGGGCAATGTCGCAATAGAGCTAGAACGTTGAAATTTGGAACATGGGCCCTATATAGATAGTAATTAAAGGAAAATTAAACAAAATTGCAAATTTCCAGTGGCGGCGGGCGCTGGGGGCCAAAAACCAGAAATATAAAATATATAGAGATGAAAGGCTATAGTTTAGAATATATGTTCTTAGATACAAACAAAATAGATCCCCGTGCTAAAATTTGACAAACTCGTTCAGTAGCGGAGGTTTGTGGGAGGTACTAATGCTAAAATATAAATAAAAACCTGAAATTTAGTATGCAGATATCTGCATCTGCGTCAATCTGCAGATTGACATATTTATTACGAAAATTAAAAAAAAAATACATTTTCTTAAGTGCAACATTAGAGTGGGGGGTGATAAACCGAGTATAAGAACAATATAGAGGTACAACGATTGAAAAAAAGTTGGTCCAATAACGAATAAATTGAAAATATTTTATATTTTCTTGAAAAAAATATATTTTTTTAGTCAATTTATATGTGTCAATGTATTGTGCGAGTTTATTTATTATTTCAATTTAAAAATAGAATTAAATATGAAATTTAATTATGAATTATTTTATTGGATTCAAATCATACACGCCAAAAAGACGGGAGTAAACTCTATCTATCTTATTTATAATATCCGAGGTGTATGTTTGTTTGCTTATATTCTTATCATCATCATCATCATATATTATAATGTCCCAGGTGTATATTTATGATCTTATATTCTTATATGTTTGGTAGTGAATTTTGTATGGCAGCGCGAAAACGGCTCCAGGGAAGTTTTTAAAAATTTCCTATTTCGTAGAAAAAAAATTTCTAAGACTTTTGGCGTCCCCGGATTTTTCCCTGAATTTCCTGGAAACCCGTAATTTTGGAAAAACTGGAAAAAAAGTGATCTCTTTTTTGCTGTATTACTTTTAATTTGGAAAAGATAGAAAGTTGAAATTTTGCATGTGTATTAGGCTATTTAATGTTGACATTTCTCAAAAATTAGAATTTTAAAAATTGAAAAAGGGGGGGTTGAAGAAATTCGGGGGCCCAGTAGGGAACTTTATAGAAAGTTCATATTCTGGATTGTAGAATAGTTAAGTATATTATTAATAAAAAAAAATTCAAAATTTCAAAATTTTATTTGGGGGCTCGGGGGCAGTATTTTCCGAGAGTAAAAATTGTGCTAGAAAGTTGAAATTTTGTATATAGGCTAACCTTGGTAACTTATTTACGAATCAAAAAAAAAAATCCAAAATTTTGAAAAAAAATTGGTCAAATAACGCATAAATTGAAAATATTTTTTATTTTGATAAAAAAAAAATATTTTTTTAATCAATTTATATGTGTGTATATGTGCGCGAGTTTATTTATTATTTCAATTTAAAAATAGAACAGTTAAATATCAAATGTAATTACGAATTATTTTATTGGATTCAAACGATACACGCCTAAAAGACGTCGTTTTGCGACGGGGGTAAACTCAGTCTTATTTATAATGTTCCAAATGTATATTTATGATCTTATGATTTTATATGTTTGGTAGTATACTTTGTATGGCAGCGCGAAGACGGCTCCGTCAAAGTTTTTGAAAATTGTCTATTTCGTAGAGAAAAAAATTCTAAGACTTTTGGCGTCCCCGGATTTATCCCTGAATTTCCTGGAAACCCGTGATTTTGAAAAAACTGGAAAAAAAGTGAGCCCTTTTTTGCTGTATTACTTTTAATTCGTAAAAGATAGAAAGTTGAAATTTTGCATGTATATTAAGGTATTCAATGCTGACATTTCTCAAAAATTAGAAATTCAGAAATTGAAAAAGGGGGGGGTTAAAGAAATTCGGGGGCCCGGCAGGGAACTTTGGAGAAAATTCATTTTCTGGATTCTAGAATAATTAAGTATATTATTAATAAAAAAAATTCAAAATATTAAAATTTTATTGGGGGGCACGGGGGCAGTATTTGCCGAGAGTAAAAATTGTGCTAGAAAGTTGAAATTTTGTATATAGCCTAACCTTGGCAACTTATTTACGAATCGAAAAAAAAATCCCAAATTTTGAAAAAAAGTTGTTCAAATATCGCATAAATTCAAAATATTTTTTATTTTGATATAAAAAATGTATTTTCTTAGTCAGTTTGTATGAAAAATTAATTGTTATTAAATGTTAAATCAATATAGGACGAGTTTATTTATTATTTCAATTTAAAAATTAAATTTTGACTTGAAATTCAAGCCACTCACAAAAAACAAACGTCGCTTGCGACGGGGGTAAAAGCTAGTCCTATATTATAATGTTCCAACTGTTTGAATCTATTCTTATATGTTTATATTCTTATATTCTTATATGTTTGGTACTGAATTTTGTATGGCAGCGCGAAAACGGCTCTATCAATGTTTTTGAAAATTTTCTATTTCGTAGAGAAAAAAATTCTAAGACTTTTGGCGTCCCCGGATTTTTCCTTGAATTTCCTGGAAACCCGTAATTTTGTAAAATCTGGAAAAAAAAGTGATTCCTTTTTTGCTGTATTACTTTTAATTCGTAAAAGATAGAAAGTTGAAATTTTGCATGTGTATTAAGGTATTCAATGCTGGCATTTCTCAAAATTTAGAAATTCAAAAATTGAAAAAGGGGGGGTTAAAGAAATTCGGGGGCCCGTTAGGGAACTTTGGAGAAAGTTCATATTCTGGATTCTAGAATAATTAAGTATATTATCAATAAAAAAAAATTTAAAATTTCAAAATTTTATTGGGGGGCACGGGGGCAGTATTTGCCGAGAGTAAAAATTGCGCTAGAAAATTGAAATTTTGTATGTAGGCTAACCTTGGTAACTTATTTACGAATCGAAAAAAAAATCCCAAATTTTGAAAAAAAGTTGGTCAAATAACGCATAATTTGAAAATATTTTTTATTTTGAATTAAAAAATGTATTTTCTTAGTCAGTTTGTATGAAAAATTAATTGTTATTAAATGTTAAATCAATATAGGACGAGTTTATTTATTATTTCAATTTAAAAATGGAATTAAATTTTGACTTGAAATTCAAGCCACTCACAAAAAACAAACGTCGCTTGCGACGGGGGTAAAAGCTAGTAATAGTATAATCTAGTAATTAGTCGAAGGAATAAGTAAAATAAAATTTTTGACAAAATGGCGGCTTCTCAAAAAAGGAAATCAATTTTAATTATTTAATAATAATTAATTTTTTTTTAAATATTTCTCGGGAGAAAAAACCTTCGAATAATTACTAAAAAATATACTTAAGTAACTTGTGTTAAAATTTGATACTGATCAGTTCAGCCGTTTTTTGAGAAATCTTGGTCACCGTTTTTAAAGCCACTGTTTACAGAAAAACGCATTTAAAGTTTCAAAAGCATATACATAACTTCGAAAATAATCGCCGGATTTGCTTAAAATTTTCTGTGTGTGTACTTAAATATATGTACATTACGAAAATGAAATATAAAAAAGTCTAATTTTTGAAAATTCTAACTGTTTATAACCACTTAAAGGAACCGTCCGAGAGCTTTGACGATAGGGACGTAATACTACGCGAAGAAGTGTTTTTTTGTGTTTGTAATTATTTTCCAAATCCATATCGATCTATATTGTTTCAATAGCAATTGGAATAGGAAACCAACAGAAATCTCCATAACTTTCATATTATATCAGAATATTCTTTTAAGTTTTAATCAACTAAAATATTAAATGTTAAATAGTTTTTTATAATTTTATATAAGAAGAGATACATATCAGCAGCAACAGAAAAGGATAAAGTGAAATAGAGTACAAGATAACACACAATTGTGGACGAGGAAGATGCCGAAGTATCTGGATGAACAGGGTTGTAAGGACACGAGAATGATCGCAAGGTTTAGATTAGGGAATAAGGAAAGAGGAAGTAGGTGAGCAACGAAGAGCAAGATGTGTGAGAAGGAGGAGGAGAAATTGAAGCGCATAAGGGTAGATATCGAGAGAAGATGGAAAGTGGATTATGAGTAGAAGATATTTCAAGAGGAATTGTGAAGGAAGAGGATAGATGGCGGAAGTAAGAAGGGAGAATAACCGAGAGGAAAAACAACAGATTTTAATTGTAAATTAGGTTAAATAAGATTAAATGTTATGCAAAGTAGATTGTAAAGTTCGAAGGCAAAACAATTATAAGAAGATACAAGACATAAGATGATATCCTTATTATACGATTGCTTTAGTTTCACCAAGAGAGTAACTTATTTCCTTAATATAAATGTTAATATACTGAATGTTTAACTTGTAGATTATCTTGGATAAAGATCGTACTGTTCCTGATGATCCCTAGTCTGTGTTACTTTGAATCTGTTGAAATGTGAATTATATACCCGTTTGATTGAAAACTGGAATCCCCTCTTAGGTACTTTTATTTATTTAGTATACTATGATATTTTATATACATACTTGGTTTATTTTGTTAGTGAAATTGCCTTAGTTTTGAGCAACAGGAATTAATGCGAGCTCAGCAGTCCTTAGGGAACATGAATAAAGTTATGTTAGGGGAAATACGAGTATATAACACTTATTTCCAGAAGAATTGAAGAAAGTTTAAGTGAATGAGAAAAAGTTCTAAGAACGAGAAACTATAGAGAAAAGAAGAATTGGGAAAGTTTGACGACCAGTAAGCTGTTGATTTCACATTAGAATTTTTGTTTATTACATTCCATTCTTTAGAGTAACTTTTATCCCGATTGACACGGCTATGTAGCAGGAGGAGACTCTCGAGTAAAAAATGAGAGTGTCGAGAAAATAAAGGAACAAAATTATCAGGAGATTTACTAATTACAAGTCATAAGCCGTTTATAGTATTGGTGCAATTTATTTATTAACAAATATAGTAACTGCATACAATTTAACACTACATGTAACTCTAGTGACTGTTATATATTGAAAGTCCCCGGCTGAAATAGACCACGACTCCTCAAGCCAGAACCGGTTGTTAAAGTGTCGGATCCACTTTAACTCCAGATGGCCAGCAATATGATAATGTTTGGAGTGGTTCAGACTTGAATTAGGAGACGTATGCCGGTTTTACACTAAGGTGACTGTTTTGTTGTTAAAAAACAAAACAAAAACATGATTTGTTTTATTTTAAAACAGTCCTGTTTTTCGAAAACAGACTGTTCACATTAAATAGACTGATTTTGTTTCTAGTGTTTTTCTGTGTGTCCCATGCAAATGTCCGACGACGATGATTTTATAATTGAATGCGGTTTTTTAATAAATGACATATCAATTAGAAAAAAAACGGAGATATTGGGTCAGTTCTCTATTGAAAAGGAGAGTTCATTATGGCACAGAAGAATTATTGCATGATTTACGTACTGACGACATTGGGTTAAATGGAGAATTGGGATCTTTGTTTAATTTGGTAGGACCTAAAATCGTCAAGAAAAATACAAATTACAGAAATGCAATTTCGGTGAAATAATGCCTTGCAGTACCTTTGAGGTACTTAACCAGTGAGGACAGTTATCAATCATTAAAATATTTATACAAAGTTTCAACTTCTTCAGTATCTGGAATAGTACCGGAGGTATATGAGTCCGAATCGACTGCGTAGTTCACGGCAAGCGCAAATGTTGACAAAAAACAAAACTGTGTGTTCAAACCAAGCAAACTAAAAATCAACAACAAATGTGTTTTCCTTTGACTTTACCGACTCCAGATGGGAATGTGTTTTGTTTACTAAAACAGTTTTTAAAGACAAAAATGTTTTAAGAACTGTCTCTTTGGTGTAAACATTGGAGTTTTTGTTCGTGTTTTATTGTTTTGTCTCTCTGGTGTGAAACCGGCATTAGAGCGAAATATCAAATAATGCAAACAATGCCTCTATTCATTTTTCAGTTATATAATGAACGTTTTAGACTGAAACTGACCCAACCACAGCTATGACCAAAGGGTTGGTTACATGAAATTACCTCCCTCAGTTCTGAACAGTGTAGAATACCACATTGCTTGGCTTTGAGCAATTGATTATGTCAGTGATATTTGGCCATATGAATACTGGGAGTATTCCACCTTTCGTTTACAAGCCAGGTCTATCGATGACATCATTCAGAGCTTCAAAAACCAATCTATTCAAGGATGCTGAATATGCAACTCCTGATTATGAGCCAGACAGTGCTCCCACTTCTGAGTTTCTCTTATTGTCAACAGGACAGCTATAGAGCTACACAGAAAACAGTTCACAGTGCCAATTATCTTTCTGAACAGCAACTAAAAGGTAATTTAGAATAAAAAGAAACCTTCGCCTTTGATATACTAATGCGGCACTGTATTTATTTATGTAAATAGTATAATCTTCCAATCGCACACCTATAAACCTCTTTGTTTAATTTAATAATATTATTACATACATAACTAATTAATGAGTATTAAACAAACTTAACTATCACGTGATTCAGTGACGTCATATTTTTATGTAAATTTGATTTTGTTATCTCATTACCTGTAATAAAATACTGGAAGTCTATAAATAGATCGGGAGGCCACCGCGGACAGTTCGAGTACGCTAGAAGCTAGACTGGAGCGATTGACAGATCCACAAACTGCCGTTCGGTAACATGAAGTCACAGTTCAAGCAAAGTTAATGAATCTATTTAAATTATCACTGTATTTTAGATTAGTTCATGACTACTGGAAATAAATCACGCGGTTCTGTGTCAAGTGGAATTAATTTATGGAATAATGATACACTAATTAGTGTAAGGAAATTTTAAGTGAAGACCTAAAATAATGGGGCACGCAAACTAGCCTTCACAGTACAATAAAATGTTCACCGCTGTATTTTTAGGTCTTGTTCAGGAGAAATAATCTTTTTAAATTTCTATAGAACAAAATTCACAATTTTATCGACTAATTGTTGGTTTCTAGATGAAATATGTGACTGGAAAAAATTGAATTTAGGAAGTGAGACCTAAGAAAAGATAGAAGTAGAATAAATGAGTTACTGACGAAACAAGTTTCTTTCTTGACGACGTTTAGTTTGCCAGATTTTCAATTACGTAGGTCTCGCGGGACAAAAATGAAGAAATTTGCCAGCTTAGATCCCGGACGAAATTACCTGTTTTTGGCGTGCCACAAATTTTGGCCTTCACCAAACATTAATATCTTTTTTGGTCACAAATTTTAGTTTTTCGTCTATTTGGTTAATATGACCCATTTAATGTTTGTGGCATTTTACTGTTTATGCAGACCGGGACAAATCACTCTTGCGGTACAGTCCTAGATGCCTGGTATCCCTGTCTAGTGACAAATATCTTTGCACCCAGTTTGCCGCTAGAAGACTTAAGAGAAAGAAACCCTTCGAACTACAATGACATTTATAAAATAAGTGTAAAAGCAAAAATATAAATAATGAAAATGTAAATAATATAAAAAAAATGTATCGTATGTTACCTATATGTATTGGTTATGGATAAATTGCTGGTTGGTCATTAGACCAGTTGTAATTACGTAAATGATAATAAAAAAAGACCAGTTCGCCATTCGCATTTTACACCATAAAGTAGTAGTAGGAGTAGAGTATTATTATTATTTATTTTTTAATATTTATACCATTGGGACTGCATTCTTCTGTCCTCTTAAAATTACATATCATTGTGCATAAATACATTTGTGCTCCTTATTATATATAAACATTCTCACTTCTTAAAAAAAATAATAAATAACCACAAAACATGTAAATGTAATCCCCTACTGCTTCACTCTTCCTGCTACGCTCTCTCCTGTTTCTACTCTGCCATTCCTTCTATATCCTCGCTTTTTTTCTCTCTATCTCCGCCATCCACCTCTTCCCTTTACTGCCTCCCTTTAATAACTGCTCAATATTCTTTTCGCTTTTTACCTTTTTCTCACGTAAAAACTTAATGTGTTCCAGCGTTTCTATTTCCATTCCGCACACCCTGCACATCCTTTCTCTCTATCTGCCCAGTACCTGTTTCTTTTCTTTCCGTTTTTCAATCTAAATCTTGCGATTCTTCGCACGTTTCTTGTATCTTTTTCTCTGATGTATTCTGGTATCTCTCTCTGCCAAATCCTGTTGTATCTTCCATTGTATTTGCTCTTCTCAATTCATAAAGGAGTAGTACACATAGGGTCAATTTTTCAAGAGTGAGTTAACTGTAGTTTATTATAAACCTTGGGTATACTTATATACGAATCGAATCAAGCATCTGGGTTACATTTTAGTTTTGATAGTAAACTACGGTTGATCTTTGACAAAACTAGAATTGAAAACCTTTTTTTTGAATAATGTCATAACTATAGTTTAAATGTCTATTGTAAAATCTACCCATAGTAGCAAGTTGTATGTTTTAGAACTAATTGTTACATACATTTCCACAGCGGGCTTCTGATTTTAATGTGCAAAATAAATCTCGCAAACGAATACGTCCTTGATAAATATATCACAAAATCAGGGTTGAAATTCAAATTGTGTTATACTACTTAAAGCTTTAAATAATTGAACAATTTTATAATGTAAGGGTAATTAGGAGGAGGAGCGATTGAAGAGTTAGCGTATAATTAGTTTATTAACTCATTAGTAAAAGACAGAAGGCGACTTCACAGAGACTGATTAAAACTTATATCTTTGTTCAACTCAACTGTTGTGAGAAAATTTTCTGATTTCAGCATCAACACGCAAAGCAGATAATGGGAATTAAATTATAAAACAACTGCAATATTATTTCAATTAAAATATGTTTTTTTAAATAATCGTATAGCAGTTGAATGTCATTGTTTCAACGTTGTTTTAACTTGCAGGCGTAATTCTGCCATTTTATATATTTTAATTTTATAAATTTAACGTCGGTTTATTTTAGATACTAACACATGGGCTGAAAAGTCCTGGGCCTAACACATAGATGGCGCTAGTTTTATTGCAGTCACCTTTTTTTCAGTTAATACTAACCTTCAAAAGACAGCTGTTAAAATTTCATGATATTCTATTCAGTAGTTTGTGAGTTATTGTGCTAAGAGTGACGCTACTTTTGTTATTTTCAAAACAATGGATCAAAAACAATTTCGTGTTTTAATTTTACACTGCTTCTTGATGGGAAAAAATACCATTCAAGCGAAGCAATGGCTTGAAAAGTGTTATGGGGACTCCGCTCCATCAGAAACAACAATAAAACGTTGGTTTGCTGACTTCAAACGTGGTCGTAGAGACACCCATGATGCAGAACGCAGTGGACGTCGAAATGAGGCGGTAACACCAGAAAACATAAAAAAAAAGCTAAATCCTAGCACCGACGACAATGTTGGCTATATTTATAGTATCGTGGTCTCATTTACGTGAACTATACTGCAGCTTCATAAGTTTAAGGATTATGAAGACACATAAGAGAACGTAGGAGCCATCCGTTAATTACGCCATACATAGACCAGGGGGGATGGGGTCCTCAAAGTGTGACAAGATGTGACATGGTGGTGTAAGGAATCATTTTATTTGTGATATCACATGTAATCTAAAATATAAATTTAAAAAAATATATTACTACCAAAAAGCAAAAGAAGACTAAGAAGAAATATTTTTTTCAAATGTGTGACGTCACAACAGGGAGGACAGGGTACTCAATGTGTGACAAGGAGTGACAATGGAGAAGGAGGGTAAAAAAAAAATGAAATTTGTGAATACCATTAATAAGGGAAAGGGCAATAGAAGTAGGAAATGATGAAACGAAGCACAAGACAATATAAGAACAGTTGTGGACGAATGGGATACCGGACGACATGGAAAAACAGGGAGGTAAAGAATGGAGAACGATCGCAATGTTTAGACTAGTGAATGAACAAAGAGGAAGTAGGTATTGGGGAAAAGAGAAGAGGAAACATGCAGGATGTGTGGGAAGGGTGAGGAGAAATTGGAACACATTAAGAATGAGTGTCAGGTGAAGGTAGAAAGAGGATTATGCCTGGAGGAGATATTGCAAAGAAGGAAGAGAAAAAAGAAGAATGACAAACATAAGAAAGATAAAAATTAATTACAACTTAGATTTTATTTTAAATTAAGTTAAGATTAGTGTAATTGAGATCAAATGGAATGTAAAGAGATTGTGAAGCCGGACAGCAATACAATTATAAGAAATTGCAAATATTTTCAATTCCAAT
This sequence comes from Panorpa germanica, assembly GCA_963678705.1. Lineage (NCBI taxonomy): Eukaryota > Metazoa > Arthropoda > Insecta > Mecoptera > Panorpidae > Panorpa > Panorpa germanica. The sequence continues at coordinate 14,293,520 of OY783206.1, forward strand.
TTTGAACAAAAGTAAGTCCAAAAAGTATAACACTGGTGGATCAACAGTGTTAACGAATGAACACACTGTGTATATTCATCTCAGCACAACTCTGCTATTTTTAAACTAAACATTATTGCACTGGTCTTACAGACATCAGGAACCCCCACAACTGTTGCAATAATACCCAACCTACAAGTTATGACCTGCATATTATTTATTATTTATTTATTTAATGTTTTACATTTCGGCATTACATTCTTCTGCCTTAGTACAATACATTTTAATCCTTAAATATATATATATATATATATATATATATATATATATATATATATATATATATATATATATATATATATATATTTCCTTCTACCAGGACCAAAAATAAAAACCTGAATTCTCCTAATATCTACAAGAAAATAAATAGTTTTGCACATTTTAAAAAGATTTAAATAGCTTCAGCCTTCCTTCTTCTAGTTATTTCTGCCATCCATCTGTTCCCTTCCTTGCCCCCTTTTAAGAGCTGCCCAATATTCACCTCACTCCCTACTTTTTCCTTACAATCAAACTTAATGTGCTTCAGTGTTTCGTCCTCCGTTCCGCACACTCTACACATTCTTTCCTCTCTACTTTCCCAGTATCTGTTTCCTTTTTCCTCAATGTTTTTTATGTCTATTTCTATTAAGTACTGAGGTATATTACTTTCCCAAATCATTTTATATCTTGTATTGTAATTGCTTTTCTCGATTTTTCCCATTCTTTCCTGTTATCTCCTTATCCCTTCTCCTTAGCTCCTCTTCCACACTTGCGCCTCCTTCTCTTCTTCTCTCTGCCTCCTCGATCGCCATTCCATTCCTTTCAAAATAGTCTTTTCTCTTTTTCGGGCCTAACCCCCCACCCCCCTTCTTTATACTTTCCTCCCTTATTTTATTTAAAATTTTGCTTTCAGCACTGCTCATTTTCTCCTCATATTTTATTGCTCTTTCACCTGCTTTAATTCTTATCTTGCCCCTTTTTAGCTCCTCCATGATCATGTATCCTGGCGTGCACTAGTCCTAGCATCCATTTAGTGTATCTCTCCTGTATTCTTTCCAACTTCTCTGATGACCTGCATATATTGCAACTCTTTTTACAAAAGGTTTATATAGGCTAGACAAGTAAAGAATACTTAAGAAGTATAATTAGAATACCTACTTCTCTCTTTTGATCAGTTCACTTAGTTTCTTCACGGCACTGACAAATTATTAAAAATCACGCAGATTATATAAGCTAGTGTTCCATTTTCAAACAAATTAAAATAAGTTTAGATATAAGAAAATAATTATATCTCCAGTACTTTATTTTCAACTAATAAATAATGTGAAACATTAAACGATAAAGTATAAATAAAGCTTTTTATGTAAAATTATATGAAATTACTTATTAAATTAATATATTAATAAAAGGTTTTACATGTTTTGTATTTATTTAATGACAATGTAACAGAATTATGTAAAACTTCCGCAATAATAAATCGTAACTTTGTGTAAAAAATATTACGTTAAATAATACATGAGTTTACGTTTTGTGTTTTAGCGGGTATAGATATATACAAGTACATATAGCTGTCAACGTAATTTATTATGTATAGAACATATACATACGTATCTCGTATACCATACCATACATATATTGAATAACAAGCTGCTGGGTGGGTTACGAGACCTTCTTCATATTTGATATGGCGTGCGTGCGCGAAGGGACGTGCTTACTTTGATTAAGAGGGCTCAAAAGAATTTCGTTATCTAACATTGTGTGGTACGTTGAAGTATGTTGTACGTAATGTAGGATTATTTTTTATTAATTTACTTCAAATTCAAATCATTTTCGTTGAAATTCGAGTACGTATGATAATACATCACTTAATCCTCTTCCTCCTATATTATAATGTTCCAAGTGTATATTTATGGTCTTATATGTTTAGTAGTGAATTTTGTATGGCAGCGCGAAAACGGCTCCGTCAATGTTTTTGAAAATTGCCTATTTCGTACAGAAAAAAATTCTAAGACTTTTGGCGTCCCCGGATTTTTCCCTGAACTTCCTGGAAATCCGTAATTTTGGAAAAACTGGAAAAAAAGTGAGCTCTTTTTTGCTGAATTACTTTTAATTCGTAAAAGATAGAAAGTTGAAATTTTGCATGTGTATTAAGGTATTCAATGCTAACATATCTCAAAAATTAAAAATTCAAAACTTGAAAAAGGGGGGGTTGAAGAAATTGGGGGTCCGGTAGGCAACTTTGGAGAAAATTTATATTCTGGATTCTAGAATAATTAAGTATATTATTGATAAAAGAAAATTCAAAATTTTATATGGGGGCAGTATTTGCCGAGAGTAAAAATTGTGCTAGAAAGTTGAAATATTGTATATAGGCTAACCTTGGTAACTTATTTACGAATCGAAAAAAAAAACCCCAAATTTTGAAAAAAAGTTGGCCAAATAACGCATAAATTGAAAATATTTTTTATTTTGATAAAAATAATATTGACTAATATTATATGAAAAATTATTTTATTATTGAGCGTGTTTATTATTTCAATTTAAAAATAGAGATAAATATGAAATGTAATTACAAATTATTTTATTGGATTCAAATCATACACGCCAAGAAGACGTCGCTATGCGACGGGGGTTATCTCTAGTAAGTTTATAAGATGGCATGGTATAAAATACCGAGTCCGAATAACACTTGTCAAGCCATTGCTTTGCTAGAACGGTATTTTTCCCCATTAAAAAGTAATGCTTTATCAACACACGAAATTATATGCAAACTAGAATGGACAGAAGTACAAGAACAAAAATTATATCGAATTAAAAAGCAATACAACATTTTTAACACTAGTTACCAAAAAAAACAGAAAGGAAGAGAAATCATTGACGAGACTCAGAAGAGAACACACAAAAGTTACACATGAATACATCCTCTAAAGACGACAACCCATTTGCGACAGTTGTAAAAAAGAATTAACAATTGAACACCTGCTACTACTATGTTACAACGACTACATTACTGATTTACTTCATGGCACCCAGTAAACATTTTGGAGCATTTTGGAGTCACTTTGACATCATATAGGAGATGCGTATGATTTTTTTGTCATGAAAGAGTTCATTTATAGTTCAGTTTCTCACAATCGTTCATATGAAATGTCTGTTTTATCGGCTACAGATGACGGAACCACTCCACCTGTCTGAATACAAATGAAGATAAAGTTGATGCGAACTATAATTGAAGTGAAATAGTGATAAAAACGTCACAAAATAGGGCACTTCACTAAATGTTTACTGGGCAATGACATTAACATTAACAAACATTACAATTCTTACAAGACACAAAATTAATAAATTAAATATAAATATAACACATTTAGGATAAATGATCTATGCAATTAAAATATAATATATACAGGGTGTCTTGTCTCCGACTACCGTTGGTTTAAGGACGTGTTATACACGTAATTTTATCAACAAAAACATCAACATGTAAGGGTTCATTCCCCTCCTGTAGGAATGGCCGCCATTTTAATTTTAATTTTTTATTTGAGGTAACTCTTCCAAAAAATATCGATTTCTCTGGATTTAAAGGTCCTACGGATATGAAAAAAAATGTATTTGAAAGGTAATTATATCACCTATCAAGTAATGAAATCATTTTATAAATTTTCAAATTGAAAATGTCATTTTTAGTCCAAAATTTGTCTGTCTCTTTTAGTTTTTTTTATATCTCAAAAACCTGCATATTGATGTACATTATTTTTACAACGTTCGTATACAGAGATATTATCTACAAAATGACACCAAAATCATTGCTCTGAGTTGCATAATTCGAAAGTTATAGAAGTTTGAATGTGATCCTTACACGAGCACACAATATCAGTTAGTAGCTACTTACTACATTCAATAGGTTCGGGTGTGTGAGTAGGCTGTAAAATGTTAGGATTTGTTTGGATAGTGACAGAGTAGGATAGAAGATTCAGTCTGTAGGCTCAGGTAAAATAAACTATCAATGCAGAAGTCACAGATAAGATTCTATTCAACGACACAGTTGGGCGAGAGCATTGATGCTTGACTCTGACTACTGTGTCCCCGGGTTCGATCCCCGGGTCAGAGATATATTTTCTGGGTTTGGTAAAATCAGGTTGTGTGCAACCATAGAAATGAATATTGAGAAAAATTCGTCAAGGAACAAAGAAGAAAAGAACTGCTTTAGAAGAGATTGGATGGAATTGGGAACATCATAGTTGAGGCGATTCCTGTGTCATATCGAGATGCTGAAATAGAAAAATGGATGAGGATGTTGAACGTTCAATGAAGAGGAGATTGGAGAAGCATCGATGGAGGAATCTGAAATGGAATAACGAAAGAAGCTGATATATGGAAAAAAGAATTATTATATATTAGACAATAAGATATATTAGACAATAAGATATATTAGACAATTAAATATACATAAGACAATGTATATAAAATGTAATATTGACTCAAAAAATAAATATTAAAAAAAAAGATTCTATGCTCGTGCAGTGAGAGCACATTTGGATGCAAATTATCCACCGTGGAGTACGTGGTGAGCACATAACTTAGCCACCACACTCTCTAACTTTAAAACCGCTAGAGTTTTTTTATTTCACACGTGTATAACACGTCCTTAAAGTAAAATAAAATATATAAAAATAAAAAGAAGAAAAAACGCACGAATTTCAGAATTTTTCCATTGATTTGAAAATCATGAAAGTAGCGTCATTAAAACCATTGTAGCTCATACACTACCGGTCCGAATATCATGAAATTTTGCCACATATCGTATGGAGGTACTATCTAAAAATCATTTGGATATTGATACCATTTATAAGTCATCCTTGGAACTTATTACATGCAAGTAACCCATATTTCCATTATCGATTAGAATTTCCATTACGCGAATTCATTTTACCCCTTCCCCACTCCCCTCACAACATTTTGCAACATTTGTCAGCTAGTTCGAGATCGAGAATTCCATGAGTATACTCGTATATCATCTAAGAAATGCGCTAAGTTAAAGGAAGCAAAGTTGTAACACGCGAAGTCTTCAAGTAATCCTTTGCGGCGTTGTGGTCGGGTCCATGATGGGGTGTACTGGTGGTAGTAGTGGTAGGGGTGTTCTAATTTCGTTTCACTTGGGGGTGTTATAACAATTACATATTCCTCTGTGCAGTGGGTTTCATTACAAGGAACCTAATTAAGACACAGAGTCCCGTCGGAATTAACAAGATGGATTGTCAATTTAGGGGCTCAAACCCTACTAGGGGGATGCCACTACCCCACTACCCCTTCTATTCACTTGCAAAGCTCCAGGCTCTAAGAGACTTATTTTATTCTTGTTTCGGAATTTCTTAAAAGATAAATACAGTAAAATAATAAGTACATTGTTGATTATTATGTGTTTTAGCGAACTTTGGCATCTGTGGGAGGAGTGGGGGTTAGGGGTGAGCGTTGACGAGCAAAGGGTTTTGAAAAGAAAATCTGGGAAGTATGAAAAGGTCACGGAGGATTATTTGGTTAATATTATGCTGTAATAATTTAAAATATAAGTAAAGACATTAGCATTTGAATGTTGAAAGTTAACCAGCATTAAAATGACTTTGAACATGTTTCTTTGAGATTTGGTTAGGCATAAACTACGTGTGTAGCTCCAATGGGCTTGTGAATCATATATGCATTTCTATAAAACAGTGCTATTATATATTGATAAAGTTGGCTACCATGACCTCAAACGTTCAATTATTTTTTAATAACTCGCTATGTTTGAGGAGTTATTAACAATTAAAATAATTAGTTTCTTCTTTAATTATTAAAGGAATCCAACGGTAGAGAAAATTCCAATACATGTAACGGTTTATACAACAGAGCATAAAAGAGATAGCACACTTAACACAGAACTCTTATACATATAACAAATAACTGACCTATCCCTTAATAGTGCGACATGTTGCGTCATAAATATGGCCGACATCTGTAGCGCTAAAACTATAATTCAAATTTTGAATTGCTATATCTCCGTCAACATTTACGTATTTAATAAAATAAAATAAGTAAGAAAAGATGGTTTAGAAATGAGTCCCACAAAATTATATCAACTATAATCAGAATCAAAAGTAATCATTGTAAAACTCCAATTCACCTGTTCAAAATTAATATTAAAGCCGACGATAGATGTCAATGTGATGAAGAAGGAACTTTGGATCATATTATATTCGAAAGCATAAATTATAGTTTAGAAATATTCAATAGTGAAATATTAGATGTGATTAAAACTTTTCCTGTTAATACTAAATTTTTGTTAAGTAAAATTGAACTATAAATTGTATAAAAAATGTTTGAGGGTGGCTATGACGAATAAAAGTCAAGGCAAATAAATATAAAAAAAAAATTATAAAAACGCCACTATATATTTATTAACATCTATTTCAATCAACAATTAAAAAATCGTCCTGTAAAAAATGAGTACACAAGCCCATTCTGTCGTTTTTATTATGTCGTATTAATTGTTTTTATATTCAAGGTTTCATCTAAAGGACATGCTTTCAGACAATCCGAAAGAAATTAAAAAAGTGCTCGAATTCGTTACAGATATAAACATAATAAACCAAATTTAATTAACTTCAGGAGAATATAAATATGATCTTGTCGCCCCAAATTCTAAAAAAAAAGATTTTTTCCTTTATTTTACAAGTAGCGCTCTTATGTTTTGTACAGATGTAGCTTGTAAACGTTTAGCACTGACGATAGCAATCATGATAGGTCACGTGCTGCGTAATTACTGTCCTCTCGCTCTAATGCGTTCCGTTTTCCCTTCTCACCGTTTCGCTCACAAAGAAATAATAAATACAAGGGACAAATAATGACACGCAATTATTGCACGTGTAGAACCACAGTAAACGTAACTGTGGTAGTTATTTTGTAATTCTTTGTCTGGCGTCGTGCGTCATGAATTGAACTAGTATGATATTCATTTCTTTGTTAATATCTGCAAAATGCAACTTAAGGTTAAGTTTTTATTTTCCAAAATGCATAAACAAAGTTTGGCCGGATGAAACGACTGTGAGTGGCCTGCTCAGTACAATTTCCTTTCATTTAGAATCAACAAGCCAGAGCTCGCTATTGCCTACTTATTTTAAGAGATGCAGCTTTACCTGTTACCAATATTATTGATTCAATTTGAAAATGTATACTAGTACATATATAATATTTATTTCGCGTAATAAAATAGCCTCCGAAGTCATAAATCTGTCGTGCGTGTCAACTTCAATCAAAATGTATTTCAACATTATTTTCTACATCAAAAAATGAAATAGTATTATTATTTATGAGTTCCCCACACTTTTGTGGCACATGCTTTTGTATTCTTACGATATGTGTACATGTAGTAGTCTATCGAAGAACTGGCAGGCGTTATTTTCTCCTTGAGGAAATATTATCTATGTCATTTTAATATTTTGGATATTGATATTTTACGTGAAACGGATATTGCATTTTGATGGTGAAATATTGAAGTACATTATAGATTATGTGTATGCATTACTGAACAATAAATACAAAAGTTCAATTTACTCAACAAGTGACCCATAAATGTAATATATTATTTTTAAGTTTTAGAGTGAGTGTACCTTCCTTTAGAGCTGGAACACACTACGATTTAAATCTCGTGGTTTTAATTCTGTATACCTAGCACACATTGCCATTAAAATCGCGCGGTCGGTTTGTTTTTAATATGTTTATACAGTGAGATCCCAAAGCAGAAAATAAGTGATGTCTGCCGGTCCTGTGATTTTGGACTATTATATACTACTTAGTTTATACTCGTATGCAGTACTATATCTATATTTATACTGTTGTATTTCGATATCTGTTGTATTATAACAATAACAAATAATACATATTCAAAGAAATGTTCAAAGAAATGTCCTGCCCTACAAAACCATACTTAAACCGGTATGGCCATATAGTATCCAACTATGGGGTACTGCATCTACCTCTAATATTGAGATAATCCAAAGATTTCAGTCCAAAATGCTAAGGATTGTCACGAATGCACCATGGTTTATACCTAATCACATAATTCATCGAGACCTGGATATACCTACAGTAAAAGAAGAAATAGTGCTTAGAACCAAAGTATACAAGGAGAGAATAATAGAAGATCCAAACTATTTGGCCAGCTGTCTAATGTCCAATATTTCCACAGTACGCAGACTGAAAAAGAAGGTACCTCAGGACCTACTAGCCAAATAAACAGAATCTAGGATCTATTAAAATTGAGGGATGAGTCGATGGGCACATCCCGCGCAAAACATTTTACTTTGACATACCTATCACTGAATGTCCTATAGGCAGGACAGATTGTAATAATCTCTAGTAATCAAAAAAAGAAAAAAAATATTCAAAGAAATGCATCGTCAAAACATAATATCAACAATACTGTGTTCTGTATACAAAGAAATGTGCCGCAAGAAATCTGTAGCTGCGACAAAAGTCGCTCAGATTAAAAACCCGTGGTGTGTGCATGCTCATATGATTCCATGTGTTACAAATCAACGCGATTTAAATCGTAGTGTGAGTGTACCTTCCTAGAACCTTTGAGATACAAACCTACGCGCTACAGCCCCGTGTGCATTTTTATAAAAAATTATCTAAAAAATATTCCAGTCAAATATAACAAAGAAATAATCAGAATGAATATAAAATAGTCCTTGGTAAGGACACGTCTCCTTGAGGTCCTCCAGGGATATGTCTTATAATAATATTGTATATATTTAGACGTTTTCTCTCTCTTTTTCTTTTTTTATATCAAGTATAGGTACTAGCATAAAATAGAGTACGAGAATAGAGTTAGAAATATAAAAATTACGGGATACATCTAGTAATAGGGTTAGATTGGATTCCGGGGATGGGGTGGCTTAATTTATATGTCACGTGTGATCGTGAAGATGACAGTGGAACGGTTGCTTCAGGCGCTACTACAGAATTCCCGACAAGTTCGACTATCCACCGCTATATGCAGTCATCTTTTGAATCTCGCTAGTTGAAATGTAAGAAAATCGATTCATGCTCATATCGCTAAATGCGCGGTTGTTGCCCTTCACTGCCTGGAAGGGTAGAAGTGTCAGAAAGACAGAGAAAGAAAGTGATTAGCGCAAAGGGAAAGCTATGTGAGAAACAGAGAAGAATGTAATAACTATAAATAGTAGGGAAAAGGCAGAAAACCTAAATCGAAATTAGACTGTTTGATTATTTATAAATAAGAGATAATCACGATACGAAAAACGCGAGCCTCGTATGTCACATTAATGGAGCACGGTGGCAGCAGAGCCGCATTAGGGCATTTAAACCAAAGACGAGTCCATTTCAATAATATATTCATAATATTAAGCACACAGTGAAATATGTTCTTAATTTTAATACAAATTTAATAGACAAATGCGTATTAAAATTAAGAACTTTAAGGTTTGAATTTGTTACAGAATTCTTTGAAAAATAAGTTATGAAAATTAATATACCAGAATCAGATTTTTTTTTAATACTTGGTTCTAAAATATGCTCTAGAGGCTTCTAGAGTTCTAAAGTTGGAGTTCTAAAATTTATACAGTTTTTGGTTTTTTTTTTGATAGTGCAAGCTACTGTGCAAGGCTACTGTGACTAAACTCAATTTCTTTGGCGTAGGACCTAGAAGAATGGTAATTGCAGTTAGGCTGGAAAGCCATTGTAACTAGATACAATTTATTTCACGTACAAGTTGATTTCAAATTTGACCATTCAATAAATCTATATCGTTAAATGCTGATATTTGACTCATTTGTCTAAAAGCCTTAAGGCGAAACATTCACTAGACTGTTAACACCGCGTTTTTAATTGAGAAACCGAAATTTATAACAGCAGTCGTTATGAAGAGATCATTCTTGTTGTCGGGATATAAAGTTTAGAGGCGATAAAAGGTTACGTGCCTAGGAAGCCCGCGAAATTATATTTAAAAAAAAATCGCTCACTAGAGACAAACTCTACGTTTATTCTTAAGACCTCAGATAAAAAATTCAACACTATTTTCCCAAATAAAAAACAAAATAAGTCAAAAGAATAATTGCCAAATCTTCAAGATATCAGTTTCACGGTAACAACAAAAAATGTTGCGACTAAAATACAGTGCACAATTTATTGGCACAAGTCATGCCACATTTCAAACAGAAAAGGTCAACCGAGACAAGAATGAAAAAAGAATTTCTCGTTGACTGCTGTTTGTGGCTCCTTTTTCTGGCGTGTCACAAATTTTAGATTCACTATGACCTTCGGAAACGATTTCGCAGATTAAAAATTTAGAGTAATGAAGTATAGTTTATATTTGGAGCAAAATTAAAGTATTAATAATTGTAAAAATTTCGGTTTTTATAGTATTATTTTTTAGTCAAAATTTGTTAATTTTTTACTTGTATTTTTTACATTTGCTTATTGATTGCTTATGTGTCAAAGCTATCTTATTAACAAGATTCAAAGAGTGATTTGAGTACAGTGCCGCAATTAGTTTTGAGGGGGCTTTTAGTTTATAAATGTTGTCCTGTCAGGTGCTCCTTGTACGTTCTTATCATTGACTTTAGTTCAGTACTTTAACAAGCTCATATAATTAAAAGTCACTTTATCTTATATTTTCTTTAGAATATCCTTATAAGGATCCTTACAACCAGAGCTGTATCTTAAGTGCACTCGTGCGCTGCACTACCAAATATTTATAGCTTGAAAAAGAAAAAAGAATCACAAAATAACATATAATACCCCAATTACATACTGACTTTATACTTAGGAAGTTGCAAGGAATCAACTTAATCTCTATGCCGTATTAATTAAAACTTATTTTCCTCCACAGCGCACGTAGCTACTCAATATAACTACTATGGAATATGCGATACATCGCATAGCACGTGAGACAGACGATACTCAGTGCAAACTCTATTAAAAATCTGACGTTGACCGTGTGTCGCACGAGAATGAAGATCACCCGGGCATGCTGAAGTAACATGGCATGAGTCGACCGATCGCACTTCTTATTGTAAGAATATTTTTATTTACATAATTAGGGATGGTATTTTACTTTTTATACTTTAACTAGAAACTTAAAAACACTATGTCCCAGAATAGACTAAATCCTCTTTCTATGTTAAACATTAAAAGAAGATTCATTCATCCATCCCGGATTTCAATTAAAGAAAGTCATTGAACATTTCGCCGCGGATAATAGTCGTCGGATTGATTCCTATATTATAATGTTCCAAGTGTTTATTTATATGTTTGTTTGTTGCTGAAATTCGTATGGTAGAATGAAAACGGCTCTGTCAATGTTTTTGAAAGTTTGCTATTTCGTAGAGAAAAAAATTCTAAGACTTTTGGCGTCCCCGAATTTTCTCCTGAATTTCCTGGAAACCCGTAATTTTGGAAAAACTAAATAAAAATATTTTACTTTTTGCTCTATAACTTTTAATTCCTAAAAGATAGAAAGTTGAAATTTGGAATGTGTATTACGGTGCTCAATTCTAACATTTTTTGATATTCAGAAATTGAAAAATTGGAAATGGGGGCGTTGGGAAAATTAGAGGGCCCGGTAGGAAACTTTGGAGAAAACTGAAATTTTGAATTACTTAATAATAAAACATGTTATTAAAAAAAAATATTCAAAATTCAAAAATTTTATTTGGGGGCACAGGGGCGGTTTTTGCCGAGAGTAAAAATTGGACTAGAAAGTTGAAATTTGATATATGGGCTAACTTTGGTACCAGATTTACGAATCGAAAAAAAAATCCCAAATTTTGAAAAAAAGTTGGTCAAATAAGAAATAAATTGAAAATATTTTATATTTTGTTGAAAAAAAAAAATTATTTTAGGTTATAAATAGAATTAAAATTTGAAATGAAATTACGAATTATTTTGTTGGATTCAAATCATATACACCAGAAAGACGTCGCATTGCGACGGGGGTAAACTCTAGTTTAATATATAAAGAGTAAAATTATATATAAGAAAATCATAATTCTCTATAAGCTAGTAAAGTGCACTATCAGTTCTCGTAGCCAGAATTTTTCAGATTATATAAAAAATAACTTCTTTCTAGTGAGGATTCTACTCAACACAGCTTCTTAAATCGGTCCTAAATACAACATCCATAACGGCACAAATGCATTGCACTACAGATTGACATAACAATCAACGCCCATAGCTCTCCTCCCTCCCCCTCACTCCCCTGTGAGAATTATCATTATTTATCGGTCAACAACACATTGTATATTATCAAGTGGAAATGAATTTGGCCGTGCTTTGTGCTAAACAAGTTGGGAATGACTCCCTGGGGGCTCAGCGTTGTGGGGAGAGGTTGGACGGGGGGGACGGAGGGGGTAACATCTTGGCAACGAGTTCCATGTATGAGACATGAAGTGTACGTAAAGCTCCAACCCATCCCACCCTCTATGTAACGTAAGGGTTGAACGTAAAGCGCCCCCTGTGATGTGCGTGTACGAACTGGTGCGTGAGCGACAATAGTTACTCGGTACAATGTTTGCAGTTAAACAAGAACGAGACTGTTTGAGCAATAAAATGGAAAACGATGGTCGAATGATTGGATCGCTGATTTTTGTATAAAATCACAATTCACTGACTCGGAATTTAAGGTTCCGATAAAGGTTATAAGACAGAGGCAGATTTATTGGGATATCAATGCGTGGGGAAAGAGACAGTGATAGAGATAGATGTATACATGTTGTATGTACAATAAATTTTATGTGTATAAGACAATATCACATTCTATGTTTTAATTTTATTTGAAAAATATATTGCTAAAACTTTTATGTATTAAATCTACATCAACTATTCAGTACCGAAATAAAGTTTCCTAATGGCTCGTCTCCACTGGTGCAGTTTTTCTTTACAATAAAACTTTTGTTATGTCTTTCATATTTTAATAACATGTTTTTACAATGTACTTCACTTGCATTTATTTTAAAACATACAACATATTCAAGTTTCTTCAAAATTAATTTACTCATTTACTTTATGATGTTCTTTTCGAATTTGCTTGATAATGTACCACTATAAGTTAGACTAGTACTAAAATATGAGCAACTATGTTCGACATTTTTGTGTCGTCTCCTAATTGTGACAAAATTAAGTAAACTTACTACATACTAATATACAGGGGTCGGCGCTCGAAGTGTTACCAATTTTAAGCTGCTGTAGCAACCAAACGGCTAATGACACCGCGTTAATTTTTTGACAAGCGTTAGTCTGTTATGTTGTGTACAACCCTATCGCATATTGTTTTACGTCACAGTTAAAAAAAGTTATCGAAATGGAATTCAAACGCAACAGTTTTATTGCTTTGTATTTGACTGGAAAATCACAACAAGCTATTGTTAATGAGCTCCGACATTTACATGTAAACAAAATGTTTGTGTATCGGATCATTACACGTTACAATGATACTGGCAGCATTAAAAATCGCCATGGAGGTGGACATCCAAAAACAGCAACATCGACAGAAATGGTTCAAAAGGTGAAGGCCAGAATTCAACGAAATCCGCGACATTTGGCGAAAAATCTCAATGTGTCTGCTCGTAGCATGGGGCGCATATTAAAAAATGAGCTACGATTAAAGTCCTATAAAATGCAAAAAGTATCTACACAAAGGCATTTCGCTTACCAAGACCAAAGGTGTTAAAACACTTGAAAGTTTGGCCTTTTCTGATGAAATTTTTTTTTACGGTTCCACTATATGTAAACAAATAAAACGATCGTGTATGTTAGAGTGCAAATCAAAGGACAATTCAGACCAGCGAATTGCTCTGCGAAAACAAGCGTCTGCATCAGTGATGGTTTGACCCGCAGTAACTGCCGCAAGATCCTCACCACTCGTTCGATAGGTTAAAGGTCAAATCGATACAATAAAAGCATATTTTCGATATTGTTTTTTGAAGGCACATTTAATATATAATTATTTCTATAATTACTACATGATAAAATGACATTTGAAAAAAATTTCATAAATAAATATCAAGAAATGAGGTATTGACAGCGAATCCCTGCAAACTTCACAAAAAAAAGTTTAATTGCGGTGTTCCTCATAACTCATCACTGGATTATTTGAAATTAAAAAACCAAAATAATTTCATTAGTTGATAAGTTTCTGCAGGTAACCCTGTTGAATTTCTTTTCTTTATTAATTTTTAATTTTTTTACAGCTCTTAGAAGTCAAAATAACGATTTTTCATGAAAATGATCTGAAGATTTGTTATTTTAAAATACGTTAAAATTAAAAAATTAAAATAAATTAAACAGCGTTACCTCGTCATTTATGTATAGAAAGAGTGTGCAAAATTTCAAAAGAATCGGTCATGTAGATTTTGAGCTAGAGAGGATACCGACTCTGAAAAAGCTAAGTGTGAGAAAAACGCGTTCAAAAGTGTCAAAGTAAGACGAAACCAGACCAGTGAAGTTGAAACTCTATATCTCCGACAGAAAAAAAAATTGTCAACTATACTCCCTCCATCCCCCTTCTCCTTAATTCACCACTGATTCCAGTTTCTATAAGAGTTTGTCATATATCGCAAGAACGACGTCTCAAGGACATATTATGCCCATGATTTAGCCTAATTGATGACATAATCTAGCACACTTATCTAAGTAATGTCACGTAGGCATTTAAGCCTCATAATTGATTATAATCCAGTAAACTGATGCCTGGATTCTCTTCAAACTGAAGACCTCTTGTTTTCTCTACTTCTACCTTTCGGTATTATAGATTTTCCAGGTTTTCTAACAGCACGATTTACTTGATTTTCCACTTTCCGTTTGCTTTCAACTGGCCCAGGGATTTATCACAGATTACTTTATTAGATAAACCCTTACGATTAATTTTAACGGTTGTCAACACACGAGGATTAATTTTATTTATTAAGGGACCGTCACCACTAGTGCAACATTTATCTGGAAAATCAACGCAGCAGCGGTGTTGTTTGTTTCCGCAGCAATACTATGGCTTCACTCGAACACGAGACTTTTCTGGTCTCGTAAAAGCGAGACGATACGAAACGAGACATTTCTGAAAACTATTGAGACGGTACCGAGACCACAAACGGCGAGACCCGAGAGTCTCGTTGATGTTATTTCAAAAAAACATTGCTAGAAAAATAAACTAACAGCAACATAAAGGTTCGACCTTTTTTTATTACGAAAAAGGTTAGGTCGTAAATTTACGAAATATAGAATCTGGTAAAAAAACATCTGTTAAATATTTTATTTTATAATTTTGTCTTTTACTACATTTTGTAGCCGAAAACGGATGTTTTAAGGTAAAATTAATGTGAATATAAATTATTTACAATGCGATTGTTTGAAGACATTTTGCTACAAAAATGTCGTAGGTGTTAGTAGTGTCAACCTGTCAAAAAGGCCAAGATTAGATGAAAGTGAACTGTGTATAAAAAAAATTCTTTAAAGTTTAAATTTTCTTTTAAATTTGTAAAATTAATGATCGATATGCTTAGTGTGTAACAAATTTAGAATAAAAATTAATTAGCCGAAATAATATAATGAATTACTTTGTTTAGGACTATTTTAGGAGTAAGTTCTCACAATAACGAGATGTGGCCAGACAAGGCGAGACTAAAACGATACCTATTTTTTTCTAAACTAACGAGAACGAGGTGAGATTTTTGAAACTCTCGCCTTATCTCGTCTCGTGTATAGCCCTAAGCAACACAAAAAATATTTTATCGTAAAAAGAAATATCACTTTTTATGTTGCAGTAAAATATTGGACCAGTATAAACGTTCCTTAATATTCTTCGAATTAAGAGAAATAAATTTTTATGCAATATAAAAACAAAGAACAAAGGAGATACGAGTATTATTTCAAACGAAACATTCGCGTGTAATGTTGATTTGCTCCAGTTTTTTTCAAATAAATATTTGTACAACTTTCCGCCATCATGACATTCGCCTATAAACTGAGCTGAAGCACCAGGTGCACTATGTTGGGTTGGAGAATGAATCAGTTAAAATAGAGATAATGGAAGAGTTCCAAAGTCCACGGGGACGTTGTTGTGCGCTGCATGTGGTACGGTGTACGGTGGCAGAAGCACTTGGGCCACTGCGGGTAAATGCCTATTTATTAATAATGCCACGTCGCTAATGGATGTCTGGGTTATTAGATATGGCACCTGCATCTTCATCGCATCCAGTGCATGGTGTTCTAAATAAGATGATACTGTCTTGTTCGTGCGCCAGTTTGTATGAGATTTCGATTGTTCATACTTAGCAAGCAGTAAATAATTCAAATTAGTACATAAACTTATTATGAGATGTTTTTGGGAACATTAGTAAAACCAATTTTGTACAGAAAAATTTAAATATGATGTTAAGATTAGGGGGGGAGGTATTCAGAATCTTTGTGACGTTATATAACGTATAAAATATTTTTGAATTTACAACGAAGGGTAATATAAATTTTTTAAAGCGCAATTTCTTGAAAAAATTAAAAATTTCCAAAAAGTACTTTATTGCAAAAAATGGCCATATATTTCTAATAACAAAATGTGACAGAGACGAGGGAGCGATGGGGGGGGGGGGGGGGGGTAAATTGCAGGAAATTTGTGTGACGTAATTTATGGATGGCCCCTAAGTGTCCTTAATTCAATTACAACGTTTAAATGTTTTGACCAGCTATGAAGCGAGATATTAATAATTAAAGTACGCATATTTAACGTGCAGGAGAACCCTAAAGTATAAAAAATACACTGTCTTAACGTATAGCTCGAGAACGGTTTCACGGTTGATTTAAACAAAAAACTAATATATTGTAGAAGAATAAATGAGGAAAGATTTGACTGTTTTTGAAAAAATATAAAACGCTGTCCTATATGAAGTGTACTTAACGTTTGTACTGAATATCCGACTATACTTTTGCCTACGATGTCACTAGTGAACTAGCTTAAAAAATAAAGATCACCCGATTTGATGGCTCTTTACTTTTAATGGGTTTTTTTTAAAGATGTGGCGTACCCGCAATAATAATAAACCCGCAAGCCGCCGATAACTTCTGCGGTTATATCGTCGCACTCATTAATGGGGTACCTCAGAAATGCACAAAAAATAATTAAAATATATGAAGAAAAGAATATTCCTCGCATCTTACCCAGCCATTGCCATTGAGTTGAGTTGATTCACTGTAGACTAATTTAATTTTACTTTTTAATTACAAATAGGATCGCTTCATTTTAAACGCTCATCACCAAATATTCGAAGCCTTGTCTTTTCAATTCTCAGTTAACTGAGGATTACTATTATAAACCGTGGTTAATACTTTTGTTTCTGACCTAACCAAGTAGCGTAACCAGGCAAAATACCTCAGTTACATTTTTCGTTCGGTAACTTTAGTCACTCTTTAAAAAACTTGAATTGAAATTTTTTTCCTTAAGAGAGGAGAGGAGGGTGGAGTAGAATTTTCAAAAAATCGATTTTTGTTTTTTTTTGATATTTCGAAAGTATAGTCTTTTAAGAATATATTGTTACATTTTTGTAAGGATATTGTCAATAGTTTCGTTTCTACAGTCGTTTTACCATGTGTCAATAGCTATAAAGCCATAGCATACTTAAAACTTTAATCTCATTTATTTCAAAACTACTTTTTTCAGCAAGGTGTTGTAGAAAAAAAATTATTCAACCGAATCGTCTGAAATTTTAATATGTTATTCACAACATCGATAGCTATCGTTGGAGCTATCATCTTTTTGTTTCAACAATTTCGTATTTTTTTCATTAAATAACTGGTAAAAAAAAACCAGTTTTTAGAATTATAATTTGTCAATTTTCAATTTTTTTTATTTTCTCTGGTTCCGACCATAACTGTACTCATACTAATATTTATTTCTCAGATAAATAGAAGAGTCAAAATCGCCAACACCGTCCAGGTACAATTTTTTGACAAGGTCTACTTCAGCGCCATTTTTAACATATTTGACAATATTTTTAAATTTCAAAAAAGATTTTTTTGTATGTAGAATAAGTGTAATAATAAGCCTAAAAAGTTAAAGTATTGTTTTTCATTAATTTTATTATAAAAATACAATCCTCAATATACCTTAAATTTTCGAGCTCTAGACCGACGTCCCCCCTGAAGTTAAACTTCAGTTATGCCACAACTGATATTTAATTGAGAATTGGATAAACGGCGCTAAGCAATCCTTTATGTATTGAAGTAAAGTTTAAAATGAAACTACAGATACACAAAGAAAATAAATAAACTTTCAATAACATAGTGTCCTAAAATGTACACAGGATAATATTAGCAAATTAAAAATCAAAAATATATTGTAACTAACTTTTTTTACGATCAACTACGGCTACTAATGAAAGATAAGATGCCAGATCGTCTATATGATGACCCTGTTCTTTGTATGTAAAACTAAATTCAATTATATCCAGTCACAATAACGTAATTTTTAATTCATTTGTATCCAAAAGTAATCTCGGAGTCCTACGCTCTGTCGTAGTCAGCCTAAGGCTTATTGCAGTGTTGACTATGTGATATTTTGTATTGCCGATGGATATTGTCATTCAGTAACAGTCTTTTAGTTCCTAATTATACATATATACGCACACACATATATATTTAGATTAAAACCAACGAAAATAATGCATAAAGTGTCTTAAAGTATACATACATTGTACTCACAGCGGTTGAAGTAAACCAGATTGCAGTATCAGTGGAATCATATAAACATTTTGAATATTTATTTGAGCACTTTTTTATTTATACAAAACAATCTTAATTTAAACATTTTCAAAAATTATTTAAAACATAAATGCATTATCGAAAAATAAAAACGAAAAACTTAACAAACAGAAATATTTCTAATTCATAATAAAAGTCCAAATCAAATAAAAAAATATGAAATATTTCAAAATACAATATATATATATATATATATATTATCCTCAAATATATACTTTTTCTAAACACCAATGTAAATAGTGTTGCCTATATTCCAGTTAAAAGTCGACTAACCTAGAATACTAGATATGTCCCTGTCGAATTTTATTCATACTATAAATAAATATTACGTATAAGTTATCTTTTTTGCTCTAAACGATTTTCATCTTAATGTATATGTGTAATTTTCATTTTATATTAAACAGAGTCGAGTTTTCACGCATGCGTTGTTTTCCATTACTGCGTGGGACGGGTCCCTCCCATTATAATGTTGTAGCGGTATTTGCATTCTGAGTGTCTCATTATATTTAGTATCAAATATTGTAAAGTGATAATATTAGGGGCTTAATATTTTATCGTACACTTATATGAGTAATAAGCTTATTAGGTTTACTGCAGCTCATTTTACTGAAATAACTGCGTATCTTCTTGTTGTTATATGGATTACGTACACACACATGCATACTCGTGCATGAGTACGGAGGCATTATCATTGAGTAGGTAAATTAGCTTTTACAAAAACGTGAAATATTGTGTTCCAAAATCGTTGGATTGAAATATTTATATTTCAATTTCCGTGAAATGAAAACGTGTTTTACTGAGCCGGAGTGTTTGTAGTGACTTGGTCGCACGTTTCTAGAAGCAATTTTTTACTGCCACCAAAATCTTCACCGATGGAGGCTCCAGGCAGTATCTACGACCAGACCACTCCGACCCTCTAACTCATTGAGGCTTTATAATAATTACAACGCAAGTTATAAGTACTTCACTTGCCCCAACGGCTGAGTATAGGCATAACGCTTCAGCGTGATCCATTTTCAGGGCTACTTGTTTCGATCTAGAAATTCTGTATCAGAGTACTCTTTTGAGCTTCGCACGCACATACACTGGAGATGCGACTGACTTTTGACAGTTAAACCAGTCTTTTAGGTTAGTAAAATAAATGTTCTTCCCGAAATACATGAGGCCTAGATGGGACGATGTCAGACATGCCATATTATAACTTGTTCTTTCATAAATTACGTCACACAAATTTCATGGTTGTAGACTTCTCCCTGTTGTGACGTCACTTATTTGAAGAAAGTAAAAATTGTGGTCTTGTTTTTCTGTATGTCAAATTTTAGATTAGATAACGCCGAGAAGCTTATGACTCGCTCTCCGCACTGCTCCGTTTGTAACGTCTCATCACACTTAAAATTATTCCACACGGAATAAACCGCTTTTGGCGACCTCTCAGAATATATATCTTCTCTGAACTAAAATTCTCGGCGACTCAAATTAGAACGGAATGAAGGCGGAAGAGAGTACACTTCAAATAACCCTTTACGTTAGATAAAGTAGAAATGTTAAAGAAAAATACTAAAATAACATAAAAACTATTTCTACTCTATCTAACATAAAAGTGTACTCGCGTCCCCTTCATTTCCCTCTTATGTTGAATCGCCAAGAATTTTAGTTCATAGAATCACGTAGTGTCGCTAAAAACTGTTTTTTTTTTTAAGTGTAATCCCTTTACCCTTCATTCACTTCTTATGTTGAGTAGCCGGGAATTTTAGTTAATAGAAAATATAATATTCCAGAGGTCACCAAAAGCGGTTTATTCCATGTGAAAGAATTTTATTTTAAGTGATTGGCGCCTGGCATAACCTCTAATCGGGTACTCATAAGACACCAGACTGTCAAGTCTGACCGTCTCTGTTACAATATTTTCTTTCTGATAAAGTTATATTCTTCGAATTTCTGTTTTCGTCTACTCTAGTAAGACTGATTTGTCAGTTTTTTGACCATTTTTTAGTGTAGCTTTTAAAGTCAATCCACCCTTACATTAGGGTGTAACCACATTGGTTTATTCTGAAATAAATGTAACAAAAGCATTGTTTACGTGAATCAGATAATGTGCCAGGTAATAAAACCGTCATAAAACATTATCGATTCTTGTTACTTTTTACTTAGTACTAAATGCCGAGCCAGGACCTTCCTGTATTGTATCCTGTGTATATTACCTTTATTTTATGATATCCTTTTTATTTCACATGTGTTTTTTTACTTATAAATTGTTATAATGAAACGGATTATATAAGAAAAATAAAAAATGAAGGAATCAGTGATAAATTTATGAAGAAAATAAATATAAGAAATTGATGTATTGAAATCTACTTATACTTTAAAAAATTGTATATATTGACAAGTAAAATATATAATATAAATATTTATGAAATTACTACGCGTACTATAAAAGCAGTAGGAGAGAGAGGGGTTAAGGAGGAAGAGAATAATGAAACGAGAGATGAAAAATCTTGCTTCGTCATTCAGTGAAATAAGTTTCAGATGGTATAAACGAATTAAGTATGGGATTGTGATTGCAGCGACGTAAACGTGGGGTAACGGAAACACCTGCCGAACTACCAGCAGGGTTGCTTGAAGATAATTACACGCTAGTTCGACGCGGATCTAGAGCGTTCGCACCAGGGCCTTGAGTCTTGCGAGCAATGATCGTAATCAAACAGATATGCTTTACATGAGTGAAACATTTTACGAATCACTTTTAAAAGAGTATTTCTGAATTTTACTATTAATTATTATTATAGTACAGGAATACTCTTTTAAAAGTGTTTCGTAAAATGTTTCACTAATATAAATCATATCTGTTCGATCACGAGACATTTGTTCGCAAGCCTCAGGAATAGAGCCCCTGTTCGGCCTGCTCTGGCAAGTAGTTATTCTAAGTGAATTCTGAACCATAGGAGAGTGTGTGGAAAATTTGCCAAGTATATCTGCACATATAAACGTAAATCGAGCAGCACAACTTCAAAGAAAAAACGTTCAGTATCGGATCGAAGTGGTGGAGACTATACCTTATTTACTTACTTTTAATTATATTACTGCGATTTCAACAGCCAGGTTATATCTCGCATTAATGGGCTTGTGTCCTCATTTTTTAGTGGTCGATTTTTCAATTTGTTGATTGAAATTGATGTTAATAAATGTGTATTGGCGTGTCTATTTTATTAAATATCTAAATATTGACGAAGATATACCAATTAAAAGTTTGAATTGTAGTTTTAGCGCTAGAAATGGTCGGCCATATCTGTATGACGTGAAATGCATTTTAATGCCAGTTATTTGTTGAGTAGGTCAGTGCTGTGCTAATGTTCTGTAGCTGTTGGTAGTCAAATAATCAAGTCAAATATTTGATATTTTGATATATAAATACATATAGCAGAGATTTATGATCTGTAAGGTTGGTAACCTTACACAAGGATTGTGATGTCACATGCACTTGGAATGTGTACAACGTTGAATCCCTTTAATAATTAAAGAGACAAAATGACTTTTTTAATTGTTAATATCTCTTAACATATAAGGAGTTTAAAAAAATGATTGAACATTTGAGGTTCTAGTAACCTTATTTATCAATATATAGTACACTTTTATAGAATTTAAGACATAGGACACAAGCCCATCTTAATATATATAAATTACGTGTCACATGTTTGTCCGAGTTTGTCCGCGATGGACTCCTAAACTACTTAACCGATTTTAATCAAATTTGTACACCGTGTGCAGTTTGATACAACTTGAAAGATAGGATAGCTTACATCTCAATTTATGATTGCAAAATTATCTTATTGTCTATTAATTATCTGTATATGACATATGACATCTGGCGACGATGATGGCGACATCTGTTGACTAGATTGAGTAAGTAGAGTTGAGTAAGTAGATTGAGTAGATTGAGTAAATATTCAATAGATGGCGCTATGTAATGTAATATGACAAAAATGTTAGGCACAGCAACGCGTGGCCGGGACAGCTAGTGTAATATAATAATTGTGTGTTTTGTAGATTTGTTTGTTATGTGGGTGGTATACTTGTTTCTTTATTATTTAAGTAAGTTAATTCTTTGCCAGTCTAGGAAAAAATTCATTCCATTTCCGGGCATCGAACCGGACCTTAGCATACCTGAGCTATAGAGTGTTCTTAGACCTAACTACCTCAGCGACTACCTTATTCTTTTATTCAATATTCTTACCGAGTTGATTTCGGTTGTATGTGACCTTAGAGCATATATACTCGTATATAACATATATGGAGAGTGAATGCTGACCTGAAAGTGTGTCCAAGTTGCGTGCGAGAGGGAATGGTATATGTTCCTATTTGTTCAAAAGTGATAGTTGTTAAATATGACATTATATTGATGTATAATTATGTAGATATGTATAAATATAAATAAAAGCCATATACCTTTCTCACTCGTACACATTTTGGACACACTTTTAATCTATAGGGAACATAGGCTATTCACTTTCCATATATGCATGCTCTAAGATTCAGACCAATAATCAAGACGGTTGAAATTTGCTTGTAAATTGGTTCTCACTGCTGAGACTGCGATCTCCTCCTCCCCTACGCCGTTGCATGCAGTATAGAATAAAAATACAATACAAAAATATGATTTGTTTTATTTTAAAACAGTTCTGTTTATCGAAAACAGACTGTTCACATTGAACAGACTGGTTTTGTTTATAGTGTTTTTCTGTGTGTCCCATAAAAATTTAGTATCCCACAAATTATTGTGTTGGCGATACATTTCTATTAAATTGCTAGTCTTAACTTTTGTCCACTGCATTCAGCACTTTTTAATAACTGCTCTTGTTGCTAGCTAAATGATAAATAACAACTGACAAGCGCAAATGTTTATAAAAAACAAAACTGCGTTGAAATCAAGCAGACCTAAAACAAACGTGTTTTCCTTTGATGTTAGCGACTCCAGATGGGAATGTGTTTTGTTTACTAAAACAGTTTTTAAAGACAAAAATGTTTTAAGAACTTTTTCTTTGGTGTAAACATTGGTGTTTTTGTTTAGAAAAACAGTTTTTGTTCGTGTTTTACTATTTTGTCTCTCTGGTGTGAAACCGGTATTACATAATTGAAATTTAGTTATTTCCATTACTGAAACAACTAAACAGCCCTAGCTACAACCCTTATGGATGGGTGGAGGGTATTAAGTTGTAACAGCTCTTTGTTTTTCCAAAACAATAAAACTTTTAGCATGGCGTCGTTACCCGCTTTGGAAAAGCAAACGCAGACGGAGACCGTTGAACGTTGAACGCTGATTATTCTGACATTTACTCCGCATTTAAATATCCCCATAAAATAAGACATCATGTCCCTCTCATAGAGTTCATAACGTAGCCCGGCGTAGGCCCCGTAGCTCGACTCGTAGCCTCCATAGCGACAGATACTCGTAAACCGGACCCGGATTCGGAGACGTAGCCTAACGTAGAACCGTTATATTTGAATCTGATTTGGACACGAAGCATTTATTCTCATAAATCCCGCTGGCTTTAGGTGCCTTATTGTAAAATCCTCATATTTCATATCTGGAAATCCACGTATCTGACAAGAAACGTGTCTCAAAGCATTTACTATTTTTTTAGACATGACGAGAGTTCATATTTCATTTTGGTTAGTTAAGATCTTGTGCTAACTTGCAATTCTCAACGTGCAATAGAAGGTTAAACATTTTAGTTTGACTTAATACAAGTTTACTTATTGTCACCTTCAATATACATCCCTGCTTTATCCCTCCATGTAAATCTTCCATTGTTCGAAACAGTCTTTTTCTGTCAGCTCCTTCATGACGCGTGCCGCATTACTTTCACAACTTCTATGGTCTGAAATCTTATTTCATTTAATGCAGATTTGACCTTGGGAAACAGATAAGAGTCTCATGGTATAAAATCAGGCGAATAAGGTGGATGGTCTAACGCTGGGATGATATGTTGTACTATAAGCATCTTCGATTGTGAGAATTTTCAGCATTATTTTCGCACACACTGTTTGCATGGTAAAATTGTTTTGTAGAATTTGCCTCACGGATTCTTTATCAATTCCTACAGTTTCAGCAATCGCACGAATACTTAACCGACTGTCAGATCGATTCAGATTACCGATTTTTTCGATCATCGAATCATCATTAATGTCTTTTCGGCCATCTTGAAAACGCCTAAAGTACTAAAAAACACGCGATAAAATTTTAAATAAATTATAAGTTTCAATAGCGGTTGTTCCAAGTTTCATGAGAAATTTCACAACAATTCGTTGTTCTATTGTTACACTTAACATTTTTCCGGCGAAACAAAAAATCATTTCTAATGCGAACGAAGGCTACGGCTTAACTGATTTGTTTACAGAAGCGAGAGGCACTGCATTCGAAAGAGAAGGCTTCACGATAAACAGCTGTCGGTCGCTTCTGTAGTAGCGTTAGTGTCGTTATTTAATAGCCGCATATTCGTGCACAGCTCGTATATTTTTATTTTTTAAGCTCATATTCGAGGTCTCTTTTTTGGTTTTTATAAGTTTGTAACGTATAAGTATGTATGTATAAGAATGTAAAACGTATGCTAAATTTATGTAGGAAGAAAAATGTAGCACCTAACGGCTAAAACATGAAATAAAACCAGATATTGCAATCACAAATCCTCTCCCCCAATGCTGTGGATTCTCTCATTTAAAAAGAAAAACAATTTTATTAGCTTCTACGCGAAATGAATTGTATCTAGTAGTACTAGATACATGTAACGATATGTGTCAAAATTTCATGGCATTCCGACCATTAGTGTATGGGTTACAGTGCTTTTCATGATGCTACTTTTAAAATTATCTAAACATTTAAACAATGGAAAAATATTAATTTCGTGTGCTAATAAAGCATTGGTTTTTAATGGGAAAAAATAACGGTCAAGCAAAGCAAATGGCTTGGCAAGCTAGTCAAAGTAGATGCGCTTTTACATGACTTTTTAATTATTTTAATTCATAAAATACACGTTAATCTACCGTTGCGTTTCTTTATTAAACAATGAATCATTGTAATTATAAGATTCCCCCCTTCAACAACAACAACACCAACGCCGTCTAATGATACACAGCATAATTAAAGAAAATCTTGACTAAGATCAACATTTTAATGCTAGGAGTATGTTTAATTATTCCGCGGAACAATAGATTCAACATACATAATTAAAATTCTTATTTTCTTTATTCCTTATTTTTATATAAGAGAAAAATAACAGCTAGAATCAGCAAAAAAAACCATCTGAAAAGAGAAACGAAGTAAACCTGTCAGGGGTACAGCGCCGCCAGACACACACCAATGTTCAGACGGCTGCGTACAACTCCCTGGCAGGCGTTTTGTTGATTCGTACCAGTGTTACCTAAATAATGAAAGTTCACGATGGATTCATATTAATTTGTATTTACGTTTAATTATTATAATCAAGTAGATTGACTAATTTAATCACAACGTAATATAATATAAGAGTCGTAAGGGTAATCAAATAAAATAAAAATTACTTATCATCAAATTTGTTGCAACATTTTGTAATGTAATGAGTGAAACAAAACTGCAATTTGTGGATTGCGTACGCACAGAGACGGCGTGTCCAATTTACAATCGGAGACAGAAGTATAGTCCGACAGTCGATACGTAAATTTTAAAATATTTAATGGCAGACTAATTAATTTTTGTTGGAGACTCTACTCAATACATAGAAATTTCATATCCAGACACATACCTAACAATCACACTTTTCACAAACATTATATATTCACACTAAAGCCGCCACGAAACGATGCGATTCAAATGTTTGCCTCCAACGTATGAGTCAAATATTGAAACATTGAGATGGCAAGTTTCCTACTACACGGCACGTTCCCATGGAACGAATGTTTGATCCGAATGATTTATTTATTTTAATAATTTGTTGAAATGATTAATTTAACACTGACACTGACTGTTTAACAAAAAT
This sequence comes from Panorpa germanica, assembly GCA_963678705.1. Classification (NCBI taxonomy): domain Eukaryota; kingdom Metazoa; phylum Arthropoda; class Insecta; order Mecoptera; family Panorpidae; genus Panorpa; species Panorpa germanica. The sequence continues at coordinate 14,320,348 of OY783206.1, forward strand.
TTTCAAGTAAATAAATAAAACTTCAAGTATAAAACCTTCCTTTGTTGGACGATTCGTGCAACAGTGCATGACATGTGGATTAAGTGTGGTAGGGGTAAAAAAATCCTTTTTGACGCGGGTCAAAAGATCGACAACAGCCCGAACTTCTTCCAACGTTGAACACATGACATTGGTAGCGGTATTTTTAAATTTGAACTGTAAATATTTATATCTTTTCAACAATTCGATAGAAAGAAATGATTTGCATTTCTAAATTTTCCTAATTCTTTGTTTTATTAAATATTAGTTTTTTAGAGTGTTCCTAAAAGCGGGTTTTTAGATATACACGAAACTATATAGGTTTGTCTTTTTCTTCCCGTTGTATGTTAATTATGTGGACTTTAATCTCGCCTCATCATCGATAGAAAAATTTCATACTTTTTTTGCCAGATTAAGTACACCTAGATTAACACTATATTGTAATTTTATCCAATTCTTAAGAAAAGTGAGTTTACGGCCATACTACCTTAAATCCCTTATACGCAGAATTTTTAGGATTACTAAAATTTCAAATGGAAATAATGATCTTAACCTAAAACTACATTCTTTAATAAAATAAACGAAAACGCTAATCTATGCTACAGTTCAATAGGATCTTCAATTTATTCCCAAAAATATAATATTCGCCCTCCACGCCCGCATAGATAAGTCCAAGTCGGCTTGATCTAAGATTTTCTACGTGTCCCTGTTTTCACAGACTCCTAACTACGTTCCTGGATGCGATATAGTGCTACAACTTAATAACTACCTGTAGTTTACGACTTGTTTCTAGGTTAATACATTTTTTATAGTGGCGCCCATAAAACGGGCCGTAAACTCAAGTCAAATGACCCAATTATAATTACATCAGTGATAAAATAAATGCAGTTGCATTAAAAAGCACGTGCCGTAAAACATTATTTGAGCGATATGAAATGGAAGCTCTATAAGCATTTTATAGCTGTTTTTACTGTATTTGATCTTCATTTATTGTATTATAATGTTGCGTACTAAAATTGTTTGTGCATTAAGATCTTGTAGCTTTCACCACTTTCTTTGGCACGTGTTTGAGCAACTGCGACGTATTTTCACATTTATTAAATCAAAATGTGAAGGTTTCTTTTTAGATATTTATATGTAAACTATTTATTTTATTAAAGAAATATTTAGACAGAAGTTGTAGAATGTTAAAAATCCTTTTAAATGATATATGATATGTCTATATACCATAGGGTCTGAGAATTATGGGCCAAGCTGTAAGCGCATACACTGTTGAATTATATCAGCTGTTTGTAGTAAATTGAGTCTTTTATAAGATTGATAAAAACTCTTTTTATTTTTGTAAGGAGATATTGCAATAAAAAAAGTAATTTTCAACAGCCATTTCTACATGATGAAATTCTAAATCATCAAAATTGCACACCCAAATTAGTTTTGGTTTATTTACCAGCTCTCACGCTATTTTCCTGCATTTAGGAGGACGTGCACGTACCGTCAATGCAAAAAGTTTATCTCTCGGTAATACGAAATATGAAATATATAATATACCTTTGAAAATGAATTTCTCAATTCCAAATTAAATTGTTTTCTACCTACCATTAAATTGTTTTCTATTAAATTTATATTAATTCAATTCAAATTCAAACTTAATATTTTTAAATAGAAATTTAAAAAGAATAGAAAGAAATTTGACAACGATTCCAAAAAAATATTTTATGGTGTAAAAAGCTATAATTTATTCATTTCTAATATAGAGTATAATCTCGTTCTATTTTGAATTTCGCGCTCGATTTGCCATTTGTAACGTTGCCGGCTTATAACCCACATTTACTATTTCTGTTGGTTTTATTTAATTATTTTCGTAAATAGATATTCTTTTGAAAATTTTCTTTTTTCTGTAATAGTTTCAAGCCAGATTTTTTTTATATACATGATAGCGAGGGTAAATATTAACAAAGTAATAAAATATAATAAAAACACCTTAGACAAATTATGAGTTCGAATGCACATTTATCCAATATTAACCAATCGACCTTACTTGATCATACGAGAGTCTTGACTCCTTTTTGTTTTTCCAAACAATATTATGATAAAATATCTAAATATTATAAATAAAACCAAACAGAGTACTAGAACCATTGAACATTATTTGAATTATTATATATTGAAATTATTATTTCAAATCGATGTGATTGCTGCGTTCACAAAACTGTTTCTCGCGTTGCTTTCCCAATTTTGTGCTAAACAAGCCATTGTTCGATAGTTCTCGAGTTTCCTCGGATATTTGCTGGAAGTAGTAGGAAAGTTTTCCGAGAAAACTTTACCTAAATCTGGTTTGGGTTTAGGATTGGTTCGGTGATGGCATCTAGTCCCGAATTCCATTCTTCAGTAACATACACGTAGTTTTTGAAAACCTTTTTTTTTCATAGTTAAAAGTTATGTTATATGGTGTAATTGTGCTAAAACATACTACCTGATATTTATGGAAATGGGCTTGTGTCCTCATTTTTTAGTGGTTGATTTTTCAATTGTGATTGAAATTGATGTTAATAAATGTGTATTGGTTTGTCTATTTTATTAAATATCTAAATGTTGACGGAGATATAGCAATTAAAAATTTGAATTGTAGTTTTAGCGCTAGAAATGTTCGGCCATATTTGTATGACGTGAAATGCATTTTAACGTCAGTTATTTGTTGAGTAGATCAGTGCTGTGGTAATGTTCTGTAGCTGTTGGTAGTCGAAATAATCAAGTCAAATCAAAGAATAAAAAGTTTTTATTTTATTGTATTTAATTGTTTTAATTGTAATTTTATTGTTCCTTGAAATAGCTGTAAATAATATTTGATATTTTGATATATAAATATATATAGCAGAGATTTATGATCTGTAAGGTTGGTAACCTTACACAAGGATTGTGATGTCACATGCACTTGGAATTTGTACAACGTTGAATCCTTTTAATAATTAAAGAGACAAAATGACTTTTTTAATTGTTAATATCTCTTAACATATAAGGAGTTATTAAAAAATAATTGAACATTTGAGGTTCAAGTAACCCACTTTATCAATATATAGTACACTTTAGAAGACATTAAGACATAGGACACAAGCCCATTTGGCAATTTTTAATCATTTAAAAAAAGAAAACTATAAACCTTTCACTAAATCTATATTTTCACTAAATTTTTGAGACAACATGTATTTTAACTATGTTTAATGATCCCCCAAATTTCACGACATTTTCATCATTTACGTGAAGGTCTTATACCTCATTAAGTGATTACTATGTTAGGAAGGGTGCCACTAAATGGGTCTTTGTAAGTCAAACTAGAAAGTACTGCTATAGTGTGCGCTGTGCACTTTGTGCGCGTGAGTCAATTTGTTGTGTTAATTAAGTAACACTCGTGTACTGTCGATGTACTAATCGATCACCCGCGATGGACGACGCTGACTTAATAATTTCACAGTACTTGTTAATAAATGCATGCAATATTCATATTTGTATATCAATATCTTAAGATTTCTTTGTCCTAATTCATTAATATTTTATACCAAGTTGTTTTATATACACTGCTCTCTGTGGGCAAACTATAATATTTCTTATGTAAACATCCTTTGTTTATACGATTCACTTCTCTAGGGTTCGACACTACGCATTTGCTCCTAATTCGTTCTTATCGCTTCAACACTCAAACCTACAGCACGTTTAACCTTTTAGTGCATTTACATATAATAATTATTACACACATTTTAATGTATAACTTAAACCGCGAGTTACATTTAACTTAGTGTCGTAAATAGTATTCTTATTAACTAAAGTATTTAATCAATTTATATGTCCTATCATTTTAATAGTGTAGTTTAAAATAAATGTAATCTAAAAAAGTTCTGATGTTTTGCTGTTTTTTTTGATATAAATAAAAAATTGCTATTAATTACTTAATAGCTAAAAGGTCCTTCATAACAAAATTATGCGCCCACTAAGCTATTGAAAGGAACTGAGCGACATTTGCCGTTCGAGAATTTGGATACCGCCGACAGATCGCAGATACGCCCTAGCCAGCCTATACTCCACAACCAGTACTGTGTATTTATACTTAGTTGTAGGAAATCTAGGTCAACTGGAGCATCTACTTTAAAGCACACATTTTTTTTTTTTTTTATTTAATTTATTTAACGTCGGCCTATTTCCGATGCTGAGTCCTATCACCGACGATAAAGCACACATTGTGACTACATCTTTATACTCATTAAAGAAAATGAGTTACGGCTGGTTGCGTCTGATGTGAATCAAGCATGTTTTTCTCTAGGTGGACGTTTCAAAATTATTTGTTTTTTCCTCATTTTCTTCCACCCCTAATACACATTTTAAAGATAGTAAACTTGAAAAAAACAGTATAAATATTCACGGTAGATTTATCTAATGTTGTTGAACACTCGACAGCGAAATAATAATGCTAGGTGAAAGCAAATGGTGTCAGATGTTGGTTTGTTGGAGCCGCTAAAAGATACTGTGTTTGATGTGATGTGAGGGGAGAGTGGGGGAGTGGAGTTCTTAGGACGACCCTTATTGAGAATAACGAGACAAGTTCAAGATTGTTTTCAATTGGGTTAAATTTCCGTGAAAGTATTTTCTGACATCATATTTTTATAAATGAATCTTTCAAATTTATTATTGATTTATACGTTTGGTTTGGTACCCCTATTCATTTCACGCTGGCAATGTTGATGTTGAAGTCTATCAACCAGGCGTATGAAAGTGTTGAAGAAGGTTAATAAATGGGTCAAGATTTCACTCCCTCATAAAAACAAAACACTTGTATCTCTGTGTCTCTCTGGCTAACATTATGAAAGCTCAAGTCAGGGGCGCACACTGCTTTCTTGAAACATGGCTCATCTGAGCAGAGGAATAAAATATTTGTTAACTTTCGAACAGGGAAGGTTATAACTCTTCCTCAACCTTCATCAATTTCACTGATCGTATTGTCATTTTTTCCATTTTTACAGTAACAACGGAGCATCTAATATGGCTGATATTTTCAAAGATCTTCCAACGAGTGCGCATCTTCATGGTAAAACTGAAAACTTTTCTGACGACCCTCGTGTATAGGGGCAGATGGAGGAATGGCGATCAGTGGGTAGTGCCGGTCACATCGAAATCTAAGACTTCCAAAAACATTTCGCTAACGCTACTAGTACCGCCGTCTAGTATACGCTTTAGTATACTTATTTACCAAACATCGTCACTTTACATCGCGCGTAGTGAGTTGGACAGCTATGTAAAGGTAAAGACGTGTTTTGTTATAAAAAAATTAAAAATTCGATGAAGATAAGCTTAAAGTGATTTATACCAATCAATATCTTTCCAAATGTCAATTATTACCCAAATATTAGTGTATCCTATGGGCTTGTTGGATTTCATGAAAGTTCTTTACGTTTTTAGTGATCAATCAAAAAACCATTATCGATTTTGGGGTAATGGCAGTCATTCTTAGCGGGTAATAGCGGTCACTGAATCTATGCGATTATTGTGAGAGCAAAGGGAGAGTTCTTAGGCGTCTTGATCTGTAGATAATTTTCATAGTCCAAATATAAAAATAATAATAATATGTTTGGTTTATTATAAAAAAAAATAATGTTTTGGTTAATTTTGGTTGGAATATAAAAAACAAGGAAAAAAGTCATTTTATTTTATTAATTCAGAAGTTAAGCTGTTAATTTACTACCTAAACATATCTTAACACCATTTGTAACATTATGGAATGCAATAAAGTATTAAGGATTGAGTAATTTCGAATGAACAGTAATATCCCAATAGTAGACCAATACAACCCTGCTGATAATGGCGGTCAACGAAGGGTTTTAAAAAACGATAGGAAAGTAACAAATGCTTAATCCTATATAATAATGTTCCAACTGTTTATTTATTTATTTATATGTTTACGCAATTCGTATGGTGGCTCGAAAACTGTTACATGCATCTTATTGAAAATAGTCTATTTCGTAGAGAAAAAATTCTAAGACTTTTGGTGTCCTCGGATTTTCCGCTGAATTTCCTGTAAACCCGTAATTTTGGAAAAACAAAAAAAAAAAATTTTTACTGTTTACTCTATAACTTTTAATTCATAAAAGATAGAAAGTTGAAATTTGGCATGTGTATTACGGTGTTCATTGCTAACATTTTTTGAAAATTAGAAATTGAAAAATTGGAAAAGGGGATGTTGAGAAAATTATGGGGCAAGTGTTTTTGCCGAAGGTAAAAATGGGTCTAGAAAGTTGAAATTGTATATATGGGCTAACTGTGATACCTAATTTAAAAAAAAATCCCAAATTTTGGAAAAAAGTTGGCCAAATAATGAACAAATTGAAAAGAAATATTTTTTTTAGTCAGTTTATATGAAAAATTACCTGTTATATGTAAAATAAATATGGAACGAGTCTAATATTTCAATTTAAAAATGGAAATAAAATTTGAAATGAAATTCATTCAAATCGCTTGCGACGTGGGTAAACTCTAGTAGATTAATAATGTGTATTGTATTTATCTAAAGTCCACTAAATAGGCTATGTAAAAAGTCAGTTACTTTTACCCGAAGTCCTTAATATAAGATAATATTTCGATTACTGCTTAAGTAACCGTTATTCCCCCATCTTCCCCTTCATGTACATAATTGTAACAATAATGATTAAAATGTCAAGAAAAAAGGATAAAGGAAAACAAAGTAAAGCCTAATCCTGCGTGTGCTGGTATTTAAAATGAACTGCACACTTCTTCATCCGTCGTCAGCTACAGAAAATTGAACATCGGACAATTATATTCCCCTTGCAGATTTATGCAAGTCACGTACGGCTGCGGTGTAGGAATGCAAATCTTTGCTTAAATGATTTTGTTAGAAAAACGTTGCTTATGTTCCAGCCACAAAAAATTACAACTTATAGATTTTTCTAAAAGATAGCTTGTGTGGTTTTAGAAATGCGTAAGGGATTCTGTAGCGTAACAATGTCTTGAGTCTTAGGGAGTCTATTTTTATTTAGTCGGTAGAGGGTAGAGGGTGGAACCACCGTAAAGAAAGAAAATATCTGTAGGGTGAGAGGAGATGGATAAAAACCTCTTATTCTGACAAAGGTGCTTTTTGCTGTATATTAAGGCTAGCTGGTATGCAAAATGCCGACGCATTATCCAGTGCCGGTTCCATTGCGAATCTTAAGATTGTAACAATGTAACAATTATTTTATATTTTGTATTTTCTTATAACTATTTTACATTAAGGCTTTAAAATCTCCTTTACCTTCGATTTAATTTTGTTTAAACTCAACTTAACTTAATTTTCAATTAAAATTTATCTTTCTCTTGTTTGTCCTCCTTCTCTCTTCCCATTCTTCTTACTTCTGATATCCATTCTCTTCCCTCGCAATATCTTCCCTATGCTTAATCCACTTTCCACCTTCTCCTGATACCTACTCCTAATGTGCTCCAATTTCTCGTCCTCTTCTCACATATCCTGCATGTTTTCTCGTTCTCTTTTCCCCTTTATCTGCTTCCTCTTTCTTCGTTCGCTAGTTCATGCTTGAGAAGTGTTATTCGGATTCGGTATATTTTGTCATTATCTTTATCAACATTTAGCTTTATCAACAAATAAAGACTTTTCCATTGTGTTGAAAATTGTAAAAGTATCGTCAGTTACCAGCGCCACTGTAAACTCGTAAACTAATGATCGGGATGATCGGGAGACCATTAAATGTTGGCATATATCTCCTGAAGGTTGGTACTTCAAGGCATCTACTTTGTTTAGGTTTAAATTGCCTTAAAATAAATTTTGTAAAGTGATGTTTAAGAACTTATATCTAAGAATCGTCTTCATCGTATGCTTTTCCGGAAGACACCTTTAAAGCGCTAATCGCGCTTAGTGCTGCCCTGACAAGCACCATACCTACTGCATACGTTGATGTAGCACTAAAAAAAATAAACATTTTTCTCATTTAGATCACAGCGGAATGACGCATGCATGTTTCTCTTTTTAATACATAAATTTATCTCAAGGTAAAGTGGTCCACTTAAGACAATCGTAAGCAAAAGTATAGTCAGATATTAGGTACTCCATATTACAAGTATTACTCTATAGAGGTCTTCGGGTTCGATCCCCGGACCTCTATAATATTTTTTTATTAATACTTCACGGGCTTCTTAGGACCACGGTCCTTTTTTCGCTCTTCTTACTTTATTTTATTTACATTTTAACTATTTACATTTCATTATTATTATTACTACCTCAACTTTTAATCCCACTTTATGCCATAACCTGTCTATGACTAAGCATACTGGCCACCTCGGATATTTTAGTATTTCCTCTATAATATATGTATAGATATATTTTTTCTGGGTTTGGTTGTTATCAATATTTATAATAATAACTGTCTGTCTAAGATGATGGCTTCAAATTGGACTAACTTGGAGTAACTAAGGAATGTCGCAATTTGATTCCACTTAGCTGATATGCGGTTGGATCATATAGAATAATTGACTGAAATTGCTGGATATAAATGTCTAGTTTCTACATTATGACTGCACTTCGAAATTTCAATCTCTTATGCAGTGCCATTGTAAACAGGTATATAATATGGAAATAAACTTGCAAAATAATTTAATAATTAACTTTAAAGGCTTAAAAAAATATTCAAAATGAATTTTAATTTGAACAGAGAGAAATAAATAGAGAAATAGCGATAAATAAAGAAATCAACAATTCTTTATAAAATAGAAATTTAAAGAGTTCTAAACATTTATTGAACAAAAGATTAAATATAAATATCAAATAGAACAATGCATGAACATTACACAAACTATGGTGGTTCTATCTGATCAAAACTAAGTCATTTTATAAAGATAACAATAAATCAAATTATCAATATGAAAATTATTTGCGGCAATAATAATAATTGCTTTGAAATGATTTCATACCAAGCGAAATTTAAAGGAGAGATTTTTGATAATGCGTTTTCCAATATAAATTAAATGTAACCAATTTGGTCTGGCCAATTGTAGTAGATTCAAACCGACGGCAATTTAGTAAGGTAATTCTTGACAAAATGTTTGCTAAGTTAAATAAATGTGACCAATTTGGCCACATGGGTTGATTATTTATAAATTGAAAATAGATTATAGGTACGACCTTATATCTATTTTCACAATTATAAATACTTAATGATTGGTTTGACAAGGGTTTAATTCAACGGCAATTGTCCAAAAAGGGAAATTCTTGACGAAATGTTTGTCAAGAAAAAATAGGTGTGACCAATTTGGTCTGGCCACAATGGTTGACTTTTAATTACGAATACGTACGATGTAAGAACTCATCAAAAACAATTAATAAAAAAATTCCAAATCAACATAAATATAAGTGAAGAATATAAAAGGAAATTCCAGGTACTAATTTGACCGATCGATCCACGATGAGACTTCTTCGTAATGGTAATACTCAATTATTATAAAATCCAAAATATGAACTTTCTTTAAAGTTCCTTACCGAGCCCCATAACTTTGTCAGCAGCCCCTTTTCAATTTCTAATTTTCGAAAAATGTTGAACACCATAATTCACATGCAAACTTTCAACTTTCTATCTTTTACAGTTATACATCGAAAAGAACACGTTATTTTTTCCAGTTTTTCCAAAATTACGGGTTTCATTAAATTCAGAGAAATATTCGAGTACGCCAAAAATCTTAGAATTTTCTTCTCTACCGTCACGAATCCCATAAACATATAAACTGTATAATATAGGAGGAAGAAGATCATAATTAAATTTTTAAAAATCCTACAGATAAATAATTTTACTGGTGAACTGGCTTAAGATACAGATTTATAGATTATCATTAAAAACTTAGTGAATTAACTCCAGTTAAAAGTTGCAAGTTTCTATCACAGTCAGCGTTTGTTCATGTCACTTAAGAAGTTTTGTGAAATTGATACAACACACAAGTACGAGTACGAATATTCATCTGCATTAACTCTTTAACTCTTTAGTAAACTAGAAACACGAAGTACACGTAATTCAATATTTGTTTTCAAACTGTCATTCCCACTGACGTGCTGTGCTGTCCTGTGTGCTGCTAATATTCCAGAAGTATCGGAACTTTATATTGAATACTCCAGATAATTCTATAGTTATGATTAAAGTTTGTTGTTTGGAAATTAATATAGTTTGAGCGGAAACTGTTACAGCAAAAGGGACGCAGGCAGCAACAAGCCTGGAACTGGAACTGGAACTGGGACTGAAACTAGAACTGGAACAGAGGAATTGGGACAAAGCGTTCATCGTTTAGAGAAATTAACTCACCTCAAAAGGTTGATCAAAACCCTTTTAATATTATTAAATCTTGTTAACAGGAAGCAATATACGAGCCGTAACAGAACAGGGGCAAACTTTATTTATTAGTAAACGGATTAGATAGCAGAAGTATTATAAAAATAAGCAGAGATGGATTACGTACAATAGGGTCCTTGTGCGGAAAAGTGAAGACACTTTACTATTAATTGGTTTTATCAGTGAGAATATTATAATTGTACGAGTGCTGTTTTGAAAGTAACCGGCGTTGTTGAATAACACGTTTGTAATGCCACGTACACATAGGAGCGACATCCAAAATGTTTTGGAAAAAGTTGCACAACGCTGTAACTTAATACATCGGCATCTTTTATAGTTCGTATGAATGACTGTCACAGTACAGTGGTTACTTTGTGAACACTTACCTCAAAGCGATAATATTTTGTTAATTTATAGTTTTTAATATTTAAGATATGGAATGTTTTCTTTTTAATATTTATTTGAGTGCATCAACTTTCAAAAGTTATAAGCACATTTATAAACATTTACAATATAATTTACAACTTATAAACACGATTATGGATACCCAAAATAAAGAGATTAAATTAGTTTTATTAATAAAGTCAATAAGGTTTTACAGACTATCTCTGCCTATATTCCTCAAGCATATTACAGCCTTGTCTGTGCGATGTGTACCTTTGAAGCATCGAACAATAATGTGCTTTACGGTTAGTGGGCTGTTACATTGTTCACATATTGGTTCAGGGGCTGTTTTGAATAAGTAGATATGAGTGAAATTTTGTGATATCGGAAAAATTACTTTCATATACCATGTGCGACAATGAGGATGTTCTGTTGGCAGTGGTTGCTTGTGTGATAAAAAAATTTTTTTCGGAAATATTTATTCGGCAAATAATTAGAGACATCCGCTCCTTCGTTGCCAGCTATGAGATAGCTACAAGTATAGCTACAAGATTATCGCGCAAACGAATTTACTAAACAGAACTAAAGCAAATGTCAACACACACTGAGATTGTACTGGAGACTGAGAAACTACGGGACTCATTTGTTTGAGATCATATTCAAAATCACATTTCTTTGTAGTTTATCCAGGGCCAGATTTAGAGGTGTAGAGGCCCTGGGCAACGAAGGAGCGGAGGTCTCTAATTATTTGCCTAATAAATATTTCCGAAAAAAAATTTTTACGTCAAGTCTTCCAAAAAATGTATTGCTTTTATCTCTATTGTGGGGGCCCCGGTGCAATAGCCCCACCTGCACTCCGTCAAATTCGGGTCTGAGTTTAGCGCTAAAGATTTGAAACATTTCTGTTTTCTAAAAATATTGCTTTTTAAAGAATAGCGGAAGTAAGGGTTTTATTAGAGTCGGACGAGTCTATACGTTAAAATTACAACACATTTAGTACACTCATGTGTAAAGCCGGTTCCAGATGACGCGGTGAACGTGTGAGTCAAATATTGGAATATTGACATGGCAAATTTCCTACTACACAGTGGAACGCATGTTTGGTCTGAATGATTTATTTATTTGATTAATTCGTTGATATTATTGACACTGACACTGTTTAACAAAAACTTTCAAGTAAATAAAGAAACTATCAAGTATAAAACCTTCTTTTGGTCAATGATTTGTGCAGTAGTGCATGACATGTGGATCAAATGTGTGGTGAGGGTAGAAAAATTCTTTTTGACACGGTCAAAACCGGTCACGGTGTTCGTAGCATCGTTTGGATCCGACTTAAATAACGTCAACTTATGAATGAAAATATATAAATGTTGGATGTCGCATGTTTATGTCGTACTAGTCTGTACGAGGCATAAGAACACATTTCGTGCGTCAGCATTTAGCGATGTACTTCGGGAACATTTTACAACTACTTACTATTTTTTTCAAGCGTCTTCTTCCTGTTTCGTACTTCTTCTGGACCCAGGACCTAGTAAGAGCTCCCGTATCTTTGCACCTTCTTAGTTTTTACTACGTACAAGTATATGGTCCCACGGTGTCGCATTACTCCATTGAACAACGAACTACTGTGTTCCACTAGACGGGAAGGGCGGGATGGGGGACGTAGGGAATGTGCGACATGTGCTAAACCTAATAGTGTCCTTTAAACCTACATATCCTTGATCGTTTCCCATATTAACTCTCAAAACATGTGTAAAAAATAGTGTTGCGAAGAAAACATCGATGTTTATTACGACGATCTACCTATCGATTTATAACGACTAATATTGAATATAAATGATTTGAAAGACACAGTCTTTATTTAATATCAATTTGAAACATACTAATTCATCAATTGCACGATTTTTACATATTTAATTCTATCCAATGTAATTTTCTGAAATATTTCATAAAATTTAGAGGCTATCCATTTATTACGTCACACGCAAAGAGGGGAAGTGGGTCCACAAATTTTGACAAGGGAGGGAATGGTCAGATGCGTTGTCACATGCAGTTTTTTTATTTATTAATTTAATGTGTGTCGTTAGACTTTACATTCTTTCAATCTTAAACCACGTAATTACATCTCATTGCCAACCTAAACTTAAAATTATTCCAACATTTTTAATAATTCCAACAGCATTTTCTTGCTTCCTACTCCTTATTGTTTTCTCTCTTTATAATTTCTTCTTGGCTCTCTTCCTTCCAGACTATTTACATGCAGTATAAAATACATAAAAACTTAAAGAAAAAGGTCATTTTTTGAAAACAGTATAAATTTCTTTCAAATGCAATATAAAAAAAATTGTAATTGAAATGTGTACATGTGAGAATTGTAGTGAGATGTGTAGAAAATATTTATTCTAAAAACTATAAAATACTAGCTGTCCCGGCCACGCGTTGCTGTGACTAACGTTTTTGTCATATTACATTACATAGCGCCATCTATTGAATATTTACTCAATCTAGTCAACAGAATATTTACTCAATCTAGTCAACAGATGTCGCCATCATCGTCGCCAGATGTCATATGTCATATACAGATAATTAATAGACAATAAGATAATTTTGCAATCATAAATTGAGATGTAAGCTATCCTATCTTTCAAGTTGGATCAAACTGCACACGGTGTACAAATTTGATTAAAATCGGTTAAGCAGTTTAGGAGTCCATCGCGGACACACAACGTGACACGTAATTTATATATATTAAGATTAAAAAATAATTGGTGACGCTCTCGTTCGTAAAATATGGCATTGAAAAGGGGGGGGGGGGGGGGGGGCTATTCAGAGTAGAAGGAAATTTGTGTGACGTAATTTATGTATGTCCCTTTGCACTAACCTCCACGCTATTACACAAAATTCTGATTTTTACATTGTCTTACAAAAGCAGTGTCACAAAAACCACTTCAATTTATAAACTAATAATCGGAATGTTCTGAAATTTTGACACAAATTGGTTAAAGATTACTAATCTTTATAAATCTATTAAAAATCTAAAAAAATTCTAATAAAAATTTATATCTATTTAAAAATCCTACGAACTTATTGAGATATGTTATATAATGAACCAAATCGTCGGAACCATGAATCTGGCATGAGGCAGACAAAAGTAAAAATGATTTTACACTCTAGTCACTCGTCTAACAATGAAATAACTTGTATTTTAATTAATGACATTTAATCTATTTTGATATCCGTGAATCCACTTAATCAATTGATAGTAATGCTAGTAATTTGTTTAATATCATCATTTTTAAGTTATTTACTTCATTCTTATTTGTAAGATGTAAGAAATTAGTCTACTCGTACCTTTTCGTTTTCGTAATAATTGTATAAGACAATATCACCCGTTTTATTAAAAACTCATGTGTTGCTTCTGAAATTTTAAGTTTATTTTGTTAATTTACATACCTATTTTAATAATTACATTGTTTAATTTAATTCATACTACTATACCTGAAATTTAAAGAAATGACATTTAAAGTTTATTGTTTACCATAAATTGTCAATTCCTTTCTATCTAATTTTATTATAACCTCTAACTAACTAACTAAAACCCTGAGTTCTGTCGACTCCAAATATCAACTGTGTTGGCCGTTCTTCCTACAGCGACATCTATGGCGTTCATGAATATATGTTTTCACTGAACACAACTTATCCCTTCCTTGTACATAATATTACCCCCACCACCGTCATTAATTTTCTAGTTTAAAATAAAATAATATATAATAAATACAGAGTGTGATAGAAATGCAATATGTATTCTTTTTCTTTTCTTTTTTAAAGGAAATTATAATAAGTGTAAATTGTATTGTAAATTAAATTGTATAAGTGTAAAGGTAAAACGGTAAATATTTGAGAGAATTAAAAAGGGTGGCTGTGTATATAAGTAGTATAAAGGATGTTTCAAAAAAAAATAAAAATATTTTATTTAGTACCTCGACCATTTTATTTAGTACCTAGAGCAGATACCAAGGAGGAATTAAAAAGCAACTATCCGCTGTTGGTAAAAGTACCTACTGTCCCAATACCTGGTGCTAAGATTCATTCGCCAACGTTGAGAACAGCCAATCGTATTGATGGCTACTCAAAACATTTGCGAATAAAGTTAGAAATAGGTACTGGGCCAGTAAGCACTGTTACCAACAGTAAGAATGTGATTTAGTTAAGATTCCGGATTCGATCCCGGGTCTTTCGTTTAGTACACGAAGATTCTTGTCCTGAGCTACTTCTGTTGATAAACTTAACTAATTTTTAATCGAAGGCATGACTCGTTTGTCTAGGTCGTTTGTACAAAGGAATTGTTATCTAGCATTGCTAACCCTATTCATTGGGTACAGACAATATCAATTTTAGCCTCTAGTCACTCGTCTGACAATGAAATAATTTGTATTTTAATGAATGACATTTGATCTATTTTGATCCCCTTGAATCCACTTAATCAATTGATATTAAAATGCTAGATATTAAAATTCCTTTACTCTTATTTGTAAGATATTCAAAAGCAAGATCATTTTTCTACGAAATATACTCTTCAGCGCGCCATACCTCAAACAGCCCTAACAGACTACTGTGCCACGGGCCCTTAGGAATGAACTGTGAATGGAAGAGAAGGGGGTGGTGTGGTGACAAACCGAACACAAAGGAAGTGGTACATTTTGAATAATTCAGGGTTGTTTTAGTTCTCCTAGTAATAAGATTACTACGCGTGGGCGTTTACTTATGTATATGTGTGAGAGTGTGTGTGTGTGTATGTGTGTGTGTGTTTAGGTATATAATCCGCAAAACTTCTTCCTGCTCTTTCCAGCATACGAGTATTCACCAGACACCCCTGTGCTTGACCTCTGACCTCAGCAAGTCTGCGACAATTCATAATTTGTTTACCATTTTATCTGTTTCTTACGTTCTATTTCTTCTGATTGAATTTTAACAGTGTTTGTTTTGATGACTTCCTGATAAACACAAAATATTGTCAATACATGTGAAATAATTATCGATTAATAATCAATTAAAACCATCCAAACTACCTAGTTTGATGGTAGGCCTACCATGTCTGGCCTACCATGTCTGGCCTACCAGACATAGTGAATACTAATGCCGGTTTTACACCAGAGAGACAAAACAACAAAACACGAACAAAAACACCAATGTTTTGTAAAAACTGAGTTTTAGTCTTTAGAAACTGTTTTAGTAAACAAAACACATTCCCGTACGAAGTCGGTAAGATAAAAGGAAAACACGTTTGTGAACATTTTCGCTTGTCAGTTGTGTTGTTTATCATTTGGCTTATTTGGTTCAACTATATTTTGGAATATGGTATTTTTCTCGGCGATTTTAGGACCTATCAAATTATGTAGCTGTTGACAATCAGTACTTGACATTCTTGTAAAGTTGTGAAAGGAGTATTTCAATTCTCCATTTAACCCTTTAAATCTTGCAATAATTCTTCTGTGCCTTAATGAACTTTCCTTTTCAATAGAGAACTGACCCAATATCTCCAATTTTTTCTAATTGGTATGACTTTTATTTAAAAAAATTGCATTTAATTATAAAATCATCGTTGTCGGACATTTTTATGGGACACACAGAATAACACTAGAAACAAAACTAGTCCGTTCAATGTGAACAGTCTGTTTTAGAAAAACAGAACTGTTTTACAATAAAACAAAACAAAACTGTCTCTTTGGTGTAAAACCGACATAAGAACATATTTCTTAGACTAAAAAGAAAAACTTCACAAAGGGCCACCCCTAAATTACGTCACATAAATTCTATGTTTGTCACAATTTGCGGACATCCAATTAGTGTTATCTAATTATTGTATTCTTTGACTATCGGATATGTCATTGGGACATAGCTGAATGTCTTCATAGACAGATTGCATTAATTCCTTATTTAATAAAAGAAAACTATAAATGTTTATATTATAGTTCAAATTACGAGAGTTCGGCGGCGACTCAAACTTAAAACAAGTTGTGGGGTATAAACTGCCGATATAACTAAAAAGCACTGACTCACTTATTTTTCTATAATGTATATAGAAACAAATAAGATAAAACTCAGTATCGTATTATAGATTTATACCGCTCTTATAACATCTTTTAAGTATGAGTCGTCGCCGAACTATCGTGATTTGAACTATAGTATCATTATTATTATTCTTTAATTGTTCTTGTTATATGGGT
Organism: Panorpa germanica; assembly: GCA_963678705.1. Classification (NCBI taxonomy): domain Eukaryota; kingdom Metazoa; phylum Arthropoda; class Insecta; order Mecoptera; family Panorpidae; genus Panorpa; species Panorpa germanica. Next base: position 14,337,341 of record OY783206.1, read on the forward strand.
GTTAAAATATCAGTTAGAAGCCGGATTCGATCCCGGGTCCTCCCATTTAGTACACGGGTGTTCTTCAACTGAACTACTTCTATTGACAAATTTAACTCATTTTTAATCGAAGACATGACTCGTTGCTTAGGTCGTTCGTACAAAGGAAGTGTAATCTATAGCATTCCTATCCCTATTCATTGGGTGGAGACAGTATCGCTTGGTACTGCTTATCTGTATCACAACAGAAATATCATCATATTTTCAATACTAAGTCCTGTCACCGTTGACAGTTTTTATGGTGCTGCCTACTACACCACTGCCTAATAAGTATTAATGATTATGTAAACACATACTAAACACAAATGAGTACATGTAAAAGTATGCAGCGATTCTGTTTATGCAAAAATATTGTAATGTAACCTTTGCAGTTTGAGAACCAGTGGTCCAGTACTTCTCCTCCACATCTTGGTCTTCTTTTCTCACGTACGCATACGCAGAGTCACGTGACATTGCGGTTTCCTGTAATTACATCTTCTTATAATGTTTTTGTCTTTTTATTTATTTATTTTTATTAATATATCAGCAGCTCATAGTTACAGAGTTACAGACCTATTATGACCTGACCAACGGTAAATTTCCATTTAGAAAATAACGTAATTATTGCATTAAAACAACGTAATTAAAAGTTATTGCTCTCTAAGTAAGCGCACACCTAATAGAAACATTCTAAGCGCTAAATGAACAGGCACCCAAATTTCTTGTGTGCTTTGAAATATTCTGTATACTACATCAGTAATGTTAGGGTTATCACAATTAAAAATCGATAATTATATGTAAAGAAATTATATTTCTTTAGTTGATACAAGGCTAAAAAACGGTAAAACAGTAACCGTTCAGTGAAAACATATACTCATGAACGCAATAGATGTTGATGTAGAAACACAGTTGATATTTGGAGTCGACAGAACTCACGTTTTTATTTGGTTAGTTACTTAAGTGCATATTGTGAGGTTACAATAAAATTAGATAAAAAGGAATTGACAATTTATGGTAAATAATAAACTTTAAATGTCATTTCCTTAAATTTCAGATATGATTTAAGTTAAACAATGCAATTATTAAAACATGTATGTAAATTACCAAAATAAACTTTAAATTTCAGAAGCAACACATGAGTTAATTTAAAATTTACAATTCCTAATAAAACTAGAGACCTTGTCTTGTATATAATATTCATTTATGAATTCAATCCAATATGTATAATGACAGGTCTCTTAACCGATCTGTTTGTGTCGGAGTTCCAATCAGAACTGCGGAGTCGGTAAAAAAACATCCGATTCCGACTTTGTATAATTTTATTCATTCGACTTCGATTCCGACTTCAACTTTGACTCTTGCTCCGATTCTGGTTTCTACTGCTACCAAATTAAATACTTGGACATTTTAGGGTGTGTATAATATTAAAATAAATATATACCCGCTAAACACAGTATTGTTACATAAGGTTTATCTAACACAAAGAATGTTACGTAAACGATTTTACCTAGTATGCATTGTCTTGTGACCTTTATTGCTTTTTGGGAAGTAAATCTACCCTTTTGCGCTTTAGCATAGTCACAGAACTTCTTAAAGGCACCACGTAAACAATTTTACATACTTTACAACACTATGTGCCACCCCAGTGCCAGATTTGGAGGTGTGGACGCCCTGGGCAACGAATGAACGGAGGCCTCTAATTATTTTCCGAATTAAAGAACCAATTTTTTCCGTCAAATCTTTCAAAAATTTATTGTTTTTTTTCTCTATTGTGGGGCCCTTCTCCGGTGCAGTAGCTGCGTCTGCCCTCCTTCAAATCCGAACCAGATGTGACCCATTTTTAGTATTTTTGAACAAAAATTTTTTTGCCCATTAACATTATCATAAATCTTTTTAAGAAGATTCTTTTAAGGTTTTACGCCCTATCTAGGATTAAAAGATTTTATTTAAGAAAATAGATTTTATTAATGTAATGTAAATATTCATATTTTAAGTTGCTGAGTAAACATTTTGATGAAGTGTCCCTTCTTGTGACGTTTCTATCACTATTGCATTTACATTATAGTTCGCATCAACTTTATCTTCATTTGTATTACGACAGGTGGAGTGGTTTCGCCATTTGTAGCCGATAAAATTGACTTTACATATGAACGACTGTGAGAAACTGAACTGAAAATGAATTCTTTCATGACAAAAAATCATACGCATCTTCAATATGATGGCGAAGTGACTCCAAAATGTTTACTAGGTGGATTTGATTAGAAATTAAAACTGTAATAAATCTAAACTTTTAATTTACTAAAATTCATTGCATATATTAAGATTCCATTTTAATTAGTGCGAATATGTAAACTTTATTTATTAAATGTTGGAGTTGGTACAATTTTACCGATTATGCCTTCTCTGACCGGAAATTGCTTCCGACACCGACTGGTTCCGATCACGAATGTCCATTGGCGAAACCTTAAGGCACTCAGCACACGACGCGACTGGTTGCAAATCTTAGCCCCGAATCTGCCCGAACAGAATGTGATTACAACTGTGTTGTTAGTAAAAGAACGAACGTATTTACGAGTGAGATAAAACACACGGCACGAACGTAACTAAACTGATTTTAAATTGGTTTTGAGCATATCTTCAGCGACTATATTTCTCGGTCGCATGTTATTGTTGGTTTCATACTTTTGATGATGACATCATCAACAGAGATGTCTACGAATACTATTGAAAAGTATTTAAATACATACATACAATCAAGTAAAACATAATAGAATCCCCTGTTTTGCTATTGTTAAACATTCTATAAAGTCACGTTAAGTACTCGTTTTCGTTGAAAACTTCGTTTCGCGTTTAGTTTGCAATCAGTCGACTCGTGTGCCTTTCCTCGTGTTTTATCTCACTCGTATACACGTTTGATCTCTCACTAACAACAGTTGTAATCACATTCGCTTGGGGTAGATTCGGGACTAAGGCTTGCAACCAGTCGCCTCGTGTGCGGAGGGCCTAAGTCTTCTCCGTGTTCAACAGTTGCCCTGAGTTGCACTCAGACACGCGGCCGGTGGCCCATAAGTACAGAATTAGCATATCTAATAAAGCGGCACCTTTGCTTCTCTGCATGATGTCATGGTCAGACATAGGCTGAAAGTACAACGACGTACTTTGAGTCGTCATAGTGCCAAATATCGCTAACAGTAGAATGTTAGAAATATGCGTACAATTATAAAGCATATCATTATCTAATCATCCTTAAAATTAGAAGTCTCCTACCCGTTTTGAAATCGAGAAAAAATTATTCAAAGTTCGAATAATTTACATGAGAGTGAAAGAGACGCAAATACTTTTAACGTGTGGTTGCACTATTTATTTATATTTTCACTTTATTCAGCATTGACGTTGTTAGAATTATGTACGTACAATGGATTTCTATATACGACTCCGCTTGCACAAAAATTATAATTTGAACCTCGATGGTTTGTTTAGTAACTAATTCATAATTGAATAATTTTCAAATCTTTTTGAAATTTGAATAAGAATTTTATAAAAAATTTAGAATAACATAATTTTTATTCAGGAAACAAATTTAAAATAGACCTTTGTTATTAAAACTAGATGAAAGACCCATAATATAAATTATAATTATTTAAAAAATGTTAAATCAAATTTTAATTCTCGCTCCCAAAGAATTTACATGAACAGGAAATTAGTCTACTCGTACCTTTTCGTTTTCGTAATGTTTGTATAGCTACAACTTTTTGATATATTTTTTTAATAAGTTTTTTTTACTACATACATATAAACGCATATATGAATACGTGTAATATCCCTTCCTTGTACATAATATTACCCCCACCACCGTCATTAATTTTCTAGTTTAAAATAAAATAATATATAATAAATACAGAGTGTGATAGAAATGCAATATGTATTCTTTTCTTCTTTTTTAAAAGAAATTATAATAAGTGGTTAGCGGTTAGAAAATATTATAAATGTGGTAAAACTGTAAATCTTTAAAAGAAATAAAAAGGGTGGCTGTGTATACAAGTATAAGGGATGTTTAAAAAATATTTAATTTTTTTCTTTATACCTTTTAGTAGACCGTTTTATTTAGTACTTAGAGCAGATACCAAATGGAAAAATAAGAAAGCCACTATTTGCTGTTGGTAAAAGCGGAGTAGGGATGGCGATCTGAGATCGATTAATCGAGTCGAAAAAAATCGATTTTTTTAATCAATTTTAAACAATGGTTCGATTTCAAACAATCAAAAATCGAGATTTGATTTTTTTTTTGTAAGAATGCAACTATGCAATTATTTACATGATTTATTTAAGGCCATGAAATAGGACATAACATATTGGGAATTATAATTATTTTATTCTATTATAAACAATGTACATGATTTTATTGATTACTCAAAAATCATTCAATAAAAGATCGTTTTCCTTCTTTTTTTTTGGGTAAGTGTCTTTTTTTATATAAAAACTCAAATAGAATCGAAAAATCGATTTTTGAGAAAATGATCTTCTAGACTTCGATTTTTCTCTGAATCGATTCTTTACACTTCGATTCGAATCGATTAAAAAATCAAAATTTTTAAAAAAAAATCCCCATCCCTACTGTGAAGTCGGACATGAGGAGTCGGAGTCGAAATCAATTTCTGTCGGTAAAATTGTATCGTCTTCGACTCTGACTTAAACTTTTATAACGTTATGAAAATATTTAAATATTATAAATTAAAAAATAATTAATCCTGGCTCTTTAAATGACTGTTTTAATTGTTAATATCTTCAATAATATTGCGACTATTTAAAGATATCACATTTGAGATCCTAATAGTTAACTTTATCAGTATATGTAATATACGTTTCTTGAATTTAAGATATTGTTCAGAGCCCAAATTAACGTGTACACGAGAAAAATGGATTAATGTTTGTATTATCTGTCGCAGATTTATACAAGAACTTTAATGGAGCCTGAGATATATTTAGACCGAAGGGAATGAGATCTAAAATAAAGAAAACTTACAAATTCGCGCTGGATAAATGGAATGAAAAAATTAATAAATAGTGGTCTTTAGTAAAGGAAAGATTTAGTTTCATTTCAATTTTATTTTCAACTCATCCCACTAAATATAAAATAACAATGTTACATTACATTTTAGTATAATTTAAAATAGTAAATACATATAAATAAAAAAATGTATTTTAATAAAATGAGTCTTATTTTAAATATTGAAAATACGAATAAATAATTCAGAGAGCAGAGAGCAAATTTAAATTTGGTCGGAGTCAAATGTTTTTTTTACCAACTTCGCAGCCTCGGGTAAAAAAGTATCTACGGCCCAGTACCTGATGCTAAGATTCATTGGCCTTTGTTAGGAAATTCCAATCGCATTGATGGTGTATTCCTAATAAAGGCGAATAAAGTTAGAAATAGGTACTGGGCCAGTAGGCACTTTTACCAACAGTAGGAATGTGATTTAGTTAGGATCCCGGATTCGATCCCGGGTCTTCCGTTTAGTGCACAAGTATTCTTGTCCTGAGCTACTTCTGTTGATAAACTTAACTCATTTTTAATCGAAGTCATGACTCGTTTGTCTAGGTCGTTTGTACAAAGGAAGTGTTAACTATAGCATTCCTAACCCTATTCATTGGGCACTACTTGCTACTATTGTACTACTAGTTGTACTACATGCACCACAGCAATACAATGAAAAACTCTTTCGTATCGTAAATTTGTACGGTTGTTATAACCTCTTTTATCCATGAGTCACCGCCGAACTCTCGTAATTTGAATTATAGTTAACCTTTATTTACAATAAAATATATATTTCAATATCTGTTATATAATATTTTTTAGGTTAACATAATGTAAAGTTACATAATCAAAGTTATCTCACACTTTACAATTCCTGCCCAGTAAACATTTTGGAACATTTTGGAGTCACTTTGACATCATATTGGAGATGCGTATAATTTTTTTGTCATGAAAGAGTTAAATTACAGTTCAGTTTCTCACAGTCGTTCATATGAAATGTCAATTTTATCGGATACAAATGGCAAAACCACTCCATCTGCCGGAATACAAATGAAGATATAGTTGATGTGAACTATAATTGAAGTGCAATAGTGATAAAAAAAATCACAAAAGAGGACACTTCACCAAATTGTTTACTGGGTGGCAAAATCTGACTATGCTTCACTATGGTTTGGTCTGATATGAAATGAATAGTAAAGTAAATAAAAGACACACACATAAACACAGACGACGATCGACTGGAAAGAAACGAAAGAAATTAATTCGCTTATCGAATTTTATTCGTTATGTCAAAATTTTAAGTTAATCTTCATTTTTTTTATTTACTTTCTTCTTCGTTTCATATCATACTGCGCCACAGCAATGCGTAGCCGCTTAGCTAGTTTATAATATAGGAATGAATAAATTAATTTAAAGTAAGTAATTCTATTTTAGAACACCCAGTAGTTGCGAGTCCTCATGCATAATCTCTTGTGTTTTGAACTTGAGATGTTACTTGCCTGTTACAGGTTTGCTGGATATGTAATACAACACCGGAAACAGATTTTATCTGACAGACTGTACGTAAAATAGGATTTTCAAACTTTCAGTTAAATTACAAATATTTATATTTTTATTTACAGTTTGTATATCAGTACCCGGCATCTCCCGGTTTATAAAGAGGCCTTATGTTAGCACATAACACTTAGACATGTCAAAGAAAAATTAGTCTTGAAAGTGACAGTTATGCCAGTGTCACACCAGAACGACAACACGAACAAAAACACTAATGTTTACGCCACACTAATTTTCTTAAAACATGTTTGTCTTTTGTTGATGTTTTAGTAAACAAAACACATTCCCATTTAGAGTCAGTAAGATCAAAGGAAAACACGTTTGTTGTTGTTTTTTAGTCTCTTTGGTTTGAACTCGCAGTTTTGTTTTTTGTGAACATTTGCGCTTGTCGGTTGTTGTTTATCATGTTTATAATTTTTATGGAACACACAGAAAAACACTAAAAACAATACCAGTCTGTTAGTCAAAAACAGAACTGTTTTAAAATAAAACAACACTGTTTTCGAAACTGTCTCTCTGATGTGAAACCGGCACTAGGTTTCATCTCTGCTAAGATGCTGGAATTTTGGAAGCCATTAAAACAATTTTAATACTAACAAACGAAATCATTTTTATAGCTATTACGTTCTAGTAGCAGATGCTATAATTTAAATATCTATAAATTCAAAAATTTATTTTGAAGGACAGCATTTATACTTTTCTCAAGACTGCTTTTGAGTTCGATCTCCAGATTAGGACCCTCAAAGCACAAAAATTTGTTACCTTACTATCATATAATATTTTACTTAAACAAAATCTAGTAATTTATTTTAGTTATTTTAATTCTTCAAGAGAATTTCTTAAGATTTTGTAATCCTTAATAAAGTGTTAACGACACAGTGGGCGAGAATATTGATGACTGCTGACTGCTTTGTCGTCGGGATCGATTCCAGGACCAGAATTATATTATCTGTGTTTTTTTGTTATTAAGTTAAATTGTTTTTGTGCATGCGTAATCATTAACTTCATAATACCACAAAAACTGTTAAAATAGCAGAAGGTCGTCAGTGATAGGAATTAGCATCGGAAATAGGCCGACGTTAAATAAATTAAATTGAGAAAAAAGTTATAGTTCTTACAAAGTTTTATGAGTATGCTAACTATAAATTGGTCACAAAGCGTTGTTTATTAGATAAATTGTTTACGAATCAGGTAATGTTTGTTATAGTAGATAAACCTTAAATAAGCGCAGCTGTGTTTAGCGGGAATTATTTGGGAACCCTCGACGCAATATAAATTCGAAATTAAATTGTATAAATATATTGAAGTATTTTCTCAACAGTTTGAGAATCTTCGTAGTTTTTGTATCAGCTTTGATGTCAAAACATAAAATACAGATTTTCAGTTTATTCAAAACCGTTAAGTTCAAAACAGAGGACAACATCATTAATAAAATATATTAATTAATTATTTACTTGATCCATCGACAGTATAATGATGTGTTGAGTGTTTTAAATCAAAAGATTTAACAATTTATATTTTTTTAAATTTGTTTGTAGTATAAAAGTGTTCATCAAAAAGAACTAATTTAAGTGAGTGTGAGTGTGTCTTAATGTAGCAGTGCAGTGTACACGGTTCAATTGTACACGGTCCATGTTATGTTTACATTTAAATAAGATGAAAATTCGCGTGTGATAAGTTATTATCAGCCGCGTGTCTGGAAACGGAGTTGAGCCATGTGTGAAAACTTTGATTATGGAAATTACGAGCACATTGTGTTGTCTACAGTGTTAATATTTTGTGGTGATAATTTCTATTAGTGAGCCTACAGAGTGTGTTGTATAATTATTAATTCAAATTCTTTTTTTTAATAACCAAACGTCTCTAAAATATATTTTTTTTAAAGTTTGGCGGGAACTTATGCTTATAAGAAGTTTTAAAATCTATATAAATCTACTACACGTTGGTGAATTTTATCTTATCTGTTCATATATACATTGTATAACAACGTGTGAGGCAGTCTCTTTTATTTTATAGCAGATTTATACAACACAACTTGTTTTAAGAATAAGTTACAGCTGAACTCTCATAATTTAAACTATAATTAATGTTTCAACATTTTGTGCACTAGCAGCTTGCCTACCTCTCTCGCTCTATTTTTATATATCCGGTTAATAATTTCATTACTCCCTCGGACTGCATTTTAAACACGACACGATGTAGAAAATTTTTATTACACTGTAAAAAATATTGGTCGAAAAAATGCTTCAGACGCCTCTTTCTTAGGCTAAGGCTGCACTGCAGATAAGAATGCGCGAAAATAATAATATTAAAAATATAAGTAAGTTCAAGTTCAAGATATTTATTTGTCAAATGATATTACAATAATTGATATTAGTTACAATTCTAATTTATGGTACCTGGCCTAAGCCTTACTCGTATTGTTAATGTTCTGAGTTGATGTCTTATGTTATATTGTCTTGTATGTTTGTGTGTAAGGAAACATGGTTAAAAAACCTTACTTTGCTATGGTGGAATTTTACATATGGAGAAGCATGTTCTGCAGTATGCTCCTAGAGTATTGTGTCCTTCGGTAGTCTGTATTTGATCTTGAAGGGTAGGCTATCGTGTGTGTATTGTGCAAGATCCTGTATTAATGGGTTATCGTGATTTTTTATGGTGCTGTAAAATTTTTCTGTTTGCTGCTTTATAATTGTTTTAATATATATCGAGTCAGTCTCTTCGTGTAGTCGTGTTGCGCTGTAGTAAATATAAATAATAATTTCCGTGCGACTTTTAAATCAGCAGAGTGCATATACGGATTTATTTCCACACAATTCTTTTCAGTGCAGTCTTAGCCTTAGAAAAAGTCGTTTAAAGCATTTTTTCGACCATTTCTTCAACAGTGTACTTGAGCTAGAAGTGCAGTCTAACACAATTTCTATACCATATAAACACAAAACGTAAACTCATCTATTATTTAACATAATATCTTTCACCCAATATTACATTTTATACTTTACCAAAACTTAACATAATTCTATTACATTGTCATTAAATAAATGCAACCAATAAATATATTTTACGTCACATCCTGCTTAACGGAGCTACATGTATTTAAGGTTTATTTAACATAAACGCTATACTTGTTACATCACATTATATAGATTAAGGAGGTATAGGACGTAAACGTAAATGATGAAAACGTCGTGAAATTTGGAGGGTCGATACAAGTAGTTGAAATACATGCTGTCTCAAAATTTTAGAGACCTAGGGTTCATAGTTTTCTTTGTATACATGATTAAAAATAGTCATTTTCCACACAAATCATAATTTTTAGCTCAATTTCACCACATAATATAACTTTTAACTATAAAAGAATAGTGACACGGCTTCACGGCCCTCAAAAACTAGGTGTATATAAAAGAATCTTTTCTGTAACTATTGTAAAAAGAAAATTATCAAAAGAATACCTATATACGAAAATATTTAAATAAAACCAGTAAGAAACAGTAAGTGTAGGTTATAAGCCGGCAACGTTGCAAATGCTAATTTGAGCGGGAAATTCAAAATCTCAATTATATAAAATATAACAATTTATTTGTCAAAGAACCAAATCACGCATGCGTTAACACACGTAAATTTACTGCGTTGCCAAATTTATTATTCCTTTTTCAAAATATTTAATTTAAATTGAATTAATATAAATTTGATATTAATTATAGGTAATTTTTCATTTATTTAACTATTATATGCATAATAAAATCATTTTAACAAGCAAAAAGCAGTTTAATAGGGAATTGAAAAATTCATTTTCAAAGGTACAGTCCCAATATTTGCTCGCCCCTCATGTACTTCGTATTTTGCATTTCGTATTACCGAGAGATAAACTTTTAGTATTGACGGTACGTCCTGTACCTCTTTAAGTTAATGTAAGGTTATGTTTTCACTTTTCATGCAAGATTATATTATGTTACATATTAAATTAATATTTAAGTAAAAGATTAATGTCTTTGGAAAAATCAATTGTTAAAATTTAGTAAATTATAAAACGTAACGTTTGATTAGAAATATTACTTTAAATAATACATAAGTTTATATTTTATATTTAGAGAGCATGCAGTACAATACGAAACTAAGAAATCTACCCAATTTTTAAATTTATGGTATAATCTATGTGAAAATATAAACCAATAAATAAAATAATAAACTTTCAATAATTTTAACAAAGTGAGTAAACATTCACGCAGGTGTAAACAACGAAATATTAAAATTATTGAAGCAGAATATCGTTTTACGTTCGACGTTCCCGTTCAGTGGCTAGAGTTTGTGTTCAGTGTTCAGTGTTCAGTGTTTAGTGAAAATAATGTTGAATTGTTGTTTTGTATTTAACAGTTATACATTGATTGTATTGTTATAAAATATTTATCAAAAGTAAATAGTAAAAATAAATTATTGAACATGCAGTTAAAAAATATAAACAATATGCCGCAAACGCCGCTAAACAACCAACTGCATTTAAGAGAGGTAAAACCAATTAAAAATCGTTATATATAATTTGTCATTTGTGGCGTTGTAATTAGTGTTGCTTTTATGTTTCGCTGTGTTGGACTATGTTTCATTTTCTACAATAAAAATATGCGTTTACGTATCGGACCTATTGCACGCATCGTGTGAAATGAATTCAATAACAATAACGCGTAATTTGAGGTATGCGTGCTTATGTCAGCACCACAAGCATCGAATGGAGTGTATCAAATAGATTTTGATATTATTCTAGTCACTTATTTGCGCCGGTCCGAGAGTATGCAATAGGGATGGCGATCTGAGATCGATTAATCGATGAATCGATTTTTTGAGTCGAAAAAATCGATTTTAAACAATGGTTCGATCCCATGAATCGATCTCAAGCACTCGAAAATCGATATTTTTTTGGATGAATGCAACTGTACAATGGGCTTGTGTCCTATGTCTTAATTTCTATAAAAGTGTACTATATATTGATAAAGGGGGTTACTAAAACCTCAAATGTTCAATTATTTTTTAATAACTCCTTATATGTTAAGAGATACTAACAATTAAAAAAGTCATTTTGTCTCTTTAATTATTAAAGGGATTCAACGTTGTATACATTCCAAATGCATGTGACATCACAATCGTTTCCAACCTTACAGCTCATAAATCTCTGCTATATGTATTTATATATCAAATTATCAAATATTATTTACAACTATTTCAAGGAACAATAAAATTTCAATATTATATCTGCTTTAGCAGGGTTAAATAAAATAAAAACTTATTATTCTTTGACTTGACTTGATTATTTGACTACCACAGCTACAGAACATTACCACGGCACTGACCTACTCAACAAATAACTGACGTTAAAATGCATTTCATTACATACAAATGGCCGACCATTTCTAGCGCTAAAACTACAATTCAAACTTTTAATTGCTATATCTCCGTCAATATTTAGATATTTAATAAAATAGACACGCCAATACACATTTATTAACATCAATTTCAATCAACAATTGAAAAATCGACCACTAAAAATGAGGACACAAGCCCATTATTTACATTATTTATTATAAGCTTGGACATGAAATATTGGGAATTATAATTATTTTATTCTATAATAAATAACGTACATGATTTTATTGATTAATCAAAAATTATTCTTCACTTATTCTTTAATTATAAGAAAGGATTGCATTTTTTTACAGATTTAATAAAAATAAAATCGAAAAAATCGGTTTTTTTTTTGAGTTAATGTCTTTTTTTATATAAAAATTCAAAAAGAATCGAAAAATCGATTTTTGATAAATCGATCTTCTAGACTTCGATTTTTTTGCATTGTATAGTCAGTAGTGTTTAAATGCATCAACTAGATAGTTATTAGTACTAAAAACAATATATACATCAAATTATACTCAATGACGAACAATTATATACTTCTGTAATACATAATTTACATTTATAAATACGATTATATAGCTTTAAATTAAGAATATTAAATTAGATTCATAGATAAAGTCAATCAGGTGTTACAGACTTTCTTTGCTTTCAAATATCTGCTAATAGTCTGCAGGAGCAGACAGATAGGTTTGTTTCACGGACTAACTTTTAAGGCACAGAAGTAAGCATAACAAGTCTTTGCCCGTTTACTAATCTCTTAATGGAGTACGAGTACTGTAAGGCCAGAATACTATTAATGAAAATACGATTATCTATGCACTACTATGCGTGCATTACGGTTTTAATGAATTTGTTTGATGCAATCCGCACAATGCTTATATACGAGAACGCATGTGTATAACAGTATTCTATTTGCCAACACGAATTCCAGGCACACATATGACAGAAAGCATCGTTTGAGAAATATTGACCCTAAAAATTATTTTATATAATGTGAGATAGTAGTTAACTTACTTACCTTCGATGCAAATAAGTTTTAGCAAGGACGCAAACTAATTTAAATTATAAATTAATTGGTTGTTATTTAATTGTAATAATAATAACCTTACGAGTATAGTTATAATGTGATTATATAAAACATATAATTAAAATATTTTATATTATTGGATTTCCACAGAAGATGGCAGTGCTGGCTGAAATAGATGCTCCACCTTTACCTGCAAGAGTTTCTCGTAGCGAAGAAGTGAACCCTTGTAAGTTATTCATTTTCATATGATTATAACTAACACAAAAATATAGTTCAACAATTTGTTTAATTAGAATTGAGGAAAGTAAGTAGCATTAATTGTAATTGTAGGTGAATATATTAGTAATTATTATGATAAAATGATTTTACAAATTGAAATTCTTATTTTTTTGCTGAATATAAATGCATTATGGTATTATAAAAAGAATACTTAACTGGAGCTATTTTAATTATTAGAACAATTCAAAACAAATGTTCGCAGTGCCTTCGTATTGCATCGTGGTTTGTTATCATACATAGTAGAACAAGTTTTATAAACAAAATTCTTACCAGATTCTTTAAGCTTCTCTAAGAATCTAAAGGAAGTCAGTGACGTATTCAATAAAAGGGTTATAATGAATTATAATATTTTGTTCGATAAAACTTGTTTATTATAATAATGCGATTTTTTTTTAATAACTTTTAATGCGATTTTTTTAATAACTGAACTATATCCTTAGGCTGATCTCACGCTGGATCAGACTATTTGCGACTCTCGACATTTCAGTACAGGAGTAGTTGCGTGAGCACACTTCATAGAATGAAGTTTCTACTTTAATGTTTAACTTACACCAATATATCGAAGACGTCTGTATGTATATGATGCATACGTATGTATACCTAATATGTCGTACACACTGGCACGACTTAAACATGCGACATTTATATATTTTCATTCATAAGTTGACATTATTACCACATGAGTGTACTAAATGTGTTGTACTTTTAACGTACAGACTAGTGCGACTTAAACATGCGACATTAATTCCCTTACTTATCCTTACGACCCTTACTAATCCTATTTTTTTAAATTCTAAGTAGTATTTTTATGCTTTTAAAAGGATTTCAATTTTGCATGTGATCTTGAGCAAAAGTGTCGAGTACCTACTCAGTCATCAGTATAATCTCAGTGTGCGTTAACGTTTTTTAGTTGTGTTTAGTAAATAAATAAAAAAAATTTAAAATAGTGTTTAAATGGACAAATGAAATTTGTATAAGTTTAATAAATTTGATAAAAAAAGATACCGCTATATACGCTTGTAATGGGTTCTCTGCTTACCCGTGCTGAACAATAGACCCTTGTCGACCGTTGTCTATTGTTAAAGAACTGAGTGAAAGCAGGTTAAAGGAATTCGTTCAAAATATGAAAGCTTCCAACGTATTAAGTTGCATGTTGCACAAATGTGGACGTATTGTACAACTTCTTACAACAAATATTGGATTCCGCATGTTTAAGCCGCACGTATGTGTACGCCGCTTAAGTACTGTCCTATAGTATACACATAGTCGTATATTTCCGTACTTGCTGGGTAACGTACAACTTCAGGCAAAACGGTCGTTTTCTTCTTTGTGTTTACTACTTGAGAGGGAGAGCCGAAGATATAAAATATATACTTTTACTAGTTTCAGTATAGTGGTGTATTGATAAACATTAAAATAGAAACTTCATCTCATGATAATGTGTGATAATGAGAAACAACTCGAGTAAACGTTATGTAGTAGTATTCGACCGTTATACTAACTGAATATCTGAATTCAGATGTAAGATTAGTAAACTGCTAATAGCATTACTAGGAGGCTTACTGTGACAGGACTATATCGACTTTGAATGAAATAATATTTAAACATAACAGGCCAAGGTTTAAATAACGAGGATAGAAAAATATTATCACCCTGTGAAAGTAAAATACAAGTTTAAGATATGTATTAATCTTTTTTTCAAATTATTTAAATATTATTTACAATGTCTTCCCCCAGAATCCTACGTCAATGTCTTTCGGTCTGCAATACGTTAGTCCTAACACGAACAGAGCACGAACGTGTACGACGCTTCCCGAATCACATTAGCTTCCATACCTGTTGTTTTGGCTTTTAATTTCAAAGCGTCACCTGTTTCTGTAACAGAAATTAGATAAATCTTTGGATGTAACTGTTTTAATTTGTTTAAACAATATTTTAGAGTGTTTTATGTGTTATAAAGATAAATCTATCGTATACTTTGTATTTGTTTATGTATGAAAGTTGTTAATTAATAGTATAGTGGTTTATAAATGTTTTATTTAATTGTTATTACTTAATTTGCTCATTAAAAAAACTGGATTATAATACGAATTCCAATTTGGGTAAGTTTTTAGAGTATGTATATATTACTTTAGTTAATGTATGATTAGAAGATATAGTGCAAATCATTTTGTTATTATCGTCTTACTGTCCTGTCAACTTTGACATTAATTTTTGTGTCAATTACTTGTCTAAAAATATAACCTCACAAATCAAGTGTATGATTTTAGTAACAGATTAATTTAATTTCTAAAAACTACTGTTATAACAAACATTTACAGCATTCTCTTCTTAATAATATTTTTTTTAATAATATTTTGTAATGTATACTTAAGATAATTTGTTGCTATAAAACTAATTTAAAAATTTTATTATAGTTTTTAAAAGCAGGAACGGAAATGACTTTCATGTATTTTTTTTTTCAATTACACAAAACAAATATTTATTTTTTATTGTTTAAATAAACCGGACGAGTTATAGATATTATTTAATTACTCATATAATTTTTTTAGTTTGTTTACTAAAGGAAGAGGATATTAAAATATATCTATGTGTAATTTGGGGATTTCTGTAAAGAATTTACCTAGATGGTGGGCTAACTCTTATATATTGCAATGTCTAAGAAAATATAAATTGTCAATTCTTTACTACTATTTTTTATGTATTAAAATCAACATATTTTTATTATTTTAATGTAATTAGGAGTGTTTTGCAAAGAATCTTTAGCAGTTGAAATCAAATTAACTATAAATTGGAATTTTTTTTTAGTTAAATTGTGTTTAATTGTATTTTATGCCACGGCTAATTAAGTTTCTTAATTTGTTTTTTTTTTTTAATTTGAAGGATATCATGTCTGCTCTCAATTATAATAGTTCAGGTTTGTTTTCTCTGCCACTGTAGCAGTCTCCTTTTGTATACATTATTTTCTTTTCCTATTTTCCGATATTAGTGTTATCACCAACAACCACCGATGCCTTTTAAACAACTGTCTCCTTATTAATAAGTTTGGGAACCCCTGCCCTAGACCGTGGAATTGATGTATTCAGATCACAGACGACGGGGCATTCGTTTGCCAGACAGAGTCCTTTAACTTTCCAGCTTAAGGTGCATTACACTTGACCAAAAGGTTAGGCGGGCAGGTGTGCTAAGCCGGTTTAGGACTAAACACATCTATCTTAAAAATTATCCATAAATATTGAATATGAAGCAGAAGGGTGTATAATTATCATAATTTATTTCAAAGCAAACTATTTAAGCGAATATGATTTATACACATGTGGCTTAAAGCGGGGAGGGGAGGGTAAGGCTTGAAATTTTCATTTTACATTACTGTACAACATATTAAGTTTATTGTGTGAAAATTTGAAAACGATTGGAGTAAAACTGTCGCAGATATAGAGTTTTAAGTCTTCACCTCTCTGGTCTGGTTTCGTCTTACTTTGAAACTTTTAAATGCGTTTTTCTCACACATAGCTTTTTCAGATCTTCTCTAGCTCAAAATCTAATAGATCGGTTCTTTTGAAATTTTGCACACTCTTTTTTTACATAAATACCGAGATAACGCTGTCGAGTTTTTTTAAATTTTTTAATTTTAACGTACTTTAAAAAAACAAAGTTTCTAATTTTTTTCGTGAGAAATTGGTATTTTGACTTTTAAGTGCTGTAAAAAATTGAAAACCAATAAGAAAAATAAAAACTCGACAGCGTTACCTGCAGAAACTTATCAACTAATGAAATCATTTTGAATTTTCGATTTCAGAAAATCCAGTGATGAGTTATGAATGGCACCGCAGTGTTACTTTTTTTTTATATTCGCTGTTAACGCCTCATTGCTTGACATTTATTTATGAAAATTTCACAAAAGCCTCTTCGAATGTCATTTTATCATGTAGTAATTATAGAAATAATTATATATTAACTGTGTCGCCAAAAGACATTATCGAAAATATGCTTTTTTTTATCGTTCAATCAATGACGAGTGAGCAATTTTGGAACAAACTTCGCTGCCACACGGTTCATGCCCAAAATTTCCGAAAAAATTGCATCATGGGCCAACCGATATGCCGACATCCACAGCAACTTCTCTAATAGTGATTCGACGATTCTCCATAACAATTTTCTTCACTTCCTCAACATTTTGATCGGTTGTTGATGTGCTGGGGCGTCCAGGGCGAGCGTCGTCATTCACATCTTCTCGACCTTCTGTGAAAAGCTTGTACCACCTGTAAACATTTTTTTGGCTTAAAGTAGACTCACCGTATGCCACTTTCAACATTTCAAGTGTTTTGGAGCACTTGATTCCATTTTTCACACAAAATTTTATGCAAACTCTTTCATTCATGTTTTTCGACAGCAGAAAATCGCCGAACACGCAAAACACTTCTAACTTTTATGCCTCTCACAAACAAACTAAATGTGCTATATAGCTAAAACTGTGAACATATGTTCGAGACGAGTGTACCAACATAACAAAATAAAAAAAATCGATTATCGAATGTACGTAGCCCGCGAAATTTGACCTTCACCTTATTTTTTGAACAGACCTCGTACATTTGAAATTTTACGGATATTTGAAATGGAGAAGAATAAATCAAAGTTAACAAAAAGTTTAAACATAAGTCTTGTAAGCTTATCAGTTTCGGAGGAATTCATAAAAGGTACACTTATCCAGATGAAGATGTGGATTTCGATGAACTAAAAATAGGTTATAAAAAATAATAAATACTTGTAGAACCATAATCTTAGTAAATGGCTTAAGGCTACAGTGGGTAACATATAATAATGATTAAGTTACTGCAGGGTAGAGCATTAGCGAGCTGCGAGATAGCTTGAACATTCCCGGACAATTGGAGCGGCTCGCTGGCACGAAACTCAAATCAAACCTCGGCACAAAAAACACAAATTTACTGACACGATAACGATAGGCCAACGTAAAAGCCAACGCCTTATACCAGTGGTCCTCAAGTTTTTGAAGTACGCGGACCACATTTAAGTATTGAAAGAATTACCCGGGCCTGATTGAAAAATAATATGTATTATAAAAAAGAATCTTTATAAAAGAAAAGGAATAAAAATATCTCCAATACTTGTTGTTTCGGGTTTTTTTGAAATAAGGAAGTTCTCCAAATCCAATTCCAAATTCAGTAGCGTAAAACTCGGTTCACAAGACATTGTACTGCACGTTTATTTACGGTATAAATCTTATGGAATAAATAGTGGTGCATACATTTTATATAGAACGCCTCAATTATAATAAAACCTCAATATTATTAAGCCTCAATGAGTAGAAGGGTCGCGGTGGTGTACACAGAAGGGTCTGGTCGTGAGACTCCCTAGAGTCGCCATCAGTGCAGATCGTTGTGGTAGTGTAGCAAGTACTGCAAAAAAACGTACACGTTTATCGAATACTCATTATACGGTATCTTTCACACGGCGTGACATTTATTGAATAGTAACTGAACATGTGTTTAGTGCTGAAGTATCATTTACACGTGTTTCAAGTTTATTATTAGAAAATGTTTAAGGAATCTTTGATAGATAATGATTTATTGATTTCTTTAGTGGAACAAAAACATAAAACTATGGAATTATATAAAAATCGCGTTGCAATTCACAGCGGCGTCACAGCTAATATTTTATCCAAATTCCAAATCAAAAAATAATTTGGCTACTATAAATTCTAGCAGTACAAATCTGACAACAATACCTTCGCTTCAAAGTCCGACCTCTATTGATTCGTCCTATTCAAACTTAATGAAATTATTAAAACTTAAATAATGCCTATATTAAACAGTTTTTTTTTATTTCTTTACTTACCTTAAACATACAGCAAACTTCATTTTAGTACATTTATTTTGCCGTGTGAAAACGGATGATTATACGTTTAAAATCGAATACTGTAAAAAACGTGCAGTAGAATGTCGTGTGAACCCAGCCTAAGGCATCGGTTTGTGAATGGCTTTACTTCATATTCTGCATTGATAAAATTTGAATTTAATTTCCTAGTTTTATAAGTCCGCGGATCATTGTTTGGGGATCACTGATTCAGTGAATACCTTTAACTCATTTTAATAAAAAATATTTTGAAAGCCGTGAGAATATTTAGGCAATTCACTTGGTAGTTATAAAAAGTGAGTTTTTTGTTCTAATTTATTTGCATAGTCTTTTACTTTGTTCTTTCAATGACAAATGGCTCTCAAAATTCTTGCATTGTTTGTATGAAGGTTCATTTAATGTATGTTAATGCATTCAATATTTAAGGCTAAACCATAATTAAAACTAACTTTGTATAATTAGACTGGAGAAAATATTAACTATTAATTTTTGGTTACTGAAATAAAATTCTAGGGTAAATTATCGTCTTTCACTTTGTTCTAAATTTGATTTTATCGATTTTAATTTTTAATGTTTTCAAAAATATTACTTATAAATTATTGGCGAAATTAGTATTTAAATACAAAATACGTATTTTAAAAATACTTTTGAGAAAATAGAATACTCTTTATGTTACTAATATAAATGTTATTTTTTTATTAATTATGAGACTTTTATCATGTTTGTTCGATTGTCAGTTGTCTCGCATTTTGATAATTTTAAATTAAATTCTGCATTTATATCAGCAATCAATTCAGCTACTTTATCATAAGTATTTGAATCTCCTGCAAGCAAGTACTCCTTACACCCAGAACACTTCTCTTGGAAGACGACCAAATATCAGTTGTTGTACATATAAAGTCAACAGATGTTAAACCTATTTTTGTATAGTCTTTGAATTTAATGTATTTTTCAGAATTTTTTTTTTATAACACATTCGGTGAGTCATTATTTTTGGTTGATTTAATAGTTACCTTCAATTAGAGCCTTAAAAGAATTATTTTCCACAATTGATATTGGCAATATTGTATCAACTATAAAATTAACAACTAACAGGTCGAAGTTAATTGACTTGAATTGTTACAAACAAACAAAAAAATTGCCTTTATGCGTCAATATTGCCTATGATGTAATTTCGCAAGTGCGATCATAGTGATTGTCTTGTAGTAAAACAAATAATGAACGAGAAAATATGATAAACAAATTTAAGTAAACGAAAATCAGTTGTCTTAAGGTGGGGGTAACAGGAAGGTTAATAAAATAAAGGCACATCTATCATTTTAAATTATAATTATTAATAATTATATTCTGCAGATATTTTTAGATTATAGATTGTGCTAATGTTGGTGGGGTTTTAAGTTTATATTCAAAAAATAATGTTTAATGATTAACACTATGAAGTAACAAAAATGAAAAAAGTATTTTGTATTTTCCAAATAGGAAATAGGTTTGTAAAAGTTTTTAAATGAAATGTAAAATTCTATACTCTTAAAAGACGACACAGTGGGCGAGAGCATTGATGCTTGACGCCGACTGCTGTGTCTTCGGGTTCGATCCCCGGACCAGATATATATTTTCTGGGTTTGGTTATTATGAACTTATATTGATTATGGTCATACATAATCGTACATTTATTAGGCAGTGGTGTAGCCCACATATATGAGGCCACGACACCATAAATACTGCCAACATTGAAGGAGGTCGTCGGTGATAGGACTCAGCATCGGAAATAGGCCGACGTTAAATAAAAAAAAAAAAATATACTCTTAAAAGGTATTTAAATACAAAATAGTAAATAGATATTTTGTATTTGTATTTTGAGTGTATCTATTTGAAAAACGCACATCTCAGATATACACTGTTATTAATTCTTTTAATATGCATATTCTTGATTTTTGTTTGAATTTATTAAACAATTCTTTGAAAATGCAAAATGGATCTGATTTTTTTTTAATACCAGGGTTCTAAAATATGCTTTAGAATATTCTAAAAAAATTAGGAATGTAGATTATTAGACGATCTACAATTCAGAATTTTAATAAATAAGTCTCAACACTGAAAGTTATAAAATCGTCATTTCATCTTTTTTCTTTTTCTTCTCTTGTCCATAACTGCTATTTGTAATTGATGTTTATAAAAAGTCCGGATTCCCCCCAATAAGTAAGTATCACAACATAATTAGACGTCCCATCCAGGCCAGTTGACTTATCAGTCGTTCTTGTGTACGCTGTAGTGCGCTTTATGTAGTTTACTGATTCACGGAGACGTTAAGGAGGTACAGGACGTACCGTCAATGCAAAAAGTTTATCTCTCGGTAATACGAAATGCAAAATACGAAGTACATGAGGGACGAGCAAATATTGGGACTGTACCTTTGAAATGAATTTTTCAATTCCCTATTAAACTGCTTTTTGCTTGTTAAAATGATTTTTTATGCATATAATAGTTAAATAAATTAATAATTACCTATAATTAATATCAAATTTATATTAATTCAATTTAAATACAAATTAAATATTTTGAAAAAGGAATAATAAATTTTGCAACGCTGTAAATTTACGTATGTTGACGCATGCGTGATCTAGTTTTGTGACAAATAAATTGTTATATTTTATATAATATTTATTCAGATTTTGAAGTTCCCGCTCAAATTGGCATTTGCAACGTTGCCGGCTTATAACCCACATTATTTTCGTAAATAAGTATCCTTTTGATAATTTTCTTTTTGCAATAGTTACAGAAAATATTCTTTTATATACACCTAGTTTTTGAAAGCCGTGTCACCATTTTTTAATAGTTAAAAGTTATATTATGTGGTGAAATTGAGCTAAAAATTATGATTTGTATGGAAAATGACTATTTTTAATCGTGTATAGAAAGAAAACTAGGAACCCTAGATCTCTAAAATTTTGACACAGCATATATTTTACTATTTGTATCGACCCTCCAAATTTCACAACGTTTTCATCATTTACGTTAACGTCCTACACCTCCTTAAACTACTACTGGCAACTCGGAACCGGCAACTATACACCTATGTCTATAGGAATGGTCACCGTTTTGTAATTTGCTCGTCAGTCATCGCTCAAGCGTATTTCCGGTTTTTGTATAATAGAACTTAAGTATATTTAAAGCAAAGACTATACTTAGATAGTAAGGGTACACACAATCGTGTAAGTAGCTTGAAATTGTAATATTACTTCATTAATGAAAGTCATCATCTTTAAATTAAACTTACAACACTCCTATGAATTATTTCGAAAATTTTAATAAGCATTCATCAATTTATTTGCGATTATGTTATTTATTAAACGGCGGACAAGTAGCCTATATGTAAGGTCTAATTTGAAAACAGTTTTGTTGTCAAAAAACAAAACAAAATTATGTTATGTTTTATTTTAAAATTATTCTGTTTTTCGAAAACAGACTGTTCATACTGAACAGTTACTTTTTAGTGTTTTTCTGTGTGTTCCATACAAATTATTAACATAATACACAACAACTGGCAAGCGCAAATGATCCGCGCAGAATCCTTTGATCTTACCGACTCCAGATTTGATTGTATTTTGCTTATTAAAACAGCAACAAAAGACAAAAATGTTTTAAGAACTGTCTCTTTGGTGTAAACAGTGGTGTTTTTGTTCGTGTTTTATTGAACTTTCTCTCTGGTGTGAAACCGGCATAAGCCAACAGTAATGCACCGACACTGAGCTATATGAAGTCATAGGAAAAAGTATATTCAGATATTAAGTATAATACACTATACACTCAATATTGGATGACTATTTTTTTAGATGCAAATAGTAGACCGAAGTGAACACCGTATCAGCGAGAGAGGTGCAAACCCGGGTTGCATATATACCACAGCAAAGGCAGATCTTTACGCAGCATATATTTATATATACAGGGTGTCCCAATATTCAACGATAAGTGGGCACCAGAGGATGGTCCTGCCCATGACTACACAAGAAAAAAAGAAAAAAAAAATTATCTCATTTTGTTTAGGAATTAGAAAAAAATATTTTTTTTTTGGAAAATTGAAACACCTTATGATGTTTTTAACTACCATGACCACAATTTTTCAAATATTTCTGATTTTTTTTTTTGTATCGGCAACCTAAATAGCACTGCCATCCACCACAAACATTAAAAATCCCAGAATGCTAGTAATTTTTACACAAAAATCAATCGAAATTATTCTTTCCCCTTTTTTCTAATTCCTAAACAAAATGAGATAAATTTTTTTTTTCTTCTGTAGTCATGAGCAGGACCACCCTCTGGTGCCCGCTTATCGTTAAATATTGGGACACCCTGTATATATGTAATTGTATTTCTATAAATGTACCAGGATAATTTGAAAATTCAGTTACTTTTTTTTTTGAAAAAGTCTTCATTTGTTAGTAAATATATATATTTTACGCCAAAGAGCGCTTTATTTATCAAGATAGTCTTCTTTAAGTCCTCGAAATAAACGTTTGTTTCAGTCCTGTTTGAGATGACCTCCTTGTTACACCCAAATCTCTTACCGCTCAACCATTTCTTCGGGTTTGAAAACAGGAAATAGTCACAGGGGCGAAATCTAGTAAATTTGCTGGATGGGGTAACATTTCGTAGCCCAATTTATGAATTTTTGCCATGGTCACTACACATTCAATCGCAATTGCGGCATCCATCGCGCAGATCGTGCTCTCAATTTCTGTCCAACGCGAACTAAACGACGCAGCTTGCTCAAAATTTGAAAGTAGTCTATTAAAAGATGACAGTTGATGGAAGCTGCTTGAGAAATTCAAAGAGTCGCTGAATTATCAAACTACCATCGTACTAGAGCTTAGACAGATCTTCTGTCTACACCGATACGCTTCGCTGTAACTCTGTCTGATATGAAATGAATGGGAAAGTAAATATAAGAAACACACACATAAACGAAAACACAGACGAAGGTCATCTGGAACGAAACGAAAAAAATGACGCGCACTTACGAATGCAACGGTGTTTCAAAATTTGAAGTCAATCGGACGGACTTCTTGTCGAGTTTTTCGAAAGATGTGTATCACACTATCTGAGAAGAAAGCATAACCTTAGTAGTCGGAACCGACTATTTAGTGTCAATGTACCCGATTTAATCACACTATCCTGTATTCTGTTCATGTCATACCTCACCCTCACCCCTCATCACTCTGCTTTTGTTCATAGCGGATTTGTGTAACATTTTGTACTTCACCGTGAAAAGTTACAATATATGGTGCGGTAACGTTGATACGGTGAAGTACGGTTACAGCTTTCATCGTGCGGCAACAAATCAAATAAAAAATGTGCAGTATCCGAAAACTGCGCATGTATAAAGGAATAGAAATTCACATACATTTAGATATACATTCAGCTCGGTATTCCGACTAAATACCAGATGGTGTGTCTAGACCTTTATTTGTGATAAATCAATTTGCATATATTAAACTGTAAATGCATTGAACTCTCTCGTACTGCATTATACCGTTTTACCATATACAGTTTATGTTTATGTTCTACAGATTGATACTTTCTGTATAGCACAACCTGAACTCGCATCCTTGTACCTATACAGACGATACGTGATGTTTTCTAAATCGTCTACAATTTCGTGTTTAAACTCTAAATACAATATAAAACATCTAGCAAAGTTTAATTAGTGATAGTGTCACAATTAAAACCACATAAATGCATTTACTTCTCAAGGAGCGAGCGTTGCTTGATAATTACAAAACTAAGTAAAGACTTACGATTATGTTAATATCTTTTATCTTAGTTTATATTATTTATAAGACGTAAGTCTTTTACTGAATGTATATTTTATATGTAATAAATTTAAATTTTCAGAATAATTTTGATATGCTTTTTGAGTTTTATTAAAAAGGCTCTTTTGAAATATACTTTATGATTACTGGAATGCTACTGTTCAGTATACACATAGATAGTCCAGTTCATTAGTGTATGACTTTGGAGATAACGACTACTTGGTGGCATTTATGAATTATGCGAGTATTGTATCAGATATTCAACGACTTTTTTTTGATGTCTCACTAAAAATGGGAGCATTCATAATAGGGATGGATATTCTTCTTAAAAAAGATCGTTTTTTTAATCGAAGTCTAAAGACTTGATTCAAACAGAAAAATGAATTTTTTTATTCTTTTTTAGTTTTTATATAAAAAACAGACACTAACTAATTAAATTTGTGAAAAAAAACCTTTCTTATAACTAAAGAATAACTAAAGAGTGATTTTTGATTAACCAATAAAATCATGTACGTTATTCATTATAAAACAAAATAATTAAAATTTTCTATATTTCAAGTCCAAGCTTATAATAAATAATGTAAATAATTGTATTATAAGTTGCATTCTTATAAAAAGAAATCGAATCTCGATTAATCGATCTCAGATCGTCATCCCTAATTCATAACGCACGAGTTCCATTTTGGTTTCTTTAGAACCCTTCCTTCATTTCATGTAATCTAACGTTTCTTTTACCATGGTACCCCTCCCCACCACTTGGTTGTAACGTAGTTTTTTTCCTATTAAGTCCAGAAGACATGTTGTGCTTCCTGTTATCAAAATTATTATTATTAAATTTGATTGGGTTTAAAATGAACGTTTTATATATTTATGTAAACAAATGCTTCTACTACTTTAAGGAAGCATATTTTTAAAACTAAAAGATAACAAAAACCAAAGTAAATTTTATTCTCCTTGAAATCAATAATAGAAACAAAGTGTTATTATATTGTTAAATTTAATTCAAGAAACGAGCAACAAACGGTTTTATAAAAACTGCACTGCAGCACGCACAATTATCTCAAAACACTTTTTTTTTTTTATTTTGCAACATATGCTACATAATTTACAATCTGTCCTCGAAGAACATTAATCAAATTTTGGGAATATATATAAATATGACATGCGAGCTTGCCAGCCATCAATGACTCACCCTTTGACTTAACCTATTACATTAATATTTAGTGCATATGGAACCTATTCTACACCATATTTGGTAGGTCCATTGGATTTTTACGTTTCAGTCGTCTAATCGGTTTATGCTGGAAAAGTTGTACAGCTGATTCATTTGGATGAACTTCTAATCTTTATACGTACTTCTTGGTGATATCCTTAATTTCACTTCTTAAGTCTGGAACCCCAAGATCTTGATGTGTTAACCAGTTTGGAACGAATCGCGGTACGTTAAGGATTTGCTTTAGCAGTTTATTTTGAAACCTTTGTAGGATTTCTATATTAGAATTGCTGGCACTGCCCCATAACTCTATCCCATGTGTCTATATTGGCTGCAGTATGACCTTGTATAACAGTAGTTTATTACTGATTGATAACTGAGACTTCCAGCCCAGGAGCCAGTACATATCTCTCCTTTTACCTTCTAGCTGCAACCGTTTCTTCCAGATATGTGTTCTCCATGTTAGGCGTCTGTCCAAGTGGATACCTAAGTATTTTACTGTCTCTGCCTGTGGAAGTTGTAAATTATTTAGTGTGACTGGCGGCAGGAATTCTTCCTTAGTGTGAAAGTTACGTAAACTGATTTAGTTTCGTTTACTTTTATTCTCCAATCTTTTAACCAATTCTGAATCTGTAGTAGATGTTTTTGCATTTATGCGGAAGCAATGACGGATTCTTCATGAAGTGCCAGAATTGCGCTATCATCAGCGTAGGTTGCTACTGTTGTTTCACGCATGGTAGAAAGGTCAGAAGTAAATAATAAATATAGTACTGGTCCGAGAACACTACCTTGAGGAACGCCATCTCAAAACATAACGTAGATGTTTAACTAATGAACTTGACGATAGATAGATGTTTCTGTTAAATTATAAACTCCAAAAACATATTTCGTTCTATTTATTAATCCAGGCCTGCTTGATCTTCAATAGTAGATGTGAAATATGCTACATTTTGAAAGTATATTTGACGTGTAGTACATTCTCTGATAAACAATTCTCTAATAGGATACTTATGGCATCTAAGCAAACACTATTAGCTTTAACTCTTTGTATCCATTGGTATAACACAAGAAACAAATTTAAGTAGTGACGCAAGTTCTTGAACCCAATATTTCGAGTACGCCCTTAACCAGAACAATGCCTATAATTTATACGTAATAGTATGTGAATTTTTTTATATAATTTTTTTTTTACTTTGGAGAGGGTAAATAATTCTTTGTTTCAGATTTTAGTTAATGTTATATTTTTGAGTAGTACAAACGAAAAAAAGTTATTTAAAAAATCATTAGTCATGTAAGCTAAGTACATATATACTAGAGAAAGCAGCTGAGCAAAAATAAATATTTAAATTACAGAATAATAATAAAAAAAATTAATAATTTTAAAAAATCATCAACTTCTTGAAGTGAAAGTGTAATTAATGTCTTTGCAAGCTTAATTAAAAATTATAAAACAAGTGTCATTAATAATATTACAAGTAAACATTGTGCCAACATTATAATAATTATAATAAATTAAATTTTTTATTTTTAATAATAACTATTGCTACATCATGTGCGAATTCTCATAAAATTGCACTTTAATTGAGAGTTTTCTATTCATTTTCTTAACTCGTAAATTCTGTAACTATTTACATTAAGTCAACGCGGAAATTATAACGAATTTACATAAAATAAACGTATGTGCATTTCTAAAAAAAAAAACCTCTTTATAGAAATACTAGAGTTTACCACCGTCGCAAGCGACGACTGTCCTTTGTGTGTGGATTGAATTTCATTTCAAATTTTAATTCCATTTGTAAATTGAAAAATTTAGTCGTTCTATAGATTAATTTTACATATAACAACAAATAATTTTTCATACAAACTGTCTAAAAAAATATATTTTTTCAACAAAATAATAAAATATTTTCAATTTATTCGTTATTTAACCATTTTTCTTTCAAAATTAAAGATTTTTTTTTCGATTTGTAAATTAGGTACCAAAGTTAGCCCATATACAAAATTTCAACTTTCTAACACAATTTTTACTCTCGTGAAAAACTGCCCCTGTGTCCCCAAATAAAATTTTGAATTTTCTTTTAATAATAATTTACTTAATTATTCTACAATCCAAAATATGAACTGTCTCCAAAGTTCTCTACCGCGCCAAATTTCTCGTCACCACCTTTTTCAAATTTTGAATTGAACACCGTTATACAGATGTAACATTTCAACTTTCTATCTTTTACGAATTGAAAGTAATATCGGAAAAAGTATTTATTCTTTTTCCAGTATTTCCAAAATTACCGGTTTCCAAGGAATTCAGGGAAAAATTCGAGGACGCCAAAAATCTTAGAATTTTTCTCTCTACGAAATAGCAAACTTTCAAAAACATTGCTGTAGCCAATTTCATTCTATCATACGAATTTAAGCAACATAACGCAAAAAAACATATAAACATACACCTGGAACATTATAATATATGAAGTTAAAAGACAAAACATTTTGACATGTAATATTTAACATGTAAAACAATTCACTTGACATCGAAGGACCTACCATCCGATATATTTGTTAAACTATTTTAATTTGTTTATTGATGTATGTATTTACTATTTATAATGGACCAACAAATAGAAATATAAGTTAAATCTAGTTAAAAGTGTAGTAAATTATGTAATATTTTGTAATTGACAAACTTAGAAGAAGCTAACGCCAAAAGAAAAACTATTATATCGTTACTGAAGTGTGGGTAATTCATCATAGATGGCAGCACTGAAATTTGAGTTATAACTCGGCTTCAAAATACAACTGTTAGGGTATATATAACAATCTTTTTTTTTCCGAAAAATTTTGTTATTTTTGAAGTAAAATGGTAACAAACGAATCAAACGAACTATTTTAAAATAATTGTAAATAACACAACTAAAATGAATTTAAAATAAAATATAAATTTGTGTATTTAAATAAAATGCTATTTAATGAAAAGTCGAACAGTTCGTCAACTCAAACACAAAACAAAACATCGAAGCGCTGTTCACAACTTAGGTACAGTTAGCGATGTCGTTAAATGGGACAATGACTCTATTAACGACAGTTATAATTATTACGGAGAAATGCGATTCTTTTATGTGAAATTATAAAAATACATTATTTCATTAATTTAACAAACTCTGTTTACATTAATTAATTTTCTATTTATATTTCAGTGGCGACAGAAGGCTATGGACCTTATAAACCTGTCCCACCTCCAAAGCCTGTAACTCGTGGGGATTTTTCATCGGGTCCTCCACCGAGCACGTCCGTTACACCGCCTCCTTACAGAATGCCTCCACAACCGTTGCATGGGGAAGCCCCGGCCATACCGGGAGCTGCACCGCTCTCCAATGAGACGCATTCTGCCGGGCTGCACACGCACTCTACCAAATTTCCCGTAAGTTTTTCATTTTATTAAAATTAAACCTTAGAGCATATATATTTATTTATATTTCCTAGAGAATAAAAGTATGTCCAAAATGTGTGCGAGAGAGAAAGGTATATGTTCCTATTTGTTCTCTATGCGCATGCGTCGAAAGTGGCAGCTGTCTAGATATAATAAATATTTATATTCTATTACATTTATAATAATGGGCTTGTGTCCTATGGGTTAATTTTTATAAAAGTGTACTATATATTGATAAAGTGGGTTACTAGAACCTCAAATGTTTCATTATTTTTTAATAACTCCTTATATGTTAGGAGATATTAACAATTAAAAAAGTCATTTTTTTCCCTTTAATTATTAAAGAAATTCAACGTTGTACACATTCCAAGTGCATGTGACATCACAATCCTTGTGTAAGGTCACCAACCTTACAGCTCATTAATCTCTGCTATATGTATTTATATATCAAAATATCAAATATTATTTACAGCTATTTTAAGAAACAATAAAATTTCACTATTATGTCTGCATTAGCAGGGTCATTAGCAAAATACATTTCACGTCATACAAATATGGCCGACCATTTCTAGCGCTAAAACTACAATTCAAACTTTTAATTGCTATATCTCCGTTAATATTTAGATATTTAATAAAGTAGACACGCCAATACACATTTATTAACATCAATTTCAATCAACAATTGAAAAATCGACCACTAAAAAATGAGGACACAAGCACATTATTAAATATGTAAAGAAATTATATTTCTTTAGTTTGTACAAAGCTCGTCTGTCGGTAAACAGTGACCGTTCAGTGAAAACATATACTCATGAACGCTATAGATGTCGCTGCAGGGATAACGGCAAACACAGTTGATATTTGGAGTGGACAGAACTCACGTTTTTAGTTATATGTATATGTTTATTTATATTTATACATATATACATTATTCTACATCAATATAATGTCATATTTAAAAACTGTATAGTATATATACAGCTCTGACTTCACAACTGTCATTTTCGCCGCATGCGCATAGAGAACAAATAAGATCATATACCTTTCTCTCTCGCACACATTTTGGACACACTTTCAGATCAGTATTCTCTCTCCATATATATATATATATATGCTTTAAGGTCTTAACCCATTTTATGCCGACTTTAAACCTAAAATATATGTACGTAACTGTGCTTAGGGGCCATCCATAAATTACTTCACACAAATTTCCTTCTATTCTGATCCCCTCCCAACCATGTCACACCTTATCACATTTTGCGTTTAATTTTTTTATAATATTTTAAAGTTTTTGGAAAAATTTACTCTCCTGGATATGAATACTTTTTTCAGGAAATGACCTTTTTTAATTTCTTTTGAACCTACGCTATCCTTCAGTGCTTCTATATTTTATATTGCATGTGACGTCAAAACGCTGCTACCCTTTCTCCCCCTATTGTCACAATTTGTGTACCCTTTCCTCCTTGTGTAACGTAATTATGAATGGCCTCGGCGGGTAAAGTTTACTTTTGTTGTCATGAGTGTACTAGGTTTTATAGTAAAATTTCAATTAATTCTAAACTACGTTTAGCAGACTTAATACTGACAATACTGGCTAAATGC
Source organism: Panorpa germanica (assembly GCA_963678705.1). Lineage (NCBI taxonomy): Eukaryota > Metazoa > Arthropoda > Insecta > Mecoptera > Panorpidae > Panorpa > Panorpa germanica. The sequence goes on from OY783206.1 coordinate 14,368,574, forward strand.
GCTGAAGTTCCTATTTAAGTCATTACTTTAAAGGGACATATTGTTTATGTTTTTATGGTAGAGACGTAGTTTATGCATTATTATCCGCGTTCTTAATAGAGACGTTCTCACAAACGTACAATTGATTAACTAGTATTTGTTCAGCGTAGACAATTTGTTTTAGACTTATTTGCCGGTTTCACACCAGAGAGACAGTTCAATTAAACAAGAACAAAAACTTGTTTTTCTGAACAAAAACACCAATGTTTACACCAAAGAGACAGTTCTTAAAACATTTTTGTCTTTTTTTGCTGTTTTAGTAAACAAAACACATTCCCATCTAGAGTCGTTGAGATCAACGGAAAACACGTTTGTTGTTGTTTTTTAGTCTGCATGGTTTGAACACGCAGTTTTGTTTTTTGTGAACATTTGCCCTTTTCAGTTGTTGTTTATCATGTTTATTATTTTTATGGGACACACAGAAAAACACTAAAAACAAAACCAGTCTGTTCAGTGCAGTTTTAGAAAAACAAAACTGTTTTAAAATAAAACAAAGTTATTTTAAGGAGGTACAGGACGTACCGTCAATGCAAAAAGTTTATCTCTCGGTAATACGAAATGCAAAATACGAAGTACATGAAGGACGAGCAAATATTGGGACTGTATCTTTGAAAATGAATTTTTCAATTCTCTATTATACTGCTATTTGCTACTTAAAATGATTTTTTTGTACATATAATAGTTAAATAAATGAAAAGTTACCTATAAATAATATCAAATTTATATTAATTCAATTTAAATACAAATTAAATATTTTGAAAAAGAAATAATAAATTTGGCAACGCTGTAAATTTTCGTGTGTTGACGCATGCGTGATTTGGTTCTTTGGCAAATAAATTGTTATCTTAATATATATAAATTACGTGTCACGTTGTTTGTCCGTGTTTGTCCGCGATGGACTCCTAAACTACTTAACCGATTTTAATCAAATTTGTACACCGTGTGCAGTTTGATCCAACTTGAAAGATAGGATAGCTTACATCTCAATTTATGATTGCAATATTATCTTATTGCAAATTATTTGTCTATTAATTATCTGTTAGCTCCAAACGATTGTAAAAGATGGCGACATCTGTTGACTAGATTGAGTAAATATTCAATAGATGGCGCTATGTAATGTAATATGACAAAAACGTTAGTCATAGCAACGCGTGGCCGGGACAGCTAGTATTTTATAAAATATTTATTCCGACTTTGAATTTTCCGCTCAAATTGGCATTTGCAACGTTGCTGGCTTATAACCTACACTTACTGTTTCTTACTGGTTTTATCCTTTTGATAATTTTCTTTTTGCAATAGTTACAGAAAATATTATTTTATATACACCTAGTTTTTGAAAGCCGTGTCACCATTTTTTCATAGTTAAAAGTTATATTATGTGGTGGAATTGAGGTAAACATTATGATTTGTATGGAAAATGACTATTTTTAATCATGTATAAAAAGAAAACTATGAACCCTAGGTCTCTAATATTTTGAGACAGCATGTATTTTAACTATTTGTATCGACCCTCCAAGTTTCACAACGTTTTCATCATTTACGTTAACGTCCTGTACCTCCTTAACTGTCTCTCTGGTGTGAAACCGGCGTTAGAGGTAAACCAAAAAAAGAACACAGCGTAATTTACAATACGCAAAACAAATATAAAATGTTGTTTGATGCACAAGCAGCAACACTCCTAAAGCAGCTTTGTAAATTACTTGGTAATTTCATGGCTGTCTGTCAAATATTATAAAATGTTATATTAAATATGACATAATAAAATTAGAATGTAAAAATAAAAAAATTAATATTCCCAAGTGTTATTAATTGGAAATTCGCAACTAGTTCCATTTTTATTAATGACGAAATATGAATATGCGTTTCTGTAGTGCAAATAATAGACACAAACAAATGATGGCGCTAGTGTAACATCAAAACGCAGAATAGAAGAGAAACTCTGAGAATATTCACACAATTGTAAGATTGTTTTAAAAAGGAAACATTCTTTTAATTTATGTTAATATAATGTAATGTAAAGGTACGTGATAATAATCTACTGGTGATACGTAGTCGACCCCAACGTTGTGCGATAGAACAAACACCTAGGACGTACACGGACCGTTGGCTGCAGGTTACTGGAAATCTGCATACAATTCATTAGGAGTAAGTCTTCGCGCACACTGACGAACTGTTTTTTGAACTAACATTGAGACAACACTTACCATTTTGTATTAAGTCTTATCTTTGGTGTGCGCTCAGTCTAAGCAACCATTTGAATCCTTCAAGCGAACAAGTTTTTTTTTCTTTTAATTAATTCTTCTTTTTAATAAATATAGGGCGGTTAGATTTAATGGTTTCCGTGACAGTCCAAGTAGAAATATTGCCCGAGCTGTTTGAGGTACAAGGTCTTGGCTAATTTCTTCCTAATCACTATTGTTTTTTGTGCCATTTTGTATCTAGGTACAGATACAGGATTATAGATATGTTTGTATATACAGTAAAATCAGAGATGTGACTTTTTGAAATACATTTATTTCAAATACAAATATAAAATACCTATTTTCTATTTTGCATTTAAATTGCTTTTAAAAAATAGTTTCTTATATTTTATTTGAAAACTTTTACAAACCTATTTTCTATTTTTCATATTTTTCTTACTTCATGGTGTTATTCCATACACTGGTCATTGGGTTGATAGCAATACATTTTTGAAAGAAAAAGTGCTAAGCAACTTGCAGGACATGTAGAGGTTCCCATACATTTGATAAAGTAACTGAATTGATTGATGATATAACATGCAGCATTTGGTTTGAATTTATCAAAAAATGCGAAGACAATTACTGACAATGGACCAGACAGAATTAAATCCTTGAAGCATATGGGAAACCTGACTTAGAAATAAACTCCAATGCGTGTTACAATTTTTGTTAACACCAGAGATGTGCACAAATGCTTTTCAAAAGTATTTAAATAGAAAATGCAAAATACGTATTTTAAAAATGCTTTTGAGAAAATAGAATACTTTTTATGTTACTAATATAAACGTTATATTTTCTTTATTAACTACGTGAATTTACAACATATCACCCTAATGATATAAATGTTATTTATGTCACGGATTTTAGTACCACTATTTGTTCAAACAATTTATTTTTCATTTTTCGTCGATAAGGTTTCATTATCATTCCACCAAACGAGTCCGTGCTTGTCACACTTTGTGGAGCACCCTCTTTGCTATTCTTATTAATAATATTCCAGGTGTGTGTTAATTATAATTTTATATTCCTACTAGCGTCAATTCAATAAAATAATTCGGTATTAAAATGGGTGACATAAATAACATTTACATTAGTAAAAACACATAAAAGTCATTTGATTCATTATATAAAACGCAAAGAGAAATGAAACGGGGTGGGAAAGTGTATACAGCGAGCATTAGCGGCATCTGTATGTTTAGTCGTAGAAGTGTGTTACTGTCTGCATCAAAATCATCGATCAAGACTGACTGATCAAGTGATCAGTCAACTGTCTTGATCGTGTTTACTTTCTTCCGTAACTTTTTAATTCATGATTATACGAGGCGTGTTTTTTAAGTAAGTACCGTTTTGGAATTAAAAAAGACGTGCAAAGATATCGCAATAATTTTATTTTTACATGAAAGCCTGTACCTTAATCTACTTTTCTACAGCCATTACAGTCTGATTCTTCATTGTATACGTTGTTTACTGAGTGTTTAAGATGCCTCCGACAATCGTGGTTCCCGCCGATTGTGAAGTACGGTTTGTTATACGATTTCTTAGTGCTAAAGGCGTAAAACCGATCGATATTCATCGTGAGATCTGTGAAGTTTACGGACAAAACATTATGAGTGATGGAATGGTAAGGAAATGGGTGAGAGCATTTAAAGATGGCCGCACAAATGTGCATGATGAAAAAAGTCAAAACAGTTGTGATACAGTGGTTAACAAGTCAGGCGGCAGAATTTTATGAGGAGGGTATTCAAAAACTCGTGCCACGTTATGACAAGTGCCTCAATATTCACGGAAATTATGTAGAAAAGTAGATTAAGGTACAGGCTTTCATGTAAAAATAAAATTATTGCGATATCTTTGCACGTCTTTTTTTAATTCCAAAACGGTACTCACTTAAAAAACACGCCTCGTACTATAAATCTAAAGCATTGACACGACAGAGTGGGCTCTTATAGTGCAATGGCTAAAGAAGTGAGGAAAGCAATAAAAAAATTACAAAAATTATTTTTAAAAATATTTTGGATGAATATTACAGAAATGTAAGAGTTTAGAGGCTTATTAAACAAGCTACTCTTTTACTGATGACAGACGATAACTACGTATACCAGCGCAGATTTATGAATGGCTAATTTAAGGTTCTTTTCAACTCCTTACAGTTGAACCTGTTATCTATTCAAACAAAGAAACCATTCATCATAAATAATTGCAGCGTATTCATTTCTTAACTAGTGGTATGTTTCGTAGAGTCGTACACATTGTGGGAAGATATTCCGTGCCTGTTGATTGTTGCACATACAAATAATAATGGCATGTTCTACATATTTTATCAAACCATATCTAAAAGTATGATTAGAGAAAATAATTACAATTAGTAGCGGTACAGTTAAATCCGGTCGAGACGTAATGTTAGTTGCGTTAGGCCCTCCGCACACGAGGCGACTGATTGCAAACCTTAGCTCCGAATCTATCCGAAACGAATGTGATTACAACTGTTGTTAATGAGAGATCGAGATATGAGATAAAACACGAGAAAGGCACACAAGTCGGCTAATTGCAAACTAAACGCGAAGTTTTGAACGAAAACGAGCACGAGTCATGTCGAACCGTGTATCGTGACTCTATAGAATTTTTAACAATAGCAAAACAGGGGAGATTCTATTGTGTTATATTTGAGTGTATGTATGCATTTAAATACTTTTCGTAAACATCTTTGTTGATGATGTCATCATGAAACCAACAGTGCCCTGCGACCGGGAAATCTAGTCGCTGAATATATGCTCAAAACCAGTCTAAAGTCGGTTTAGTTACGTTCGTGCCGTGTGTTTTATTTCACTCGTAAACACTTTCGTTCTTTTACTAACAATACAGTTGTAATGACATTCGGTTCGGGCAAATTCGGAGCTAAGGTTTGCAACCAGTCGCGTCGTGTGCTGAGGGCTTTAGTTGAAAAACAACAGAAGTAAATATGGTTAGTAAATGTTGCATATATAGCAGGCGTTAGTATTACAAAATAAATTATTACATACAAATTCATGATTTTTGTGAGTGTAGTCAAAATTTTGCAATCGATTTTTAAACTATTTCCAGCTGTCGAGCTGGGCACATATAATCTTTGTAGGTCCTGAATCTTTTGGAGTCCATGGGCCGCTTTGGATTATTGCAAGTACTAGGGGTGTAACGAATGTGCGATTTCTTACATTTTCAACAACAACATTGGTGAATGCTAATATCGGATTTTTAAATATGGCGCCTAATCTTAGCATATGGCATCAAAACTTTTATTCCTGAAGTTTAATATTCCTTTACTTCAATTTAATTACTAAATGCTTTATTTAAAAAAATATCGCTAAAAATATCATTTAAAGTAGTTTAGTGTAATTAAAAATTTGGTAATTTACTTAGCTCCATTGTGTGTTTAAAAAGTTGAAAGTTTATTTTGGTTTTTATATAATTGCTATTTTATATTGCACGTTCAAGTAGTAACTACAATAAAAATATTGTAAACCGAATCAGCTACATTTATTTCAGTTATTTTATAAATTATTTTCACTTTTCGTTGTACATTCGCAAGAAATGCGCATAATCTATTGCGTATGAGAATATTAAAAAACATGCGAATATATTTAGTTAACTTTATTAATTAACGTAGGTATTATTATTGTTCAGAATAATTTTTTGTTGAATATTGGAAATACAATTATTCTCTTATATCATAACTTATTTTCATTTGTTTTATAATATACCATCAACTTATATACTCTAAGCGTGTTTTTTTTTAAATTTGTCAGTGTTGTGAAGAAACTAAGTATCCCAGTAAACAATTTGGTGAAGTGCCCTATTTAGTGACGTTTCTATCACTATTTCACTTCAATTATAGTTCGCATCAACTTTATCTTCATTTGTATTCCGACAGGTGGAGTAATTTCGCCATTTGTAGCCGATAAAGTAGACATTTTATATGAAAAAATGTGAGAAACTGAACTATAAATGAACTCTTTAATGACAAAAAAGTCATGACGCATCTTCAATATGATGTCAAAGTGACTCCAAAATGTTTACTGGGATGTTAATATTCAAAGAGTTGAACTGATCAAAAGAGAGAAAGAAGTAGTTATTATAATTTAGAGGTCTTTAATTACTGAGTGCTAGACTAAATCTAAAGTATTCTGACTTCGAGTATGCGCTGTTTATTTTCAAAACGCTGGTTGTTTGTTTGCGCCACCTAAAATTAATTAATGAGCACTCGTTGCTGATTTAGTATTCTTAAGTTCTAAGTTACTTACGTTCTTTAAACGTAAACATTTACGTATATTTAACGTTTATTTAGTGGTGCGCCTTACTACACCATCCGCAATAGACGATTAAAGTATTCTTTACCTGTCTAGCCTATATAAACCTTTTGTAAAAACGGATACATCTTATGCAGATCTTAAATTTCATCTCTGGTCAAAGTTGTGAGGGTACCTGATATCTGTAAGACCAGTGTAATAATGATCAGTTTAAAAATAGGAGGTTTTCAAACATGAATCAATAAACGACTTGAGGAGTTCGACAAATCATACTTTTTGTATGGCATAAAAGAGCTAGAATTGTAATGGATTAAGTATATAATGAAGATTTTAAAAACTTTTGATCTGACGATTCAAATCCGTTTCTTTGAATTTAATTTACTGTTGAAGAGACAAAAGAATTTTTTTCCAGTGGTGTAAGTGCATTGGTTTGTGAATCATTTTACTTTCTGTTCTGCTGTATTTTTCAATTAATTTTAGTCATCCTAGTATTTTATAAAAGAGTTCACGGGCGTATACGACCACTGTACTAAAGACAATAAATATATATAAAAGTGTTTTTTTTATTATTAATTTGTAATTAAATTAGAAAAATATTTATGACTTAGAATAAGAAGGATAGAATAAAAATAAATAAGTATGTATACAAAATTTATTTAAAAAGAAAATAAAATTGTTGTATCTAAATATGTTTCTTTCCAAATTCAGATTGAACGTGAACTAGTGCTATCAAGTGGAGATAAAGATTCTAAAATTCCAATTCTTCATGAGTACAAGCGTAGACCAGGAGGTGCCGTTGCCCCTGATGCGCCTCCGAAACAGATGTCAGCCTGGGGCCAAGAATCGCCGCAACAAATGGTATGTTCAATGGTATGGTCTTTCTCGCATGTCGGTGAAGGTGAAACATGGGTACAGTGATTTGACGAAGTGAATCAACTATTGTTTAGACAATATATTGAATACATAACAAATGATATCCACCCACATCGATTAGTTTCGATGCTAGGCCACGCCTACTCTATTAGAATAGAATTACTACAACCTACGATGCTGCCATATTAATTTATAGAATTTTGAAGGTGAATCCAAACCAAGAAAATAATTCAGTGAGAAATGCAAGATGCGATATCGCTAACGAGTTCATATTTAATTAAGTCTTACTATAAGCCGCATAGGTAAAATTTTATACATTTTTAAACAATGATAAAGGATACCATTATCTAATTATCCTGAAAATTTGAAGTCGATTGACCGTTTCGGATCTGAAATATATTTAATCAAAGTTCGAACTATTTGTATGGAAAGCAATGAGGGTGAATGCGAGGTATATAAACATTTGACGCGTGTTACATCATTTTTTTTTATTATTTTTAACTAGCTAAACCAGGCTACACATCACTGTGGCTCTGTCTGATATAAAATGAATGGGAAAGTAAATAAAATACACTCACACACAAACACGGAAAGAAGTGAATTCGAAAAACGAAACAAGTGAATTCTACGTTGTGTCAAAATTTTAAGTCAAACGATCGACTACTTTCCAGTTTTGCAAGCACAAACATATGCTGGTTAAATATATATTACAGGGTGTCCCAAAATTCAACGATAAGCCGGCACCAGAATGTGGTCCTGCTCATGACTACACAAGAAAAAAAGAAAAAAAAAATTTATCTCATTTTGTTTAGGAATTAGAAAAAAAATTTAATTTTTTTTCGAAAATTGAAACACCTTAAGATCTTTTTAACTACCATGACCACAATTTTCCAAATATTTCTGATTTTTTTTTTGTATCGGCAACCTAAATAGCACTGCTTTTCACCACAACCATTAAAACTCCCAGAATGCTAGTAGTTTTTGCACAAAATTCAATCAAAATTATTTTTTTCCCTAAAATTTTTAAAGATTTTTACTTTTAGTCAACTTTAACTCATCGTGGTGTAAAAAAAAAGTATAAACACTACTATGGCAAGTTTTTTTAAAAGTTGGCGCAACTCTTTAGGATTCCAAAATGGTATAATACTCTAGGAAAACTAGCAATAAAAAAAAATTATGCATACTATTTCTAAACAAGAACCAAATTTCATAAATTGTTGTTGTTGATAGTTATCACTTTTACAATACCCAAAAGAGGTTTTTTATTGTTGAATGAATTAAAACAAATGGTACAAACAATTTTTCATTTATTTTATAAGTTTTATAGTTTATTGACATTATAGTAAATGGTCAAAATGTTTGCCACCTTAAAAAAAATCTTTTTATTCGTCGAGCATATCGTTTACCTTTCATATGATGTGCAACCTGAGTAATTTTTTGTCGAAGCTCGTCCAATGTTGCTACGGGTTTTGAATAAACTCTTTCTTTAAGACAACCCCAATAGAAGAAGTCCAGGGGGTTTAGATCGGGTGAATGGGGTGGCCATAAAATAGGACCAAGTCGTCCAATCCAACGCTCGCGTTGCGTTGGATTGGACGACTTGGTCCTATTTTATGGCCACCCCATTCACCCGATCTAAACCCTGGATACTCTTCGTTTAAGTATTCTCACACAGGACGACCATAGTGAGCTGGGCAACCATCATTTTGCAAACGAATGTTTTGTAAATCACTTATGGGCACGTCTTCTAATAATTCTGACAAGTCATTTTGTAAAAAGTTCAAATAACTATTGCCATCTAATTTCATTGTACCTCAAAGGGCCCAAGCACTTTTCCATTTAATATGCCCGTCCATAGGTTAATCTTGAATTGATATTGGGATTTGTCTGGTCTCATTAGGTGCGAATTTTCATTGCTTCAGCTATGTAGGTTATGAAGATTTAAATAACCATCTTTCTTGCAGGTTGTTTAATCCGACTATAGAATTTTACCTAAGAATTGGGGATCTTACCTGAGCTTTTGCAGCATAACACAGCAAAATGCGACCCGTTGTGGATATTATCCAATGGTAATAACGTCCGAAAAAAACAATCTTTTTTAAGGCGATGTTGTGCCTGTATTAATGCCGGTGGGAAACAATTGAAACATTGTAATAATGCAATAAATTTATAAAATGAATGAAAAATTGTTTGTACCATTTGTTTTAATTCATTCAACAATAAAAAACCTCTTTTGGGTATTGTAAAAGTGATAACTATCAACAACAATTTATGAAATATGGTTCTTGTTTAGAAATAGTATGCATAATTTTTTTTTATTGCTAGTTTTCCTAGAGTATTATACCATTTTGGAATCCTGAAGAGTTGCGCCAATTTTTAAAAAAACTTGCCATAGTAGTGTTCATACTTTTTTTTACACCACGATGAGTTAAAGTTGACTGAAAGTAAAAATCTTTAAAAATTTTAGGGAAAAAAATAATTTTGATTGAATTTTGTGCAAAAACTACTAGCATTCTGGGAGTTTTAATGGTTGTGGTGGATAGCAGTGCTATTTAGGTTGCCGATACAAAAAAAAAATCAGAAATATTTGGAAAATTGTGGTCATGGTAGTTAAAAAGATCTTAAGGTGTTTCAATTTTCGAAAAAAAAATATTTTTTTTTCTAATTCCTAAACAAAATGAGATAAAAATTTTTTTTCTTTTTTTCTTGTGTAGTCATGAGCAGGACCACCTTCTGGTGCCGGCTTATCGTTGAATTTTAGGACACCCTGTATATCTCTTTTATACAACAGAGCGTAAAACATATTCAACACAAAACTCTTATCCATAGAAAAAATAACTGACTTTACCCTTAATAGTACAGACATGTTACGTCATAAATATGGCCGACATCTGTAGCGCTAAAACTACAATTCGTATTTTTAATTGCTATACTTCCGCCAACATTTAGATATTTAATAAAATAACAACATCAATATACATTTATTACCATCAATCAATCAATCAATTTCAATCAACAATTGACAAATCGACCCCTAAAAAATGAGTACACTAGCCCCATTTATGCAAGTCAAGTGTAAATTTACCCGATGTCTGTAAGGCCAGTATAATAATGCTTAGTTTAAAAAGAGCAGGATTGTACTCAGATGAATGTACACAAGGTGTTTATTCGTTAACAATATAAAGAATAGAGTTATAAGTTCTGCGTGTGTATAAAGAGAACTACAATGATGGACCATTTCGTTATTTAAATAAGACAACGGAAAGTTGAATGTTTTATTATAAATGAACGTTTCTAATCTTTAATCATGGAATGGAACATAAATTATTGAACTTTCAATCGTATAAAATCAATTGTATTTATTCATAATAGAACCGACTTTGAAGAGCCTATCCGACATCCCCAGCCCCACCTTACATTTGAGTAGAGTCCCGATACAATTTATTTTCAATATCCTTACTAGTATAATGATTTTACAAAATATTACTTTGCCCCTGTCTAAAATTAGTATTCAGTCTGAGTTTATTGTCCTTTTAAATAAATTTCTAAATGAAGTAAAAGTCCTGGAAAAATGCGGTAAAAAGTGTCAGAGGATAAAGAAGACACCGGTGCATAATTAACGCTTATTGTTTTATAAGAAAATATATCTCTATCTATTGTAAAGGCATGTACCCTATGTTTATATTGAACATGTGTAGGTGTAGTCTTACTTATACTGATGAGCGTTATATGAATGTGTATTTATAAATAAATATAAAATGTTAAATGTTTTACTTCTGTGGTTTGAATATAAATGAAATTTAGTTGTCTGCATGAATACCAACATGATAATATTAAAAAAATTCACAGAAACTGAAATGGGTGAATATTTATTTGTATATATATGTCTCAAAATTAGAACTGCTGGAAACTGAAATGGGTGAATATTTATTTGTATATATATGTCTCAAAATTAGAACTGCTGGGTATATAAAAAGACATCCGACTTCGAATAATTTTAGTAATTCAACTAAATCAAATACTAAGACATTTTAAGACATTGTGTGTAATAGAAAAATGAAGGAATGTATATGTATAAAGAAATGATCTAAAATTTAAGTTGAAATTCAAATTCAAGCGAATCTAATTGTATATTAAAAACCAAAATAATTTTTTTTATCTATCTTTAGTGTGTATTTCCAGATTCCAATTTTATTCACTGCAAATTTATCTGTATTTTGTATTTGAATTTATCAGTTAATGTGTGTGTCGTTAGACTTAACATTCTTTCAATATTAAATGACGTAATTACATCTTATTACTAAATTAAACGTAAAACTATTATAGCATTTTACTAATTTAAAAGCACTTTCTGATTCTTATGCTCTTGTTCCTATATCTTCTTGCTCTTCCTTCTTTCTCACCGTTTCCTCTTTCTCCTTTCTTGTTGCTTGTACCTCCATCACTCACCTCTAGCTTTCCTTGGCTCCGTATTCAGCGGAAATTTATCCTAGACTTTGTTCAATTTATTGTTAATTTGCTGTAGTCCAGTATAAATTTGATGCAGATTGGCTTTGAGGATCCCCGTTGAAATGGGCCTTTGCCCAGTATAGATAAATTGAGTTGTGAACAATTAAATTCTTAAATTCTTGAAAAAGCATATTATATACGGGGTGTGGCTATTTTTAAACGATTCTGATTTTTGTAAAACGTTTTAATTTTAATTAATACATATTTAATTATTATCCCCTTTAATATACATCCCACCTTTATCACTACATGGCTCCATGTGCATTTTCCTTGGCTGGAAACTGTGCTGGAAGTCTTCTTCTGTGGGCTCGTTCCTGACGCGTGCAGTTTTTTTCTTGACAGCTGCAATGGGCTGAACTGTAATTTTGTTAATGCAGATTTGACCTTTGGGAATAGATAAAAGTCACATGGCGTTAGCTCAAACGAATAGGGCGGATGGTCTAACAGTGAGATGTTATACTTTGCTAGAAAAGTCTTCGATTGTGAGAATTTTACCTCACGAATTCTTTGCCAATTCCTGCAGTTTCACCAATCGCATAAAGAGACGGATCGACGATCAGATCTGATCAGGTTATTGCTTTTTTCAATATTTTTGACCGTTTTTTGACGCGCAAAAACGTCTCGGGCGTGCATCATCTTCAACGTCTTCTCGGCCATCTTGCACTTAAACCACTCAGAAACACTCAAATTCACAGCCAATTTTAATAAAAGATAAGTTTCACTAGCGATTTTTTGAGTTTCTTTTCTTTTACAGTTTATTGCTGTATTAAAATACTTTCGATTATTTCAGCATTCGACTCTTTCAGTAGATTCACATTAACACACTTTATCATGACAGAAAGATTATGTACCAGAAATATTTCATAGTTAATATTTATAATATGGTTCATAAATCTTAATATATATAAATTACGTGTCACGTTGTTTGTCCGTGTTTGTCCGCTATGGACTCCTAAACTACTTAACCGATTTTAATCAAATTTGTACACCGTGTGCAGTTTGATCCAACTTGAAAGATAGGATAGCTTACATCTCAATTTATGATTGCAATATTATCTTATTGCAAATTATTTGTCTATTAATTATCTGTTAGCTCCAAACGATTGTAAAAGATGGCGACATCTGTTGACTAGATTGAGTAAATATTCAATAGATGGCGCTATGTAATGTAATATGACAAAAACGTTAGTCACAGCAACGCGTGGCCGGGACAGCTAGTTGTATATAAATGTACCGCACTTTCGTTCTACTCTTAGTCCTGTATATCCGGAACATATTTGGTTACATGCATCTTCGTAAGGGGAATATGATACAGAAATATAATATGCACTTTTATTATTCACAATATAGGGATGTATTGATAAAGATTGAAACAGACGCTTTACTTTATTATATAGTGTACTAACGCGAAACAACTCAAATACTCTCTACTGTAGAAGTAGACTGCAGTGTGAGAAACTAACACAGCTCAAAAGAAAAAAATTATTCACTTTTTTATTAATTCACGATACAGAACGATGTTAAATATGGGCACCCTCTACTCAACAAAATTGAAATCATTTGATTATCATTTATACTTTACGAAATATAAATACAACAAATCTTTTGTGTGGTCCGTGTTGTACTCTTAAATGCTGCGCGTCAAAATTGTCCACATTTGTAAAGAATCGCGTTCTTGCTTCATCAACACATTTATCAATTCAACAATTCATCATCTTCTCACACATTTCAACCACTGATATTTCCTTATGTACGTTCCTAGAATTTTGTACATATAAAATAAAATTTATATAAAAATACATTTTATTCTTAGCTTTTGTTATAAACACAATAACTATTTAACGTTCAACAATATTTTAATTAAAAAATAAATTACACATTAATAAATTACAGTTTTAAAAAAAATGGTGGAATTCGCTTTAGAAAATGTAATTATTTGTTTAGTTTTATTCTTAATCCAGGAATGTTTAGAGATATTTATAAACAATTAAATGAATCATTTTGATTACCAATTTTGTTTTAAAATAATTGTGTTTCATGTGTGTGTGTGTGTAGTTTTGCGTGTGCTTGTATATGTGTAGAATATTCAGGTGATTTTTTTAAGTTTACAGGCAGGTGAAATGTGGAAGAAATAGGATGTAGTTGTCCATTGTTTTCGTTCCTATTAAAAAGAGTTATTTTGTTTTTTCTTTAATGGCCCCATTGACGACATATCTCGTTACTACTAAATATACTAAATGAATAAAATATCTTACAGAATTCATCGCAATACACAAATGAGATATCGTACAACCGAGGCCAGGATAATTCGTATGCTGTCAATTATCCAGGCGCGTCATCTGCCACAGGGGCAGTGCCCCGAACATATCCACAACAAATCACTGAAGTTCCAAGATCGTCAAGAATTCCGCCTAAAGAAGAGGCAACCAATGATGTCAAAGAACCGAAAAAAACTGTGAGTAAAACGTATCACACACTGAAAGACATGTTATCCCGATTCAAAAGTAAGGACCAGGAAGAAAATAAGGACGACCCTGGGTTGAATAATGTAGCTGATGAATTAAGGAAAAGTTTGCGAGATAGAAATCAGGATCTAGAGCAACAGAATTATGGGTATCAACTTCAAGCACAATATATGAGGTAAACATTTCTTTATATTTACTTGTCATTCAGTGGCGTAGCTACCGGCCCCGGGCTACAGGGGCCCTAAATGTGTGTAATCAAATATTCGCCTTTATTTCTTCATTATTTGAAATCATTAATCCTGTTTTTAAAGCTCTACAGCATGAAATTAATGACTTACAGAATGCTAGCATTTTACTAAGTAATCTTTTGAATAGACTGAGCGAAATAAGAAATCAAAATTCATTCCATGGTTTACTGAACGAGTCCAGAGATCTAGCAAAAGAGTAGGGAGTAACGAAGCGTTTTTTTGATGAGTTATCAAAAGATGAGAGAATTTCAGATCCTGAATCATACTTCAAAGTTAATGTGTACTAATGCTGTTTAGATAATTTCTCAAACTATGCAAAGATTTCAAAGCCTCTGTGATCGAAGTAATATGTTTGAAGTATTTCAACCGGAGAAACTCTTATCATTTTCAAACGAAATAATAAAAAAGTATGCCAGAAAACTGTGTGCTAAATACAGTAAAGACATGTCAGTTAATCTTTCCTAATCCTAATAATTAATTGTTTTGAAAACATGTTTAAAATCTGAAATTCAGAAAATTCATTCTATTAAGGAATTCATAGAATTATTGCTGATAAAATTCAATAGTCTTGCATGCAGTTTTCTGGAGGTAATAACAGCATGCTTTCTATTTTGGACCCTTTCGGTTACAACTTCAACGGCTGAAAGAAGTTTTTCAAAATTAAAACTGATAACAAATATTCTAAGGACTTCTTTGGGACAGGAAAGGCTATCAGACTTGTCACTATTGTTTATAGAGGCAGAAAATTTAGAGAAACTAAAATCGTCTTCAGCTATGAATGATTTATTAATTAAGTTCGCCGAACAAAAGGCAAGAAAAATGTATATTTCATTTGAATTGTTTGGCTAGCTTAGTTCCTAGGAGTATTAATTGTAATTAATAACGTATAATCTATATATATAATTATTTTAATTCAATGCGAGCGTTTTTGTTTCTTTTGTGAAAAATCTTTACCCATCATTTAGGCCCCCAACATATTTTAATACAGTGCCCCTGAAATTATATCTGTTTCTAACTCCGTCAAATTTAATATCAGATACAACACTGAAACTTTAAACCAAAGTCAACCGAATATACTTGCTCCATTACGACCGTCTCAAGATTTACCACCTCGCCCACACTCCCAAATGCTCGAGGGGGCTCACAGAGCTCTGCCAATGCCTCCTGATAGAGGATACGCTCGTCCTAATAGCAGATATGTACCCCCCGAACCACCACGACAGGAAACAAGAAGCCCTCAACAAATAGCAAGAGAATCTTTACGACAAAAATGTTTTCTTGAAAGTCGACGGGCAGCGTCGCAACCTCAGTTAGCCGGTAAGTATTTAAAAGGGCTTGTGTCTTATGTCTTAATTTCTATAAAACTGTCCTAAACCTCAAATGTTCAATTATTTTTTATTAACTCCTTATATGTTAGGAGATATTAACAATTAAAAAAGTCATTTTGTCTCTTTAATTATTAAAGGGATTCAACGCTGTACACATTCCAAATGCATGTGACATCACAACCGCTAGTTGCTATCTCTTTTATACAACAGAGCATAAAAGAGATATATTCTTGACAGAACTCTGTGCAGTTTACAGGTTACCACCCTTACAGCTCATAAATCTCTGCTATATGTATTTATTTATCAAATATTATTTACAGTTATTTCAAGGAACAATAAAATTTCAATATTATGTCTGCCGTAACAGGGTTAAATAAAATAAAAACCTATTATTCTTTGACTTAACTTGATTATTTCGACTACCAACACCTACAAAACATTACCGCAGCACTGATCTACTCAACAAATAACTGACGATAAAATGCATTTCACTTCATACAAATGGCCGACCATTTCTAGTGCTAAAATTACAATTCAAATTTTTAATTGCTATATCTCCATCAACATTTAGATATTTAATAAAATAGACACGCCAATACACATTTATTAACATCAATTTCAATCAACAATTGAAAAATCGACCACTAAAAAATAAGGACCTAGCCCATTAGAGGCAGTTGTCTCATCATCAAAGTCATTGACCATAAATATTTATTTTCTGTGTAGGTGACGAAATAAATATAGATAGACCTCCTAATTTACCCAATATGCAGCAAAGAAGAGGTTCCCATGGCAATATTATAGAAGTGGCAATTCCAATTGATGAGAAGGATAGCGATGATGGAGGATTTAGAGATCGTCCTGGTTCAACTCGAATACTCGATCAAAACTACAGCCAAAGTACGCCAAATAACACATCACAAAATCAAAATAAACCTCAATCCCAACAAATGTACCAACAGAACTTGCAAAATGTTGATAGCTACATACAAACTTCATCTATAACCCAAACTTATGGGCAAAATCCACACATTATGAAACCAGCTGGACAAGTTTATGGACAAACTGTTGAAAACTACACCCAAAACCAACAGTCAGTTCAAAACTACGGCCATAATAATCCAAATGTATCAGCGTTATCTCAAAGTGTAACAAAGTCTGAACCATATAATCCAAATCAAAGTCACGTTACACAAAATACTCCTAAAGTTGAGTTCGATCGAAATTCGTCAAACGTTAAAACAAATGGAATACAAAGTTTCGCTCAAAAATCTGAACCATACAACACGCACAAATTGGATACTGATGCATATTTACAAGTGCAGAAAACAGCAACCAATGACACCGCCAGAAAACAAATTTCAAACTCCGCTGCAAGTTCAGATTACGATAAAAATGGTGGCCAGTCTTCTAATGTAGATTCTGGGAGGGGAAGTGCTGCCTATTCCAGTGGAAGGAAGGAACAAAAAAGTGCACAAGCGTTGGATACCAGCACGGAATCTAGTGATACGACTCAGAATGCAGCTACAGGCAACTTTAATGATCTCCGCAACCAAGGTTAGAAAGTGATTCTCTAAGATTTTACAAATTATAAATTCGGTCTGAAAATTTTATCGATTTTATTTTACAGGTAATGATACGGAATGGGTGGATATAGTAGATTCAGAATTAAGACATATTTTAGAACCACAATTACATGGGCTTTCCTTACGGGGAGCCGGAGCTCCAGGAGGTTCAACATTAAGTGGAAGTGTGTCTTCAGTTACACCGCCTTTACCTCCGCTATCTCCAGGTTAGTTTTCATATTTGAATATGTTATTCGAGCGAGGTTTCTTACTTTTCATTTACTGCAGGAGGCTCAACGCCACGACACTCCGGTCGCTATAAAGCAGCAGCAACATTTCCATATGGCACAAAACCAGATTATTCTATGGTGAAGCCTGAATATGGCTTGGATAGTTATAATCGTGGAGGTCGGAGTCAAGGGGGTCCATTGGGGCCTTCTAGAGCTGGATGGCCTGGTAGTACTGTTCAAAAACATCAACGAACAACAACAAAAAAAGATCAACACCAAGGAAACGTGAAAAGACATTGTAAGTTTTTTTCTAATTATCTTTCCCTCTATATGAATGAAATTATTTATTTATTTGTAATTCTTTGATAGTATTTGGATTGGATAATGACGTCACGTCTACAACTACGCGGTCGTTAGATTTAGAGTCAATGCTAGGAGGTCGAAGTCCTACTGACAGCGAAGCTGACACAGAAGGTCTACGAGATATTCGAAGTCAACTAGAAGGACTAGAGAATATGTACATACATTCTAATAATAATCAATGAAATATGTAAATACTTTTTAATTAATATTTATTGATCATTTTGAATTAGGTATTCCGAAGTTTTACGTATGCTGGGAGTCCGCAGAGGAATTCCTGGGGGAACACCGGGCAGTAATAGATATTTTAATGAACGAGGTGGACCGAAGAGACGACATGGAAGTGTGTCTTCCTTGCCATCGAGTTCTGTAAGCAGCAGACCGTTGCGGGACAGAAGACGCTCGGAAGAACGGAAGAAAGTCAAAGATATTAGAGTATGAAAATTATTAATGATTTATCAAAAGGACACAAATTAAATAACCCAATAGAGTGTAGTACCTTGTTAATTCGATACAGCCGTTATCGAATGTCAATATAGGCAGTATAGTCAATCTAGATAAAAATGTTAAATCTTTAAAAAATACAGAGTAGAAAAAATAAAAATTAGAAAAACTGCTCAATGTAGTCTGATTATTGAGTGTGTAGATTTTGATCAGCTGAACCGAGTGCTTAAACTTTGTATTTTAATCTTTGTTGTATTTAATTGTAATACATATGGTTAACAGATTCAATATTTACATACTGTTGATAATAAAAATTTATTTCTGAAATTAGGTTGCAACCTTTAACCTATTGATAGTAATTCTCGCTAAATATGATAAGATTTTAGTCCATTTCAAACTGACGGTATCTTTTTTATAGGGAATTAATAAACGGTTTCAACGTTTGGAATCTCACGTTGTGACATTGGCCCGTAGTGTTGCTCATTTATCATCTGAAATGCGAACTCAACACTTGGTTATGCAAGAGATGGAAGGTATACGTGGAGACATTGCGGCCCTACGATCCCAAGCTACAAGAGGAGCGCCTCTTAGAGGTCCAAATAATGCACCAGAACCTCCAAACCTCACCAACCCAAATCGGGTAAAAAAACTTACTAAATTCTTTGGTGAAGATCCTCCATTGATGAGACTGTTTCTTAAGAAACTTGGGTATGAGGTTAGTTCTTAATAATCGACTTTGTCTGCTTTCTTAGCGTTGATAAGTGTATATACTGGGGCTTTCGGATATATGTTTCCATCGCGAGGCATTTAACAGGTTCCTTTTTTATGAAAATATATATAAATTTAACAATGTTTTTTTCAGAAATATGCGCCTTTGTTCGAGAACGAACGAGTAGGTATGGTGGAACTGCCCTATCTAGGAGAGGAACGGCTTCAGAGACTCGGTGTTCCTCTAGGACCTCGATTAAGGATTCTCCAGGAAGCTCAAATATCGTTATGTAAAGACACTACTCTTTGTATAGTATAAATATATTATAAAATATGGTTGTAAATAAATTTAGAATATAGTCGTTGCGTATCGGGAATCTAGATCATTTAAAATTCAATCCTTTTTTGTCATACAAGAAAAAAATAACTTCAAAAACATAGACGTACATCGTATATGGTATACGTCCATTACTTCCTACTCAACAATACATGATATATATTCATGTTAAAGACTAAACTAGAATGATTTAGATTTCTCGTTATGCATACACATACAACTGCATAATATTAAGTCGCTATAAAACTTGGTGCAATCGTCTTATTTAATAATGGCTATTGAGCTAGTTACATATTTATTCAGACCAACGTAATAGATATCACATTTTAAATATTTTGTTCTAAAAATTAAGAGATGTATCTTCTGCATTAGCAGCTATTTTAGACAAGAAAATCATTCTGTAATTATTAGGACTCTTAGAAGATATTTCTAGAGGTGACTATTATTGAAATACTTGTCATAAAATCAAAGTTAGCTGCACAATTTTATATTTTTCAAGACTTTGTATTGAAAGTCTTGGTATTTAAGTATACAAATTGTTGAATATTGATATCAACGGGATTTCTATATTAATATAGGTATTCCTTTATTCTAGGTTTATCTATCATTATCTCTAACTATGCATGTCAAGAAGTTTCTTTGTACGAATAAGTACTGTTTAGCTAAGTTTTGAAAACTTATAACTGCTAGTCTGGTAAATGCAATATAAGCTGAGCAATAAAGATATCGACTGACTATTCACCATCAACATTCCATGAATTAAGCTATTATCACTTTATGTCAAAATCTATTTATTATAAAGAAATACTGTTCATGACAAGAATTATGAACTAGCTCTTTATCAAATTATATTAACCAAAGAATTTTAACATATGCTCTGTATTTAATTAATGAATCAAATACAAGTACGGACGTGTTATAGATAATACACACTAAAATGAAGACCTTCATGTTTATCAATCATTATATATTTTGATTTTTAAGTACAAATGTTGTACAAGCACATATATACGTATCTAAAATTTAAGTGCATACGATCTTCGACCTGTAAATTATTAAATTAGTAAAAGAATTGATAATTTTAAGATATTTTATAATTATTTTAATTACACTTAACAAATATTATTATTTATTCTTTATTTCAAAAGTTGAGAAGTTAAACTTCTTATATATTTAAAATTATTAATGAGTTATGTATTATGAATAACTATCATGACTTCTTGTGCTTACACGGCCCTTTTAGATCAATAATAGTTAAACTGCATTCCCTTTTCAGCAAACAGTAATAATTATTATACTACATATTATTGTATATATCGTTAATATTATTTTGTGTTAGTTTTATTTTACATATAATTTGTATACATATTTTTATATTTATTTAAAAATATTTTATATATTTTGTAATATTTAATTTTTTTATTTCTGCTGAATCAATATTCCCACTCCAATCCCAAATCTTAAAGTTCAATCTATTTAAGGAGGCTCTGGACAAATCGGATTATAAACCTATTCTGTATCCCCTCAATTATGTTTGTAAACATAAATTCTAGAAGATTAGAAAATACATTAAGTCCTAAATGAAGCCGTATGACTCTGATTCGGTAGAGATTGCAACTGGATATAGAAGAATTGAAGGTTTATGTATTTGTGACTGAAAATAATACAATATAAGGATCATCACTAAAGGAAAGAAAGAAATTCTGTATGTAAACAATTCAATTTGAGATATAGGACCTAAAACAGAAAGAAAACGTATCTTTTTGAAGAAATCCTCACTTAACTTTTAAGCCTTGGTTCATTAATAATTTAATTAATTATTATAATATTAATTTATACTGATGTGAACAAAATAACAATTTAGTTTATAATCTTTTTCTAGCCTTAGTTTTCGCAAAAGTATCAATGAATCAGCTGTAAATACTTCTGTTAGGTCGCATTCTAGAACTTCATATTTTCTCATTATTTCTTTACAGAATTGGTGAATAGTCCATTCCTTAGATAATTCAGGTAGAAGTAGGTGGTAAATATTAAAAAATTGAATGGAAAAGTTGGGGCCTATTATATCAGAATATTTACTTTGGAATTGGTCACACTTTTGTAATAAAGTTGTTTCATCTACATCCAGTAAAAATGTTGGTGTTAGAAAATTGAATATTTGACTAACTGCACCCACACCACTAAAACGTGCTTTTAATTGACCTATTATTGTGTCTAGTACATTATTGAAAATAGTAATTTTAAATATTTCTTCCCTGCTTCAAAATCGGTATGCGCACCGTACTATGTTTTTACTTATATCACTTTTTCTATCTTATTGAGATCAATTATTATGATGTTTTAATAGTAGACCAAAGGAAATATACATCTGCCTTTTCTGTATACTGTTAGCGATATTGCGCTCTAAGACTCTTAGTACAATCCTGCAGCTACTTTTGTTTCAGCTTAATCTCAACATAAACAATTCTAGAATGCGTACCTCTGCCTGAGAGAATTACGTAATAGACTTAGACCCTTGCCTGGTCCATACTTCCCCCCTCCCTCATGTTTAGTGATAAATTTGTACACAAGTGAGTATGAAATACACTCTCAATAAAAAAAATTCATTCCTATTTAGAATTTTTGTTATTGTTTATGTTTTTGTTATAAAAGTTTTGTATGCATTGTCGGGAATAACTATTTACTAAGAGTATTACTTCACTGTGAAACCGTTAAAATATAAATATAAGTCATAAAAGTTCGAGGGCCCCCTGAGCTTGGGGGGTGCACTGCACCGAATCGCCCATACCTAGCTACGCCAGTGTTTATGAACCAATACCATTTTCGATTAAAGCATAAAATAAAAGCAGAAGCTGGAATAAATGGGTTTTTATATACCAGGGAAAGGTTTGTTTCTCGACTAAAATGCTTTCTCATCATTAGAAACTTTACCTGTCACGATATTTACACATTTATATATATATTAAAATTAGACAATACTTCTCTAAACCAAGTTAAACCACTAATAAATACGTCTAATGTTCCCCACGCCCTTCAAAATGTTACAAAATGAGGCACTTATAATGAACTCAATCCGGGCACACAACCCTATTAATAAAGAGTATTTATATATTATTAATTTTCTTTTAGTTCCAAATTATAGTTAAAATAGAGATGATATTATCATATGTCGTACTTATGCATTTAAAATAAATCGAGTAGTTTAATATTTTCGGTAATGCATTTGTTTTGTTAGTTTTAATCTTGTTCAAATATATTATTAGCTGTTACTAGTCAATTTAGAATAACACATTGGACCCTTGCATCCTTAAACATAGCACAACTGTATTGATATAAGATCAAATATATTTTACAAATCGTCATTTACAGTTCTGATCTTGAAGCATTTAAATAAGCTGGAAATATATTTCAAATTATAATGTTGTATAAATGTGTTGTTGCACTTCTGGTTTTGGGATACGTTCACGCAGAAGTTGTGAATTTGAGATCCTGCCCTAATGAACGTAAGTATTTTAATAATTATCAAAAGAATAATTGAATATTTGTGAGGAATATGGTGGATATTCCTAGCGATAATCATGGGCAAAATTGAAGTACAAACTGTACGTACAATTCATATATGATAAGTATTTTATTTTTTTCTAAGATTATAATCAATACATGTATCCTTTAATATACATATTTTAAGAAGTTTCTTATATTATCATTAAATAAAGAAATTTCAAATGATTTACTAATATATTATGTATAGTCCAAATTATGATAGTTCCGCGGCGGCTTATACTTAAAAGAGGTTATAATATATAATAATTATATAGGCCGAACTATCGTAATTTGAACTATATTAAATTTATGTCGGAAGATAACTTTTATTATGTAATTTTATATTAAACTAGCTGTCCCGGCCACGCGTTGCTGTGACTAACGTTTTTGTCATATTACATAACATAGCGCCATCTATTGAATATTTACTCAATCTAGTCAACAGATTTCGATTTACTCAACAGAATATTTACTCAATCTAGTCAACAGATGTTGCCATCATCGTCGCCCGATGTCATATGTCATATACAGATAATTAATAGACAAATAATTAGCAATAAGATAAATAAATTGAGATGTAAGCTATCCTATCTTTCAAGTTGGGTCAAACTGCACACGGTGTACAAATTTCATTAAAATCGGTTAAGTAGTTTAGGAGTCCATAGCGGACAACACAGTGACACGTAATTTATATATATTGAAATAATCTACATAAAAACAAAAAAGTGTTATTATTGTGTAACTAAATACTATCCTAAAACAAATAAAGTACCTACTATATAGAAAACAACTACAAAATGAAACTGTGTTTAAAAAGTAATATTACGATGATAATTATATCGCATAAACAAATTAGCGCTGCATTCAACCGTTCAGTAGGGAGCCGACCGCGCGAGTGACCCGCGCGGCATG
The DNA here is from genome assembly GCA_963678705.1 of Panorpa germanica. NCBI lineage: Eukaryota > Metazoa > Arthropoda > Insecta > Mecoptera > Panorpidae > Panorpa > Panorpa germanica. Next base: position 14,392,658 of record OY783206.1, read on the forward strand.
GTATCTCGTTGAGCTACACCCCCCTCCCGGCTTGCCCGCAAGCACCGCCTTTCTCCCGCCGCGCCGGCCAGCGCAGAGAGCGAGTTGGTTTTGTTTGGGAGTTATTTATCATTGTAATCTTTAAAGTTTTTTGTTGAAATACCATAAAAACGGTTTTTGTGAGTTAATCTTAAAAGATAGACATATACTATCGCGGACTGTTTTTTAGATCATTAAAAGAGCTATTATTCTTTAATACATATTTTTTGTGTTTCTTGAACCGTTTTCACGGCGCACGCAACGGAAGGCTTCAAAGATGAAATAATTTCTCCCGTTTTTTACACATTTACCACTATATCTTTGCTCCTATTGGTCGTAGCGTGATGTTATATAGCCTATAGCCTTCCTCGATAACTGGACTATCCAACACAAAAAGAATTATTCAATTCGAACCAGTAGTTTCGGAGATTAGCGCGTTCAAACAAACAAACTCTGTCGCTTTATAATATTTTTTTTTTATATTTATTCACTTATTGGCCTTGACTTTCTTTCGTCATAGCCACCAACAATCTTTTTTAAATACATCTTTTATAATTTATAATTTAATTTTACAAATTTATAAATATTTTAATATTTCACTAATTAATTTCCGTCCGTTCCACTGTATAATATCAATTTCTAGAAACCTTATTTACGAATAGACGCTATTTAATAATTATAATTTTATATGTTACTCTAATATGTATGCTCTTATATTATATTATTTTTATAATTTCGCTATTTTTTTCTTCCTCTCTCTATATTTTCAAATATAGAAAATTTATTTGAATCCGTCATGAATTTATTTCTTTCTTCATTTTTATTTTCACTAAAATTTTGTGATACTAATAATTTAGAGTTGAATTGAATTTTTGGTACTTTTATGGACCTCTGAGAATTATTTTCTGTTTGTTCCTCGTCATTATCTTGTTCATTTTTTCTGTAATTGTTCCTTGTATTATAAGTTCTAGGTGTAGAATTTGTAATATAATTAATGAAACTTTGTTCTTTCTCATTCTGTTTAGTTTCAATTTTATTATCATTTATATTATTTTGTTTTTTAATATTTTCCTTTTTACAGTTTCTATCTAAATATGTTCTTTTTCTAATGGGTGCTGGCTTATATGGTACCGTATGGTTATATCTTAAACATTTATAACATTGTCTCGTATTTTTAATAAATGGTTCACAGAGTAATTTAGCATTCCAAATATAAATATATTGAGGTAAATTTTGGCCTTCAAAGAAAATGATAATATTTCTAGAGTCCTCATATTTAATTTCATCTTCAACTTTCACTCTCCTTTTTAATCTCCTTATGGAGTGGATTTTATACGGGTCACTATAAATGTTTTCTTTTAATTCTTCCTCCGAAAATTCAATATCTACATTTTTGATAATTCCAATTCTTGTAATCCAAAACATTGGTATAAACATATCAACTCCTGATGTTTTCTTGTTATTTAATTTCACTAACATATTAGCTGATTTAGGATTTTTACATACCGCCATTATTCTATTTTTCCCTATTTTCTTTATTTCTGTAATATCTTTTCCATATTCTGAATTATATAGCATTTTTGCTGTTTTTAATGTACTGATCCCATATTTTTCATTTAGAATATCTTCTTTCTGAATCATAATTTTATAAGAAGATAAAGTTAAATTATCTTCATTGTATAAATTTATATTGGGGTCAACTCCCACTTTCCCCTCAGAATTCAAATTCATTTTTTAAATTCAGAAAATTTGAATATTAAAATAATAATATTTTAGATAATGCAATTTTACTTTAAATTTAAATTTACTTTTTAATTAATTTATATATATGTATATTTAATAATATTAGTTCAATTAAATTATTTTAAGGAAACAAACAAAACACGTCTATCACGTATCGAATGACTACTCGATTGTGCTTTATAATATTTCTCCCGTTTTTTACACATTTACCACTATATCTTTGCTCCTATTGGTCGTAGCGTGATGTTATATAGCCTATAGCCTTCCTCGATAACTGGACTATCCAACACAAAAAGAATTATTCAATTCGAACCAGTAGTTTCGGAGATTAGCGCGTTCAAACAAACAAACTCTGTCGCTTTATAATATTAGTATAGATTAACCTTAATATGTTATGTAAAAAGCTAACTTTTTTATGTTGATTAAACTTTAAATATGTGTAACTGCGTTTACATCTAATCAAATGAGGTAAAATATTTTTCGGGAATTGCCCATTTAAAAACATTATTTTGCATCATGTTATAAAACCCAGAAACGCTATTACGAGTATTATTAGTTCAAAAGGTCAAGCAAACTGATAAGACATTAACAAAATCAACTCAGTTGTTGACTTATTATTTTCTTATCAAAACAAGTCAGTTCGAAGTCCAAGCCACACAAGGCTTGAATTATTTTCAACTTAGCAAAAAATACATCAAATACTGCAAAATGAATATGAAGTACGAGTATAAAAACATTTCATTTATTTTCAGAAACATCATGCCAAGTGCACGAGGTCAGAGTAAACCCGTGTGCTGAAGCTGCTACCGGTAAACCTTGCAGAATTAAGCGGGGCAAGTCAGCGGAGATATCATTTGATATTACTCCAGGTGTGTATCTATTTATTTAATGTTTTTGCCAATCTCCAATTTAATTAACTTATTTTTCAATTACATTCTAAATTTAAAACAAAAGGGATTTTATTTCTTTTATTCCTCTTCTCGTGTCTTTAAATGTTCTTGTTTCCTTCCTTGTCTCCTCTCAACAATTCACAATTCCCACCTCATATGCTCCAATGTCTCCTCTTCTCTCTTACAAGTTCTGTAGATTGTCCCCTAAATTTTGTTTCTATACTATACCTATTTCCCTAATTCTCTTGTACTACTTGAATCTTTTCTTGTAAGTATGCCGGTAATTGTCTCTCGTAATTTTAGTTCTCGTTGTACTTCGCCTGATCAATTTTTGCTATCCTTTTTTGCTGCTGTACCTTCACATCCCTGTTCCTCTACTCAACCTCCACACTTAAGAGTGGAGACTCTTTTCTTCTTCTTTTCAAATGATAGAATTTTAATATTTTCCAGAATTCGGCGCAACGAAAGTCTACACACAGGCTTATTGGCCCACCGCTGTTGCAGACCTTCCTCTGGTTGGAATGAACAATAATGCCTGTGATGCTATGCCCTGTCCTTTGGTCGCCAACGAGAAATCGACCTTCACAACCAATTTAGACATCCAAAAGAACTTCCCTTCTGTAAATATATAAATATTTAATTATTATACGTTGTTTTTAAATGCTTGTATTCAAATTGAGGAGATTTTATATCTTCTGTCAGATTAGAAAATCAAAAACATCAACTCAACCACTCAAAATATCTAATTATTGATAATTCTTTTTTCAGGGCATTTATGATGTGAAATGGAAACTTTATGACGAAGACAACGCAGCAAACTTGTGCTGCTTCATTGTAAAGATCAAGTTGTATAAATAAAGTAATCTTTAATTACATATTACTCCTCCTTATTGTTTTTAATTCTGTGTGCGAATTGAATTTGTAAATTTACATAAAAATGTAGGTGTATTAAAATACAATTTGCATTTGATAATCAGAATGCGCTTGTTATTTATTTCGTTTTATTTTAAATTAGAATTACTTTAACAATATTCTTTTAGGCTCTTGATTATGTTCGGACGCCTATGTATATAACAAAAGTAAATGTAAGTGTTTAAATTTAATCTATTTTTATGTTGAAATTTATTTATTTTGCTAATGCACTTAGGGCCTTATTCTGTAAAGTATTTCCACTGGTGAAAAAAATTCATCGCTATAAAACGACGTCATAAAAGCGATGATTTCTTATTTGGTATTCTGTAAGAAATTTCCATCGATTTTATTTTTCTCGATGGAAAAAATCGACTATAAGGTCGCCTTTAGCGGTGAATTTAAAATTTTTAATTTTTTTAAATTCTTTAAAATTTTCCATCGCTGTATTTTTTGTAACTGTCAAACAATTTGAATTATAATTTGAATTTCAGTAAAAACAATTTAATACACAGTATATGTATAGTCATATGAATATAAAAATATAAATATATCAGTAAGTGAGGTTATGTTGCTTATCAATTGACTTGAACAGTTGACATGTATTCGTACTTGTCAAGTGTTTGAATTTTTAAATATTTGAATATTCTGAATGCCGTGATTGGTCGAATATTTTTAAAATTGATGACGTCTTAAAGTACGTCACTATACTTTTTCACCGCTGTATATTATACTTACAAAAATAGGTCCTTATTTTTATTTAACAGAATTAAAGCTGTTAATTCTTTTTAATACCAAATTAATCTATTATATTTTATTATAATTATTGTTCAAATTAAGCCCTGCAACATAACTTTAAAGTTGTGCAATGGTCCGCATGGAGGCGACACATGTACCTTTTCAAAACGTTTTCACCTGTTATCTATAAAATGGCGGGCACTAAGTGGGGAACGCTGTCTGTTAATAATATTATTTACCTTGAATTATAAAAACAGTTGCAATTGGAATGAAAGAAAATAAACATCATTTATAAACTATAGTTAGTTAGTTATATGTGTTCTGCTACTTCATTATTGTTATAGTATATATATATATTTATTTAATTATTTGTGCTAACAAGTGTTGATACTCCGTTTATCTAACTTCAATAAGGAATTATTAGTGATTTGTGTTTGTTGTATTGAATCGTTTTTTATCTTGACAATAGATTAGTGACTCTCAATGTATTTATTTAATAATCATTTATAATTGTGTGTTATTTAAAACTATGAATAAGTGATTTATATATCGTGAGAAAAAATTCGATTTGATTTACACAATTGAGCAAGGTTAGTTTTTACTTTTTTTACTTTAATTTTTATGATGTCTAATTATATAGAAAATATTAATTCTATGTAATTATTACTGGAATAATTTACAGTTTTTATATTACATTATTTATTTGATAGACTAGACTCAATTAATTTTAGAAAGCAAAAATGTTTTGTTTGAAAAAACTGCAATAACAAAAACATTCCCATGTTCGTTTGTAATAAAAAAAAATTGAATAATTCTGACATTTGATTTATATTTCAATTATATGTGCTTTTTATAAAACACTGTTAAAAAATATATAACAGTTTTGTCTATGATAGACACAGTGAAATAGTTGCCTCATTATTATTTATTCAATGACCAATCAAATTATCATTTGATTCAATAAAATATAATACAATAAAATTTAATATCTTTAATTAAAATTTAGTTAACACCATGAGTAACTAAAAAATAAATTCTTAAAAAAGTAAACCTTTAAATATTACTAACAATTACAAAGTAAATAATTTCTAAATATGTTTACTTTGTTTTATTTCTCATTTTACATACAAATTTATGTATTTGAACTGTAAAGTATATTAATATTAACAGTGTCTTTAAATATTTGAATGTTCTGTTGTTAAATTTCATAAACAATAGTGAGAATTTATGTAAAATTTCTAATTTAAATAAAAATTTATATAACATTAGAGTTATAAATTATTCATACCGTAAATTTCATTATAAAATGCGAAACATTTTAACCAGAAACAAATTAAAATACTTATCGTTTTCATAAAGCGATATTTGATGAGGCAAGTATGTACTGGCAAATGTTGCTGGAATGCATATGCAAGAATAACAGTGATACTTGATATAGCATCTGTAGAAATCACTAATAAATAATTATCTTTAAAAACGCGCTCTTGTTTTCTATTTTGTGGTAAAAAATATTAATTCGTCTGTCATAGATTTTTATTATACATTTACGTAAACAAACTCAAAGCATAAAGAAGACCTTAGATGTTTCATGTAGTATTTATTCTATAAATTTATTTTTCGAATTGGAATTTTATATTGTTTATTGTGTAATAATACAATATCAAATTATTATCTTATACAATAATAATCAAGCGATACTTATCTCACTAATTAGCGAACAAGTATTTTTACTTGTAAATAATATAACTTTTCGTGTTAAAAATACTAACAAAGTATATATTTATATATATACGAGTAGATTAAAATGTATAATATTTTAAACATTTCTAAATATGTTTATTATTAGATTAATCTTTGTTTTAGAAGAACTGATCATGTTAAAGAAGATTGATGTCCAATTTAATCTATCTTTTCTAAAGATAAAAGTACTTAAGTTTTTAATGTATAGTTATTTTAAAATAAAACTCCCTATTCATTACCTCTCTCTATGTGCAAATTTCTAATTTTGTTTTATTGAGTAACTACTTTCGTAGATGTAGCTGTCAAAGTGATAGTACGAAGTGTTCGATATATCTGACAAAATCGCACAAATTCTAGACACTGTAAGAAAATTAAAGATGTGGCGTTAGGCCCTCCGCTCACGAAACGACTAATTGCAAACTAGTCCGAGCCGTGTTTCGTGACTCTATAGAATTTTTAACAATAGCAAATAGGGGATTTTATTGTGCCGTATTTGTATGTATGTATATATTTAAATACTTTTGAATAGTATTTGTGCACATCTCTGTCATGATGTCACCATCAAAAGCATGCAACCAAGCATGCCCTGCGACCGAGAAACACAGTCGCTGAAAACGTGCTCAAAACCAGTTTAGTTTCGTTCGTGCAGTGTGTTTTCTCTCACTCGTATACACGTTCGTTCTCTTACTAACAACACAATTCCATTCTCATTCAGTTCGGGCAGATTCGGGGCTAAGGTTTGCAATCAGTCGCCTCATGTGCGGACGGCCTTATGATTCAATTCTCAAGATCAAAAAGTGTCGTGCAACTTACGCAAAATTTACTAAGTAACATGCATCTTCGATCTCCTAGCATTATTGTCGAAGCTTATACAGATGGCGCATTATTATAAGTAGTGAGAGAGAGAGAAAGTGCAACTAGTGCAAGTATGTTATGTGAATTTTCTTTCTTATGTCTCGTACAGATTGGTGCGACATAAACAGCGACATCCAACATTTATATATTTTCATTCATAAGTTTATATTATTTAGACATGAGTGTACTAAATGTGTTGTACTTTTAACGTACAGACTAGTGCGACTTAAACATGCAGCACTAACAAAGCCCTTACTTATGCTATATTTAAAAATTCTAGGTAGTATTTTTATGAAACAAAAATGTTTCAAAAAAAAGTCGTAACATCTAAAGAAATTACGGCTTTGAATGTGATATCGAACAAAAGGCTCGAGTACCTACTCAGTCTCCAGTATAATCTCATTGTGCGTTGACGTTTTTTTTAGTTGTGTGTTTGAGTTGTGTTCAAAACGAGTTTGACAAGGGTAATCCCGAATTAGCAGAGATTTTGTTAAATAACTGAGTTTTATTACTTTTTTTTGTAATGTTTTTTGTTTTCTAAAGCAGGTTGAAGGAATTCTTTCGAAATAGAAAGCTTCCGACGTATTAGATTGCATGTCGCACTAGTGTGGATGTATTGTACAACTTCTTACAAAAAATGTTGGATGTCGCATGTTTAAGTCGCACGTATGTGTGTGTACTGGTCTTTACAACCAAACTAAACCCATTTAAATAGTTTTGATACTCAATTATGTATTCTAATTATTATTATTTCTCATAAAATGAAACAATCAGATAAAAAATAACTGTATTATAATGACAAATAAAATCTTATACAGTTAAATACTTCAGTCAATTCTCAATTCATTCAAGTTCCAATGGTACTTTCAAAATGAACTATTCAAGCTGGAAGAGACTAGACGACTATCTCCAAACGAATGCTATTTATAAAATATACTTTCAAAATATGTATTAGAAATTATTTTTATTCATCGATCGCCATGTCAAAATGAATTTAAATAATAAATCGAATAAAAGAATAGGCGCAAACTTTCGTTACATTCTTATTATTTGTGCCTCATATACCTATGATAATCTTGAGGTAAGCATCCACTTATCAGCATGGAAGTCACTGCAAGCATCGTATTAAGAATTCTTGGTATGACTTTTTTGTATATAAAGGGTTTTTCACCATCAATATGACAGTTTTGACATTTAGTTTTTTGACATATCAGTAGTAGTTGTTTTGGCAATTGTTACAATGAATTCAATTTTGCTCGAAAATCGCAATAAAATAATAAAAATCCACTATGAAAATGGTGGATCTCTAAAACTTACATTTTTCTGGAAAGGTCATTTTTACAGACGAAGCCCATTTTCATTTATCTCGATACGTCAACATGCAAAATTGCCGCATTTGGGATTCTAAAAATCCAAGAGAGATTGTAAAGAAGCCTTTGTTTCCATGCTTGTATGCTGCACTGTGTGGTCTGGAGGTGTGATTTGTCCGATATCATTTTTCATTCATAATTGCCAAACCTTACTCTTTCTAATACAATAAAAATTTGAATCATTTTCATCTAAATTACCTGTTTTATTTTGTTTTTGATAAGAAAGTTCTTGTTGAAAAACCCTATACATGCGTTTACTGTTCAGTATTGTATGCCTCGAAACTGTGGAATTACAGACGCAAATAATCTAATTTTGCTTATTCCGTCTTTCTTAGGCCGGCTTATGCTCAGGCCGTCCGCACATGGGTCGACTGATTGTAAACGCGATCCCCGAATCTGCCCGAACCGAATGAGAATGCAACTATGTTGTTAGTGAGAGAACGCACGGGTATACGAGTGAGAACACACGCGGCACGAATAAAATTAAACTGATTTCAAATTGGTTTTGACCATATTTTGAGCGACTGTGTTTCTAGGTTGCAGGGCTATTAAGTTGCATGCTTTTGATGGCGATATCATGAGCAGAGATGTGCACAAATACTATTCAAAAGTATTTAAATACATACATACATACAAATACTTCATAATACGACACAATAAAATTCACGAGAGTCACGAAACACGGCTCGACATGGCTCGTTTTTCGTTTTTGTTGGAAACTTCGTTCGCGGGTAGTTTGCAATCGGTCGACCTGTTTATAAAACGTTCTAGCGGTACGTTTTAGCATTTTAATAGATCTCTTTAATTAATAGAGCCTTTTAGATAAATTTGTTACAGATTACTTTTCATCCATGGATGCTTGACCCTTGTTAACCTCTTTGCGTGACATGCTAGGTCCTCCTTTATATTTTCCACAATAATATATTATTATTTTCAAAATTAATTGTTTATTTTAATTATACAGGAGTAACGAGAAATTATTTTCTTCTTCTTAAAAAACCTTAAAAAAGCAAGGTCTAAATCAAGTGTGGCAGCGCTCATAAGTACGTCACTGTTTTACTAATGAAATACGAGTACAATTCGATCAGTTATGATACATCATCTCGATGAGATTAGAAACTGCTGTACATATTCGTTTTAACATTAAAACAAGATAAAATAACTTACCATGCATGGGTATATTACAAATATATTTTCTCATGAAGAAAGAGATAGTACAATACAATTTGAAATTAAAGAGAAAGGGATAGCATTAAACCGTCGTATATTAAAATATGAAGTATTAATTATGTTTTTAATATTTGCTTTTGTTTATTATTATTTATGTAAATATTATTCAGGTGTTGTGAGAGAAAAAGCAGAAGAGTTAAAAAATGTTGTATTAATAATAAAAAATATTACGACATGACTAAAAATAGTTTGTATAAATATTGGTAATATTTTGTGTTGAATATAGACAGAATGGCTTGGTATGTGGTAGCGGTCGAACTACTCGAGCTACCACCTTGACAAAAATATTTAATGTTTGTTCATGAATTAGCGAATCATTAGTTGCTGTGTTCACGTAATGTGCAGGATCTGTAAAATAAACAATAGCTTGGTTCTAATAGCTCAATTAGAATTATATTTTGTTTCTTGTTAGCAAATGACACTTCCGCTATTGACAACTGACCACTTTGGCCACGACGCCTGGTGGTCAAAAGAAGTACTAGTTCTGGTGTGCACTTGATACACAATTTTGATTGGTTTAGTATAAATTTTTTAACCGTACGGAAAAAATGCAAGTTAGATAAATTGTAGAGAATTTAAATGCGCATCTAGCCGTACTATTTTAAAAATTTTAAAAAAATATTTTACCATAGTTTTTGTGTTTTTCTGTTTTTGACCTCACGTTTTTTGACCATAACTAGGCGACAAAATCAAAAAGTCCACGTTGTTTGTTTTACAAGTTGTAAAACTTATTGTTTTAAACATATTTATACATTAGAAAAAAAAACACTTTTCATATAATTTTATGAAAAAAACGTGAAAAAACGTGGAAAAAACACAAAAAACTATGGTAAAATATTTTTTTTTAATTTTTAAAATAGTACGGCTAGATGCGCATTTAAATTCTCTACAATTTATCTAACTTGCATTTTTTCCGTACGGTTAAAAAATTTATACTAAACCATATACTTGTGTATCACAACGTTACTGTTTGGATTATCATTATTTTTACCACATTTTATCAAATGTCCAGCTTGCAGAATTTTTTCTGCATTTCTAACAATTTTCTGAGCTGGATTTGATCCAACCCAGTGAAAAAGTTGGTTTAAAGAAAACATAAATAATTAAAATTCATGACACTAATTCAATGTAAACTTATGGTTAATTCTTTGGTTGCACACCAGCAGTAGCCATGTTTTTTAAGCCCCGCCTACTGGTCCGTTGTCAATACAGATTTTGAATCGCGAGGGACTAAGTCTGCGTAATACGGTGGTGGATGCAGAAGTAGGTTCGATCGCCAGAGCAGAGTTATATTTATGAATTTAAATAGATTATGTGCAACGTATTAAGTAGCCCACTTATACGATGCCACGACACCACAAAAAACTTCGAACATAGTAGGAAGTCGTTGGTGATAAGGCTCAGCATTGGAAGTAGGCCAACGAAAATAATTCAAATTAAAAAAAACAAAATGTAATTAATTTTACGTTGTAATTAAATCTGTTGTGCTTTTTTTAAGGCAGTGTATTTTGATATTGCGTAACAATATATCTGTCAATATGTCAAGCGCGTTCAAAAAGAAACCAACAGATGGCCCATTCCATATATAATTATTAATAATGTTTTTTTTAATCCAGTCTGCTGCGTCGGTCTTTGAATACCTCAATGTGTCCCACGGATTCCAACCGTTTGGGAATCCTTTAAATTATCTCCAAAACACATTTCAATAACTTTAAATGCGGTGTACAAAGCATTGAACCAAATATGCAAATGCATATAAATTCGGGCCCCAATCGGCTTGTGAATTTTTTTTTGTCGGTTTTCAATATTCGATTATATTTCTTTAGTTGGTAACACTGACCAGATATATTACAACTACATTCTGATCAGAAGAGCTAACGATATATTTTAGTTAAAGCTACGTTCATTGTAGTGTGTGCCAACGGCCAACACAGTTAATATGTGGAGTCTATAAATAAACTATAATAATACTTTAAATGATAATAAACTTTAAATGTCGTTTCTTTGATTTAAGAAGCAACACATAAGTTTTATTAATTTTTTTTTTTTTATATTTATTAAAAATTTACAATTCCTAAAATGTCTTATAAAACGACATATAGTTTATTATTAATAACTTTTTGAATCGTTATATCTCAAAAACGGTGGCTCGTAGAGAAAAAAGTATTAATAAATTTTTTGTAGATAATTTTATGATCTACAATTTTTGTCTGAGGTATTTTTATGATAAAACTTACCGTTTTGCTGAAAATCGCGAAAAACTCATTTTTTTGACCTTTGACCTTGAATAAAATTTTTTCCTTACAGGGGAAAGATGGGAAACTTTCAAATTTTGTTTTTAATGATATTTTAAACAATCTTACCGATTTTCAGCTTGGTGGGAATTTAGGTATCTTTACTCTTATTTTTTGGTCTAATTTGACCGGTCTATACGCAACCAGCTGTTAGTAGTAAATGACGTATCACACGCACAATCGTATGCGTCTCTGTTGTATAAAAAAGATGGCAAATCGTTGGATGTAACGTACCATGAATTTTCCATAACGTTGAAACCATTTAATTATCAAAGAGGCAAGATCACTTTTCTAATTGTAATATCTCCTAAAATATGAAGAGTTATTAAAAAATAATTGGGTATTAAAGTTTCTAGTAGCTGATTTTAACAATAAATATTTCTGTTTATAAGAAATATTAAATCATGATGGTTTTGAATTTAAAATAAATAATTTCAAAACATATTCTCCTGTAGACTGTAAGAAATGTTGACTGTCGGAATGTCGCCTTATACTAAAAGTTAACGTTGAAATTGATTAAAAAACCGGATATTCCTATTTCTTTAAATAAAAGAAAAATTTCTTCATTATTTACTTAACGTCTAGGAAATTAAAGAGTGTTTATAGTCTTGAAATGGATAAATTTACACTTTCTTAAAAAAATAGTTGATTTTCTTGTTTCAGTAAAAGGAAACAGATCGAACAGGAAATCCTATACGGTTTGAAATGTATACCTGCAGGAATATATAAAGGTGATGGCCTTGAAATACAGAGTTCGATATATTATAATAAAGATTATCGAGATATTATTAATAACAATGCTTATTTGGTAACTGTAGTTGCTTCAAAGTAATTCCTGCGGTTCTAACAACAAAAACATCTTGAGATTTCATTCAATAAACGGTACCAATATATTTCTACATACCTTGAACATTTACGTGGTATTTTTTAATAATTTTGCACACGTCTGCCTTAAGCTGGCATAACTGGTTAGATACGTTCTAGTATAACAATACACATTTCTTTCGTTCACTGCAATTTCCTTCCATTATTTATTCAAAGCGTATGGTTAATCTGTTGTTGACTTCATTATGGAATTTGAACTTTTCAGGCAATAATTTTAATTTTGTATTAGCATTGATTTCAACTTCCACTGAGCATTTGGTTTTCTATGTGTTTGTTAATCTGTATGTGTGTGTGATGATGGCAACGAAACGGAAATGAGCGATAATTATGTACATACATTAATAATCAATGCTAATTTTAATTATTTATACTTATTAAAGCTGATCGAACATCATGTCTTCGAGTGGAGTTCTTTTTTCTGTTGTTCGTTCTGTTTTCTGAATTCGTTTGATTTTCTATAATAATTTTAAAACGTATAAACAAGCCGAACATCACATCACTTAATAAGTTCGTATGATGATATACATATATGGAGCCACTATTAGCAAAATCCATATGGTTTCTAGATTGTACAAACCATCAAACGATTTTTAATCGTCGTTAACGTAAACTAATGATTGGAATGTCATGAAATTTTGACACAGATCGTTTGAAGGGTGGACTATTTAAAAATCATATGGATCTTACAGAAGCCAGAGACATATTTACGTAAAATCTGAAGACCATTGGGTTGTGAACCATGTCTTATTTTCGGTAAAACTGTGTAATGTTCAATTGTGATTTAATAATTCGCTATATTTTAGGAGATACGAGAGAAGTTTGATAATTTCTCAATAAAAGAATTTTTTTTCGACTTAAAAGTGGTTTATTTATCAACATAGTCTCCTTTATAAGCTCGATACATTTAGTTCAGGGTTTTCCAATTTTATTATTCCTGTCAAATAAAAGGTTTTCTCAATAGGCTCTTAAAACAGGCGTTTGTTTCAGTGATGACCTGTTTGTTAGATCAAATCTCTTACCGCCCAGCCATTCCTTCAGGCTTGGAAACACTTGGAAAAATATGTAGGATGGGGTAGCAATTCGTAGCCCAATTTATGGATGTTTACCATTGTGACTATACACTCAATCGCAATCGCGACATTAATCGCGTAGCTGCTTTCAATGGCTGTCAAACACAAACTAAATTATGCAGCTTGCTCAAAATTTGACAGTAGTTTAATGGTATTAAAATAGTTATGTCTCACTTTAATAATTACAGAAATCAAAGGTTATCAATATAATGTGGTACTTCGCATTCGATTCCTACCCTCTTCCTTTCTATGAATTGTTATCTCTTTTATACAACAGAGTTAATTCATGCCCGTGATACGTGGGATACATAAATTTCCAATATTATAAATGTTGTAAACAGAGAAAGATAAAATCGATTACTTATTAGGCCGTCTGCACACGGGTCGACTTGTTGCAAACTAGTCTCGCAACGAAGTTTCCAACGAAAACGAAAAACGAGTAATGTCGAGCCGTGTTTCGTGACTCTATAGAATTTTTATCAATAGCATAATAGGGAATTTTATTATGTCGTATTAATGAGGTATTTGTATATATGTATGTATTTCAATACTTTTGAATTGTATTTGTGCACATCTCTGCTTATGATGGCACCATCAAAAGCATGCAACGTAATTGCCCTGCGACCAAGAAACACAGTCGCTCAAAACCAATTTGAAATCAGTTTAGTTTCATTCGTGCCGTGTGTGTTATCTCTCGTATACACATGCGTTATCTCACTAACAACATAGTTGCATTCTCATCGGGCTAAGGTTTGCAATCAGTCAACCCATGTGTACGCGGCCTTAGTCGGTAAAATACAGTATTGTTTACGTGACCTCAAAAGCAGTTGAAAATGAAGCAGAAAAAAATAACTCTAATTTAAATAGCTATATGTCCGTCAAATTTTGAATATTCAAAAAAAAAATTTCTATCAAAAATTTAAAAAACGACTCCTGGAAAATGACAAATCTAGCGACGTCGTCTAGTTGCTTGGATGCTGTTGACTTTAAGAATTTCTCCAAAGCATTTAAAAATAATATATGCATATCTTTATGTAATATACTAAGTGTGTCCTGAACGAATTGTAAGAAATTTAATGTCATTTAAAGTTATACTGTCGCCACACCCTAAACAAAAGGCTAATTATAATGTTAGAATGATAGTGACGCAATTTTTCCAAGCCATTTAACACGTCTGAACTTAATCTAAAACAACTTAATGTCTACGACATTTTAAGTTAAGCTAATTACCCGTTCATAAATTTCATTAGAATATTAAATTAAATTCACCAATAAAATTACTTAGAAACCTTGAAAATGCAACCGTTTTGTTCTTTTGTTCACAACGATCATTACATGGTATTTCCGGCGGCCATTGTTATCCTCTGATCCATCACTTCCGTCAAAATACGGGAGTAATAAAGCCTTCGAAAAATACCAGTACGTTATTCATATTAGGATTGAAGCAATACACCATATGAACATCTACATGTATAGGTATAAGGCTCGTCTCACATTGGAATATTTATTTGAGTGCATCAACTTTCAAAACTTATTAGCACTTGAAAGGATATTTACATATATAAACATTTACAATACATAATTTACAACTTATAGATACGAGTATGGGTACTTAAAATAAAGAGATTAAATTAGTTCTATTGATAAAGTCAATAAGGTTATTCAGACTTTCCCTGCTTTCAAATATCTGCCTATATTCCTCAGTCATATTACAGTCTTGTCTGTGCGACGAGTATCTTGAGCATCGAAGAATAATATGTTTTACCGTTAATGGGCTGTTACACTGTTCTCATATTGGTTGTGGTTCTCTTTTGAATAAGTAACTTTAATGTTTATCAATACACCATTGTATTGAAAGTAATATCATTGGCCTGCTCCTAAACAAGACCGAGATGTAAATTTGAAAGAATCGCATTGAAACTTGTTATTCCTGCCACACTTGCTATGATTCACTCTGATATAAAATGAATGGGAAAGTAAATAAGAGACACAGAAACACAGACAACGATCAACTGGAAAGAAACAAAAAAATGAATTCGATTTTTGAAAATACACGCGCCTATTCGAAAGCAACATTTTGTCAAAATTACAAATCAATTAAGCAACCACTTTTCGACTTTTGCGAGCACAAAATTACGCAGGCCGAGTTCTTATACATAAAGAAGAAGATATTATCTTTAGTACTTTGACGCACCATGCTATATTAAGAATACGGACGCATGAACTACAGACTTTTTAAAAACTGTTGTATAGTCCAAATCACGATAGTTCGGCGGTGACTTATACTTAAAAGAGACTATAAAAGCGGTATAAATCTATAATACGATAATGAATTTTATCTTATTCGTTTCTATATACATTATAGAAAAATAAGTGAGTCAGGGCTTTTTATTTATATCGGCACTTTATACACCATAACTTGTTTTAAGTATAAGTCGCCGCCGAACTCTCGTAATTTGAACTATAGGTGCATTCCACTAAGCGTTCACAACAATCACGCTCACGACCGCAGTTTTTCTCGTTCCACTTGCTTGCTAGCGTTGCAAGCATACACTCAAGTGGAATGGATTATGGAGCGTTTTGAACGGTTTTTAGCGTTGAAAAAATAAGGATTGCAATAGTTGATTAAATAGTTTTGTAGCAAAAGCTATATCTACAAACAAAATAAATTTTTCATA
Source organism: Panorpa germanica (assembly GCA_963678705.1). Classification (NCBI taxonomy): domain Eukaryota; kingdom Metazoa; phylum Arthropoda; class Insecta; order Mecoptera; family Panorpidae; genus Panorpa; species Panorpa germanica. Next base: position 14,409,078 of record OY783206.1, read on the forward strand.
AAAGAAATATATTCTAAATGATAATGAACATTGTTTATTTATAAAGTTAGGTTATGGTATGAGGAAAAGTGTGTACAAATGGCAGTTAATATGAATTGAGATTAATTTTATTAAGTTTATTTAACATAAGTATATAATAAAATAAAATCCTCTAAAATATCTCTTTCCGAATCATATAAAGTAATTTTTTCTTTCATCGTCATCTTTAAGTTTTGCTTTATGTTTAAACATTACGCCGAAATGCTCAACAACGACTACTCCAACCCAACTCTTCAGATGGGTCGTTGTGAGCTTGGCGTGAGCAAAATTAATGACGTCATTAGTGACCATGTGTATTGACATACATTAAAGTAGAATGTCACGATAAACTGTGTTTATGCAAAATAACTACAATACACCCTGTTGAAAAATTCGTAGTCGCAAATAGTATCTTCCAGTGTGAGAGAACCCTAACTATATACAAGTATTTTATTCGCTTCGTTCTTTCTTTTGAAAGTGAAATTATTTTTTTCTTATGTAACTTATTATACGAATGGACGAGTGAGGTTCCATTCTAATATTTGTTTAGTTAGTCATTTACATCCAAACGTTAAAGAGAAAAAAAGTTCATTCAACTTTTTCTAAGCTGTAGAAGTACACACAACATGTTTTAGAAGTGTATTTCTTAAAACGAAATTATTTTTATAATATAGCAAGATATTTATTTGACTATCCTGGTCGTATCTCAGTTTGTTTAATTTTAAAGTTAATTAATTAATAAAAAGTAGATTGATTAAATAACGCATAAATGGTATTGTGAATTAATCACTATTGCAGCCTTAACGCATGAATATATCACTATAAGTATACTGCGTGTTTTGTTGTAGATGTGTAGTTTGAAGAAATATCTTTTCTGAACTTGGTTGGCTTAGGTTTTAGTAAGTGAAAATAGCAACTGGTTACATTTTAACACACTTATATTAAACTCAATTAATTAATAGAATACATATAGAAATAAAAAAAAAAATATTCTTAATTTAACTGAGTTTGCTCTTATTTTGTTGTTTTGGCTGTTGCTGGTTTGAGAGCTGTATTAAAAGTGATTTAACAAGCAACTGAACGTTCAAACCTTTTGAATATAGAACAACAAAAGAACAAATCGAACTGAATACTTGACAACAATACATAAAAGAATTAATAAATAATCAAGTAATTTAAATATTTCATTTAAAACTAAAAATACTAAAACATATTAAATTAAACAGCGATTTTGCTTTAACACTGCGTTTAAGAAGTATTGCTTCTTAGACACTCCGCACACAACGCGACTGGTTGCAAACCTTAGCCCGAATCTGCCCGAAGCGAATGTGATTACAACTGTGTTGTTAGTGAGAGATCGAACGTGTATGCGAGTGAGATAAAACACGAGTAAAGATACACGAGTCGAATTATTGCAAACTAAACGCGAATCGAAGTTTTCAACAAAAACGAGCACGAGCGATGTCGAGCCGCGTACAGGGGATATTGTGTTATATTTGATTGTATGTATAATATTTTTCAATAGTATTCGTAAACATCTCTGTTGATGAAACCAACAATGCCTAGCGAATGAGAAATATAGTCGCTGAATATATGCTCAAAACCAGTTTAAAATCAGTTTAGTTACGTTCGTGCCGTGTGTTTTATCTCACTCGTAAACATGTTCGTTCTTTTACTAACAACACAGTTGTAATCACATTCGGTTCGGGCAAATTCAGGGCTAAGGTTTGCAGCCAGTCGCGTCGTGTGCGGAGTACTTGAGGTATCATTTCGCGAGGAAAGAAACGCAAATTCTATAACACATGGAATCATATGAACATATACATACTAGCGGTTTTAGTTCCGCGGGGAAAAAGAACCTGTAGAATTTTTTTTTGTAAACATATGGTTGAATGTGAATACACGCACTACGGAATTAATTCCGCAAAAGCAGTCGGCGCTTCTCTTCGAAAGCAGTATGCAGTATGTCTTGATATTGTATTTAAAAAATCCTTTCTTTAAAGCCATAAATGAGTGAATCCAATATTTAATATTTCTTTTTAAACCCGTTTTACGGCGTATTAATAACAAGAAAACCAAAATTTTAGTTTTCTAATCCGTTTTATGATATCATTTTTTTAATTATATTTATAGAATTAATTTAATATCTAAATAATATTATCTTAGCACTGTCGTTTCATGAATTTATCTGCAACGTGTGGTAAGCTTTAGTATATGGAATTACAATCGTAGAGAATAATTCCTCATTCGGGTCTACGCGTTAATGGAAAAAAATGCCGAGTCCGAATAACATTGCTTTCTCGGAATGGTATTTTTCCCCATTAAAAAGCAATACTTTATCAACAACATACGAAATTAAAATTTTTCTATTGGTTTTAAAATTACAAAAGAAGCGTCTCTAAAACCATTATCACTCGTAAACTAATGGTCAGATTGAAATTTTAATTTTTGAATTTTGGTTTTTTGATTTCAAATAATCCAGTGATGAGTTATGAGGGACACGGCAATGAAACTTTTTTTGTGACGTCAGCGAAGATACGCTGTCAATAATACATTTCTTGATATTTATTTATGAAAATTTCACAAAGTTTTCTTTAAATGTTATTTTATCATGTAGTAATTATAAAAATAATTATATATTAACTGTGTCGTCAAAAAACATTATCGGAGATATTACTTTTTGTATCGATTAAATTTACCCCCTCCTTCCCAATATTGTTATAATCCAAAAATCATATGGATTTGCCAATAGTGGCGCCATTTATATGTGATCCTACCAACTTATTGAGTGATTTCATGTAGTAGCATTTTGAGTATATAAAGTAAACAGTTCTCTCAGAAGAAATTCTAAAATGTGAAATATTTATGTGTATTGTTTGTCATTTGCGTGAGAATATGCTTCCAGAATTATGAGCCATGTGAAGCAAGTGACCTCTCAAGAAAGTTTGACCTTGTATTCATCTTACCTCACATAAGTCATTTAAGAATTCCTAAATAAAATAATTACATTATTTTATTGTTTATATTTAGTGCAAAAATATGTGTAATAAATCTGTTTAAACGCTGTATTAATATACTAATATTATTGAAACGTTATTAAAACTGGGTCAAAACTTTTATTATACCATATATTGCATGAAATGTACCGAATAGCAAATTGTTTTAAAATAATTATTGAAACATACGGACATATACGCATACGTACGTTATTTGTATGTATGTAGACAGTTGTTTATACTCGTATAAGACACAGAGCGCAGTGCCGAATTTAAAATTGAGAGTGCCTGAAATGGTCGACACTGTAAGCAAACCATCCGCTAAACACAATCACATGTATCTGAGGTATATTTAATGTAAGACATTACTCTTTTCGCAAAAGAAAATTATTTTAGGATGTATGAATACTTCCAGTACAACCTTGTCACTTCAAGCCAGGCTAGCGACAACATCGTTCAGAGCTACAAAAGCCTATTCATTACACGTGTGAAAGAAAGTTGTTAAAATTGACTATATATTATGAAAATATTATATTCAATCATTTATTGCTATTTAAATTATAAAATTATCTTTTCTCGGATTAATAAAATCATAAAAGGCCAATTTTTGGTTTATTGAACCAGCAAGAAGACCATTTTAAAAATTAGTAGAGTCATAAAATATTGTTTTTCTTAACTTTTTATATTTATTATCAGAGCCAGTTAGTTGGTGCCTGAATAAGAATACTTGATAAAGCCTACTGGAAAATTAATGATTTCCAACAGGTGCACTTTTTACAGTTTGGTATCTTATATGTTTGCCCAAAGTGACCGCATCTATCTCAAAGGACTCTGCTGATTCAATTTCTGAACTAAATGTATATTCTTTGGGTTTGTTAAGTTTTTACCACATGACGTAGGTTCGAAGTAATAAGTTCATAGGATGACATATAGATGGCGCTCTATTGACAAATCGATATGATTTTTAGTTAGTACCAACGTTTAAACGATATGTGTCAAAATTTCATGACATTCTTACCAATTCCAACCATTATTATTGCTTATTACAGATACAGTTGTTAGTATTAGAGTTTCTAAATCATTGCTAATTTTTTTTATTGAGCTTGTCATCCACCGATGACGTACTCTTTAGCTGAACCTATTATATTAATACGAGTATAATGCAACTAAGTAAACAACTTTTATGCTGTTGTTGATAAGTTCATTTGGTTTCTGCGTTTTAACCGTCTTATTGGTTTGTGGTGGTAGACTTGTACAGCTGATTCATTTGGACATTGCATTATCAATGCACTGCTTCATTTGAACAATATTTGTTTCCAGCGATGCTTCCAATCCGTACAAACATCGAACCAGTGTTTTACCATTTTCTATGTAGATAAAGATATAGATACAGATTATTAGATACGTTTTCACATATAGTAAAAGTATCTAATTGTACAACACTAAGGCCGTCCCCAAACGGGTCGACTGATTGCAAACAAATCTGCCCAAACCATATAAGAATGGAACTGTGTTGTTAGTAAGAGAACGAACGTCTATACGAGTGCATGCTTAGTTGCATGCTTTTGATGGTGACATCATGAGCAGAGATGTGCACAAATACTATTCAAAAGTATTTAAATACTTACATACGTACAAATACACAATAAAATCCCCTATTATGCTATTGTTAAAATTTTTATAGAGTCACGAAACACGACTCGACTAGTTTGCAATCAGTCGACTCACGTGCGGAGAGCCTAAAGTTTCAAAAAAGTCTTGACAACATATCACACTGGCTTCAACACTGACGTATTATGGCAAATGATACTGAATCTGTAAAGTGACGTTTACCACCAATCGAGAAACATGCACACCAGTGAATTTTAATAACATCAAATACCTCAATCAAATCAAGCAAAATATTTGGGAATATACCTTCATACATCACATGGCGTCTCACATATTTACGAAACGCAATGCCTTAGAATTACATCTTCGTAAATTACACTGGCTAATAAACAAGAATTCTCAGTTATCGATAGAAAATAAATTACGTATTAATATACAGGGTGAAATAAATGAAAAATTGTTTGTACCATTTGTTTTAATTCATTCAACAATAAAAAACATCTTTTGGGTATTGTAAAAGTGATAACTATCAACAACAACAATTTATGAAATATGGTTCTTGTTTAGAACTAGTATGCATAATTTTCTTTTATTGCTAGTTTTCCTCGAGTATTATACCTTTTTGGAATCCTGAAGACTTGCGCCAATTTAAAAAAAAAAGTAAAAATCTTTAAACATTTTAGGGAAAAAAATAATTTCGATTAATTTTTATGTAAAAACTACTAGCATTCTGGGATTTTTAATGGTTGTGGTGGATAGCAGTGCTATTTAGGTTGCCGATACAAAAAAAAAAATCAGAAATATTTGGAGTTAAAAACATCTTAAAGTGTTTCAATTTTCGAAACTTTTAAATTTTTTTTTCTAATTCCTAAACAAAATGAGATATTTTTTTTTTCTTGAGTAGTCATGAGCAGGACCACCCTCTGGTCGATAAGCGGTATCGTTGAATATTGGGACGACACCCTGTATAAATGTATACTTAAACCAATATAGACTTACGGGTTACAACTATGGGGTACATTATCAAACTCAAACATTTAGATCTTACAATGATTTCAATCAAAAACATTACGCATGATTGTAGATGCACCGTGGTGTATTACAAACGAAAGACTGCATCACGATCTTGACTGTAACAACGACTGTGAGACAAGAAATTAAAACTCGAAGGGTTAAATAGAAAGACCGAGTTGTGAACCATCCAAATACATTAGTGACCAACCTAATGGAAGACAGGACATTCTTCCGCTGACTAAAGAAGAGGAATTAATTAAATGAAATAATTATTAAATTTTGAATGTTGAAATTTTTATTTGTAAACCTATTGTTAAGCGAGGGCTTAGGGTTTCAGCGTAAAAAAAAACAATTTTTTGCGATTTTTTTTCTCAAGTATAGATTGAGCAATTTTATTCGAACCTTTTGTACATTATTGAGCATACTTTTGACTATGTTGTATAATTTTATCTTGCATCAATATTGAAGCATAAGCCGGTAACAAAGCTTTCTCCAGAAGGTCTTGGGAAAAAGACAATTTGCGGTGTTCACTATAACTCGGCCGGAAATTATTTGAAAATGAAAAACTATTAAAATTTAGTTAAATTATAATCAAATCTTCCCCCCCAACGGCCTCTTTTTTTTTTTTTTTTTTTTTATTTAACTTCGGCCTATTTCCGATGCTGAGTCCTATCACCGACGACCTCCTTCAATGTTGGCAGTATTTATGGTGTCGTGGCCTCATATATGTGGGCTACACCACTGCCTAATAACTGTATGATTATGTATGACCATAATCAATATAAGTTCATAATAACCAAACCCAGAAAATATATATCTGGTCCGGGGATCGAACCCGAAGACACAGCAGTTGGCGTCAAGCATCAATGCTCTCGCCCACTGTGTCGTCCAACGGCCTCTGATAATTCTTTTTTTCATTTAAAATTTTTTGGCGGCCATCTAAAGTGTAAACTGTTATTTTGCACAAAAAATTCCGCCATTTTGTGGGTGGGAAACACCCTTAATGTAAAAAAAATTTTTTTTATCTAAACGTTGGGGGAGGTATTTTATATGTAGAAAATGTGTACGAAGTTTGAAATGAATCGGTCAATTAGTTTTTAAATGGCTGTGAACACGGACTTTGAAAAAGTAGTTTTGAGAAAAACGCGTCAGGACTATAGCAATGAATAAACTGTACACCTGATTAACATATAATACGATATAATATACCGGATTAATAAGACAATAACTTCAAGAATATTGCTTAGATCGGCTTAAAATTTTAAGGACATATTCTTGAAATGTTAAACAATAAGATAAAACAAAAAAAAAATTGGATTTTTCGAAAGTGAAAACCCTAACCCCTCCCTTAAATGCCTGTATGACAGATCGCAATACAAATATATTTCGGACGTCTATAGTAGGACTAAGTGCCGATTTTGCAATAGTCACTTAACTGAGGTTTATACTTTTTTTTGTTAGCGTAAATATACAGTTTTACTAAGTTTTTGATGAAAATATGTCCGATTCGTCTCTGCTCTGCTTGCACAAATACTGGTTACTGTGAATACTTGACTTGAATTGAATTTATACATGTGACTTGACCCTAATATTTAAAATCAAAAATGGTAAAATGAGTCACACTCACATACCATACACAGCTACTGTACCATCGCCGTCGTTTGTCGTTTGTCGTGAGTCGCCCATCGGTTAATATCAAAGCAATTCGATTGTTTAATTTTTTTTAATTTTTGGCTCGTTATCGCGATGACGTATAAACACACATTGCTTCATGAGGTTGATAGATAATACTCGTAGTGCGTTATCAGTGGTATTGTTTTAAATTGTGTAAATTAATCTGATTTCAGGTTTACAATTTATTTATAAGGAATTTAAACGATTATCTGTTGTGTTTGTACATGTTAATTTTCAGCCATATGGGACGTGTATTATTATCATATAGTAAAAATATATAGAACGACGCTTAACGAAATTAATTTAAGAGTAATAATATTAATAATTTATTTTATAAAATTTTCGGAGACTGAACTCAGTTATATAAGCTATTATGTACATTGAGAAATATGGCAAAGCTGCCTTCTGCAACGCAACCACTCCAGTATAATAATAAAGTGACCAATTTTTTTTTTAATACTTGCTAAATTATTTTTACGCCAAACAGATTTCCTTTTATTTTTAAGCTAGCTAAAAAACTTAGCTTTCATCAAAATCGATTGCTTCCGAAAAATTAAATTGTTGGTTGCCATTTCTTTAGAGGTACAAAGGAGTACAAATTATAAGAGAAAATACAAAGAAGTAGGTTTAAGTACAAAGGAGTACTCCTGACGAAAAAGGAATTATGCCGTCTGCACACGGGTGGATTGATTGCAAACTAGCCGAAGTTTCCTACGAAAACGAAAAACGAGCCATGTTGAGCCGTGTTTCGTGATTCTATAGAATTTTTAACAATAGCATAATAGGGGATTTTTCTATGTCGTATTGTGAGGTATTTGTATGTATGTATTTAAATACTTTTGAAAAGTATTTGTGCACATCTCTGGTGATGATGATCACCTTCAAAAGCATGCAACGCTCAAAACCAATTTCAAATCAGTTTTTTTTCATTCGACCTTGTGCGTTCTCATTCAGTTCAGGCAGATTCGGAGCTCACCTTTGCAATGCTCGACCCATGTACGGACGGCCTAAGAGTACAAGGAATTGGTTTTAAAACGAGTAAACTTTACGAAAAAGGGCTAACGATTCGTCGTCACTTTAATCATCGCGCACAAAGTAGAACTTTATACTAAGGGCCTCCGCACATGAGGCGACTGGTTGCTAACCAGAGCTCCGAATCTGCCCGAACCGAATGAGAATGGAACTGTGTTGTTAGTGAGAGAAAACATAAGGCACGAATGAAACTAAACAGGTTTTGAGCAAATATTCAGCGACTGTGTTTCTATGTCGCAAGGCATCCTTGGTTGCATGCTTTTGATGGTGACATCATGAACAGAGATGTGCACAACTACTATTCAAAAGTATTTAAATACATACATCCATATAAATACGGCACAATAGAATCCCCTATTATGCTATTATTAAAATTCTATAGAATCACGAAACACGGCTCCACTAGTGTTTTCTCTCACTCGTATACACGTTCGTTCTCTCACTAACAACACAGTTCCATTTTCATTCGGTTCGGGCAAATTCGGGGTTAAGGTGTGCAATCAGTCGCCTCATGTGCGGACGCCCTAAGTTGTAATAGAATGCTCGGGTATAGAAATCGTGTACAGAACGCGTGTGCTGTTTAAATCTTTATATATTTTTTACTTACTGTTCCAACAATCTAAAAAATAGCCAAACTTTTTCTAATTCAATCCTGTATAATATTCAGTTTTTCAAATACCAATTAAAGAAAAATGGTTGTTGCACTGTTTTTGAGTTAAACGATAAAATGATAATTTCTTATATTATCTAGTCTTCCTGCGTGTTAAATATGTGCACTTTAATTATTAAGATTACGCTTGACAGCTGGTCAAAACATTTGAAAATTGTCAAATTTAAATTTTATTAAATCCTGTCGAAAAGTGATTTTACTAGTGAACTAACTTAAACAAAAAACAAATTTCTGAGTGTAGTGAACATTGCTTCATTTCAAATCCACTCAATAATAGTTACATATCGTTAAAAAACATGTCTTACATAATTGTAATGTATAACATGGTCGTCATCCTTATTGGCTAATTTCATTACATAAGACATCATTTTTATATATACTGACCTAAAAATTTTGCCGTAATATTTATTATACATTGCCGTGTTATGAAGGTATAAAAGTTTCATTGTAAGAATTAGGGAAGTCAATAATCCAATAAACATCGATATTAATGAGAAATAGCAAAGTAATCTTCTAGGAGAATCGATGAACTAATTTGCATAAAATTATTTTATTTAGTAAAGCCTCATTCCCACTTACTGTTTTGATATTTAATTTACGTTTTTATTTAACGTTTTAATCTAGATTAAAATAGAATATTCGTTTTCAGGATAAACATTCCTTCTCACATTTGTGTTTCAATTTGAGTTTAGTTAATTTAATTGGTGCGCATGCGTCGTTTGCAATATAAATTTTGAAAGTTCAACAGTTGGATAAAATTGAATGTGGTATAATTAAAATTGCTGTTTTTAATAACAATTAGTTATAGAAATAGTTTTTCTTCTTTATTTTTGACAAACTGACATCAAGGTAGTCTTGCCGTGACAATCGATGACAGAAGTATAGTCCGACAGTGAATACAAAAATTTTAAAATATTTATTGTCAGACTAATTTATTTTTGTAAGACACTGTTACTCGATACATAGAAACTTTCATATGCAGACAAACACTAAACAAGCACACTTTTCACAATCATTGTACAATCACACTACACTACACAGCTGTTATTTTTTTTAAATTTCAACTTTAAATATTCATAGCTTTTCAAAAAATCGATAAAAAAAAATGATTTTCATTTCGAAATTTTTCTAATTCTTTGTTTAATTAAATATTAGGTTTTTAGTGAATTCCTAAAAACGGGTTTTCAGATTCCGTTGCATGTTAATTATGTGCACTAATTTCATTTTTTTTTTAAATTAACCTCCTAGTACTCCTACATTAACACTATTTTTTTTAATCAAATTCTTAAGAAAAGAGTGTTTACGGCTAAACTACCTAAAACTTCTTTTATAAATAAACCCTACTACATTTTGACAGATTGTCACATTTTGGAGGTTTTAATATAATGTTTTCAATTTTTAATTTAGAAACATTGGACTAGTTAAAAAAAATCGAAAAAAAGATAAATTAAATTCTAAATTAAAAATTGTGCAGAGAATGGGAAGTGGGAATGATACTTAAGAAAGAAAGTACTGTTTCAGCAATCAATACACGTACTAAAAGTGTCATTATAACTAGAACAATCGATGTATTCATAAAATATTTGTTACAACACTATTGCAAAAATATTTAGAGTTTAAGGCCGTGATGGCATTTAAAGGTTATTTTAGCATACACATATTCTTATTTATTTTGAGACAAACGAAAAGTTATGTATGTTAGCCAAACACGCAGCCCACGCAGCACAATAATTACAAGCATAAAAAGTAGAAGTTATTAATAATAAAAAAAAACATTTTTTTACTCTATTATTATTTTTAAACCGGTGAAGACATAATAATAACTGCGTAATTGGAAGTGTAAAACATGTACTGTTTTAAATACAGTTACGCTCAATTAGTTATTTATCGTAAATTCGCGTATATCTTATGATTGGGACCATGTAGTTATGTTTTGTTTTTTTTTATATATTTATGATTTCTCGGGCTTCCTAGGCACGTAGCCTTTTACCGCACCGAATATTGTTCTGGTTTTTTTTTTTTTTTGGAAAATTTATATCCCGACAACAAGAATGATCTATTCATGGCCACTGTCGTTATAAATTTCGGTGTTGCAATCAAATATTGATATTCTGATCACGACCAATAGGGTTTTAGTCAATCGTTGACAACATAGGGTTCACTTAAAGTTTGCCTGGTAAGGGCCTCGTAACATTCCCTATCATTATCCTCATCAGGAAGTTAACATGCCTAACAAGAGTCCTTTCGCAGTCGTTTCAACATCTACGGTAAAATTCTATTATATATATTTTGAACAATGCTTTTATAAAGTTATACTTTTGATTAATAGGAGTTATCCATAAATTATGTCTCCAACTATCTCCCTCCTGTTCTTGCCACATTTTGCAATCACACATTCTCATTAATAATTTTTTTAATATATTTTTGTACTTGGAATAAATGACCTTTTTTAAATTATATTGCCTCGCGGAAATTTCTATTTTAATTTTATAGATTTTCACAAAATTTGTTTTGCACTATATTTTTTATGCTACATGTGACGTCACAAAACTTCGGACCCCTCCCTGTAGTCACGTGTTGTCACAATTTTTCGCCCTCCTCCCCACCGTAATTACGTGTTACGTAATTTATGGATACAGATTTATAATTACAGGTACATACTGGTTTTACAGTAGATTTTTTTTTTATTTATTTATTTGCCTTGACTTTTATTCGTCATAGCCACCATCTAACATTTTTTTTTACATATTTAACATTTTATAATTCTATTTTACAAATTTCTAAATATTTCAATAATTCACTAATTAATTTTGAATCACTTAACAAAAATGTAGTATTAACAGGAAAAGTTTTAATCACATCTAATATTGTTTTACAGTAGAATTAATAACGATTTATTTTATTTTCAGTTCTCATTTACAAATCTCACATGGACCAAAAACAATGAAACAAAATGGTATAATAAGATTTTCTGAAAATGATGACGTATTCGTTCAGGAAAATATGGGTAAGTCTATTTAAATTTAATTTGATTTATCTTTATACTATTCCAAAATAGGTAAAAATAAAAATATTAAAACTCCGTTAAGTGTAGGAAATTTTGGAGTTATAATTCTTAAAATCGAGCGCACATTTAAGATTGCCAGCAGTTTTCAGTGTGCGCTGTGTCTTGGAGAAGTACTAGTATATTCATTACTGTATTATAATTTCGAACGCTTTAAAACAGGAATTGACGTAATTGAAACCAATAGAAATTCAAACCGTAACCTCAGTACATGCAAAAAAACAACGTAATTACGTAACACATAGCGAAGAACGTGCAGAAATCCTAACTGTTTCTAACTTTCTGCAACAATGTATGCTAAATACTCGTACCTAACCGGAATGTCGGCATTGAGTCGACATTTTCTCCAAGGGCAATCAGATAGATTCGTTGCAGCAATTTCTATTAGCAACAATTAATTGGTATGAAATAGTACTAATGCGCTAAACGCAAAATGTGTATATTACCTTAAATATAGAAAACATTTTGCTTAAGGAGGTACAGGACGTACCGTCAATGCAAAAAGTTTATCTCTCGGTAATATGAAATGCAAAATACGAAGTACATGAGGGACGAGCAAATATTGGGACTCTACCTTTGAAAATGAATTTTTCAATTCCCTATTAAACTGCTTTTTGCTTGTTCAAATGATTTTTTATATAACATTTATTCCGATTTTGAATTTCCCGCTCAAATTGCCATTTGCAACGTTGCTAGCTTATAGCATACATTTACTGTTTCTTAAAGGTTTTATTTAAATATTTTCGTAAATAGATATCCTTTTGATAATTTTCTTTTTGCAATAGTTACAGAAAAGATTATTTTATATACACCTAGTTTTTGAAAGCCGTGTCACCATTTTTTTATGGTTAAAAGTTATATTATGTGGTGAAATTGAACTAAAAATTATGATTTGTATGGAAAATGACTATTTTTAATCATGTATAAAAAGAAAACTATGAACCCTAGGTCTCTAAAATTTTGAGACAACATGTATTTTAACTATTTGTATCGACCCTCCAAATTCACAACGTTTTCATCATTTACGTTAACGTCCTGTACCTCCTTAAACGAAATCTACTCATATTTGATAGTTTATAAGCATAAAATGCTTCTAAAAATACGAAAGATCATTTTATAATACTATTAATCCTTAAAATTGTCTAATTATGATTTTAATAATCCAAATAATGTTGTAGTATGATACTATTAATTCAGAAAAGGGTAATAGTAGGGTTGGCGATTGATTTTTTGAGTCGAAAAAATCGATTTTTTAATCGATTTTAAACAATGGATCGATCCTGTGAATCGATCACACACTCGAAAATCGAGATTCGATTTTTTTACATTATTATTTTATTATTTACATTATTTATTATTAGCTTAGACATGAAATATTGGGAATTATAATTATTTTATTCTATAATAAATAACGTACATGATTTTATTGATTAATCAAAAATCACTCTTCACTTATTCTTTAAGTATAAGGCTTGTATTTTTTACAAATTTAAGATAAATAAAAGATCTTTTTTTTTTTTGGGTTACATATTTTTTTTATATAAGAACTCAAATAGAATCGATGAATCTATTTTTGAGAAATCAATCTTCTAAACTTCGATTGTTTTCTGAATCGATTCTTTAGCCTTAGATTCGAATCGATTAAAAAATCGACCTTTTTTAAGAAGAATCGTCATCCATAGTTAATAGTATGGTTAGAGATATTTGGCTCTGCAAATGGCTTCAGTGCAACCCTGTCATTGTCGTGCTTAGGGGTCCCAAGGAATTTCCCAATAATTTTTTTTTTTTTTTTATTACTAAAGATTATTACAATCTGTCCTGCTTATAGGATATTCAGTGATAGGTATGTCAAAATAAAATGTCTTGCGCGGGATATGCCCATCGACTCATCCCTCAATTTTAATAGATCCTAGATTCTGTTTATTTGGCTAGTAGGTCCTGAGGTACCTTCTTTTTCAGTCTGCGTACTGTGGAAATATTGGACATTCAACAGCTGGCCAAATTCTTTGGATGTTCTATTATTCTCTCCTTGTATACTTTGGTTCTAAGCACTATTTCTTCTTTTACTGTAGGTATATCCAGGTCCCGATGTATTATGTGATTAAGTATAAACCATGGTGCATTCGTGACAATCCTTTGCATTTTGAACTGAAATCTTTGGATTATCTCAATATTTGAGGTAGATGCAGTACCCCATAGTTGTATACCATATGACCATACCGGTTTAAGTAGGTTTTGTCTCCCCAATAAATTTAGGGAGAAAAAAATATGGCATTATAGATGAGAACAGACAATTGTGCCTGGATACAATTGATTTTTTTTTTGCACTAAGAGGATTTTAGAGGTATTTCGATCTGAGTTTAGAGGGGAGTTGGTAAACCAAGTGTAGCTCTACCTCATCGTTAAACTTCCATTACAATCCTGCATCTGTTTGGACCGTATCTTAACATAAACAATATCTGACTGCCTGTCAATGTGGTGTTCTATATTTCTGAAAACTGAAGTGTGTAATCTTACGCTTCCAACATCTTGCCTGGCTAGTCTCATCCTAAGACCTTCAATACATAATAAATACTACTCCCATTTTGCTAGACTCATTTTTTAATTGTATCCAGTTTTTATATTTTTCTATCATCTATATCACTTGAGAACAACTTAACCTATTTAGCTAATTTTTTTAAATGTTCGTAATAGTTCCTTATTCAGGAGTTTTACGGAAAGAAAAATAGCAAATTTGGAAAAACTTGAAAGTGTTACCCTGTAAAATTTGACGAAAAATTTATTTAATTATTTATTTTCAGTTTAATTGTGAACATTTTTATTGAAATTTCGTCGGATCAACTAGTGTGTCCCATTACAAATCCGTTGTCTTGTGTCGCATAAGTCAAAACTTTAAGTTTTCTCCATGTCCAGCAGCCTCAGCCACGTGTAAGTGCGTATCCGCTGGTTCAAGTCACTACATCTGCATCTGCATTCTGAGAATAGGCACTTCTGTCTTCTTGCATGATGTCAAAGTCAGGTCCGGATTGAAGTTACAGCGTCATTGCACCAATATTATAGACAGCTTACAATATCTAATTAGAAAATCCTAATTATACCTGACAGTATTCCTAGAATAGCGCTAGTGTTTCTGTGATTGATGGCACTTAGTGAAATTAATTTTTTTGAATAAATTATTTGTAGCTAATTGTGAACTTGTCAGCTAAGTGCACCCCATATGTAATAATAATATGAAATTAGGAGTGGTGAATACCGCTTGCTGGTTCCGGTTTGCTTCAATCTGAAAAATGAATAACGTTAACACACCTTAAATTGGCTGTTACTTAAATTAAAAATACCCAGCGGTCACGTAGCCATGGCGGCCGGTCGCGGCAGGACGCCCAGTGTCCAACGTCTGGTAAACAACACATCGACACAGTATTGGTATCGATAAAACACAATCAATGGTCATTGATAGATATAAATATTCATATTGTGATAATATTACACTGTACAGACCATTTAGCAATTCAATCATATTCATACATATCAATGGTTTCATTAAGGTACGTGTCCACTTATCAGCATCGAGTCATTGCACGCACTGTATTAAGATTTCTTTGTATGGCTACTTATACAAGTGGATCCACTGTTCCGTACCGTGTGTGTGTGTGTGTAGAAACGACGACATTATCAAGTAATGAGCAATAGGCAATTTGCCGATTTTGTCATTCTAGTGCATGGGACTTTTGTCGGTAAATCGAATGGTGTTGACAACAGGGCTGCGGAGTCGGTAAGAAAACATCTAAGAAAACAACTCCGTATAATTTTATTCATCCAATAATCTATATACATTTTTATAAACAATTTAATGCCAAAATTTTGGTCAAAAATCGTTTTTGTTTTTTTTGAGAAGCCACCATTTTATCAAGAAAAATTATTTTGCTTACTCCTTCGATTAATTACTAGATTATACATTACTTTAACGAAATCGGTTTGGTTCTTTCATTTTAGATGATTCAATCCAGAGATATTGTGGTCACCGCAAGATGCCTTTTTTGAAAGAAACTCCGGGAGATCAGCTATAGCAGCTTTAAAATTAATATTTTTACAAGTTACCATAATATGTGAACAAAACTTAAGGACATCACGTAAAAAATTTTACGTACTTTACAACGACCTATTTTTCGTATTTTAGAAAAAAATTTCTTCTTCCTCATTAACACTATCATAAAACTATTTAAGAAGATTCTTTTAAGGCTCATAAAATGTTAAATACACCATACACCATAAATCAAGGATTAAAAGTTTTGAAATAAGCTATAAAATAAGACTAATTTTATATTAAATATTATTAGGTTTTGTTAAAGAAAAAAAGTTATATGAACATTCATTCATAATTTGTGTTTAGCGAGTTTGAATTGAAATTGAAACGAATCTAAATTTTAAATTCTACAGAGTCACGAAACACGGCTCGACATGGTTCGTTTTTCGTTGTCGTTGGAAACTTCGTTGCGCGAATAGTTTGCAATCAGTCGACCGTGTGCAGACGGCCGAAATGTCCAACTCTCCAGTATAAATTTGGTCAGGATTGGGTTTCGGTCGCTTTTTTGAAGGGGGCTATATACCATTGCCCAGTAAACAATTTGGTGAAGTGCCCTATTTAGTGAAGTTCGAGTCACTCGTACAATTCAATTCTAACGCTTTACAAGTTCGAAGCAACAACACAGAAACCAATTTTAGTTCAAATTTATTCCCTACCTGTCAAGATTTTGTGAAATAAAATCTGATATATTAAGTCTTAGCAAGTTCGTTAATAGTTCAAAAGTGGTACACAAAAGTCGCTTTTAGTTCAAATTGATTCTCTACCTGTCACAGATTTTGTGTTAGTTGTTAGAATTTTTTCATAATAATATTCTTTCTTTTTCCAACATCATTCATTAAGTAGCAGTTGTTTCTTTCACACTAGGATATATTTTTTTTTAGTTCATTTTCATTCCAAAGTGAGAGAGAAACGAGATGCGGTTAGACAAGTAAAATATATTTTTCACCGTTACACTTGTATACTTGTATAGTATTTCGTACAGTATGTTTAAAGTATATGCTATCCTTTTTCAACAAATATTTCTTTAATGGTAATAGGCACACGCTGTCTCCCTCAATCTCCGAATATAATGTGTTTAAACGAATACTCTAAGCAGCGATGCTAAGACAGAGGTTTTAAACCTAACGCAGACCTGCCGATCGTGGATTTTTGAATCACCAAAACAATGTAAAAAACTAATATAACGAGTCACGATCCGTACTAAAGATTACATCTATTTATTTCTTCAAAAATCACGATCCGTACTAAAGATTACCTCTATTTATTTCTTCATTTAAATATTTATATTTTGCAGACTCTAAAAAGTAGAATTCCATTAAGTTTTATACCCCTGCCACCCCTGACGAAGACAACAGGCCTTCAACTAGTGCCAAGTTTATAACCTAAAAAGGGCCTTTCCTATGAACGACTGAATAGAAAACGAACACGTTCCAGACAAAAAACTCATGATATGTTATAGAAATTAAGTAGAATTTACTTCAAAATGTTTACTGGGTGTCCATTTTTCTTATAAAGTACACTTTAATTTGTGGTCTGAACAATATCTTAAATTTAGAAATGTAAATAATATGTACTGATAAAGTTTACTATCAATATTATTGAGACGACACAGTGGGCGAGAGCATTGATGCTTGACGCCGACTGCTGTGTCTTCGGGTTCGATCCTCGGATCAGATATATATTTTCTGGGTTTGGTTATTATGAACTTATATTGATTATGGTCATACATAATCATACAGTTATTAGGCAGTGGTGTAGTCCACATATATGAGGCCACGACACCATAAATACTGCCAACATTGAAGGAGGTCGTCGGTGATAGGACTCAGCATCGGAAATAGACCGACGTTAAAAAAAAAAAAAAAAATATATTATTGAAAATATAAACTATTAAAACTAAAACTAAAAATTAAAACAACTATTAAAGAACCAGGATAATATAAGGGGTCTCTCAAAAATATTTAAATGCCTTGACCATCCTTATACTCCACATCTTGGTTAATTATTTTTTAATTATTTTATTTCAATATTTTGATAAAATAAACGTTGTTCAAGCCGGAGTCGGAATCAGTACAATTTTGCCTACTACGACTTTTTTGACCAGAAATTTCTTTCAAATCCGACTTATATTAGTATATGACTGTTTGTATCTAACAAATTTATTCATATTAAAATTGGAATGCTGATAAGTGAACGCGTACCTTTACCATTTTCATTTAAATAACAAAACGCAATAATTAGTACTGGTGAACAAAAATAGATGTCCTATTAAAACGTGTCCCTTTGCTGTCATGTATATTTAATGAATTGATGTAAACAAAATATCGCTTAAACTCATTTACGTATAAACTTATTGTATAATTTCTGTCTAATGAGAGTTTAAGTGTTGTTTTAATTAAAATATTTAAATATTTTGGCGTCAGAAGTTTGTAAATAACAAGCGATCGATACCAATGCGTGTTATGATATGCTTCACTAGAATGCACTGCGCATGTCTGTAACATAAATGAATTTTGTATATAATCCGTCCACTAAAACCTTAAAAATATTATTTAAAATATTTATTATAAAGAAAAGTAGTACACAAAATAATAAAAATTATTTATTTATATATGAAATCATGAAGCGTATATATTTTACATGAAAAGTTATTCAATTATATTTAATACATCGTAAATGTAAATATAACCTCAAAAATTGTGCAATATTGTTTAGTGTATCACAACGTTGTAAACGAGATGTAAATTACATTATTTGTAATGCAATTGCGTGAAATTAAATATTACAACAAGCAACAGACTAAAACTAAATAAAAGATTGTTTTAAAATGTGTTAAATATGTTGCTTACGTATCAGGAGTAAAATTAATCTTATTTAGTTTTATCCAGTTTTAAATACTTATCGAATTAAAAAGGCTAAATATTATAGTTATATTATATGTAACTAATCTCCAAATTATGTGATCTTAATTATAATAAAATATATATTTAAAATTTATAGTGATATTTATAAAAAAAATAATGATGATGTTTGAGAATACAGATTCTAATAGTTCTAATTCTCATAAAATTCAAGATGGTGTTCTAAATGCAGTTATTGAATCTCCATCTGACACCATGAATGATGTTTACATTGCTTGGAGTAAGTGTCTAATATTTATTTAACAGGGCCCACTACTTATGGTAAATGCACTTGCACCGTATATCAACGGCACTCTGAAAAGTTTTTCAATAATCACTAAAGTTTGACTGAAAGCCAAATTCATAAATTTCCTTTTTTAAAGTAAAGTAAAAAAAACTACTTCCAAAACATTTGCAGCATATATCCTTCATATAGTAAAGAAAAGTTGCTGTGCAGATGAGTAGTAGTAAATTCAATAAAGATTTTAAATGGGTTTGTGTCCTATGTCTTAATTTCTATAAATGTGTACTATATAATGATAAAGTGGGTTACTAGAATATTTCAGGAGATATTAACAATTAAAAAAGTCATTTTTTCACATTAATTATTAAAGGGATTCAACGTTGTATACATTCCAAATGTATATCACATCACAACCGCTGCCAACCTTACAGCTCATAAATCTCTGCTATATGTATTTATATATCAAAATATCAAAATATCAAATATTATTTACAGCTATTTCAAGGAACAATAAAATTACAATATTATATCTGCCTTAGCAGGGTTAAATAAAATAAAAACTTATTATTCTTTGACTTGACTTGATTATTTGACTACCAACAGCTACAAAACATTACCACAGCACTGACCTACTCAACAAATAACTGACGTTAAAATGCATTTTACGTCATACAAATATGGCCGACCATTTCTAGCGCTAAAACTACAATTCAAATTTTTAATTGCTATATTTCCGTCAACATTTAGATATTTAATAAAATAGACACGTCAATACACATTTATTAACATCAATTTCAATCAACAATTGAAAAATCGACCACTAAAAAATGAGAACACAAGCCCATTGTTTTTAAACATAAATATTCGAATTTCGAATATTGTCTAAAGTTTTAACAGGGTGCTTCCTCTGTCTGTCTTCGTGCCAGAGCTTGAACCTCCCAATTGTTTTACTAATTTCTCTAAATATTCATTGTAAATTTCTATCCGTACCTTTCAGACTTCTATATTCCTCTTTCTCTCTTGGATGCTATATTAGAAATTCATTTTAAGAAACATTAATTTCTAAATTACAAACTTACTTCCACAATTTTTTTCATTAACTAAAAAACATAACACACGATTATTTATCAAATAATTTTTTTGGACCGTCTTCCACATCTCTACTACCACTGCATTATTACGTACTATACAATATACATGATTTCATTAATAGCAGATGACCTTCTTATCTAATTGAAAATAAATAAATACAAATCTCATCTTTGCAGTCACTAATCAAATGTACGAGTAAAATATAATAATGGTTTAGTATTGACTAGTCAGCTCTTTTTAATCATGTCTAAATTTATTTATTTAAATATTTCTTTTAATTAGTGTTATTTAATTATGTGTAAATTACGAGTAATTTGTGATTGAAAATGTCTGACAATTTATACAAAATAGCTATAAAAAATAATTTGATTTATCCAAATGGTTGTATGTATATATTTGATTATTTTTCATTTTATACCATATTAAACACACTCTATGTTTTAAAAAATCAAAATAATTTTGCTCTTTCGTCGAATCCTTTTGCAAGCAAAAGCACTGTCGCTTCAACTGACATAACTAGATTTTATGTTACCCAATAGCAACTAAAGAGATAATAAACTTTTTAATTATTAAAACAGATGGCATCATCAGTTTCTTTTTCGACTGACTTCATCATTTTTAAATTATTAAAAAGTGTATCACTTAATTCATTCGACTGTTTATATCTTAGGCACTTGAATGCATGTATTGTTTATTAATTAGTAGTTTTGCACTCAAATATTTATTACAAATATTAATTATTAATAAATAAATATTTTGTTGCAGATGAAATGTTAGAAGCAGAAAATCATGGTCTTTTGGGTAGAGTACAAGATCTAGAACGAAAAGTGTTATCCCATGAAGATGAGCTAGTTTGTTTACGTAGTACATTAGCCGATGTACTACGAAGGTTAAATACCTTAGAAGGTCCTCGAGGAATTGCTGGAACTGGTGGACATAGTGCACCAAGTACTCCTGTTAGAAATGGTGGTGCGGTTGGAATCCCAACTTTTAGTAGAAGTGGTTTAGGTATTTGCTAAAATATACTTTGTTTACTTTGTATACGTTGATTCAGTTATAATAACTTGTATATAATTGTTTTAGTTTCTCCCAGTTCAAATAAGGATTTAAGATTAAGACAACCTACACATCGAACAACAAGTGATGCAGCTACTTATAGAGAAACTGTTAGTGCTATGAGAGACCCAGCGAGAAGAGTTTCTAGTTACAATCCACAAAATACGATATCTCAAAGGTATTTTAAAAATGTATTTGCGTCACTCACGAATAGATGTCACTTCTGACAGATTTACTAATCTATTTGACGATGTTATTTCCAGGCGCAGTGTTCACTATCAGTCCACAACTTCGTTGCACTCAGATAGTCCTAGTTCTAGTTCAGTATCACCTGTCCCATCACCATCACCGAGGGCTACGCCATTACCAATAGGAACTCCGTCGAGGACACATTTAAGATCTAGTTCTAGCACATCTAGTGGAGGGCTTAGTAAACGATGGTCGTCTACTGGCGATTTCAATAACTCTATGTCCAATTCTCCTAGTCCTTATGGGCAACCCCAGAATGCCATATCAAGGTTAGAGTAGCTTGTGTTTAGTAGTTAGAGATATAGTCCAAATCACGATAGTTCGGCGGCGACTTATACTTAAAAGAGATTATAAGAGCGGTATAAATCTATAATACGATAATGAATTTTATCTTATTCATATATATATCTCATACATTGTAGAAAATTAAGTGAGTCAGTGCTTTTTAGTTATATCGGCAGTTTATACCCCATAACTTGTTTTAAGTATGGGTTGCCGCCGAACTCTCGTAATTTGAACTATATAATATATAATGTATAAGATATAAATTGGTGGTTATTGTTTAGTTTAATTTCTCATATTTTTGTAACAGTTCTTTGGCAAGTTAAACAAGAATAAATGTGTTCATATTTTAAATAAAAATCGTTGCAAATCACGTTGCGTTCACATTGTATATTGTATATATCGTCAATTCCCGTGGTGAGAGAGGTGCCCGAGGTTGGGGCAAGTGAAGTAATTATTACTTTTGTTATAATTATTATAAAGGCTCAATGAGTAGGATGGTCGCGGTGGTATGCGCAGAAGGGTCTGATCGTAAGACTCTCTTGCCACCATCGGTGCAGATTTTGGTGGTAGTGGAAATTTCTGATAAGCTGAATATCACTTGCTACTAAATACAGTTGGTTATCGCGTGGTAGAATAGACGAAAATGAATTTAAATAACTATTATCGAAGAAGAAATTACAGATATTCAAAGATTGGTGGAATCCGGTATAATTTTGTTATTTATTAGATTTATTTTTAATAGAATACTAATTTTATATTTTTATATGTAATGAATAGCACTAGTTTTAGTTATTGGTTAGATATTTACTTATTTTTTATTACATGTTTTATTTAGTTTCAGCATGTTTTTTTTTTAATTTATGTGTTTTATTTGGTTTTTAGATTTGCAACAAAATCATTATTAAATTTATACTCAAAACCTCAACAAAACGGACCAGTGCTAAGACATGGGTATGTTTATTTTATTTTTTTGTTACTGTATTCTGTTTGTTATTGTGTTTTGTTTGGTATTTTATATTTATTAAGTCAAGTCCAAACAAGTCCAATGCCTTCTTTATAATTAAATATCAGTCAACATTGCCTCATTAGCCGACGCAAACATTTATTTTTGATTTATTTATAATTATATATAATTTTATTTTTCTGTCTAAGATTACCACCATTTTTATTATAATGGTTTGATTCTGTACTAATTGAAATATTTAAAAAATGAGTATATTTTTTTCATATTTCAGGGATATCATGCTAATTCATGTCGTTTTTATATATTTTTGTTGTATATTTTAAATTAATTATTTTACGTTAAGTTCTAACGACTCGATTTTATTGAAATATTTTGTTTTTTACTTGCATACTCGTATGTTGCAGTTTTTGTTTTTCTACTTGCTTATTTCCCAAAAATAAGTGCATATTGTATGCATATATTTAAAGATTTTTATTGCATATAAATTCAGACCCTAGTAAATGCTATAGTAATTTGCAATAACAAATATTTTATTCTATACTTCTAGATTAATCTGAATATTGATTAATTACAAGTTCGCACATAATACTAAACATATTTGCATATTAGATAAAGTGGTATTATAATATATTATTTTACAACCCCAAAAAAGGTCACGAACCCCGGAAATGGCTAACGTCAAAGTAGTATTTTGTTTACTACCTAAGTTGTAGTTTCCTTAAATATATAATTTGAACGATGATTTAACCAAATTCATTCTTATACATAATTAAATTTCTTTTCAAAGTTTAATTATTTCAGAACTTTTGTTAAGTGTTGTTTACCTCAGAATATTAAGGTCTGGGAACACTACTCCGTATCTAGTCTGAGTACCGAGCCTTATCTATATCTCTGATTTTGTCTATTTCCTAGATTTTGTGTCGCCTTTGCTCAAATTTCTGTCTACAGATTATGTGTAATGGGCTTGTGTCCTCATTTTTTAGTGGTCAATTTTTCAATTGTTGATTGAAATTGATGTTAATAAAAATGTATTGGCTTGTCTATTTTATTAAATATCTAAATGTTGACGGAGATATAGCAATTAAAAGTTTTAATTGTAGTTTTAGCGCTGCGAGATGATCAGCCATTTGTATGACGTGAAATGCATTTATACGTCAATTATTTGTTGAATAGGTCAGTGCTGTGGAAATGTTTTGAAGCTGTTGGTAGTCGAAATAATCAAGTCAAGTCGAAAAATAATAAGTTTTTATTTTATTTAAACCTGTTACGGCAGACATAATATTGAAACTTTATTGTTCCTCGAAATAACTGTAAATAATATTTGATATTTTGATATATAAATACATATAGCAGAGATTTATGAGCTGTAAGGTTGGCAGCGGCATGCATTTGAAATGTGTACAACGTTGAATCCCTTTAATAATTAAAGAGACAAAATGACTTTTTTAATTGTTAATATCTCTTAACATATAAGGAGTTATTCAAAAATAATTGAACATTTGAGGATCTAGTAACCCACTTTATCAATATATAGTACGCTTTTATAGAAATTAAGACATAGGACGCAAGCCCATTGCATGAACCGTTCTGTATGATTCAGTGTTCAATTCGCCTTAGTACAGTAAAATAAACTAGGAGATCATCTTTACGAGCACTATGACTGCAAATTTAATGTAATGGTATCTTTGGTGTTATTAAAATTGCAAAAGTGTTATAGAAAGAAATTTTAACAAAAACCCACAAAAATATTTCTTTCGCGTATAACTTGACAACGATATACGGTTATGAAAAAGGTTTTGCATAAATTTTGTAGAACATCGAATCCTGAATAAGAATTATCTTATTTCTTTTACCCCTATTCATCATGGTTTAGGTGCTAGAGCTGCACAAAGTTTGATGGTAAATGGAAATGTTACGTAATATGACTTAACATCGGGATATACTTTTTCCTAAGCTTACTACTTCACATTTAGACGTGAAAATATAAAAACAAATTATAAAGATGGTGTGTGACGTAGATACGGTGTAGTCTCAAGTATGTTTAGACCTTTACCTTGTGTATTTCAACTTCATGTACGAATATTACCACGGCTATTAATATTGACAAATGATGTAATTATTTAACATTTACACCTACAAACAATAATTACGGTTGAAAAAATTGTGATGTCACCGTGCGCTGTAGGGAATAGAAAAAAAGATAACCCATCTGGTCACTATAGAGATCAGTTCACAATGCTATCAGAAAATCGATATGATAATGTCACAATCAGTAGGAATCGAGCCGCCCATGCATGGTCCCGTACGCATGTTTTAGTCTTAGAACACATATATATGGAGTGTGAATAGCCTATATTTCCTCTAGAATAAAAGTGTGCAAAATGTGTGCGAAAGAGAAAAGTATATATTCCTATTTGTTCTCTACGCGCATGCGTCGAATGTGACAGCTGTCTAGACATAATAAATATTCTATTAAGATATAATAAATATTAAATATGTAAATAAATTATATTTCTTTAGTTGGTACAAAGCTTGCCTGTCGGTAAAACAGTGACCGTTCAGTGAAAACATATACTCATTAACGCCATAGATGTTGTTGTAAGGATAACGGCCAAAACAGTTGATATTTGTAGTGGACAGAACTCACGTTTTTAGTTATATTTATATATAGTGTATTTATATTTATACATATCTACATCATTCTACATCAATATAATGTCATATTTAACAACTGTTACGTATTATATCTAGACAGCTCTGACTTGACAACTGTCACTTTCGACGCATGCGCAAATAGGAACATATACCTTTCTCTCTCGCACACATTTGGGACACACTTTTAGGTCCAGTATTCTCTCTCCATATATATATGCTCTAAGGTTTTAGTTCGCTAAGACCATGCATCGCACATGAAAATGCTTGCGATTTCTAACCTATAAGTTTTGCTGTCAAACAAAACTGTTGTAATAAAAATTTGAACAGTTTCATTCATAGAACAATACTAAAATGCCGAGCACTTTTATTTATGCGCAAGTTTTTGTGCATCTGTCATTTTTGACAAATTATGTTGGGATTATGTTTACAACGGCACAAGCGGAATGTGTTAATAAGAACGTCACTTTTTTCCTCGTTGACAGACCTACAAACTAATTCGACTCTGATCGTAATATTATTTAGTTTTTTTTAATACTACCATGAAATAACTGTAAATTGTTTTAAAATTTAAATGTAAATTTTTGTTCAGGTCTGCTTCAATTACTGTAATTTCTGATGGCCATAAAAATTAATAGTTTGCTGTTTTTAATATTACTTTTATTTTTCGGAAGGTGAATTAATTGCACTAAGCAAATCATTAAAAACTGAATTTATTAATAAAAAAATAAACTTAACCTTGATGAAATAAACAACAAGTGAAACAATCAAGATTTTTTCTTTAATATTCAAAGATAATTTTAAAATTATGTTGATTTTTATTACCGGTTAAAAACACTTCATTCAGCCCACGGTTTTGAAATAATCGAAGCGTTTACACCAGAGATGGTCAAACTTTTGAAATAATATTTTTGAGATATTAACCCTCCGTGTGAACACTATATTTTTCAAGTCATGATGTGTACACTGGGTCTTTGAGGGAACAGATGAGCTTTTCGAGTTTTCTAATCTTTCAAAAAAACTGAAAAAATCTGGATTACTTCTTGAAGTGTCTACTACATGGTCCAGAAGTTGCCAAAGTCCAAAGTTTAAAACCGTTGTTAATAAAAATTGACAAATAGTAAAAAAAGTGGAAAAAACTGAATATTGTTAAAAAATTCCTAATTTCATAACAAACAAATATTAAGAAAAACGGTTGTAGACTTTTTTACCTTAGACTATAAGCTTTCGAAAGAATGTAGTGTCTTTAGCGTGGGCTCCAAAAAGTTGAATTATTTGTGCACCTGAAAGTGGGGAATATTTTACGGATTCAGGGATGTCATAATAAACGGAACGGTGATGATTCGGCACAAAATAAGTTTTTATGGTTGAAAATACAAAAGTTATGAAATAATAATTAACAATAGTTATTAATAATTAGTGTCAAAAAGAGAATTTACTAAAAAAGAAATCAATATATATAATCTAAGTAATAACATATTAAATTACATAAAACATTTATTCTAATCTTGAAAAAACTGTAAAACAACGAGAAAAGCAAAAATTGCATTTACTATCATTGGAAAATACTAATGTCGTTTGTACACTGACCCTTTTAGGGAACCTTTTAGTGACTGAGTTTCGCTGGCTCGCCTTTACAAGTAAACTGCCAATCCAAACGCTGCTGGAAGCTTAAGTCCCTACCACTACCTAGATTTTTTATGGGGCATAGCTGAAGCGCGCTGTATACTCATAAGGCCTGTCTCAGTATGGCACCGTGTTTAAGCGAATTTCTGCCGGACGTATACGGGCTACTACGCTTTACCTATCCGAACCATGTAAATGTAATGAGATCGCTCTGGAGCTCTCAGACTGCACGCTACAAAGCAGTCCGAATACGGGCGGCACTACCTCGCACATTAGCAACGTATAAAGGCGAATTTTATCCAAGCGTTACCACTACTACAACGATATCCTATCCGAACCTTTGTAAATGCAAAAGCCGCCTCAGACTGGAGGGGATACCTAAGATCGCTTGTTATTACGGTGCAATACGGTTGAAATGAAATCTCTCGGCGACATCGCTATGTTCTACATGCAGTTTATGTTTGTATTTCAGTGAATCATGGACACGGATACCGACACCAATACGATAGAACTAAAAATTTAAATTCACGCCCACCAGAACTCAGATATATAATAAATGCTAAAGTCCCTTTAATACCAGTAGTGTATCGATAAAAATTAAAGTTAAAGTGTGCTCTCATGATAAATTATATAAGTGCTAAAGAACTCCAATACACCCCCTAATACACGACTACAGACATCTGTGACACACATAGGCGGTTTGCTTTGTAGCTCATTCAATCCGCCGATTTACGTCCAAATACGCCGTCGCTTAAATACGGTCCTATACTGAGACAGGCTTAAGACAGAAATAGGAGATTGAAATTTCAACTGTTCCTTAAAAGACCCAGTGTACACACGCAGGGTTATATTTATATATTTATAAAACTTGATATACGCGAGACTAATTTATAATGAAGTTTGTGTTCCACTGGTTTACTTTGAGAACCGGGAGTCTGTAGAACCTACTATAATTATTTAATCAAAAAAGCATAACAGAAGATATGTTTAATTAACTCAAACATAGATGGCCCAAGGTTTAGTATTGTTCAACATTAAACGGACGTTATGTAACATTTGGATATTGACACCGGCTTCAACTCATTTCATTCTAGTTCATTACGTAAACAATTACAATAAATAATACAAGATCGCGGTGTTTGCGTTTCATATCCTACGCCATTCTAAACTTGAATAATTTAACTACCTGTCAAGACTAGAACAACGTTCGTGGTTTATCGAGATGAAAAGATGCTATAAATCTCGCTTTATTTTATTTAACTTCAGTGTATTTTCGAATAAGAGGATATAAAAAATCAAAATACATGGCTTTCTCTGAATTACATTTCACATTGCATAACAGTCCTGAACAATAGAAGATTAAACTTATCTTCCACGACGCCCTTCTACTATTTTTGTTGCTCAAATCCAATTTAAATATTACATTGGTCCGCCGACTGAATTCGAAATCCGAATCAGTTCAACTGTATTTATCATGTATTAATTTTAAAATAAAGTAAAAATGATATAAAATATATTTTTATGTTTCACCGATTTTCGCTTGCCTCACTAACAAAGATAAAATTTATAATCCCATAATGCACTGCTATCATGCAACATATGGGTTAGCGTAGAGAGATAGTACAGTTTATGCCGTGTTTTGTAGGATGTCATGCTCTGAGACGTCTGACCTTGAATTTATAATATTTTATTCAATGAATTTTTTATACGAATGCGGTTCGGGATATCGAGAGATCTCTGCGAAAACTCAAGTGGCCAAAAAATTATAAATGATAATCTAATGATATGTGGAATGTGTTGCATAGAGGGTTTATTTCTTTATTATATGACAGTTTCGTAGCTGTCACTAGAAATGTGTGTGTATATCTGGATAATCTTTATATAGTAGGGTACAGTATGAATCAAAAGTTAGGTTATGTTAAAAGTTAATCTTTATAAGTTTACATTGTTTTAAACTCATGTTGCAATTCTTTTATTGTTATGGTGTGACTTCAAGTGTATCGCATAATATTACTGCAATTAACTTTCATTTTAGGTTAGTTTTAACGGATTACAATGATTTTAGTTTTGCAAAATGTGTTTTTAAATCGGATGTACAGCTATGTTGGCATTGAATTTTTTTTGTATTATTATGAAATTTCGTAACTAATATGAGCTGCTTTTAGAAATACTAATAAATTAAGGTAACAAACAAAATTTTATTATAATGCTATTTACTCGGACAAACACTTTTCTCAAGTTCTCGATATGTTAACCTTAATGACAGTCTAATTTATTATACATGTCTTGACTTGTATTATAAGTCCATACAAGTAAAGTGTCAGCGTACTTGCATTTTCCTGTAAAAGTATCGGTAAATAATATCGATTAAAATTGGTATTTTCTATTTGTGGTCAACACAATTAACCTCAATTCAGACAAACTACGACTTCGGTTGCGGAATGACAAGCGTGGAAGTTTTAACAGATGGTTTAACTAATAATTAAAAGCAAAAAAATTACTTTTATCGAAGTTAATTGAAACTTTTAATTGAGTGAAGAATTGTACAATGGAGTGGATTATCCAAAGACTACAACGAATTAGCAGAGTTTATAACCTTAAAATATGTTACGAGTATTTAAAATAATTCTTGCTTAAGGCCTGTCGCACTATATAAGCGTATTTAAGCGACAGCGAATTCGGATTTAAATCGTCGTCTAGAACACTCAAAGCGAGCCGACTCTTGTCTTCTTTGCATGTGTTGTGTCACAATACGTACATACCACCTACTGATACAACAGTACGTCGAGTCAACGTGTGTACTGCAGGGTGTATTGGAGTTGTCTTGCACCAGTTTTCCAGTCTTCATGGCTGATTGCATTTACAAGATAGGGATAGTTTTAGCGTTGTAGCATGTATACGCTTGGTTAATATTCGCTGATATTCGGTTCCAATGTGAGAGATATGTAACGCCCCTATTCGGACGGCTTTGTCGCTTGCAGTGTGCGACGTTCATTATATTTACAGGGTTTGGAAAGGCGCGTATACTTAAATACGCTTGCAGTGTGCGACAGGTTTAAAAGAGGTTATAAGAGCCGTATAAATACGACACGATCCGATGGTGTCTTATTCGTTTCTATATGTATTATAAACAAATTGTAACACAGTACTGTAAATTTATACGTCACAACTTGTTTTAAACATGAGTCACCGGCAAACTCTCGTAATTTGAACTATATACACAATATATTTATAAAATAATCTATAACAAACGGAAGGTATTAAAGTTTAATATCTGATTAAATATTCAGATAACTTACAAATGCAAGCAAACGAAATTATAATGTAGATAAACTTGTCATAGTCCCGGATCTAAAGGAAGGGCAAAACTAGGTACTTGATCTGGGCGGGTAATTCATTGGGGCGCTAAATTCCGAAAGACATTTAGTTTATTAAGAAAATAATAATTTTTAGTTTGTTAAAAAAAAATTTGTTGGGGTTGTGACCTATTGCTAGAATACGGAGAAGTCCAACTAATGAACTAGACGATACATAATATAAAAAAATACTTAAAAAAATCACCACTAAAAATTGAGTTCACAATCTAATTTAATGAGTTACATTATTTACAAATGTCAAATTTAAAATGCGAGAGAAAAAATTGATTGAAACACTAATTTTATTTTAGTTAACGCTAGTCTATTGCAGATACTTATAGATATATATATATATATATATATATATATAACACCACTGCCTAATTAAATGTCATTGCGATTGCTATCGTCTAATTAGCTATTGTATGATACAATTTAATTATTGGAGATACCATTCCAATCTATTACAATTTCATTATTTTTATTCTACCTTTATGTTTTAATTTAAATTATATACACGGGAATTAATATTCTTCCTTTCCTCGTATTTTGCAAGTTTTTCGAAGTTATGCGTAGTTTACAATTTTAAGTAACTATCTGCTAAATATAATGGGCTTGTGAACTATGTCTTAATTTCTATAAAACTTTGCAATACATTAATAAAGTTGACTACTAGAACCTTAAATGTGCAATTATTATTTAATAACTCGTTATATTTTGGAAGATATTAACAATTAAAATAGTCATTTTTTCTCTTAATTATTAAAGGGATCTTCATGGTACATCACATGTAGCAAATATACCATCTCTTTTATACACCAGAGACGTATACGTCGCAATTCGCATTCGCAAACGTCATTTACTACTAACAGCTGAGTTGTGTATCGCATGAAGTGTTATAAAACGAAGGTTTCCAACAAAGAAAAATAATCTCATTACTTATTACTACTTATTTCTTTTAAAAGATGCGACAAAATTGAAATTCAAATTTGATATAGCTTTAACTCCATAATCAATTGAATATTTATATTTCTCTGTAAACATTTGGATATTAACATTTATTTCAATCAAAAATTAAAAAAAAACGACCTCTAAAAAATGAGTTCTCTAGCCCACTGGGCACATGAAATGCTTACAGTTTGTGAAAATGTTTATGACCATAGTTCTCTTGTTTAGCAACGTCAAGTAGTTACTGAAATCATGCGATTTTACATCGTTAGGGCGCTCTCACAGTAAAACAGTTTCTTTTCTAATGTTTATCAATACACCACTGTCTATCAAAAGTCTGCAGTTTTTACGTGCGTATTCGTAATATTTTTCAGGCGTACGGAAATCAAAGTGCCGCTATACTAACTCAGTAGCAGAAGCAAAGACATTGCGTTATGTGTGTATTATGTGTTTCCATCGTTGGACACCCGTTTATGCCTCGATCTTGAAACAACCTATTCATAAGTAGACGATGCAAGTAGTTTGTTGCAGTGTGAGAGTAACCGTAACCCTTTTTTATCGATATTGTTTCACTATTAAAGAACCCAATATTGTCATTTGTCTTAATTTTATTTGCTTGAGATTTTATTAAAACATACCTAAACGACCCAAATTTAAATTTACAAGATAACAATAATAATAATGCCCATTTAAATTACTTGATCGAAGTTGTAAACGCTCCTTACGATTCATTTATAACGGAATTACCCGAACAGATTCTCGTAGCCGGTAGAACCGCGCCGCGGCCGCAATAGTTATTTTATTCCGTCAACTAATTTCAACTGCTCAACAGTTGTTAGTTAAAAAAAACCCGACATATACAAACAAATAATATAATTCACAAAACTGTGAATCATTTTAATATTAATATATTTTAAATAACAATTATTGCAGTAACTTTTTATTTAATTTATTAACATTCTTATAGTGAGATTTTTCGCTAAACGGGGGCATCAATAATGAGGTATTGTTATCAATTTTTACCATTTTTTTAATGAAATTACTAATTTAAATATTTTGTTTGTGATGACAATTACTCCTACCTTTTTTAATTAGTGATATTATTATTTTTAATTAAACATAATTATTTTGTGGCTGTGTTTTTTTAATTACTTTCGTTTTGGGTGTTGGTTTGTATTCTCGCATATGTTTTTTAGATTTACGATTTTTCATTTAAGTGTTTTTTTTTTAAATTAATTTGGGGCAAATACATACATATATGTTATCATAATTTTGACTATTATTAATTAATAACAGCGTAATTAAAGATCTTTATCATCTTTTCGGCTTTCATAATTAACTGCTATAAAATAGACTTTTTTAAATATTAAAAAGTTTACGGAGATATAGCTATTCAAAATATTAATTTCTGTGTTGCCGCTTAATTTTCAACTGTAATTTTGACGTCACGAAACTATTCCATAACTAATCAACTAATAAGATATTTATTTTATTTTTCTCTGTTCACAAAATTCTTAATATCGTAACGTATCTGAGCACTAGTCAGCTATAAGTAGTAACTAAGTGTTACTGACACTGATATGCATCTCTTTTGCACTCTGTTGTACAAAAGAGATGGCAATTCAATAATTTTTTATCATTTTATAATTAAACTAGCTTTTACCCCCGTCGCAAGCGACGTCTGTTTTTTGTGAGTGGCTTGATATTCATGTCAAAATTTAATTCTATTTTTAAATTGAAATAATAAATAAACTCGTCCTATATTGATTTTACATTTAATAATAACAATTAATTTTTCATACAAACTGACTAAGAAAATACATTTTTTATATCAAAATAAAAAATATTTTGAATTTATGCGTTATTTGAACAACTTTTTTTCAAAATTTGGGATCTTTTTTTCGATTCGTAAATAAGTTACCAAGGTTAGCCTATATACAAAATTTCAACTTTCTAGCACAATTTTTACTCTCGGCAAATACTGCCCCCGTGCCCCCCAATAAAATTTTGAAATTTTGAAATTTTTTTTATTAATAATATACTTAACATTATTCTAGAATCCAGAATATGAACTTTCTCCAAAGTTCTCTACCGGGCCCCCGAATTTATTTAACCCCTCCTTTTTCACTTTTTGAATTTTTAATTTTTGTGAATTGTCAGCATTGAATACCTTAATACACATGCAAAATTTCAACTTTCTATCTCTTACAAATTAAAAGTAATACAGCAAAAAAGGGCTCACTTTTTTTCCAGTTTTTCCAATATTACGGGTTTCCAGAAAATTCAGGGAAAAATCCGGGGACGCCAAAAGTCTTAGAATTTTTTTCTCTACGAAATAGGAAATTTTTAAAAACTTCCCTGGAGCCGTTTTCGAGATGCCATACAAAATTCGAATCAAACATATATAAACACATAAACATATAAGAATATAAATATACACTTGGGACATTATAATATACTCGAGTTTACCCCCGTCGCAATGCGACGTCTTTTTGGCGTGTATCATTTAAATCCAATAAAATAATTCGTAATTAAATTTCATATTTAACTGTTCTATTTTTAAATTGAAATAATAAATAAACTCGCGCACATATACACACATATAAATTGACTAAAAAAATATTATTTTTTTATCAAAATAAAAAATATTTTCAATTTATGCGTTATTAGACCAATTTTTTTTTTAAATTTGGGAGTTTTTTTTTCGATTCGTAAATAAGTTACCAAGGTTAGCCTATATACAAAATTTCAACTTTCTAGCACAATTTTTACTCTCGGAAAATACTGCCCCCGTGCCCCCAAATAAAATTTTGAAATTTTGAATTTTTTTTTATTAATAATATACTTAATTATTCTACAATCCAGAATATGAACTTTCTCCAAAGTTTCCTACCGGGCCCCCGAATTTCTTCAACCCCCCCTTTTTCTATTTTTGAAATTCTAATTTTTGAGAAATGTCAGCATTAAATAGCTTAATACACATGCAAAATTTCAACTTTCTATCTTTTTCAAATTAAAAGTAATACACCAAAAAAGGGATCACTTTTTTTCCAGTTTTTCCAAAATTACGGGTTTCCAGGAAATTCAGGGAAAAATCCGGGGACGCCAAAAGTCTTAGAATTTTTTTCTCTACGAAATAGGAAATTTTTAAATACTTCCCTGGAGCCGTTTTCGCGCTGCCATACAAAATTCAGTACCAAACATATAAGAATATAAACATATAAGAATATAAGAATATAAACAAACAGTTGGAACATTATAATATAGGATGTCAAAAATAACTATTTTATAATAGTAATTTCAAGTTATTTGAAATGTGTTCAATGCTAGAATTAATACATTTTGATTACGCTAAATATATAGTAAAAGGAAACTATAGTCGTATAGACTGTATATAGTCGAGAATATATCGCGGTTTTCCTCAAATGTTATCAGAATTTGATTTGATAAATTTTAAACATGGTACAGACGCAGATAAAGTTTGTTGGTAATATTACAAATAATTTTACCCGATATTCAAATTTACATGCGATCTTCTTCCACCTGTAGAAAACTAGTCGTTTCAC
Organism: Panorpa germanica; assembly: GCA_963678705.1. NCBI lineage: Eukaryota > Metazoa > Arthropoda > Insecta > Mecoptera > Panorpidae > Panorpa > Panorpa germanica. The sequence goes on from OY783206.1 coordinate 14,444,179, forward strand.
ACGTTGACATTTTTTACAGATACTTATTCAGATACAGCAAAAGTATCTGTTATTATTAAATTTTTTACCAATTCCAAAATATATCATTAACTGACTCTCCTGAAAATGTGAAATCGGTTGATCGTTTCTGGCTCGAGATAAATTTAATTAAAGTTCGAATCATATGCATGGAAAACAATGAGAGTGAACGAGAGGCTAATACATTTGACGTGTAGTTGCACCAGTCTTAAATTTTTAATAAAAATGGCAAACCAGCATATTTTCTATAAAAAAAAAACATAGTCCTTAAAGTTCTTCAAACAGTCTGCTTAAGAAGTTTTATAATTATTTTAATGGCCAAAAGATAGATTTATTTTTCAAACAGTAAAAAAATTGGTCGTAATACGTATTTTAAGTAACATTGATTTCATTGCGAGTAACTTTTGTTATTTTAGAAAAATCTTAAATGCATTTAATACATTACATTACATTAAATGCAAATAAATACATTTTATCTTAGAAATAAAGTCGTAATTCTGTGATACATTGAATGCACTCTGCTGATTTAAAAGTCGCGCGGAAATTATTATTTATATTTTTGTTATTATTTTTTTTGTACTATTCATTTTCGCAGTGCATCCTTAGCCTAAAGTATGGTACACATACGTGCGACTTAAACATGCGGCATCCAACATTTGTTGTAAGAAGTTTTACAACACGTCTACACTAGTGCGAAATGCAACGTAATACGTCGTCTTTCATATTTCGAACGAATTCCATCAATTCCTTTAGAAAAAGAAAATCCTAAAAAAAAGTAATAAAATTCAGTTATTTAACAAGGTCTCTGCTAACTCGTGATTACCCTTGTCAAATACAGTTTGACAAGGGTCTATTGTACTGGTCTATTTCATTTGTTTCAACACCATTTTCAATTATTTTTATGTATTTACTAAACACAACTAACAAAAACGTCAACGCACAATGAGATTATACTGATGACTGAGTTTTGTTCGAGATCACATTCAAAACCTGTAAAACCCATAATTTCTTTAGATCTTTCGACTTAGGATTGAAACAATTTAAAAAAAAAGCATAAGTAAGGATTTTATTAGTGTCGCATGTTTATGTCGGACTAGTCTGTTCGTTAAAAGTACAACATATTTAGTACACTCATGTCTAAATAATGTCAACTTCTGAATGAAAAAATATAAATGTTGGATGTCGCATGTTTATATCGCACCAGTATGAAAGAGAGGTTTAAAGCATTTTCTCGACCAAATTTTTTTACTGACTACATGTAACTGTATTCAACGGGTATCTTTGTTAGGGTACAGGATTAGATTACAGGATACTAGTTACATTTTCAAATACAGTAAAAGTATCTACATACTTAACGATACGCAACTTTTCTTAATTTTTGCACCCCTATTTTTAACTACATAAAGTACTTACATTAAAAGGCTTACATTTACTATATGCGCAATTCCCATTCAATTATGAAATCATATAACTTGCACTAAATTGCATGAAATAATAAAAATGTTTTAACTGCTGGTGACTGTATATACAGATACAATACAATAATGCATTGTATCACAGCTAGAAAACTAACACATACACACTACGGGTATTCATAACAAATCCTAAACATATTTCATTTTTTAAATAAAATTTCAAGTATGTATTTCATTATTTATACGATGTATTTTTATTTGTTCTTTTCATAAATATAGATTACATATTATCGTATACTTACAGCAAATTGTTATTGCATTGTTATATCAACTTATATCTACAATTAAATTTTATTAAGAAATGTATATTTCCAATTTGCAACGTGCTATAACTCACAGCAGCTGATTAGATAAGGTTTGATTTGATCGATTTCTAAATTTGTTACTAAAAAAATCGTGGTGAAGTATTATTCATCTAATAATATCATATATTTTAAATTAAAAGAATAGCTTGGAATGTCACTTGAGGTCGTAATTGTTTATAACCCCAATAGCAGTTTATGTATCTGAATAACTCCCCTGTTTATTATTTGCGCCTATTTTTTTATTCTAAGCATTATTTATTTATTTACCCGACGTTATCTATGCATTTAATTTTCTATGAAATGGGTCTCGTAAATTATGTAACATTTTTCCAATAAATTGAGATCCTTATCAAAAAGCAATTAGTTCTTTATATTTATGAATTATTGAAAAGTTCTTATTGTCATTAGCCAGTCATTTTAAAAATAGTTCTGGATATTGAACGTGCTACAATATTTATGAATTTATAAAGAAATCGATTCATCGTTGACTGAAAGATGGATGTGAATTATTAATGATGTAGAGAATAACCAGGTTTATATTTCAAATAGTCGACGGCTATATTGTCCATTGTTAGTGTCCAAAAATATGAATAAACGATTTCGAAAACATGTAGAGTAAATGTATTTACGACACGTCTACATTATGATTTATTTGTACTTATGTAGGGAGGGTCAAAAGTTCATAGACATCTAAAGACGGTAAACAGAAAATGTGGATATTCTCTTTGGTTGGGAATTGGCCAGACACTTTACTGCAAGATTCGAAATAATATATTCGGGTAACTTTTTCCAACCTTAAATACTGCTAACAGCTCAAATTCAAATTCAAATTTAGGCCCCTATTTTGTAACTGCTTATGTGTTGTCTGTTAACTTCTAAGAATTTTGCTAAGCCCTATAACCCATACAAAAATTGAGGAGCGGCCCATTAATGGGCCAAGACTGGCGGCCGATCTCCGAGCATTGGCCAAACATCTGAATATATGCTTGGGCCAAGACTGGGCGAGCAACGGATGTTAACGCCATGCCAAAGTTGGCGACTGAGCATCGGCCGAGCATAGTCACCGAGCGTCGGCCGAGCATAGTCGCCGAATAGAAAATTTATCACATCATCGGCCAAGGAATGGCTGATGATCGCATGTCAATATTATAGGCATAGTACGGCGTCGATGGTTTACCAACCCAGCAGTTACAAAATAGGACCCTTAGTTTGGAGTTATGATTCCAAAGATAAAATAGGAAATGATAAATAAGAAAGTGGGATGCGATACATTTGCGGCAAGATGATCTTTAGACGAAGTTATTAGCGTGTTCTTTTGTCTTGTCAGTGTACGCCATCCTTTAAGGTCTTCAATGTACGGTATTTTAAGTGATCAATTATTTTCCCATTTGGTGTTTTACCTTCAGCCCTTACTGTAATATAACAAATGTACTGTTGTTGTACAACGCTGGCATAATCATTACTATTTAATGTATGGACATCCCCTGTCCTGTGTCCACGTCCTTGACTTGGCAGTGATTGTAGTAGTCTATTTTTCATAGCAACAAATGTTATATGGTTGTCAAAACATGGAAAAACTATATTAGATAGTACGTACTTATCGATTATTCATTATGTATATGTTTTTATTGTTATCTTTTTAACATTTCCTACATAAAATATTAAATTGTAATTGATAAACAACTGTTTTTAACATTATATCAGATTTAACCTGACTTTTTTTTCTCTATTAGAACAATTCTCTACTTTTTGCTGTAATAAAATATTACGAAGATGTACATCTTAAAAAAGATTAAAGTGCGCAGCTATTGTTTAATAAAGCAATTTAAACTGCGGTACTGTTTGGAAGCTGTATCGATTTCGCTTTCACTGCCATCTGAAGAATTCGGGCGACAGTCTTGACCTATATTTGTCTATATATATACTGACTTAGGTAACTTAGAAGCCCTATATTATATTCAGGAGCGTAGTCATATTCATGGGCGTTCGAAATAAATGAATTTTACTATAGCTAAATAAAATTTTTCTATGTTTTTCCAGTACTCGAGATGCTGTCTACAACGACGAAGATGGTACTTTCAGGTTCTACCTTCGAGGAAGGCCGGTCGTTGTCCAATCTCCTACAGATATCCAGGAGTCTTACGACATCACAAGCGTCAGCACAGCTCCTTCGAAGCGACTAAAACTCGATTGGGTCTATGGATACAGGTAAGAGCAAAACTTCCGGCTTATTTGCTTTCTTACTTTATGTTCAATCTGAATTAAATAGCAAATAAAATAAATACTTTTCGATTGTTTTTTGTGTTCGATGAATAATTTATTCAGCTATTCATAAAGTTTCGAAAACAACTTATATTTGTTTACATTTCTCTGAAAAAGAGATTAACTGATATTTGTTTTCAGAGGACGAGATTGCCGTTCCAATCTTTACCTTCTGCCAACCGGGGAGATGGTTTACTTCGTGGCTGCTACAGTGGTGCTTTTCAATGTGGATGAGCAGTGTCAAAGACATTATTTAGGACACACTGACGATGTTAAAAGGTATTATTATTATTAATTGTGTTCCAATATAACTGGTATCTCTATATAATGTATATTGATATGTTGTTTTAATTTCCAGCCTTGCTATTCACCCAAACAAACTTCTGGTTGCTAGTGGGCAATGTGCTGGACACGACAAAAGAGATGCCCGCGTAAGTGTCAAGGTCATATTCTATATGTACATATTGCAGGAAATTTATGATTGCTTTGTTTTTCTCTCAGGCACACATTCGTGTTTGGAACTCGGTATCACTAGCCACAATGGCTGTTATTGGGTCTGGAGAAATTATTGGTGCTGTTAATTGCTTGTCATTTAGCAGAGCTGATGGTGGCGGTATGCTGGTTTCTGTGGATGACTCTCCAGATCACGTTATAGCTGTCTGGGAATGGCAGCGTGAAAAGGGTCAAAAGATTACGGAAACAAAGGTAAATATTTAACATATTCTATTGACATTTAAAACTGAGACTTGACAATAAATTGGTTATTTCTAGTGTTCTGTGGATACTGTTATCGCCGCAGAATTCCATCCTCTGGAACGCAATCAAATTGTAACTTGTGGTAAGAATCATATTGCATTCTGGACACTTGATAATGGCGGCACTTTATATAAACGAATGGGAATTTTCGAAAATCGTGAAAAGCCAAAATATGTTACTTGTGTAGCATTCAACCAGGCGGGAGATATTATTACAGGTATACCTAAAATCTCAACCCTTTGTTAATGATAATACTGTTCCATTAAATATACAAATTTTAATATTTAGGTGATTCAAATGGAAATTTGATAATTTGGGGACGTGGTACCAATGTTATCAGCAGATTTATCAAGAAAGTTCATGAAGGCTCTGTTTTCTCCGTTTGTGCGTTAAAGGACGGCGGTATTGTTACTGGAGGTGGCAAAGATGGTCGGATTGTACTTTTTGATACAGATATGAATAATACCGGAGAAGACCAGGTATATAAATATTTCCTTGAATCTGAATATTCATTGTTTCAATGGCAACTTTTGTTCTAACACAATTTTTTCTTCACTTTGCGCACATAGATAAAAAATGTAAGTTGTGGAAACAAGACACGAAATGCATGTCACTGAACAAGACTGTTTTTTTTTTTGATATTATCTTATTTACTAATTAAAATTAAGAAACTATAATAAATATGATGATATATTTAGATCGAAGGTCACTTTGGAGCTGTTCGAGTTCTGTCAGAAGGTCGCGGATCGCAGTTGTTAGTGGGCACCACCCGCAATTGCATTCTGACAGGAGCCCCAGGTCTGGGTTTTACTCCTGCTGTAATGGGACACACCGATGAGCTTTGGGGCCTCGCAACTCATCCGCAATTACCTCAATTCATAACTGGAGGACAAGACCGTCTTCTGCAAATGTGGGATTCACAATCTCATTCAGTTGTTTGGAGCAAAGATATTGGGGTAATGATTATTTTGAAAATAAATATGTCTATGGTCGTGAGTTAAAAAAAAGTGATATAATTTATTAGTGAATAGGATTGATTTACTAGAATAAGTCTTTACTAGAATAGGAATGTACTTTATTAACATGTAATGTTCTTCTCAGGAGCAATGTCAGAGCTGTGCATTTTCTCCAGACGGTGGTGTCATAGTTGTAGGCTGCGTTTCAGGCAAGTGGCTAGCCTTTGATTCAGCTACTCGAGATCAATTGACCTCGCACCAAGACGGCCAAGAACCCATCCAATGTTCAGCATTCTCGCCAGATGGAGGTCTACTTGCACTTGGATCTCGAGACAATCATATTTATATTTATCAAGTCAATGAAGATGCCAGAAAATTCTCAAGAGTTGGTCGATGCATGGTGAGATCACATTGCAAATGTTTTTTTTTTTTTGTAATTACCACTTATTTTAAATATTTGTGTTTTCTAGGGCCATTCTAGTTTCATAACACATTTAGATTGGTCAGAAGATGGCCAATATCTTCGCAGCAATTCGGGAGATTATGAACTATTATATTGTAAGTAACTCTCTAACACACAAACGTATCATTTACATAATTTTTATGTAACAAAATCGTTTAGACCTAAATTAAATGGAAATGTATCTTTAAAATATGTTATTTTTACAGGGAATCCAAGTCTTTGTCGTCAAATTGTAAACACACCATCAATGCGAGATATTGATTGGGCAACTCATCATTGTGTCCTGGCGTTCAATTCAATTGGAATTTGGCCAGAGTCAGCTGATGGAACTGATATTAACGACTGCGCTAAAAGCCATGACAATACGTTAATGGCAACTGCAGATGATTTCGGCAAAGTTAAACTCTTCTCATATCCTGTAACGCAACCTAAGGTAAATATTGTCACTAGCGCTGCACACAGAAACATAATACATTTCTTTTTAGAAGCAGTTTTTTAAGCTATTTTTTTTTTATTTTGCAGTCTCTCTCTCATAGTTACGGTGGACACAGCAGTCATGTTACTGCCGTTAGATTTCTGTACGATGATACTCGCTTGATTTCTACCGGTGGAAATGATACCAGCGTTATGCAATGGATCATTAATTAAGAAAATACATACTTACATTATAAGAGAAAGGATACACACATATTCTAACCGTTAATAGTAAATGAATGTGATAATCTATTAATTAGAAATTGATTTTTATTATTTTTTGAATACTATGTTCAATTTTATTTATTCATACATTTGGAAATTTAATTATTTATTAAATAATTATGTCACAATATTGTAAATTGTGAATTATTTAAAGTAATTTGAAAGTGGTTGATATTGATATCCTAAAATCATGAAAATTGTCATAAATTTGTTTGTTCAAAAATAATTGAACATTGAAGAATATATCAATTAGTATACTTCGTGAATAAATTATATGAACAAATACAAACAGAATCTCAAGAGCGTCGCAGCTACCATCAAAATAAGATTTCGTGGTTAATAGAAGAGTATGTGTGTGTGAGTTTTCTCCAGCAAAGGAGTTGCAAATTTGAAATTTGAATTTAAAATGATTAATTAAATTCTTAATAACATTTTTTGCACGTGTAAGATTTCATCTTAGATCAGCTTTAATGCACGAAAAAAACAATCCAAAAAGAGTATTACTTTTTTGAAAGGAGCCTATTTTATTTTTGGTTAAATATTTAAACGAAAATGAAATAAAATGAAAAACTATTTGTGAATATATTGTACTAAAAAAATTTATTATATATTAGATTTAACAATTATTTTTTATATTATTTAACAACAATTATTGTAAAAAAACAACTCATTCCGTCTTTATAAATAGTGCCTGGCGATTGTATTAAATAGCTTGGACTAGAGAAAAATGCATTTAAATTATGTAGCAGAAGAAAAAAAAGGAAAGCAGCTGATTTAGTAGATTCGGTATAGACATTATAATCTACTAAAAAATTAAATCTGGCCTTAAAAATAAGTTGTAAAATGAAACGTCAAATAACTTAATGTCTTTATTTTAAATTTAAAATCTTATTATAAGTTAAGAGTGAAATTTAAAATATATGAAAATGCACAAAGTATTTCAAAATGCATCTGCTGTGTTTTATTTATTTTACGTTACGAGTATTACATAGAACAGGTATAACAATCTCATAAGGGTTAAATGTTATTCAATTAGTTTGTATTACTAGAAGAAATGATACGCCAGTGTATATCAAACAATAATAAGTTTTCTGAGGTAGACCTCTCAAAATGAAACAGTTATGAACAGAAATCAAATAACCGCTGCATTTGGAACGGACGCATGGCTCTGAATTGCAATCTCGGTATTTAGTAACCTTTGTTCCCTCTTTGTTTAATTATAATTGCAGATTCGTCTTAATGAACATATCCTTTAAAGTCAACTCAAATATCTGATTGAGAAGTTTAGAAATTTCTATTTTGCTTATTTCTATATAACTTATTTTGTGTTCCATATGTTAATTGTTCTCACGTGTAATAAAACACATAGGTTATTTTAATCTTAGATTTAAAAAAACTCAATAGTTCTAGTAATAACTAGTTCTTAATAGTTACAGAAATCAAGAATTTGTTATTACTTGAATAATATAATTAACGAATAGTAATTTTTAAAATCAAAGCTTTCTAGTGAAATGTATTACAGGTGTATTTTTTGTGAAGTAAGAAGGTAAGAAGGAATTTTTAATTTTAACAAAAAGCATATTTTCTACATTTCTGCAGGTGTAAGAGGGTATACTATCACGATGCTTAAATAAAATATAAACTATAGCTTCTTATTTTTTGTTTTTTAAGTCTCACCTATAATACTCGTATATCCATACCACCTATATTTAAGGTGGTGTTAGTAAGTTTTTAGTACTGTAAGTTACGTTGCATAAAATCCAAGCGTAATGATATTTGACTGCCATCTATATAAAAAGTTAGGCACCATATTTATCTCTTCATAGATGTTGCTAAAAATTTGTTTTCTGATGCAAACTAAAATTTGCATGAAAACATGTTTGTTTAATACATTTAATAACAGAACATACATATATTATTCTATTAAAGAGCTTCGTAAAAGTCATCTAATACACATGGAACTAAGGTTTTACCTCATTACTATTTACGACTATGCGGCCCTAACTTTGAAAAACGAAACGCCTAGTTAAACTGCTTCCTTAATAACACAAAGCTGTATGCTACTTTATTTACTAAGTCTCTAACATAGTCTCTAAAATAACTGCAATTTCTTGGGATGTAAGAAGGTTATACTCTTGTTAAAAATGATAAAAACATTGAATTTTTAATTTTATCAAAAACAACATTTTCTTTATTTCTTAGGATGTAAGAAGGTTAAACTCTTGTTAAATTGGAGGTAAGTGAGTAATGAGTATGCATAATATGAGGAACGAATTCTGACAACTGATATGATTTCTTAGTTTCTTATATAACAATAATATGGATGTTGCCAGTTAAAAATTTGCCGCATTTTTTTTTATTCGCCCGGTCTATTAACCAAAAATAATATTTTCTGTATTTCTTGAGATGCAAAAATATTTCTATTTATTCCTTTTTTTAGACATCAGTTATAATAATATATCACTAGTTTAAAAAAAAGAAACAATTTGATTTTATATAATTTTTATTAAAAAGTTACATATCGTTTGCTTATAAACAAATATTTGAATTAAGAAACAGTACTTCCTAGTACAAAAACTGATTGTAGGTGATTGCCTTGTTTTAAAATTTAATGTCTAGTTGGCCTAGTTCTTCTATTAAACATATTTTATTTAGAGCCTTAGTAAATTCGATTTCGATTCTTAAAAAAAAAAAGTGTCTTGCAGAGAGACAAACAGAACCTGAAACAAAAAATGCTTTTCTTTATTATTAAGAAATCAGTTTAAAAAAATACTTAAAAGTTAGTATTGTAAATAAAAGGTTATTATAATTAAAGTTAGATAACATTTTTTATGTTATTATAATGCAACATTACGTAAGAAAAGTTATCTTTCATTTTGCATTGAAATTTTCAGAAATTAATAAATTTTACATATTAAATTATATAATGCAATAATAAAATATTATTAATGTCATTTGCATTTATTTAACGACAGTGTAACAGAATTATGTTAATTTTCGGTAAATAATAAAACGTAACGTTAGGTAAAAAATATTACGATAAATAATACATAAGTTACGTTCTGTGCTCAAAAAATTAGTTACAACATAAAAAAACGGTTTAAACCATATTTAATTAATCAATTACAAAAATTACACGGAATAGAAAAATATCTCAATTTTTTCCTTGAGTCCGATTTCCCTATACCCCTATTGATGATACGCCACTGAATTGATTATATTGAATATTTTTTTTGTTGTAGCAACGGATATGTAAAAGTACATCGTACATAGAAACACAAACAGATAATGCAGAAAGAGACAGACAAAGAGTGGACTGGACAAGCGGACATGCGGACATCAGAACAATGAACATGCCACCTCTATTCATTATTTGAAACTACAATCTATTAAATAAACTCACAACATTAATTCCACGTCATAATACTGTGAAACAAAACGCGGGTAAATGACAAGAACACTACAGGTGTAGCCGAGGGAAACTTTAATTTTCATTTTATTTTAGATATCTAGAAATAGTGATCTATCGGAAAGCAAACCTAATGAGCATTAGAGTTCTCACACGGTGCAACAAGCTAAACTAGTACTGAATGGACTTGTGTCCTATGTTTTAATTTCTATAAAAGTGTACTATATATTGATAAAGTGGGTTACTTGAACCTCAAATATTCAATTATTTTTTAATAACTCGTTATATGTTAGGAGATATTAACAATTAAAAAAGTCATTTTGTCTCTTTAATTATTAAAGGGATTCAACGTTGTAGAACATTCCAAGATATGTGACCTCACGTCCACTATGTTGGTATCTCTTTTATACAACTGAGCGTAAAAGAGATAGCATATTCATGACAGAACTCTGACAAGTTGACTGGTTACCTTACAGCTAATAAATCTCTGCTATATGTATTTATATATTAAAATAACAAATATTATTTACAGCTATTTCGAGAAGCAATAAAATTTCAATATTATGTCTGCCGTAACAGGGTTAAATAAAATAAAAACATATTATTCTTTGACTTGACTTGATTATTTCGATTACCAACAGGTACAAAACATTACCACAGCACTGAAACAATCAACAAATAACTGACCTATACCATACATTTTCATGGCCGACATTTTTAGCGCTAAAATTACAATTCCAACCTTTAATTGTTATATCTCCGTCAACATTTAGATATTTAATAAAATAGACACGCCAATACACATTTATTAACATCAATTCCAATCAACAATTGAAAAATCGACCACTGAAAAATGAGTACACAAACCCATTGATTTAGATTAAAATAGAAAATACATCTCATCGTTCGTCACAAGTTTTTCGTTTCAGAGAGAGGGTAACCTTATTGTGTGAAACCTATCCATCAGTAGGTTTTTAGAAAAATTACGTTCTAATCTACACAACATGTATTTTAATGGACCTGCGATACCCTAATGCTATTCTAATATAACCGAGGTCCTAGAAAATAGAGGATTATTCCCAGATACACCCCTGTCCTTGGTATCTGCAAAGCTATACTTGCACATATTTTGTTGTTGATAGAAATATCAGTTAAGTGAATTTTATGGCATGTGTCATAGCTACACTTTAAGTATACATACGTGTAAATAGGGGCACGATACAAGAACCTCCCCTTGTTCCCCCATTTAATGCCACAAATATAATCCTGTTAACTACAGTATATACTTCGTTACATCCTTGATGTGAAATGTTTTAAGAAATATCTTTTCCTGTATATTTAGTGCAACAGTGTATGTTAGGTTGCGAGTGATCCAGGCGCAAAGTTTAGTTGCTATATTTGTTGAACAAATCATTAACAATACGAATATTCTTTGATTGTTTTTGTTTCAGATGATCTCGCAGATTAGAGGTTACAGAATTTAACATAATGCTAATTATGAAAAGAAACTAATGCCGGTTTTATACAAAAGAGAAAGTTTTGAAAACAGTTTTGTTGTCAAAAAACAAAACAAAAACATGTTTTGTTTTATTTTAAAACAGTTCTCTTTTTCCAAAACACACTGTTCACACTAAACCTTAGATCATATATCATTGAACAGACTGGTTTTATTTTAAGTGTTTTTCTGTGTGTCCAATAAAAATTATAAACATGATAAACAACAACTGACAAGCGCAAATGTTCACAAAAAACAAAACTGCGTGTTCAATCTAAGCAGACTAAAAAACAACAACAAACGTATTTTCCTTTGATCTCATCGACTTCAGATAGGAATATGTTTTGTTTACTAAAACAGCAACAAAAGACAAAAATGTTTTAAGAACTGTCTATTTGGTGTAAACATTGATGTTTTTGTTCAGAAAAAACAGTTTTTGTTCGTGTTTTATTGAACTGTCTCTCTGATGTGAAACCGGCATAATGGACACAAATTTATTCATTATTATAATATCTTCATGGTGTTACATTTTCTTAATAACACTACAAACTACGTGCGGCGTCGAAATTTTCAGTAGGGTGTTATCAAGTTGTTTCGCATTTCTACATTTTACCATGAGATGAATCTTTACTTTAATGTTTAGCAACATACCATACCACTACACTGTAAATAATAAAAGTGTATATTATACATCGTTTTCGACTCTGACCGATCTGCCGTCCATGAAATAGAAAACACAAAGAAGACCGCGATCGTTCTGTATGAAGTTGTATCTATACCAGAGAGTTAGAATGTATTCGAATGCGAGTAAACGGAAGAGCGATACTTTGATCTACAAACGGATACATATGAAAGACAGACTTCTCCGATACAGTGGTTTATTGATAAACATTAAACAGAAACTTCCTGTACTGATTTTTGTTTATGCGAGACATCTTCAATATACCATTTTAAAAATTTGGAAGTCGCAAATAGTCTGATACATTGTGAGAGCACCCATTTGATCAAAAATAACAAAATTACAAGGTTACTAATTAAGGTATTAATGGATGTAGTATTTCATAACAAGGACAACTAATGCATAACCCTTATTTGATGGTCCTTGTCCCCTTCATTTCTTCCCAAGACCCAAGAATTGTTCCAGCACGCGAGGTAATAACCCTGATTGGTCATTTGGGACTTTCGGTCGTGTCTAGCTTTCCTCAAGACGTACAGCGATGTTATTTATTCTATTAAGCTAACAATCTACTGCTAATTAAATAAGTACAGTAATGAAGATCATTTTTTTTAAGTTTTAAGTATTATTCGCTTTTACTGTTTCAATTTTGTTTTTAATTTTGTGTTTTATTTAAATTGTATAATATATGAGAATATCTGCATTATTTTTAATTTAGAATTTAATTTCTGTTTTCTTTGTTTTTTTTTCGAAACCTTACAAAGTCCAATGTTTCTAAATAAAAATACTAAATTGAAAGAACTGTATTATATTATAACCTACCAAATGTGACAATCTGTCAAAATGCAGTAGGATTTATTTTTAAAAGAAGTTTAATGTCAGTTTGTTAAAAATATAGAAGTGAAAACAATTTCCATTACTAATTGTTATTAAAAACATCAATTTTAATTATTCCACATTCAATTTTGTTCAACTGTCAAACTGCCATTATTTAAATTACTAACGACGCATGCGCACCAACTAAATTAACTAAATTCAAATTAAAACACGAATGTGACAAGGAATGCCTAATCTGAAAATTTGAAATCTAGATTAAAATATTAAATAAAATCATAAATTAAATATCAAAACAGTGAGTGAGAATGAGGCTTAAGACTCAATAAGCCGAATTTTTTTTAAATTTGATAAGATTTCCATGTTTTTAAGAAGGTCTTGTTAAAATACTCTTTCTAAAGTTGATGCGAGCATGACTCGACTTGAATTCGATTGAGTTTTCTTAGATTACGAAAGGAGTATTCTTAATTGATTGTACAGCACTTTTCCTTGCTGCGTACTGTTTTCATTTTAAGAAGTAAACAACCGTCTTGAGACCTTGTTAGTTCCTTGAACGCAAAATCGAGGCCAAGGCAATTTTAGCCCGTTGTCGTAATTTAGGCCATCATAACTAATTACATTAAGAGGCATCCAAAAATATGACTATAAGTGTCCTAATAAATTATTAAAGACGCACTTCGCCCTCATGGGGTGGTTTTAAGGGGATGCAGGACAATTTCTCCGTAGTAAACTTATCAGTTATTTCTTAACAGTTACCAAAGTTATACAAGAGGATACAATTAAAACAATTGGAATTTAAATTTAAGTCTGAGCGCACACTTGATACGTATTTCGATGTAATGGGCTTGTGTACTTATTTTTCAGGAGTCGATTTTTCAATTGTTGATTGAAATTGATGTTAATAAACGTGCATTGGCGTGTTTATTTTATTAAATATTTAAATGTTGACGGAGATATAGCAATTAAAAATTTGAATTGTAGTTTTATGTGTCATTTCACACTAATAAGAGATAGGTCAGTTATGTTTTCTATAGATAAGAGTTCTGTGCTGAATATGCTATCTCTTTTACGCTCTGTTGTATAAAAAAGATAGCAACTTAGTGGACGTGATGTCACATGCCTTGGAATGTTCTACAATCTTGAATTCCTTTAATAACTAAAAGGACGAAATGACTTTTTTAATTGTTAATATCTCTTAACATATAAGGAGTTATTAAAAAATAATTGAACATTTGAAGTTCTAGTAATCCACTTTATCAATATGTAGTACACTTTAATAGAAGTTAAGATATAGGACACAAGCCCATTGAAATGTGCGCTTAGACTGCAGATGAAGCTAACTAGCAAACTGTACGACTGTCAACCAGTTGAACACATCTACTAAAATTATTTGTAGATAGAAATGTAAACCTTGAGTATCTAGGAAGTTGAAGCTTGCACCAGTGGCGTAGCTTACGCCGTATCATACGGGACCCCCGGGCTATAAGGGTCCCAAGGGTTGTAAGCAAAAAAATTTAATAATGCGAAAAATTTTAATTCAATGCGAGCATCTTTGTTACTTTTGTGAAAAATCTTTACCCATCATTTTTGCCCCTAACAAATTTTGATACTGGGACCGTCTAAGACACGCTACTTCACTGGCTTGCACACTTAAATTGTAGCAAGTTAGCAGGCTTAAAACAATTTTCTACCTGGTCTAAGTATTCAGGTCCGGATTAGAGGAGGGCAGGTGGGGCTACTGCCCCGGGGCCTCCACAAGAGAGGAGCCCCCACAATAGAGATAAAAACAATAAATTTTTAAAAGGCTTAACGGAAAGTAATTAGGGGCCTTTACTCCTTCGTTGCTCCAGGGCCACCACATCTCCAAATCCGGCACTGTATGTATTACTTATAAGTTATACTACAATCCAATCATGAAAATCACGTTCCATTTCTATCTCCCACTGTGGTGTATCCCCTTAATCAAAAACACTTTCCTAATACCCCACAAATATTATTTATATATCAAATAACACACTAGAAGTATGCGTCAACCGTAATACAAATGTGTTACACAAATAAAAAAATAAAATAACAATTTACGAAATACCAAGACAAATATTCAAGTACTTAATGATATATTATTTATAAGAAAAAGTTTTTGTGGGACCTCGAGAATAAACAAGTTGAATAAATATCGTAGTTGTCATACAGCGTTAGAAATTTAAATGATTTCAAATGATAGGTGACTGCGCAATGGCGAAAGCATTGATACTTTAAGCTACACTGCTGTGTCTACGGGTTCGAAGGACCAGGGGACCAGAGTTACATTTTTTGAATTTGGATGTTATCAAGTTATATTTACTGTGTTAGTACATAATCGTATAGTTACTAGGCAGTGGTGACAACTCACAAATCACAAATATTGCCAACGTAGTAGGAGATCGGCGGTGATACGACTCAGCATTGGAAACAGGCCGACGTTAAATAAAACACTTTAAGATGTTAACAAATGGTGGAGGAAATATCGCTTGAGCGCAGCAAATATGATTAAAACCGATTATAGGTTGTTCTACAAAAGATGACTACCTCTTGAATTAGTTTTTGTGCATACATACTCATTAAGACCTTTTGAAGGATTTTAGAACTATACCATGTCTAATACCTCAAAAAAGTTAACCTCATGTATTAACGTAATATTCTTTACCTAACGCTACGTTTTATTATTTACCGAAGTTTAACATATTTCTGTTACATTGTTATTAAATAAACGCATAACAAATTCAAAATCTGTTGGTAATACGAGTAAATTAATTTAATCTGTACTTTTATATCACTTCTTAAAAAACCTTCGTTCTTAGAGATTTGCCATGCCAGCCTATATTGGCCGTAAACTCGCGAAATATGGTGCAGAAATTGCATCTGCATGTGTACACGAAAGATGGAACTTAGGTATGTAGCATGGGGATACATTCCAAACTAATATGGATATCACTGAAGTGTGTTCGTCCTGGGGAGGGGGGGGGAGGAAGTATGGAGGTGAACCGAACACTGTTCGCTGTGGCACAAGGGCTGCAATGTCAACGGATTTACCCTCATACGCATACCATTCACAGTCACTATCTTATCGGGTACCTTAGTCCACCCCCATCTAAACCGTGACCGGGCGTACTGGTGCTTAGCTTACCAGATTGACTAAATCTGGTGCGTTCAACATGGTATGGCCGTTGAGTAGAAACCCTGACAATATAAATCTCGTCCGGAAATCGACACAACAGTCTGCGTCACATATAAATTCTTCACCCACCGTGTCGTTTAGTTAAAATAATGTAATTTGTTTTATTACAGGTACTTATGAGCTAGTTAAAGTATAACGGTCGTTAGGGGCCATCCATAAATTACTTGACTCAAATTTCCTGCTATTCTGACTCCTCCGTTCTTGTCACAATTTGAGTTCCCCCATCCTCCCTTGGTGTGATGTCACACATTTAAATTAATACTTTTTTTAATTTCTTATAGTTTTTGGAACAAAGTGACCTTTTCTTTTTTTTCAGAAAATATGGAAATTTCGAAATTTACTTTTTTTTTATTTTCTATGATTTTTTCCAATGAACAATTCTACATGACTAGATTACTAGGTCCTAGGGTTTAGTCCTGCAAAGTCTTCGAACATCATTACTATCAAGCAACATTTGCGCTACGGCGATGTTTTCGTGGTTACGAAGTTTCAATTTGTGCTTCGCTGCTATAGTTTTGATTTCTTCTCCGACTGTGTTAATCTTCAGGTCTCTATGTATGTAGTCATTGCGGATATTCCACGGTGCATTAACTATTCCTCGCAGAACTTTATTTTAGTTTGTTTTTTTTTATGTACAGTTCAGAGCGCCAAGGTTTTTCTTTTTGACGTGCGTTTTCCACCTTAACTTAGCGTTATTTCTAGGTATAAATACTGCATGTGACGTCACACCGCTTCTGACCCACCCCCCTGTTATAATTTCTGGACTCCCTCCCTATCCCATGCACGTGACATAATTGCCTCCTTATACTATGAAATTCCTATTGCATAGCATAAGAATAAAATACCACAAGGATTCCAAATACGACGCATCAGTATGTTTATTAAGTTCAAGAATACGTGCATCAGCGTGTTATTTCACTTTTCTTAAGATTTAAGTCGTCATCAACACCCAAGCATGAAGAATGTTTTAAGTTATTGAGGGTATAGATAAATAAGAAATTTTAAAAAGTAAAACACATCGATTGGACTCTATGAATATCCAATAATGTCGCTTATAACTAATACAGGTCAGAGCTCATTAAAAAGAAACGAATTGGGATGAGTGGGGGAGGTATGACAAGGATGGGGGGCTGTATAGTTTCCACCCCTCCACCGTCCGTCCACGAAACAACTCCAGTTGTAAAGTTCAACAATAAATAATGACCAACCGACAGACAAGAGTTTAACGACGAACGAAGCGGCAAAAAAAAGGCGTCTGCTTTTAGTTGAATAAAAAGAGTTTAGAAGAGTTCAAATCCTCGTGCCCGTACTCGTATCAACGTGAATTATGCACAGTCATAGCCGTTAACACATTAACACGTTAACTTTAACGGGAAGTTTCGCCGTTAATCGTTGAAAATTTAACGATTATTTGTCTCATTGATAGTTGGATATTGAAATGAGCGAGTGAGTTACGGGTATTCTTGTTTCGACTTTAAAACCAACCGGACGTGCACACAGGATACAGCACAAGTTGTTGTTGCTGTTGTTAATTGTTGTTGGCGAAAATGCGTTGGCGACTCTAATTTGATCCGTTATAAAACAATAAATCATTAACTGGATTAAATAAGAATGATTCAAAACAATAGAAAGAGAAATTGTTCAAAATTTTCAAGTGTTAATTTTTGTTGAATTAATATGTGCTTAAAATCATAAGTTTTTGATTATAAATTTTTAATTTTACTTAAAATACTTTTAAATAACCAGTAATTAAAATGTGTGTTATTAATTATGCCACCAATAATTAGAAAAAGAATAGTTAAACCTAATTTAAGTGAAAAAATGGCGCCCCATGGGTTGTATGTGCATTCCAGTCCACCCAGAGGTAAACGTCTTTTGATTTTATGTTATTTTGAAATCCCTTTCAAACAACTTGCCCTGTCTTCTTATGCCTTAATCAGGTCTACCTAATATGCCTCTAAATATTAATGCAAGAAAACAGTAGATATCGTACTGCTATTCTTACGTTGCAGAGACATATATTACAATGTTGTGTAAGGCAATGAAGCTATATTTATGAAGCGCGTAATTATCGCGTCTTCATAAACACTAAATCCAGAAAACATAGTGCTGGTCCGAAAATTGAACCTGAAGACGTTTGAAAATATATTTAGATTTATATTAGGGCTATAATTTGTGTGTATCTGGTGGGCTGTGCCACTGCCTTTTATTAATGCATGATTAATAATTGCATGATGCATATAATGAATGAGGAGTCATGCATGAATTACGTCACACAAATTTCCTGCAATGACCCCCCCTTTCCCTTCTTGAAGCGATGTCACATTTTAATTAATAAATTTATTTCATATTTTATTGTTCTTGGAATAAATGACCGTTTCTTTTTTGTAGAACTCATGGAAACGTATAACTTTTCAGGAAATTACGTTTTCTTTAACTATATTTTTTGAAGTATTTTTAAATATACTAAATGTGACGTCACAATGCTTCCACCTCTCCACCCTCATATCACACGTTGTCACAATTTCAAGACCCCTCTCTCTATTGAATGTGACGTAATTTATGAATAACCCCTTAATGGTACGACACAATTACGTTGTCCCAATTAATCAGAGCAATCCCAGCTAAGTATTGAAACTTTAACCTCTCCCTTGTGTAAAGAAGAAGGAAAAGATTTCTTTCCTTGGATAAAAATACGTATCTTCACAAGATGAAAACAAGATGATTTAAAAACTTAAGAAGTACACTAGATCGAAAAAAGAATTTAAAATTATCAAAGAAAAAAGTAAAGATCCAACCATTAAAATTATCCGCAACATAAAGCAATTCATAGGCCTCCTTATCTGAACTGTAACCGTGTTACAGTACAAGTAGAATTGTTCTTAAGCATTCACACGTACAACTGAACTTGCGATGCGAAATTCGTGGTAACTCAAAAACTGACTTAAGACCTCTATTTTATTACTATTTAACTGGTCCCGTTAACTCTTGATGATTTTTCGGACGCCTATATTTTTTATGTTAGTTTACCGAAAACTATCAGCTGACATTGAATAAAGAACAAAATAAATGTCAAAATTTGGACCAGGCATAAGTAGGATAATTTATAAAATATATAGACCTTTGAAAACTCATCAGTTGCTACTTAAACAGTTGAACAGTTTAAGTAAAATGTTTTAACAGAGATAAAAATCAGAATTAATTTCCTTATAGACAATTGTTGCACACTAGCCTGTCACAAGCTAATTCCTACATGAATACCTTGTCGGTTGTCAGCTCCTATAATGGTTTCTCATGCATCCTGTAAATCAGTGTGACTCCAACATGTGACATCCAATATTCATATATCTTCATTCTTAACTTGACGTTTTTTAGATATTAATGTACTAAATTTGGTGAAATGTTATGGTCCAAACCAATGCGATATTCATGACCAACCTTTAAAATGTTACAAGGCATCAAGATATTTTTAGAATATTCAGCATTATCGATTATCGGTAAAAGGCACAATCCTTTCTGGTTCAAAAGGAGCTCACTATTTGTGTTTGTATTATCCGACATGCTACATGAAACTGAGGCTTAAGAAAATAAAATATTGTCTCTCATTTGTAAAAACAAATTGTTAGTAATTCGTCTTAATTTTATTCCAATTTTATAAAACTTATGATAAAGGATGCCGATATAGTAAGAGGCCGACGTGTTGTACAACTTCTTCCAACAAATGTTGGATGTGTCATGTTGGATGAAGCATTAGAATGTGCGTGCCTGACCCGTAGATGACCCCTTAAAAACGATATCTTACAACTCCCTAAAACTTGTACCAGGAATTCATGAAATAAGAAAGGGCAAATTTAAATAATTAATAACCCAGATCGAAGTAACCATTAATGACTAATCTAAACCTTGTGCCCGCTATCTAATTACCACCACAAACAGTCTGTATTGACTTGCCCTAAAATTCCAGAATTCTAATTATTTTACGAAACACGTTTTTGTGTCGACGTTACACAAATATCAACGTTTGTGGTTTCGTTGGAGGGGAACGAGAAAGGAGGAAGGGGAGGACGCCGATAAATACTATTGGGAATGGGTGGAGAGGTTACATAGGTGCTCCATCACCTCTCTTAATCGAACTCCCTCGATCCAATCACATTTGTTTGATGACGGATTTCACAACATATTGGCTTTACGGTTGAAGAAAAGTGTTCGGTCTTTATGCCGGAAAATCCGGGAAAACTAAAAATCATTTCCGAATATTATAAGTACTGTTTTTAAGTGTCCCTTTTTCATAAGTGTTGTAATACTGGTAAGCAAATTTTTCAAACAATTGTAGTTTTATTGTTTTGAAAGAAAATGTTTTTTTTCAATTATTTTTATTGATAAATACTGTGCATGTATGATGAAATATAAAAACTACACGTGAGCTCTTTTTAACACGACAATTACACAGTGGTGGACGCATAAGTTTTTTGTTGAAGGCATTATTTAATTTATGGCTAGTGGATAAACTATGTACTTCGAAATAGAACAATAGTCCAGAGCATTAATACTTGACGTCAGACTATTGTGTCTTCGAGTTTAATCCCTGAACTACATTTTCTGGGTTTACGTGCTATCAAAATTATTTTGATTATGTGCTCTCATAATCAATAAAATTTACACAGATATATGAGATGAGATATGAGAAGATCGGTGTGTCGTTGGCAGAAATTAGATTGCTAGCCCCCTTCTCCTACCCCCTATAGACAGAGAATATTGCGTAATTCTTTTTTAATTGTTTTTTTCAATGCGTGGAAAAAAGGAAAAGGAAAAGGTAAAAGTTATACTTGTTCCCAAAAATCATAAAAAAAAGACCATTTTTAATTCTGAATACTTTAAAATTTCTGATTTATTCTCGAAACATCTCCGTGAGACCTAAATAAAAGGATTATCTTTTCTCCCGAAAACTATCAATTCTTACTATTGACAAATAAATTATAATTTGAAACATTTTTTTTGTGGCGCGCACTCGAGGTATGTTCTAATGGTGCATACGCTTAAAAGGCGGCCCTGCCTCTATACCATAAACTAGGGATGACGATTCTTCTTAAAGAAGATCGATTTTTTAATCGATTCGAATCGAAGTCTAAAGAATCGATTCAGTAAAAATCGAAGTCTAAAAGATCAATTTCTTAACAATCGATTATTCGATTCTTTTTGAGTTTTTGTATAAAGAAATTACACTAACGATCTTTTATCGATTTTATTTTTATTCAATTTGTAAAAAAAAATACAAGCCTTTCTTATAATTAATGAATAAGTTAAGAGTGAGTTTTGTTTAATCCTTAAACTCATGTGAGTTATTTATTATAGAATAAAATAATTATAATTCCCAATATTTCATGTCCAAACTTATAATAAATAATGTAAATTGTAAATAATAGTTGCATACTTACAAAAAAAAAATCGAATCTCGATTTTCGAGTATTTGCGATCGATTCACGGGATCGATCCATTGTTTAAAATCGATTTAAATCGATTTTTTTCGAGTCAAAAAATCGCCATCCCTACCATAAACACTGTCAATATTGTAGAAAGATGTTGGTGATAGGACTCAGCATCGGAAACAGGGCGACGTTACATCACGTTTTTTTTTTTATTGACATCCCATAAAATTACAAACTATCCATTAGGATATGTAGTAAGTCATATAAATTAATAACATCATGAAAGGAATGTATCCAATGATACATCCTTGTAAGGTAGTATTCCTTCTAAGTGCACATGAGAATGCACACTTGAATATTTTGGTCTGCTGGGTACTTAATATATTTTAGTCGCCGACTAAATCAGTTGGTGCTTTTTTTGTAGCCTACGTTCTCTTCTCACATTCATCAGGTTCCCCGCAAGGGTGGTTACATAAAGTAAATTAAAAATTTTATGATAATAGCGTAAAATATTCCGCTACACCAAGTAATATTTATGGTAATGTACAAAGGTCTAAATTTTGCTAAAAATTTAAATATAAAAATTCTCACTTTTTTAAAAGATCATCTTGAGAAGTTTTATGAATCAATAAATGGAATTCACCAATTGCATTTGTTGAGTTATGATACTTAGTGTCCCCTCCAAATAATCCAACGGATTTCTCGTTCCGTTAGTGCTGCCAATGAATGCTGGACAAATCAGACTGTGGCTACGTTCTGGAGATCTGGAGAAGTTAGAACAGATAGTTTTAGAAGGTCAAGGACATCGCTTGTTGGGTGAATACAGTCCAGAAGCTAGAATAAGAGCCTACATCAGAAATATTCCAACATTCATGAGTAAAGCCGACGGTCTGCACGACGCCGTAAGCAGAGGGTCCCTCTCCGAACTTCAGGTCAAACAAGAACCAATTTATAACCATCACAGAAAGCTGCGTCATCAACAATTAACTGATTATCAAAATTACAGGAACTTTTACAAGGAGAAAACCAAAAAAAGAAATTAATTTTGTGCAAGGACCCGTCAGGCGTTAGTTTGTTGCACAAGGCCGTCTTCTACGACTACCCAGACATCGTGACGTGGATCACAAACACCTATCCATCGACGGTTCACCTTAAAGACAAGGTTCTATCTATTATTCATTGTGAATTAAATATTTAGATGGTACTTTTCTATTTGTACGCGATAAATTGACGCTGGTTTGTCCACTGATAGGAAGGACGAACGCCGTTACATTACTGTGGAACCTGCCGGGACTCCGAGGCTATGATGACGACATTACTTGGAGCTGGTGCTGATAGAGCAGCACTAGATTCCCGGCTACACACAGCTGCATACTATCTGGAACATCCTGGGGAAGCGGAACTACCTGATCCTATGAAAGCTAATAGAGTGATGCGGAGACTGCAGGATGGAAAAGATGGTGAGTGGAACTGCACATTATTTTACTTTTTATAGATTTAGAAAACAACTATCTTAAAATTTCCCACTTGGATTAGATCATAAATACTCATAAGTACACATGAAGTAATCTTGAAATGGGCTTGTAAACGAACCATGTCTTAATTTCTATAAAACTGTACCATATGATATAGTTGACCCTTTCATTCAGGACCTCAAATATATAAACATTTTTAATAAGTTTCAATAATTTCTAGGATATATTAATAATTAGAACATCATGTTCGTCATTTTTACCTTTAAACATGAAAAGTATCAAAGTTATATAAATAACTTCTCCTGTGATATCACATACAGTTCCTACCCTCTTCCCCTATATGAATTGTTATCTCTTTTAAACAACAAAGATGCATAAAACTGAGATAGGTCAGTTACTACTTACAGCTTTATCGGGTAACGTTCTAAATTTTGATATGATGTTAAAGTCTATTGGCTTTCTTAATCCTCCTCCTCCTATATTATAATGTTCCAACTGTCTGTTTATATGTTTATTTGCTTATATCTATGCGATTCGTATGGTGGCTTAAAAACGGCTCCAGCGATGTTTTTGAAAACTTCCTATTTTGTACAGAAAGAAATTCTAAAACTTTTGGCGTCTGATTTTCCCCTCAATTTCCTGGAAACCCGTAATATTGGAAAATTAAAAAAAAATAATTCTTTTTGCTCTATAACTTTTAATTCGTAAAAGATAGAAAGTTCAAATTTGGTATGTATATTACGGTGTTCAATGCTAACATTTTTTGAAAATTACAAATTGAAAAATTGGAAAAGGGGGCATTGAGAATATTAGTGGGTCCGGTAGGAAACTTTGGAGAAAACTCAAATTTTGGATTGTGTAATAATGAAATATGTTATTAAGAAAAAAAATTTCAAAATTCAAATATTTTATTTGAGGGCACGGGGGCGGTTTTGGCCGAGGGTAAAAATTGGGCCAGAATGTTGAAATTTTACATATGGGCTAACTTTGGCACCTAATTTACAAATCAAAAAAAAAATCCCAAATTAAAAAAAAAAATTGACGGAGATATTGAATAAAAGACGGGGGTACACTCTAGTTTTTATGAATTTTCAAAAGTTGACGAAGATATAGCCACTTAAAAATTTAATTTCTATTTCTTCGTTTCATTTTTAGTCATATTTTAACGTCATGTGATTAATATTAAAGTATGTGGAATAATAAATAATCGATTTGATCTATTCTTAATAGTAAACCTTTATAAGATCAAATCTTTGTGCTACTCGAGACAGTTATCTCTATTGCCGGTTTCACACCAGAAAAACAAAACAAAAACACCAATGTTTACACCAAAGAGACAGTTCTTAAAATATTTTTGTCTTTAAAAACTGTTTTAGTAAACAAAACACATTCCCATCTGAAGTCGGTAAGATCAAAGGAAAACACGATCGTTGTTGATTTTTAGTCTGCGTGGTTTGAACACGCAGTTTTGTTTTATGTGAACATTTGCGCTTGTCAGTTGTTGTTTATTATTTGGCTAGCAACTAAATCCAAGAGCATGTATAAATAAGTGCAGAATGCAGTGCACAAAAGATAAGACCAGCAATTTAACGCCATTTAAGCAAAGCAATTTAAAGAAATGTATCGCCACACAATAATTTGTGGGATACTAAAATTTATGGGACATACAGAAAAGCACTAGAAACAAAACCAGTCTGTTCAATGTGAACAGTCTATTTTCGAAAAACTAAACTGTTTTAAAATAAAACAAAACATGTTTTTGGATAGAAATAGAATCGGAAAATGAAGAAATAAAACCTAAAAAAATTTCGAATAGTTGTTGATTGTCTTTCATCATAGACAGTTGCCGATTCGATTGCTTTGAGACCTTTGGGAGGAACTCTTCTTTTCTTCTACTTCTTATTCCCAATGGCCACATTCTTTTGCTTTCACGTCTAATTTCGTGTTGATAGATCAAAAAGCATAAGGTTGTAGCACCGAAGTAAATTAAATTTTGCATAGGCAATTATATATTCTCTGTGAAAGATGGAAAATAAGCTTGTAACAAGTTAGATATCTTGCAAGACAATTTTCTACCAGAGTTTTGGAATAATTTCCAAGAAAAATAAAGTTAGTAGTTCAGTATTAGATGATGTAATGGGAAATTCTAAGAAATCTTTGAGCGTGTCCTACGTATTCTTTTAATTGTCTTGCTCATATCTGTGACAATCGATAAATATTTTGAATAATTAATCGTTGGCACAAATGGCGTCTATCAATTTATACAAAGGTCACCGTAAAGGACGTCCTTAACTTTGTTACACACCTGGATTATTCTCACAGGTAGTTTTCATTCGTAATTAATAATTCAAACATATTGACTGATAGCTTCACGAAACATATAGCTTGTGCTATTATATAGGTTAAATTAAAACATATGTTATATAAACTAGACAAACGTTTTGAAATGTTACGTTGTTGTACGAGGGAGTTAACACAATACTCAATAAGTTCGTACATATAGATGGCACCACTATTGACAAATACATATGATTTTTAGATAGTACCAACGTCCAAACGATTTATTTATTTTTTTATTTTTTAACTATTACAATCTAGTCTATTTGATTAATAGGAAATTTAACGTTAACATAATTAAATATCTATATTAAAAACAATAAAGGTTTTGCTCTCCAGCATACCTTATTGTATGTTATGAAATATTTAACATAAATATGTATTACGTTTTGTACGAATTCATTTTATTACATTTAATTTCATTAAAGTAACTGAAAAGGTTTTATCCCTTTTCAGTCTTCTATTTGTTTCTCCATCGTTATCCAGTAGGTGTGCTACCTTGTCATTAACATGTTGTAGGTGTATTTTCTGGTGATTATTGGCAAAACAGTAAGAATATGTGTCACATCTCGTGACATTTCGACTATTAGTTTACGAGTTACAATGGTTTTAGTGACACTAGTTTTGTAATTTTCAAAACAATTTTTTTTTTATTTTATTGTACAACATACATAATTTACAATCTGTCCTCGAAGAACATTAATCAAATTTTGGGAATATATATAAATATGACATGCGAGCTTGCCATCCATCGATGACTCACCCTTTGACTTAACCTATTACATTAATATTAAGTACATTTGGAACCTATTCTACACCATATTTGGTAGGTCAATTGGATTTTTACGTTTCAGTCGTCTAACCGGTTTATGCTGGAAAAGTTGTACAGCTGATTCATTTGGATGAACTTCTAATCTTTGTGCGTACTTCTTGCTGATATCCTTAATTTCACTTCTTATGTATGGAACTCCAAGATCTTGATGTGTTAACCAGTTTGGAACGAATCGCGGCACGTTAAGGATTTGCTTTAATAGTTCATTTTGAAACCTTTGTAGGATTTCTATATTAGAATTGCTGGCACTGCCCCATAACTCTATACCATATGTCCATATTGGCTTCAGTATGTCCTTGTATAACAGTAGTTTATTGCTGGTTGATAACTGAGACTTCCAGCCCAGGAGCCAGTACATATCTCTCCTTTTACCTTCTAACTGCAACCATTTCTTCCAGATATGCGTTCTGCATGTTAGGCGTCTGTCCAAGTGGATACCTAAGTATTTTACTGTCTCTGCCTATGGAAGTTGTAAATTATTTAGCGTGACTGGGGGTCAGGAATTCTTCCTTAGTATGAAAGTTACATGAACTGATTTAGTTTCGTTTACTTTTATTCTCCAATCTTTTAACCAATTCTGAATGTGTAGTAGATGTTTCTGCAGTCAAAACAATTAATAAAATCTGAATTCGTGTTGATAAAGTACCGAGTTCGAATAGTATTTATCAAACCATTGCTTTGCTTGCACGGTTTCCCCCATTAAATGCGAATCATATGAATTTATATTTGCCATCTATATATCATCCTATGAACTTATTAAATAATGTGATATGGCACATGGAAGAACAAAATTCTAACAATAATTAACAGTTTTTGTAGTGTTTTTATCCAAGACATGTACATTTTTAGTATATATGCAGACCTTTAGACCTTTAGTATACTCGTATATGAAGAATTATAAATTTTATATTTTCATAGCTCCCTCTCTGTCCCACTATTTCTTTTCCTTTTGGGTTTGTATGTACCTGGTGAAAATTCTTAAAAGTTTACTGAAGCCTAACACGACGTACCACAATTAATATTTTCAAATTTATTTCATACAAACAGAGCGTAAAAGAGATAGAATTATTAACACAGAACTGTTATACATATAACAAATAATTAACCTATCCCTTAATAGTGCGACATGATACGTCATAAATATGGCCGACATCTGTAGCGTTAAAACTACAATTCGAATTTCTAATTGCAATATCTTCGCCAACATTTAGATATTAATCAAATAAAAACGCCAATATACATTTATTAACATCAATTTCAACAAAAACCTACCCTAAGGAATGAGTACACAAGCCCATGACATAAGGTCTTTCAACAAGAGCGGTTATTTTAAATTGCGCACCATTTTTGAACTATCAACATACAACCATTTGTGACATTTGGCAGATATTGTCTTCTATTACTAACCTCAGAGTTTGTTCTTTAGATTAGAATAAAAATATCACCAGTTTTCAGGAAAATATTGCGTTTTTCTGTTAATTTAAAATGACACCTCTTATTGAAACATCTTTAAAATGACCGCTTTGTTTAAAGACCCTTTATCTTGTATCTGTATTTTGATGTTGTGGTTTTCTCGAATGGCTTCGTATGTTTTGCATGATATCAGTATGTGTTTAATGTGTATGTAATAGATTCTGTTTACTGTGGATTAACTCAAGGGGCGTTATTTTATATTTTCCCAAGATTTTAGCTGAAATATGTAATATATATCATTCACTAAGGGCCTTATTCTGTAAAGTATTTCCACCGGCGAAAAAATTTCATCGCTGTAAAATGACGTCACAAAAGCGATGATTTTTTATTTGGTATTCTGTAAGAAATTTCCATCGATTTTATTTTTATCGCTCGAAAAAAATCGACCAAATTATAAGGTCGCCTTTAGCGGTGACTTTAAAATTTTCCATCGCTGTATTTTTTAGAACTGTCAAACAATTCAAATTATAATTTGAATTTCAGTACAAATTTTTTAATACACAGTATATGTATAGTCAAATGAATAGACAAATATAAATATGTATATCAGAAAGTGAGGTTATGTTGCTTGTCAATTGACTTAAACAATTGACATGTATTCGTACTTGTCAAGTGTTTGAATTTTTAAATATTTGATTATTCTGATTGCCGTGATTGGACAAATATTTTTAAAATTGATGACGTCTTAAAATACGTCACTATACTTTTTCAGCGCTGTATATTATAAGGGCGATGGAAAATTTTGCATACAGAGTACAACTTTAAATATTTTAAATACAGCGACTTTATTCGAGCTATGAAAAAATTAAATATTTCCACCGCTGAAAAAATAAGGTCGATTTTTTGAA
Organism: Panorpa germanica; assembly: GCA_963678705.1. Lineage (NCBI taxonomy): Eukaryota > Metazoa > Arthropoda > Insecta > Mecoptera > Panorpidae > Panorpa > Panorpa germanica. The sequence goes on from OY783206.1 coordinate 14,473,135, forward strand.
AAGTTACAGAATAAAGCCCTAAATGCAGTTATGTAGTATAGACGTAACAATTAAGTCTAAAAGTATCAGCTACGTGTTTACTGTGAATATTTCATAATACACGGTAATACAGTAATCGATATTACCGACATATGGCATGTGAAGTACCAAGTCGTATGTCATATATTGGTGTGCATGTACATTGTATTCGTTCTCTCTCGTGGCGGACAAATGGGAGTTGGAGTTGTTCACTGAATTATTTATTAAATATTTACCAGGTTTGCTTTACTAGGTCATGAAATGACAAAAACAAAATGTACTCGTGTATTCGTATTACACGAACCCGATAAAGTGTGACCACGCCCCCACCTGCCATGTTTTTAGAATTAATTTCAGAAAAAATATTTATATAACTTTTTTTTAACATCGGCTTATTTAGGATACTAGTCTCATCTTTAACAACCTCTTCTAAAGTTGGTTTGGTACCGATTGGTATTATTAGGAACAATACCGAAAAGCATAGCCGAAACTTTGAGAATTGTATAATATGTAGTTAAGGATGTTCCAGCGTGGTATAATCCAGTCAGAACAAGTACTGAATACACATACACATACTATCAAATATTTTCGATTATGGTGAAAAAATATATGCAATGGTAAAAATGCATTAGTACCATCAAATATTTAAAATTCCCGTTCTTTATTCTACCTACTCGATATTATTTTGCGCGCAGCGTTGGCGCATCTCCATTAATTGGAATTAAAAAAAATATATTTTAAATTATTCTATCTCGAATACAAAAAGGTGAAGTGACATATATCTTTTTTTAATTTGTTTAAAGGGAATTTTTCTTTACTCTCCCAGTTTTTTTCAAAATGTATAGACAGATTTTTTGTGTATAATAGAAAATAGTTGGGCGGAAAAATTCTAAAACTGCGGGATTTATTAGTAAACGTTATTCTTAGCCTATAAACATAGATAAAAAAAAACTATTGAACAGTAGTTTCACGCAGTCACGCTGGAACTGCACCTTAAGAACGTATACGTACTTGCTAGCTAGAAATCGGGGCTGTTTTACATACAGCTGATGTAAAAAGTACGTAAAAAACTCACTCACCTACAAGCATGATGGCTGGTTTTTTTATATATCTCACATATTGTTAAAACTAACACTCACTATAGCTCTTAGATTTTAGAGCTCTTAAAAACATTATCGGCTCTGTGACATTATTCTAACATAACGTGACCTCCTAATTATTTTGATTTTTTTTTCATTAAAATAACATAATATATATTTCTTTAATCGGATGTACCATTTTTAATTCCGATAATTTTAAAACTATGGAAATGAACAATATTTTCGTAGAAATAAGTTTGTTACCCTTCTTTCTAATCGCAATAATACACATTAAATACACGTAGTATTTAAGGTAGATGTAACATAACAATAGTTCTTCTTACGTAAACTATTTGACCTAAGATAATACGTTTAGTTACGTGTTTTACTCCTTTTTGAAAAATAAATTTACCCTTTGGCACATTTATATAATCATAAAATAAATAATAAATAAATAAATTCTTTTTAAGGATTAAAGGGTCAAAATAAGACCCTTTTTGATTAAATATTATTAAGTTTCGCTTAAGTAAAATTACATAAATGTAACGTAGTAACCAAATGTTATGTTTTGCAGGATGTGAGAAACATGACATAAAGAGCCAATTTCTCAATGGGCTTGTGTCCTCATTTTTTAGGGGTAGATTTTTCAATTGTTGATTGAAATTGATGTTAATAAATGTATATTGGCGTTTTTATTCTAATAAATATCTAAATGTTGACAAAAATATAACAATTAAAAATTCGAATTGTACTTTTAGTGCTACAGATGTCGGCCATATTTATGACGTAACATGTCTGTACTATTAACGGTAGATTAGTTTAATTATTTTTTCTATGGATAAGAGTTATTTGTTGAATATGCTACCTCTTTTACGCTCTGTTGTATAAATGCAAACATGTCTGAGAATGTTCTATAACGTTGAATCCCTTTAATAATTATTAAAGAGACAAAATGACTTTTTTAATTGTTAATATCTCCTAACATATAAGGATTTATTAAAAAATAATTGGACATTTGAGGTTCTAGTAACAACTTTATCAATATATAGTACAGTTTTATAGAAATTAAGACATAGGACACAAGCCCATTGTGTCTTGGTTTATTATAAACCTAGGTTGATACTTTGATTGCTTCTCAGTTGTAACTAGCAAAGTACTTCTGTGACAAAAGCATAATGGAAAAACCTATTTTTTAGGTTAAACTTCAGTTATGCTATAGCCAAAGTTTAACTACTTATCGAAAAATCGACTCAAAATTATTAGAACATACTAAAACTTCTGCGGATAACGAGACCCAATTTTCAACCATTAGTTTAGAAATAGACGCCGTTCATGTCCCCCTTACCCTTTTTCGCTATTACGTCGGTAATAGCGTTACGACGCCGACGGCGACGCCGACGAACTAGTGTTAGTCATGGATATAGTTCTATCTGTTCCACTCACGATAGTAATTGGATTTTCATTTTATTTCTATATTTATAGAAATGTTACACTTCTGACTCCGATATTGATATTGATTGTTTTGCAGAATGATGTGACAGTAGTGGTATGTTTGACATTGATTTTGCTGTCTGTCAAATGTATGGTAGAGAGCAAATAAACGGTGTCACTGCGAATGCGAGTAGATATGTTGAGGCAATGTAGAACTATGTCATAAACGAGATACGTGTGTCACTACACAAGTAATAAACTCCTAATGGTATAAAGACTTAATAATGTTTTGTAGTCTTCAAAATCTATCAAGTAGATTGTTTGTTTTGATGCTTCAACATCACGCGAACATATTGTTTGTAGTCTTATCGGAATATATTGACAATAGAGAAGAATTTTTATTTCTTAAAAGTCTCCATGACTTTATTATTATCTTAAAAATGGTGTTGTGAATCATGTCTTATTCATAGCCTTAATTTCTATAACACTGTACTGCAACAATCGTCCAGTTCATTTAGTCAGACATCTCCGAAGAACCAAAATTTCAGTTGAGTATGCCGTTCTATACAAAATTGTATCCTCTATCGTTTAATCCAGCACGCGATGTGTACTTTCTGGGAGCCGAAAGTAATTACCAAATTTATATTGGATAGTTGGACAGATTGTGTTTGGTGCGGATATTCAAAAGAAGCTATGGATGTTCGATAGACTAATAACGAGTATGATGATGTACGGAACAGAGATATGGTAGCAAGAGAAATTGGAAAGAATCCAGGAGAGATACATTAAATGGATACTAGGGCTGGATAGGTGCACGCCGCGATACATGATAATGGAGGAATTAAAAAAGGGCAAGATAAGAATAGAAGCAGGAAGGAGAGCAGTCGAGGAAGTTCGAGAAAAAAATGAGTAACGCTGAAAGCGAAATCCTAATTAGGGAGGAGAGTAGAAAGGAGGGTGGGGGAGGAGGCCCGGAAAAAAGAAAGGAGTATTACGAAAGGAATGGAATAGCGACAGAGGAGAAGAAGGCACAAGTGTGAAAGAGGAGCTAAAAAGGTAGTATGCGAAAAGAATATTGGGCAGTTATTAAAGGGTGTCAGTGAAGGGAAGATGTGGATGACGCAGATAGAGAAAAGGAACGAGGAAAGAGAAGGAATGGCAGAGTAGAAACAGGGCGGAGAGTAGCAGGAGGATCAAAGCAGTAGCAGTAGCAGTAGCAGTTTGCTTTTTATTTTTATAAGGGTTTTTTTTTCTTCTTTCGGAAAGAGTGAGAATGTTTAGATATAATAAGGATCAAGAATTGTATATAAATGAGTTAAGGAACAAGAATATAGTGCCAAATGGCTTAATTAATACACTAATACTATTTATTATCATTATTAGTTATTACAATATTATTTTAATATGGTTTTGTTTCCTTCTTTTGCACTTTATGCTTTTGTGTCTTTTTAGACTTTTGTATCTTAAATTTAATTTATGGTAATGTCAATAGTATGCGATAAAAATTGACTATTACTGAATCAAAGTAACACGTACTGCTATTGTGGTGTTTATTCTAGAGATTCGTGAACAAGTAAAAGTAAAACGCTCTCGATTGATGTTTATTCTTTTACAGACTGACTTAAAGTATTCCCAGCTAAGGTTTTTAAGGGGTTACATGGGTTTCGTGGGTTCAAAAAATCGTTTTTTTTTTGCTTATTAATTTCTACAACATCTCAAGAATATTATCCTAAATTTTCAAGTCGATCCGAATAATAGTTTCGGTAACTTATAACTTCGTTCAAGCACGAGTTTATGGTCTTAACTAAAACCCTTATTTTTGTTTTTTCATTTTTGATGATCCTGTCAGGAGTTATGCTGACAACGCACCTTTTTTTCGAGGGGTCACCGAAAATGACGTCACAATGGAGGAGTTTTAATTTTTTTTTTTTTGAAAATTTCAGAAATTATTCTTTAAATATGTATCTATAAGACAGAAAAAAGTTTGAATTAAATAAATAATTTTTTACATAGAAAAAAAAATATTGAAAATAGGCCTTTTTTTACCCGACGAAACCCATGTAACCCCTTAAGTCAAGTGATAATCACAGCAGAGGGATTCCGTCAGTAATAAGGTCTCACAGTCCTTATCTAAAGTTGTTTATAGTGGAAATCATAGATAGTTGCAAGTTTAAAGTTATGAGTTTTGAAATAGTGTGGATATTGTTTACATTTATTTAACATAAAACTACTCTTGTGTTATGTGATATATTAGTTTATTATTGAATGCAATTTATGAGAGCTGAATGCATACAAATCATCTGTAGGTCGTATTTCCAAGTTAAGTCGAGACGTTATTATTGAATGCAATTTATGAGAGCTGAATGCATACAAATCATCTGTAGGTCGTATTTCCAAATTAAGTCGAGACGTTATTATTGAATGCAATTTATGAGAGCTGAATGCATACAAATCATCTGTAGGTCGTATTTCCAAGTTAAGTCGAGACGTTATTATTGAATGCAATTTATGAGAGCTGAATGCATACAAATCATCTGTAGGTCATATTTCCAAGTTAAGTCGAGACGTTATTATTTCAAAACTAATTATTCGGAAATGTCTCTCTAATATCCGAGTTTAAAAATTGAGTTAATGTTTCACGTGTCCCCTTGTATTTTATTTTATATATTAATTGTGTATGCCTTTCGGCTTTACAATCTACAGTATTATATTTCTAATACATTTCATTCCTATATACATTCCAAACTTAAAACTAAACTTAAAATAAACTTAAAATCTTCTCGACTTTTACTACTTCCAAAAGTGCTTTCTGCTTCTTCTTCTTTTGACCCTCTCTATTATTCTCCACCATCTTATTTATTCTCCTGTTTTTCCTTTCCTTCTTACTATTTCCGCCATCCACCTCTTTCCTTCACTGCCTCCCTTTAATAGCTGGCCAATATTCCTTTCGCTTGCTACTTTTTCCTTACACTCAAACTTAATGTGCTCCAGTGTTTCGTCCTCCGCTCCACACATTCTACACTTTCTTTCCTCACTCTTTTCCCAGTATCTGTTTCCTTTTTCCTCATTTCCCAATCTAAACCTTGCTGTTCTTCTTATGTGTTTTATGTCTTTTTCTATAAGGTACTGAGGCACATTATTTTCCCATAACCTCTTATATCTTTTATTGTAGTTACTTTTTTCTATTTTTCCCATTCTCTCCTGCTGCTGTGTCTCCTTATCCCTTCTCCTTAGCTCCTCTGCCACACTTGCGCCACCTTCTCTTCTCCTCTCTGCCTCCTCGATCGCCATTCCATTCCTTTCAAAGTATTCGTGTCCCCTTGTATATTGCCGGATTTAGAGGTGTGGAGGCCCTGGGGCAACGAAGTAGCGGAAGCCCCTTATTATTTTCCGAATAAAAGGAACATTTTTTTCCCGTCAAGTCTTTCAAAAATCTATTGCTTTTATCTCTATTGTGGAGGCCCATTTCTGGTGGATGCCCCGCCTGCCCTTCCTCAAATGCGGACCTGCCCTTGTATGTTTTAACCATCACCTAAACACGAGTGCATTCTACAACAGGATTACGAAAGAAACAAAGCTATTATGATTACAAAAATATATATTCCTTGTTTCAGCTTTAATAATAAAACCATCAAACATAAGAATTTGGATTCACGACCGCGATTTAGGCCGTCTTCAAAGAGTTCTTTGGGAAGGTCATGGAGCCAAGTTAAGAACAGAAACTTCAAATAGTCCAAGAGTTAGAAAATTTTTAGAAGCTGTACCTCATATCATGGTAAAATTTAAGTATGGAATGTTTTTTAATTAAATATAACATATCTTACTAAATTTAATTTCCATTTAAAGGGAAATATACGTGATATCCATTCAGCTGCAATAAATAACAATTTAGAGCTGATGGTGAGCAAGACAGCAGATCCAATCCCTCCAGTGATCCTGTCCAGTAAGGACGTTAATGGTTTAACTGCGTTGCATAAAGCTGCAGGCTTGGGTCACACAGAAATGGTCGAATATCTACTGGAGCGATATCCCGATGCTGCAACAGCTGTGGATCACGATGGAAAGACGCCATTGCATTACGCGGCAGGATGCAAGGACAACGTTCGCATCTACAATCTGTTGGTCCAGGCAGGAAGCGATCAAGCCAAACTAGATAGCGTAAGTTACTATTATTATTATTTATTTTAATGTTTTTGCCATTAGGCACTACATTCTTCTACCTTAACTCATTAAATTACATTTAATTGTGCTCAATTCATTTTTGATCCTTATTATATCTAAACATTCTCACTTCTTCCAAAAGAAAAAAAATATATATCCTTATAAAAATAAAAACAAAATTTCGCTCCTCCTGCTACTCTCCCTCCTGTTTCTAGTCTGTCATTCCTTCTCTTTCCTCGTTCCTTTTCTCCATCTCCGCCAACCACCTCTTCCCTTCACTGGCTCCCTTTAATAACTGCACAATATTCTTTTCGCTTATTACCTTTTACTCACATGAAAAATTAATGTGCTCCAATGTTTCTATCTCTGTTCCGCACTCCCAGCACATACTTTCCTCGCTATTTGCCCAGTATCTGTTTCCTTTCTCCTCGTTTCCCAATATGAATCTGGCAATCCTTGTGATGTTTTTTGTGTCTTTTTCACTTAAGTATTCTGGTATCTCTCTCTCCCAAATCCTTTTATATCGTTTGTTATAATTGCTCTTCTCAATTTTTTTCATGCGTAAGTTACTATTAGTTTGATGTTGTCAAATGTGTTCCAGAATTCAGCAAATCTATTTGCAATCAGTAATTTGCATAATAACTATAAACTACTGTAACATAACCATAAATACTGTCGTTACTCTGCTTCGAGAATATATTATATTGGAAATACGGTATAAACTATGTTGCAGAAACTCAAAACACCTGGATATTACAAAAGTCGATCTAATGAATTGGATAAATCGTTATTATCGATGGTACCCGAGGCGCCACGAACTGCAACGGATAATTTTCCAACTAGTTGGGATTGGGGACTTCTGTCTACAGGTGATTCAGCAGGGAAGCCTATTAAAAAACTGGAGAAAGTTGTTGACAGTCTATTTGGAAACACTACTGAGGAGAAAGAAGAAGAAGAAGTAAGTAAAGTTATCTAAAATAAAAATAACAGTGTGTAAGTTATAAGCTTGTCAATTTTTCTTTCAGAAACAGCCTGAAGAGTTAGTTGACAATCCCGCGCCGTTGAAGAAACGGCACAATGAAACACTGGCTGAGAAAATATCTAAATTGTCTAGTGATATGCCCGACAACGACAATAGTTCAAATGGAAATGGATATGACGAACAACTAGAAGAAGAAGATCCAAAAATAGAAGAATTTAAAGATGAAACAGATGGTCCTTTATACAGGAATGGAAGTGCAACATTAGCGGAACGAATATCACGAATTCCTGTTGACGAAACTATGAACGGAAACGGAATTTCAGAACCAGAAGTTGAAGAAATACATCAAGAAGAACCAGATCCTGAACCAGAAGAAGACGAACCAGAACCGGAAGCAGAGGAACAAGAACCAATGACAAATGGTTATGGCTCTCCTGAATTAAACGGAGAAGAAAATGGAATTGAAAACGGCCATCAAGAAGAAGAAAATGAATATGAGCAGGAATTTGCCCATGCTGAAACTGCGGAAGTTTTCGATGTGGAACAAGATAGGAATGAATTCTTAGACAGTCTTGAACAGGTTAGTTAATTATCCATCAATTTGTTGTACATTTTGCATCTAATCTCTGTATATTATATTTGTCTGTTGATTAAATACTCTTGGAAACTTGGATTTCATAAAAGCACTCATGTTAATCTCGAAACGCAAACTGAACTTCTTTATAAATACTAGAAGGAAGGAAAGGTTTCTAAGAGTATATAAATCAAGATTAGTAATAGATTTTTGTCATTGAATAAATCTTATCGAACAAAACTGCGTGGTAGCACTTTTCAGACAACCCTTGTAAAGTCTAAAATACTTTTACGAGCAAGATCAAGAAAAATGGCAAGATTTTATTGCATTGTGTGCCGCTTATTTTACGTGAAAATAAATCTACTTTTTAAAACTACTTCAGTTAGCCAAACGGTAGGTAATTATTATTTATTTTGCAAATATTTTTTTTATATGTTAGACGGCAACAAGTCCGGTAATGGATGGTAACGAAATGGAACCTGAATCTGTAAGCCAATCTCCCGTGTTATCACACAGTGAGGATGATGTAATCGAAGGCGTAGTTACAGGAAGTCCGGATGATGGACAACTGCAATCAGAAGGCATGGAACGAGAAGGGGACGAAGAAGAGGTAAAGTATTGCTAAACCATTTGAAAATTTGCACTTTTTACATAGGGCTAGCACTTTATGAACCTTTATGAATGAAGGTTTCATTCATATGGAGATGGCAATTTTATGATAGGCTAAATATAGAAACCACTAATAAGTATTATCCCTATTAGACAGATGAAGGACTTATGTTTGATGAACAAGAAAACCAAGAGGAAAATTCAAATGAACAAGATGCAGAAGTAACACAAATGGTGCTTAATGGAGACATGGAACAATTAGCACAGATGGTACTTAGTGGGGATGGTCACCGTCTGATTGGTCAGCATTCAGAAATACCCGAGCTACAGGCATTTCTTGATAATGTACCTGCTTATATGGTAAGACTTTCTTCTCTATCTACTATCAATAATTTCAAAACCAAAAATAAAAATCAATGACTTACAGAATAAAATTCGAAGAGTCCATGTAGCCGCTCGTGAGGGATCCCTTCGTGATCTACAAGGGGCTCTAGACAGGCGCAAGTTTGCCACTGCTCGGGATGTGACTTCACCAGCTGGCGCAACTCCTCTTCACGTGGCTACGATTTTTGGACATACCAGCATTGTCCGATATCTTGGGGGACGGTTTCCAGAAACTTGCACTGCGGTTGATGAAAACGGACGTACTCCACTGCATTATGCTGCAACAATCAGAGATAATGGACATTACTACGGCATGCTACTTAATCTAGGTGGTGATGTAAACATAGAAGATAACGTAAGTACACGTGGATGTGAGGAGGAGTAAACTCAAGTTTATTGCATGTTGTTTAGTTGTGTAGTTTGTATTCTAATTGAAACATTAATTATAAATGCGATTGTAATTTAATTTCTTTAAAGCTTGGAAATGTGGCTGAGTATTACCGAAGCAACGACGAGGAGCTGAGTCACAAAAAGTTACTCAGGGACTTTGGGGCTGAGGAAGAGTTTGCTGATGAAATGCTCAATGACCAAGGTAAGTCAAATAATTTACTTTGATTTACCAGCTAGAGAATTTACAGAAGTGAAAAGTTATATTATAAAATTTCACATAAAGAATAATTAACACAAAATAGTAAGAAAATGTATGGGAAAGTGTGATAAGCACTATCAAAGCATGGTTATTGTTTGTCGCAACAAATTACAGTGTTTTCACCATAGTAATAAAACGATTCTCATGCATTTTTCGTATTGCTTTACAACTTTTACTTCTGTAATTTGCAAAATTAAACGGTTTTCTTAGTTCCCTTACTTTAAATTAGAGAAAAACAATAATATAATTAATAAATGTCTTCCTTTTTACTTACTTCATTTGTCTAAAACCGAATTATCTTTAGTACCCAATGACACTTTCTCATCTCGAAGACCTTTGGAAGATGCTGACTTATTGGCAACCTTAGAGCGTTGTTTTAAACTTCTTCAAGATTACCGTATAAACACAGCATCCACTTTAACGACGAGCTCTGCTAAGAGTCACAACAATCCAACAACCAATTTTCTAGCCAAATTTTTAAGAAGAACTACATTTGATTTAATAAAGAATCGGCAGACACGAAAGGATCATAATTTATTTGATATTATTTGGCCAGGAGTTAAGAAACTTCCTGAGGATAAAAATTTAATAAATTTAATTGAGGAAGAGTTTAATGCTGGAGTTTTACTACCTGATTATGACAGTATAGAAGTATTTGAGGAGTTTTTAGTACCGTTGTTTAAGGAATTGCATTGTGTTCAGCTGATTCCTTCTATACAGCAACCGGATGTTATGTTCTTTAATAACTACGACATAACTACGAACGTTACTACCCCTAATGTTAACCTAAATCTCGACGTCACTGGAAAATGGATATTAGGAGGCATTGTAGAGTGTGCCAGAAATCTGGAAAACCATGAACTGCCATTGAATTTAAACATAAAGGAGTTGGAATACGTTGAGCAGACAGTGACGCAAGTCCTGATGAGCGAGCAAATGTTCAAGAACGGCAGTTACTTCACAATGAATGAAATTATGGAAAATCCTTCCGAAATTCGTGCAATATTAGCATCATCAGGTTTATTGATACCAATATCTGATGTTAATTACCCTGAAAATGACGGAAGATTAAATGGACAACATTGGTCTTATGGAAGAGGGGTTTTTGTGACTGAAGATCATGATGTAGCCATATGGATTAATGTTTTAGACCATATTAGAGTAATGTGTTGTACACCTTTGAAACAAGTTGGCAACATTGGACATCCTTATTCAAAGGTCTTCCTCATTGTTGAAGAGATGACGAAATATTTTAATTTCAAACGACATGAAAGATACGGATTCATTTCAACGAGGCCGAGTTTTATTGGAAACGGACTGCATATGACTTTAACTATACATTTTCCACAACTCAGTAAAGAACCTGATAATCTGAAGCATTTGTGTTTCGTGCGGGGGCTTAACCTCCGACCCACGAAGCTGACCAATGATATCGTCAGGCTGACGAACCAACAGAGCTTAGGAGTGAACGAGTTGCAGGCTTTTCAAGATTTTACGACGGCCATTACAAACATGCTGACGCTCGAGAAGGAAATGAGCATGTCGAATTCATTGCACATAGCAGCCATGCTCGTTAACATCTTCAAGAGGAAGAAGACATCGTTAATTGACTTTTAATTCGTTTCTTATTCGTTCAATATCATTTCAAGTGCTACTCGGTGTTCAAAACTAATTTTATTTAATAATTATTTAGATTTAAAAACATAGAACAATTAGGTAACACATATTAGAAATATACATACCTTAAACATCATTTAGACGTAAATTAAAAGTGTTTTAGGTGTATTTATATCTAATATAAAACTGTACATTATAAGAAACACCGAGTAGTGCTGTTTTGTAAATATTTTGTCGTAAATTTTTATACCTATTTTCAAAAAAAAACATATTTGTTGGAAAGTTTAACAAATCTCTGTAAATTAGCGTAGATTCAAAAAAAAAAAAGAGAAATGTATCAATCATCAAGTTTTTCAAGTTACTCATCAAGAAAATAGGTTAGTAGACCTTTTTTAAATCTTAAGCGGTTAGACCACCCTGGCGCTTGAAAACTAGCATATACTCGTATTTTCTAAAAAAAAATTACCATCAGCTTTTGTCAGAAATTACAAAATTAACTATTTTCTTGTAAACAATTGTAGTACTTATCGAGTAGCATATGAAAATATCGATTTTTTGTTAAAATTTTAAGTTAAGAATTCAATTAATCTCAAAAATCCTGTGCTACTCAATAGGTAATAATATAAAGAAGATAAAGTGTAGTTTTTACTAAAACCGTTCAAGGCGTTCTTGAGATATCGTGTCGACCAATTCGAAAAAAGTAGTTTAGAGATAAATGCGAAAAAATTTCTTTTGCAGTGCGACTATATATTCTACCGCGTCCAATTCAAATTGCTATAAATTTCAATTCAATGTCCAATTCAAAATTCTATTCAGAATATTAATTTGAGTAAACTATTAAAATGTTCTTAAAAATAATTATTAAATCTAAACAAAAAATAAAAATTGACTCTTTGAAAATGACAGGGTGGTCTACATACTTAAATATTTATAAATAAAAATGCTTTAAACATGTACGTCATTTGTCAGTTCCTTTTAAAACATTTTTATTTATTTATTTCATATATGAAACAATTTAAAGCACTAAAATAATTTAATGTGCAAAAAAGTTAACTAAATTAGCTTTATTGTTGTAAAAATATTTGTTTGGTGTGGCACAAGCGGCTTCATGAATTTGCAACTAAAATTTTACAAAAATTTATTACTTTCCAACAATTACTGTTACAAAAAAAATAGGTTCCATTTGTTTTCATAAGAATAACAAAAGATTTATACGAAAATGAAAATCTGAAGAAAAATTACAAAACTTTGATTTTTTTAAACAAATAGAACCGTTTTTAGTGCACAATTATTTTTTTCATTTATTCTCTAAAAAACGAGCTTCAAATCAATCATGTACTTCATATTTCCTTAAGATGGAGCCATTATTAAGGAGAGTCACACACATTAGCAATTAGATATTCACATTCCAAGACAATGGTCTTTAGCACAGCTGATAAATGTTACATGTTCGTTCCACAGAACAATCTCATTTAGCTCTCCTAATTGCTTCTTTAAATTAATTTAAATTCTGATTCAAATTTCATGTTCTTTCAGATTTAAATCAAAGTAATCAAGTAGAAATTCCGCTGTTCAGAACCGAGGAAGGCAGATACTTAGCTACAAGTAAGCACTAAGAATCTCAGACGCCGTTTAACACTAGACGGTACTAGTTTCAATAAAGTAAACAGTGTCAGGTTGACTTGAAAATATGATGTTTCACGGATTCAATAAATACTGCATTAAGAAAGAGTCTTCCAATTTCTTTTAGTTTACTAATAAAGCCGTCTAATGTTTAACGACGTCCGAAAGAAATTACATAATATGGATCTTAATGAGGAACATGCACACTTTCTTTAAAGCTTATAAAAGATTTCATATTGAAATTATTAAGATTTTGTTCAAGTATTCATTAACCAAATTTAATTAATTTCTAGCACTTGGCGATCCGTTGGTAAAGGGCTTGACTGAAGTAGCAAATAAGAGGCCGAAAGATCCCATAGCGTTCCTGGCAACCTACTTGTACAACTTCGCTAACCAAAATAAATCAAGAATTCAAACGCAGGTTTGAAAAACTTTCAAAACTACAAATAACTAATAAGTTGTCGCATCACCCTCACATTTATTAAAGATTATTCTGATTAAGGTTTATATAAAAACCGACTTTTTGAAAAACCGGTTTTCGAATTCAAGATTTCCAAAAAAAACGGTTTTAGTCGGTTTTCGAATTATTGTCAAAAAGAACAGAATAAGGAAAAATATTTTATTTCTATTTTAATATCCACTGAATGGTGGCTAAGTCTTGTTCTTATTTTGGACACAATATTGCCTGAAATTGAAAATACTCGTTCACTAGCTACTGAGCTTGGTAGCTTTGGATTTGTAAGTTTTCTTCAGGTTTTTCAAGAAACTTATGAATTGATTTTTCCATGGCTTCCTTTAAAAGAGAATTACTCTGATGAGTAGTTTCTATGATTTCTTCTTCATCATAATCGGTTTCCACATAAGAATTTGGAAATATTCTAGACAATTGAAAAAATGTGTCTACTTTATAGAATAAATAGCAAATCAAAAAAGTTTAAAATTAATTTTTACATAATATGTAATATGAATTCTGTGAACCACTTTTCTTAATTTAAGAACCAGGTTTCGAATATGCTAAATTTACTACAAAAACCGGTTTTTTAAAACCGGGTTTAAAAACCGTCAAACCTTAATTCCGATATCTATAGCAACAATATTACGGGTACGGGTTCTGTTCCCAGTTCAAGCCATCACTCTTAATACAGCTCACAAACCATCAACAATCAAAACAACAAAATAAAGGCAAACTAAATCAATTTAAGAATACCCATATTTTGTACGATATATATTCTATTACTTATATAACTACAAGATTTCAACATAACATTGATCCGGATCGAAGGACCAATGTTTGGTTGTAGATTTGTAGTTCGAAAAAATACCCTCTCTGAATTTGGTTAGCTTGAAGTCTAATGAAGTGATACGCAGTTTTAGATTTTATTTAAAAACGCACACACAATGGTTTGAATTAACTTATTTAGTTTGCTTTTGCTTTGTTGTTTTGGCTGTTGTTTGTTTGAGAGCTGTACTCATATTAAGAGTAGTTTGAACCGGCAACAGAACGTTCAAACCTTGTGATTATGAAACAACAAAGAACCAATCGAACTAAATATTCAATAACAATAGATAAAGGAATAAACCAATATTCCAAGTTACATAATATTTCAGTTAAGCTAAAAAATGCAAAATATATTAAATTAAAGTAAGATTTTGTTTTGCCAATAGGTTTTGAAAACTTGTGAGCTAACAGAACTATACGGTTATTCCAATCGGTTTGAAATGTATACCATATATTGCGTGGCATAATTATTAAAAGCACTATACGCATGAGTGTTATATTATTAACCGTTTTGGTATATTATGAACCGTTTTTGTATTTCATAAACCGTTTTTGTATTTTATAAAACCTTTTTTTGATATACAAATAGGAGTCCGCTGTACTAATAACCAGTGGACCAGAGGAAGTGGAAAATGAATCAATCCCTCCAGTAATCGAAGTAGAAACGTTAGACGAAGGCCAAATCGGAGGCCGTTCTCCTGATGGCCCAGAATCAGCATCAAGTAGCGAAGAAAGGGTGCGTTAACTTTCATAATTCAAATAAACTCGAATAAAATGAATTCTTCTAACACATAAAGTCAATTTCAGGACGAACATGGACAAAGTATGCTACATTTTGCTGCAGCGCGCTCTCACGGTAGAAACGCGCTTTTCCAATTGCTTCAGGAGTCCGGAATCAACGTCGCTTATCGTGATGAGTTATACCGAACAGCAAGGGATGTTTCCTTGCAAGCAAATTTACCGGACAATGCTGCAGAGATCGATCGCTTTGTTCTGCATCTAGCTGCCAGAGGGGACTCTGCTAGAATCACCGAATTACTGGTGGAAGGGTACGACCACATCCTGGACATTGTTGATAGTGATGGCGTGTCCATCAAGGACGTCGTGTCGCAACGGGATCTTCCGGAAATGGCACAGTTGATGGACAGTATTCCGTCATTCGAGGTAAGAAAACAAACAAATTCACGTATTTCCCTTTTTGTTATAAATATATTGTTAATGTATATTTGTGTTGTCAGGAGCGTCGGGAACAACTACATGACGCCATGCGTCAAGGAGATAAAGACGCCGTGCAGCAAATGTTGATCGAAGCTCCGGATGCGTCCTTGCTTTGTACAGCCAAGAACGCATTTGGACGTAGCGCTTTGCATATCGCGGTTTTAAAACAACATGAAGAACTCAGCGAAATGCTAGCTAATCAATTCAGTGATACTCTCAGAGTAGGAGATAATGTAAGTGTACATCTACTAAAAATACGACCCAGTTCGTTGATCCATTTCAATTCGAATTCCCTACGAAGTCAAACATGAAACATGAAATTTCTATAAAACTGTAATTAGCTGACACAACTGATTTTACGCGGACCTTAAAAAGAAATCTTAACTGTTTCACTAGATACAACTGACTTAATAATTGTGGTAGGCCCCCATATTTAGTAACTTCCAGGCCCCATCACTCTTGGTACGCCAGTATTTAGAATGAATGTAACTTTGATGGGACTGGGCTTGTGTCCTCATTTTTTAGTGGTCGATTTTTCAATTGTTGATTGAAATTGATGTTAATAAATGTGTATTGGCGTGTCTATTTTATTAAATATCTAAATGTTGACGGAGATAGAGCAATTAAAAATTTGAATTATTGTTTTAGCTCTAGAGATGGTCGGCCATTTGTATGACGTGAATGCACTTTATACGTCAGTTATTTGTTTGTAGATCAGTGCTGTGGTAATGTTTTGTAGCTGTTGGTAGTCGAAATAGTCAAGTCAAAGAATAATAAGTTTTTATTTTATTTAACCCTGTTACGGCAAACATAATATTGAAATTTTATTGTTCCTTGAAATAGCTGTAAATAATATTTGATATTTTGATATATAAATACATATAGCAGAGATTTATGAGCTGTAAAGTTGGTAACCTGTAAACTTGTCGGAGTTCTATCAAGAATATATCTCTTTTGCGCTCTGTTGTATAAAAAAGATAGCAACTAATGGTTGTGAGGAAACATGCATTTGGAATGTTGTACAACGTTGAATCCCTTTAATAATTAAAGAGACAAAATGACTTTTTTAATTGTTAATATCTCCTAACATATAAGGAGTTATTAAAAAATAATTAAACATTTGAGGTTCTAGTAACCCACTTTATCAATATATAGTACACCTTTATAGAAATTAATACATAGGACACTAGCCCATTCATGTGGTTTATTTTGGGGGTATCCATATAACGTTCACTGGGTTAAATTATTCCTTTATTTCAGCTCGAAAGGACTGCCTTGCACTATGCAATGGGAGTTGATAAAGTGGAATCCTTAAGCAGGATTCTAATAAAGGCAGGAGCTAAAAGAGTATTGAAAGATCTAAAAGGTAGGCAAGCTACTTATTATTTTATGAATAAATCAGATATTCTACGATTACAAGAAGAAGAAGACACTTTTTAATTATCAGGATATATTTATCGTTAAATTCTGTTAATTTGTAAATATTTCTATCTCTGAACGTAGCATTTACGTAATATTTAACATCATTGTAAAAATAACAAATTAACAAAATTTTTCCAAATTTATATTTTATTGGCCATTCTTTATTCAAGATTGTAATATAATTTAAATAGAAAGATTACTTCAAATTGTGGTAGATTAAATAATTGTATAAATATAAAATATAAAGAAAGAAACATTTTTACACTACAGTATTCTTATTAGATTATAGAAAAATATGAAATTAATAAATACTAAGCATAAATAATTTTTTAATCATATTTAGAAGCATGTCTTTGAGATTTATAGGTTTAAGTATAGAAACTTAAAATTACTAAATAAAGCATGTTAAACTTAAAATAATTTTTACAATAAATT
The DNA here is from genome assembly GCA_963678705.1 of Panorpa germanica. Classification (NCBI taxonomy): domain Eukaryota; kingdom Metazoa; phylum Arthropoda; class Insecta; order Mecoptera; family Panorpidae; genus Panorpa; species Panorpa germanica. Next base: position 14,490,616 of record OY783206.1, read on the forward strand.
TACTTTTCACAATCATTATATTAAACCCACTATATACAGGGTGTCCCAAAATTCAACGATAAGCCGGCTCCAGAAGGTGGTCCTGCTCATGACTACACGAAAAAAAGAAAAAAAAATTTTATCTCATTTTGTTTGAGAATTAGAAAACAAATAATTTTTTTTTCGAGAATTGAAACACCTTAATATGTTTTTAACTACCATGACCACAATTTTTCAAATATTTCTGATTTTTTTTTTGAATCGGCAACCTAAATAGCACTGCTATCCATCACAACCATTAAAACTCCCAGAATGCTAGTAGTTTTTACAAAAAATTCAATCAAAATTATTTTTTTCCCTAAAATTTTTAAAGATTTTTACTTTCAGTCAACTTTAACTCATCGTGGTGTAAAAAAAAAGTATAAACACTACTATGGCAAGTTTTTTTAAAAATTGGCGCAACTCTTCAGGATTCCAAAATGGTATAATACTCCAGGAAAACTTGCAATAAAAAAAAATTATGCATACTATTTCTAAACAAGAACCATATTTCATAAATTGTTGTTGTTGATATAGTTATCACTTTTACAATACCCAACAGAGGTTTTTTATTGTTGAATGAATTAAAACAAATGGTACAAACAATTTTTCATTTATTTTATAAATTTTATAGTTTATTTGCATTATAGTAAATGTTCAAAATGTTTGCCACCAGCTTATATACAGGCACGACATCGCCTTAAAAAAAATCTTTTTATTCGTAGAGCATATCGTTTACGTTTCATATGATGTGACATATGAATGACTTGTCAGAATTATTAGAAGACGTGCCCATAAGTGATTTACAAAACATTCGGTTGCAAAATGATGGTTGCCCAACTCACTATGCTCGTCCTGTGCGAGAATAATTAAACGAAGAGTATTCAGTGCGTTGGATTAGGCAACTTGGTCTTATTTTATGGCCACCTTATTCACCCGATCTAAACCCCCTGGACTTCTTCTATTGGGGTTGTCTTAAAGAAAGAGTTTATTGAAAACCCATTGCAACATTGGACGAGCTTCGACAAAAAATTACTCAGGTTGCACATCATATGAAAGGTAAACGATATGCTCGACGAATAAAAAGATTTTTTTTAAGGCGATGTCGTGCCTGTATTTAAGCTGGTGGCAAACATTTTGAACATTTACTATAATGTAAATAAACTATAAAATTTATAAAATAAATGAAAAATTGTTTGTACCATTTGTTTTAATTCATTCAACAATAAAAAACCTCTTTTGGGTATTGTAAAAGTGATAACTATATCAACAACAACAATTTATGAAATATGGTTTTTGTTTAGAAATAGTATGCATCATTTTTTTTTATTGCTAGTTTTCCTGGAGTATTATACCATTTTGGAATCCTGAAGAGTTGCGCCAATTTTTAAAAAAACTTGCCATAGTAGTCTTTATACTTTTTTTTACACCACGATGAGTTAAAGTTGACAGAAAGAAAAATCTTTAAAAATTTTAGGGAAAAAAATAATTTCGATTAAACTTTGTGTAAAAGCTACTAGCATTCTGGGAGTTTTAATGGTTGTGATGGATAGCAGTGGTATTTAGGTTGCCGATACAAAAAAAAATCAGAAATATTTGAAAAATTGTGGTCATGGTAGTTAAAAACATCTTAAGGTGTTGCAATTTTCGAAAAAAAAATTATTTTTTTTCTAATTCCTAAACAAAATGAGATAAAATTTTTTTTTCTTTTTTTCTTGTGTAGTCATGAGCATGACCACCTTCTGGTGCCAGCTTATCGTTGAATTTTGGGACACCCTGTATAATAGAAGCTGTTTTATCTATTAATAATCAAAATAATTTATATGTTGTTAATAACCTAATAGTTCTACTTATTAAATATTTAGCATTAATATATATACTATATATTTATTAAATATTCTTTAATAATTAATATAAATGTACTGAACTGTACTGAAAAAATAAAGTTTTAAAACAAAAATTAATAACATATGGTATTTTTGCCGCAAACCTTTCCATATCCCTCTCTCAAAGTATTAGTGAAACAAACCATATGAAACCATATGATTAAAATTATCGAAAAGTTCACAATTATTTTAATTAATTAGCACACCTTTACTGCCACTAACTGTTATATTAAGCTATTATAATCAATTTAAACTACACGTCATGTCGACATCTTTGAGTGTGGAGATGAAACAAGATGGCGATTTTCAATCCGATATGTAAACGGGTACTCTCAAAGATAGTTTTGATCAAAACGAATTGATTATACGCAATTAGAAAGATTATATTTTAGAAATTAATAAAGACTAACGTTAATAATGTATAAATGAATAATTATAGCTTAAAATAGACAATAAATAATATCTTCACTTTGTAGCTATCGATAATGCTACCACCTATATGGCTACAAAGGAAAGCATTTTTTAACCGCTTGTACAATTTAACCAAATTTAACCGAAAAACTGCCATAGACGCTTACCGGCTATTTACGTGAAAGTTCAATTGTTTTATAAAAATGAATCAAATGTCAAAAATATATTAATAAATTGAATGATAAAGCTGTCATAATTGTAGTTCTTTTAGAAGTTTTCTAATTTAAAGTAAAGATCGATTGAGCCCTAAAGGTAAGTTTTATCAAAAATAAATAAATTCATATGTAAAACTAATGGCGTTTGTAATAAAACAATTGTATTATGCACTTATATTTGATGTTAGCTTAAGTTTTACGGGTTTAGCCCGTAAATTGTTGAGTATTGAATGTAACTCTAGGCCTACTATTCTAGATGCCTAAAAGACCAAGGAGCAAGAAGGGACCTAGGGCAAAACAAGGGGCTCTTGAAACCGTGCCAGAGAAACCTTCTTATATTATCGATATAGAAAAAATTCTATTTGAAGCTCAGAAAGATAGCAAATTACATAGCAAATATTCCTTACAATTAAATGAAATTTATAACAAGGTACTTTATTGTCTGTCTTAATGCAAATATAAATATTTTTATAAAAGTACAAATTTACTAAAATATGATGATTTCAGGTGCCTGTTGATGAATTTAATGAAGAACTGAGAAAGTATATGAGATTTCTCTTTACGTATGAAGAGTCAACAAATACACGCACTGCACTTGACTTTGTTGCATTTTTCATTAATTCAGGCAACAACAGTTTTGAGAATACCGAATCTCAAGATGACGAAAATGAACCAGAGATGCACCCATTATTTAAATTTGCCATTGATACAGCGATAGAGGTTTTAGTGCAATACAGCATCTTTAAAATGAAATTAGAATCTGTAACTCTGATAATTTAATTATTTCAGGTGACCACTTGCGATAATGTTACTATAAGACTAAACGCTATCCTATTTATAACAAAAGTTTTGGCCACTATGGGTGAAAATGCTACAATTGATGATGATTTATTTAAGATCATAATTTTTTGCTTCATCGACAGATTACAGGTATGTGGTATTATGTGTGAATAATAAATAAAAATAGCCTGTTGAAAGATATAAAATAATATATCTTTTGATCATTTTTTTTTTTGCAGGATGTTAGTAGTAAAGTGAGACAATATGCTGTTGAAGCATGCAAGCGTTTGCAACAACCCGGGGATGACGACGACCCTGTAATTAAAACTTATTTGTTTCACGTAAAATTTGATACTTCTCATCATGTTCGGAAAGCAGTACTGAAATGCATTCACAACAGATTCATTTATAATCAAGACATAATTAATTGCGTTGCGGATTCCAACGAAAATGTCCGGCTACAAGTTTACATGCGGGTTTGTTTTGACGATTATTGTGAAAATATTTATCGGTTATTATTTGTATAATAATAATTTTATTAATATAGTATGAAAAGGCAAAACTGGAACGTCTAAAGATTGCTGATAGACAAAAAATTTTGCGACGTGGTTTATTAGATCCAGATAAACGAGTTAGTAAATATGTATCTACACAATTATTGTGGAGTTGGATAACATATTGCAACGACAGTGTTGTTAAATTATTAAATCTAATTCGCCTAGACACAACTCCACGACAAAAGGAAGATTATAATCGTGTTGTAAAGAAAATTATTCAAGTTCTTATAGAGTAAGTATTCTGTTCATACTTTATACTAATTAATACATTTATTTACAAAAAAAATTGTAATTGATTTTTAGAAAAAAAGGAAGAGACATTATCACAATCTTACCATTTAAACCTGAGACAAAATTATTGAATCTAGCAGATATTTCTCTAGAATCAATGCTTCTTTGGAAAGCTATTGTCGAATATTTTCATCGTTTGAAGCAAGTGGATGAAGTCCTTCCAGAAACAAAGGCATTTGTAGAATTATATAAAACGTAAGTTATGAAAATTGTATAATATTATTGATATTATTTAAGAATTGAAATTATCCAAAAAAGAATTATTGCCTTAATTTTCGAGTTATTTCTAATTTAGATTTAGAGAATTCCGAATCCTTGATCCACCTCCACCGGGCGAAGAAAATATAATTAAAACCGACTATGAAAATACTTGCTTGCATTTTTACAACATAATGATGTTTTTTGAAGTAGATGACGAAGTTGGAAGAGAGTATTTAGTAGAAACGCTTTTAAATATTCTTAAAAATGAGCGTCCACCATCTGACCATGTAAAAGTGATAGTAAACATTTTAAAGAAATTCATGATTAAGTTTGACTACTGGCACGATGTAAGTAGAAATCTTAGTTCAATACCTCGTTTAATTCTTTAACCATTGATTCGAAAAATGTACTTACTCTCTTTAATGTAGACTCTAGTTGATATAATAAATGACGTATACGAGCCAGTGATTACAAATACAATGCCTCCACCTCCTCCACCTAATCCAGTTCCAATGAGTGTTGAAGAAAATTTATTAACGGAAAGTATGCATGAGCTGGAACTTAAGGTAACTATCTGAAAATAATGAAACTGCTCATAAGACAGTATTACCGAGTATACACTTTCAGAGAAACGATGGACGGTTAAAATATTTTGCACTAGAAGAAGAGAAACGTATGGCCATTACTGAAAAAAATTATAAAAGGGCGGAGGAAATTGAAAATGAAATAACAGAATTAACAAATATTTTAAAGAAGTTAGAAACACCGAGAAGGAAAACTCTAGCAGCACCAGTGGACGCTATTGTTGATGAAGTACATTATTATTAAAAAATATATTCATAAAATTATTATACAATATGTGTGCTAAATGTAAAACATCTCAAACAGGTTCGCGAAATTACTAAAGACATTGAAGAACACAAATATGCATTAAAGATTTTACATGCAATGCTTACTCTAATGGATGAAAATACACCTACGATTCATATGTTACGAGAATCTATGCTATTACCATACTTACGAACTGAAGATCCACATCTTTTGTAAGTTAAACAATAAGAATTACATAAAATTAATTACTATTTATTAATTTATTTATTTCTATTGCAGACGACTACTTATAATATGTATTGGATCTATGAGTCTAGCTGATATGGCAATAGCCAGCCAATACTTTGTCTGGTTGTATTCAAAAGTATTTGATCCTAGACAAATTATTTGGGAATCAACTTTAAAGATGATCTTTGATATTTTCCGTAGGCAAGTTCCACTAAAATACAGTTACATATATGTAACGTTTATTAAACATAAAACTTTTTGGGGTAATATAATGCAAGATTATATAACAGACGTTATACTTCGACATACGAAATTTAAATATTCTGACGTCAAAAAATCTTTTTTTTAAATTATATAGTGCTATATACTAAATGAAAAGATTTTTAGTTTCTTTTGCATTCATTTAATGACATTGTAACAGAATTATCTTAAACTTCAGTAAATATCAAAACGTAAAGTTATATAAAAAAATATTACGTTAAATAATACATTTTACGCTTTACGCTTGTGTTTAGCGGATATTTATTTTAAAAAAATTCTATTTTTATTTGTTGCACTAAATTATAAATCTGAATTGTTCAGGTATGGAATGGAGGACTTCAATTATGTACCAGAACGGGCAAATAATGTTACGTTAAAGCGAAGACTTTACACTGAAAACACCAAGGACGGTAACATGGAAGACCAAACAACATTAAATAGTGATCAGACAACTGGTATTAGCGATCAAGCAACGAGAGATTCTGGATTAGAAAATAATGCATATAACTTCATTAATGTTATTTCTCAATTTTTGCAATCAAGTGATTTGAATAAACGAGCTCTAGCAGTTTCAGGTTTAGTGAAACTATACCTTCATAAACAAATATCTTCGAAGACTATGTTAGCCAGATTAATGGTTTTATGGTTTCATCCTGACTCAAGTTAGTTATTGAATTAGTTATTAATTTATAGTTTAACAAGCTATATTAAATATAAATAATTATTAATAGGTTTGGAACAGAATAATAAAATGAGTCAGCAAATCGGTTTGTTATTCTCTGAACTCGCAGAATGTCGCAGTCTTGGACAGGAAGCTCTTGCCGAAATATTAATTCCAGTTTTGAAAATGCTTCTAAATGCCCCATCTGATAGTTCATTATCAACTATTTCTCTGGATGATGTAATAAAATTGGTTGTGGATTTATCTAAGCCAAATAAAAATTCCGTGAGTATAAAACCCGTCTCAAATCGCAATAGAATACTTGCAACCGACTTTTGGGTAGGGTGCATTCGAGTTCTTTCGCATTGCTAAACTTTATCATGACTTGAACTTTTTACTTTAATTATTATTAATACTCCATTACGCATCTGTGGTGTACCGTTAGTGGTGTATTTCACTCTCACTATTTTGCGTTGAAAAAAAGGGACAGTCCTTGATACAGCTCACATTATGTATGAGTATATCTCACTATGGTCCGGAATTATGTGATTGAGTGCAGAATTTGAATATCAAGACGTATGAGCATTACATTAATAACGGAATTAAGAATACGGAAATGAAACTGCTGTATTAATAAACATTAAAACAGAAGCTTCCTGTCACGATAAACTGTACTAATGTAAAAATCCGAAGAAGACGTTTGCGGTTTGAGAGTGTCTCCTAATCATGTTCGATCGATATTAGTTCCACTAGAAATATGGAAAGTAAACAGTTCTTTTTTTTAGACAATAAATGTCCACAACACGCTAGTTTTGCAAATGTGCAGTAAACTAAAAGGACTTCCTACTAACCTTCTCCCAATTGAAATTCAAGCATATACAAAAACCCTTTCGCTTTGTGCTGCTTGCGTAGACGACGAGGAAATCAGAGTAGCAGCAATAAAATGCTGTACTGATTTATTAAAGGTAAAGAAATCGATATTTTTATTTTTATCATACAAAAAATAGGATTATTAATAAGGCCAACTTTTGTACAGAAAATCTCCGAAAAAACAACAATTAGAAATATTGAAAAAGCCATAGCTATTTTAAAAGGTAGCACTTCACAAATCTCGAATACAATACAAACAGAGAATCGAACCCGAACCCTTACTCCGGGTCATAGTACTTCCACAACACAAAATATAGAAGGCGATGAAGCTATGGAAGACGTAGAAAATGAAAGAGGCTATGAATCGGAACCCTTATTTAGTGAAGAAGAGGAATAAAGATAAACTTATGAGAATATATTTAAAATGAATGAATGAAATATGAAATTTGAAAATATTTATAAATAGGAGATATTTTATACAAAATTATCGTACATTAAGTATAGTAATAGTTACGTTAGTAATAATGAAATATTAAATTACATTTATTTTCATAGATTGAAAACCTTAAAACTACTAAATTTTTTTTTTTAATACCAGACTTTAAATGAAATGTATTTTAATAAATATAAAAATGAAATTTTCATTATACTGAAAAAGTGTTTTGTGTTGTGTGTTTTTCAGAACGTATGATTGAAGTTACGAGAGTTCGGCGGTGACTCATATTTAAAACAAGTTGTGGGGTATAAACTGCTGATATAACTAAAAAGCACTGACTCATTTATTTTTCTATAATGTATATAGAAACGAATAAGACAAAATTCATTATCGTATTATAAATTTATACCGCTCTTATAACCTCTTTTAAGTATAAGTCACCGCCGATCTATCGTGATTTTGACTATAATAATATTGTACATATATACTACGACTATGGAAGAAATTTCTGATCGTCTGAACGGCTGAAACTTAATAAAGTGAAAAAATCAAATTACTACTTTACTAAAATATTTAATAGGATAAATCAACAATACCCAGTAAACAATTTGGTGAAGTGTCCTATTTGGTGAAGTTCGAGTCACTCGTACAATTCTATTCTAACGCTTTACAAGTTCTCTACCTGTCACAGATTTTGTGTTAGTTTTTCATAATAATATTCTTTCTTTTTCCAACATCATTCATTAAGTATTTCTGTTTCTTTCCCACATGGGTATATTTTTATTATCCGGTCATAAATCATAAACCTACTCCGCTTTTAATTCAGCAGTGAACCGTCGTTGCAATGTCTGTAGCTCATAAAAAGGACCTTTCCTATGAACGACTGAATAGAAAACGAACACGTTCCAGACAAAAAATTCATGATATGTAATAGAAATTAAGTAGAATTTACTCCAAAATGTTTACTGGGTAATTACCCAACGTGAAAAATATGTATGACATAAATATTCTTTAATTTTATGTAGACTTTTGTCCCTTTAATTAGCTTGGTTATAATAATAAAATAATAGCATTGTTTAAGAAAAAATCACCTTGAATTCCTAATAGTTATAACTAAAATCAGTATCAAATTTTGACAATTTCTTTTTATATATTTTTACTTTTCCTAGTACACACCCTAAACTGTCTTAGTATTTAACTTAGTCAAAAGTCAAATAACAAGAATTATCCGCAAGTCAAAGGGGATGTTTTGGTACAGACCCTGGTTTACAGACATATCTAAAATATGTATTATATTTTATTGTATCTGTCCTTACAGCATTTCAACCTCATTACATTCATTTAGACATTTTCTAAATTCTCTTTTCAATGTTCATCTCGTTTGTTATCTTTCTCATCTGCTTCCTCTTTAGACCTTCCGCCATCTATCTATTTTTTTCTCTTGCAATCTTTCCTCCAGACTCACTCTGCTTACTAAGTTTCTCCTCCTTTTCACTTTTCTTTCTCCTTAATTCCGCCACCCTTTATTCTCTCCGCTTCCTTCTTCCCCTTACTTCTCGCCTATACCGGAGGTCTCTCACTTCTTGCCTTCCTTGACTCCTCTCGAGAAACCCTCTATTATCTTTTCCCTATCCTTCTTAACACTAAGCATTTTCCACTCATATACTCTTTACTTCTTTTTTTGTGTTTCTTCTCTCTTCCATTTCGGCAAAAATTCAAATCTATTATCCTATATCTAATCTATAATTCTTCTCTCTTTCTTTCTCCTTTCGTTCGTCATACATATTCTTCATTCCCTCTTTCCTAACAATAATTCTTCCAAGCTAACAACCATACTTTTTTTTTAAATCCTTACCTAAAATCTTCTGCCCTTATCCCCATACCCTTCCCATCACTGCATTCGCCTTCTTTGTTGCTTTTACTTGCATTTCGCTAAATATTTTTTTCAAATTAATATTCCAAGTAGATCTAAATTTCTCTTAAATTTTCAGCACTTTCCACTTCGATACCACTCTCGTTTTCTTTCCTCTTCTTCTTTGAAATACCATCATTTTTGTTATTTTATATTCTGTTCTATCTTCTTTCTGTTCAAGCATTTTTCCAATTCGTACATCTCTTTTACTGCATTTATAAGCTCCTCCCCATTCCCCTCTCTTTTCCAAGCAACACCTATGTACCATATCGAATGCCGCCTTTAGATCTGTAAATAGACCATATAATTTTCCCCCTTTTCTCTCTAGTACTTCCTCAATTGCACAGTTCAAAATGTATATATTGTCCATAGTCACCCTTCCTTTTCTGAACCCCGCTTGGTTGTCTGGTGGTGCCTTCCTTATTTCTGTCTCTTCCTTCAATCTTTTCTCTACTACTCCCGCGTAATTCTCATACCTCCTAAACCTCCGTAATTCTCCACTTTGTCTTTGTTCCCATTTTTATGTACCGGACATAATAATATACCTTCTTTCCAAGTATCCGGCATCCCTTCTCTCTTCTGCACCCTGTTTATTACTGACGTCATCCCCTCCACCAGCTGCTCCTCATAACCTTCCACGCTCCGTTTTTTATCTGGTCTATACCCGGCGCATTTTTGTTCCGTAACTTCCTAATCTGCTCCACAACCTCATCTCTTGCAATCTTAGTCTGCGTAACACTTACCACTTTCTTCTAGCTTTATCCTCTCATTTCTTTCTCCTAAGGTTGATAATCCGAGTCGTTTCTTTTTCCTATCCTGAACCTGCAAATCTCTTCTCTCCTGCCATCAATGTTATCGCATAATCATTCACTGTCTTACCATTAGCTTCCACGTACGTAAACTCACATTCTTTCTTTATTACCATTCAAGATTCTCCAACCCTTTTCCTCCATCCATTAAGCATCTTTTTCCCCTCTGTGTTTTTTCCCTTATCTTTAATATTCCTTACCCTTATTCTTAATTCCCACTCCTTTGTCCATCACCCACTTTCTCCAATCCTCGCATTAAAGTCACTTTCTACTTTCTCAATTTCGCTGTATATCTCTTCTATTCTTTGACCGTTGTATATAGTTTAGAAAAACAACGCATCTCCCTTTATTATTACTATTCTCTCTTGCACGTATTTCGTTCCTTCCCCTTCTTCCATTTCCACCAGTCCTCTTCTCACTCTCGTGATAATACCCCATTCGTTCTCCCTTTTTTGCACTTCCATCTAAACTCCTTTGGCATCCTTTTTTAAATCACTCCCACTCCTTTTCTTTCACAAGCCCGATTATGTCCATTTCCTGTATGTACTTCTCCAGCTTCTTCATTTCAAAATAGCCTCATTCCATATTTTCCCATAACCCACCTTCTCTTCCTTTTTCTTCTCATCCCTTTGCTTCCTGCCCACTGCACCTTTCTTTCTTTATACGTTAAGTCTCTCCATCCCCTTAAGTATTCTCTTCGCTACCATTACTTTCTTTTCCAGTTCCTCTGATTCACATTTTGCAATACTATCTCTTTTTCTTTCCGTACTGCGTTCGTCTGTGTTATCTTTACTTCTTCTTCCTTATTTTTTTCCTTTTCTCCGATCACCTCTTTCTCCTTACTTTTCATTTTTTCTTTCATCTCCTTCATTTCTTCTTCTAGCTCCATTTATATCACTCTCCTGACCGACAGGGTCACCCCCTCCTTATTTTCCTCCGGATCCTTTCTATTTCTCGTTTTGTCTGTAAGCATATTTTCTATTTCCTATCAATAAACTGGACACTGCCTGCTTACGTCACACAGCCCTATTGTCTTAACACAGACAATTGTTTATCATTATTTCTTTTTTTTAACACTTCTTAAAATAGAACCGTTCGGTACGTCTGCTCAATAATACATCCTGTCTAAAATATAACAAAACTAAAATTAACTTGATTAATACCTACGTATTAATACCTACGTAAATTACCTACGTAATAAAACTAAATATTCTTCTACTAAACACAGTCATATATCACTTATGTAAAAATAAGGACAAACGTTTCTACTACTTAAATGATAAGTTTGTATTTAAATAGTTAGTAACAACACTTAACGAATATTAAAAAGAAAAACAATTTATAAAAATTTTGTGTATTCAATTTACGAATATTTTCTCACTTAAGTAGGTAATAAAAAATAATTGATTTAATTTCATAACTAGTTTAACAAAGTAAGAAACATGAGAATGTATATTTGAGTTTAAGAGAAACATACACAACAGTTCATTATGAAAAACCAAAAAGATTTAATCTAAATGATTTATATAAGCAATCGTAATAATATATTAAATGAAAAATTATTTATATACTATTATTAAATAATAAATGTTTGGATTAATCCTGTTTTTCAAATTAATTTTTTTAATATAGTGATTCAGCATTTGATGAACGTGGTTTTTTAATTTTTTCAAGATTTTTTATAACAATGTCGTGTAACGAACAGTAACGATTTCTCACTTCGCACATCACCAGCCACAAGCTAAGATACTCCTTTTCGTCAAATTCCTACAAAATAAAAAAAACAATTAGCTCGGAAACCAAAGCATAACAGAGAAAAATAACTTATCTACCACAGGAAAAGGATATTTTGTCTTACGTCTTGTCCGCTAGTTCTAGATTTTAGAATCCTAATTGAAAATTGCAAGTTCTTCCAATGTCAGATATACGCGAGCACCACCAGCTTGAAAAAATGACTGCCAAAGACGGTTTTTATACAAAAACTTCTACTAGTTCTCTTCATTAGAGATCAAATATTATGTTATTTTATTAGTAGTGGGAATATATTTACCGTACAATGCGGTACACCAAATAACTATACCATAGACGTTTTCTGTATATCTGTCTATATCTGTATGTATTTCAATAATGTGTGTATCACACTATATGTGAACATGACGAAGGGGGAGCCTTCTGTGTAGCCGAGAAATTGGCTTAAAACTCCAGGTAGAACCATACCTAAACGTATTCAGTAGCTAGACCGTCTCAGGATGGATTTGTGTTTTTGTATTCAACAATACATGCACAGTGTAAAATTGCTATAAATTTTTATTTTGTATAAGTCGAACGGCCTAGTCTACATACTGTTCAGTGTGTATCCATGCTTTCCCTCTCCCTCATGTTTAGTGATAAACGCATAGAGATATAAGACGTGCATATAAGTGCGCAAGAGGCTGAATACTGTAATATAGGCAAAGAGAGAGATAGCCGCGAAAATCGTCTGTGTCTCTTTCGAGCCGAGTACTGTGATTGACTGCCGCGCTAACGATAATATAGCTATACTAGTCACGTTCAGTCAGAGTGGGGGGCTGACGGTGTCTTTATTTCTTTCAAAATTTACTGTATGCTACACTTACCATTACAAATATTTTTATTTTAACTATAGTGTCTGCTTGCTTGTTTATTCCCTACCATACCGCCAATCAACCAAGCCTTTGCAGCGGTTCGTTTAGGGAGAAACAGATAGAACTCTCGGTAGGCTATCTCTCTCTTTGCCTTTATCGCTTCCTCTTACACGCGGCCGATCACTTGGGGTACTCTATTGTTATATCTCTATGGATGAACGTGTCCACAAGTGATTATGAAGTACACTCTCAAAAAAAGAATACACTCTCAATACCGGAAATATTTTTTTACTAAGAGTACTACTCTTCACAGTGAAAACGTGAAAATATAAAAATAAGTTATAAAAGAGGGCCCTGAAACCTAAAGCCCGCATTTGTGAACATACACATATCTAGTAGTAAAGTATAATATACGCTGATATCATATACAGAAAATACATATGTAGATATTTCATTTGGTGTATAGTTTGTACGGTAAATGTATTCCCTCTACTAATAAAATACCATATTATTCGAGCTCAAAAACTTGTAAAAACCGCAATTTTTTATAATTTGTGAACATAACATTTTAAACAATATATGATAAGCTAAATATATCATAATGCGATTTAAGAAATATGCGTAAAATTGATTGATGTTTCGTGTCATTCGTTGTTTTGGATCATTACTAATCTTCAGTTAAGTGCTCTACTTTGCATTAGTGAAAATCAATGTCTGTCAGATACACACAAAAAAAAATTTATACACAAATTGTAGAAAATTGAGTCCTCTATCAGACTGATAATAACTATTTTTATTATAGGACTCACTGGTACGAAGCTATTGAATAAAAAAAAACAGTTTTTTAAAGATGGCAGCGCCAGCGAATATACGAAGAACTTGGAATTTTTATTGGAACCCTAAACTTTAAAACAAACTCAAAAAGTAGAGCTACCCAACATGATGTAAGATCAAGGCATTTTTATTTGTTCCTGCTATTGTATCATTATTCATATACCTGCACGGCACGTCTGTAATCAGAAATGTGAGGATATTTTGCAACTTTGGATACAATTTTTCCCCGTGAAATAAAATAACGAGATATCTGATCAAAAAATGCTGCGGCTTCCGATTCAACTGATTGAACTTCAGCTAATGTATCTTCTTGAATGGAAACTCCAAAATTATTTCCGTCTTCAATTTTAGGAATCATAAATGAAATCCACATTTTCAACTGAAAAAAAATAAACCCTGTTTGATGCAAAATAATTGATAAAGAATTTTAAACAAGTTCAAAATCTTACTAGATTAGAGTCTTCAACGAGAGCCCTAATATGTGGTTTAACTAAAGCAATTAATTCCGTCAATGGTTTGTTGCACGGTACTGGTCCTTTAGTCAAAGACATTACCTATATAAAAAGGGTGAAATTTCACAATTAATAAACAATAATAAGATTTTAAATTATCTAGCTTATCATCTTACTACCCTTGTGCCAGCATAACCAGGTGCAACTATGAAATTGTCATCAACTCGAGGTCTTTTTGCCGCAGGTTCTTCCGTATTATTTTGATCAATTGGTACAGGATCTGGTACAGGGATATTTAAATCCTGTAAAATTAAATAATAGTTTCGAACACATCTAAAAATAATAGTTGATCACGGAAAATGAATGCGGGATAATATAAACATTTTAACAACGTTGAATTTATGTTTTTATATAAAGAATCGTTGACAACAATGTTATTTTAAATATAGATAAAAAAAAATTGTATAATACAGATATATCTTAACATATCTATAAATATTCATTTTATTTTGGATATAAGAAGGGCACTTCTAGATTATCTATGAACAGTAGTAATGACTTGACATATTGCATAAATATTTATATATACCTGATGTACATCAGCTAATGCTCTGTCAGCAAAATTCGGTGTAGCTAGTAACTCATTTAATTTAACAATCTTTTCAGGAAAACCCTTTACAATCAACTGCTCTGCTTTTGTTTTAAGCGAATCTTTGTATTCTTGCACCTTAAATAAAAAAATATTAAATAAGTTGACTGATTTTATATAATAATGAAAGAATATATATACTAGTTGCTTATCGCAAAGATACTCTACTGTGCACGCAGATATTGGCACATCTGTCATTTTTACAAATTCTTTTCTTATAGCGAACCGCTATTTTTTGTGATTTTAAAATTAAGTTCCAGGCAACACTGACATTAAACAAAAATTAATAACCCTTGACTGTCACGTGTAATTAAAATATGCTGAAATATGCTTTAAGTATTCCTTCTTTCTATACAACTATCATTCATTAAGTATAAGATGACGTATATAATATTATAAAATGATATTTCTTTACAACTTCATGTAGCGTTACTAAAATTTCAAACATCAAGGTATACCTTTTTTGCTGTGTCTGAAGCACTGCTAGAATTTTTAGCATCAGCATTTCTTTTATTCATTTTATAGGTTTATTTGTAATCACTCAAACAAAACACAAAAACATTAACAATGTACAAGTAACATATACAAAGAGCTCCAAATCAAATAATAATTAAGAATTAAATACTAAGGATGTAAATTTTACGTTTGTTTAAGTATTGTTGTAACTGGGATGAAATATTCTTGTTAGAAAACGTGCACCGGTTATTTTTTGGTTATGTTTCTAGTTCTATTTCTCGTTTGCTCGTATTTGTTCAGAGATAAATGTGCTCTGGTTTCTAGATACTAACTAGTTCTATAATTTTCTTAAGCTTGGTGCACCTCAGTTCAGTACAGTATAACAGTGGGAAATTTAAATACAAATAATTAACTTATGTTAATTATCTTGTCACTTTATTTATATTTAATAATTTTAATTTGGGAACGGTCGAGATCTTATATATGTTTATTCTATCGCTGTATAATAATTAATAAATGTTTGATTGTATTTTACATTAATTAGAAAATATAACGCTGGGTTGAGAATAGAACTGGATAGTCTGCTAAAATGTCTTCAAGACTGTGAGTCGTCTTGCTTTATTTATTAGTTTGTTAATTCTTAAACAAAATATAAACTAAACTGATGATTAATAACTCCACTCACTGGAACAATAGAGATGTAATATACAAAAATATGTCGCAAAATTTATAATATCGATCGACTGATTATATAATACCATAATTGCTCAAAAAAAAAATGTATTCCTTAATTGGAGTAAGATTCCGTACCAAAATTATACTAGAAATGTCATTTCAAACATTACATGTTTGAATGAAGTTCTAAGGTTGAATGAGGGTTCTAATGAAGACTTCATTATTACAGAATTGTTTCCTTAAAAAATATAAAAGGATCTGATTATTTTAATGTAACATTAATTAATCATATTTCTATCAAATTTATAACTAAAAATACTTCCTGAATTCACAGCAACTCATTTTTTAAGTTGGATTTTTTAAGTATGAGTTGAGTATGTAGTTATATATGAAATTTTATCCTGTATATCTGATCCAATACTCATAAGTGCAACTAATAAACAAAATTATAATGCACATAAACTTGTCGAATATAGTTGAAATGCATACAACTAAAACATTCGTTCCTATCTCAAAACTTAATAGTATGAGTTGTCTCACTAATGAATTGAAATGACGGCTTTATTTATTTTTTTAAATTTCCAAAAGTTGACGAATAGTTGATATAGCTATTATAATTTAAATTTTTGTTTCACGTCTAAATTATTAATATTTATATTTTACCGTCACGTGAAAAGATATTAAAGTCGCTAGACTGATAGGTAACTGATTTTAATTATCGTTGTTCGTCACCTTCATAATATCAAAAGTAGATGTGTTGCCCGAGCTGTCAAGAAGTTCCATGCATCTCTTTTAGACTATATTGTACGGATGTTGCGGAGATGGTTTTATTGGAACCGAAGTCAGAATCAAAGTTTATAAATTTGGTTTATCGGAATCGAAACCGGAATCGGAACCACAGCCGGAAGAGTAGGAAGCAGTTAGGCCGCACACGACTTGACTGATTGCAAACTAGTTGAGTCGTGTTTCGTGACTCTATAGAATTTTTAACAATAGCATAATAGGGGATTTTATTGTGTCGTATTTGTATGTATGTATGTTTTTAAATACTTTTGAATAGTATTTGTGCACATCTCTACTCATGATGTCACCATCAAAAGCATGCAACCAAGCATGCTCTGCGATCGAGAAAGACAGTCGCTCGAAACGTGCTCAAAACCCGTTTGAAATCAGTTCAGCTTCGTTCGTGCCGTGTGTTTTCTCTCACTCGTACACACGTGCGTTCTCTCACTAACAACATAGTTCCATTCTCATTCGATTTGGGCAGATCGGTTTGCGGAGGACCTTAGCTTTCGAAGGTTACTAACGAATCAGATTACATCACTCTCTTCGAGTGGTCCCGAATGCAGTTGTTTATGTTAAGATAAGACAGAAGCAGGGCCGGAGTAGCACCGGGCAGAAACGCATTTAGAGGTGTGGAGGCCCCTAATTATTTTCCGAATAAAAGAAACAATTTTTTCCATCAAGTCTTTCAAAAATTTAGTGCTTTGATCTCTATTGTGGAGGCACCTTTCTTGTGGAGGCCCCGGGGCAGTAGCCCCGCCTGCTCTCCCTCATATCCGGGCCAGGCACCAGGGTTGTTCTGGGAGCATTAGAGCGCATTATCGCTAACAGTACCTGCACGCCGCCGCTGCGCTTGGATCGACCTCCGATTTAATAGTGTCGGAACCGAAATCGAACTTGAAGACGTAATATCAGTCAGAAGTTCGATTGATGTCGAACATCCGTTACATCCCTACTCTGTTGTATGAAAGAGATAACAATTCATTTAAAAGAAAAGAATAGAAACCGGACGTGACGTTCAGAGACTATAGTCCAAATAAGTATACTTATATCTAATAGCTTTAAGCTTTTGATTCCTTCAATAATTAAAAGGTGAAAAATGACTATTTAGTTGTTATAACAACATATATTATAATATATGTTATAATATTGAGACTTATGGTAAAAGTATTTAAAGGTAAAAATAGTTATTTACTTATCTTTAAATTTGGTATGGCAATTTCTTTCTTTGGAAAAATATGCAAAAATTATTTCTATTAACAAAATAGAATATTTTAGTGTTGTAGTATGTAATTTATGAGGTTATATCTAAAGTGAGACTAGTACATCTTAAAAGAAAAACAATAAAATATATTTTAATTTGCAAGCCTTCCCAGTAAACAATTTGGTGAAGTGCCCTATTTGGTGAAGTTCGAGTAGTAGTTCGTAATAGGCACACGCTGTCTCCCTCAATCTCCGAATATAATGTGTTTAAACGAATACGAGTATTAGAACTGTAAACAGCGAGGGTAAGACAGAGGTTTTAAACCTAACGCAGACCTGCCGATCGTGGATTTTTGAATCACCAAAACAATGTAAAAAACTAATATAACGAGTATTGTTGAAGATGAATAATATTCATTAAAAAAATCACGATCCGTACTATTAATATTTATATTTCGCAGACTCTAAAAAGTAGAATTCCATTAAGTTTTATACCCCCTGCCATCCCTGCTAGTGTCAAGTTTATAACCCCGGTCATAAACCGTAATAAATCATAAACCGACTCCGCTTTTAATTCAGCAGTGAACCGTCGTTGCGATGTCTGTAACTCATAAAAAGGGCCTTTCCTTTGAACGACTGAATAGAAAACGAACATGCTCCAGACAAAAAACTCATGATATGTAATAGAAATTAAGTAGAATTTACTCCAAAATGTTTACTGAGAATTGAAAAATTGACCACTAAAAAATGAGGACACAAGCCCATTGTGGTTAAATAGTAACAAATTTTCAATGTATTAGTAGTAGCATTCTAATCAGGCGGTTTGTTAACATTATTAATGGGAATCTTAAGCTGATTATTATTATCTTCTACTCCTTAAAAGATGATACTTAAAAGATCTTAAAAATCTGTTTTTTTTTTCAATATTACTTTACTTATTAGGACTCTGTAAGTATGTAACTTCTTCTTATACTATATTTCTTAAAGAAGTGTGCAAGAAGAAATTTTATTCTGTAAAGTATAGCGATTATAATTCCCTAATAACTTAAGAAAGAAGAGGTACATGATAAATTAATTTCCATAGGCTCCATACGCACGTTTCTTACACCTATACGTTTACACCTGAAAACTAACTGTATACAATAGCAAAAAAAAAATTATTTACATGTTTTTATATTGAAAAAGTAATGTTCAAATCAAGATATAGTAAAAGTTAAATTTATATATCTACATCGTTTCTAACACGTTTTTAGTATAGTATATCAAATTATTACATATTTCCTATAACATAATTAGTAAAAGGCAAAGCATACGCCATTTGTAATGGTATAGTAGTGGTCCTGTCAGACATATGTTGAAGTGAGAACAATTAACTATTAAATAAGTTATTAAACTAGATCAGTTTATTTGTTATAAACACGCGGTTTTCATGTTGTTGAACTGTGGTATTTGTGATTTATTTTGTTTGTTTAAACTGATAAAGTAGCATTTATAGAATCAGATATCTCTACAGTATACACAATGTCATTTCAATGATGTTCTGATTACACATACATTACTTCTATAACAGTATACCTGTGCGCAATACACTGTAAGCGCTTGCGCTATAAACTTGAACGTGAACTTAGTGTAATAAAATTATTTTAAAAACTAGACAAAAATGGCTCAAGTTTTAAAAGCTAAAGATATTAAAATAGAAGAAAAATTATTACACACACCATGTCTAAATGAGCTATCCGCAGGTAAAATTATAATATTAAATAGGTAAAAAATAATATTTAATTAATTTTGAATTTTACTTAAATTTGTGCACCAGTGCTTCCATTTGCGTAAATTCGTAAGTTGCGGTGTTAATATTTATATGATATTAGTAATATTTAAGTAATTTGGATTTTTTCATTAAATATGTAGTTTATTCGAGTACCAATCACTTATTGAAATACATTGTTGCATATAGGAAAAAATTAATCACTATTAAAAACGCAAATCCGTGTATATATTTTAATATGCATTATAAAAAAATTAATTACGTGATAAATATGATATTTAATTCAATTAATATATGTGTTATCACTATTTGAATGTTTATGTGCTTATGACGCGTGGCTGATATCAAGTAATGTTTTATTTATATTTTATTTTCTAGTTATTAAAGCTGGTTTACAATCTAATTTTGAAGAAGTTATAGTTGAAGTTGTAGACTGCCCTGATTTAACCCAGAAGCCATTTTATTTAAAAACTTCTGGTAAGTATATACTTACCTTAAATAAATATTTACAAAATATAAAAACGTTTGCGTGTAAACGGCTTAGTGTTCTAAAGTAGTAGTAGTAGTAATCTAAGTACAAATAATAGTAAATATTTATCAGATAACCTGCTAAACACAGTGTATGGTTTATCTAATATAACAGAAAATACCTGTTTCATAAACAATTTTACCTAATATACAACGTTTCACGTTATAACTAGTGTTTTTTTCTTTCAAAATAAACTACTTTTATACAGGGTGTCCGAGAAATCGACGTCAAGCCGGAAGTGGGTGATAGGCCAAGTCATAACAGCTATCAGAAAAATATTTAAAAAAATTTAAATTGAATATTTTAAAAATTATTGGCATTTTAAAAAAATCGAGAAAATCTGCACTCTGTGACAGTCCTGTTTTCACTCCTGTTGCTACAAATCTTAACTTTTTTTTAAAAAATTTTTTTTTTTTGTTATTTGATCCTGAATAATGTTTCTGTAAACTCTTACCTAAAATGTAAAGATAACTGACAAGCTTGGAAGAACTTGTCACTTTTTGTCCAACCAAATATTTAAAGTTATTTCTTCGCCCAACTTTGAGTGACTGTACTGAAAAAAAATGTACTAAGCGACTTTGGCAAGTAACATTAAAAATTGGCGCATTTAATAAGGATTCCAAAATGGTATGACACTTGCTAGAATATTTCTTAAATTATGGACAATTTCCTCTTTTGCAAAGTTTTTAACCAATTTTCCTTACTAACTTAAAAATGATTATAGTGTACCCAAAGCTTTCTAAAGGCCGTAACTTTATGATTCTAGTTTGAGTGAGACGGAGAGAGTCGTTTTACGAAGTGTGAGCGAGACAGATAGTGACCCTAACGTAACATAGACGGAGAGAGTCGACATTCGAAGAGTCGGAAAAGATGATTACATTAATATGCATATTTTACACGAGTAGCACGTAGAAAATCCAAATTTGATGAGTTTTTTTAAATGTTTTTCTGATAGTTGTTATGACTTGGCCTATGACCCACTTCCGGCTTGACGTCGATTTCTGGTGCACCCTGTATTTTTGTGCATTTTTTTATTGAATCTCAATCGAAGATTATTTTAAATAAAATATATTTAAGGGACGGCCGCAAGACCCCGTTTTAACATTTAATATTATTCAGGTTTGGGGGGCTGTACAAGTCTTTTAGAACTTGGTGGAGCACCTTATTTACTACCAACTGTTCAACGTGATAAACTTTATGATATAAAAGATATCTTAGAAACAATCAACTTGGATCCAGCATCCGTGATTGGAGCAGGTGCTGGTCCATGGCCATACGCAAATACAAATTGTGAGGTACATATTTCTTTAATTAATATATGAGGACATTTTTTATATTTCGAAATAAACCTATAGACACAGTGCTAGAAAGAGAAAGAGTATTTAAGAAAACTACTGACTTTTAATTGAACTACAAATTGTAAATATTAATAACAAACCTTATGTCTTTATAGGGTATTTACAACTTATCCTTCAAAGATGGTAAAATTTCCAACAATTCACATATTGCTATTGTTAATACCGAAAATGGCGAATGTGACCTGCAAACTTTGCCTGATGATGAGACCAGATGTGCATTGTTAGCTAATCTATTTTTGAGTAATGGTTCGCCCGGAAAAGTTTTAAAGGTTCATTGTAAAATTCGTACAGGAAATGATGACTTTATAGCGAGTATTAGAAAATCGCTAGAAAATCACTATTCAGATCAAGTCGTAGGTTTGTATACAATTCTATACTAAAGTAACCACAAGAAAAAAAATTGATTTGACTATTCCTAACAGTAATTGTAAACGCTACTTACGGTATTTAATAAATTTGTTTTAGGACTTGGAGGAACGTTTCTTTTAAAAGAAGGAAAAGCGAAACAGCATGTAATGCGAGATTTTTCGAAAACTCCAATAAATACGGAAGATGAATTAAACACTTGGTTGAAATTTTTTGACATGGAAGCCCCACTTATTGCAGTAGGAACCTTGGTGAACCAAGTAACAGTAAGTGACTACGACTTTATATATATACTAGAGTTTACTCCCGTCGCAAGCGACGACTGTCCTTTTTGTGTGAATTGAATTTCATTTAAAATTTTAATTCCATTTTTGAATTGAAATATTTAAATCGTTCTATATTAATTTTACATATAATAACAAATAATTTTTCATATAAACTGATAAACTTAAATTTTGGATTCTGTATTAATTGAATATGATATTAAAAAGAAATAATTCAAAATTCAAAAATTTTATTTGGGGGCACAGGGGCGGTTTTAGTCGAGAGTAAAAATTGAACTAGAAAGTAGAAATTTTATATATGGGCTAACTGTGGTATCTAATTCACAAATCGAAAAAGAAATCCCAAATTTTGAAAAAAAGTTAGTCAAATAATGAACATAATATATATTTTTTTAGTCAGTTTATATGAAAAATTATTTGCTGTTATATGTAAAATAAATATGGAACGAGTTAAATATTTAAAAATGGAATTAAAATTTGAAATAAAATTCAATTCACACACAAAACACAGACGTCGCTTGTGACGGGGGTAAACTCTAGTACACTCCAGTACTGGATATAATGTAATAAGGTTGTTTTGTTGCCCTCTCTCTCTCTCTTTCTTAAACATTCTCCTGACCCACATAACAGCAGTTATCATTTCACAAACAAAGGAAGCGGTCTGGCTCAGGATGTTTGTTGCTGGCTAATCATTGGTTAAACAATAAACAAATAATTATTTGTTTTTCAGGACTTGGACTTGAGAGTTCAACATTTCCACAGTTTTAGTGACCATGGGTTAGGAGGCCATTATCACATTGATACAACTCCAGAAACGGTAGAATATTTGGGATATTTTAATGTTGGCGAAAAAGTTATCAGAATTGATCGACCAATTGAAACACATATGATGGGAAGAGACTGAACAAATATGATTCTTAAAAATATTTAAGTGGTGAATGGTGCACATGCGAAATATATATATATATATATATCCATATATTTTCTAACATTTTTTTAAATTTTTATTTCTTTCCAAGAATTTACATTTTTTTAGATAATATACTCGTATTTCTAATATTAACACGTCTTATTATTATATAATACAATTTTAAATAAAAATGGCATGTGCCTGGCAACGATGGGAATGTTTATAGATTAAGAGACGATGTAGACCAGAGCCCCAATTTGCGTTGTTAATAGGGCCCATAAAAAAGACGACGCAAATCGAATTAATTTTTTTATATACGTATCAATGTATTTAAACAAGAGTTTAGTTCTTTAGTATAAACTAACGATAACGATAACTTTAGTATAAACTAACTAACGATAAACTACATATTTCACGAAAAAATTACTAAAATATCGTTAAAATTAAAAGATTTAAGCAACGTAAATTCTAACCGACGCAAATCAGGGTTCTGGTGTATTTATAATCAAAATATACATATATGCAAATAATATTTATTTCATGACAACAAGAAGCACCTCAAATTACTTAAAGTAATAACTACAAGAAAAATCACATAGATACGTCACAGATTTTGTAAAATTTTCCAACAAGATAATTAGTTGTCAGAGAATTTCTGATTGATTCTAAAGCATAAGTTTCACGATATAAAATAATATTATATACGAATGAATACAAACGCAAATATATACTGGATGAAGTTAAATTTGTGCTAAAAGGAAGGATAACAAATTTGACACAGACTAGAATTGAATTTTGGGTGAGAAAAAAAAAACGGCTTGCCTCAACGTCGCTGATATCTATAATAGATTAAGGTACGTAGCAGACTGCGGTGTTTTAAAAGTACGCGTCCACATATCAGCATGGAACTCATTCTACTAAGGAATAGAAAAACAAACGGAATGATCCACGCAATCATATCGCCTCACACTGCAGACATGGTGCATACCTTCGGTGCGGAACTGGTAAATGCGGTAATATTAAAATTCATTTGACACGACGAATTCTTGGAGTACTGACATTGTTATTGAATTCATAGGACGCGAGATGATCAATGATTTCCATGCTGGTTAATAGACTCGTACATCAAGAAGTTGGACAGCGCTGTTATAAATGCTTATATTTATAACAGCACTGTCCAACTTCTTGATGTACGCCTCTATTGAATAGGAATCAAGAAAATTAAATTTACAAACGATAAGTTGACTCAAATAAAAACTATAATTTGAAATTGATAATAAATTACTTTGAATACAAAAAGTTTGTAAAGGAAAAAAGCAGTAACTAAGTACCTATAAAACTAAAAACTGAAGACGTACTTTTTCGGTATTGTTACAGTTTTACTATCGTTAATTTGTTTATTTATGAATTTAAATTTATAGCAATTCATAAAACTTCACGTAATACAATTTAATGTACATAATTAGTAATGCAATCTAAAACGCTTTTATTAAAATATATATAAATATATACCAATTATCTGACTTAAAATAAAGAATTCATTATTTTTAATCTAATTAGGATAAAATTAATTTATAAGTTTTAATAACATATGTTATTTGTCGGAATTTTTGACTTTACACTTATACATCGAAGTTATCTGGATAATTTTTCGCAATTTTTTAAAGTAAATTACGCTTTAAATATCCTAACAACCCGCACAACATACTGTCGGCATATTGGACACTCGCTAAGCTGTTTCCCGCATGCGGTACAAGTTGCAATATGCCCGCATTCCAACATAACACATTCAACAGGTGCATCCATGCAAATTTTACACAAGTCGTCAAAAGGTAGTTGCTCTAAATCTGAAAATAATTGTAGAAGTTAAAAATATATTAAAATGTTATTGTATGAAGATTGACTTATGGATAATACATACTCTCTCTAGAAACAGAGTGTTCATTCCATAATCTTGAAACACGTTCTAATAATTCATTTTTTTCACAACATCCTTTAAAATCAACTCGGTTTACTACCAATAACTCCTTTAACTGTTTAACGCTTAGATCTTCAAGATCTTCCTTTTCTCTTATGTCAGAAAGACGCACTCTTTCTCTGATCGCCGTGGACGGTTTCAATTTATTTTTATCTCTAACACCTGCAGTACTTTGACCATCATGCTGCATATTTAAACTTTCTTGACTTTGTTGTACATTAACTATTGGCACTTCTTCCTCTTCCATTCGTACATTATTTACATGTTCCTCATTTAGATTTGTCAAATTATGCATAGACCTGTTGACAGATTGACTTGGCGGTATTTCTGAACTAGTTTGTGTAGAAATATTACCTTCTGATGTTGTTCTTCTAAGAGGGACATCATTTTCATTACTTTGAACAGCATCAGCAATTATTGCGGGATCAGAATCTGAAATATCAATTATTGAAAATAAGTTTCTTTTAACATTATTTTATGATTATAGTTCTTCATATTTACCCTCTAAACACAAAACGTAAACGTAATATTTTTTACCTAACGTTACGTATAGTTATTTACCGAAGTTTAACATAATTTTGTTACATTGTCATTAAATAAATGATAATGATGATATCAAAAATCTTGTACTAATATATTAATTAAATGTTATATATTATAAATTTATATCAAAAGTTAACTTTTGCAACAACTTTTGTTATGTATGTGTGCTTAGCGGGTATATTATTACCAGACAATGTTTCGCCGGTTCTACTGACAAATTCCCAATCACCTATGTCTTCAATTTCAACAATATCACTAGTTTCCGGTACTCTTGGAGATGGAGCTGCTGATGATGATGTTCCAGATGGCATATCATTGAAATAAAGATTTGGATTTTGTTGTTGAGGTTGTGAAGGTGCTGTTGGTTGTTGGAAGTATGGAGGACGTGTTCTCGTATACGTTCTTGGGTTTGGATTTGCTGGCGCATTAGACGTGTCTGTTCGATTCTCTGAAATACAGTTATGTCGAATGAAATAATTGTCCCGGAAACAAAAATGATTACAAAATAAGCAATTTCAGCTTGTATTAATACCACTATATATTATAAAATTCGCTTAAATTCTTACCACCAAATGGTCTAATTCTAACGTTATCATATCGTTCTTGTACTGTAGCCCAAATATTTTGTAGATTAAATTGCCTAAAGAGGTTTCCTGATTCATCGGCAGATCTAGATTGAGGGCGACCATTGCCGCTCCCTCGGTTATGAGCAGTTGCACTACCACCTCTTTCACTGCTATTATTTACATGAGCCATTAGAAGATTTACTAGATCTTCCTTTTCTATAAAAAAAAAAACTCCAACACGTATTAATTAAATGCAATGTAAAGTAAAACTGGCAAACAAGGAGAGTTTAATTATTTCGTTACTATAGCTACTTACCTACGCATCCACTGGTTGAGACGTGAATGGATTTTAAATAAATAATCAGATCTCTCGTTTTTAACTGTAATAAATGTGATCGCGATAAAGGTCTTGCTGTTAACACCGTACATTTCTGGCATAAAATTCTATCCCGTTTAAGACAAAGGCTGCAGAAGTATAATCTGCAAAAAATGTATTATGTATATACCTTCTGGAAAGATCTTACTTTCTTGTATGAAATAGAATACATTACCTGCATTCATGGCACTGCTTCTTACGTTTAAATACACCAAATTGCGCAGAACAATTTGTACACGGCATTGTTTATAACGTCTATTTTTCTATTCTAAAATACGATAACTATTACTTAAAATATACTTCTTAATAAATATTATGTTTTCTAAATGTCATTTATATGATCTATATGCTATCATATTAGATTATTTTTACATTATATATCAGTCAATAATCAGTGTTTAATCAGAAGTAATAATGATATGTAGAAAAAAAATTGTATTTATCTGGGTATATAATATAAAGACTCAATTAAATTAATGAAAAAGGAATAGTACAAATCAATAATTACTTTTTGAATAAAGAATTGCATAATATTTGTGTTTACATTTAATTTTTCTCAATTACGGTACAATTGTTCCCATTTTTCTGCTAATCTTTCCTACTGTGACACTTAGAGCAATTCTCTCAATAAATAGAACAATAAATTTTTATGAGATGCACCTGTAATATAAACCAAAATACTGCATAAGACACATAGTAAAATGAAGAAATTAGTTATAGTGGCTATGTGCTCCTTACTCTCTTAACTAAATTCCATAACACATTTTCTTATTTCTTAATTCTTAAACACATCCTATCTCTGATTAAAACACAATCATTTTAAATAAATCCCTTTTACAGATGAATTACTGCTAATTTTGTCCTTTAATGCAATAAGAATTGATAGCTATGCCCTTGACATTTGGATATTAAAAACTAACCAATATTTGACATTAAATATGACACTGACATTTTTGTATGAAATCGCGGTCAAATTATTTTGCGAGTATTAAAGATGCATTATATTTTATATAAACAACATCAATATGCGTATTAAGATTGAAAAGATATATAAAATACATAAAATATTTTTTAGCAAAATACATTGAGATGACATGAAACTTCAAAAACATGCGTAAATGGTAGTAGCAGTAGCAAATAGTATTAAAACATTATTGTAGATGGAACTACAAGATCATAAATTTTTTATAATCTTTATATCTCTATATACAATTTTAAATCTTAGATCGTTTATTATACACTTTTATTTATAAATAAAATTATAATTCAGTCATTAATATAAGAAAAAGAAATAGAATTTAATTGCTTGTAATTTTAATATATATTTTGATCAACAAAAATCATTAAACCGGCATTTATCTTGTAAACAAACCTGAGAAATGTACATTGTTTTCTTTTCCATAATCAAAACTGATCAAAACAATATACGTAATAAAAACAGATGCATTTATTATATTTAAATATTATATTTTATACAGTAGCACATATTACATAAATTTTATGACATCATCTTATTGCATCACATACAATCACAGATGAGATCACCATTTCTAGCAAAACACCTTCATCATAAAAGCGTTCCTTAAAATTATTTGAATAAAAAAAAATAGTTCATGTAGTAGACATATTACCAACGTTAAAATGTTTTTTAAATTCAGTATAGTGTGCATAAAATTTATTGAAATGTCGCTTCACACATTAATTCATTGAATAATTAATAAACATTCAACCGCTAGTGAATGCAAATCGATAAATTAATAATTATGTTATATTTTAATTTAGAAGTGTGTTTACTTTGTTGTTGATATGTGTATTTGTGATCAGTAATATATGTCAGAAAATAAATTTGACGTTTTTCAAAATATATTAATGTAGTAAATAAATAATTAATATCTATGAATTAAAACGAATGTGATTAATTTAAATTAATTAATTATTATAACACAATATGCCATAAATGTGTTTTAAATGTTATGTCATAATTTAAAAAGTTAACCTTAATTTTAATTTAGACTAATTTTTATCATTCATACACTTTTAATATAGCAAAATGATAAAATATACATCTAGATAAGAAGTTAGATATCAGATAATACTTGTTTTACTATAATTTTTACAATTTTATAATATATAATAGTTATTAAGTTATATAAATACAAAACAAAAATATAATAACCTCGAATTGTTTTTGATTCTTTTAATATATAAATTCAAAATTTAATTAAGAATAATCAGATGGCGCGATATTTAAATAATTACTTTTTCAATGTTTAAATAAATTTAATATAAAATGATACTTTTAAATTTTTTTGTGAAATTAATTAATAATACAGTTCCTATCTAATGAAATGATATTTGGATTGCAATTATTCAAGAAGTGATTCGTTATCGATAAAGCATTGAAGATTGATACAATTTTGGAAATATTTTCCCTACAATGATTACAAAAGAGTAAGTGTATATTACTTTTATGCCTGAAATACTCATTAAATATTTCAGTACAATTAGATACAATATTGACTAAAAAAATTAGGCATGTTGATTTATGCTTATGTCCCTAAAACATTATTTACGTTTACAAAAATAATAATATTTATATAAATATGTACACATAGCATAGTTCACTACTCGGTACTGTTTTTAACATTATAACATTTCAGGTAGGGATTATTATCCTGCACTATATCTTCCTAATTTAATTTAAAAACTGTAGCTAACTAACTAATATAAATATTATTATTGTTTGCATGTTAAATAATATTAGATTAATATTGAACATACTCTTAACTTCAACAGCAGTATTTTACTAACATATGGCTTACATGTATATTCTTGTAAATGAAATTGATATTTGTCTGTTTTGTGCACTTGTCCAAATCAACTTTTGCTAACTCTCTTTGCAACATAGCATAGAGTACCTTGATTTTTCCGGGAAATGCAAATCACAATTCTATTCACCTGTAACCCGATTTTCCATTTCTGCTTTATATATAAAATTAATATTATTACAATAGGTTTAGTTAGTGAATTTCTGCAACATATATTTGTAGTTTCTAAGGGGCTACTTTCTCATTTTTGAAACAATCAATTTACAGAAATATCATTCTTAATATTTAAAATATTATGTAATTTGTCATTCCTTATAAAGATAATGAATTGAAATACTAATATTTCAGAATCGTATATTTTTAATCATTTATCTTATTTGCCTTCACATGATAACAATTGTAAAATAGATAATACACTAAGTTGTCGTGGGAGTGATTCATTAATGCACATGTGATAAACCGATCAAAGGTACGTAACATGTGTTTTAAACTTTTAACGTTAACAGCAGACAAAATACAAGGCCTCTGCTTCTTATACTTGGTTTCAGTTCTTATTATTTTAATTTTACGAGTATTGTAATGAAATGTTATCGTAAATAATGTTGCAGATGAGTTTACTATCTGTGAATCTTAGTTGAATAAGTGCAATGGGCTTGTGTCCTAGGTTTTAATTTCTATAAAAGTGTACAATATATTGATAAAGTGGGTTACTAGAACCTCAAATGTTCAATTATTTATTAATAACTCCTTATATGTTAAGAGATATTAACAATTAAAAAAGTCATTTTGTCTCTTTAATTATAAAAGGGATTCAACGTTGTACACATTCCAAGTGCTTGTGACATCACAATCCTTGTGTAAGGTTACCAACCTTACAGCTCATAAATCTCTGCTATATGTATTTATATATCAAAATATCAAATATTATTTACAGCTATTTCAAGGAACAATCAAATTTCAATATTATGTTTGCCTTAGCAGGGTTAAATAAAATAAAAACTTATTATTCTTTGATTTGACTTGATTATTTCACTACCAACAACTACAGAACATTACCACAGCACTGACCTACTCAACAAATAACTGACGTTAAAATGCATTTCACGTCATACAAATATGGCCGACCATTTCTAGCGCTAAAACCATAATTCAAACTTTTAATTGCTATATCTCCGTCAATATTTAGATATTTAATAAAATAGACACGCCGTTAATAATACACATTTATTAACAACAATTTCAATCAACAATTGAAAAATCGACCACTAAAAAATGAGGACACAAGCCAATTTAAAGTGCAGCTTATAAATTAAATGCATTTCATTGTAAAATTTTGCTACACCGCGCCTTTTCTCGTATATAATATTGCAAAGTTATCTAGATTTTTATTTATGCAAATCTTAAAAGTAAAATATTCCCAGAGAAGCGTTAGTTATAATAATTTATTCTTTATCGTTTGCTTTTCTGATTTATTTACATCTACATTACATTACAAAGTAATAACCTTCACAAAATAAAATGTATACAAAATTTATATACTTAAATTAATTGTTTATTTCTCTAACTCCATACTGTTGCCATCCATTTTTCCCCACTTTAAAAAGTGGAAAAGAGACAATTATACATGTTTGAATAATTTGTAGCATGGTTATAATTGTATTATACTTTATAATAATTATATATAATAGATTCGCCTTAAATTTATACTCTATTTTATTTGAATATCTGTAGTCTGTTGGTATTGTAGCCGATACACGATAAGGGCTCCGATCCATGTAAATAGCATAGTTAAGAAAAATACACACAGAAAAATAAACTAGCCATTAAATAGTACGTACTGTATACATTAGCTAGTATGGTATAGTTCAAATTACGAGAGTTCTGCGATGACTCATGTTTAGAAGTGGTTATAATGGCCGTCTAAATCTATGATACGATGATGAATTTTGTCTTATTTGATTCTATATAGATTACAAAACAATTTGTGAGACAATACTTCATTATTCGTATATCGTAGATTTATAGGTACAACTTGCATTAAGCATGTGTCTCCGGTCATCTCTTGCAATTTATACTATAGTTAGTATTATCTTGAGAATAGCATGATTTCGTGATATCTACTAGCATGTGTACTTTGAATGTAGTGTCGCCTATGCCTTAGAGCCTGACCTGTCTTTAATAAGTATAGCACATAGAGAAACATACATTTCTACTCATATTTGAAACATAATTATTCTATGTGAAATATTATTAGAAAGTACGCGTTCCTTTGGAACCATACTGTAACTTGTTTTTAATAATATGTGTTCCTATTTAAAATCAAGGTTTTATTTAAAAACATTACATAAGGTAACATACAAACATGAATTTCATTAAAAAAAATTAAGTAATTTTACTTTAAATACAAAGAGATTGTGCACACGCATTAAAATATGTGTTAGATATATAAAAATATCGTTTGATTTTTAAGTGTAAATTTTATCGTTAATGAAATTCAAACTTTAAGTAGATTTCAATTAAAAATTTAAAAAAATTATCGCTAAAAATGAGTTCAAAAGTCCCAAATTTCATATTTATGTGCGCCACTGAATAATAATATTTCTACAAAAAAATTATAAGACCAAAGTACATATTTTGAATTTTTTATGTACACTATATTTTATGATAACAATTTATCATAAAATTAACTGAACCTTTTTTTTTTAGCTCTTATCAGTATTGTTCAAAGTCTCTCGTTTACTTTGTAATGCCAATTTTACACATAAACATAAACATACAGTGAGTTCAAGTAGAATTTGTATTTACTAACAATGTTATTACAATTAGATTAATTCATAGCGATATTCATCAGTTATTCCGAAAGTTATTTAAAAAAAGCATAATTTGTTCATTAATCATAATAAAGGGTTAAAGCATAGCTTATTTAGAATATCCTGCGTCTACTTCCTTGACAAACTATGTGCTACACGCAGTGACGCACTCAGCTCGCGATTAGGACACTTTGTTTCAGAAGCCGTTAGATAAGTATAGTTAGGGTAAAGCTGATTTTAGAAGTATTCGTATACAAGAGATGACCGTACTTATGGATATATTGATTAATTTGTGTTGAATAATCAATATTAAATATAAAGTTTATTTAAAACTAAGGCTAGAGACCGTACTGCGAAAAAAAAACTCGCGCTGAAATAAATTCGCAATTCTGTAATACATGAAATCATATGAACGGTTCATTTTAAATTCGCAATTAAGTTTGATACGAATTTGTGGTGCGAATTTATTTATTTATTAAGAGTTAATGTCATCAATTCTTTTATTAACCAGTCTTAAAATTCCTCCAAAAAAGTTTTTTACCCGCTGGAAGTATCGTGCTAGAAGTGTACTGTTTGGAATATCAAGCAGTTTTTATATAAAACCTATTTATTTATCAAGAGTTAAGAAACAAAACGAATGTTTGTTAATTAATGTTTTAGTTAAAAAACAATACGGTTTGTAATAATCAGATGTTTTTACACTAGGACGAAGATATGCTTATTATATAACAAACAATTGCGAAAGATTTGTCACGCAATTTTTATTTTACGTATTAAACTTAAGACAATTGTCGAAGATAATATTTATTTATTAATACAATTTACAAGTGTGATTAAGAGATTGGAAGAAATATTTTTGTAGAAACTACTACTTGTTAATAAAAATATAAAAAGAAATAGGTAATGAAAAATCGATAAAAACAAGATAAATAACGAAGCTTTTACAATTATAGAAATAAATACTTGCTAGAATTATTTTGTAGTTTAACATATATTATATACTAAAGCAATGGCATATTATATTAGGAATTTACGTTTCAAGTGTGTATAAAATCTTTAAATGTTATATTATTTTCAGTTTATTTTTTGTTGACGATTTTTATCGAAAAAAAATATGATTTAAGACAGAAAGAAGAAAAGATAGAATAGAAAGCTATGGAAAGGCGAAGAAAGTAAGCAAGTTTTAATTTTAGTTTCAAAACTCTAGAACAAATGTTTATAATCACCCTCTTTATAAAAGTTTATATAAAAACTGGTTCAGTTATATCTTATAAACTTTTTCGGATAGAGGTTTATCACTATAACTACAACGGTAGTTTTGGGGAAATGTAAAAAATGTTTCCACAAACGATAGTCTTGTTTTTCTTTATAAAAAATATTTCCAATGTGTTTTTTATTATTATAGCCTATGTACAGAAACTGATTGCAATCGTAGAGAATGAACAAAAAACGTGGTTTCAAGCGGTTTTGGTAACTACATTGTTTTACACCTGGGCAAGATCACTGTTTGACTAAAATTTATCTTTTTCGACATTCCACCTTTGTATGTTTTATAATTATGTTAATATAACTCGGGTAATGTAATAATTAGTCAATTACCACATGTTATTATTACGATAATTTTTTTTATTAATGCATCGTGTCGTCATTAATTAAAGTCATTTAATATTTGTTTTGGTTGCAGGAGTATGCACGTCTTGCCACGAGCAGTTATTCGCTTTGTCTTCATAGTTTTAAATAATATATATTGTATACCTACGTACGTAGTATGGATGACAATGCTATGGCCTTTAAAGAAAGTAAATCCTGATGTTTATTACCGAATAGAAGGCCTGTTCTTTCATTGGCTATTAGCTATGGTTGCATCCTGGAGTTGGTCTGCAGGATATGAGAGTAAGTACAATGTAGTACACTTTGTAGTCACTTTGATAAACCTCTCTGTTTGATGTCCCGTCCTACTTATTTTGTAGAATAAAATAACATAAGAAAATTGTAACATTGAGAGTTTAAAAAAAAGAATTTTAGATATTTTCAATAATTTATGTTAATATTATCAGTTGTAGAAGCAGGCGATGATATATCAGTGTGTGAGACCCACCGCACCCTAGTGATTGCCAATCACCAAAGTACTGCAGATGTGCCTCTGCTGATGGCGTGTTTTAACGCTAAGAGAAATGTCCTTCCAAATCTTATGTGGATTATGGACAGACTTTTCAAATACACAAATTTTGGTATCGTTAGTGTATTGCATGAAGATTTTTTTATAGTTTCGGTAAGTAATATTAAATATATTAAAATTAAATATATTTCAACCAATATTGTTTTTATTTATAATAAATATGATGTTATTTAGTGAGTCAATTTTTGTATAAATTATTTAGCTTTGTTTACTAATTATTGTAACATCAAAAATATTGCAAACATTTAAAATATTATAAAAATGTTAAACAGTATTATTTATTAGTGCACATTTCATAATAAAACACCTTCTTAAAAATAGCTTCAAATATAAATCGTTTATAAATTCGAATAATTTACCAGTAATATACATTTATGCATGGTTATGGAAATTTGTTTTAGTTTTATTAATTACAGCTGTTCTTACACTTTTTTATCTATATGATATCTTAGAAAATGATAGCTTTTACTAGAGTAATCAATTCCTATTTCCACAGGGAAAATCAAACCGCGATGACTCGATTGCAGCATTGAGAAAACATTTAAAAGAAAGTTTTATTCCAAGAAAACGAAAATGGATGGTTTTATTTCCAGAAGGGGGTTTTTTGAGGAAAAGAAGGGAAACTAGTCAAAGGTATTTTGATGACGTGAGCAATAATATTATATATATTATAGTACACTTATTTATTTATGGATAATATTTTTCCAACGACTTAGATAATATTATTTATAGATATGCGCGGAAGAATGATCTACCTGCATTAAATTATGTTACTATACCACGGGTTGGAGCATTGAAAGCCATAATGGATGAAGTGGGGCCACAAAGTTTGCCTAATAACAATAGTAACGCTGAACAAGGTATAATAGGGGACTTCTAAAGGACTTTAATCCTTGAAAAGTGCTTTTTAATATTTTATAATTCTTAAAAAGGTGTTCTTAAGAAGTTTTATGAGCATGCAAATGGGTAAAACATGGATTTATTTTTCAAAAAGTAAAGCATTTTTCACAAAACGTTAAGTATTATATAAAAGCGTAACAAGTAACTTTTGTTATGTTAGATAACCATTAAATAGTCATAAAAGTGTGTTTTTATAAGTGTGTCTGAGAGAGAGGAACATAAGTTTAAGAATAAATACCGGTAAACACAGTTACGTATATTTAAGTTTTATTATGTAAATATAATGTAAGATTACATGACAAAATGTTTTCGGACATCAGTAAAACTTTTTATGCCAAATTATATAATGTAACGTATTAAATTTATATGGTAGTAACAGTTTTGATGTCTTTTACATTTATTTATTATCGACAATGTAATAGTAATTTTTAGATTAGGTTACTATGAACTCTTACAAATGCTTTGAGCAAGAATATTTTTATTTCTAGATGTTCGAATAGGCGAAGGAATTCGATGGATTTTAGATATAACCATTGGCTACCCAGGAGGTGAACCTTTAGATTTACCAAATATATTACATGGAATAAGGAAACCATGTCAGACGGTGATGCTATATAGACTATATCCTAGTAACAAGGTAACACATTACTTTTACTTTATTTAGTTTCAAATTAACATCCTATATATTTTCATTGAAATTAGTCTTCTTCTATACTTATCTAACATTTTTAGGTACCAACAAATCCAGATCTTTTAACGCAATGGCTTTATGATAGATTCACGGAAAAAGAAAAGCTTCTAGAAACATTTTACCGAACAGGGGCCTTTCCAGATAATATTTCTGTATCAACACCATACAGGCCACCTCAAGTCGTATCGCAGGATGCGTTGCGATTTATAATTTTACATTTATTTTTCATAACGAGTACATATTTTCATTATCAGATGTTCTACGCAGCTTACGACTATTATTATTATTACATGTATTAATAAATAGATAAAAAGAAACGGATAAACACTAATATAATGCATAAATAAATAGAATTATTTTATTTTCTATTTTTTCTCGTTTAAATTTAGACATTCTTTTACTTAATTACATTTTTAAAAATGCTCTCCATTTTATATGACAATATCCTTTTTGTTATGTGTTTTACTATTTTATATAGATTGACTTAAAAATATTTAAAAACATTATATAAAAGTTGCGGATGCCCTACTCTATTTACTGGGATATAGAGCTAAACTTCAATTTATGGAACATATATTTTGCAGTCTGTTTAATCATTTTTACTTGTACATAAGGCATGCATAAATATTAATATGTAATTATAAAAATTAAAAATGTATATTATACTTATATAAAGTAAAGAATACAAGCCGTACTGACTTGTATTACAAGCAAGAAACGGCGTTTCTATTAAGTCTGGAACACATTATTTTATTGTACTAATATTGCGGGGTAAATTTTAAAGACTTAATTAATATACAACACAACAAACAAGTCTGTATAAATACAGGGTGTTTGAAAAATATCTTAGAATTGGAACATTAGATTGGATTTTAATTTTTAGTTAATATAATGTTTTTAAATCAAAGATATATATACATAGTGTCTTTCAGAGAAAATGGATGGTTTAGAGTACCTGTTATTTTTCTAAAAATATCTCTGAAAATAAATTTAAAACAAAAGGTAATTGTATCCAAACAGCTTTTTTCCTTTCTCACGCCAAATTCAATTGTATCTTGTGGCAGGGAGGCTGCTATT
This sequence comes from Panorpa germanica, assembly GCA_963678705.1. NCBI lineage: Eukaryota > Metazoa > Arthropoda > Insecta > Mecoptera > Panorpidae > Panorpa > Panorpa germanica. The sequence continues at coordinate 14,527,801 of OY783206.1, forward strand.
CATGTGAGCTGCGGCCCATTTGTCAGCCTTTCATCTCTCTGAAAGTTTGTGTATGTATAAATTTGGGAAAATGGAGATATAAATGTTGTTTTTTTTGGAGAAAAATACTTTTTGAAAAAGTTAAAGATGTAAAATTCAATGATCGTTTAATCGTTTCACTAACGTTTTCTCCGTTAACTGGATTATGTAAATATGTCTTCTAAATTTTATTATAAATGTAGTATTAGTAATACATTTGTTAAATGTAATTATATATAATTTAATTTAAGAAAAAAGTTATTTTAAATAAAGGTTCGTGATTTAAATTAAATTATTCATAAAGTTGAAAAAATGTCAATTTTAAAATGGAGACATTTAAATTTTATTTCAATAAATTCCATATATGCATTTAATACAAGATTCCATTTAGTTAATTTTAATATTTATAATTTTGTGAAATAACAATCCTGCTCAAATATGGCGTCCCAATCAAAAAATAAAATAATGATTTACAATCAATAATAACGATGTTCTGTCAATATATATTAGCAATAACATCTACCCCTAAACACAAAACCTATTTATTACTAAACAATTTTGTGTAAAAGCTTTTACATAAACAAACCGAAAATTTACATATATTTTTTTGTAAATATTTCAACGTTAATAAAACGGAAATTTAAGTTAAAAGTTTTTTATGTGAAATTTTGTACTTGAAATAAAACAAAATTTTATATAAATAACATAAAATGATTTCTATGTAAAATATACTTAGAGTATACATAACTGTGTTTATCGCGGTGCAGCTATTTATCATTTATTATATTGAATAATGCATTTAGGACAGAAATGTCGAACCTCTTTCTGTGTGCGTGCCAATAAGTAAATTTGGAATTACTGGCGTGCCATAACCGTTTTTAGGTCCCACACCAAATAAATTCATAGTCACAATTGGCACGCGTATCATAGGTTTATCATCACTGGCTTAGGTTATAATTAACGTGATATAAACTAAGGAACAATTCTTATGAGTTTTACATGACGTGTGTTTACTAGACAACTGTCAGTTTATTATTCTCTTCAAAGTCCTTTTTCGTTGGTATCCTTATTTTTCATTAAAGAATTTTAGTAGCTAATATTTCGTCCAGACTAGTGCAACATATATGACATATTTTTTGTTTCACTTACACTCACTATAAAAAAGTGAATGTGAGTGAAACATAAAACATATCGCTTGTTGTATCCAATGCAAAATATGTCGCATATTATAGTTTTTCGCTGAGCCAATAACAATGAGTTACAAATTGAGTAAAGGAATATGTATTTATCTGTGTCTCAATATATTATATCAAGTCATTTATTAGTCCGAGTTCCGAGAATTACAGCTATTGAATTACTATTTGCTAAAATTCTAAATCACAATTGCATTATTCTGTATTTAATATAAGAATAGAATTTTGAACTATTCATTATATAAAATGAATTTATAATTATTAGATATTTTAGCCATTTTAAAAGAAAAGTATTTTAATTATTAAAATGAAGCACTTATGCAAAAAAAATTTCAAAGTGTGAATTTGTTGTGCACTATTTTACAAAATAAGAAGCAATGTTAATGTTACCAAACTAATAAAACCCGGTTTATAATAATTGATAAATAAGTAATAACATAATTGTAGTTTTATTAACGTAATTAAAATGTCTAATATTATACTTTATAAATATATTGTATAGTTGTTCCAAATATTATATGAAATAAGCCTATACTTAAAAGAAATATTGCAGACTTATCAATTCCGTAGATCAATTCCACGCTATCAATTCTAAGTTTTTAAAACATTGAGGCTTGTTTACATTACTAATATTATATTGTTATAGTGGAAGGAAGCTAAGAAAATGTGTACCATATTCAATTGATTTAAGTCATAACTACTATTAATTAAAAAAAGAAAAATTTTAATTTTAAGAATTGACGTGATTTATCGATGTTTATAGAATATTTGCATATTCCATGCTTTTAAAGATTACAATTTGTATAAACTGTAAAATATTTAGTTTATAAACAAACAGGAAACCTCATATTTATTATTTATTTTCTTACAAAATAATATTTTGTTATTAATTTTTTATTATTAACTTATAGATTAATAAATATTTATGTATACAATACAAAATAACAGTGAACATATAATTTGAAATTAAATTTATGTTTGAGGATGAATATTCACATAACTGAGGGTAAGCGGCAATCACAAAAAACATAGCTTTTTAAGTTTACCACCGGTCGTGAAAATTCATCTCTATAGTTAGAATCAAATAAAAAACGTATACATTTATTAATATATTTAAAAGTTCAATAATAGCCTGTACATTGTGAACATTAAATTAATGAGAAACCACAGTCATTTGTATTTCTGTTTTTGAGTATAGTCACAAACGTTTATAGGGGTCACCCATAAATTACATTTTCATTTCTTGATTTTTGAACCTTACATCCCTCTTACCTCCTGCACGTCACACATTAAAAATTAAATAATGTTTTTCTTAGTCCTACTGACGTCACGAAGCTTATAACTCCTCCTCCTCTTGCTACCCTTTGGGGACTTCTTAGTTTTTGGTTACAAGTACAAAAAAGAAATTCAAGAAATTAAAAGTGTTATGCACTAGTCCTAATTAATATTTATTTAAAATTCTATACTTAGAATGTAATATTAGTTATTACTGTTATTACTCAGTGTATGTAATAAGACTAGATAATTTTTGTGTGGTTATGGCAATTACCGTTGTCAAAAATTCAAAGTATTAAAAAAATTATTAGCATATCTCAGGATTCGGAGCACTCTAAACTCAAATAAAGCATAACATTTAAAACAAGCAATTTCATTTATTTGATTTAATAAATTAATTTTAATTAATACTATATAAATAAATACCCATTGTATAAAATTGTAAAAATGAATAATTATAATTAAAGCAGGAAAAAATATTGTCAACTAATTTAGTATTTATAAACGTTATTATTATGTATAGAAATATGTTAAAAAATTCCTTGATACATTCCTATGGTACGTTGGTCTCAGAAATTTAATTTTAGTTTAGGTCTCAGAAGGTAATTTTTATTAAAATCTACCAAATTCACTAACTGTTTTAACGATAAAGGCTTTCGTTAAGTTATCGATAGTGGTGTCATAAGTTTTGTAATAATTTACAGAATAAATATTATGAACAATCCCTACATCTGACAAAACTTTTGGTCATTAACAGTATCATTTAGTTATTAATAAAGTTAGGCTGCTGAGATCACTCTTCTATCTGATTCTAGCTTTATGTACGCACGTGCTACTTATTGTTTAATCGGTAAAGATAAGATATTGGGCAATATTGGGCCTGATGAAAACACTAATTTTTAGAAAAAGTTTATTTTATTTCCTTTAAGTTAAGCCTATTTTCATTGTGATAATTGTTAATTGTGATGGTTAAAAAATAATTTGGAGCTCCAAATATTTGATTGTACTTAATTGTTTTTCTGTAGAATAAAAGATAGATATAATGGTATAATAAATATTAAAATTTTACTTCAAATATGGCATTTGCTGTTACTGATGACCCTTTTCTAGTACGGAAATATTCTCCTCAGATAGGTTAGTACATATTACATACAGAGCATTGAGGTATGCAAAGGTGTGTCTCAGTATGTTTATTTATTCTCCACTTTCATTTGCTGTTAAACAATAGAAGTGTAAAAGAGAAGCATAATCAAAAGTCACAACTTTAGCAGTTATCCTATAAAGTTCCATAAAGTTTTCATATAATATCAGTGCATGATATACAAGATAAATAAGTAAACTTACTTATTTTATTCTATTGAGTAGTTAACGTTAAAAAATATTATAAGGTAAAACGAAATTCAAACTTTAAATACTATATTAATCAATATTTATCGACCAATATTTCAATAAAAAAACAGTTCACCACTTAATTCAACTTTTTGATTAAATTTATTGGAAATATATTGATGTCACTTCCTTTTCTTTTCGTATTTCGCGCGGATTCCAGTTTCCGGATTCCAAGCATATGCAATTTTACATCTGGTAACATTAAACAACCTTCATTCTGGCTATTCGTATCTGTTGGTATCATTGCTATTTTTCTCGGGTGTTTCTTGATTTCTCGTCGTTCTTGGTGGTCCTATTTTGTCACCAGCTCAACAAGTACTTAATCATAATTTAATTGTGTTTTTAATTTCAATCATACTTTGTCTTATCAAGAAAATTCTTAATGCATTTATATTTTTAAAATATAAGTTTGTATTCATCTCAGCTTTGCAATTTTTGCAAAATATTGTTATTTTTTTTTATAAACAAAGCTGTCAAAGTAATATAACATATAGGTTTTGTTTATATAAAATATCTGCATCTACATTGTCTTGTTTAACACGGTAAGTACATGTATAAAATGAATTTTTACCTAAAACATAAGAAATATTGTAAGTAGATATATATATATTATACATTTGCAATATATATAAATTTCAATGTATATATTTCTTACAATAATTCAGTCACTGTACGATTTATTGCATTCAAATTGATTTGATTCATAATATTTATTTGTACAAACATACATAATTATTTTTTTATTAGGGCACTTCTTCGCAGCACTCAAGAACAACTAAAGATTTGTAATTTGAAGAATGGAGATTCGCGAATGTTTTAGTTTTTAAAATTAAAAGGTGGGAGCATTTATGGTTATTAATTAAAGAGTTACTTTTCATTTTGTTTATTGTAACGTATGATATTCATTGTTGCTTTTGAATGTGAATATCGTAAAAAAAAAATAGAACTGGATTTAATTATGAAGAATGGTTATTTGAATACGGAACCTAAAAAAAATAATGGCGATACTTTATTTGACCCAAGTATTGATATGATGGTAAATGATTTTGATGACGAAAGAACTTTAGAAGAAGAGGAAGCTATAGCTGCACGTGAAGCTGAGGATTCAACTGTTGAATTATCAAATTTACAAAGAGAAGGAGACATGCCGTTAGATCAACTTTTAGCTCTTTATGGATATGGTGTGGAAGGTGAAAATCATTTACCAGAAATGGATCAAGGAGAAGATTTACCAGATGCTGAACCAAATGATGATGTTGAGTTAGAAGCTGATTTAGAAGAAATAGATGATGATTTAGATGAAGACATTGAAGATGACGAAATTGTAGAACCGGAAATATCCGGTTTGCAACAACTTTATGCTGCTCAACCCATTCGTAAATGTCAAATTATTCGTGAACCATCCAGGTTATTAAGATCTGGAGGATCTAGAGCCCAAAGCGAAGAAGACAGCGATGGATCTTATATTCCTGATGACGTTGATCCTAAAAAGATAATGGTGGGAAATGAATTTCAAGCAGTTATTCCTGAAGGATTGTGTAGCTATGATGACGCATTACCTTACGAAAATGATGATAAATTATTATGGGACCCTGCTCCAGTTACCGCTGACCAAATTGAAAGTTACTTGCTTCGTGCTCAAACTGTAAATCCTGGAGTTGGCGTAGATGCAATTCCTTGTGGATCACAATTGCGAGATGATGAACAGGCATTATTTTTAATGCAACAATGTGGACATAATATGGATGAAGCTTTACGACGAATCAGATTGAATTCTGGAGGTTCTGACACGATAAGTTTATGGTCAGAGGATGAGTGTCGCAATTTTGAAAATGGCCTTAGAACATATGGAAAAAACTTTTATGAAATACAACAAAACAAAGTAAGAACTAGATCTGTGGGAGAATTGGTACAGTTTTATTATTTGTGGAAGAAAACTGAACGGCATGATGTATTTGCCAATAAATCTAGATTGGAAAAGAAAAAGTACACGTTGCATCCAGGATTGACAGACTATATGGATAGATTCTTGGAAGAACAAGATAACAATATACGTGATAGGAGCTCTTCTCCTAATATTCACAGTTTGCTTTATTGCGATTCTAAAAGACAGCGAAATGATTCGCTTTCAATTGATCCGCTAGCTCTTGGAGAAGGCGAAGTATTTTCTGAGATTCCAATTGACTGTGCACAAAACGATATGATTAATGACGTAAGTATGGATAGCATAGACGACTCAAGAATATCATAATTACAGGAAAAATATGTTAATACATTCAGATATATACATACTTCAAGTGTATGCTTATATAATTATATATATATTCTAATATTAGTTTTATACAATAAATAATAAGAGGAACACAGTTGTTGGTGTCTGTGGTGCCACGTGTTTTTCCTTGTCTGTTACCACCAGATGATTTGCAGAACCTTCGTTATGAACTATAGAATTGAGACCTCCATTGTAGAGATCAAGAATGTTTCAATTTTTTTCCTGATCGTCCTGTTTTCGTTAATTATTTTTGTCATCCACTGCGTGCTCAAAAAATGTATTTAAAGAAGTGTAAACGCATTAAAGAGAAATAAAGACTGACTGAAATTCTTTCAAGTGTTTTCCATGTGTTCCAAGACCAGCTTCAAAATTGCGACACAAAATACTCTGACCATAAACTTAATGGTAGTTTAAAAAAGATCTGAAAATTATCTTGTAATTACAGCAACAAAGAAAAATTATTTGATAAGGAAACTATTTTAAACATAGGCACCAACAATTCTGTACCAGCATTTATATGTATTATATTAATTCATAGATATATATATAAATATATATATATATATATATATATATATATATATATATAATATATATATTTATATATATATATATATATATATATAATATATATATTTATATATATATATATATATATATAATATATATATTTATATATATATATATATATATCCATACCTCTATCATATATAAAATTGCTAGATTTATATACTCTATAAATAATTTTACTATTATTTTAAGTTGTAATATTTTATACAAAAATGTTTCCTCAAAAATTAATAAAATTTTATACAAAGTTTATTGCAAAAGCCATATTTTTATTGGGCTACACATGCCAAGGTATAATGTTAATTTCTCTTAGGTTTGTATAGTGCATGAAACTTTATATGAAATTTCATGTAAATTTAATTAAATTAGATAATTATTTAAGATATTTGAATAGTTCATATTAATTATATATCGTGGTACTTAATAAATATTGAATAATGATTATTGTTTTGTGTCAGAGAAGTAAGAACACATTTTGGATATTCTTTATATGGTGATTCCAAAAATACCTGACTTTCCTCGCATCAGGTCTAGTTTTAGGTACAAGTTAATTGATTCGTCTAATTTGATATAAATAATTTCTATGTTTGTTTTTTCTTTGGTCAATAGGGTTATTATTGATCAGTACAGGGTTGACCGAAGTGATATTTCTGAATCATTGAATCCAGTATCTTATCCTTAGCCCTGATGCCTGAAAGACTTTGATGTCCAAAAAGGAAGTTGACCATTGTTATCAAATTACCCTGTACCTCAAAAACTAGATGTGATAGACCAAGTCTTATGGCTATTTTGAATTCAGGGCTCAAAATTTTTCTAGAAATAGTTCAGTCGCAGGCATCAAAATATGTGATGACCATCGTCATTCAAAAAGATCTGAAACTTTTCGCAGGTCTTCCTTTTGAATAGGATTCAGAACTGAGTAATAGTTTAATGCTGTTTTTATTATTAATTAAAAAAGTATAACAATTATGTAATATTAACATTTTGTATACAATTAATTCTCCAAAAACTAAGCAGAAGCTAAACACAGTTTGAAAAACAAATATATTTTTTTAATCTATAATACGTTTTCTAGATATGTCCTCAGAAGTAGTTGGAATTCATTTATATTCGTTTCCTTCATAATTATATTTAGTATAATATGCCAGATTTAGTCTTTGGCAGTCTCAAAGCTATACCATTTAAAGGACCTTCCTTTTTAATCATGAGAATGTTAAAATATTTTCTAAATCATTATAAAATTATGTGTAAGAATAGATTAAATACTAATTGTATGAAGTTGTTGGCGATGTTAATAATAAATAGCAAAAAAAAAATAAGGTAACAGTGCATTAACATCTAATCATCCAAATATCCTTTTGTAATATTTACGATAAAAATCTTAATAAAATGATTTATTAAAATTATAGTAAATTTAATTATTTAAGTCTTGGCACTAACGTACTTTATTTGAGATCCTCAAACTATTGCAAATAAAATTACAATTAATACAAATTAATATAATTGAAATTTGGGTGAGAATAAGAAAACGGGCTACTTAGCACAGGATAAATTTCAATTTTAAATTTTACAAAGATGATTCAAAAAGATAGTTAATTAAGAGTTAAAGGTACTATTTCAATTTTAATTACGATTATGATTTTTGGATATTTTGATATGAAACATAAAAAAAATTACGTGAAAGTGTAATGTAGAAATGCATGTTTCAGTGTAAAATAGTATAACAGTAAAAGAAAAGTTATGGTTATCTAAAAAGTAACTTGTGTAAATTAGAATCACAATTAGAATTTACTCATTTCATATTATGTACTCATAAATTGCAAAAGGAAATTAAGATTATCCTAGGGTTGCCAGTCTTTGCATAATACCGTGTTATTACGTTTCCATTATTATCTCTGGTTTCCATCTTGTAAAATACCCAAGCTCAATTTGAAGTTTGTTCTTGTTGGTTTTGCTAGCGGTGTTTCAGTCAGTTTTAGTATAAACTAACGATATATTTTTTTTATATTAAACATATTAAATTTATAAGTTTGTTCATGTAGTTAATAAGAGAAATGTTATTATTAAATCAGTGACATTAAATTAGTATAAGGTAAATGATGTATAAATCACGAATGAAAATATAGTATGTATTTGACGTTTTGTGTGTTTAGTGCAATGGGCAAATTATATTATATTTGAGTTGCATTTGGAGTTACCTGTAGACAATAAATAATATTTTATATTTCAATTTTTTAACCTAGGCTTTGGATTTCTTTTTTTAAATTATGTATAGTTCGCGAAAAGAGGTTGATTTTTAATTTATCAGATATATAGTCATTGGCGCCATTTTTTTTAATTTCTTGTTATGAACATTAACAAATTGGATAATAAATCGCGTATAATAATTTCAGAAATGGATTCGCCACAAAAACAAGACCCCGCGCATCTTTTTCTTATCAAACACTTAGATCTCATTAAACATACAAGTGAGCTTATAAACATTCGTTGCACCAATTTGAAAACGAAAAAAGTAACAGATAAGAAGTTTACAAATCAGAATGATGTATTAAAAGTTGTACAGAAAATCAACCTCCTTTGTGATCTTGCCAGCGGCAAACTGAAGACTATACAAACAGACGTTAATAACGATTATCAGAAATGGCTAAAAACAAATAGTGTTACGAGTATTCAAGAAATGGGCACAAACGACAATTTTATAGATACAGATCTTTCCAGACCTCAAGGAAACTGCAAAGAAAATAGTGTAACAAATTGTCAAAACGAAACTGACAAAGATACAAATATACTACATACCGCAGATTCTAAAACTTCATCTCTACCAAATGATCTAGAGATAACATTGTCAGTTATTAGTACCGTTGCTTTGGATTCTGGAAATGATAAAAATGGTTCAGATGGTGATGGTACACGCCCAAATGAGACAGAAAATCAAACAAATGATGCTACAATTGATAGTTCTAAAATACAACAAAAAGAGACCACCATTGTCACAAATACGATAAACAATCAAGATCTTGAAGATATTGAAAAGTCGAATGCTGATAAGGAAGACAAGTTGAATACATTAACAAATAAAACGAACGTTCTTGAGGATGGAGATAGCTCATCCGACGAGGCTAACAATTCTAGTAGTTCTAATAAGGAGAATATTTCTCGTTCTAAATCCGAGAATGAGGATCACACTAAGGAGGTGGAAAACGTAGACACAGTAAATGTAAAAATAGAAAATGATTTTCCAAAAATAATGCTAAAATGCGTAGATATTAATAAATTAATTGATCCAAATTTGAAAAATAACGATGATACAATAATAGTTTTAAGTGACACCGAGCCCACTGAAAAGACTGTCATTTCAAAACCATCTATTTTAAAGCGGTCTCTTACATCAAAAAATACTAAAATGGAATTGGAACTTGTAAGGAAATTGAAGGATAAAAAATTTTTTCAGATCGCACGTGTACCTGTAATACCATATAATAAACGTTTGCCTAAGCTTATGAAGAAGCATAAAATTCAGTGTATTTATGATCAAAGTGGAAAAAAGATTATGCAACTACCAAAAGCAAATATAAAATTTGAGAGTTCAGATGACGAGCAAATAACGAGAAGAAGTTTAAGACAAAGAAAGACTACTAATAATAGAAAATCAAAAATTTCACGTGAAAAAAGTCAATCAGATAGTGAGTCAGATACTGAAAAAAACTTGTCAATTTTAAAATCGAGCTTGAAAAATGGAAATAGATCTCTAAATGACAGTAAAAATTTAAAAGTAACGTTTGCAGAATCTCCTCTTGATACTGATACAGAGTCAGATGATAATGAACCATTAAAGACAATGTTAAAAACTAAAAACAAGGATAAAACTACTTCTAAAAATTCATCTTCATCCGATGAAGATAAGAGTACAAAAACTGATAAAAATGAAGTTTCAGAATTTTCTAAAGAAGCTGATCCTTTAAAAAAAAAATTGTTAGAAATTTCTTCTGATGATGGTGAAAAGAGTGCACAAGAAAAAAATTCCGGAAGCGATGATGATAAGAATCGACAAGTAAAGCGTAAATCAAGATCTGAAAGAAATAAAGCTACCAAACTGCGGGGGTCTGATTCAGAATCTAAATCTTGTAATAGCAGCTGCATTGAAAAATCTTCTGATAGTGTGGACTTATTATTAGAGAAAACATCAAGCGAAAATACTGACTGTGAAAAATCATCCAATAAAGAACAAGTTGTCGAAAATAAGGAAAAGTCTTCTGATAGCGACTCTAGTGTTAAAAAAATTCCCAAAAATAAGGTATGTTCTAAGTCAAAGTAGATAACATCTCTGTCAATTTTTTCTAGTAATCATTTTAAAAGGAGGCATTAATTTTTTTTTGGAAGAAATGTAAGTTAAGCTTAGTAAAATTGAAGCTAACAGAAAATGTTAAATTGTTTTTTTTTACCGAAAATATATATAATAGAAAGATAACAAAATTTGTAAACTTCGTCACGGACTATACATATTTATGGCTTAGGAAACGAAACTGCACCTGCATGCTCTTAGTAATAGATAAGTTAAACTCCAATGACAGAAAGAAAGCTTCTGACTACTTCTTACTTGCCGGTAATATGTTTTGTTTATGTTTAGAAATCATTAAACTACAATATTCTACCAGTGTCTATCGAGGTTGTGAAAAATATTTTCAATTATTTTATGAGGTGCTAAGAAGTTTTAAGTGTGCTGAAATTTTAAATTCAATAAATTGTTAAGCTGACTTTCATAAAAACTTTTCAAAAATCTATATCCTAACCATTTATTTTTCTTCTTCCATTGGAGTTTCAAACACATTATTTACCTCTTTGCTTTATATTTTACATTAGCTCGTTGTATTTAATATTTAAGGGGGCTCTTTGCTTTGTAATAAAGTACAATGTAGAAAATACAATTTTGTTAAATTTCGTAAATTGTTTATGGCAGATGGAGGAGACAAATTCAAAGCAGGCCAGCACCATTTCCGATGATGAAGCAAAGGTTAATTCCTTGACGAATTTAAGTACTGTTGAAATAAATAAGAAAAAAAGTAAAACAACGAAAGGGGAAAAGAAGTCCGAAAGGAAGAATGAAAAGAATTCTAAGAAATCTGAAAAGATAGATGAAGAAGGCAGTAGTAAGGAAAGCTCATCGGATGATACTAGTAACAATGACAATGAAATGTTAAGTAATCTAAATGATCCCGTTGAAGACATGGAGAAGAGAATAAACGAAGTCCATGCAGAAAATTTGCTGAAAACAAGTTGTGATGAGAGTAACTCATCAGAAAATGAAAATAAAAAGAAATCTAAAATATCGTCGGCGGAACAACAGTTAGAAAAGTCTGATAAAGAAAAGTCATCTCATGATAATAGTAACAATGATAATGAAGTGTCATGCAGTGTAAACGGTGTTGTGGATGATATAGAAAATAATTCAGTTGCCTCAGATGATCAAAATGAAGGAGAAAAAGACAAATCAAAGGATATTGAAAACAAGAAATCAACCGAAAAACGGAAAAAGGTAGTTCCTTCATATAATCATTTAAGGGGGGAGCCTGCTGTAGAGGCTTCAAAAAATCGATTTTTTTTTTTTTGCATAAATGTCTTCCCAAACTATCCAAGAATGTGTCCCTAAAATTTCAAAAGCAAATTCAAATTATTTTCGGAGTTACAGAAGAAATAGTGAGCAAGCGTCGAGCAGGTATACGAGCGAATCGGTATACGATTTTTTATATACGAAAACTTTGACGCGATTTCTCGGTTTTTCATTTTTACGATTTTTCATAATTGGCGGGAAAGATAGGAAAAAAACGAAACGTCCTATCCAAACGAGACAAAATTGATTGTAATCGGCATTAAATTCTCTTCTAGTTGAACCTAAAAAACCTTAAAAAAGTTATGATTGACCCACTTTTTAAACAATCTAAAGTAAATTTTTTTTTCCAAAAAAATTAATTTTTTTTTTAATTTGCGAAAAATAGTTGAATTTCTCACTTTTTGTAATATTTTCTTGGTTTAACTAGAAGCTATACTATTAAAAAAGAGAATTTTTTTGGGTTTTTTTGTTTCAAATGAAAATTGCGACCTGCATCTTTCCCGCCGCACGACACATGCACACTTGAGGCGCCTCGGCGAAATGCTTGTCCCAGGCATAATATGACATGTATTTTAATGAAAAAATTTGAGAAGACTGTTGAAATACATAACAATAAAACCTGAAAGTTTCGTTTCAATCGATTATTTTTTTCCTTCCCAAAAAAATCCTCGAAAAAATCGATTGTTTGAAGCCTCTAAAGCAGGCTCCCCCCTTAATATTGAGAGCATTGGAGACAAAAAACAGCCTAACACAGAAACAAATATTTCTACTTGTCAACGTAGTCTCTTCTTAATGCTATACAGTTATATCACAGCGATTTTCCCATCGCTTTATTCCGGTTAAATAGTAGTTGACACCTTCATCTGCAAAATAGTCTTTTAGGATTGTGTAGGCCTTTTCATTTGATGAACATCTCTGTCCTCCGAACGAAACTTTCAGTTTAGCAAAGAGATAAATATCGCTGGGGGGCCAATTCTGGAGAATCAATCCGAAAGTCAATTCCTGAATTTTTTCTTAGGCGACCACATGGCGTTTTTTGGACCTGAATGAGCAATCACGGCACCCATCTCACGGTTAGCTTTTTCAAGTCCAAATCTTCAGTGAAAATATAACAAACATGTGGTTTCAGATGCTCAGAGCATACGTTGTATGTCTAACCTTAATTCGGCGGTAGTGTAGCACCATTTGGTGGACTTTGTCAATGTTATCGGTAGTAGTTGCAGTTTTTCACCAGCTGAATGTTAATCCTATACGCTGGTATGCACAACATATAAATTTAGCTGCCTAAAAATTCTCTGTGGTGAATGATAGTGCAGAGGTCCTCATAAATATCATCCATCTCTAGTTTAATTCACGCAGACGTATTACCTTTCAAATGCTGGAAGTTAACAATGGTTCGATATTCACTTTTTTCCATCTTCACAGAAACACTAAGATAAGTAGCGTAATAAAAAATGTTGCTCGTGTTTTGCATTTTTTTTCTCTAAACTTTAAAGGTATTTTTGTGTCCTATTCTAAAATGGCTGTTGTCTTGTGAATATTCATAATTGAATTATCAAAAAGAAGTAGAAAATAAGAACAACTTTGTTATGAAAAGAAATCGCCATTAGATTCTTGAATCTGAAATAATACTGCGTAGCACAGTTTATAAGAGGATTCTACACTTTACACTTTATACAACTATAATTTGAACAGCTGATTCGGTAAATAATAGCCCTGCATATATATTTTTTGTATTTATTATTTTTATATAGCAAATTAGCTAGTTCATATAAGACAAATTTCAAAATGGTCCTAATAGTCCTTTCATAATTTCACATTAATAACTGATCACAATTTATCAATAGGGTTCTATTAGTGATGATGATGAAGAAGAGAAAAATAAAAAGAAATGGAAAAAAGATAAATTGCTTACTGCAAAATTGAGCGATACTGACACAAGTGATGAAGAACGATGCTGGGAAAAGAGGAAAGATAAAAGTAGCACCAAGGACGTCCCAGACTATGTGTAAGTTTGTTGGAATTATATGTTAATTTAAAAATTCTCAAAATGTATGTATGTTAAATAATCTCTTTTAATTTCTTTTGTAATCTAGAAATATTAATAGGATGGGACCAAATAAAAGGTACAATAGATTTGTTTTGCATTAGAATATGTATTAATATATTATGTCCTTTCTTATTGCAATCCCTTTATAATCTTGTCCACAAATACTTTACTGCTATGTGCGTGATGTTTATATTTTGTAAATAATATTCTTTTAAATTATGTCTTTTAATAATTTAAAAACTGTCTAAATAGAAGCATTTTCAGATTATATTATATATTCATTTTAAATTAAAGCATGTAGAATTCACAATATAACTTAATTCTGTGCTGAGTAACCAGTTTCGAAATTGTGCAAAAGCTTATTTATATACCAAAGCATGCAATATTTTAAACCAGTTCGTATCACAATTTTGCAGACCTAAAAAGAATATATTAGCTAGTGATGATAGTGATAATAATAAAGAAGATTCTGCAAATGAGTCTGATATTCCAAAAGATGATGAGCCAACAGTTGTTCGTGCGTCAAGTGATAGTGATAGCGACGTGTTTCAACCTAAGACAAATAAGAGAAAAGCAAAACCTAAGAATAGTGAAGCATCATCTAATGATTCGGATGACTCTATCATAGCCAAGAAGTAAGAAACTCAATGATGTCTATTAATATAATTATTTTATAACAAAAATATATTTAATCGTTATCATTTAAATAACTTTTTATTTTAAGGAAAAAGAAACTTAAACGAATTAAGACTGTTAAAAGCGACTCTAGTGATGAAAACGAAGGCTCTCCTAATAAAAATAGAAAGAAAATTCGTGCTGTGAGTTATCAGTATTTAAATATTAATTATGTTTAATGTCCAATTTGAATATTAATTTTATAATACGTGATTTAGATATTGAAAGATGATCATCTTGAGGACGCAACAAAACAAGCAGCTCGCGAAGAGAGAGAACGTAAACAACGTATTGAAGATAGACAAAAACTAGTATGCAATTATAATATAAAAACATAAATGCTTATTATTAGATTGATCAAAACATAAACAATTTTTTCTGCTTTTTAGTATAATGATATGTTTGATGTAAAAACATTGGAATCAACTAAAGTCGATCATTTAGTGTTAGATTTTGATCCTGATACTAAAAAGGAATTAATAACCGTGCATAAAAAAATAGCAACGAAGTTAAAACCTCATCAAGCAACAGGAATTAAATTTATGTATGATGCTTGTTTCGAATCTGTGAAACAAATTGACAAGTCAAAAGGATCTGGCTGTATACTTGCTCACTGCATGGGTCTTGGAAAAACATTACAGGTTTGTAGGCACTATTTATGTGTATTTCATTAAGGGGTAATTTTTTAATTTAAATTTATTAATATGTAATTCGTTAAGTTTACCCTTGCCTCTATTTCGAATATTATCTGAATTATAGAATATTTTGTTTCTTTTGCGTTTATGTCACTGTCGGCACGATATCTTGAGCACTATTTAACCGATTCTAATAAAAATTACACCATGTCTTCTTGGTATTATTGTCTACCGTATTGCGTATTGCGATGCGATGCGATGCGAATATTTGCGATTGGATGGATGACTCGTTCACTTTTTCTTTTTTAATTTAACTTATAGTTTTATCGAAAAACAACAGCTCTACATTACGTTTGTTACAAGCTATTACATTTCTTTATAAGAAAATTAAAAAAAAAATTATTTCCGACGATTCCTCTGATGATGCTACGCTGGCGACAGTCGGCGAACCTTCCGGAAAACTTGTTCCACGAAACAACTTACAAATGCACAAACTTTTTATTTTTAAAATAAATTTGTATTAATATATTCGCCAATGTGTACTATATTTTTAATTCAAAAACAGTGGAACTAGTTTTTCGAGCCCAACGATGGGCTAATGTATTTAATTTTAGCTCTAATGTATTTAATTTTTCGTTATTACTTCAATTATCTTCTTTTTTTTACTGTTTAACTATTTTTCAAATATTTAGGTCGTTGCTTTAATACACACTTTAATAACACACATCGAATTGACTAAAGTGAAATGTGTGCTAGTTGTGTGTCCAGTAAGCACCGTGTTAAATTGGGTTAATGAATTTCAAATCTGGCTTAAAAACGTCAACGATGGAGAAGATGTAAATGTATATGAAATATCCAGGTATATATTTTGTTCTTAGAAAAGTAAAACCTTAGTGCGTTTTTGTACTAATTTTATAATTTAACGTAAATAGAATTTTACATCTAGTAAAAGTATTTGTTCTAAATTTTTAGGTATAAACAAAACTATGAACGGGCATACCAATTGAAAGATTGGCAAGAATGTGGAGGCGTGATGGTTTTGGGTTATGATATGTTCAGAAATTTATCAAATGAGAAAAATAAAAAGATAACGAAAAGGAGAAAGATGAAGGACGAACTCCAAAGTTGTCTTGTAGATCCGGGTATTCAAAATTAATATTAACTATTAGTTATAAGATCTTTAATATTAAATAATAAATTACTCATAAATACGTTTCATCTAACGTAGGACCGGATCTAGTGGTTTGCGATGAAGGGCATTTATTAAAAAATGAAAAAACTCATATAAGTCAAGCTATGAACAGAATCAGGACTTTGAGACGAATTGTTTTAACCGGAACTCCCGTGCAGAACAATCTTAAAGAATGTTTGTATTTCTATTGTAAATTATATTGCATGTAAAAATGATACATAAACACTACGTTTATGTTATGTAGTTGCTATTTTCTCTTTTGAAAACTGATTATTTTAAAGTACATTTGCGGTATATTTTTTTTTTAACTATGGCGTGAATTATTTCAGAATGTATTATTGAATAATAATTATTATTTTTAGATTATTGTATGGTTCAGTTTGTTAAACCGAACCTTTTGGGAAAGTATACTGAATATATGAATAGATTTGTGAACCCAATTACTAATGGACAGTATACAGATTCTACGCCTCGAGACATATCAGTTATGAAGAAAAGATCGCATGTATTACATAAAATGTTAGATGGTTGTGTACAGGTAATGTTTGAAATAGGTAAAATTCGGTTTAATATAAAAATGTATTATAAAATATTGCATATATTCAGAGACGAGACTATTCAGTACTAGCACCATTTCTACCACCAAAACACGAGTATGTGTTATTCATTAATTTGACAAAAATTCAAATTAAGCTTTATCAATTTTATTTAGATAATTTATCCAGGTAAAAAATATAATCATAATATTATGAACAATAAATAATAATTATATTTTGAGTATTATGGTTTCACTTCATAGACAACAACCTCCCGGCGAAGAACGAAAGACATCATTTTTATTTTCTGATTTCCAAAATTTTCAAAGAATTTGGACACATCCTAGAGTACTTCGTGCTAGGAGTGATAAATATGAGCTGGCTCAAGTAAAAAAGGTATATAAATTAATTATTTGTTTAATGCTACAAAATTAAACTTTTTTCAAGTTAGTAAGAATAAAGTGTTATTCCCACCTATTTCTCTAGTATTTATTTTTAATGTACTTAATACACATTAATTACGTAACTAGCAAAAATCCATTTAAATTGTGTGACTTAATTTATACATCACCTTTTAGCCTGGATACTTTATTTAATATTAATTCAAATCTTTATTTTTCACAAGCTGAAACTTATATTTAAGATTACAACATAATATTAAAAGTCAATAGATCAATATTATCAATTTCTAAAGTGAAAACTTATATTCTTAATAGCGAGATGAAGCAAGTGATTCAGAAGGTTCTCTGTGTGATTTTATTGATGATGATGATTCTGAAGAAGAATCTCTAAACTCGACATCAAATAATTCTTCCAGTGGTAGTGAAGATGACCAATCAAGGAAAAAGAAAGGAGCAGGAAAATCAAAAACCAGAAATACTAGATCTACAAGAGGAAACCCTACAAGTAAGATCTTTGGGATGGCAATGTGCATTTCATGTAGAATTTCATGAAGATCGATCATGGAAATCATATTTTTAATTGCAGTAAACTTAGATGAAGAACCAGCAAAACCAGAAAAAATGGAAAATCCGACCGAGTGGTGGATGCGAATGTGTCCGGAAGAAGAACTGGACAACGTAGCTCATAGCGCAAAGTTATTACTTCTATTTGACATCCTTAAAGAATGTGAAGCAATAGGCGATAAAGTGTAATTATACAATTATTTTTTCAAAGAATTGTTTAATTTAGTGAATTAACTTAAATTGCTTTTACTATTTTATATACTGCGTAAGGAATGCGTGATACTGCGTAAGGAATAAATTAATAATTCGTTTTCTTTAATTTTTTTTGCAGATTGGTATTTTCTCAATCTCTATATTCTCTGGATGTTATTCAACATTTCTTGACAAAAATTGATGAAGCTACTCAATCCAATAATGTCGGTGATGCTGGTTTAGTAGC
This sequence comes from Panorpa germanica, assembly GCA_963678705.1. NCBI lineage: Eukaryota > Metazoa > Arthropoda > Insecta > Mecoptera > Panorpidae > Panorpa > Panorpa germanica. The sequence goes on from OY783206.1 coordinate 14,546,618, forward strand.
AGGTCACACCGGGTCATGGGCTTTAGGCCTGGATTATTTCCGTTTAGATGGTTCGTCTAGTTGTGAAAATAGAGCTATTTGGTGCAAAAGTTTTAATAATCCAGAAAATACAAGAGCAAGGTACATGGTCTAATACATTGTGGTAGCTAAATTGTAAAATACGTTTACTACATAAGTTTAATATAAATTTGATATAAAAGAATTATTTTCAAATTTGGTAATGCTTCCACAATTTTTATCAAACAGATTGTTTCTTATTTCTACTCGTGCTGGAGGACTGGGAATTAACCTTTTTGCTGCGAACAGAGTTATTATATTTGATGTTTCATGGAATCCTTCACATGATGTACAAAGCATTTTCCGAGTTTATCGATTTGGTCAAAATAAACCATGCTATGTATACAGATTCATAGCGAATGTATGTATTCTTATAAGTAACAATTGAAACTGTTATTTAAAATAATATTATCCTTAAATGATGTAGGGAACCATGGAAGAAAAAATTTATGAGAGACAAGTCACAAAGCAAGCAATTTCAAAGAGAGTGATAGATGAACAACAAATTGATCGCCACTATAACCAAAACGACTTACAGGAATTATATGTGTAAGTCTAAAATAAATGTTATTATTTAGTACCCACAAAGTCTTAGCTCCACTCCACAAAGAGGTTAGCTCAACCTGGCAAACGGAAAAGCTATTGTATAAAGAATATTTTTTTAACCTTTAATCATACATATTTTTTTTATTATCATTAAGTACAATATTCTATTCGTTTTTATGAATATCTTAAGAAGGAGATTTAGTTTTCAACCCCTTTTGAGGAAGGAAATTGGATTTAAAAAATGAATTAATTAATTTGATTTATTAGGTTTGAAGCTCAACCTTCAGAACCGCGGCCTATTCCGTTGTTGCCGAAAGATCGTCTCTTTGCAGATTTACTTAAGAAACACGAGGACTTAATTTATAAATACCACGAACATGACTCTCTTCTAGAAAACAAGGAAGAAGAAACTTTAGATGAGAGCGAACGTCGTGCTGCTTGGGAGGAGTACGAAAATGAAAAAACGGCACCACCTCCTCCTCCAGCTGGTATGAGTTTCGGTAAGCTAAATTGACTCATATTCTGTTATGCGTTAGAATAATTTTTCACTTGGCCTCTGATGGCCGAGCGAGTTAGGTACACTGAGGTACGCCTAGGTGCGGGCTCGATTCCCGGAGGTGGAGTCACTTATTTCATGACTGCTAAAAGAATTAACTCACTAAATGATAAACAAATTCAAATTAAACAAACATTTTCACACATCTACAAAAACACGATTATGTTAAATTAATGCGAGATATTATCATCTAGCTATTCGCATCACAGTATTATAATAAAAATAAATGTACTTACTATGAAATTAAATTTCTATTCTAGGAGTGACAGGCCCAGGAACAAGCAGCACATTGTTTGGACTTCGAACTGATGTGGTTTTAAATCTGCTAACTATACAATTGAAAAAACAATATCCCGGTTTCGACGATCGCCACATTCAAAAACTGATACCTTTTTCTCTAAACAAAATGATGACGGATGCCGCCAAGGGTGATTACACGGTAAAGAACATAAGGGTCTCTCATTGCAAACATTTTTTTTGCGACTTGCAATTTTTTCAGAAGGGTATAATTGCATAAGCACTATTTATCATGAGGGGAAGTCTCTATTTTAATGTTTATTAATATATCACTGTATGTATTTCATACGTCTGTATTCATAATGTCGTTATTACGTCTCGATCAATCCGATCAATCGATCAACCTCGAGCAATCCGATCTAATCGCAGTCGCATAGTTCCGGATTATAGATTCCGGATATATATATACATAACGTGAGCTGTACTTAAGGCTGTACTATGGGCTGTCATTTGTTTTTGGGAGCGAAATTTTGTGAGGGGTATGTGCAGTAGTGTTTAATAAACATTAAACTAGAGTGTTTATAAATGATAAAGTGTACTAATGTGAATCAACTCGAATACACCATACTCAAAAGTTCGGCAAGTAGTCGAATGCAATTTGAGACCGACCTAACGTTTGAAAACTCGATTGTTGTTGAAGAGTGATACTTTTATAGAAATCGTTTGCGATAATTGTTTTTTGTTGTAAAATACATTTATATGATTGCTTTACGCTTTACAGATGGTTAATGGAATGAGTAACACCCTAGCTGAGCTTCAGGCGCCATTTGTACACAGACAAATAAATATGCCGTCATCTTCTTCAGCACCGTATAATTCATATAACGCTCCTCTGTTAAACCCCTTAGCAGCGTTGCATAAAGCATCAACAAACACTGTTGGGGGAATGACTCCATCCTGGCTGCAACAACAACAACTGCAGCACCAGTTGGTACAGCAACAAGCTCGACATCAGGCAAGTTGTTGACGTATTAATTTAAACGTATTGTAAACAAATTTATCTCATACATTTTTTTAATACGAAATGATTAATTTTTTGTAGATGAATTACACACAACAAATTCACGCCTCGCAAACTGCGAATATGGCTCCGGCGTCGTCTTCCTTATTGAAACGACCACGTGATAAACCGAAGTTAACTGAATATGTAGATTTGGATTCAGATTAATTAGGTAATTACTATTTTATTTGGCACACACACAAATATTTATTTTATTCAATTTATTCACAATTTAATATTCGAAGAAGAGTTCGAGACAAACGTAACATGTATACGGTACAGCGATGTAGTACAGCTTTTGTTAGTTCCTTTTTTTTAATGTTATTGCTTAACATAAATTTATTGTACATATGGTTGTATTAAGATAGGTCAGTATTATAAAATTGATTGATCTGAAAAGTTTTTTAGTACAATATTCAAGATAGAAATAGTCGTAAGTTTAAAATATACATGTCATATTTGATTGTAAAATTAAGTTTTCAACTTTCAATGTCAACGAGAACTTATTTTTCTTATTTTTGTATGGGGTTACGCACTACTATACCAAGCAGCTAAATATTATTAAATTATTTATAATTATAATAATTATTATTAATACATTTTTTAAAGTTGAGAGTTTTTTTTGTGAATGTTGCATTATAATCAATGCAAATTGATCGTTGACATTGAACTGGTATTGAGAAATTAATCCTGAAAATGCTCGATAAATTATTCAATTCAAATATCAAAATCAAAAATATTATGTAATTGTCATTGTACTTAACTGATTTGTTAAGATACAATTTTTAATTGCCAAACGAAGGAAATAACGCATATGTATTTTTTCAGATATCATATATTAAACAACTTAAAGTTTATTACAATAGTTACAATGTTTTGTTAATTTATAGTTAATTTTTGTTTTAGATTAGTATATTTTTAAATTATTATTTTTATGAATAATTAGTGTTAAATGTATTAGATTTTTGTAGAAATCCAAATAAACTCTCTAAACAATTACAGTATGTCATTATATATACCCAGTAAATAATCGTAACATTTATATCGCAGATACGTTTTACGGACAAAATATGTATTTTTGTGTATAGAGTCAGTGACCAAAACATTTGTATTTCATTTTCGATTATAATAGACCAGGGTCGATAATTTTAGAAACGAAAAAAAAATAAAGTAGGATGAATCCTATTGGAAAAGGAAGGGAATACCACTAAAATGAAAGGAAAAATAAATTACGGGCGATCTGAGGTTGGGAAGGGGTAGGGGGGTGAGTTTTTAAGGGTAAAAATCGGTAAATCTCGATTTCCGGCAAAACTACAAGTCCTATCGAAAAAAGTTAAATGGCAAAGTTGTAGATAATAAAAAGATCTACGAAAAGATCCAGATTTGAATTTAGGTTACTGTAAATAACAGAAGGCGATAAGATTTATCCGTTGAAACCGTATTGGAGGGTATAGAGGCGTTTCCCAAGGCAAGTTCAATGATGATGGTTCATGGAAAAGAAGAAGAAGATAATTTGAACGAGTTGGTGATCAGTCTATTTAATATCTCTGGCTCTAATTAGAAATTGAGCAACAGTTACGAGAAAATCTTATTTTTGCTAAAATTAAAAATGTAAGATTTTTATAAATTTTAAGAAGAGTATTATTACCTTTGTATATTCCAAGTAAACCTTAAAAAGAATATATAAATAAACGAAAAAGAATTAAAAAAATAACTAGCGACATATGAACTAAGTAATAGAAAGATTTATATTATTCATAGCGTCTTTGGTAGAAGCAGAAAAATTTCTTTGCGCCTGGATTATATGCAACTTTACTTACAGTGCTAAAAACGCGATATAAAATATTATAGCTGATACTTATAAAAAGTTATTAAAACATAAAGCTTAATGATACCTTTATCAAATTAGCCACCTACAATTTCGTATATTAGTAACTATTTTTTCATCAAGTTTTATAACCTTCTTACATTTGAAGAAGTAAAGAAAATCTTATGTTTGTTCAAGCTAAAAACGTTTTCATCATTTTCGTGAAGAGAACCTTTTAACACCTGTAAAAATGCAGAAATGGTATTTTTGTTAAAATAAAAAATTTAATTTTTTTTCAATTCAAAATCAAATCCAAGTTTTGGATCAAAAACTCAAATTCTCAATTTTTTTATTTAATTCACAAATAAAACTTACAAACTCCTTGACGTCTTTTCCTTTCTTACCATTGCTATTGTCATCACTGTTGAACAAAAAAGGGTAAAAATGATGCAGAATCAAACGTAACAGCTGTCTATAACCCATAAAGTTTTCATATAGTGATGTGGTATATAATGATAAATAATTTCAATTAATTATTATATTACAAATTTTATGATTTCAAAAACATAGCATCAAAAATTAAGCGGTAAAATGAAATTAATAGCTAACTATTTCTTTCATCAAAGAAACAGCGGAAAGTAAATATTGTTCAAAGTTTAAAATTTTATATTTTTCGTAGTTTTTAAAAAAGTCTTCTTTCGATAAAGAAATATCACAACATAAATGTTTAGTAAAGTTTTAATTTTTTCTTCAATTTTAAGAAGGTTATAATAGTCTTCTTTCATTGCAAAAACTGAGAATATTCCATTTCTCTTAAAATCATAAAAGTGAACCTTTTCATCATTTTTAACAAGATTATAGCCTTCTTCCTTGCCGAAACTGAGAATATTCCATTTCTCTTAAAATCATAAAAGTGAACCTTTCCATCATTTTTAACAAGATTATAGTCTTCTTTCATTGCAGAAACTGAGAATATTGCATTTCTCTTAAAATCATAAAAGTGAACCTTTTCATCACTTTTAACAAGATCTAGTCTTCTTTCATTGCAAAAACTGAGAATACTGCATTTCTCTTAAAATCATAATAGTGAACCTTTTCATCACTTTTAACAAGATTATAGTCTTCTTTCATTGCAAAAACTGAGAATACTGCATTGCTATTAAAATCATAAAAGTGAACCTTTTCATCACTTTTAACAAGATTATAGTCTTCTTTCATTGCAAAAACTGAGAATACTGCATTGCTATTAAAATCATAAAAGTGAACCTTTTCATCACTTTTAACAAGATTATAGTCTTCTTTCGTTGCAGAAACTGAGAATATTGCATTTCTCTTAAAATCATAAAAGTGAACCTTTTTATCTCTTTTAACAAGATTATAGTCTTCTTTCGTTGCAGAAACTGAGAATATTGCATTACTATTAAAATCATAAACGTGAACCTTTTCATCATTTTTAACAAGATTATAGCCTTCTTTCGTTGCAGAACCTCAGAATATTTTATTTTTGTTAAAATTAGAGATATTTTATCTTTTTATCAATTTTAAGAAGGTTATTGTCTTCTTTCAACTAAAAAACAGAGGTAGGACTACTTTATTATAAAAACTCTCATGAAAAAATAAAATTGACTTACGAAATTAATTAGTTAATTAGAAATAACGAGACCAGAAACTTCATTATATCTTTAGAGTTAAAAAAATACCAACAAAATTAAAAAAAGAAGTTGAAGGTTCTTTTTACTAACTAAATCAATAACCTTACTGAAAAGATAAACAAATCATTCTATTACAAGAATTCGTATAACTAGAAATGATTTGTAATACATGTAAAACAAGTTTATATCAGATAAAATGTTTATTCAAAAATTATGAAAATAAGAGAATTTTGTTTATATTATAATAGATTAAGTTATAACTAATTAAATATATATTATAGGCAGTCTCTTATTCTAATATTGCAATTTTATATTAAAACTACAAAGAGATAAAAAAAATAAGTAACTATTCCTCCTTGGGGTCTTCATATTCCTCGAAGCCGTCCGATTCTGTTACTACAGCTCGTTCCAAAATGACTCGCCCTTCTTTGTACCTAAAATAAAATAAGATTCAGTAAGTCATTAGAACCACATCATTATCTCAATTATTTCAAAGCTGGAGTGGAGGACTAAAATATAACAAACCTTTGATTTTCTTCTGTGGCAAATTCATACATCCAACCTAATTTTGCTTTACAACGTTTGCAGCTGACATCTCGCACCATGTGGCGTCCTGTGAGCATAACTCGATCCTGGACATCGCTGTAGATGAGGTTCACCACACGGTTAAATAAGAAAGCACGGCCTGTGAAACATTACATTATAATGCAAATCTAAAAGATACTTTCTTCTTTTATGTTATTAAGTTCTTAATAATAAAAGTATAACACTAAATACAATGCTTCAAGATAACAACAAATTCAACTTTTGACACAAGAAATCGAGAGCACCGCTATTTGACAATACAATGACGTTTAAAATCAAAATAAGATGGATGGAATGGCTTAAAACAGCGTTAATAGATAAATATCTGAAACAATTTGTAGAGAATAGCATACCTGTGGCTCCAGTAAATCTTGTACTGATTAATTCTTTCCTGTTTGTAAGATGTGTGTTACATGACGCACAAGAAAATAACCTCAAGCCACCAATATGATCCAAGAAGACTTTACCCATTTTCTTCGTTTAAAAACAAGACATGTAAGCAGTAAAATAATAAATAATATTTGTTTTAATTATGTAGCTATTTACCACACAAAGCACTTATTTTAAACAAAGGCTGCTTGGTGTATATGTTATACACTCTTTATATGAATTTATTTTGTGTTATTTTAAGACAGACAAAGGCACCGACCAAGTTTGACAAACACCGATTCTTAAAAAATAGTAAAAATAAGTTATTTAGATCTACAATATATGTTGCTTGAAATTATAAAAAATATAAACATTTGTAAAACGAGGAACTGCGCGACACTTATATTTTATGAAGTACGCATTAATTGGCATTAATAGTGAAAGTACATGTTTTGATAAAAAAAAAACAGTATAAAATGTTAGATTCCAATTTCACCACATACGGCAGCACATCACATAGGTTGCCGCACAATGTTAACCGATGCTGTGTTCCGATTGGTTCTGATCATGGTGTAGGATCTAATATAGGGACAACTGGTACTTTGATAACTTCAATCCGAACAAAGTATTTTATAAGAAAGTTTATTGGCTTGACTGTACATATTTTAGGCATACGCCATTTAATCCAGGTACCAATTCAGGAAGAATTATTTAAGTGCTCTAGAATAATAAAAAAATTAAAATATCTTATTTAAAAGGAAAGAAAAATCAACAGACATAGAAAATCAAAGAAACAAATATTTATATTTGCCTTTCATGTTGATTTTAGTTATAATTATTTCGAATAAGTACTTTAGGGTCACCATTAGTAGAATTGGATCTATTATATTAAGTATAGACGTAATTAATTACATTTTTTTACAGATAAAATTAGGAAATGTTGTAATGTAGAAATAATAATAGGGTTTTGAGTCTTTGCTTTAGATTACTTTGAGTATTTTAACAAAACAACTGTGCTTTTATAGAACGCCTTCAATGAAACTTCTAAATACGCCTCTTACTAATATACAAATTTATCTTAGTCCTCTGACGTCATATTTCCGAGCATCTCCGAGTGATCTCCGAGTTTTATGCATATGGCTGCCGTATTGTTGTATTTCTAAGTGATTACTGTTTTACTTTCAATTAAAAGTAATAAATAGTTAAAAAGTGCAAATTTAATTGAAGTTTTTCGTATATTATACAAATAGCGATAAGAAAAATAATAGTTGGCAGGTAAAATATTAATAGTTGTTATTATCTTAAAGCAAATACACTAACTCTAACAGTGGCGTCATTGTTAATTATATATAACATATTATTATTTTATTAGACTTTATGATACTTTTCAGGACTGCATATTGGGGCCAAAGCACTATATATTGGGAGCTGCCAAAGAAATGTAAGAGGCAATTGGGCAGCAGATGAATTAACTAGCTAGCTAAACAACTACATCATCAAAAATCAAGAAGGACTTTGGTTTATATACAATTACATTAATTAAATAATTTAATATTTTTGTTTTTTTAGGAAGAATTTTTATGTATATACAAATACATTAATTACAATAAACATTGTTAACTAAAAATTGCGGTTTTTTTTTTATTTATAAAATTTTTGATATTTATAATAATTCAAACATCTACTCATTCCCGCTTTTTTTGTGTCTTGCAAGAACTTCACTCCGAACAAAGTCAGAGAGATCATGGCCAATACCATGAATACATCAAAGTACCAAAGCTTAACATGGGAGTGAGCTATCTATAGTATATATCATCTTTGGTTCTGATGTTAAGGATGTTGCCGCGCAACATAAAATAATGAAAATAAAATTATAGTTCGCAAATTTATATATATGCCTAACGTTTTTGTCATATTACATTACACAGCGCCATCTATTGAATATTTACTCAATCTGGTCAACAGATTTCGATTAAATCAACAGAATATTTACTCAATCTAGTCAACAGATGTCGCCATCATCGTCGCCCGATGTCATATGTCATATACAGATAATTAATAGACAAATAATTAAGGTCACCATAGTTAGCCCCTCAAAAATATTTTTTTTTTCTATTTTCGACTTTTTTTCTATTAATTCGTTTGTTCATCGTTTGTTCTTAATTGTTCGCTGTTAATAATTGTTTGTTCCCCATTTATTTATTTAAAAAAAATTAATTAAAAATATATCTTCAAGTTAGCCCCCCTATTGCAATCTTTAATATTTTTCCGTCAATAATGACTCGTAAATATTTATTTTCGATTGTTCGTGCATAAAATACATTTGTTCTCTTTCGAAATTACTCATTTTTTGTTTAATTAACTATTTTAATTAGTTGAATGTATGTTTGCAAAATTTGTGTATTGCGCATGCGTCAACCATACGTTTAAACTTTCTACGCGGTTGTTTTAATCGTGAAAAAAAAAATACAATTTTAAATCCTGAAGGAGCAATTAATTGGTATACAGTTTAATTAAAAAAATAAAAAAATAACTAATAAAATAATAAACTAATAAATAAATAAAAATAAAAAAAAAAATATATTATTCATCATAATTTAATTAACGACCAAGGACTTTACACATATCATTTAATTATAAATAATTAAATACAAAGTCGCATAGAGGTTATGGTAGCTACGTGGTTGTTTACCGTGAAATAAATGATTTTTCAGTTCTAAATTTATATATGTAAACATTGAAGCTAAATATGTAAATTATTACAAACAAAACTTTGAAAGTACAGGTAATTTTTACTATAAAAATTAATTTATATTAATCACATTAGGCAGAGTATAACGACGATTAGTAGTTTGTTCAGTAAGTAATTGTAACCACTTTAAAAATCTTAATTATTTAAATGCTAATGAATTTCTTTATTTTTTCCAGAATATTGTGTGAAATATATTAATATAATGCCAGCAATATCAGTAGTACCTGTTGATTTGGCAGTTAATGCGTTAATAAAGTATATAACATACTTTAATACTGATAAATTGCCAGAACATAGCTCGAGAGTATGGCAAGATATATCTGATGAATTAAAAGGATTGTGGAAAGTCCCAGCTGTAAGGATTAATGTACGGCAAAATAGAAGGAAAATTTTAACACTTGCTCGAGAAAAATGTGGGATTTTTATCCAGAATAATGAAAATATTTCCTCTAATTTGAATGTTTCAACTGCCAGTTCTGATAATTCTAATACTACAAATGATTTAAATGACAATGACAGTGATAATAATAATGAAAAAAATGGTGAACTTGAATCTACTGTGAGTGACAACGATGATGAGTGTGAAGATTTCCACGTTACAATTACACGAGAGCAATGGAATCTAATGAAACATGACAAACCATTTATTTATAATGGTCGCAAGTACTATGGTTTTGAACCTGGTGTGTGGACAAATATTGTTTCATTCGCTTTTTGGGAACAATACCGTCTCAAATGTGCTTTTGTATTTAAACGTGGTAAAATTAATGGAAGTAATAACTATGCAGTCATGAATGGACGATGTAAAGATCGCTCTTGTCTTAACTCTGTTCGTGGAATTATTAAAGATCCTCCTTTAGATGACGGGCCAGTTGTTATTACCATGAAGTGTAGGGATACACGTTATTCCAAGCATGCTGATGTAAAACGTCCTCTTAATGGTAAAAAACGTAAAGAAGTTCAGCAAAAATTACTACGTTCTGGTGTTCTAGGTTGGAGGAAGGAAGAAGCTAAAACCATTTTAAAACCTGGAGATACTGGATCGCCTTTTTTATACAATTCAAGCACACTTCACCAAGCTAAAAAAGAGGCGACAGATGAAGAACTTGGAATTCATTCTGATGATCGAAGAGATATGATATTAGCTATACGCAAGATGAATCAGGATCCATCGTATGTTAATTCTATTTTATGGATTGGTGATTCACCATTCTTTGTCTTCTATGCAACTCCAACACAATTTCACACTTACGCAGAATATAGGCGAATTCACAAACAACACTCATCAATAGAGATTGATGCAACTGGTGGATTAGTTAAAAAACTGTCAGATTCTCGAGATAAAAAAACTGGTCATATATTCCTGTATCAAATTGTTATTAATTTTGATCATACTTCGATTCCGGTTTATCAAATGCTATCAGAAAAGCATAGTGCAAAGTTTATTGCCTTTTGGCTTTCTGAATGGGCAGAAAAAGTTAATTTACCACAGCAAGCAGTCTCTGATGGATCCCGAGCTCTTTTAAATGCAATGTCTGTTGCATTTAATGGTAAATCTTTAAAAGATTATATTAACTTTATGTTTGAAAGTGTAACCACCAGTGCTAATTTACAACCACGTACTTTCATTAGATTGGATGCAGCACACTTCCTTCATGCAGTTAGCAGTTGGAAATGTTTTCAAACTGCCCTGCATAAAATCGTAAAATCATTTTTTCTATACTGTGTCGCATTGATGATTGATTGTGAAGAACTATCTAACTTGGAGGAAATTTTTATGATGACATTAATAGTGTGTAGCACAGAGTTTGAAGATACAATCATTGCTATGGGTGACCGCGTGATGACTCCAGGTGAAGCTAGAAAATATTTAGAAGAATTAGTGGCAAAACGGAATCCTGATCTTACTGTTATCGATTCTGTTGAAGTTGATCCTGATAAAACTGTAATTTTAGAAGAACTATCATCAAAAGCTACTAATGACAACGGGTGGTCAGTAGCTCTTGCAACATGGATTGAAAATCTTTGTAAAAAAGTTAATACAACAATTTTTATTGGTCAAAAGCTTAACACTCATTATGTCCCAGGCCTGTATGCTGATCTCGTTGATAAGATGAAAGATTTTCCACTTTGGACAAAAGTATGCACACCTAAGACTATGTCACGGCCAACTTCTTGTTACGTTGAAACAGACTTCAAAGACCAGAAAATGAATTTGAGAAAAAAAGTAAAATTACCTACGACAGTAAACAAGTTTTTAAAATTACATATTGCTGACATTTTAGGTGGAGTTAATATATTCCGATCAAAACTAACGAAATTTGTAGTCGATAATTCTTCCAACGAGTATCAGAAGAAATCAAAAGAAGAGAATGAGTATGAAAACTGGAAAGGATTCGGTAAAAATGAAACTGCGACAGATTATGATTGGGCAACAGATTACGGAAATGTGCCGGATCAGGTTGAACATAATGATTCAGCTACCGTGTCGGAGAATCCTATTGACTTGGTGGAAGATACGAATTTAGCAGAGAAAAATATTGATCAAAATGACTCTGTAACTGCATTCAACATTGGTGATGATCACAACTATAGCTCTATAAGTATTCAAGAAAAACATGAAGACTCAAATATAAACACTAGTATTATTAATGAAAAAATCAACAGCTCTGATGAAGAACTATCATTTAAACATAAAACCAATCAAAATGATTCTGTTGATTTTTCTTAATGCGGAACTTTTATTATTTCATTTTATTAATATTTAACCTTATATTTTTGTTAATGACAATAGACATTAATTTAGCTCTGGCAGATTCATACTCGTTATTATCCAGATCTTATACGATTTAGAGAATCTATAAAAAATAATAAAGATTAAAAATCATAAACAAAGATAGCGTATTAAAACGTTATATGCCTATCATTCTTAAATAATTCAGTAAAGAAATAATTTTCGCTTCACCGTATATAATTGATATGAATAATTGAAAGACAATTATCTCTTGAAAGAGAAATAATGAACATAAATATTTACTTATTTGTTTATATTTTGTCAACCCTTAATATTTTGTTAACCCTATCTTTTTTATACCTTCATAACGACTATGGAGGGTAGAGGTACCTCTACCCTCCATAATAACGACAGATGGGAAGGGATGGAAAAAATGTATTTGGTCTAAAGTTTACGCGTATGCACATTATTTTGTTTATTTTTTTATTTTTTTAATTAAACTGTATACCAATTAATTGCTCCTTCAGGATTTAAAATTGTATTTTTTTTTTCACGATTAAAACAACCGCGTAGAAAGTTTAAACGTATGGTTGACGCATGCGCAATACACAAATTTTGCAAACATACATTCAACTAATTAAAATAGTTAATTAAACAAAAAATGAGTAATTTCGAAAGAGAACAAATGTATTTTATGCACGAACAATCGAAAATAAATATTTACAAGTCATTATCGACGGAAAAATATTAAAGATTGCAATAGGGGGGCTAACTTGAAGGTATATTTTTAATTAATTTTTTTTAAATAAATAAATGGGGAACAAACAATTATTAACAGCGAACAATTAAGAACAAACGATGAACAAACGAATTAATAGAAAAAAAGTCGAAAATAGAAAAAAAAAATATTTTTGAGGGGCTAACTTTGGTGACCTAAATAATTAGCAATAAGATAAATAAATTGAGATGTAAGCTATCCTATCTTTCAAGTTGGGTCAAACTGCACACGGTGTACAAATTTCATTAAAATCGGTTAAGTAGTTTAGGAGTCCATAGCGGACAACACAGTGACACGTAATTTATATATATTAAGATAAATATATATATATATATATATATATATATATATATATATATATATATATATATATATATATATATATATATATATATATATATATATATATATATTTAATTCAGAATTCTATTTTGATTCAGAATCTGTAAAATGGGCTTGTGAACTACGTCTTAATTTAAAGTTATGATTATCTGAACCTCAAATGTTTTAGCAGATATTACATTTCCATTTTCATTTATTTTCATTTCAGTAACTATAAAAGTGACAAAAAAAAGTTTGTCTGTGACTCCACATTTACCAACGTCGTGCCAATCGTCCCTTTTTTTTATGCATTTCCAACAAAAAAGATAGACATTACGATTTCAGTTACTTTTTTCAGCTGGTTCGTCTTACACATAAAGTTTCAATATTATGAACGTTGTAAACACAGAAAAATAAAATCGATTACTTATTAGTTGTCAGATATTCCGTGACGTCTAAGAAAGAAAAAAATCAAATATTAAATAGCTATATATCTTTTCCAACTTTGTATATTTATAAAAATAAAAGCCGATGAACATATGTACATCAACCTACTGGCCTTCTATAAATTACGTCACACAAATTTCCTGCAATCTGCCTTAAGGATGTATGAGCAAGAAAATAATTTTCGATATAAGGGCTCAAAATTTTTGTACGTGTAGATTCATGGTCAATGAATTTACTGTTAAAATTTCAGGGTAGGTAACCGTTCATATTTTAAAGAAATTAATTGTTGAAAATTGACATAATTAACATTGGTCTTATGGGGAAATGGGTACAAGTGATCATAAATCAATAAATATGAGTATGTTCTGTATTACGTAGCATAAAAAAAAACTATGCATTAGAAAGGTGAATATTGGCGTCACACGTCAATATTTTAAAAATACTATGTAACCGTTCATCCTGGAAAGATAATTAGAAATGAAATTCAAATTATGATATTTAAAAAAATATTTTTCGCCATATTTGACACTTGGCAACATCGCACTGCTATAATAAGCGTCACAGCACGGCAGCGGCGAAAACGGTACATACAAATTTAAATATAACCTCATTCAGAGCTGTCAAAATAAATATTACGTGATAGTAACGGCAAAAATTAAGTACAAAAATTAAGAAAATAGCATATATATAGAATTAAAATATTTATTAACACTTTAATAATTTAATAACATAACACATTTCAACAAAAATTTATTTTTGTTAATTTTATGAAGGATAAAAATCCTTATGCAGCCAAGTTAATAGACACAGTGTCAACTTTAGCAGATTGTACAAATTATTTTCCTCCATTAGTTGTAAGATCATTAACAGCAGACGCACTCGGTGGTATTCCTCTTGTCGGTAAAATGTAAACATTATATTCTGAGTAGTTGTATTTTGCTGCAATCTAAATTGTTTCACTGGCTTTTCCAAAACCGGTGGTTTCTAAATCAAAGAACACAAGTGCTGCTGCATTATTAATCGCAATTGAACTTTTCAATCCCAATGTCTAATCCACTCTGCGACTGATAATAAAAAGTAATCAAATGTAGCATGATTCAAATCAGACCATTTTATAATTTGATGATCAGCTTCTCTCCGTAATCTAGCAATGCTACTTGAATCATCATCTCCAATTAACACTCCAATTTTTACACGTTCAACTGTAAAGTCTTTATACTGTCTTTATAACTGCGTACAAACATCTCAACAGTCATGTCTGACTCCATGGCCTTCGAACTCCCACTGAAATTTTCACGGTAGTCATGATCTTTTTTATCATGTCCTTTCACATCTCATGCATTGTTTATTTCTCGTACTATATGCAACAACGTAGAATGACCTAAGAAAAACCAATTGTAATAATTCGAAATATTAAATTTAACAAATGTTTAATCTTAAATATTCATTACCAGTTAAACTATTATACGTTCTTCCTGCTTCCTTTTTTGCCACCCAGCATCTATACTCAATATGAACACTACTGTATCCTCCTTTGAAATAACTTTAGGTGATTTTGAACTATATTTTAAGGAAAAAAATGCTATATTAGTAATAATATAAGTCATTTATTAGTTTATAATAATGTTAATGAATCGTAATACCTTTGATGAGCTATTGGGAAACTTCTTTCTATTGTCATGCAATTCCGGCAACTTATTCGAGCAATATTTTCAATAGCCATCCCTACGCAAATCAAATCGATTCATATCGATTTAGAAGAGTATGGTCAACTGTTGGAATATTGGGGCAAACTAGAATATTGTTTAAATGAGTTATTCTAATCCCACCGGTTAGAGTTGTTAGAAAATAATAGTCATAATTAAAAAATAGAAAAGAAAATAAATTGAATATTACTATCTTCTTTTTATAGAAATATTTACCCATAGCAGTTTCTCCATTTACCAGTGGTGGTTTGTTGTGATGTTTGAATCTCGGACATTTTTCTAACATCTTCTGACATATTCTTTTTTTACAAATCGCAAAGACAGGGCATCAGTACACGAATCACTATTTTAGCGCTATTTTATTGATGTCAATAATTCGTCGGCCTTCAACAATTGATCCTAAAATGTTAAACTGCATATTGAGGTTTTATGAAAGATTCAATGCGTATGTTTGATGATTGTGAAAGTACCAAATATCCGACAATGTCTAAAAAAAATTGTAAACAATTTACATGTATACATGAATAATATAAAATATAATATTAAATACAATCATTATACATACCGTAGTTCCAAACACATATTAAATGAATTATTATCTATTTCTGGTGGTCGTTCTTTACAAAATAATCCTTTCTTGTCAAGCTTTTGAGGTATATCCATTTTTAAATGTCAAAAATTTAAATTTATTCAAATGTCACATGGAAAAAAGTAAACAAAATTTAAGCTATGTTGCCAAATGTAAAATCACGTCACGTGATAATTTTCTTCCCTTCTCCCCGCAAATGCTCATACCCATCCCCACCCTTCAAAATTCAGTATTAAGCCACACCTTTGCTCATACATCCTTAAGAGATATTAACAATTAAAAAAATCATTTTATCTCTTTAATTATTAAAGGTATTCAACGTTGTACACATTCCAAATGCATGTGACATCACAACCGCTGCCAACCTTACAGCTCATAAATCTCTGCTATATGTATTTATATATATATAAATATCAAATACTTGACTTGATTATTTCGACTACCAACAGCTACAAACCATTACCACAGCACTGACCTACTCAACAAATAACTGACGTTACAATGCATTTCACATCATACAAATATGGCCGACCATTTCTAGCGCTGAAACTACAATTAAAATTATTAATTGCTATATCTCCATGAACATTTAAATATTTCATAAAATAGACACGCCAATACACATTTATTAACATCAATTTCAATTAACAATTGAAAAATCGACCACTAAAAAATGAGGACACAAGCCCATTACTTTAGGCAGGAAACATTTCTGATTGGTCAAGGTAAAATTATAATTAAAAACAAATACTCATCTGCATTTAATTAATATATTTAATTAATATGTATACAATTTATATAATTTAAAGTACGTACTAGTAATTGTATCATATTGTAGTATAATGTAATTATTATTAACAGGCTACTTAGTAATGTATAGTTTAATTAAATTCCCATAATTATTTGGTTTATAATGGTAACTTAAATTACATAATACTGGTTACGTTTGCATTCATCATCTATAACTGGTTGTTTCATAAACCTTTCATAAACATAATAACAAGTTTATTTATGACCACTTACATATCATTGATGTAAACGTACGCATAAAATATGACCAAACTAAAAGAAATAATAAGATCATGGAGAAACATACCTCTAACAAGATTATTTTCTTTGTAAGCCTATAATGCTTGGTTCGTAGATGTAGATTAAAATCTAAGAAATCGAAGCCATGCTTATTCCACCTTAAATGTTTATTTCAAATTATTTTGGTGAAAAATGTTGACAATATTTTAAGATAAAAATATAACCTGTACCACATATAACATTCTGACTTTAATAATATTGAGTTCAAGCTGGAAGCTTGGCCTTTTTAGTATCCAATGAACATTAGAAACGAACTTGTGATATATTTCAATAAAGTTGTTGAACAGGTAGCTAGTAGTTTAGAAGGAATTCTTAAATTGCTAAAACAGAGTACAGAGTACAATAAACATGGCGTCAATTAAACAAAGTTAATTTGACATTTGTTTATAAAATGGGGTTTATATATTCTTAGAAACGTTTTCCTTTTATTATTATGTATATTTTATAATTCATATGTATATAACTTTTTTGTATTTGACTAGAAATATTAACGAAAAACCCTGTCATTTCCGACAAGTTAAACTAATACCACAAACGACCCCCGAGAATTAATGATGACAATTTCACTACTGGCAAATATGGTGCATTGTTTTACACCTATTTGTTCATATTTCTGCGTATTTTTTCTTTCGGTCCAATTGCTTTGCGTTGCTTATATATGGAAGTCATTGTAGGCATCGTACATTCTTCGTATGAGCGGCTTGTAACAAGGTTTAATTCATTAAAGGCGTAGAAAATGGGAAATCGTATTTTACGTAATCGTAAATCGTAATACCGAATGATGCGTCAACGGAGTTTACCGAGAAGGAATGAAATCAAAAGATGTTACCGCCACGCCTCCAGAAGATGCTGATCGAAGCAAGTATATCTCCTGTATTGACATACGGTGCATAACCCTCGGCGGCTTACTGATAAGTGAAGACAGTTGTATAACTATTTATAGAAATAATACAAAACTCTATTTGACAAGAATTTGACGAATTCAATGCTTGCGATACTGACATACGAACGAATCGTATGACACGATATGTCCAATGACTTCCATGCTGATAAGTCAACGCGTATCTTTATCCCTCTCTCACTGGACTATATATTACCGTAAAGCGTAGTGTTATGTAGGTAAAAAATATATGACAAAAAAATAATAAGTTGAAGTAAATAAAGCGTTGTCTAACTTAAGGAGCTAATAGACGATCACCTTTGTAGTCACTCTGCCTGCAGACGTTCAATTCCAAACAACTTGGCAAATTGACAATCAAGTTGTTCATCTATGGGCCCCATTTACGTAATTTAGGTTACTACGTTATGCAATTACTAATAACTATGAAATGATCAGACAACTAAGGCAGGGCTAAACGAGCACGTTTAAATTTAATTAAAAATATAATTGCAGAGCGTAAAAACACTGGCAGAAATGTATCCATTGTCTTCGTTTCAAAAATAAATTGATAATATTAAAATCACAAATTGAAAGTTCGATATTCGAGATTTTCATTAAATTTAAAAGGTATTCTAATGGGCTTGTGTCCTATGTCTTAATTTCTATCAAAATGTACTATATATTGATAAAGTGAGTTACTAGAACGTCAAATGTCTAATTATTTTTTAATAACTCTTTATATTTCAGGAGATATAAACAATTAAAAAAGTTTTTGTTTTAAAAAAAAATCTCTAATTATTAAAGGGATTCAAAGGTGTACACATTCCAAATGCATGTGACATCACAACCGCTGCCAACCTTACTGCTCATAAATCTCTGCTATAAGTATTTATATATCAAATATTATTTACAGCTATTAACAGGAACAACAAAATTCCAATATTATATCTGCCTTAGCAGGGTTAAATAAAATAAAAACTTATTATTCTTTGACTTGACTTGATTATTTCGACTACCAACAGCTACAAAACATTACCACAGCACTGACCTACTAAACAAATAACTGACGTTAAAATGCATTTCACGTCATACAAATATGGCCAACCATTTCTACCGCTAAAACTACAATTCAAATTTTTAATTGCTATATCTCCGTCAACATTTAGATATTTAATAAAATAGACACGCCAATACACATATATTAACATCAATTTCAATCAACAATTGAAAAATCGATCACTAAAAACTGCGGACACAAGCCACAAGCCCATTTCTCATTGATATTACTGTGTCAACATTCATATTTTTTAAAACTATACTTCAATTTAACAATTCTAGTTGATGAGAATTCAGTATTATCAAAAATTTTCTTGTTCATCAAAAATTCGTATGGAAGTTGTATGGGGTCAGATGTTTTTATTAATATAAATGCTAATAATAATTAACGATAAATTGTTATAACTTTTAAAATAAATTATATTTATATATACTTAAATAAAATTTTGAAAACAATTCAATATTGTTCCCTTACAACATTTTTTTTTGATTAATGTTTTTTAATAATTCCTTTTTTTTTTTGTTTAATCTTTGGTTTTTTATTATATTTATTTATTTAAATTTATATATACCTTAGTGACTTCTAAAAATAAAAACTGTTTTAAATTTAAACCAGATTATCTCAAAACTATATATTCTTGATTATTGATAAAATGTAACCAAGAAATTAATATTTAATATTGACACGCCAGCTTTCATGATCACATTACATTTATTTTTCAAATAAGGCCGTATTTTGGTTTGAGCATATTTCAAAATAATTAGTAAGGAAAGCATCTAAAGTACAAGTTTTCATTGGAGTCCACTATAGTTTATACACACATTGCTTCCTTAATATGCAAGGAATAGATCTTAAAGTAAAACAAACTAGCATCGTACGAAACGCACTTATACGGTAATAACAGTTGCAGAAATTTTATGCAAATACAACTTTTAGGTTTAATTAGCTATGATTCCATCAGTACGAGTATACCTTTCAGCATTGTTCTTGTCTAGCGCACCCCTATTAATCCTATAAAAGAGGATCTGAAATTGACTTTACGAGTAGTAAGGCTACAAATTTGACAAAGTATTTTATTTGGTGTACTAATCCTCCAGTGACATAAAAAAATTAAAAACCATCCTTTCAATGTATCCTACCACGTATAACAGGAAAACGGTAAGAGATATTAAAAAAAAAAGTTAAGGAAATATTTTGTATAGCGTAAAATACTTGAACTCTTGAAATTCTTGAACAAAAATCTTTTTGAACTCATAAAAAATGTTTTGTGACTTTTACCGTATTTATCATAGTTTAGTTTAGCTGTTCAAAGTTTAAGGGATAATGAAATGTTTAAAACACCATAAACGATCGAAAAATTATTGATTTTTAATATTTTTTTAATACACTTAGAAAACAAAAAGTAAATTTTAGACCTTCGATTATCGAATTATATTGTTAATGCCATAGCGATAAAAAAGGACAATATAAAGAAAAATAACAATTGTCTAGAGAATACCTAACATTTCTGTTGTAATGCCTGCGTTTTGTTTAAAATGATGTGCAACCGTACATAGGTTTCTAAATAACTAACTTAGTAATATAAAATTATTCAATTCCTTTAAATTCAAGGTAACGTGTCAAGTATTAAAAATTCTTGAGTTGAACAGCCTTCAATAAACTGGCAGTCAGGATCATATTATATTAAATATAATTTGAAAAGTTGAATAGTGTTAACTTCAAATTGTTTTTAAGATTTGAAATTTATGATTATACTACTTATTTTTACCAGATTATTTGTTTATTTTTCGCTAATAAGCTTAAACGAAAAATTCACTTTTTGAACTCATGTTGTACTCTGCTTCCTCAATTTTGTACATTTCTATCAACTGAAATAAAAAATTTAACATTATTTGTGTAAAAGAATTGTACATGTTGATATAAAATTGTCGAGGATTATGTTATAGACCTTTTGCACGTCGTGCGACAATTCCTCCATTTGTTTGTCGTGCGTTACTTTCAGTTTTTCCTTCTCACGGCCTTGTTTAATTCCAGCGGTCTATAAATTATAGTATAATTAATATATACAACAGTTGAACAATTTATTCTTAATAAAAACTAAATTGCATACCTTCTTTTCATCCATAAATTTCTTTATGTTATTTTGTTTCTTTTCTCGTAATCTTCTGTCCTTTTCTCCTTTTGTTTTAAGAGTTTTGTCATTTGCAACTTCTTTGGATGTTTCTACAGAGACTTTGGCCTGACGTCCATTCATTTCTTTCACTTCTCTGAAATAACGAAGATAACTTATTATCTACTAAGATTCGTAATATATAGGCAAAGGTGTAATTGCATCAATATTTAATTGAAATGGTTGTAAGGATTGCAATAATTGATATATATTTTAAATATTAGTTAATATTTTAATAGTTAATATAAAATATAAACCAAGAATTATTTTTATAGGGTAATTACTTTATGTATCAAACAAATAATTATATCCCGCTTAGAACATATCTATTATAATATCCTAAGAACAGGTAATGAATTTTTGAGTAAACATTTTAGGCACACTGTAGTATAAAGGAAGTACAAAAATTAACGTGCATATAATACCTACTCAAAAATTCGTAAACCAGCTCTTGCACTATAAGTTCGACATCCCTGACTTGTATAGATAAGTCGGTTCCAGTCGGTCTTTTAAGTTCACTCAATCGGTCACATTCGGTGAACTGTCAGTTCTGTCATGTGTGAATATTTGATGTAATATAAGTAATATGGAAGCCGTAAGATATTCTAATTACATTTAGATAACTTGTAAAATCAAACTTAAATATAGTTTAACAGAGCAATAAACATGTTTCCAACAAGTACACAACGTAAGTTTTGGACATTCGCTAATGAAACAGTTTTAAAAAATTTACGCGAAAAGCATAACCTCAACTACATTACAAAACATGGAGAAAATATCGAAGACAGTAAAAAATACGATTACTTTTTAACACCTGACGAAGAAATAATATTATTAAAAAATTATGAACTTCACATGCGTGATTTTTGTAAAAGTTTTCAACCAGCGATGCCGAAATGTGTACAGGGCACAGCATTTCACTACTTCAAACGGTTCTATTTGTATAATTCAACAATGGATTACCATCCGAGAGATATATTAGCTACTTGCGTATACCTGTCCTGCAAAGTTGAAGAATTCAACGTGAGTATTACACAGTTTATTGCAAATATTCGGGGAGATCAAGCAAAGGCTGAAAGTATAATTTTGAGGAATGAGTTATTGTTACTACAGCAGTTAAACTATCATTTAACAATTCACAATCCATATAGAGCAGTAGAAGGATTTTTGATCGATATAAAAACTAGATGTACTTTGGATAATCCAGAACGTCTAAGGACAGGAGTTGATGAATTTATCGAACGAACATTTTTTACAAATGTTTGCTTACTGTATGCCCCAGCTCAGATAGCGTTAGCTGCTGTGCTGCATGCTGCTAGCAAGGAACAGGAGAATTTGGATAGCTACGTCACTGAGACGTTATTTAAAGATGCTGGACAAGAGAGACTGGGAATTATCATTGAAGCAGTGCGTACTGTTCGATCCATGGTAAAAATGCTGGAAATGCCGAGCAAAGAACGTGTACGAGCTATAGAGAAGAAACTTGAAAAGTGTAGAAATCCCGAATTTAATCCTGAAAGCGATATTTATAAAGAAAAACTTCAGAAAGCTTATGTTGATGAAGATGAGTTGATTATGGCCACAAGTGAAACTTGTGATCCTTCTGTTATAGACAGTCCATTATTAAGTTAATTTTACTAAATATTCAATTGTTAAAAGTAAGAATATTATCGATGTAATAATAAAGTCAAGAAATAAACATTGTTTAGTGTAAAATGACGTTTACTTTAGGCGGCGTTACACAAATTACCGAATATTTGATCCCGGATTTATATGCAATAAAAATCATTAAATATTTATATGTGCATATGCATACAATATGCACTGCTTCTTGGAAATATGCAATATCGTTAATAAAATTTACTCCAATAAATGGTTACAAATAAAAGTTATTCCAATAGATTCATTTTGCTCCAAAATACGTTTTAAAAACATCTTAAACAATTGTTTAAAATCGTAATAAATAAATATGCAAATCTTAATAATAATAAAATATGCTACGAGTACATTTTTAAAATGCATATGTTTATGCTATTATGCATATGTCGGCCCTAGTTTTAACAAGCGCTATTTTTTAGTTTACCTTTCATGCTTCCCTTCAAGTTGTTTCATTTGCGCAGCTTGAGTGGTCTCCATCAGTTTTTTCAAAATATCCTGTTGATCAGTCAATTGTTGTCGTACAACTTCCCATTCTTCCTTTCTATGACGTCCGGACATTTCACTCCACTGCAGCGTTTGCTCCGCAACAAGTTTCCTCACAGCCGGATCGTTGGTCAATTCATTTTTACTTGAAACATACAAAATAATAAACTAGTGGAATTGTTTCGCTTTATTAAAACTATTTTAATAGACTCATACTTTTTTCCTTTTATTAATTTTTCAATAGCGGTGCATTGTGCTTTCTGCATGGCTAACTTCTCTTTCGCATGTTTTTTCTTAACAACATCAAGTTCCTTTTGTTGTTTTTTAGCGGTTTTTTGAAATCCTTTTTCTAAACGAAGAGAATCTACTGTGATTGGTTCAAAAACCAGTGGTGGTTCTAAAAAATTAACAAAAACATTAGCATAATCTCATGAAGTAATACATATTATGTAAGACTTATTTTATTACCTTCTTTCTTTTCTTCCTTTTTATCTTCTTTTTTATCACCACCTCCCGCTTCTTCAATTCCTAATTGTTTCATGTTGTCAGTTCGCTTATCTGCGGCTCCCATAAAACCACGTGGATCAGAAAGGGCAGCCATGAAATCTTAAAAAAAAGCATAAAAATTAATTCTATTTCAAAGTGGTAAACGCAATCAATATTAACCATTATCAAAAATACCTTCAAAACCGTCAGGAACGTAAATTTTAAGTTCTATATTACAAAATAACATAGGTAATGACATGGGAAAGTTGGCCTCCGTCCTAAGGGAGATATGTCTGTATCCAGCTTGAAGGCCATCCAACGGTAAAATTCTTTGTCCCAAGAGTTTTCCGTTTTCATCATAAACCCCGAATCGAAGTACAGCAAGATCAGGCAAAACAACCTAAAACACATACTTTTCTTATAAAATATGATTACAAAATCATTTTTTATAAAAATTATTTTACTTACTTTACGAAATAGGAAAGCATCTTCATTATAAACAGGATTTAGACCATTTGAAGGTACCATTCTAGTTCTGAATTCTTTCTTGATTGTGTCAGTAGGTAGACCGTACATATCAACTTCTACATAAGTTCCAACCTTCTTGTCAGATAAAAATTGTCCAGCAATTACCTACAATAAATAACATAATGTTTGGATAAAATATGCTTTATGAACCTTAACGATTAGTATTTACGTTCAGCTATGTATGTACCTGGACGGCACATTGTGCTGCAATTACACCATCCACTGGAGCATCGGCAAATGGATCGAACGATCGATCAGCTCGTCGCATGAAATCGGGTTTTAGGAGATAACCACAATTACCGTTATATTCAAATTTACCCTGATTTAATTGCATCGGAAGATCTGATGTTTGAAAATTTAGTGAGACCATTTGACATCCAGCATTCCAAAATATCTAAATATTTCAATATATATTTTTATTACTATATTAAATATCAATAATGACAAATTCTGCTAAATATAATATATATGAACTAACTTGAGGCATGTAATTTGAAGAATCAGCACGAGTTCCTTTTGGGTATATTCGAGACATTTGTCTTTTATTATAATTTACAAAGTCAATAGCTTGTTGCTTTAGATAATTCATGCCAGCAGTTTCAGCAAACGAACTCATGTTGTGATGAATATTTTTTTCTGTAAATATGTATTACGATTTAAGTAAGTTATATAAAATACTATCTTAAGTTTACTCGATTAAAGCTTACGTTCAGCGACATCAAATCCTTGGAATTTGATTGGTTGTGCATAGTTTACCATGGAGGATAACCATGGATGTACATTAGTAGTTGATCCTGTGTATTGGACAGGGGGTGCATCTGGACCTTCGGCAGCACCCTCTGCTCCAGCTGGCGCTGCTACCGGTGCAACTGGCTCTTCAACAGGCTGATAAAAATGATTTGAAACTTTTTATGTAGCAATATGAAAATAGTTTTAATTTTGTTCTATTTTAATAAATTGATGAATGTATAGAAAAGCTATATTTATATATCAACTACGACATAGAATAGAGAGTAGTGAATATTAGTAAAAACTCAGGAAGAAAAAACTAAATAGTATGTATAACTCGACCCGAAATAAGTCTTGATTGTTATCAATATCAGTCATTCAAATCAAGTTTAAATAATGTAAACCATTTAGACATTATGTATGTATCGAAATATATACCGTAGAATGAAAGGCAATATAATAAATATATGTAAAATTATGAATAAGAATTAATAAAAGTATTGTGAAAGCAGGAATAATTTTCTTTAAAAATAATGAAATACTTACTATTTCTTTAGCCGCCGAAGCATCTTCTTTTTCCTCCTCTCCAATAACAAATTGACCTTGTTTAAATAATTCTAACTCAACCTTCTCAACTTCGGTTTTTAATCTTTTATTTTTTATCATTATTTTACGTTTTAGTTGAGACGGTGGTGGTAATGGTGCTCCAGGTTCTAGCTAAAAAAAATTATACTATTGTAGTTCAATTATTAAGTTATTATAAATGGTAATTTATAGGTTCGACAATAGAAAAGTTGAGAAAAGAAAGCGAGAAGATGAATAAGTTGTTGGAGAGCGAAAGAGCAGAAAGAGGAAGTGAAGACCTAGAAATATTAGGAAAAAGAGACTAGACAAAATATAGTACTTGGAGGTTTGACAATGAATAAGGAAGGGTGACAAAGAGAGAGAGAGAGAGTGAGGTCGAAGAGTGGATGAGAGAACTGAAAGATGAAGTTAATATAAAGAAGAAAACTAAGGCAGAAAAATAAGGAAAAGCTTTGGCTCAGTAGCAGCGTACTATAACCACTCACCGTATATCTTTGAAAGTGTAGGGTAAAAAAGACTAAAAATAGCTATATTAGAGAAGTATTGTTTAGCTTTAAAGAGGATCAAAATATATTGAAATGTAACTAGGTTAAAATGAAATATAAATTAAATGAATTGTAAGAATATTGTAATGCCGAAAGGCATAAAAAATAATGAAAGAAAATAATACATTAAAGTTATTATAAGTTGTTCAATAACAAACTTACTGGCCAATCAGATAACGGTTCCTTTTGTAGAAGATCTCCAAGAATCTCATCACAGTATTTAGCTAGTTTGTATTGTTGTGCTTTGCAACAATGGTTTTCGAATGATAAAATAACGGGGTAGTCGCTCGTGACAAATGCAGTGTCTCTCAAGGCGTATATAACATCCTTAAACAAAATGTCTGTGCACATAGCCATGCCGTGGGTAATAATAGGCTCCTCGTCTTCGCCTTTGCCGTCCCAGCAATCCAGTTCCACACATCTAAATTGGAATAATACACAATACAGTATATGACTTTTGGAACTAAAATAACATTTTTTTCATTCGATTTAATTAATGTTTCCTTATACCTGCAACCAGCTAAGAGAACCTGACGATACATTTCCACTGAGCTTTTTCCACCAAACTGTCTTCCAGATAGATACGTGTTGTGAGAAGAATTTATATAATAATGAGATAAAGGTTGGTCCATGTCCATGTAGAAATCCAACCGGTCCAAAAATACTGGTGCATTTTCATCAGACATTAGATATCGAATTAAACCATCTTTCGTCAATTTTTCTAAAAAATAAATTAGTAAACTGTTTGCGTTAGAGAACTACTTGCATGAAATGAACTACTTGATCCAGAAATATTCACTTTTATAAAGTTTATGCTCTTACTTTCTTTTTTGGCTTCGTCATCTTGTTCATACGTGTCAATGATTTCTGCTGCTCTTTTCTCATCGTACAATGGATATAGAATTTCATTTAATCTAGGATCTCTTTGTTTTTCATTTAAAAATGTTATAAATTGTTCCATATTTATAGTTTCCGCTTTTCCTTGAGTTCTAAAAGAGTTTTTAAATGTTTATTAACAATAGTGGTACAAAAAAAAAAATAATGTTATTAAAATAATTATCTCTATTGTACTGTTACAAAGTTCTTTCATACCTTAAAAGGAAATTAATATATTCGCACTTACATCGATCTAAATAATTCCTCAATATCATTTCTAGGACAAATTTTATGATAAAGTGCATAAAATTTTTCAAAAGTAAAAGCTTCTTTTTCCATAGACTCCGATTTTCCAGAAGGAAGACCCAGGTCAGCAAGACATTGATAAACCAATTTTTCCGTTTTACCAGATGCAAAAGTTCTAGAGATTACTTTTACTGGAACTTTTCCTTTTGTATCTACGAGAAATCCTAATCGCATCCAACTAAAAAATTCAAAAGTTATAAAATCAATGTGTTAAATTTTTTAAATATTTATTGACCTAAATTTAAATAGACTGAACATAATTCGTACTTTTGAAACTGTTTTCAAATTAACTTTAGAAATAATTTTTTTCATAATGTCGATATAAAGTCAATGTTATATAATAAGATAATTATTCCTCTGTTCAAAATAAATTTAATGAACTTGTGAACTAATTTGGTAGTGGCTTGTTTTAAATTTTTGATTGAATGGGCTTGTGTCCTCATTATTTAATGGTCGATTTTTCAATTGTTGATTGAAATTGATGTTAATAAATGTTTATTGGCGTGTCTATTTTATTAAATATCTAAATATTGACGGAGATATAGCAATTAAAAGTTTGAATTGTAGTTTTAGCGCTAGAACTGGTCGGCCATATTTGTATGACGTGAATGCATTTTAACGTCAGGTATTTGTTGAGTAGGTCAGTGCTGTGGTAATGTTCTGTAGCTGTTGGTAGTCAAATAATCAAGTCAAATCAAAGAATAATTAGTTTTTATTTTATTTAACCCTGTTAAGGCAGACATAATATTGGAATTTGAGTGTTCCTTGAAATAGCTGTAAATAATATTTGATATTTTGATATATAAATACATATAGCAGAGATTTATGAGCTGTAAGGTTGGCAGCGGTTGTGATGTCACATGCATTTGGAATGTGTACAACGTTGAATCCCTTTAACAATTAAAGAGACAAAATTACTTTTTTAATTGTTAATATCTCTTAACTTATAAGGAGTTATTAAAAAATAATTGAACATTTGAGGTTCTAGTAACCCACTTTATCAATATATAGTACAGTTTTATAGAAATTAAGACATAGGACACAAGCCCATTATAGGTTAACATATATATTGTCGTTTTCATTTTTTTAAATATCAAAAGCTTGACAGAGATATAGCTATTTAAAAATTAAATTTATATCTTGCCGTTTAACTTTTTCCTGCACTTGACACGTACCTAATAAGATTACTTAATCGACTTAATTTTCTTTGTTTAAAACGATTATAATATAAAAACTTTACCGATCGAACGAACAGTTACAAATAGTAGCTGATATTTGTCTATTGTTTTTAACTATCTCTTTTAACAATCTGTTGTATAAAAGAGACGGCAATTTATAGAAGAGAAGAGGGTAGGAATTGAAAGTAATATCACGTGAATACTTATTTTTAATAAATTTTGATCTTAATATCTCCCATAATATTGCGACTTCATCAATACATCAATAAATTAAGACATGGTTCACAACCTGATTATATTTTCTTAATAAATATTTTATTAATAATTTGAAAACAGTTACCAAGGTATTATAAGCGTAGAGAGCAATTGAAATACTTACTGTTTCATTAAGTTAATTCTAGGACAGACATTATTCAATTTCGTGTTATGGGTTATATCTCTTAAAGCCTGTTGCCAAATCTTTATAAATTAAACACCACACATAACGCAGCATGCAAAAAAAAAATATTTACAAAATAGTACAATAACATAATCATGCAAAAAATACCAAACACCTTAACCAAAACGCAAACGCAAACGCCAAAACCACATTAATATAACAATATATAAACAAACAGCTGTTTCAGCAGCACATTTATAATAATCAAAATTGTTTATAAAAATATATTTTTAACCTGTTCAAAATATTGTATGCGATAACATGGAGCATAATTATGTAATATTTTAAAAATAATGACATACGAGCTGGTAACGAATTTTGAGTAGGTATTTTAGATACGGTGAAATTTTGTACAGTATTTTCTTTATTCTATTCAAATACCTGTTCAAAATACGTTACAAAGCTGTTGGTTGCAACATAAGAAATGTGTTCAATAATGTTCTAGAAGTTAAAAGCTAAAAACTCTCTATATTTAATTATTTTAATTATTCAAAATATAAAAGTGGTTAAATGTTTTCAATATTTACAGTCTATGGATGCTAAACTTTAGGTTTAAATCTGGTAGACGCTAGATTTTTATATCGGTTTCATAACGTGAAAATATTAGTTATTTTATATCCTAATTCCTTTATACAGATATGGTGACATCATTATGAAGACATACATAACTAATAGTACAGTATTCCTATTAATAAAAATTGTAAATAAATAAAAGACATTGAGATTAGTAAAAGCAAAAACAACATGCGCCCGAAGCATTAATTGGTGAAACTGATTCTGAGAACTTACTGCTTCTTTAGGCATGTCATGGGACACACATTATTTGCCCTGACATTATGCGTTATTTTCCGGAGCCCTTCGAGCCAAACCTATAAATATATTTGTTAGTACAATATTTAAAGGAAATAATATTTTTTTATTAATTTAATCATGCATTGTTTGATATAGGTATAACGTCAGAGAAGCAAGAAATCTAGAGATAATTATATGCCCAAGTAATTCCCAAGTCGTGCATTCAGTATATTTTATTACTTTAATGTGTGTATTTTAAAAAAATTAATAAAATATAAGCAAAAATGGGTGTTGACTTTTTTTATTAGGTTTGCATAAGGTTGAAACTTGAATCAATACATACACACTCTATTATAGAAAGGTGAACTCTATAAATAAAATAATGGTGAAAGTATGATTCATATGAATTTAACGAGAAAAAAAATTCAACACTTTAACGAGGTTCTTTATAAAACCCAGGTTTCGTATATTGAAACATAAATACATATAATAAAAAGCTATCTGACACTTACATGTAACCTGATATATGAAAAGTAGATTTATATAAATCTTATAATAATCTTACATACTTATACAAAAAGTTATAATCCCAATAGATTTAAAAAAGGCTTCATATTGTTGAAAAGTTTTAATCAAATTAAATTGGCATGATGCCAGTGTATACCAACCCGTTTATTTTTATAAAAATGTAAAGAATATTTGTAAAATTAAACAATGAGTGATTTATACAACAAAAACAATATTTTCAATTTTCAGTAAATTCGAAAATTACCAAAAAAAAATTGCTATCCAACTCTAACATGAAGCGAAATTATGTAATATATAGTAAGAATTGAAATTATGATAACAAAATTACAATATATTCATTTATTTTATAAGACATTAAAAACTGGTGATAAAACTGACGTGTTACAATTTTCGTTTTGTACGATTGTAGAATATATACATAAGGAATTATAAGAACAGATTTTCATACTGTAACTAAGATTATTATTCATAATTCTTTAAATTTAAGAAGAATTGTTTGTACAGTAGAAGTGACTTTATCCAGCCAAAAAATATAAATAAATATTGTTGTTACACATATTAAAAACTGTATACACTACAATCTACATATTATTAATACATATTTAAATTGTACAATGACCACCGTGCGATAATCTAGAAGTTTGATGGTCTAGACCTTTGTCTTTTCGCCATAATTTTTTTTACATAATTTGAATAAGTGCAGTAATGATACAAACATATTTATTTTATTGTAAAGCCACAGACATTTTTTTTTAAATGATTATTTTATTTTACTTCGTTTTTGTGACAAATGCGATTTTTCAAAAAGTATGAAAATAACAAGAGTTTACACTATGATGTCGTACAGTTCTTATCTTAAGTTTTTCATATCCGAATTTTTTCGTATTAAAATTAATTTTAACCGTAATTGATGCGGATTAGAGAGTTTCCACTGTATTCTTTAAATTTGAACACGGAATTTAAGTAATTGTAGGTTTTGTTGACTAGCTCTGATGAAAAGATTAGAAACACCTGTATTCGATTTAAATTCAATTTCCGACATATTTTATTAAAACAAACTTTATAATAAAACAGATTAAGAGATATTGTTGTCTACATAGTAGCAGAAACAATCGAAGCAAACATAATGTCCTTGAACGAATAAAGTACTCAAAAAACAGAAGTTTGTTTGTTTTAAAAGTTTCCTGTAAGAGATTTACAAAGTAAGTAACAGTACTGGTAAATAAACCTTACCTTTGCGGTGGCGGCGTCTGTACACACAATGTGTTGATAATTTATGTTGATGTAATCTGTCCCGCTGCAAATTGTAAGCGATTTTTCATCCAGTGTATTTAAATCACCGTGTTTATTTAGCAACTGATTTGTTAATTTTTGGTTTGTTTCCTGAAATAAAAATTTACATTTTACATTGATTTTTACATTGTGTTACTATAGAAATGAACAAAAAGCAACGATAGATTAGTACATACTTTTGGAACTCCACCAGCCCGGATATCACTAACTTGGCAAAGTTCTATTACATCTCCTTCCTGGAAAAAAAATACATTAAAAAATTTGTTATGAAAAGCGCTTATTCTTAAAAACCAATTGTTTATATAACTGTATAAAAAAATAAACAGATGCACTTCGTTACAGAATTTGATAAATTTTAAATATGATGTTAATGCAAGTGTCCTTAATTACAGTATGTCCTATGTTTTTACTCCAAATTTCCAATTTTAAATAGCAATATATATACTGGCGTTTTTCCCTGTCGCAAGCGATGTGTATAAATTTAATTTCATTTCAAATTTTAATTCCATTTTTAAATTGAAATATTTAACTCGTTCTATATTAATTTTACATATAACAACATATAATTTTTCATATAAACTGACCAAAAATATTTTTCTTTTACTAAAATAAAAAATATTTTCAATTTGTGTTATTTGGCTAACTTTTTTTCAAAATTTGGAATTTATTTTTTCGTTTTGTAAATTAGGTACCAAAGTATAGACAAAATTTTAACTTTCTACCATAATTTTTACCCCCGGCAAAAACCACCACCGTGCCCCCAAATAAAACTTTGAAATATTGAATTTTCTTTTAAAAATAATATACTTAATTATTCTACAATTCAAAATGTGAACTTTCTCCAATCTTCTCCCCTAATTTTCTCAATGCCCCCTTTTTCAATTTTTGAAAAATGTTATTAGCATTCAACACTGTAATATACATGCAAAATTTCAACCCTCCGTTCTTTTGCGAATTAAAAGTGATACAGAAAAAAGTGATTATTTATTTTCCTGTTTTTCCAAAATCACGCGCTTCCAGATAATCCAGAGAAAAAATCGAGGACGCCAAGAATATTAGAATTTTTTTGTCTATGAAATAGCAACCTTTCAAAAACATTGACGTAGCCGTTTTCATTCTATCATACGAATTTCAGCAACACATAAGAAAATAAACATTTGAACATATTATACACTTGGAACATTATAATATAGGAGGAAGGAGGATAAAAAAATAGAATGGCCAATATACTCGTACATATAGTAATAAATTAGTTTTAAATTAATTTTTTCTAGATAAGTAAATGCCACGGATACATTTTTGAAGCACTTGGCATTGTTACATTCATAGTAAGAAGGTCAGTGGCGTAGCTACCGCTGTATCTGCCGTATCAATGATACGGGGCCCCTGAGCTACAGGCGCACCAAACGTGTGCCAGCAAAAATTCTTCAATTTCTTTACTATTTGAAATCATTAATCCAGTTTCTATAGCTCATCAGCATGAAATTAATGACTTACAGAAAGCTAGCATTTTGCAAAGTAATCTTTTGAATAGACTGAGCGAGCCTCTGGACCTAAGTAATATGTTCGAAGTATTACAACTGGAGAAACTCTTATCTTTTTCAAGCGAAATAATAAAAAAGTATGCGGAAATACTGTATGCTAAAATCTGAAATTCAGAAAATTCATTCCATTATCTAAAGACTTCCAAGGGACAGGAAAAGCTATCAGACTTGTCACTATCGTCTATAGAGGCAGAAAGTTTAGAAAAACTGAAATCGTCTTCAGCTATGAATGATTTAATAAATATGTTCGCCGAACAAAAAGCAAGAAAAGTGTATATTTGATTTGAATTGTTTGGCTAGCTTAGTTCCTAGGAGTATTAATTGTAATAACGTATAATCAACATATAATTATTTTAATTCAATGCGAGCGTTTTTGTTCCTTTTGTGAAAAACACCTATCATTTGGGTCCCCCAACAAATTTTGATACAGGGCCCGTCTAAGGCACGCTACGCCTCTGAAGAAGGTTTAACATTTCGTGATATGAGAGTGTTGTATTTGTCAAAGCAAATACAAAAGTTCAGCTGTAGAATCACAAGATGTTGCTTTATTAGTGGACAAAAGAAATATTTGATACGCTGAAGTGTTCTTATGTATTACATAATAGGATGGAACTGAAGGTTTAACAATAGAAGATGCGGCAGCAATAGAGAATACAGTCACTTAAAAAGTTAGGACAGACTATGTCAGAATCA
Source organism: Panorpa germanica (assembly GCA_963678705.1). Classification (NCBI taxonomy): domain Eukaryota; kingdom Metazoa; phylum Arthropoda; class Insecta; order Mecoptera; family Panorpidae; genus Panorpa; species Panorpa germanica. The sequence goes on from OY783206.1 coordinate 14,580,674, forward strand.
AAAGTTATAGAACTTTGCTTTTGGAATACGAGTATATCTCACTCCCATTGTGCAAATAAATACACTAATCGGAGAATTTCAACAATAAATTATTCTTACCCGTCCATCACTTTTCCAGTATATGAAGAACCCATATTCGTCGACTTTAAAAAGGCAGTTCATCTCCAGATCCGTGCTGTCTTTTTCTTCCGTCCAGCGGTCGAAAGTAGCACCCGTCATCAGCGGCTCCGGAACCGGGATCTGCCAGTTGAATTCAAATTTTTTAGTCATTTTGATTCCAGTTACCTAAAGTTACCGACCCAGGAAGAAGGAGCTTGAGATGGTCCGCCCCAATGATTTGGATTCCTTTCCTTCGAGTTCTGAAATACAAATACGTATACATTAAAATATGCTCACTAATTTAAAATATTTTCCCAAATTAGTGTAGTGATCTTCTGGTCATTTAGTCATACAAGTTTCCTGCTATTCTGACACCCCCACCTCCACTTGGTGTGATGTCACACATTTCGATAAAAAGGATTTTTTGTACTACTTTATAGTTTTTAGAATAATTAACATATTCCTTTTTTTAGGGCTCATGGAAATTTATACTTTTTCACGAAATTATCTTTTCTTACATTTTATTATATACTAGAGTTACCCCCGTCGCAAGGGGCGACTGTCTTTTGTGTGTGAATTGAATTTTACTTCGAATTTTAATTCCATTTTTAAATTGAAATATTAAACTCGTTCCATGTTTATTTTACATATAACAACAAATAATTTTTCATATAAACTTTTTTTCAAAATTTGGGAATTTTTTTCGATTTGCAAATTAAGTAACAAAATTAGCCCATATATAAAATTTCAACTTTCTAGCCCTATTTTTACCCTCGGCAAAGACCGGTCCCGTGCCCCCAAATAAAATTTTTGAATTTTTTTTTCTTAATAGCATATTTCATTATTATGTATTCCAAAATTTCTCCAAAGTTTCCTGCCGTGCCCTCTAATTTTTTCATCGCCTCCTTTCCAATTTTTAATTTTCAAAAAATGTTAGCATTGAACACCGTAATACACATGCCAAATTTCAAGTTTCTATATTTTATGAATTAAAAGTTATAGAGCAAAAAAAAAAAATTTTTTTTTAGTTTTTCCAAAATTACGGGTTTCTAGGAAATTCAGGGAAAAATCCGAGGACGCCAAAAGTCTTAGAATTATTTTCTCTCTGAAATAGGAAATTTTCATAAAGATGCATAGAGCCGTTTTCGAGCCACCATACGAATCGCGTATAAACATATGAACATATAAACAAATAAACTTTCACTTGGAACATTATAATATAGGATTTTATATTGCATTTTATGACGCAACGCTTCTGACCACTCCTCCCATTCGCAAATCTTGTCACAATTTCTGAAACCCAAACCCCCCGTACGCGTGACGTAATGAGGGGCCTTAATGACTAATTTTATTAAGATAGAACCAAGAAAATTAAATTTTATTTATACAGTTTTAAGTATTATGTCTGGTTTTAGGTGGATAAGTGTGATCCCACTAAACAGAGTTAGGTATATGTAAGGTTTATTTAACATAAAAAAGTTTACCTTTTGCATAATTTTTTTAGACTTCTATAATGAAAAGTATCAGCCGGCAGTGCGACTTCTAACAGTCATATATTTTCATCTATAATTATTATTATATTCAAATGCTTCATTTGAAGCTGTCATTAAATGTACAATCCTTTGTAGACTAGAACCTATTTACCTTGAGGCTTGAAAAAATGAAATAAATAAAACATTATCCCTCTTGCTGACTTTTTATACTTAATTTATTACTCTTTTTATATACATATGAAACTGTCTGAGTGAATACGTAATGCCGGCAACGCATGTCGATGTATTAAGCTACATGTTACTTCGCTTACGTGTTGTACATCGCCTTCCAACAAATGTTGAATGTCGCATGTTGGGGTGAGATAAAGTGATTTTGACGACGCATTACTTACATAACAAAAGTTATCTTTCGACACAAAATTATATTCATAATAATATATGAATTCACACTTTAATATCGGTAATATACGACAAATAACATGATTATTGTCATGTTAATCAATATTGTATACTTTTCAACCATGCCATATAATTGCTATTTGTTTGGGTGGTATGCCATGCTGCAATAAAGTCTGACAATGACACTCCCCCGCCCACTTCCTCATTCTTCCACACGACCACTTAAAACGATTGTATCATTATTTTGAGAGGCACGTTCGTGTTTTAATTTTAAATTGATCGGTAATGGCCCATCAAGATCAATAAGTATGACCTAACCTTCATCATATATTATATTTTTATAGTTCACTTACCAAATTAGTTCGCGATATTTAATAATATTTTAATTATAAAAGTATAATATTTAACAATATGATGCGCATGGGTTGTGAACTCATTTTTTCGGGGTCGCTTTTTTAACTTTTGATTGAACTATGGAATAATATATGTATACATATCAGTGTTTATATTTTCTTAGATAGATATAGCTATTGAAAATTAAAATATCAGTTTTGCCGCTTGTATTAGTCTACGTATAACGTCACAGAAAAAAGAGGTTAATAGAGATTACTTTTTTTTTTCACAACAATTATAATATAACACTTGATGGGATGCACGACCCAGCTCTAAGTAGTAACTGACGTATCACACGCACTCGTATACAACTCTTTTATGGTGAGTATTCTAGAGAGAAGCGGAGGATAAGTAGTATGCGGCGGTATCAGCACAGCCATAAAGTGTTGGAGCTTGAAGTCATGCATACTGCAATGAAGCTGATGGCTGGCAGAACGCATTTATACGTGTAAATATAACGATGCCGCTTACATACACCACTAACTTCTCTGCTTTCCGTACTGAATTGTCGACTACCATACACTGTTGTATAAAATAGATGGGATGGAATATATTCATCGGTTTGGATACACACACTCATTTTTTATAACTTATAATCCATTTAATAATTTAAGGATCAAAAATGACTGTGTATTTCAATTGTTAATACCTCCTTGTGAGTTAGTAAAAAAAATTAGACATTAAAGATCCTGGTAGCCAATTTTCTTAATATTAATACAGCTTTATAGATATTAAGCCATGGTTCACAGACCCATATTATTGTTTTGTATTTTATTGTATCTGCCTTTAGGGCCTTAAAACCTCCTTACATTCATTTTACATTTCCTTTACAAATTTTTAACATTTTTTAAAAATCTCTTCCTTTCAATGTTCGTCTCTCTTATTATCTTCCTCCACTGCCTCCTCCTTACTTCTACCACCTATCTACTTTCTTCTCTTCTTTTGCGGTCCCTACTACAGACTTTTTCTGCTTACAAAGTTTCTTCTCCTTCTCACATCTCTTTCTCCTTACCTCCGTCATTCATATTCTTCCTTCCCTCTTTCTTTGCAATAACTCCTCCAAGCTTAATTCACTCTCCACTTTATTCTGACACCTATACTTAACGTGTTATATTTTTTCTTCTTCCTTCCCGCTATGCTGCATAGTTCTCTTCTACTATTCCCCAATACCTACTGCTCTTCTCTTCATTCCCAAGCTTGAATCTAGAAATAATGTTCGTATTCTCTCCCGCTTTATCGATAATCCCTTAGTCAATAACCTTCTGTATATTGTATTGTACCTTTCTTCGTGCATCTCCTCGCCTCTTCCTGCTTCTTACTTTCACTGCATTTAGTCTATCCACATCCGACGGTGCTATCCTTCTTCCTTCATAATACCTTTTCCTTTCCTTTTCCCATCTAGTATTCTCTCACTTTCTTATTTGCTCCGCCACCACTCTTAACTATTCTGTTCTCTGCGTTCTTGCTTTTTGCTTTCCATCTCATCGCCCTCATCTCTGCCTCTATTCTCAGGTTATTCCCTTTTACTTACTGTACACTTATCAAGTGTACAGTACCCATTTTATATACTTTTCTTGTACTGCCCCCCAGTTTTCTCCACTTTTTCCACCCCCAGATTTCCGCTCTGTACATCTTTATGCTTATAACCAATCTATCGAACAACCATACCTTTATTTTATATCGGTACCAAAAATCTTCACCTCCCATCACCATACTCTTCCTTTACTTTGCATTTACCCACTGATCCCAAGTATCTAAATTCCCTTATCTCTTCAATCTGCAGCCCTTTTCTTTCCACCCCCCTTTCGTTTTCTTTCTTCCTCTTCTTTGAAATACCATCATTTTTTTAAATGCAGTTCCATTTTCTTTCTGTTCAGGTATTTTTACAATTTCCCTATCATTGCCTTCATCTCCTCCTTCTCTTTCGCTACTGTCCTAATATCATCTGCGTAAGCTAATATCTTCTATTTTTCCCCGATTACCACTCCACCTGCCTGTCCCTTTTCCAATACCTTCCATAGGCCCATATTATCATATATTAAAAAATACATTTAAAAAGCTGAATATATACAGGGTGTCCCAAAATTCAACGATAAGCCTGCAGCAGAAGGTGGTCCTGCTCATGACTACATTATGAAGCTACACTACACAGCTACACTATGAAGTAACAAAAATGAAAAAAGTATTTTGTATTTTCCAAATAGGTAATAGGTTTGTAAAGTTTTCAAATAAAATATAAAATTCTATACTCTTAAAAAATATTTAAATAGAAAATAGATATTTACTATTTTGTATTTGCATTTTGAGGATATGTATTTGAAAAACGCACATCTCTGTATATATGTATGTATGTACTATAGGGTTATATAAATGCAAATGAAGAACATGCATCAATTTAGATGTAAAAAAATAATAAAATTCGAGTTCAATCATAGACTCATTTAGAGGGTTATGTAACAGTCTAAATACTGATGGAGTGTCCGAATCATTTTATTAGTTCTTACCAAGGTTAGCATACGTACCATAATTTTGACGTTTGTACAATCTACCATCCTTGTTGTACCATAATGACACCATAATTTTGAAGAAAAACTTATTTATGATTTCATATGAATTTGACTTCTTATTAATTATGTATAAGTTAATATTTCTAACCGATTATAATTTCATAAATTTGAATTTAATAAATTATTTACTATATTCTATATTTTATATAAGAAGGCGCTGCCGTCTTAAGTGACAACTGGTAATTTTATGTACTCATGTCCCTTCAACTTAGGTACTTCATTATTGTAAATAATTATGGTTTACATTATAATTTTATATAATTATGCTGAAACTAACTATTTAAAAATGATAATAACTAATATGATTTATTTTTATAAAATTTGAATTTGGCGCTAAGAAGCATCAAAATATATGTATAGTCCAAATCACAATAGTTCGGCGGCGACCTGTACTTAAAAGAGGTTATAAGAGCGGTATAAATCTATATCTACACGAAAATGAATTTTATCTTATTCGTTTCTATATATAACATATTATAGAAATATAAGTGAGTCAGTGCTTTTCAGTTATATTGGCAGTTTATACCCCACAACTTGTTTTGAGAATGATCAGCCGCCGAGCTGTCGTAATTTGAACTATATTAATCTTACCCTACAAACAATTTATCGTACCTTAGCAATCTCGTATCAGAGAGCGGTTAGATGGTAGTCACACAGTTCGGGAGAACATATGTGGTAGTACTGGGTCGTACCACGACTTGCACCTCGGCAAACCTCGTTTGGAAAGTATTAGGAATGCAATCGGAGGGGGTACGGAGCGTTCCGGCCGGTGCAGACATGCTGTCCAAAGCTTTATGTAATGTCTCACTAATGTCTAATAGGATTCGCATCTAATTGGATTCCGATCAAAATTGTTTGTAGGTATCTACTATATTTTTCGCAAATATACCATAATTTTACGGCGTTGGTACAATAACTTTTTATTCTAGAACTGCCAACTCTGGTCCCTACTAAGCTAATATTAAAAGGTTGAAAATCACTGCAATAAAGCTTTGATCTTATTTTGACAAATTAAACACTCCTACGACTAACAACATGCTGCTAATGTAAAAATTGAAATAGATCGCTCGCTCAAAGTTTGAAAGTTCAAGTAAACAAATCTAACGGAAATTCCTCGTTGGCACATTTGTCTAATTAACACTTAACAGTTCAATTAACACTGTTGATTTACACTATTAGTCACTTTCTTTGAGCGAACTACACTACACTCTGCAGCTATAATGATCCCGCTTCATATCTTAACAAGACTCCATAACGATGGATGACGATTAGAGTGGTCTTTTTAATAAAAACAATACATAAATACTCAAAAAAAATTTATCGGTTTCATAATAAAATATACCTCGTAATAGAATGGGCTTGTGTCCTCATTTTTTAGTGGTCGATTTTTCAATTGTTGATTGAAATTGATATTAATAAAAGTGTATTGGCGTGTCTATTTTATTAAATATCTAAATGTTGACGGAGATATATCAATTAAAAGTTTGAATTGTAGTTTTAGCGCTAAAAATGGTCGGCCACATTTGTATGACGTGAAATGCATTTTAACGACAGTTATTTGTTGAGTAGGTCAGTGTTGTAATAATGTTTTGTAGCTGTTGGTAGTCAAATAATCAAGTCAAATCAAAGAATAATAAGTTTTTATTTTATTTAACCCTGTTAAGGCAGACATAATATTGTAATGTTATTGTTCCTTGAAATAGCTGTAAATAATATTTGATATTTTGACATATAAATACATATAGCAGAGATGTATAAGCTGTAGGGTTGCCAGCGATTGTGATGTCACATGCATTTGGAATGTGTACAACGTTGAATCCCTTTAATAAATAAAGAGAGAAAATAACTGTTTTAATTGTTATTATCTCTTAACATATAAGGAGTTATTAAAAAATAATTGAACATTTGAGGTTCTAGTAACCCACTTTGGCAATATATAGTACACCTTTATAGAAATTAAGACATAGGACACAAGCCCATTTCTTTATTTCTTTAAATTTAATTTATTTAACGTCGGACTATTTTTGATGCTAAATCCTATCACGGATCTTACTACGTTGGTAGTATTTATGGTACCTAATAAGTTAACGATTATGTACGTATATAATCAATTTAATTTGATAACAACCAAACCCGTAACGATCGAACCTGAAGAAACAGTAGCCTGGCGTAAAGCATCAATACTCTCACTCACTGTGCCGTCATGTTGAATTTAAAAAAGTTTAATTTCATACTACAAATACTATATATCTCGAACTGAGCCAACACCACCTAGATACAAGGCCTAACAGCGTTTTCGAAATGCTGTGACGTCACGCATTGTAGACCTACTATTTTCCAAACTAGCCTACCCTTTAGTTAAGTTGTAGTGGTTGTAGTCTTAACTAAACAAAAACAAGTAAACGTCACAATTTAATTGTGATTTTAGTAAATTAGTGAATTGCGGTGTTGATTGAGCCCATTTGCAGTATTTAAATCGAATGCAGAATGCAAACATATACTACCACAATGCTGTGGTTTCTAGAGAATGAAACAAATTACGACCGTACGTACAAACACAAATTAAATTTTATTTATTAAAATCACAATATTCAGTAGCTTACAAAAGTTGCCTTTCAGACCATTCAGACCGATGCGTTCAATAACTTCCATGAGAACAAGGGGCCGTTTACCTTTCTGTGCCGAGCCATGGGAACATATGTGAACGCGCATATTTGCGACAAGTCTGTCTTAACACAAAATTGTGCAGCTATTAAATAACGAGACTGCAAAACGCCAGTAAAACATTATATTTTGATTTCGTACATATTTACTTATTATCACCTTCAATACACACCCCTCTTCTATTCCTACAACACTCCATGTGAATCTTCTGAAAACTGCTGAAAGGTTTCTTCTATCAGCTCCTTCAGGACGCGTGCCACTTTCTTTTTCACAGCTGCAACGGACTCAAAACTTATTCCTTTTAATGCAGATTTCACCTTACGAAACCTTGGGTTATTTCCAATGGCATTCAAAGTGTCAGTACAAATATTTTTGCGAGCTTCTTGTTGTTCAAACGTGAAAATTTTAGGTACCATTTTAGCGCTCACTTTTTGCATGTTAAAATTGTTATGTAGAACTTGCCTCACGGATTCTTTATCAATTCCTACAGTTTCAGCAACTGCAAGAATACTTAAGCGACGGTCAGATCGAATCAGATTACCGATTTTTCAATATTGTCATGCGTTTTTGACGTGAAAGGACGACCCGAGCGTGAATCATCTTGAACGTCATCTCGGCCATCTTAAAGACACTTAAGGCCCTCCGCACACGACGCGACTGGTTACAAACCATAGCCAGAATCTGCCCGAAGCGAATGTGATTACAACTATGTTGTTAGTAAGAGATCGAACGTGTATGTGTATGTACGAGACGACTGATTGCAAACTAAACGAGAAACGAAGTTTTCAACGAAAACGAGCACGAGCCATGTCGAGCCGTGTATCGTGACTCTATAGAATTTTTAACAATTGTAAAACTGGGGATTCTATTGTATTATATTTGATTGTATGTATGTATTTCAATACTTTTCAATAGTATTCGTAAACATATCTGTTGATGAAACCAACAGTGCCCTGCGACCGAGAAATCTAATCGCTCAAAACCAGTTTAAAATCAGTTTAGTTACGTTCGTGCCGTGTGTTTTATCTCACTCGTAAACACGTTCATTCTTTTACTAACAACACAGTTCTAATCACATTCGGTTCGGGCAGATTCGGGGCTAAGGTTTGCAACCAGTCGCACCGTCTGCGGACGCCCTAAACCACTCAAAAAGACGTGCTTCTGTCAATCAATTATAAGTTTCAGTACCGGTTCTTTCAAGTTTCATGTGAAATTTCACAACAATTCGTTGCTCTATTGTTACACTTAACATTTTTCCGGCGAAACAAAACGAAACAACAATGCGAACGAACGCTACGGCTATACTGATTTGTTTACAAAAGCGAGAGGCGCTGCATTCGAAATAGAAGGCTTCACGATAAATAGCTGTCGTCCGTTGGCATTTGGCGCATACACTTCTTCCGTAACAGCGTTAATCTCAATTAGTCTCTTAGTGTTGACTCAATCTTTCTCTCGACAATGTCAAAACAGTCTTAAGACAGTCTTGGCTCCAGTGTGCTCTTGCTCTTTACTCATACATACATGAATAACCTAAGTGACCCTGCTGTCGAGCATCACTGCCAATTTACTTTTTGTGAACTGTATCAAAAATATTATTTAATATCTTCCGCTGGGATAGCGGATTTTATACAAGTTGAAGCATGATTGTACACGGACGCGGGAATGTTCTGTGAACACTTGATTCATAAATAACCGGGCTTTAAATAACTTATTCGGCTAAACGAGCTAGTAACTAAGGGAATATTTATTTTCTTAATAAAATAAAGTAATAAACTGGGAAATTAATATTGGTGATACAAATAATAAACAAAAGTTAAATTATTTGTAGTTTTTGTTGTCACACAAAGTTTTCAATTTTCGTGGAATCCATTTCTTAAAGAGTGGGCTGACTGTTTAATCTAATTTTATATTGACAAGGTGCAGGTGTATATTCTGCAGCTGCAGTAAATTCGTATTTATTACAATCGGAGTCGTAGAAAACAACCGCAGTTGAAGCAAACTTATGCATAGCGTTATAAAGCTTCTAAATACTTTCGCTGCATCTGAAAGAGTAACTATGCGATAAACACAGTTACTAATATACAAAGTTTTTGGCCTTTTTTGCTATTAACATAATCATAAAACTACTTAAGAAGACCCTTTTAATAATTATAGATTTAACCCTGTACAAAATTACCCGATCGCGATTTTTTTTAACTTTTGAATTTTTTATTTTTAAAGTACAGGGTAGCATACTTGTTCCGTGAGAACTAAAAAAAAGTACATTCTCATAAATTAAACAATTTTTTTTGTCCATAGTGGCTTTCGGAATGTACCTAGTGTTTTTCAAATATACGAATTTGCTGCCCCCAAGTCCGGATTTGCGGCTACTGCTCTGGGGCCTCCACAATAGAGAGAAAAGCAATAAATTTTTGAAAGACGACGAAAAGAAATTATTCATTTTATTCGAAAAATAATTAGTGGCCTCAACTCCTTCGTTGCCCCAAGGCCTCCACACCTCTAAATGCGGCCTTGGGTGCCCCTATGAATTATTCACCAGAGGCAAGCACCCCGAATTGCCCCTCTTCTCACTCCAAACCCCATAGATTCGGGGCTGTGGGTCAGCACTTTTTGGATTCCGTTAAAATAAACAAGAAAAACAAAAAAAATCATTATTACAAATCATTTTTAGGTATTACTGTGTGTTGCGAATAATTCTTCTGGATTATTTATAAGTACATATCCTAAACATTTCTAAAATATCAGGTATTGTTCACAATACAAATTAAAATGTGTTAACCTTTGACAAAATAAGCAAATGTTGTGCGTGACTTCTTCAACATGAGGACCTCAACCCAATCTTTAATTTATTCTCAATATTTATATTATATATTTCTGAATATATTCTATAACATATTATAGTAATTGAACGAGGTCTAAGATAAATCTGCACTTGATAGAGTGAATTCTGTCACAGATCCATACAGGAACTATAGTGGAACTTGGGGTTAAATGTATACACCTGTAATAACTAATTCGCACTCGGTAAAATGGTATCTGTATTTCTATTCTGTAGTATATAGTATTCAAATCAAATTATAATTCATATAGTCTTTTTCTATTACTCCAACCATAAAATCTTCCTATTTAATGCCAAATAATAATTTTATTTCAATATGCGAAGTCGGATGTTTTTTTCAGACTCTGCAGTACCTCTGGGTAGGTACGCATTTCCTTCGCAGGAAATGTAAGTTCCGATATAAAATTAAAGGAAAACAATACATCATAATCACTTTTATAATAACTTGGTTTCCAGTAACATTTGCAATCATCCTGCAAATTTTCAATCAAACTCTTAATAATTATGAAGTGATATATGTATTTACATTTTATCAAATATTAACCTGATTATAAGACCGCAAACCTTTGTATAACCGCCGGTTTTCGAGTCAGCCTTTGCTGGTTGGAATGTGTTAGTTTTATATGTTAATTACTCTGCTTTATCTTTACGAAAAATAAACAATGGCGACGATAACAATTTACTAGACGCGTAAATTTGCTAATACGATGAACATTACTCATGTACTAGTTGTAACAAAATAAAACATTTAAATTTATTCATGTAAAACAATCGACGGTAGCAATTACTTTTATTCATAAAATTTCATTTATTTATATACATTTACTGAAACATCAAAGTTTTGAAGTCATTCGTAAAATTATATTACTACAATCGTCGAGCAGAAGTTCAGGTAGAATTCCGCAAACTATTATAAATCATATACATATACAAAGACAAAAATGTATACTACAGGTGTGTCGACTTAAGTTGTAACCTCTTAGGGTAACTAATAACTAATGTAACCCCTTAACAACAAATGGGTTAAATGAATGTGGCGACAGTAAATGCCTGGAATACCTACATATGGCTAAAATGAAATTGTAGGCGGTGTCGATAAGATAAATATTATACAATAGATAAGAAATGTTTGGAATATACAGGTGTGCCAAAAAGCTATTCACTATGTATTATAGCAACTCAGTTTAATAAAGCAGTTTAATAAACGTTTAATTGAAGCAGTCGCCAGATGAATTAAAAATATGTTCTGGTTTGTACTATACATAACTTGCTTGTTCATTTTTAATATTTAAATTCATGTTAAAACAATTAGTACTAGACTGTCCAATTATTTAACATTTTAAGTTTTCGTTGTAATTGCGTTATTGCTAAACGATTTGTTATCAATAATAAGAGTTATGTTGAGAGTAGAAATAGTAATTTAAGTCGGCTAATAATTTCTCTACTAAGTAGTTTTGTATTTAGATTACCTGGTACTCTAAATACCTTGAACTATTAAAATCCAATTATCAGCAGCCTTCAAATACTTATTTGCTTATTTATGTGCGACTATATTATTGTTCGAATAAATGTTAATTTGTAATACTTTAAACTTAGCCTTAAAAGTATGGGACATATAATTGCTTCTATATAAATAAATCTCTTCACCCAATTCTTTTTCTATAAAGTAAAACCTTTCTTACTTTGATAATAACTATTTTAATTAGTGTGTTTATAATTTTTTTTGATTCATTTTTTTTAAATAAAAATGATTTAAGATAATTTATAATTAACAGAACCTTAACTTACTTTTAATGCTTGCAACATTTCTTACAGTTTGTTCATACAAAATATAAAAGAATAGATGAAGTTGAAAAGGGAATACCAAAGTATTTAGCTTTTTCAATTAAAAAACATGTAATTTAAGTAAAATAACAAAATACGAATTGTCATACATAAAATGAAATATGAAACACGAATGTTAAAAACATTAATTATTTTTAACATAAATTATATTTTTCACAATAAACGTATAACTTTTTTTGAATATAAAATGACATACATATATGCCAAACAACTGATAATATATAGTAAAATTATGTAAATTAGACAATTACTTAAACAGGTAATTAAAAATATTCTCATGTTTGAAAGTCAAGAACTAATCAAAAAAATTAAATATATTTTGCAGGTGAATATGATATGAAATTATCTTGTTTATATTATCGCAAACTTTTTAAAAGGCAAGTTAAATATTTTGTATATAAATAAATAACATAATAATCAAAACATTTATAAAATAACCACATCTACCTAAAATACCAGACTTCTATAATGTAAATATAGTAAAAAATACCAAAAATAAGGTAAAACTAAAATTAGTATTCAATATGTTTATTTTACCTAAACAATAAATATTAAGTAAGTTGTAAAAATATTAATAATTAAATGTTCAGTTAATGTTTAAATAAATTCAAAAGGCATGTCAGAAAATAAGTTAAAATTAATCAATATATGTTTTTAGCACTTTTATAAAAATACTTACATATATTTTGATTTTAAATCCAATTATAAATAATATTCACACATTTCGCTTTATTTTAGGACATTGTTGTGTTACTACATTTAACAATTCACTATATTTTAATTATTTGAAAATTATATTGACAGTACTAAAAATAAATAACTTTATACAACACACGAACCACACAACACGCTTGACAGACTAGAAATGACAAATATCAAAATAAAATGGCTACCTTAATAAAACACATGTGGGCAGATGACATGCGCTGTAGCGCGAAATTCAAAGATGTGCTATAACCTGAATCTTATTAAAAACGCTAATTAAAACACTAATAACTCATGCCTCGAAACTACTTAACTACGCAACGTCCATTTCCGAGATTATTATTATCATCGTTGATCTTCTACCAGTTTCTACTAGTTTCTTTTAATTCTTTTTATAGTGTCGTATAGTGTCCATATACATGTTCTTATAAGAATAGCCAAACTACACGAAGAAGGTTTTCCCTACGAACTTCTATACGTATATTCGCCTTAACCTACTAATATAAGAATATGCATGTGCGACCCGGCATTATAAGTGAATTACACCACTGCCTAATAAATTTTGATTTCATTTCAAATGTTTTTAACAACGCAACACTCAAACCTAGATAAAATATTGTGCATCGTGGCGCAGGTTCGATAGGCATGTGAGAGAAGCGGTTATTATAATTTAATTTAATCTACGATCTACAACATATACATACTAACTATGTGATAGAGGAAGAATTAACAAGAAAGGGTGGCAAAGTATACTGTCTATTCATAGATTTGAAGGCGGTGTTGGAGATAGTGAACACTAAAATATGAGTGGGTAATAAGAAAACAGGAAAATTCAGGATAATATAGGAATCAAACACGGATGTCCCATATGAACATTGTTTGCGTTGTATGCGAAAAAAAAGATATACTCACTAGTATATGCAAATGATATAGTAGTGATGGCGAGAAGACTAAAGAAAAAATTATAGGAAGGATTAGAAGGTATCTAGATAGGAAAAAGATGGAACTATGGCTGGTTTTTCAGAAGAGAAGAATAAGAAAACGAGAGGTTTATGGAGGTGGACGAAACAAGAGATAGAAGAGCTGGAAGAAATTATATACTTGGGATATGAATTTGGAATGAATTATTAAGGAGAGGCACAAATAAAGGCACTGGTGAGGGAAAGAGTGTGAGGATGTTTCGACAAAATTTCGGAATGAACGTAAAGATAAGGGTATGCCTATTTGATAGACTAATAGGGAAGGGTTTAGATTAGGGAATGAAAAAATGGGTAGTAGGTTTTGAGGCGCAGAGGAAGAGAAACTATGTAGAATGTGTGGCAAGGAAGGTGAAACATTAGAGCATATTAAGAGCAGATGTAGGGAGAAAGTTAAGCAGACCTGATAGAATTCTTACACAGGAAGAAGTAAATAATAAAATGGATGAATGAAATTAGGAGTAAACGAAGGAAAATTAACGACAAGGAGATGAAGCTTCATATGTAATGTTAAGTTTTGAATTGTAAATTAGGTTTTATAGTAATACTAGAGTTTACCCCTGTCGACAAATTTTAATTCCATTTTTAAATTGAAATATTTAACTCGTACCATGTTTATTTTACATATAACAAATAATTTTTCATATAAACTGACTAAAACAATATATTTTGTTCATTATTTGACCAACTTTTTTTTTAAATTTACGATTATTTTTTCGATTTGTAAATTAGGTACCAAAGTTAGGCCATATACAAAATTTCAACTTTCTAATCCAATTTTTACTTTCAGCTAAAACCGCCCCTGTGCCCTCAAAAAAAGTTTTTGAATATTATTTTTTCAATATCATATTCAATTATTACACAATCCAAAATTTGAGTTTTTTCCAAAGTTTCCTACCAGGTCCCATAATTTTTCAATTTCTAATTTTTATATGTTTGTTTTATATATTTTTGTATATGTTAGCATTGAACACCGTAATACGTATGCAAAATTTCAACTTTCTATCTTTTACGAATTAAAAGCTATAGACCACTAAGTAATTTTTTTTTTAGTGTTTCCAAAATTACGGATTTCAAGGAACTTCGTAAAGGAATCGCGTAAACATATAAACTTGGAACTTTATAATATAGGACTATAATTTTAATCTTTATGCTTTAATGATCAGTTAGAAATGAAATATTTATAAGAAGATTGTAAGATCACACAGACATATACAATAAATATATTCAATATAATAAAATAATTCAATTTTACAGCAGACTATTCTAAGGTAGAAGGGGTGCGCCAAATTATTATCTCGCATCTACTATAAATTTCTCCCGGACTAGCACTGTATATTTACAAGTATACACAATTTTTCAAACACTTAATAATATACCTTGTTGAGGAACCTTCATCAACACCGATGTTTTTAAGTTTAACTACAATACAACTGAATTATGCAACTGAAGTATAATATAATGATAAATGCTAATCGAAAAGTCTTGATACATGAAGTAGAAATATTTAACTAATAATAATTAATTTAATTTAAAAATGTATGTGTTAAGGCAATATATAATTAATGTATAAAACAAATATGAGCATAATTTACGATGCAATTAAAAGGTTTCCAGATCGTAATATCCAATACCTAACGAGATTAGAAGCTGTACATATGCTACCATTGATTGTATAATTAGATTAAAATTTCAGTCAGTTATTTTATTTCGAATTGTTACACGTGGAACTAAATGTCACATAAAACCAAACACGTGTATGAACCATATGCACATGCTTTTTTGATTGATTCAGAATTATATATTGATATAATTATTGAAACTTTAATGAAAGAAAAGATCAACAATTTTATATTCTATTCAGATATTTTTTCTTCGCTACACAAAATACAGTACTTTACTTACAAATAAATGTAACAATTATATATTTACAGGTGTGTACAGGTTTGAAATTTTATTTAAATAACTTTCAAAAGTTAAGAGCAAAAGTTGTTTAAAAAAAAATGCATATATATTGTTGCAGATTTTCTCCATTAACAATCTGATTATTCTTCTAATCGTCTAAGTTCACTAAAAAAAAGCAATATTATGTCGGAAATCAGATTTTTTTGTTATGCAAATATTGAGATGGAATTTAATAGCCTTTAATAAGAGTAGGCTATTTTTTGATTGGAGTGTATGTATTTATTTCTGCGCCAAGATCACAAGAAAATAGTACAACATTCTACAAATTTGGGCAGTATTTAAAATTGTAAATATAGTATAATGTAACAATCTTATGACATTCTCTAAAATTCAATTGAGCCTTTCTGTATATTACAGAATTATTTAAACATTACTAAGGTATTTTAATTTTCAAGAAGACGTAAATGCAGGTATTATTAAAAAAATATTTTATTTTAATGTCATTTAAAAATCGTTCCAATCAAGATGGTATACGTATTACTAATAAAGAATATAATTAAGGAAAAAGAATATAATAAACATATGCAACTCATAATATTATCTTATAATTAAATCAACGTTCAACATCATATATTCTTTTTAATTATAAGCCTGATTTGACTTAACAAATTTTATACAACGAAATAGAGACTAATGAATTGAATCAAATGTTTTAGTTCCCTGAATTCAAATTAAGAAGTTTATCTCCTCGTGGTAGTAGCAACATAGTATTATCTAATTGGACAAGATATAATACTTCATTTTAGATTAATTTCAATTTAACAAAATTATGATTAATGGTTAAAATTATTAAACAAAAATATATGCAATCGCGAAATGCATAATTATTTAGAAAAAAAATCTTAAAAAATAGACTTAAACCAGGTATTTGATATTTGTGCTCAAATAAAAATAACCTAAACAATGTGCAAATAAATTGTTACTAAAATACATACTATTTATTGTCTTAAGTTAATTAAAAAGTCCACACAAGATAATATAATATACTATTTGAATGAATTGTACAATTTCCACGCACAAAATAGTGCAGCTATTGTCGTAACGGTCGAATGTAAAATAACTCTTTGTTTGATATCCTTTTTAACAAGTACAACAGGTGAACTAGAAGTCAATTGATGCAATACTGGCAAATTCGTTAATTGCTTGGGGTCTCGTTCTATTTGATATTGACAGCACGGATCAAATTGCCATGCAACTGTATACAATCCTGTACAGAACCAGGATATTGCTGCTAATGGAGTTGAAAATAATGGCTTAGGCCAAAAGAATCCTGAAATTGAAAGGTGTGTTAAAATATAATTATAGTTTTACAGTATATGACAAATAGGATATGTTCATTACCAACAGCAATTGCACTCAAACCGGACAACACAGCTGTTTTATGAAGACAATTTCCTACAGATATCCATCTGCCAGTTTCATCACCAAGTCGTGACGGTTCAATGATAATTATACAGCATCCAACTTCTAGAGCTCGTTCCAGTTCTATTTCAAATGTCTCGTGTGCGTTCTCCCCGTCGTAAACTTCCCTAATCACTGCTACGTTTGAGGGTCGCAATTCTCTAAGGGGCAAATTTGTTTTGGTTAAATCATTAAAATTGACTTTTCGTATAATAACTGTAATTCTTAAGAGGATTAACACTTCGAAAACTACTTTTATTATAGTAACGTTATTAATGTCTATACAATAGTTAAAACGTAACGTGATCAATCTATTACAATGATAAATATACACACAAGTGAAACATAACTAGTAATACAGCTGTTATTGACGTTTTAAAAATAGTCTACAAGAAGTATAAGAAATACTTGCGCGTAAATAATATTTAATTGCATATGTCGCATTTTAAGACACTGGAATATAAGATCATATGATAATGAATATAATAATGTTATGAGACCACTTACGAAATTGGCGTTACTTTTTGTGCATTCAACTTTTTAGAAGCAGATATGTCAAGCCTATAAGAAAAATAAAATAGAAGTCAGTAGCAACAATAAGAAAAAACTTAAACTTGCCGCAAGCTGATGGAAAGTAATGAGTGAAACGAATAAGTAAATACAAATTATCAATTCAAAATGATTCCTTCATGTATTCATTTGTTATGAAAATTGGTTCTCCATAAAACAATTTAATTGCATTCTGCAACAACGCTTTTTCAGTATCACTATTTACATAAGATATTATTACAGACGTTAATCAAAATGCAAAAGTTGTTTATTAAATTATTAGTTAATGTTTCAATCAATTAGTAATAATCATTGTTTTCAATAATATTATTACAATTAAATTATACACATTTCAACAAAAAAACGATTGATAATCTTTTGAAGCATTTAAGGTTAAGTTAGGAACCAATTACTCAACAAAACATGTATCAAAGTAATATTAAAAATAAATTACACTTTGTGATTTAGTATATTATATACTTGCAAGAAATTAACATGACATGTTCAAAAGTAGTTTATAGAATCTCAAACTTTTACAATCGATCAGGACCTAGCTAGTGTGATTACATAAACGTAGAAAAGCTTTCAAATCTATAATATAAATAACTTAACAATAATTTTAACAAAATTGATAATAAATAGAATGATTTACAATACCTGTCGCTACTGTCACCCGACATTTTTATTTTCTTTTTTTTTCAAACACTTTGCAATGGTGCAGTAGTTTTACAAATCACTCTCGAATTGTCACTATACTGTATCGTTAAGTTAGGTTAGATTTTCTTAGTTTATCATTAACTTTAAAACATACCTTTACCAAACCTATTATTAAAAAACGTAAATTACAACAATTGATTGTTTTACGACGAATATATAATGCTATTCAATATCATATTCCAGATATCAATTGTTTTGAATCATCTACAAAACATTACAACAATTACAATATTTATCAGCTGTTTATTAAAAGAAAATATTTTCAGATGGCGTGTATGTTGCCCGCCATGATATAAATATTCGAATGAAATATTATGCATAATGTATATTTTGATTTATAAATAAAATATATTATAATATATTGATGTTTCGAATTTCAATTAAGAAATTTTTGTCCTAAAAAATATAAACAATAAGTATAAATAACATAACAAAGGTTTATAATTTTGTTTTATAATGACTATAAAAAACGTTTCCATGTCTAGTGAGCTCAATAAATTAACAATGCTGTTTATTTTAAGCATTTCATATTTATTTAGTAATCAAATGAGACACTCACTAAGTCACGCGATTACTAGATCATTTTGTTGACATCATTATTATCAGAGCAGTACTCATAGGAGTCAGGCCGATTTGGGCCCTTACGCTTACCATTAGAAATAGAATCGAACATTCGAAATTTTTAATAATTTCGAATGAGAGCTCACTCGTAAAGAGTCGCTCGGGCACGGAGTTATAGAAGAGTGACTAGATATAAACGAATTGGATATTTTAGAAATGAGGTCTGGATAAAATTAAAGTTGGGAGCACATGAAAACATATTAATTGAATCTGCTTTTGTACACACATGAAATATGTGATTAAAAGAATGCGGCTGAAGGTTTTATTCAATATTAAATAGCGCCTTCAGACTTTTAAAGGATAAGTACGTAACTGTTAATCAGATAAGAAACTTCAATTATTATCTAAAATAAAGCTTAAACAAATCTTCTAGCTTTATTGGTTTTTAGAAATTAGTTTCATTTTTAATTCATAAAGATGTACAACTGCTTTGACCTCCAGGTCCAGGATAAGTGATTTGCATTATGGGGTTATATTTAAATAATAGTTAAATATTATGCTTAAGAGGTTAGACCACCTTGGCACTCGTAAAAACTACATCAAAAAGAGAAAGGAATATTTTGAAAGGAATGGAATGGCGATCGAGGAGACAGAGAGAAGAAGAGAGGGAGGCGCAAGTGTGGAAGAGGAGCTAAGGAGAAGGGATAAAGAGATACAGCAACAGGAAAGAATGGGAAAAATCGAGAAAAGCATTTACAATACAAGATATAAAAGGATTTGGGAGAGTAGTATACCACAGTACTTAATAGAAAAAGACATAAAAAACATAAGAAGGACTGCAAGGTTTAGATTGGGAAATGAGGAAAAAGGAAACAGATACTGGGAAAGTAGAGAGGAAAGAATGTGTAGAGTGTGCGGAACGGAGGACGAAACACTGGAGCACATTAAATTTGAGTGTAAGGAAAAAGTAGGGAGTGAGATGAATATTGGGCAGCTCTTAAAAGGGGGCAAGGAAGGGAACAGATAAATGGCAGAAATAATTAGAAGAAGGAAGGCTGAAGCTAATTAAATCTTTTTAAAATGTGCAAAACCATTTATTTTCTTGTAGATATTAGGAGAATTGAGGTTTTTGTTTTTGGTTCTGGTAGAAGGATATATATATATATATATATATATATATATATATATATATATATATATTTAATGATTAAAATGTTTTGTACTAAGGCAGAAGAATGTAATACCGAAAGGTAAAACATTAAATAAATAAATAATAATGTAAATTTTAAGTAAATATTTTTGATAATAATTTATGAGAAATAAAATTTTATATTGAAAGTATTATAAAAGTTAACAAGCACAAAGACGACAAATATTAATGATGATAAACTAAGGTACATGAATGCCTTAAAAGATATACGCAGTGATTCTAGTAGGTTTTCTAAAGAGCGAGGCACGAAATTCAAATACATATATAGTAATGAATTTTTCTATTTGGGTTGTTGCGCGAGAATGCGAAGCCCATACAAGAGCGAGGCACGGGCGGTTGCCCTGCTTGCCACCCCCTAAGGACGCCTCTGAGAGCAGCATTTAGTCTTCACATTTCAAAGTATTTTTTCATAAAATGCCCCTTCCTATAATCGCATAGGCATCCATAATAACCTGTATTATGTCTTTAATACACATAAAATAAAATGCATTTGAAGCATATTATTACGCTGTTTATGGTATATACAATATCATTACCACCTTTTTATGTTTTATTATATGTTCCATTTTGTTATATCAGTGGTTTGAACTTTGCTGTACACGTTAAAAGGTTCAGAACTGATCCTCGATGATAACAGTCAATTACCCTGTAAATGTAAATAAATCAAAACGGACGGTGGAACGATTACCATTTATTTCGTTTACCTGAATAATGTTAATTTGTTTGCTTTGATGAAACTATATAAAAAATGAACACAGGTGAAATCTTTAGTTTATCTCTATTGAACAGTATTAAAAATTAAGTATAAGGTAAGGCTAAGGAGTAATAGAAATTATGAGATGTTATTTTATAATAACGTTCCTGCACTTTGTCCTTATGACAAAGTACACAAAATCATTCTCCAATGCTGAAACAAATATCCCCAAAGAGGTAATACCCTGCATTTGGAATTTATGCGATCAATATTTTTTCTCAATCCATGCATTGAGAGGTAATTTAATAATAGTAAATATCAAACAAAATAGTTCAGAGTTTCAAGAAATATTTATAAACGAAATGCATGTAACCCTGGACTATGGGTGGAGCGTCATGATGAAGGACTCTTTGAAAAAGCACAAAAACGCAGCGCACGTTATTGAAAAAGCAAGGAATTATTTCATGGTGTTGACATCCCTGCAAGACTTAATCAACAATGTGAAAATGTTGAAAGCGCTTCCCACGTGGAATCCTCTGTCGACATTTGTTGTCATGTTTGGGGAAGCAGTCTCGGAAGGCAGTGCAAAACAATGGACCTTGGATATTATTCGGGTAAGTTTCCCAGTTCATATATGTGGAATAATTATTGATTCATAACTAATTAGTTATAAGTTTGAATATTATTATTTAATAATAAAACAATTTGGTATTTCCCTACAAAAAAAAAACGTAGCTTCTACCAGGACTTTTGTTTAGGGCTTCACACGAGGCGAGAGTGAGAAAAAAATAGGTATCGTTTTAGTCTCGTCTCGTCTCTTCTCGTCACATCTCGTTATTGTGAGAACTACCTCCTAAGATAGTCTTAAACAAAGTAATTCATTATATTATTTCGGCTAATTATATTTTTTGTTCTAAATTTTTCACACACTAAGCATAGTACCATTAATTGTATCAAATAAAAAAAAAAAATTAAACTTTGTAGAATTTTTTTTTATACACAGTTGATCAACTGGTTCAATTACACTTTCATGTAATCTCGGCCTTTTTGTCAAGTTGACACTACTAACAGCTACACTCAACGACATTTTTGCGGCAAATTTATTTTCCTTAGAAAAAATTCCATATTCATTTCACTAGAATATCAAAGAAAAAGAAATAAGATTTATTACACTTTGTTACACTTTAATGAATTATTTGCAACTTCGTTCAATACTGGTACGGTAGTGAGGCCAAGTGAAGTAATATTACCATTTGTAGACATTTCCTTTGAACGAGTGAAATCAAATTGAATTCTTTCATGACAAAAAAATCACACGCATATTGAAGATCAATATGATGTCAAAGTGACTCCTAAATGTTTATTGAGTTATACTGAATTCTGGTAATGTGTAATATCAGTAAACACTTTTATCTGTCCTGTTGTCTTCCTAGATTCTTCTGTCCTACAGTGCGGTGGATGTGAATGTCATGTTCAACATGGAGAACACAACCGAAATTCACACGTACACGTGGTTTCCGTATGAGAACGGAAGCTGTGCGAAAGATGTCAAAGTAATAACACTTCTAGACGTGTGCTCCCAGGAAACAGGAATTGTACCACATCATAAGAAGGTTGCAAAAATTCCTGGAAGTCTTCAGCAATGTGTTATTAAATTTGGAACAGCAATTTGGGAACCATTTGTTCTTCCTTTATCATATTCAAATGTCGAATCAAACAAAAGTCTAAGAACACTTCCAGAAAAAGGCCTAGAAATTTTGTTGATTAAAACTATGGCTTTTGTATATAATTTCGGTATTGAGGTATATGTCAAGAACTCTGTATCCGAAATGTACATCTATGAGAATGGAACGGCTTCTGGAATTTTTGAGGATATTTTATTAGGTTAGATATTAGGCAATGATTTGTATTTTCCCACTAAACCATATTATTACCAGAGATGTGCACAAATGCTTTTCAAAAGCATTTAAATACAAAATGCAAATACCTCGTTACTGTCCTATTTCAAATACAAAATAAAAAATAACCCAGTAAACATTTGGAGTCACTTTGACATCATATTGGAGATGCGTATGATTTTTTTGTCATGAAAGAGTTTATTTATAGTTCAGTTTCTCACAATCGTTCATATGAAATGTCGATTTTATCGGCTACAGATGACGGAACCACTCCACCTGTCGGAATACAAATGAAGATAAAGTTGATGCGAACTATAATTGAAGTGAAATAGTGATAGAAGCGTCACAAAAAGGGACACTTCACCAAATGTTTACTGGGAAATTTCATGTTAGTATTTAAATACAAAATACGCATTTTAAAAATACTTTTGAGAAAATAGAATAATCGTTATATTACTAATATAAAAGTTATTTTTTTAATAATTATGAGAATTTACATAAAATATGTATGTTATTTATGTCATGGATTTTAATACCAGTATTTGTTCAAATAATTTATCTTTCATTTTTCATCGATGATGTCTCATTATCATTCCACCAAACGAAAAGAGACCTTTTGTTCGGGATCATATTCACTCTTTGATAAAGACCGACTTCGTTTTGAAACATTTTTGTTTCATAAAAGTACTATCTAGAATTTTAAAAAATAGCAAAAGTACGTTACAAGTACAACACATTTAGTACTCTCATGTCTAAATAATGTCAACTTATGAATGAGAATATATAAATGTTGGATGTCGCACCTATATCAGTACCAAGCATAAGGCTATAAAATAAATACAATTCATATGTAACTCAAACTGATTAAAATGAAAAATTATAAATCGTATTTTACTAATATAACCAGAGTCAAGTCCTGCCAGACCTGCATCATTTTATAAAGACTGAATTTTTTTTTGAGCAAGTACACTACAGCAGGAAAGAACAATTAGCTGCAATGAACCTTAAGCCGCACTGGCTTAGCCAGGTAACAGGTAGCAAAGGTGTATGAATTGGAATTTAACTAGAAAATATAGCAATATTAATTTTCATAAGTTATTTTTGCGGTTTCAACTCATTAAAAGTCAGTGAAGTGTAGATACGTTATTCATCTAACTAATTGCAGCTTTAGATTTTGATTCGCGTTTACAGTTACTTATATTTCCCTAGAAAAAATGGCCAAGTATCGTTTCACCTTAACACTATGAAGTAACAAAGATGACAAAAGTATTTTGTATTTTCCAAATAGGTTTGTAAAAGATTTCAAATAAAATATAAAATTCTATATTCTTAAAAGATATTTAAATACAAAATAGGAAATAGGTATTTACTATTTTGTATTTGCATTTTGAGTATATGTATTTGAAAAACGCACATCTCTGATTATTACCATTTCGTTATGGTTTACTGGGTTCCTTTTTGAGATATGTTTTTTAACCTCTTTAATTTTTAATTGGATGCTTGACAATTTATAGGAGATGTAGATGTTGGGATCGGCGGATTAGGAGAAAATCGTTACACGCGCCGATGGCTAGATGGTAGCACTTCTTATCTTCAGGACGATGTTACTTGGTGTGTCCCTAAAGCAGGTCCAGCTTCTCGTTGGAGTAACGTCATCGCCATATTTTCGTATCAAACTTGGTTCGCCTCCATCATCACCCTCATCATCGTGGGTTACGTAGTTCGTTACGTCACCATCCTCGACAGTTGCCCTACCATCGACCTCTCTCACGGTTTGCTTTGGTCCCTCGCCACGGCGTTGGGACTCCCAGGGATGGTGGAACCGAACAGTGTAGCTTTACGCATTATTTTCATAGCGTGGATATTTTTTGGTTTACATTTCAGTACCGCTTATCACAGCTTATTAATCAGTGTAATTACAAAACCAAGATTCGAACATCAGATTGAAACAATTAACGAATTACTGCAATCAAAACTGAGTTATGGAGGAGGCAGCAATGAGTTAATCTTTCATCTTGAGTCGTTTAACAAAGATATTCTGGATTCCTTTACCATATGTGTCAACTTAAATGAATGTCTGACGCGATTGGTGGACCAACGTGACTTTGCCGTCAGTATTTCAAGAAAACATGCCGAATTCAACGAACCGGATAAATTATTCTGTTTTCCAAAAATAGAAAATGTCTATACGTATAGCATAGTTATGCTGGTGAAGAAAAATTTTCATTTGTTGGAACATTTCAATAGTGTCATTAGAAAAGTCACCGAATGTGGCCTCATTACCAAATGGGAGCACGATAGCCGACCCGCAATTAATATCCATCAGTTCGATGGTGATGACGATGATATCATCTTGAGTCTTGAACATCTGCAAGGTGGTTTTCTTATATGGACTCTTGGTATTGTTGCGTCGTTTCTGTTATTTGTTACTGAGATCTTTATATATTACAAACCAACATTATTCGAAAAAATGAAGAAAATGCGTCGGTCAAAATCTCGCATTCATGTAGCCAAATAATTGCCATCTCATATTAATTCTATTCTACAAAAGGAGCAAAACTATAAAATAATAAATGCCCTTTTGGATCAAGTATTACTGCAATTTATTTAAGTCAATATTGCATGAATTTAACGTAACTAGAGTTTACCCCCGTCGCAAGCGACGACTGTCTTTTGTGTGTGAATTGAATTTCATTTCAAATTTTAATTCAATTTTTAAATTGAAATATTAAACTAGTTCCATATTTATTTTACATATAACAATAAATAATTTTTCATATAAACTGATTAAAAAAATATATTTCTTTCCAATTTGTTCATTATTTGACAAACTTTTTTCAAAATTTGGGATTTTTTTTTCGATTTGTAAATTAGGTACCAAAGTTAGCCCATATATAAAATTTCAACTTTCTAGCCCAATTTTTACTCTCGGCAAAATCCGCATCCGTGCCCACAAATAAAATTTTTGAATTTTGATTTTATTTTTGTTTAATAATATATTTCATTATTCAGTAATCCAAAATTTGAGTTTTCTCCAAAGTTTCCTATTGGGCCCCCTAATAATCTTAATGCCCCCTTTTCCAATTTTTCAATTTCTAATTTTTTTAAAATGTTTGCACACCGTAATACACATACCAAATTTCAACTTTCTATCATTTACGAATTAAAAGTTATAGAGCAAAAAGTAAAAAGAAAGTTTTAGTTTTTCCAAAAGTACGGGTTTCTACGAAATTCGGGGGAAAATCGAAGGACGCCAACGCGTTGGCGCGGTCTTAGAATTTCTTTCTCTACGAAATAGACGATTGTCAAGAAAATGCGCGGAGCCGTTTTCGAGCTACCATACGAATCGCGTAAACATAAACAAATAAATTTGCACTTGGAACATTATAATATAGGAAGGAAGGATACCCATGTTTTGTATTGTATATAAATAATTGAAGTAAAAATGCTAGTCTATATTCTTCAATAAAAAATTAATAAAAAGATATATTATTGTATTGTTTTATTTGTACAAAATATCAAGTTTAAACTTTTTCAAAACTTCCTTACTTACAGATCTGTAGATTATTTTTACCAATAGATTACGCTACACAAACATCACCGTTTTTGTACGACTCTTTAGAACTGTCAATATTGGCGCGTGTTCGTGTTTAGTGCTGTTTAGTGGTGTTTAGATAATTTTCTTTCCAGTTCTTGAGAAGTATGGGGTGTACTCTCATATTTTATGACGGAAATATTTGTTATTTATAATGTATATACAAGATTTAAAACAAGACTTTTATAATTTACTTATAGGAAAGGTATGTTTATGATATTGCTTCTAAGATTAAACTGACATCTTCACTTAACCTTAAATTAGTGTTGTACTAAATAATGTAAATCTTTGTTTATATTTCAGAGAATTTTAGTTATTGTAAATTATGATATTGATGCTATTTGTGCCTGTAAAATTCTTCAAGCTCTTTTCAAATATGACAATATGCTATATACACTTGTTCCCGTAATGGTATGTTTCACTTTTTATTTGATTTACATTTTTAAGAATAATCTTAAATAACATTAATATTTTACGTTTTTCTTGTAGGGAATAAGTGATTTAAAGAAAGCATATATTGACAATCACGATGAAGTAAAGTTAGTTGTTCTTATTAATTGTGGTGGTTCTGTTGATGTTGTTGATCTTCTTGATTTGCCAGAAGATGTTACTGTTTTTATTTTAGATTCTCATAGACCAACTGATGTTTGTAATGTATACAGCAGTACACAAGTTCGTATTCTTGGAGAGGTAGATAATACCGTACCGGCATTTGATGATATTTTTAGAGAGGATGAGGTATTTATTGATTGAATTAATGTTTTTAATGTTATGATTTTAAGGTTAGGTTAATTAAATCCGATGTGTTTTAAAATATGGATGGTTTAAAAGTTTGTAAATTATTGTAGTCAGATGGAGATGATATTGAAAATGACGAAGATACAGAATCAACGGAAGGGGAATCACATGGAGAACGTCTACAGAGGCGTGGTGAAGAGTCTATTTTACGCAGAAGAGAAAAAAGAAATTGGGAGGAAAAAAGAAATGAAATAATGTTCAAGTATTCAGAGTTTAGCTATTATGGACGATCTGTAAGTGATTAATCTCGCAAATGAGGAATACTATACTTGAGTTCGGTCTCACAATGCAGCGGACTACGAATTGTTTCACATTTAACCCAATTTAACCACTTTTTCGTGAGATGAACCTTCTACTTTAATGTTTGTAATAAGAACACTTCTGCTTTATTTTCTATACTGTACTGTCAGCACTGTATATCGGTATCGTTTTCCAATCTCACATTTCATTTACAATGAAGTTATAAACACAAACGACAACCCTTGGCATTGCTCACGTTATGTACAAATAATATGCATGTATTCCATTATGGTTCAAATTTATGCGTCACCAAGTAGATCGCAGTGCGGTACATTAATATCCAGACGTATGAACCATACAGTGTTGTATTAATAAATATTAAAATAGAAGCTGCCTCTCATGATAAAGTGTGCTAATGCGACTACAACTGATAACGTCACAAGAAACCGGTTGCAGTGTGGGATGCTCTTATTCCGTTTTATAATTATTTTTTTATTTTATTGCAGAGTGCAATGGTTCTTTTCGATTTGGCCTGGAAGTTATCGAAAGATTCGGTGGAATTACTTTGGTGGGCTATTATTGGAGCTACGGAGCAATTAGTATTATATAAAATCGAAACTTCACAATATACACTAGACAGTGGTCAATTACAGTCACATGCAGCTAGATTAGCACATAGAGCTAATGATCAACAGGTTACTAAAAGTTTCAATATCTAATTTAATATCTAGAATATTGAATTTCTAATAGGAAAATTATTTTACAGCTTCAAACATCAATGAAAATTTCATTTGAAAGAGATCTTAGACTGGCACTTTATCGGCACTGGAGCGTTGAATCATCACTGCGTCACTCAATGTACACAGCCTGCAAACTGCAATTATGGACATTACGTGGAGAAAAAAAACTACAGGAATTATTGGCAGAGATGGGGTAAAATTTACTAAAAAACAGCAATTGCAGTATTACATATGTTTTATTTATTTTTGGGTCTAATTTCCAATATTAATATTTAGATTGCCACTTGTGCAAGCACGTCAAACGTTTTCATCAATGGACCTAACTTTACGTAAAGAATTTCATTCAATGATAGAAAAGTTAGCAGAAAAATATGGATTGGATGATGTAGTATACGCTTCCTTTGTCATGCAGTATGGTTACAGAAGCAAATACTGCGCAGCGGACGTGGTGTATTCCATGTTGTCTATGTTAGACGCTACGGTACGCTCTTAATCTGGGAGTGTAGGCTCAAATGTTAAACATTACCGTTCTAGAATACGAATTTAATTTTAGGGTAAAGACAAATCTCCGGAAAATTGCTTTTTAACTGCGATGGATTGTTTATCTAGAAGTCAACGTGGAATACTCGACACAGGAATTGAACATGCCAAGAAAATGCTCTCTGTCGTGTATCGGACTATTCAGAGCACACTAGAACAACGCAAGGTTTTATCTGCCGGACCATTCCTACATCTAATTATTGAAGAGGTAAATCTGCACATTGTTTGAATTTTTATATAAATGGGCTTGTGTCCTCATTTTTTAGTGGTCGATTTTTCAATTGTTGATTGAAATTGATGTTAATAAATGAAATGGTCGGCCATATTTGTATGACGTGAAATGCGTTTTAACCTCAGTTATTTGTTGAGTAGGTCAGTGCTGTGGTAATGTTTTGTAGCTGTTGGTAGTCGAAATAATCAAGTCAAGTCAAAGAATAATAAGTTTTTATTTTATTTAACCCTGCTAAGGCAGACATAATATTGGAATGTTAGTGTTCCTTGAATTAGCTGTAAATAATATTTGATATTTTGATATATAAATACATATAGCAGAGATTTATGAGCTGTAAGGTTGGCAGCGATTGTGATGTCACATGCATTTGGAATGTGTACAACGTTAAATCCTTTAATAATTAAAAAGACAAAATTACTTTTTTAATTACTAATATATCCTTACATATAATGAGTTAATAAAAAATAATTCAACATTTGAGGTTCTAGTAACCCAATTTATCAATATATAATACACTTTTATAGAAATTAAGACATAGGACACAAGCCCATTGTTGTACGAGGATTGTAAATACAGCGTGCAACTTACTGATTTTTTTTTTCTTTTAGCAAAATCCCCATTTCTCCAGTGCTTATGGTCTTAGCATGTTGGCGCAGTTTGCATTGCGAGGTTATGTCGCTATTTCGCGAAGTAAAAGAGCTTTGTCATTGCCTTTAGTTGCTTGCGCTCCGTTGGGTGTTCCTTTGCCAGATGCACACACAGATATACTAACTTCTCAACCCGGGGCATCTCAGGGACTTAGTTCGCAACAAATGGAGTTAAGCGGAATGTGTATTATGGTTGGAATTCCCCCTGTATGTGAGGATTCACCAAAGAAGTAAGTTATCCACCGTTTATAGGTTAATTTTCTAGCGAAATCTTTACTGACCGTTTCTTTTTGTTTTCAGTTTCTTCGGAAAAGCGTTTGAACAAGCAGCACTTAAATCACAGGCTACAGTGTTTTTAGATTATTTTGATTCGTCAATTATTAAAATAAAATATTCAGATCGGACACGATTCTTGGATGCACTCACAGTGCTTTTAAGCTAATTTAATTACTTAAGTTTGTACCTAAAAATCACGTAAGCTTTAAGTATTAAAATAATATCGAATTTTATTTTTAAACTTATTTAAGTAAGTATTTTAATAATTTGTTAGCTGTTTGTGTTTTAATTCATTATTATTTAATTTGTACATAAAATGGCAGTGCCTTAATTAAACAACTTTTCTACTAAATCGTTTTTTGTTTCATTCAACGGGCTTGTGTCCTATGTCTTAATTTCTATAAAAGTGTACTATATATTGATAAAGTGGGTTACTAGAACCTCAAATGTTCAATTATTTTTTAAGAACTCCTTATATTTCAGGAGATATTAACAATTAAAAAAGTCATTTTGTCTCTTTAATTATTAAAGGGATTCAACGTTGTAGACATTCCAAGTGCATGTGACATCACATTCCTTGTGTAAGGTTACCAACCTTACAGCTCTTAAATCTCTACTATATGTATTTATATATCAAATATTATTTACATCTATTTCAAGGAACAATAAAATTTCAATATGATGGCTGTCGTAACAGACTTAAATAAAATAAAAACTTATTATTCTTTGATTCGAGTTGATTATTTGACTACCAACAGCTACAGAACATTACTACAGCACTGACCTACTCAACAATAAAAAATAAAATAGACACGCCAATACACATTTATTAACATCAATTTCAATCAACAATTGAAAAATCGATCACTAAAAAATGAGGACACAAACCCATTAATAATTTTTTTTAAATATGCATAAAGAATACTAAGCAGTTGAATAAAAAGTGCTAATCAGAGATAATAGTAATAATCTTTTTTTAATAATTGATAATATTGATGACACACTAGAGCATTAGGTTTATGCTGAGTGTTGTATATTCGGAATGGATTCCTGAACTAGAATTTTATTTTCTGGGTTTGGTTGTTCTCAAGTTAATTTAAATATGTACATAGATAATCATAAAATTATCAAGAATACATATGTACACATATATAAGGTCATGATACCACAAAAACTGCCAACATAGTAGCAGGTCGTCGGTGACTCAGCATTCGCAATAAGTCGACGTTAAATAAAAATATACATACAAGGTTTGTTAATAAAAATGGCTCTTCAAATTTCGCGTCGCGTTCAAACAGTGCGTGGCCCACCGTGGGTTCTTGCCAGAAGGTCGTATGGTCAATAATGAATATTACCTTTAAGTTCCACTAAACACTGAAAAGACCCATGAAGGACGGAGATTTGTCAAGATTGAGGAGATAAATACCGCCGAAGTGTTTGGTGGATTGGAAAAAGCGCTGGTACAAATGTATTATTTTTGAGGGGAATTACTTTTAACTGGGTAAAATATATATTAATGAATAAATAAATATTTTTCGAAAGTAAAATAGTCACCTTTCTAGCGTACAGACCTAATACCATGAAATAAAGACCCCTAACAAATATGCAACTATTTTATCACTTCAGTATGCAAGTATACAATTTACAATGTTACAATTGGCTTTTAGTTTGGTCTTTTGAGTCTATATAATATTTCTTATAAGGCTTATCTTAACAAAACTTACTATATATAATATAATTTGTAGCAGTTACGCTTTTACATTCCAATAACGGAACATAATCCGTTAAATTATTTATCCATTGTTTAAACATTTGTTAAATATAATTTTTATTCTCTTGAAACAATAAAATATTTATGTATTTGTAGAAAAAATATAAACGCAAATTATAAACAAATTTTAAATCAATATTTTTATTGATAACTATTTAGCGTTTATTCAATCGTGACCGATATCAAGCCTGGGTAATAGATTTTGGTACACTCAATTAGGTTTTCACTTAAAGAAAAAATAATAGCTTTCATTTCAGTAACGGTGAGTAACATTATTTAATGAAATATATTTTAGTTTCAGTTTTCCAGTTCTGTGTTTGGTGCACTTTTAGATACAAAATCTCGGGTAATTTTTTATCAATTAATTTGATAACATCCTGCTGCAACATAAAGAGAGCAACATTAAGTAATTTGAAAATGTTATTAAACATTTAAAAAAATAATAAACAAATTACTCTGACATTTACAGTATTGTAACTTATTGGGTGTCCAGTATTAACGTACTGGATCTAGTGCAACAGTTTTGCTGTAATTTAGTGACAAAGTTTTATAACTTTTATTAAACTGATCTCATTGACAAGAAAACGACCATCTGTAGTTTAAATTTGGTCTTAATTTTGGTATAGTTAAACGATTATATACATCTCGTCGTTGTTTGTATTTATTTTGAATAAGCATTTAAAGAAGTCACAGGAAGACTGCTTGCAATCTCTGCGAAATTTTGATGGTTCCAAATTATTGTTTGTAACCACAAGCCTTATCTGTATTTTAAGAAAAAGAACAGTAATAAAGTATTATGCTCTTGACTGAAAACTATTGTACTCGTTAAATGAAAATTAATTGCTTTTTTTTAATGTTATGCAAACTAAATTAAAAATGTTGGTCTTATCAGAAAAATGGTTGATTGCTATGCCGTTATATCTATAACTGTTCAACTATTTATGCTCAAATATATAAGTTGACAGAGAAATGATTATTTTTCAGTGTTTAAGATAATAGTTGATGCCAAGGTAATATTAGCCAGTATTTTTATTGAAAATGATTAAATGTTATATGGATATAAAAGACACTAATATTAGTATTGGCCTGAAATATCCGGGTCTGCAATATAAATGACATAAATGTAATTGCATTACATTTTAACATTTAAAATTTTCAGATTCGAAAATGATTATGCGATTTTCTTCTCTGTGGGTCATCTTTGGTTCTTTATCGATTTGGGTAAATGTATTTCTTAATTTATCTTAAATTGAAGTTCAATTTATCTTAAATTGCACATATGTTTGTAAAACATTCAGGTACACGCCAGGACGCCATCCAAGAATGTCCCATATGATTCTGATCTAACCTTGCAAGATCTCATTCGCCAAGGACCACAGCGAGTAAGTAATTCTTCTTCGGTATAAAAGGTCGATATTTGGATGTATTCTATTCAATAATTTCAAGGTTCCTGGGGACTTGACTGCTTCTATAGCACTTGAAGATAAATTCTTGGGTAGACCAATTTCAAAATCGGACCAGAATGCTTTGGACTCCCCCCACGAAGAGAATAACTACGACTCTGATCCAGAGCACGGTGGAACTGCAGTGTACACTGAATATACATCTGACAACCGGAAGTTGGAGAAGGTAATGGCAAGGAGAGCTGACCAGTACTATTCGCCACCAACAGTTAATAGTGGTCAGTCACAAATGGAAATGGCACTGGAAGAACTGAAGAAAATGAAGCCGGCACAATATCAAGAGACGGTTCGTGAAATAATGGCTGACCTAGGAAACGAGGTCTTGGACATTTTGATGGCGTATGTTAAGAGAGCTGTACAGGATGAGGTGAAAATCCAGGTAAACTGTAAATGAAATGTTCCCCAAGTGTGTTCTTTGCATTCATTACGAACTCCAGACGACTTCGAGTTCGTTTTCATTTCTATTTAGTTGAAGTAACAGTGAATTGTATTTAAAACAATGTGGTTGACTGAGGTGGAATGATTTTCAAATGGTGATCTTTTTTAGGCTGCAGCATTCATCCAGGCAGCGGGTCTAAATCGAGCAGTACCTTCTCAGGGTTATCCGTATGCGGCGATGTCCGGTACTGCTTATAACCCCTACGCTCAAGGAATGCAGAGTCCTAAACCACAGCAACCTATATATCAGAATTATGCGTACAGGCCTGCACAAGCCACTCCTTTAAATGATTACTGATAGAATCTCTAATATTAGCTCAAAATTAAAATACATTGTTTATTCAAATAAAATCTTCAATAATTTAATATGTAAATTTTGTTCAATATATTTTTTTAATTGAATTTACTTCTAAACTGCATAGATATAATGCAAATATTTATCTACATTGTGACGTCCAGAGATGTGCATTTTTCAAATACATACGAGTATACTAAAAATGCAAATACAAAATGCAAAATACGGATTTTCTATTTTGTATTTAAATACCTTTTAATATATAGCATATAGCATTTTATATTTTATTTGAAAACTTTTACAAACCGATTTTCTATTTGGAAAATGCAAAATGCTTTTCTTACTTCATAGTGTTAATCCGTAAACATCACTTTCTTTTTCTTATATTATAATGTTCCAAGTGTATGTTTATTTGTTTATATATATACATATATATAGGCAATTCATATGGTGGATCGAAAATGGCTCCATGCTCATTTTTAAAATATCCTATTCCGTATAGAAAAAAATTGCGTCCTCGAATTTTTACCTGAATTTCCTGGTCATTTATAATTTTGGAAAAACTGAAAAAAACAATGGGTACTTTTTGCTGTATAACTGGTAATGCGGAGAAGATAAAAAGTTGAAATTTAGATATATATTACGGAGTTCAATGCTAACACTTTTTGACAATAAAAAATTCAATCAATTCGGCTGAGAAAATTAGGGGGCCCGGTCGGAACTTAGGAGAAAGTTCATATTTGGGATTGTACAATAATTGAGTATATTATTAATAAAAAAAAAATCAAAATTACAATATTTTATTATCTTATTTGGGGGCACGGGGTTTTTTTCCTAGTTTTTGAAACTAATTTGCAACTCGATAATTTTGTTTCCAAATTAAAAAGTATTAAAATCCGTGACATAAATAACATTATTATCATTAGGGTGATATATTGTTATTTCACGTAGATAATAAAGAAAGTATAACATTTATATTAGTAACATAGAAAGTATTCTGTTTTCTCAAAAGCATTTTTAAAATACTTATTTTGCATTTTGTATTTAAATACTTTTGAAAAGCATTTGTGCACATCTCTGAGTGATGTCAAAATTTAAATATGTTCTTTTTGATATGTGATTAGGAAGATAGCGAGCAATAAGTAAATCATCTATATTTCACAAAATCATAAGATCGAATCAAACTACTGAATTCACTGCTAACTCAAGTTTGTTCATTGAGTTTAATACGAACTCCAGTTCTATTTCATAGAAGTCACCACGAATTCTTTTTCAAATAATACGATTCACTGTATATGACTTGCAATATTCATTTTTAGAGAAATCTACTACATCAGGGATGAGTAATTTATCTTACAACGGAAAAACGGATTAAAATATGAATATTAGGGGGAAAACACAAATTGTCTCTTTATTAACAAAACGAGCATAATGAAAATGTTACAAAAATGGCGCACTTCTATTTTAGTATATTTTAAAAGAGAAACTCCGCGTGCCCGAAACAGTGAGCCGGACCGCACGTTGCCCATATTTGTACTACACTGTTCATATACTGTATTCGAATACAGTTTAGATATGCTTGTAGAACAAGGAAATCGAATATTTCATTAAAAAAATATATATACGAGTATAATGAAGTTGATATGTTTTTTTTACTGGTTTGTGAGAAGTGGATCGAATGATCCACTTCCTCTAACGTTTTATTATTTAATACGAAATAAATTACAATTCAAATTTATTAGGACACCTATTGCACTAAAGCGTTAAGATTGACAATGGCCTTGAGAACACTTTTATTAGTCCTTTTTTAATTTTCCATTGAAATAAATTTTAATATATTAATTAGCGTTTTTATTTTTTGAAACATCCAAAAGTTGACGGAATTATAGCTACACTAGAGTTTACACCCGTCACAAGCGACGACGGTTTTTTGTGTGTGAATTGAATTTCATTTCAAATTTTAATTCCATTTTTAAATTGAAATATCTAAATCGATCTATAATTTTACATATAACAAAAAATAATTTTTCATATAAACTGACTAAAAAAATATAACAATATACCAAAAATATAACAAAATATAAAATATTTTGAATTTAATCGTTAGTTGACCAATTTTTTTTTTGATTTGTAAATTAGGTATCAAAGTTAGCCCATATACAAAATTTCAACTTTCTAGCTCAATTTTTATCCTCGGCAAAAACCGCCCCCGTGCCACCAAATAAAAAACATTAACACTTTATTATTAAGACTTTAATTAACATTTTATTATTAAGTAATCCAAAATTTGAGTTTCCTCCAATGTTTCCTACCGGGCCCCCTAATTTTCTCAACGCCCCTTTTCCAATTTTTCAATTTCTAATTTTCAAAAAATGTTAGCATTAATCACCGTAATACATATCCAAAATTTCAACTTTCTATCTTTTACGGACTAAAACTTATAAAGCAAAAAGTACAAATTTTTTTTTAGTTTTTCCAAAATTACGCTTTTCCAGGAAATTCAGGGAAAAATCCGAGAACACTAAAAGTATTAGAATTCTTTTTCTCTTTGAAATAGGAAATTTTCACAAACTTCTCTGGAGCCGTTTTCGAGCCACCATACAAATCGCGTAAACATATAAACTTTCACTTGGAACATTATAATATAGGATCAAATTTGAATTTCAGTTCAACATGCCGCATGTTTTGCATAATACGTCATAGAAAAAATAAGTAATCGAGGTTATTATTCTTTTTCATAGGCTTCGTAATATTATTATTAATTGTTTATTGTTCGCCTTTCGGCTTTACAATCTACATTCTTAATACATTTCATTTACTTCAACTTACAATTAAATTTACATTATTCTAGACCTTCTTATTTCCAAAAGTACTTTCTGCTTCTTCTTCTCTTGACCCTCTTCCTTCATTTTCCCTAGTCTTCCTTCTGTACTGGTCTATTCCCTAGTCTATTTTTCTGGGCTGAAGTTTAACTGTTTCCTCGCTACTTCCTTCTTTCTCCTGCTTCCCATCACTGCCTCTTTTAGTACTTCCTTTCTCTTCCTGTTCCTTGTGCAACCCAGCCACCAGCTTATTTATTCTCCTGTTTTTTCTTTCCTTCTTACTATTTTCGCCATCCACCTCTTTCCTTCACTGCCTCCCTTTAATAGCTGGCCAATATTCCTTTCGCTCGCTACTTTTTGCTTACACTCAAACTTGATGTGCTCCAGTGTTTCGTCCTCCGCTCCGCACACTCTACACTTTCTTTCCTCCCTACTTTCCCAGTATCTGTTTCCATTTTCCTCATTTCCCAATCTAAACCTTGCTGTTCGTAATATATTAGTTGATGCGATACACAACCGAGCTGTTAAAAGTAAATGACGTATCACACACACACACTCGTACGCGTCTGTGATGCATAAAAGGGAAGGCATGTCGCCGGATGTGACGTACCATGAATTTTCAATAACGTTGAATCCTTTTAGTAATTGGCTTGTGAACTCATATATTGGGGATTGATTTTTTAATTGTTGATTGAAATTGATGTTCATAAATGTTTATTGGCTTTTTCATTTTATTAAATACCTAAATGTGGACGGAGATATAGAAATTAAAAATTTGAATTGTAGTTTTAGCGCTATAGATGTTGGCCATATTTATGACGTAACATGTCGCACTATCAAGGGATAGGTCAGTTATTTGTTATGTCTATAGGAGTTCTGTGTTGAGTATACTATATCTTTTACGCTCTGTTGTATAAAAGCGATGGTTACATACTGCACATGACATTACATGTATTGGAATTTTCTGTAATGTTAAATCCCTTTAATAATTAAAGTGAAAAAATGACTTATTTTAATTGTTAATATCTCCTAACATATAACGAGTTATTAAAAAATGATTGGACATTTGAGATAGACAACTTTATCAATATGTAGTAGTTTTATAGATATTGACACATGGTACACAAGCCGATATTTCATTCTGTGTCATTAATGCGGTCATTAAAATGCAAATCAATTTGCCATTAGTGCAAATCGCCGTAAATAAGCATAATCCTTCTTCATAAATGTTAAACTCCATGAGTTATTATTATTATCTAAACTAATAATCAATAAAATATTGACTTTTTTATTGACTTGAGTTTACTGATGAAGTTGTCTATCAGATGTCAAATTAATATTAAATGTTAGCTTAGCAGTTAAAATTAAATGGACAAACTGCATCTTGGATAATTCATCTAGTGACGTCATTCTTTAAGTACTTGTGCCACAGAAAACATCCTGATAATGGGCTTGTGTCCTATGTCTTAATTTCTATAAAAGTGCACTATATATTGATAAAGTGGGTTACTAGAACCTCAAATGTTCAATTATTTTTTAATAATTTTTTATATGTTAGGAGATATTAACAATTAAAAAAGTCATTTTGTCTTTTTAATTATTAAAGGGATTCAACGTACCTCCAAATACAACGTACAACATTCCAAATATATACGACCTCACAACCGCTATGTTGTTTCTCTTTTATACAACAGAGCGTAAAAAAGTGGTCGATTTTTCAATTGTTGATTGAAATTGATGTTAATAATGTCTATTGGCGTGTCTATTTTATTAAATATCTAAATGTTGACGGAGATATAGCAATTAAAAGTTTGAATTGTAGTTTTAAGGCTAGAAATGGTCGGCCATATTTGTATGACGTGAAATGCATATTAACGTCAGTTATTTGTTGAGTAGGTCAGTACTGTGGTAATGTTCTGTAGCTGTTGGTAGTCGAAATAATCAAGTCAAGTCAAAGAATAATAAGTTTTTATTTTATTTAACCCTGCCAAGGCAGACATAATATTGAAATTTGATTGTTCCTTGAAATAGCTGTAAATAATATTTGATATTTTGATATATAAATACATATAGCAAAGATTTATGAGCTGTAAGGTTGGCAAGGATTGTGATGTCACATGCACTTGGAATATGTACAACGTTGAATCACTTTAATAGTTCAAGAGACAATATGACTTTTTTAATGGTTAATATCTCCTGAAATATAAGGAGTTATTAAAAAATAATTGAACATTTGAGGTTCTAGTAACCAACTTTGTTAATATATAGTACACTTTTATAGAAATTAAGACATAGAACACAAGCCCATTTCAATGCAGGTAAATTGTCTAATACTGCTGGAATGCGAAGATATCTCTGGACCATCGATATATATATATCACATAATCATTACCGTTAATATTGCCGGACGTTCGGTTAAACCTGCGTCCTACGCACCAAGAGGCATCGAGACGCAATGTCATGGACCGAATGAACACGCACGGCACATGGCCGGGTCACCAACGTTCGAATCATCTCCGTCGTTTGACACTTGAGAATTTCAACATAATGCTAATTAAACAATAATATCATATAAATTGATTAATTATTTTAATTAATTATAAAAAATGTTATTTGAATACTGGCTTAACAGAAGAACGGTAAACTTTGAATTGCAGGGCCGCACTAAACTATGCGTAGTCCAGGCCAAATTTTCAAACTTAGTAATGTCAACATTTAGCGATGATGATTGGGTCTTTCGTTATTTTCTCAGTAAAAATTTTGGAGTCACTTTGCCATCATATTGAAGATGCGCATGATTTTTTTGTCATGAAAGAGTTCATTTCATATCAGTCGTTCATATGAAATGTCTATTTTTTCGACTACAAATGGCGGAACCACTCCACCTGTCGGAATACAAATGAAGATAAAGTTGATGCGAACTATAATTGAAGTGACACAGTGATAGAAACGGCACAGAAAGCCACATTTCATCAAATTGTTTACTGGGTTGATTTCAAAGCTTTACTTTTTCTACCGGACAATAAGAAAGTGTGTCCAAAATGTGTACAAGAGAGAAAGGTATATGTTCCTATTTGTTGTCTATGCGCATGCGTCGAAAGTAACAGCTGTCAAGTCAGAGCTGTTTAGATATAATACGTGGCATTTGTTAAATATGACATTATATTGATGTAGAATAATGTAGATATGTATAAATATAAATAAACTATACGTATATAAATATAAGTAAAAACGTAAGTTCTTTTTACTCCTAATATCAACTGTTTTCGCCGTTATCCCTACAGGGCCTACATGAGTATATGTTTTCACTGAACGGTCACTGTTTTACCGACAAACGAGCTTTGTACAAACCAAAGAAATATAATTTCTTTACATATATTTTATTTATTATATCTTAATAGAATCTAGACAGCTGTCACTTTCGACGCATGCGCATAGAGAAGAAATAGGTGCATATACCTTTCTCTCTCGCACACATTTTGGACATACTTTTAATCTATAGGAAATATAGGCTATTCACACTTCACATATACATATGCTCTAAGGGCATGACTAAAAAAAAATAACCGAGAAAATGTGCTCAAATACAGAGTCGGCTTTACTTACGGTGCAGGGTCTTAAGGGGCGCTCGCAACACCTCTAAAGAGCATGTGTCCTTTCCGGCATCGGTGCAAAAATAAGTTTGTCTGAATTCCGTAATGAGTCCGCTTTCAGGGAGTTTCTTAATTTCGCGAAAACTGTAGCGGAAGAAGTCTAGACAATAGCAGATTTTTATACACCTACCTCCTCTCGCGCTCATAGAAGTTTTTTAATTATGAGGCGGAGGATGAACCGATAACGACGCGAAAACACATTTTAAAGTAAATTTTTACTACTACCTATTAGATACCACGATTACTAAGTTCAGCGAACGGTTCGAACTTTTGAACCAAAATAATAAAACCCTTCAACATTTTTTCAAAAATTGAAGATTTTTGGCATTAATGGCAAATTGGCAAAATTGAACTCTTTTAGACACAGATTTGGACTTAGATAAAAGAGCACATTGTTCTAATTTAGAAAATAAACCGTGACATGCTGTCTCTTCAGATGTGAATAAGTTCGAGCTCTTTAATGAAATCGAATTATTGCCGATGTTTATTGATGATTCCACATTGATGGTTGAATATTTTAAATGATTTGTTTATGAATAAATTAATTTCAGTGTTCCCAAATCTGTCCACGGCACTATAGCACACACCGACAGATTTTTTCTAAACTAAAAATAATTAAAAACTATCTTAGATCAATATTGTCCTAAAGTTGATTGACAGATTTATCGTTAATAACTATCAAAATTGAAGTCAGTGACATCGTTAAAGATTTTGCTAATGAAAATCACGAAAAGTAACTTTTTTGTAAATATTTTTGTATTGTACTACGGGCGTCCTGTAATGTAATTAGTTGTGCTTTTTTATTCTTGTATCCCCTTCCTTCCTAAAAAATACTTTTTACTCGTGTTCACCTAAATTGCACTATTTGCACCAGAATTTCCGTTCGCTGATGAAAATATAACTGTATGTATTCCATTTTGACCGCGCGCCTACTAGAGGGCGCTAGGGTATTGATTGCACACGGGCGCTACATGGGCTAGGGCCGTAGCAAAATAACTATACAAAATGATTCGTGGTTAGACTAAATTTATCTCGAGTCGAAAACGGTCAATCGACTTCAAGAATGGGCTTGTGTCCTATGTCTAAATTTCTATAAAAGTGTACTATATATTGATAAAGTGGGTTACTAGAACCTCAAATGTTCAATTATGTTTTAATAACTCCTTATAAAAAGTCATTTTGTCTATTTAATTATTAAAGAGATTCAACGTTGTACACATTCCAAATGCATGTAACATCACAACTGCTGCCAACCGTACAGCTCATAAATCTCTGCTATATGTATTTATATATCAAATATTATTTACAGCTATTTCAAGGAACAATAAAATTTCAATATTATATCTGTCTCAGCAGCATTTAGATATTTAATAAAATAGACACGCCAATACACATTAATTAACATCAATTTCAATCAACAATTGAAAAATTGACCACTAAAAAATGAGGACACAAGCCCATTCAGGACAATTAGATAATGATATCGTTATAAATAAAAATTCAGCTTGCGTATGTTTTTGCTCGCAAAACTTAAACAGTAATCGGTGGATTGATTGACTTTGAACGATTTTGACACAGCGAATACGAATCCACGAGTGCTTTTGACAATCGAATTCATTTCTTTCGTTTCTTTCCAGTTGATCGTTGTCTGCTTTTGTATGTGTGCCATTTTCATATTAGACTGAGCCACAGCTCAGTTACATTTTATAATTCTACAATTTATAATATTTTACCGATGGGGTAAATTGATATATTATTTACGAAAAAACGAAAATGGTACATAAATGTTATCTAAATCTATGCTCGGGTTAAAAGGGGTAGTGAGCAGCCTTTCGCTAAATTATCGTCTATCTCATTTGCACCTATGAAATATGAACACAAAAAAATTATCTTAAAAGAAATTGAAAATTAAATTTGATACAGTTTCAATAATTCGGCCCTGCACTTTGTTTGTTTAAACTTTGTGTATTTGGAAGATCAAATGACCGTAAATCAATTTGA
Source organism: Panorpa germanica (assembly GCA_963678705.1). NCBI lineage: Eukaryota > Metazoa > Arthropoda > Insecta > Mecoptera > Panorpidae > Panorpa > Panorpa germanica. The sequence continues at coordinate 14,623,161 of OY783206.1, forward strand.
TTGCTAAAACGGTCACAAGGTTTAGATGTAATAAAGTAAAACAATGTAGGCTAGCCGTGTAGAATAGCCGTGGGCAGCGACCCGTGGCCTGCGGTCTAGACACGAGGTATATGGGCAGCTTTTTCGTTTAAACTGGTTACTTAATTGATTCCTATGATTAGATTAATCTCAAATACGGTTTTTTAATATATGCAACACTTTTCTAATAGGTATATTGAACTTTATTTAAAATTCGTCACCAAACCAGCTGCAATAACGGAATGTTTGATATAGTATAAAAAGAAGAAAAGTTGAAAAGAAATGATCAGTCTATTTTCGTCTTTCTACAAGAAAGACAAATCATGATACCCCGGGGAAGTGCAATATTGTTACTGTTAGTGATTTTGCTGCAAACTATTACTTCATCAGTCTCTGCAGCAGAAGAAGATGACAATGTGGGAAAGTTTCGTCAATTGCGCGGATTACTAGACAATGGACAATGGAGCGATTCTGATCTGTCTCTATTGCATAGGGAGCTGTCTTTCTACAGGAGAAAAGATGAAGGTCGTGTCAAATATTGGGATATTGGACACAACAGTCATGGAGACAACACCGCAGATACATCGAAGACGAAATATATTATAACTCATGTGAAGGGAAAAATAAAAAATGAAGTTGAAAGAATCAAAGACATTAAAGATACATTAAACTATTTCATAGATAAATATGTTTTTAAGTTAAATATATCGTCTACAGCATTCCCACCAACCGAACCAACAGAACCAACCGAACCTACTGAACCTACAGACCCCACCGAGCCACCAACGAAACCTACTAAACCTACAAGACCAACCTGGCCAACTAGGCCTACAAGACCTACCTGGCCAACTAGACCTACAAGGCCTACCAAACCTACAAGACCTACCAAACCAACAAGGCCGACTAAACCTACAAGACCAACTAAACCTACAAGGCCAACTAAACCTACAAGGCCTACCAAACCTACAAGGCCAACTAAACCAACAAGGCCTACTAGACCAACAAAACCAACTAGACCAACTAAGCATACAAAGCCAACGAGGCATCCAACACATCCAACACGTCCTACAGATCCAACAGAACCTACAGATCCAACAGATCCAACAGAACCAACTAGACCCACGCGACCAACCAGGCCGAGTAAACCGACTAGGCCAAGTAAACCAACTAGGCCGTCGAAACCGACAAAGCCTACAGATCCAACAGAACCAACAGAACCAACAAGACCTACTCGTCCAACACGGCCCAGTAAACCAACTAGGCCGTCAAAACCGACAAAGCCTACAGATGAACCTACAGATCCAACAGAACCAACAAGACCTACTCGTCCAACACGGCCCAGTAAACCAACTAGGCCGTCAAAACCGACAAAGCCTACAGATGAACCTACAGATCCAACAGAACCAACAAGACCTACTCGTCCAACACGGCCCAGTAAACCAACTAGGCCGTCAAAACCGACAAAGCCTACAGATGAACCTACAGATCCAACAGAACCTACAGAACCAACAAGACCTACTCGGCCAACTAGGCCGTCGAAACCGACAAAGCCTACAGATCCAGAAGAACCTACAGATCCAACAGAACCAACAAGGCCTACTCGTCCAACTAGGCCGTCGAAACCGACAAAGCCTACCGATCCAGAAGAACCTACAGATCCAACAGAACCAACAAAGCCTACTCGTCCTACTCGGCCAAGTAAACCAACTAGACCGTCGAAACCGACAAACACTACAGATCCTACAGAACCCCAAGTACCAACCAAACCTACTCGGCCAACTAAACCTTCAGCACTAGCTGCAACGGAACCAACTAAAATAAAATTCATAATAGATCCACTTGATGAAGATGATTTTGATTCCGTTCAAGAACCGCCAAGTGTAGACGACGAATATTCGGAATTAGAGCCCGAGGAAGAATATGTACCAGAAAATGAAGAAGAGGATGCGCCGGAAAATGAAGAAGAGGATGCGCCAGAAAATGAAGAAGAGGATGCGCCGGAAACTGAGGAAGATTATCCACCAGATCAGGAATATATATATAAGAAGAAATCACAACCTGTTGAATATGTGTATATAGACTACTATGACGATGAAAAAACTGGGCGAGCTATGAGGAAAATTCATCCCAAAATGGCAATCAGAAGAAAGATTTAAAAAATGAAATAATCGTTAAACTGAAGGAGTCGTAGCGACGACTGGAAATGGGAAATTTAGAAAATAATCTATTTATTTATACTAATTTTAATATTTAAATAAACAATTACTATTTATTTTGTTACCTAGTCGATATTTATTTATGACATTAACTTATCACATGTTGAAATTGTTGAAATGAAATTGTCTCTAAATAAATGTTTAGTATGTCAAATATGTTGCATTTTATGGAAACTAAAATTTATTCAGAATTGGTTATTCTACATTTTTAAGATGTGTTGCTAAGCTATGTTTCTAATATAGCGCTGAAGTAACTATTAGATTCATTAGCTTGACACCTAAAAAGACTATAAAATTTGAATTATTTTTTTTTGGAAAAAATAAATAAAACACAATATAAAAAAAAAGATTCTATATGTTACACGAAGGTCTAAAATATTTAATTTTCTATTTCAGACGATGCTACGGTGTCGATCTCTCCCGGAAAACGTGTTCGAGTACTCGTATATTTATGAAGATTGTCTATTGTCTATTTTATTAAATACCTAAATGTTGACGAAGATGTAGCAATTAAAAATTTGAATTGTAGTTTTAGCGCTAGAAATGGTCGGCCGTGAAATGCATTTAATCGTCAGTTATTTGTTGAGTGGGTCAGTGCTGTGGTAATGTTTTGTAGCTGTTGGTAGTTGAAATAATCAAGTCAAGTCAAAGAATAATAAGTTTTTATTTTATTTAACCCTGTTACGGCAGAAATAATATTGGAATTTTATTGTTCCTTGAAATAGCTCTAAATATTTTATTATTTTTTTTATATTTATTTACTTATTTGCCATGACTTTCTTTCGTCATAGCCACCATCAAACATTTTTTATACATCTTTTATAATTTATTATTCAATTTTACTCATTTCTAAATATTTCAATAATTGACCAATTAATTTTGAATCACTTAACAAAAATTTAGTATTAACAGGAAAAGTTTTAATCACATCTAATATATCACTATTCTAGCTGTAAATAATACTTAATATTTTGATATATAAATACATATAGCAGAGATTTATGAGCTGTAAGGTTTTTTACGCTCTGTCGCATAAAAGAGGGAGCCACTAGTGGTTGTGATGTCACATGCATTTGGAATGTGTACAACGTTAAATCCCTTTTTTAATTAAAGAGACAAAATGACTCTTTTAATTCTTAATATCTCTATTATATAAGGAGTTATTAAAAAATAATTGAACATTTGAGTTTCTAGTAACCAAATTTATCCAATATATAGAACAATTTTATAGAAATTAAGACATAGGACACAAGCCCATTAAAAACAATGTAGTGTCTATAAATATGTCCGCATAAGCGTTCGCAGTGCAAAATAGGGCATTTGCCTATTCTTAAATTTTAAATTTAAACTTCATAAAATGCACATTTATACTAGGTATAATAAAATCACAAATTTTTATCTTCCCCTGTCAAACTTTCAGCGGACGCCTATGTTTTCGTATCTGTATTTTAACAGTCGACAGAGATACAATCTACAGACAAATCACTTCCTTAGATTTAAATTAATAAATACATAACAATATAATTTTAGTGAACCATAAATTGAACCTGATGTGCCGTTAGCTCACTCTAGAGGCGGAGACTAGAGACTGGAGCTTGATTTTTTAATGATATGCATTTTACAGTTATCGAATGTCGGTCCAAACTTCCAATGAACATCATAAAAAACTTATATCGGTGAGAAACAAACTCAGTTTGATGTCTTGGAATTTAATTGGATTTTGATTAAAAAATGTGATATTTATAAAGTGCAAAGTATTTATGTATAGTGCGAGTATTATCTTCTTACTTTATAATGTTCCACTGTATATACGAAAAACCCATAACACATCACTCAATAAGTTCGTGGGATAACATATAGATGGCGTCATTATTGACAAATTCACATGAGATTTAGATAGTACCAACCTTTAAGTAACTTCAAAACGATAAAAAAGAGGCATATTTTCGATAATGTTTTTTGACGACATAGTTAACCCTTATGTTAATCACCGACTTTATCGACGTCGCTTAGCAACCGGATACCTGGGTACCCACAAACCTTAACATAGAAAATTTTGTTTATTTTATTAAAAAACAAATATTCTAAACTTTTTTTTCTTTAAATATTAATAGTTAGTGACAATTTAAAAAAAAAAGAAAAAAAAACCATCTAGAATCCACTGTATCGCTCGGCGATGGGAATAATATTCCATAATATTCTGCGTTTTTTGAGATTCGACGATAGTAATACTCGAAGTCAACGTAAAAAAGAAGACAAGGCAGCTCCAATTCGTGATGTGTGGACAATGCTGAATACAAATCTAGCCAAAATATGTACAAACCAACTGCAAACTTGACAATCGATGAACAACTTTATCCATACCGTGGCCGTACTGGATTCACTCAATATATACCGTTGAAACCAGCTAAGTATGGTATAAAGATCTGTTGGATTTGTGATGCGGAAAACGCATATCTTTGCACGGAATTATGTACACTGGTAAAATAGGTAACAGTCGGGAAAAAAATTAGGGTGAAAGAGTAGTGAAAGGATTGGCGGCTCCGTACCGAGGTAGTGGTAGAAATGTCTGCATGGATAACTTCTTTACTACTCTACCCGTTGCTAAACATATGTTATCGTGGAATATTATCATTGTTGGCACGATAAAAAAAAATAAACCATACATCCCTAGTGTTATGGCAGCAAATAAGACACGGGAGCAGTATTCGACAGTTTTTGGATTCCACGAAAAGGTTACCATGTGTTGTTATGTTCCGAAGAAAAGAAAGCTGTCATTCTGTTATCTACAATGCATTCAGATGCATCTGTTAGTGATGATACTAAGCGGGAATCAGAAATTATAAATTTTTATAATAAATATAAAGCTGGTGTTAATACAATGGACCAAATGGTTCAGAGGTACACAAGTCAACGACGATCTTCGAGATGGCGAATGGCAATGTTCTTCAACATGCTAGACATTTCTTCACTAGCATCATATATAATTTATTACGAAAATAATAAAATAATTGCCAAAAAAACGACAGAACGTCGTCAATTTATGCGGAAACTGAGTGAAGAACTGGCATTGCCAATGATTGAATCTCGCACAGCGAGTCCGCAAGTAATGCGCCACTTCTCAACAAAGATTGCCGTTGAAAGTATTTTAGGTCATGCAGGAAACAGCCGAACCAAATCCTGGACCCGTGGTTCCGAAAGATAAAACCGGAAGAAAGAAAGTGACAGGATCTTGCCATGTATGCAATGCCTTACCAATAAAAAGACGACGAAAGACTCGCAAGAGCTGTGACAATTGTCACCAGCCAGTATGTGATGAGCATTCAGTTAATATCGCAAAATGTCTTAAATGTCATAATTAATGTCACTAATGATAAAAAAAACTGTAATATTTATTTATTTTTTAATGGAAATTAGTTGAATTCATTTATAGAAACCATTTCTAATTTATTTCCTATGCTTTCAACTGTGGGTACCCGGTTGCTAATGGGGCGATGGCCAAAGTTTGAACTTATTTAAAAAGAAAATTTGTTTTTAAATAAATTAAATGCACTCACAACTAGCTTGCTTTTAAGTTAAAAATTAACGATCCGAGAGCACAAAATAATATTTTTTTTTTTTCTTGAGTTATTCATACTAATACATCGCGATGGGTACCCGGGTACCCGGTTATTAACATAAGGGTTAATATATAATTATTTCTATAATGGGCTTGTGTCCTATGTCTTAATTTCTATAACAGTGTATTGATAAAGTGGGTTACTAGAACCTCAAATGTCCAATTATTTTTTAATAACTCATTATATGTTGGGAGATATTAACAATTAAAAAAGTCATTTTGTCTCTTTAATTATTAAAGGGATTCAACGTTGTACACATTCCAAGTGCATGTGACATCACAATTCTTGTGTAAGGTTACCAAACTTACAGCTCATAAATCTCTGCTATATGTATTTATATATCAAAATATCAAATATTATTTTCAGCTATTTCAAGGAACAACCAAATTTCAATATTATGTCTGCCTTAGCAGAGTTAAATAAATTAAAAACTTATTATTTTTTGATTTGACTTGATTATTTGACTACCAACAGCTACAGAACATAACCACAGCACTGACCTACTCAACAAATAACTGACGTTAAAATGCATTTCACGTCATACAAATATGGCCGACCATTTCTTGCGCTAAAACTACAATTCGAATTTTTAATTGCTATATCTCCGTCAATATTTATTAACATCAATTTTAATCAACAATTGAAAAATCGACCACTGAAAAATTAGGACACAATCCCATTACTACATGATAAAATGATATTTGAAGAATACTTTGTGAAATTTTCATAAATAAATTTCAATAAATGAGGCATTGACAGCGAATCTCCGCAGATGTCACAAAAAAAAGTCAAAACTCATAACTCATCAGTGGATTTTCTGAAATCGAAAAACGAAAATGATTTCATTAGTTGATAAGTTTCTGCAGGTAACGCTGTTGAGTTTTTCTTTTCTTATTGTTTTTTCAATTTTTTACAGCACTTAAAAGTCAAAATACCGATTTTTCATGAAAAAAATCAGAAACTTTGTTATTTTAAAATACGTTAAAATTAAAAAATTAAAAAAAAATTGACAGCGGTACCTCGGCATTTATGTAAAGAAAATGTGTGCAAAATATCAAAAGAATCGGTCTAGTAGACTTTGAGGTAGGTAGGGCACCGACTCTGAAAAAGCTATGTGTGAGAAACGCATTTAAAAGTTTCAAAGAAAGACGAATCCAGACCAGAGAGGTGAAGACTTAAAACTCTATATCTTCAGCAGTTTTACTCTAATCGACTTCCAATTTTTACACAATAAACTTAATATGTTGTACAATAATATAAATAAATTTAAAAAAATTGAAACCTTAAACACCAGCCCCCCCCCCTGCCCCTTAAACGATGTCTTACAAAATTTCATAACATTCCGAACATTATTTCATGAGATTTTCTGACACAGTGCTTCTAGTGACGCTACCCTTGTAATTTTCAAAACAATGGAAAAATCTGAACTCCGCGTATAATATATATATATATATATATATATATATATATATATATATATATATATATATATATATATATGTATATATATATATATATATATATATATTATATATATATTATATATAATAAATTTTGATAACAATCAAATCCAGAAAATATAGCGCTAGCCCGGAGATCGAACTCTAAAAGATGGTAATCTGGCGTCAAACATATATGCTCATTGTGTCGTATTCTTTCGATTTTATCTAAACTTATCACTGATTTTATTCTATAAATATAACTTTGTTGGACTCAGCCTTCCCCGCATAATCTCTTTAATAATAAATAATCATTCAAATCTATATTTTGTTTTTATTTTATATTATTCATTTGAATAAGTTAAAAAAAATTAAATTCTAGCTACGAATTATTTTTATTTTAACAAAAAAAGAACCACAATTTAAACTTAATAAATGAAGCTGAAACTGGGCCACGACTCCACGAGATAAAGGAGATCGTACAGATGATAATTAACATATTTATTGGGTTCACGGAATAGAAAAAGAAGTTTAAACGCTTGTTTATCATCCGGAACATTAGAAACTGTCAACAACGACGGGTACGGTCTCGGCCACGGCCACGGCCACGGCCACCAAGAGTGAGCGAGTGATTGAGTGTTCTCCTTCAGACCAAGAGAGCACAGAGCACGGCAGATTCAGACAACACTGGCGTTAGGACCTTATCGTATGCAAATCAGAATCTTGTTTTACGCGTAAATTTGCATTTAGAATTATGTTTACAAGTCAATGTCCACTGTCACTAAATATGAATGAATGCTTTGTGATTTAAATGTAATTTACAAAGAACTTGTAAATGCTAATATCATTAGCATATTTAGATTCTATGAAAGACATTAAAAACATTAGAATATTGCGAAGAAAGTTGTAAATAAATGAAGGTTTTTGCCCAATTTTGTCTAATTGTAATAGCAAATGTGTGCCAGTGAAATCGTTGATTTTTTTAATGAGTTTGGCTTACGGTAAGCCACTGCCGATATATGTGTTTTAATTTCTATAAAAGTGTATTGATAAGGGGGGTTACTAGAACCTCAAATGTCCAATTACTTTTTAATAACTCGTTATATGTTAGGAGATATTAACAAATAAAAAAGTATTTTTTGTCTCTTTAATTATTACAGGGATTCAACGTTGTACAACATTCGAAATGTATGTGACCTCACAACCGCTATGTTGCTATCTCTTTTATACAACAGAGCGTAAAAGAGATATATTCTTGACAGAACTCTGACAAGTTTACAGGTTACCAACCTTACAACTTACAAATCTCTGCCATATGTATTTATATATCAAAATATCAAATATTATTTACAGCTATTTCAAGGAACAATCAAATTTCAATATCATGTCTGCCTTAGCTGGGTTAAATAAAATAAAAACTAAAAAATAAAAATTCTTTGACTTGACTTGATTATTTCGACTACCAACAGCTACAAAACATTACCACATCACTGACCTAATTAACAAATAACTGACGTATAACATTTCGACGTATACAATTTCTGACGTATGCCGTGTGTTTTCTCTCACTCGTATACACGTTCGTTCTCTCACTAACAACACAGGTCCAGAGCAGATTCGGGGCAAAGGTTTGCAATCAGTCGCTCCATGTACGAACGCCCTTAGTCTACATGATGCAGTGTATAATAGAGCCTATTCTACGATTTTTTCCAAGCGAGGTAAAAACTTAAATCTGCTCCTCTTTTTGATAACTGCTTTTGGTTATTTTACATGCATTGCTATTATTCATGAATTATATAAAATAATTTCTTAGTGATTTCATAATTTAAGAAAATTAATGCAAACAAAATTCTTATGCTCGAATTGTATGAAATACACTACAATTAAAACTTGAATTTTCCGCCCATTGAAGCTGGCGCCCGGTATATGGTGAGGACTCTCTAAGCTTGCAAGACCTGGCGTTCATAAAGAGTCAATTATGACTGGATACAACTGAATTTGGCATGAGAAGTAAACCGTAATCTGCCACTAGTTCTTAATTCGATTCTTATCTAGTGTTTGTTTTATTAATTTTTGGATAAATTAAAGATATCGTGTTTCTATATACACTGATAAAATATGCTTTATGAGCATTACTGATTAATAATGATTTTCCAATAAATTAAATTGATATATGATATAAACTAACTATTTAACGAAACAGTCGTTAGTGGTCTTGATAATGAATCCACCTGAGCAAACGAAAACAATGGCAATCATTATTTGACAGGTTAAATATAGGTCAGAGGTGTCAAAATACTGAAGAAACGGTCATGACGAACGCAGGGCGCGGGGGAGTGCTGGAGGATAACACGAGGTGTACTGCTGTATACTGCGGTGTACTCAGAGATAAATCTGAGGAATACAGAGTGTTCGTAACTGTTTTGTCGTAATACTCATTTACCGCTGCCGGGTTGTACAACTCAAAGATGACATTGATTGTGATGGAAGTATAATGGACGTAGTTATCGAGAATCTTTTATTACTATTACCAAATATGTTTTGCAGGTGGCACAAACATGCATGGTGTAGGTTATATACAAGGTCGCATATATTACATAGAACATATATAAATAATATAAAATAAGAAAAATGTAAAAACAAGGTAAAACATGTAACATATACAATTAATTTTTCATAATATTATACTCGTATATATTTCTAACCTGAATTATCTCCGGTATAAGCATGACCAAGGTAACTTGTCAGAATTTCGAGCACTTTCTAGCAATTAAAAGTTTGAATTGTAGTTTCACCGCTAAAAATGGTCGGCCATAATTTTATGACGTGAAATGCATTTTAACGTCAGTTATTTGTTGAGTAGGTCAGTGCTGTGGTAATCTTCTATAGCTGTTGGTAGTCGAATAATCAAGTCAAACCAAAGAATAATAAGTTTTTATTTTATTTAACCCTGCTAAGGCAGACATAATATTTGTAAATAATATTTGATATTTTGATATATATATATATATATATATATATATATATATATATATATATATATATATATATATATATATATATATATATATAAATATATATATATATATATATATATATATATATATATATATATTCATATAGCAGAGATTTATGAGCTGTAAGGTTGGTAACATTACACAAGAATTGTGATGTCACATGCACTTGGAATGTGTACAACGTTGAATCCCTTTAATAATTAAAGAGACAAAATGACTTTTTTAATTGTTAATATCTCTTAACATATAAGGAGTTATTAAAAAATAAGCGCTAAAACTACAATTCCAATTTTTAATTGCTATATCTCAGTCAACATTTAGATATTTAATAAAATAGACACGCCAATACACATTTATTAACATCAATTTCAGTCAACAATTAAAAAATGGACCACTACAAAATGAGGACGACCTGAGTATGTATTAATTATTAAGTCGGGCATAGGTTTAAAAGCCCTGAAAACGTTTAGTACTTCACGTGGAGTCTCGCGGTGATCTCCAAAAACAAAATAACGGGTCTCCATTCACTTGGTCCATCCGAATACATATAAAAGGTGCCCCTACTCTAGATGACCGCAGTTTATCTCAAACAGGTCAGCAGGAAAGATGAGGCCTGCATTAATAGGTGTTTTAACAGTGCTGGCCCTCGTGGGGTCCATCCGTTGCGCGTCCATCGGCATCGAGGAGGAACTCATCGCCGACAAGGAAGGAATTGACGCCAACGCAGTGAAAGAATCCGAGGCCGTGGTAGAGACCATCGTTAATTCAAAACTGGCCCCAGTAGTACACGAGGAGCAGTTCATAAAAGTGGAAATAATTCACGACCCTGTTGAAGAAGAGATTATCCAAGATGAGGCGTCCAGATTCTCTGGACTGGTTGCCATTGCAGATGAAGAACGAGGAGACTTTGATTTGAAGAAAGAAATTATTAAAGATGTCGCCAACGCATTTAAAAGTAAAATCGATGCAGTGTCTACCAACCTACAGGAAACGAAAGATAAGTTTAACGATAAAATCGAGCAGGTGTACAAAGGAATTAAAGATAAAAAGCAGGAAATAGACAACAATTTAGATAAAGTAAAAAAAGATCTAATTGATAGGAAGCAAGAAATTGATAAAGATCTGTTGGAAAAAAAAGAAAAGTTTAAAGAGAGGGTAGGTGCAGTCAAAAACAAATTGGATGAAAAAAAAGATTTCATTAAACAAGGATTAAAAGAGAAGAAAGATAAGTTGAATGAACTGGTTGATAAATACATATTCAGCATATCGGAGGCACCTGAAACTACAGAAGCCCCTGCAACAACAACAGAAGAAAATTCAACTCCACAAAGTACCACAACGGAAGTCACTGAACCAGACGCGACGGAGGAAGCGGATCCAGGGAAATCGTTATTGAAGGACGCAGGTGAAACTGCGGAAGGTGATGTCAAGCAGACGAATGTCTTCGCACAATTGTTCCAAGGTATATCTCAAAATATTCAGACCTTCTTTACACCCCCCGCAGCTGCACCAACTCCTGCAGTAGAACCAGCCCAAGATGACGTAGCTGATGAACAGGAAATAGATGCGGAAAATGCACCTGCTGAAGAGAATGAAGTCGAAGGAGAAACAGCTGAGAAGCCCAAACCGAAACCACCATCTCCTAGCCAACCGCCGTTCAATGTAGTACAGCAGGTAGGCCAATTCGTCCAGTCCAACATCCAGAATGGCTTGAACACCCTCCAGAGTGTGATAAACCCTCAACAGCAGCCTGCAAAGCCACCAGGTGATGAGGCCGCCCCACCACAGCCTCCAAACATTGCTGCTCAAGTCGGCCAATTCATTCAGAGTGGAATTCAGTCAGCTCAAACAAATCTACAAAACTTTCAAACGGGAATCCAGACCGGGATCCAGAATGTTCTGAGACCTCCAGTTCAATCAGAGGGTGATGCGGCACCGCCACAGACGAATATAGTACAGCAGCTGGTGCAGAACGTGCAGACTGGACTACAACAAGCTATAAATCCGACTCCTCCAACAGGTGATCAGCCACAGCGACCCAATTTAATTCAGTCTTTCAATGATGCATTTGTTAAACCGGTACAAACACTGGTGCAAAACAGCGTCCAATCCGTCACAAACGCCATTAATCCTAAACCGGAAAGAGAGACATCTGGCGTCGGTGTACAAGAAGCAAAACCGGTGAAAAAGCCAGTACAAAAACCTATTAAAGAGCCTGCGGAAGCACCAGAAGAAGTAGTAGAAGAAGAAGCAGTTGATAAGCCAGTTCAAGAAGTCGAAGAAGAAGAAATTTCACAACCAGAGGCTCCAGAAGTTGAAGAGATTTCTGCTGCTCTGGGACAACCGGAAGCTGAAGAAACTGTAGCTGTTGTAGCTGATGTTTCAGAGCTCGACCGAGCAGCTGCTGCAGCTTGATACGTTGACAGAATCAGTGAAGCACTGAAGCACAAGTAGCCGGAATGAATTTTGTATATAAATGTCGAACAAATAACTTCTGATGACTAATTGATTTTTGTTTCAGAAGTAATTTAATAATTCGTCAGGGAATACTCGTATATACTTATTTATTTATTTATTATATTTATTTGTATATTTATGCTAAATATAAGTATTTATTGTTAATTAAATTTATTATTAAAAAAATTGCGTTGCGTTTTTATAATATTACCCACAACACCGTTCTGCGAATTGAATATTAATTTTAATGTATTTTACTTACAGTTATAATTGATTCTATAATGGTTGCACCAGTTTTGCTAAATTTTAATTTATGTAGTTGGATTGTGAACTTATTTAAGAATGATTTTCTTAATTTATTGTTGAAATATATGCCAATAATATAATATTGACGTTTTTATTTTATTAAATATCCAAAAATTGATAAAATCAGAATCTATTTAAAATTTGAATTTCATTTTACCGCTTAATTGTTTGCCATATGTTTGATGTAATAACCAAATAGATAGTATTAAAGTATAATAAGTAATGCTATTTATTTATTGTTGTATATTTGAATATCGTTGCCGCGACAGCCGTAAATGCAGTGCCGTTTGATTCTGCATCTCTTTTACACATTGTTGTTCAACAGCAATGGCAATGGCACATGGAAAGAGGGTCGACAAGTCATTTAAAATACATAATTTAATTTATTAATTATTATTAGCAGAAGGATGTAATTAATTTATATTTTAGAAACAAAGTAGAACTTAGTAGAAAGTAGCGGCGTAAAATTTTCCGCGAAATAGAATGTACGACTTTTGTTTATTTTGCTTAAGGCTGAAAATAACAAATGCAGATAAACTAGAAGCTGAATACGAAATACGAAATCGACGACTTTGTTGATAAGAATACTTGTTGCCATTTTGCCAATTTCGCCAACAACGTCATGTATCAATTAATGGGCTTGTGTCCTATTTCTTAATTTCTATAAAACTTATATTTTTTCAATAACTCCTTATATTTTAGGAGATATTATCAATTAAAAAAATCGTTTTTTCTCATTAATTATTAAAGGGATTCAACGTTGGACAACAATCCAAATGCATGTGACATCACAGCCCCTAGTTGCTATTTCTTTTATACAACAAAACGTAAAAGAAAGAGCAAATTCAACATAGAACTCTGGCAAGTTTACAGGTTACCAACTTTACGGCTCATAAATCTCTGCTATATGTATTTATATATCAAAATATCAAATATTATTTACAGATATTTCAAGGAAGAATAAAATTCCAATATTATGTCTGCCATAGCAGGGTTAAATAAAATAAAAACCTATTATTCTTTGACTTGACTTGATTATTTGAACTACCAACAGCTACAAAACATTACCACAGCACTGACCTACTCAACAAATAACTGACGTATAGAATGCATTTCGCGTCATACAAATGACCGACCATCTCTAGTGCTAAAACTATAATTCAAACTTTTAATTGTTATATCTTCGTCAACATTTAGATATTTAATAAAATAGACACGCCAATACACATTTATTAACATCAATTTCAATCAACAATTGAAAAATCGACCACTAAAAAATGAGAACACAAGCCCATTGGCGGAGGCACTGATGATAGTGACCCGATCAAATCACGAATAAGCCAGTCGAAAATAAACCGGATATCAAAGAAGAAATCATAAAAAATTGGTAAATACAAAAACACATACTAAAGCAAAATGTTAAAGATACGAAAGATGAAATTGACATACATAAATATATATTGCAAGTTACTACGCCTGGAACGCTGTGACCATACTCACACAAGTTTGAAGTCTAGTAGTCCGCAGTCAATGAAGTCCGTAAAACCAGTTACACATGTTATTTAAATTATTTATGTATAACTGAAATTAGCAGTTTTCGATTGAGTTATAGCTTAAATGAATAGAATATCTTAAATAAGGAACGAAACACATTTTTCATGGGTTTGTGAACCATTACTGAATGTTTGTTAACCTGTATTAATGAAGAAACTTGAAATGTTTAAATTTTAAATAGCTATATCTCTACCAACTTTAATAAATAGGAACGCTAATAATCATATATTAACGTATATTACAATAAAAAATTTAAAATTTATAACAAAGGAGGGCAGGATCGCTACAAACAATTTGTCGTATCTTAGCAATCTCATATCAGAGAGCGGTTAGACAATAGTCACACAGTGTTCGGGAGAACATATGTTAGTACTGTGGTAGTACCACGACTTGCACCTCGGCAAACCTCGTTTGGAAAGTATTAGGAAGGCAATCAGAGGGGGTACGGAGCGTTCCGGCCGGTGCAAACATGCTGTTCAAAGCTTCATGTAATGTCTCACTAATCTCTAATAGGATTCCAATCACCATTCAGTGTGATACGATTCGCATCTAATTGGATTCCGATCAAAATTGTTTGTAGGGATGGTTGCTACATTTGCAGTTGATACCGCAATATTGGAATCACATCAAATCTCGAAACTGACATCTACACTATTCCAAATTGGACTTGGTAGAATACAAAAATGGTTGAAAAAACAGGGGTTGACTTGAAATAACAAAACTCTACCTAAAGTAGAATCAGCTAAATAATTGGGCTAACATCTAGATCGTAGGTTGAACTGGAAGAAACACATCCAAAACAAAAGCATTCAATTACGAGCCAAGTTTTCCAAAATGTATTGGTGGATGGGCCGTACATCTCAACTATCGATGGAACGCAAGATTCTCCTCTATAAGTCAATAGCAATGCCTATCTGGTCTTATGGTATCGACCTATGGGGAACCACCAGTAATTCAAATATTGACATATTTGAAAGATTTCAATCCAAAACACTCATAACAAAACTCAATAGTACGTGGTTCGTCAGAAATTTTACTATTAGAAATGATCTATTAGAAACGAAGCGAAAAATACTGGAAACGATTACAAATTTATCCGAATTCACTTGCTACCAGTTTACTAAAATCTAGAAAATATACCAGACTAAAGAGATGAGTGTCCATAGAGTTACTTCCAATACAAATACCGACCAATTACAATACATACAATAATAATTTAAAGTAGGAGGAAGTGGATCCACTACTCACAAGCCTGCTCTAATCCATCTCCTCAAGCCTCTCCTAATATCGTACGTACATGGGCTTGTGTACTTTTTTTTTAGTGGTCGATTTTTCAATTGTTCATTGAAATTGATGTTAATAAATGTGTACTGGCGTGTCTATTTTATTAAATATCTAAATGTTGACGGAGATATAGCAATTAAAAATTGGAATTGTAGTTTTAGTGCTAGAGATGGTCGGCCATATTTGTATGGAGTGAAATGCATTCTATACGTCAGTTATTTGTTGATTAGGTCAATGCTGTGGTAATGTTTAGTAGCTGTTCGTAGTCGAAATAATCAAGTCAAGTCAAAGAATAATAAGTTTTTACTTTATTTAACCCTGTTACGGCAGACATAATATTGAAATTTGATTGTTCCTTGAAATAGCTGTAAATAATATTTGATATTTTGACATATAAATACATATAGCTTATACATCTTTTACGCTCTATTGTATAAAAGAGATTGCAACTAGCGGTTATGAGGTCACATACATTTGGAATGTTGTACAACGTTGAATCCCTTTAATAATTAAAGAGACAATATGACTTTTTTAATGGTTAATATCTCCTAAAATATAAGGAGTTAATAAAAAATAATTGAACATTTGAGGTTCTAGTAACCCTTTTAGTTGAACTTTATCAATATATAGCACACTTTTATAGAAATTAAGACATAGGACACAAGCCCATTCTAATAGTTAAATTTTAAAAAATAATACAAATTAAAAAACAAGCTCTAAAGAATGAATTCACACGCCCATGAAAATAGTGTCAGCTATATAGCTATGTATCATATGATACTTAAAATATAATTAAATACCAACACTTACCGCATTTCGATCATGGATTGTAAGAACCATGTTGTCTCAGTCCACATGTTGTGTTACTAGTCTTTGGTATTTCAAGTTTGGCATGGAAGCATTCATTCACTGTTAGTTCATTCTTACACTACATTCACTCTGAAAATAAAAGAAGAAAAATATACCTTTTTTGAAAGACATATTTTAAAACTTCAATTTTATTTTAACCTTTTTAAAATTCATAAAAAAGTAGTAGCAGAAAAAAATTATATTGGTAAAAGGTTTCAGAACCCTGAGAAAAAATTTCTTCTTCCGAAACCCATAAAAATAACGGACCGACCTCTCACTTGAGCATTAGAAGCTCCTATAAAAGCTGCCCCTACTTCTCTAGGAGTCAGTCTGTGTCAGAGGTTAGCGATAACCATGCGGCTTTTAAGAAGTAGTCTCGTTTTGTTGGTCCTGGTGACGGTGGTCCAAAGTGCTTCAATCGGCAGTAAAGAAGACGCAGGGGAGACCATTGTAGAAGGCCTCGTTAAAGCTGAATCCGATCCACAGATATTTGAGATTGCACAAGCTGAGGAAAAACCATCAACTAGTCAAGAAGAATCTGCTAAATTTGATAGTCATGTAGAAACTGAAGGCGAATCAGTAGCAGAGGAAGTTTCTGATGAAGATCTTCCAGAATCGAGAAATTCAGGTTTAGTTGAAGGCCAGGAGAAAGGTTTGCTGTTTAAACCACCGTCGATAGTAGATAGTATCGATCATAAAACAGAATTCATTGTTGATGTTGCCAACTCAATCAAAAATAAAATAAAAAAGGAACAATTTTTATTTAAAGAAAGTATTAAAGATAAAAAAGATAAAATAAATGGCTTTATTGATAAGTATATTTTGAAAGAAACTACACCAGCGCCAACTACAACAGAGATTCCAACTACTACTGAGGAAGTTATTACAACAACGGAAGTTGAATGTGAATGGCATGAATTACCTGGAGATGATGAGTATCAATCTCGTGGTAGGAAACCCTGGTGCTTCTACACAACAAAACGTCCACATAAACCGCACAAGCCGACAGGTCACCCTCATAAGCCTCATAAACCACATAAACCCCACAAACCACACAAACCAGATGAAGAAGAGGAGGAGGAGGAGGAGGAAGAAGAAGAAGTAGAACCCCATAAGCCTCATAAACCACATAAGCCACATAAACCCCACAAACCAGATGAAGAGGAGGAAGAGGAAGAGGAAGAGGAAGAAGAAGAAGAGCCCCATAAGCCTCATAAACCAGGAAAACCACATAAACCGCACAAACCAGATGAAGAGGAGGAGGAGGAGGAAGAAGAAGAGCCCCATAAGCCTCATAAACCAGGAAAACCACATAAACCCCACAAACCAGATGAAGAGGAGGAGGAGGAAGAAGAAGAAGAGCCCCATAAACCAGAAAAACCACATAAACCCCACAAACCAGATGAAGAGGAGGGGGAGGAACAAGATGCCTATTACAAAAAAAGACGTTAAACCTATTCCGTCATCCAAACCAGTCCGACTTTATCATGCGACATTCAACATTCATAATGTGACGTTCTTTAGACAAGAGTGCACTAAACTTGTTGAAGTAACATGTTTGGAGTCGCTCTTGTTTGGACAACGCACAATATTTACATTGCAGCTCATAAGAACAGTTTAGCCAGTTAAAATAATTGTGTTATTTCCATTTTATTTATCGTTATTTATATATACTCGTATCTGAATATTTATTTCATTTGTATTTATATTTATTTAATAAAAAATATTTGCATAATAAATGAGCATTTTTTTTTTAGTTAATAGCCTATAAATTTTGACCAGTTTAGAAATGTAGTACAACGGGGACCCCGAATTAAAAGCCAGTTCGATGAATTTATAATTAATAATGAGATTCAACCTAATCTACGCAGAAGCTGATGTAGGTTATGCTTGATTTTAATGAATTTAAACTCATGGAATTTTCTTATATCTATGCATCTCAATATTATAAAATATCATTATCTAAGATATATTTATGAGGAATGATTTCTTTTAATGATAACTTTTTAATTTTTTAGATGAGTGTACTATGTTTTTATAAGTTCTGTTAAATGTAAATTTATTTTAAAGTTTAGCACGTAGAATTTTGTGTGTCTAAGTAAACTTTGAAGCCTAATAAAAAGTATCAGATTTTTAAAATAACGATTAGATTTATTTGTTTAGTGTTAGATTTTATTTGTTATCTGGAACTACTGTTAATCTTAAGTAGGAAATCTATCAGGAATTTAGTATAAAAGTACAGAGTCAGTGATGAATCAATGGGCTTGTGTCCTATGTCTTAATTTTTATAAAAGTGTACTATATATTGATAAAGTGGGTTACTAGAACCTCAAATGTTCAGTTATTTTTTAATAACTTCTTATATGTTAAGAGATATTATCAATTAAAAAAGTCATTTTGTCTCTTTAATTATTAAAGGGATTCAACGTTATACACATTCCAAATGCATGTAACTTCACAATCCTTGTGTAAGATTACCAACCTTACAGCTCATAAATCTCTGCTATATGTATTTATATATCAAAATATCAAATATTATTTACAGCTATTGGAATTTTCTTATACCTTTTCTGAAAACTGTGTTTTGCAAAGTTTCCTCCAACATATCTCGAGAACGGTTTGACCGATTTACTTAAAATGTAAAGGATAGACTCAGCACATGTAGATTTCTCGGAATGAACTAAAATCTTCCAAAAAGTTCGAGTATTTCTAATTATTTCGAAATGAAAAAGTGAAAAAAAGGTCATGAAATTTGAAACTTTTTTTCAGAAGACTGCCAAAAACCGAATTTTTAATATTTTCAAATGATTCTAGTTCATTCCATGCATTTGGGTCTATAGATAAAAACGTCGTTTTTTTTTTTCTTTCTGACAAGCCAATTCGCCGAAATCGTGGAGGAAGTCGGCGCCCCTTTTCTTGACCCAGGTGTCTTTAGAGTGGTACAGCAAACGTTCTAATGAAAATTTTTACATGAAATTTATTTTACATAATTTTGAAATAGTAATAAATAATTGATAGAACTCTTAAAGTTCTATCTTTTCATTGAACGTCAAAAAAGATTCTCAAAAAATGCTTAAAAAACAAGCCGCCACACAGGAGAACCTCCTTAAGACTATAAATTAGGATTTCTATGTATTCATAAAATATTCAAATAAAAATTACGGTATTTTTTCTTAAATATATATTATAAATATAGACACTTATAATAATAAAAAGTACATTTTAAAAATTATTAATATTACAAATTTAGCATAAAAATGTGGAATCAATATGTTCAACAATCGATATAAAAGGAAATATTTTTCATAAATAAAATATGAATTATACTTTAAGGGAATGTAATCCAAAGAAAATGGTTTTATAAATAATCATCTAGGTAATAAAATACAGTTAACATGAATGTTACATCATAATTATGCAACTGCAGTATTTAAATTTAATTACTTAGCATACTACTAGAGGTAAAACAAATATAAAAATATATTTCCTTTTAATCTTATTCAGGGTCGTATTACTTTTTGCAGGCTTAGCGTAAGAATTTTTTAGCGAAAACTCAATTGTATCTAATCACATTTGCTTTCCGACTAAATCAATTGTACCTTATTTAGAGATGGCGATCTGAGATCGATTAATCGAAGAATCGATTTTTTGAGTCCAAATAATCGATTTTTTAAATCGATTTTAAATAATGGATCGATCTGAAACACTCGAACATCGAGATTCGACTTTTTTTTTGTAAGAATGCAATTATCTACATTATTTATTATAACATTGGACATGAAATATTAAGAATTTTAATTATTTTATTCTATAATAAATAACGTACATGATTTTATTGATTAATCAAAAATCAGTTATTCTTTAATTATAACAAAGACTTGTATTTTTTTACAAATTTAATAAAAATAAAATCGATAAAAGATAGTTTTCTTTTTTCTCTTTTGGGTTAGTGTCTTTTTTTATATAAAAACTCAAAGAATCGAAAATTGATTTTTGAGAAATCGATGTTCTAGACTTCGATTTCTTTCAGAATCGATTCTTTAGACTTTTATTTGAATCGATTAAAAAATCGATCTTTTTAAAGAAGAATCGCCATTCCTACCTGTGTCCCTACAGTATGCCTGGCGCAAGTGCACCATGGGTAATACGGCCCTAATATCATCTGTAATAAGTCTTTAAGTTAAGCGGTTTTGTTTCAACATAGCTTAAAGCCTTATTGTGTGTAAAATTAAATAAAATCATAAAATAAATAATATAAACTAATACATTGTAAAATACGTATAAATACTTAAGCTAGTTCATGAGCAATTTAATTGGAAGTTAGTAAGCATTTCGAAAAACAATATAATATAAGACATATATAGTTGGCAGAGTCGGACAACCAAAACGGAAGGCGGAGTCGGACAACCAGGACCGCATAATAACTCTTTTCAACTTTTCAAAGAGAGAACATACGGTACGACTACCTCTTCAATATGATTGTTCAACATAAAATATTTATTGTTACGAAAATGTAATAAATTATCTTTTAGCTGTATTTAAATCAATAGGAACAAGAGTCTTCAAGATGTAAACGAGTCACCATAAATTGTTGTTAATAATATAATGTGTTTAGCAAGTAACAATACTAATAAGTAATATTATTATTAGAAGAATTATCACAATTTAGATTTGGCCTAATGTTGACAGGCTAATGACGATTTCTTTAGCATTACTTAAACTTAATTGCTACATAAATGACTTATCATACAGAAATTCTTGTGGTTGACGTTTATTAGTGTTCAGTAAGATAACCTCAAAATTACTAACTAGTAACACCGGATCTTATATTTAATAATTTTGAATATAAAATCAATTATCTATTAATTTTACGTATCAAACTATTTTGTTAGTTTTTCGGTACATATCTGTAAAATTCAATTCTTAGTTTCAATTTCAAACAGACTTAAGTCATTCTAAAATTTAGTAATTACATTTAGTATGCAATCTAGTGAATCAAGTTATCTGAATGGGCTTGTGTCCTATGTCTTAATTTCTATGAAAGTGTACTGTATATTGATAAAGTGGGTTACTAGAACCTCAAATGTACAGTTTTTTTTAATAACTCCTTATTTGTTAAGACATATTAACAATTACAAAAGTCATGTTATCTCTTTAATTATTAAAGGGATTCAACGTTGGTAAACATTCCAAATGCATGTGACATCACAACCGCTGCCAACCTTACAGCTCATAAAGCTTTGCTATATGTATTTATATATCAAAATATCAAATATTATTTCTATTTCAAGGAACAATAAAATTCCAATATTATGTCTGCCTTAGCAAGGGGTTAAATAAAATAAAAAATTAAAATTATTCTTTGACTTGACTTGATTATTTTGACTACCAACAGCTACAAAACATTACCACAGCACTGACCTAGTCAACAAATAACTAACGTTAAAATGCATTTACGTCATAAAAATATGGCCGAATATTTCTAGCGCTAAAACTACAATTCAAATTTTTAATTGCTATATCTCCGTCAACATTTAGATATTTAATAAAACAGACACGCCAATACACATTTATTAACATCAATTTCAATCAACAATTGAAAAATCGACAACTAAAAAAATAGTTCACAAGCCCATTACAGATTACTTTAAATTTTGCCAATATGATAATGTCAAAAGCGTTGCAGCGTACCATTTTGGTAACTAAATAAATTATATAAAAAATATATATAAATTCATATTCTCTTTCATAATATCAAAAATTACCTATCGTCAATTGCTGCCAATAGACCATACATAACATAAAAAAGCAGTCAAAAAAGAAACACTTAAAGTTGAGTATTTACATTAACGAATATTTTTTATCGACTAAACAGACACATATGATTGTAATAATCTAAATTCCACTGCATTTCTTAAGATTATACCCATTACACATTACACGTAGCTGGCCCCTTCATTAAGAACTTTTCCAAATCTATTTTATATTTATATACATCGATAAAAACTGATTGTGCATAAATTATACATACGCTATGCATTTTCGTATGATATACAAAGTCGTATTACAACACCAAAAATATAATATATTAGTTTCTATTAATTTGGAGATGACATATAGCGTAGCTGCGCAATTAATAATACGGTTTATTTAAAATCAATTTAGCATTAAATTAATTTACGGATTGGAATATTTTAGTGGTCATTCATAAATTACGTTACCCAATTCCCAATTTTGTGACATCTCTTTTTTTGGAAGTTAAATTTTATATCAGATGTCACGTCACTGGAATCGTCCTTCCCTTTCAGTGTGGCGTAATTAATAGATGACTTCTTATTGCACAATGCCATATTTACACTAATTTACAAAATAATACCACTGCTTAAACTGGAATGATACTTCCATCTAAAGAACACGATGATTTGTTTATTATAAAATGTTTGCCTTTTAATGCACTATATACTCCATCACCATTACTGTATAAATAAGTATCTTAACTAAGATTCTAACGTTAAAACTTAAAATTATAATTAACGAAATAAATTGTTTATAAAATTGACATTTGTTACAATTGCGCAGCTATACTATACTTTACGAAATATGATATTATGATTTATTACATATAACAATATCGAACGTCCAGTTCATTAGTCGGATATCTAAATAAATTGAATATGGAGTTGAGTATGTAAGTTATATGTAAACATGACGAATAACGCTGGAATGCTTGAAACTCGAATATTGTTTTCGATATTATCTCCAAACTCAATTTTCGAAGATGTTTCGCTAATGTACTGGATGACCGATATATGAAGTGAATATTAAAAAGTTATCTTAAATATTAGTAGCGTGTGGAACAGACCATTCATTTTGTTTTAACAAAAATTGCTTGACGTTGTACTCCATTTGCTCCAATTCTGACTTATTCATTATTTTGGGATCATCCTTGCAAGATAAGGAGTCCCCACTTGATAATTTTCCATTCGTATTTATCACAGGGATTTCTACAACATTTAATTTACTTTCATCTGAGTTATGCCCACTGACATACCCCTGCGAATATCGTTTCTGATTTAATTTATTATTTTTACTTGAATTTGTATCACTGTAATCAGAAGATTGGCTATAATTAATTTTGGAATTAGTATGAACCCACTCAGCCACTCGATTTAATTGTTGCCGCAAAAGTTGTGCTGATTCTCTCAATTCTCCACTTGATATAGAACTTGATTGTGTATAACTATCCTTAGTATTATCACATGAACTTGAATCCGTTTGTATTACTCTACTAATTGCCGGAATTTTCTTATTTTCCATACTTACATTTTGTGTATTATGACTTGTTTGTGTACTAGCTACAGTATTGTTTTGAGTCTCAACTTGTGCTTTCCATGATATGTTATACTCATTTTCTTTGTATTGCTCTATGTTTTTATTGTTAACATTATTAACTATATTATTTGCTTTATTTTTTACATTTATTTCATGTACATTTTTATTTGTAGTGATCTTTTCTATTTCCGGTTCTTCTAATAATCTTTTATTTGGCTTTATTTCATTTTGTAATTTTACTTGTGCGTCATTTAAAACATCTGAAAACATATCACCATTTTCTAGATCATGTCTTCTGGTGTATAAAATAGGAGAAACATTAGATTCCGCATTATCCAGTAAAATGTTACTAGAGCCATTTTGTATTCTCAACGAACATAATCTAGGTCCTGCATTTGGATTATCCGTCTGAAAAAATATTTAATTGGTACAAATACAGAAAAACAAAAATTATATAAAGAAAATTTAAAAATAAATGATAAATGTTCTTTTTAACATACCGAAAATTCTATTTCATGTATGTATCCTACCCATTGATATAAACTGTATATAACGTAGAATTGAGAAGGGGCAAACTATACCTGTTGAATGTACTCATTGACTCATTAAATAACAATTCTCCTAATGAACTTATGAAATTCCAAAGTATCTGACTAACCTAATAATAAAATGTTTTCATAATGTGACTAATGGAAATTATTTGGAATACCCAAATTATTAATCTACACAATAAAAATCCATAAAATGTTTGCTAAAGTGTCTTTACGCAGCCTAAGACATATTATCAGATAGAGAAATACACCTTTCAATTAAAAATAATTAGATATTAACGCCCGATGTGCCCCGGACTCCGATGAGGATACATATGGAAAGTTATTTATTAATGAAATAAAATAGATCTTACCTTTAAAGTCTGAATCATATTTCTATTAAAATGTTCAAACAGCTTGGCGTTAGTCTTTGATTTATTTGTAGATTCATTAGAAGAACTAATTCTTGATTGGCTAACTCTATCATTAACATGGTTTAAATTCAACTTATCAGAGTCTATATCATTAATTACAAAATTTTGGTCACCATTTCCCTTAATGCTATTTATGTTATTAAATTTACTATTATCACTTTCACTTCTGCTTCCTGTTTTTCCATACGTACTTAGAGTTCTTGATTTCGTCTCATTTATAATTGAATATTCACTTGTATTAGTTTTATCACAAAGTCTACGATGGTCTAATTCGGCCGGAGCAGCAGCATCAAATTTGATAAGATCATTATTACTATCATTACTTTGCTTTAATATCATTATGTTAGATTTTTCATTTCTTAAAGTAGGACTAGTATCACTCTT
Organism: Panorpa germanica; assembly: GCA_963678705.1. Classification (NCBI taxonomy): domain Eukaryota; kingdom Metazoa; phylum Arthropoda; class Insecta; order Mecoptera; family Panorpidae; genus Panorpa; species Panorpa germanica. The sequence continues at coordinate 14,648,601 of OY783206.1, forward strand.
TGTTATACTTTCATTATTTCGACTTATTTTAACTGCAAATGGACTATTACTTCTGGAGTTATTTAAAAAAATGCTACACCTAGAACACAATTCTTTCAGTTCTTCTTGAATCATTGTCTGTGTCGCCACACTGTAATGAGATGTTTGTTTCGTCAGATCCTCAGTGGCAGAACACTTGCAAGTTTCACAATGTTTTCCGGTACTTTTAAGTCCATCTTCTAATATTTTAGCTACTAACGATGCTGGTACATTAACATCATCATTTGGAGAACTATCGATATCTTGTTCTAAAAATATATCATTTTAACTTAAAAAACTAAGAATGATTTATATATGCAAAATTAGCAATAATGTTTAATAATTATATACCATATCCTCCTCGCATTGAATAAACCATCGCCGTAGGTGGAAATGGACATAGAGCAATCGGACTCTCTTTGCTTGGTACCACTTTATAAGGATTATGAGCATCTAGACCTAAATATGGACCGTTGTGTAAAACTGGGCTTCCTGGAATACTACCCTCTTCATCCAAACGCATATAAGATGCCACTTTAGACTGAACTTCTATTGGAAGCTGTAACAAAATCTCTACAATTGTACAACTGATTGATGCTGTGATTTATGACATGTATTTAATTACACTATTAGTATAAAGTTTAACAAACAATATAACTTACGGAGGATAACTTTTGGGGCATGAATCCATCCGGTTTACACTGTATTAATTGAATTGCCAATCTAATGTCATTCTTGTATCTTTCCTAAATAGTAAAAAACAAATATATTTATGAATGTACTACTTAACAAAATAATAAAGCACATTTATTAAAAATAATACCAAATCTCGTTCAAGGCTAGTAGTTGTATAATTGGCTTGGGCAAGCCGGACGGATAAAGTGGCCACGTCATTTGTTAATTGTGAACGTTCAACAGCATCTCGGTCAACTTGTCTTAATAGTTTATCTTCAAGATTTTGATTCACTTTTTGAATACGTTTATGTGAGTCATACAACCTATTGACAAAATTAATATTTCAATATACTATCTGCTATAAATAATTGCTATTAAGAAATTTAGTTTAATTTTCCATACCTATCGTATTTATCTTGCCAAGCTCCTACACTAGATTCCAGTTCAGCTAGGCGATCAGTTTCTCTCAGGCACGCAGTTTCCAAAGCAACTATATGTTGCTCTCTTAGTGAAAGAGCCTGTCGCAGCTCTTCGATTTCAGCGTGTAAATGCATATCGCACGGCGATCCAGACAACCCAGGAGATGGAGTATACGGAGACCCGTTCTATTTTTGTGAATTTAATCAAAGGTTAAGATTAAGATTAAGAAATATGATATTATATATTATAGAATAAACATAAAAAATGATTGAAAAACAAAGTCTAACAAAAAATGTTTAACTTAATAGTTTCGAGGCGATGTTATTTCAGATAACAACTTCACGTTACTAAAATAAACTCCTGAGATTTTTTATTTAAAATGCCTTAGAGTTATTGAAGAATCTAAATTGACAAACATTTCCAACATATTTTTACAAATAGTCTGCTAATTGTTTATATTAGGTACAATTATTATTAATAAACAATATTAAATAACATAAACAAAGTATTTGAATAGCTGATTGAAAAATAATATTGTTTAAGCTATCTTGCTTGATTATTAGAATCAATTTGTAGCATAGTGCTAAAAAAATATGTAAATACATAGTTCTCAAGAAAATAAAAAGTTTTCCACGTGTAACATAATGAACCTTGAATTGTTTTGCATAAAATATTAGCACAAACATGTGGAATTAAATAGATATACAACGGTAACATGTTTTGAAATGTTTGCACAATTTGCGCAATTTTCCGTAAACAAAGTTATATACAACAATTAAAAAGGAATATGTGAAGTGTATTGGAAAAAATGGTCTTACGAACAAATGTTTAAAATCGATAAAAACAACATCTCTTCAATTAGCCATATGTTATAAAGGTATCATATTGAATCAGGTAGGACAAACAGTATTTGATGTTAGCCTTTTGACTAATTAACAGATTATTTATTAACAGAACAGTTTATTTAGGTACGATCTTTTTGAAAAATAATAATTAGACAGTGCTAAATAATACATAAAAAACAATTCTACTTTATTATCATTGCTTTAAAATAACTTTCTTTGTTTAATTATAAATAATTGAAAACAACATATGTATCTTGCGTGTTGACAGAATACTTAGCTAATAAACAATTCTATTGTCTTTGCAAATCTAATATTAGTATTATCTACGTACTCAGAAAAATGATAACATGGGGAAACATATAAAAAAAACATTGAATGTGTAAATCGCTGTTCCTAAAAATGTAGATTGAGACCGAAGGTTATCTGTTAATAACCTTCAATGATAAAATTTAACATAGTATGAATATAGAATTTATAATAATTTTGTAAGTTTTATACATAATTCTAAATTATTGTACTAGAAAATGTCAAAATCTATTGACAAAATAGAGATACTGACATATGTCATAAATACACGAAAATCTATCAGATTTTAATTCCTCCATTTAGCTATATCAAAATTAAATACCTCGTTATTAGACAGCGGCATGGTTAACTAATTATTATTAATTTATGCTCGTATCACATTTAATTCAAACTATTTATTCAGACGTGTCCTCACTATATTTTAACTAATTTCTACTTTCATTACCATATCACTCTCTTTTATTAATGATAACATTTGACAGATGGAGAAGTGTGATATGAAGTTAGTAATTTATAGAATATTTTACTGGTTGCATACACTTCTAATCAAGCTGAAATATTTAAAAATATAACAAAAGAGAAATTTAAAAAGTCTAATTTAATAATTGCTCTAATAGTATTTACTATAAGAAATAATATATGAAGTACTACTTACATATAGGTAGCAATTTAATTATTAATAATTATAATTAAATTTATTACCAAGTAATATGTATAATATTTATTTAAGAAAGAAATTAAATTTGACCTGTAACTTTTTAAATTGTACTACCTGTTATATATTCAAGTATTTCCCCGGTTCTTCGTCATAAAAATATTTTCGATGAAAAAACCCACATACTTTTGGAATAACTATATACCAACGATGTAAATAGTAAATCCTCGCAAACAATTAATAAAAATTATTTTATATTATAATGTTCCAGGTGTGTATTTATATTCCATTATGTTAGGTATTGCATTTTGTATGTGGCTCAAAAACGGCATATCTTTTTGAAATTTGCCTATTTCACAGATAATGTTTTAGAGCATTTCCTCAGACCTTCTGTTGAATTTCCTGGCAATTCGTAACTTTAGAAAAAACTTAAAAAATAGACATTTTTGCTACATAACTTTTAATCCGTAATAGATAGAAAGCTATAACTTTGTGTATGTATTACGCCAGCGGTTCTCAAAGTGTGGGCGCGACCCGTAAGGGGGGCGCAATGAAGTGTTCGGGCCTAAGCTTGGTTGAAAAATTAATTAAATTTACTTACAAAATAATAAAGCAAACTTTTTATTTTTAAAATTACTACAAGTGTCTAATTTTTAGTCAACGTCGTAAGAGTGCCGAACATTTTATTTTTTTAGTTTACCGGCAGTAAAATAATGTGCGTGTACACCGACATGTTTTCAGTACAGCGCGGGAGATGACTGTCGTGGAAGCTAACACCCAGCATGCCTGGTTGCTGTACAAGCACATCCTTCACACTGAAGCTCTTTTTATTATTATTGCTTTGAGTTACAAATAACAATTATGTACTATAGTAGCTAAAATAGTGAATATATTCTTACGGTGAGACTCGCCTCATTTATATATTTTCTGTTAATAAATAAGTTTATTAAACATTTCGTACTTCTGAGGGTACTCTTTAAATACTCTTTAGGTGAGTGTTATTTCTATATTGTGTTATAATTTTAAAAATATTTCTATATCAAGGAATTACTTTACAGATTTTTTGATCAATTTTTTTTTGCTCGAAGTAATAAGATGCCATCGTATTGTGCTGTATGTCATACATCTAAGAAGGGGGTGTCTGTGTTTATTTTGCCTAATCCAAAGCAGCAGCAACGTCATGAAATATTTGATAAATGGGTGAAGAAACTTAAGTCGTGAGGAATTATTCCGGAAAGGGCTTGTAGTTTGTCAAAAACATTTTCATGAGCACGATGTGGTTAGGGATTTTTCTAAAATCTATGTAAAGTATGACAGTTTTCCATCATTGTTTCCAGCTATTGGTAAGCATTTCCAACATTTTTGTATATATATGTAACTGTAGAAATAAAAATATTAACTGAGTACTTTTAATAGATGAAGAAATTAGCGCAGATCAGGTTGAAACATTAGCTGCTAATGTGAGCACATCAAGTGAAATACGAAATTCCCCTAAAAGTACGCCGGCCGCACGTTTAGTTATAAGAAAACATAAACTACTGGCGAGGAAGTATAACGTACTGAAGGAGAGATTGAGAATGGCGAAGAGTTTATCAACCAATGCCAACTTTAAAAAGAAGCTGGAGATGATAACTCCTGAGGGCGCTCAATTCCTGAAATCGCAATTGAGATTAGCAGGTAAAAGTAGACAAGGCCGACGCTTTGAGTTTGAAGATAAAGTACTGGCACTGTCTATTTATAAGCAGGCCCCGAAAGCCTATAGACACTTCGCCAAAATGTTTGTCTTGCCGTCAAGATCAACATTAAATAATTTGCTTAAAAAATTGCCGTTTAAAACAGGTATGTCTAAATATTCTTTATTTCGATATGTATATTTCTACAAATATTACTAATATAAATTATTATTTGTAGGTATAAATGATTTCATGGTAAACTATTTGAAGGATCTAGTTAAAGGTTTGTCACTTCAAAACAGAGCGTGTTCCATTCTGTTTGATGAAATGTTTTTAATGCCAGGTAACAACTGCAACTTATTTACCATGTTATACGAGAACTTATTTATTTTATTAACTTAATTTTTATTTTCAGGTTTGAAGTACCATGCTAGTAAACGACGTATATTTGGTTTTCAAGATTTGTCAGATGGTATTGCTTCTTCGCGATTTTCTGACCATGCTTTGGTGTTTATGGTAACTGGACTACGAAGTAGTTGGAAAATTCCATTTGCCTACTACTTTTGTGAGACCAGTACCAAAACACCTGATCTGGTCAGAATAATAAAAGAAGTTGTGAAGAGCATTGTATCGACAGGTCTTGAACCAGAAATACTTGTTTGCGACCAAGGGTCTACTAATATTGCCGCAATTAAATACATTAAGAACGAGAACAGAATGGATGCGCTCAGAAACGATATCACATATAATGATAAATATGTGATAGTCAGCGGTCGACAATTACTGCATACCTTTGATGTGCCACATTTGATGAAAGGAATAAGAAATTCCTTCATCAGTAAAGACATCCTATTTAAGTTGGATTCGAATGGCACCGAAAAAAGAGCATACTGGGATAGCATTACAAAACTATACGAAATTGACGGGTGGGGTACCCAAACTTACCGAATACCACGTGAGAGCGGGAAAAATAAAGAAAATGAAAGTCAAGTATTGCACCCAGGTGTTCAGCCAACGTGTCGCGTCGATCTTGTCTGTCTACGTTGACGAAGGTAATTATCAATTGACCCTTACATTTTTCTATTTTTACTTTTTATATTTAATTAATAAGTATGCCACAATGATATATTTCTGAATTTTAGGTTCAGTACGCGTTGGAAAATATGCATCGGGTACTGCAGAACTGCTGCAGTTTTTGGACAGTTTATTTGACTCCCTGAACAGTAACCAAAAAACTGGTGGTGGAAGAAAATATAAGGGAGCTGTCCAAACTGGTTCAGGACATATAAAATTTTGGAAAGCTGCAATAAAGGTCTTGAATTCTATGTATTACATAGATAAAGATTACATAGAGAAAGCTAATGATATAGATACGGCAAAATATAAAGGTTTGGTCAAAATCCCATCAATAAAGAATTTTATTACTAGTATAAAAAGTTTTATATGCCTCTGGTTTAAATTGAAAAATGATAAGAAATTTGAATACTTTTTAACCAGGAGGGTGAACGAGGATCCACTTAAAAAAAAATTCGGTGCCATCCGAACATACGGCAGGTTACATACAAGGCCAACACCAACGGACTTTGAAAGTTCCTTCAAAGCATTAGTCATCAATAACATGTCTTCAAGACATTCTATTGATGCTAATTGTGAAGAGGACAAATGTGTTGGCCTTGTATCAAATATTAGAGATTTATTAAGTCATGCGGAAGACAATGAAATTGCAGAAGTTGGGGAGAGTGTTTCGCAGGTGCGTGCAACTGTGCATGAAGTAGCTGGTGCTACAGCAACTCAACTAAATAAAATTTGTAACCTAGATATAGGTTACTTTGCTGGGTACATTTTAAGAAGGTGCTTCACACTTCTTAAGTTGAGCGATTGCGACATCTGCAAAAACACGTTAAGGGCAGACTCTCCAACTTCAGTGCATAAACTGTTAGAGCATAAAAGTTTAGAGTATCCAAATGAACAATTTATTGACTTAATAAAAAATATTGAATGTACTGTATTTGAATTACTGCCACAAAAACACAATAGGATACATGAGATTATTGAAACAGTACGGCATGATACAGATTTCACTCTTTTCGTATGTACAGATCACAGCATAGAGTTAAAAGAGACATTACTTAATTTGTCAGTTAATCTGTACATATATAAATGGGTGAAAGATATTAATCAATTGCTCTCTGGAAGATTATCGCACTCATCTTCCATGAAGAGCGATTGTATTAAAGAGGCAGCCCAGCAGAAGAGGCAAAAACTATTTATAAAACGATGCAGATGATACTTCCGAAAGCTCTACTAATCAAGATGAAGAATATAATCAGTTCGAAGATTTGTTTACAGCTGTACGTTTGTCTATATAGTTCATTGCCACTTTCATGTTATTTATTTATTCATTTTATGCATCTTTTTCAGGTAATGACAGTTACGGATACAGATAATCGTCCTCTTCGCACTGTCTTTCAATTACTTCCATTAAAAGAGCGATACCCAGAATATTACGAAGTTATTGACAATCCAATTGATTTAAAAAATATTGCAACAAAAATGCAAACTGCATCATCATACGGTTCATTAAACAATATGGAAAAAGATCTTTTGTTAATGAATAGAAATTCCTGCCTTTTTAATGAACCTGGTAGCCAAATTTACAAAGATGCTAAGGCTTTAAAAAAGTAATTACTTATAATAATTATGTTAAATAATTGTTTAAATTTATTCATTATAATATTGTGTTTTTTGTTAAAGTTTTAACAAGTAAGAAAATTGAAGTTGAACACGGTAAATTTACGCCAACTGGTAAAACAAGTGAACAAATTCGTAATCAACACATTTGAGGAAGTCAAAGTCTTTCAGCTATAACAGCAGCCTACTACACCATGATGGAGACCACACAATATAGACTCGTAACTCAGTACAAACTTCAGTCCCTAATACTTATGGTGAGACGTCTTACCCTATCAACTGTAAGGGGATTACAGGATGCGCCTATAGCATACAGAATGCAACCCGCATATCATATATTATTTTTAAAATTAAAATTATTCATAAATAAAATGTTTATTGTATTTTTTTATTAATTTTTATTAATAACTAGCTGACCCGGCGAACTTCGTACCGCCTAACAGTCAATGAATGTCGTGTTACCTTTAAGCTGAACTAATTTAGGCTTTGATGAACGTAATACAATGATACAAAATAATATTTATTAATATAGATAGAAACATAAAAGTATTTCGAAAGACAATTCGAGCGGTTTGATTTCATTTCCTCCAAATGTATGCAATTTTGTATCATCAAAAGACGAGCTTATCAACAAAGTATTCCCGGATATCATTGCTAACCACAAAAATACTAAATGGTTAAGTGAGCGAGCAATTTTGGCCGCTAAAAATAAAGATGTAGATGACCTCAATTTTATAATTCAAAATCAAATCGTAGGTACTCTGTATTCATTCAAATCTATCGACTGTGTAACAAACGAAGAAGAAGCCACTAATTATCCAAGTGAATTTTTAAACTCCTTGGATGTGCCTGGTTTACCACCGCACAATTTAAAACTTAAGGTTGGCTCGGTAGTCATCATGCTTAGAAATTTAAACCAACCAAAACTGTGCAATGGAACGCGTTTGGTGATAAAAAAACTGATGAGCAATGTGATTCACGCGTCGATACTTAAAGGAAAATTTAAAGATGAGGAAGTTCTTATTCCAAGGATTCCGATGATCCCAACGGATATGCCATTTGAGTTTAAACGAATTCAATTCCCGATTCGTCTTGCCTTCGCCATGACGATCAACAAATCACAGGGCCAATCCTTGACTATTTGTGGCCTCAATCTAGAAAATGCATGTTTTTCTCATGGTCAATTGTACGTGGCATGCTCACGTGTCGGCAAACCATCCGCTTTATTTGTTCTTGCGCCTGACCAAGAAACAAAGAATGTCGTTTACCACAAGGTGCTTGAATGAAAATTCCATTAATGAATTAATCCGAGTGTATTCCAATCTGCACAACATAGTTTTCAATCATTTTTTTCTGACATGAGTTTGAATTACTTAATTATTATTATTTTTTTAATTTTTATTCTCATTCTGTATGTTTTCATCATCATTCATCATAATAAAATACTTTTAAGTTTCTATCTATATTAATAAATATTATTTTGTATCATTGTATTACGTTCATCAAAGCCTAAATTAGTTCAGCTAAAAGGTAACACGACATTCATTGACTGTTAGGCGGTACGAAGTTCGCCGGGTCAGCTAGTTATTAATAAAAAAATACAATAAACATTTTATTTATGAATAATTTTAATTTTAAAAATAATATATGATATGCGGGTTGCATTCTGTATGCTATAGGCGCATCCTGTAATCCCCTTACAGTTGATAGGGTAAGACGTCTCACCATAAGTATTAGGGACTGAAGTTTGTACTGAGTTACGAGTCTATATTGTGTGGTCTCCATCATGGTGTAATACAGGGTACCCTCACTCAGTGTACAATTATTCAATGTGATTCAATGTCGCTTGTGGCGCCCTCCAATTGGAATAGTGAACTAAGATGCTCGGCGACTCAACATTTGAAGGGAATGAAGGGTGAAGGGAGTGCACTGAGCTAAAGTTCAGTGCAGTTCAGTGATACCACATATTAAAACATAATATTTATATATATACATAAATATATATTAATATTGTAGTTTTATTTTGTGTTATGCTTTGTATTACTGTGTATACAATTATTTGCATTTGTTTAGTACTATACAAAAATATTATGTTTTAATATGTGGTATCACTGAACTGCACTGAACTTTAGCTCAGGTGAAGGGAGTGCACTGAGCTAAAGTTCAGTGCAGTTCAGTGATACCACATATTAAAACATAATATTTATATATATACATAAATATATATTAATATTGTAGTTTTATTTTGTGTTATGCTTTGTATTACTGTGTATACAATTATTTGCATTTGTTTAGTACTATACAAAAATATTATGTTTTAATATGTGGTATCACTGAACTGCACTGAACTTTAGCTCAGTGCACTCCCTTCACCCTTCATTCCCTTCAAATGTTGAGTCGCCGAGCATCTTAGTTCACTATTCCAATTGGAGGGCGCCACAAGCGACATTGAATCACATTCGCCATTTTATTTATTATGTCGGCCGGCAAAAAAATTCAGTAAATTGTAAATAGAAGTTTCTTGTTAAATGTTAATATATATGTAATTTATAGTAACCATGGAATCTACTATAAATGTGAAATCTTCAACTAATGTAAAATGTAATATATATAAAGTGCGTATCCCATCCTCGTTGTCATTGAAAAAAAATGTTCGTGGAGGTAGATTAAGTATAAATAATAGACGAAGGACTTTGTCTAGAAGATCAGATTGTTGTCAAATTGATATATTTGAACGATCGATTAATAAATCTAATCATACATTGGCCGAATCAACAGAGAAAAAACGTATTTCTAAAACCATCAAGCAAGATGATACTGTGATATCTTTATCTTCGGATGACGAAGCCGCTCGTGGTGTGGTTGATATATTAAATGAAATTTATGGAGACGGATGGAAAACTCCAGTAACACTAAAAAATCCAACCATAAAGAAAGGTCTCAGTGTCAAAAAAGCGCTTGCTGAAAAGAAAAAACTTAAAAATGGGGATTTATCCGATAAGTTTGACAATTCTAAAAATAAAGTTCATGAAGCTGCTGAAATTTATGGAGACGGATGGAAAACTCCAGTAACACTAAAAAATCCAACCATAAAGAAAAATCTCAGTGTCAAAAAAGCGCTTGCTGAAAAGAAAAAACTTAAAAATGGGGATTTATCCGATAAGTTTGACAATTCTAAAAATAAAGTTCATGAAGCTGCTGAAATTTATGGAGACGAATGGAAAACTCCAGTAACACTAAAAAATCCAACCATAAAGAAAAGTCTCAGTGTCAAAAAAGCTGTTGCTGAAAAGAAAGAACTTAAAAAAGGGGGTTTACCCGATAAGTTTGACAACTCTAAAAATAAAGTTCATGAAGCTGCTGCTGTAGTTGATATATTAAATAAAGTTTATGGAGAGGGCTGGAAAACTCCAGTAACATTAAATGATTCAATCATAAAGAAAGGTCTTATCGTCAAAAAAAGTGTTAGTGAAAAAAAAGTAGCTAAGGCAATTGATTTAACCGGTAACTTTGACAGCTTTCAAAAAAATGTACGTGAAGATTTTGAATCTACTAGACGGCCTATAATCAAAAGTGATGGTTGTGCTAAATATAATTTTAAAAATGTAAAAACTTCTGTGAAAGTTGTGTCATGTGACTCTGATTCAGATTCTGATTCTGTTTGTATTTTAGAGAATAATTCCCCTTTTAAAGCACTAAAAGTTGGTGACATTCGAAATAACACCCCTTCAAAACAACGTGATTCATTTATAAATGATTCTAGCAGTGATTACATGAGTTCAGACTCTAAAGATGATTGTTTTAAAAATTCGCCAGCTTTTTACAATAAAATTGACAATAATATTCGCAAGCAAACATTACTAAAAGCTTTACATAGTGGAAACATTAAAAATAAATTAGAAAGTCGTTATGATGATATAAAAAAAGATAGTGACAGTTCCGATGATGATTTAGAAAATTCATTTTCTAGACTAAATATCGTAAAACCGAAAAATAGTCTTCCGGTGTTTAAAACTCCAGTTGAAATAAAGAGGTTATCCTTTTTAGCTTCATTATCTGAAAATATCCCTGAAGGAAAGTCTAATTTAGAGGCTCTTAAGTTCCATAAGAATTTCAACAAAACTAAGGAACTTCTTGCTCTTAATTTATTTCGTATGTTTAATAAAGAAGTTTTTAAGAATAAGCTGCCTTCTGATATGCCCATCGTTTGGACTAAGACGTTGAGAACAACAGCAGGCACGTGTAGGTGTTCCACAAGGTTACAAAACGGCGAAAAAATAAGAAAATGTTCCATAAACTTATGCTTAAAAGCATTAGACAGGCCCTCCAGGGTTCGTGATACTCTTATCCATGAATTATGTCACGCTGCTTGTTTTTTAATTGATTTAAAAAATGACGGTCATGGAAAACTGTGGAAATCTTGGACTGCAAAAGCAATGAGAGCTTTTTCTGAATTACCGTACATTGGAACTACCCATAACTATACAATTGAGAAGAAATTTGCGTACATTTGTGAAGGGTGTGGCTACGTTATAACAAGACATAGCAAATCTCTTGATATTAATAAGAAATGCTGCGGAAAATGCCGAGGAAAATTTATTGTTCATAGAAAGAATAAAAATGGGGAACTGGATTTGGTCAAATCTTTCTCGAAAGTTTGTCAGACTCCCAGATCTTTTCCATTGTTCGTTAAAAATAATTATGGGAAAGTTAAAACTCCAAATTTGAAACATGTGGAGGTTATGCAGAAACTTAGCGAAATGTTTAAGAAGGAGATGCCAAAATAATGAACTTTGCACTGTGTGCTATTGATATTTTTTGACTATTTTACTACACGTAAATCAATAATATTTTTACTGTGAACTCTTTTGTATATTTTTCTTACTGTAAAGATATAACATATTTTTTCATATTTATTTATTATGTATTATTAGATTGCAACAATTTTTACTTTAATATTATTAATAATTAAAATGCAGGCACATTACTGTTTTTGCATTCAATATTTATTAGCTTTCCTGCAATCGCATATTTTATAAATGGAAAGTTTTATTTATAATAATTATATTAAAATCTGTTTTATAATTAAATAAATTTTTTCATTAAATTTACCACAATTTTGTAATTATTAGTCTTATAAATCTGTCATCAAACAATGCTTTTTGTTTTATCTTCATCTAATTTTTGCTAGAGGAAGAATACAAATTAGGGAGTAATCATTTCCTTTTGTTTATCTTGCAAACCATTCCTACACAAATTTTGTAATGAACCTTTTGTAGATAATGATATTATTACTTTCAAAATAAACAAAAGAAAATGATTTTATTTTCAAGGTGGCAAATTTCAATTTCAAATTCAGGTTTTTACCCACGATTAAATAAAATTGGTGACGAATCAAAATGCGCGTTTACCCACGACGGATTGATTACCTAGGCTAAATAGGAAATATTATATTTGATGTGTATAACTTTATATGATTTTATGTCAAGCTACATAGGATATCATTATTTTCAATAGATACAATCAAAATTAAAAGAAAATGTGATTTTTTTCATAAAACTCCAAGCTATGAACATAATTTCATACATACGGCAATACTATTTGTGAATCTTCAGAACATATTATCTCTGCAGAACACTAGAAACAGAAATATTTGACAATTCTGTACGTAATTAAATATTTTTATGTTAAAATAAGTGAAAAGTCTTCTTATTCTAATGAAATTAATAAATGATACGTCTAATTTATGAGGTATGCTACAATTAGAGTATTAATTTAGTAATAAATGTATACTATACTGTAGGGTACCCTCACTCAGTGTACAATTATTCAATGTGATTCAATGTCGCTTGTGGCGCCCTCCAATTGGAATAGTGAACTAAGATGCTCGGCGACTCAACATTTGAAGGGAATGAAGGGTGAAGGGAGTGCACTGAGCTAAAGTTCAGTGCAGTTCAGTGATACCACATATTAAAACATAATATTTATATATATACATAAATATATATTAATATTGTAGTTTTATTTTGTGTTATGCTTTGTATCACTGTGTATACAATTATTTGCATTTGTTTAGTACTATACAAAAATATTATGTTTTAATATGTGGTATCACTGAACTGCACTGAACTTTAGCTCAGTGCACTCCCTTCACCCTTCATTCCCTTCAAATGTTGAGTCGCCGAGCATCTTAGTTCACTATTCCAAAAATGGCGACTTATGGCGTCTAAAGCGACATTGAGTCGCAGAGCATTTTAGTTCACTATTCCAATTGGAGGGCGCCACAAGCGACATTGAATCACATTGAATAATTGTACACTGAGTGAGGTTACCCTGGTGTAGTAACTCATATAGGGACAACTGGTCCTATGATAACTTCATGTCGAACTAAGATTTGCCCTGCATTTTATAAGAAAGTTTATAGGCTTGACTGTACATATTTTAGACATACGCCATTTAATCCAGGTACCACTGCAGAGAGAGTTATTTAAGTGCCCTAGAATATTAAAAAAATTAAATTATCTTATTTAAAAGGAAAGAAAAATGAACAGACATACAAAATCAAAGAACCAAATATTTATATTTGCCTTTAATGTTGATTTTAGTTATAATTATTTCGAATAAGTACTTTAGGGTCACCATTAGAAGAATTGGATCTTTTATATTAAGTATAGACGTCATTAATTACATTTTTTTACAGATAAAATCAGGAAATGTTGTAATGTACAAATAATAATAGGTTTTTGAGTCTTTGCTTTAGATTACATTGAGTATTTTAACAAAACAACTGTGCTTTTAAAGAACGCCTTCAATGAAACTTCTAAATACGCCTCTTACTAATATACAAATTTATCTTAGTCCTCTGACGTCATATTTCCGAGCATCTCCGACAATCTCCGAGTTTTATGCATATGGCTGCCGTTATTATCTACTTGTTATTATCTTAAACAAGTACACAAACTCGCTTCTGGTGTTATGGTGAATTCAATATATTATCTTTGATTCAATATAACAAATCATACTTATAAACTATAGTCACCGATTTTAAACTCTAAAATGGAAAAATATAGAATGCTTTGTAGTGTTCCGGAGTGTAAAGATAAGGAGTCTAGGAGGCATCGTTTTCCTGAAGATCCTGTGCTTTTTAAAATATGGTTGGAACGAATTGGCAATTCCAAGTTATTAAATAAAGACAAGAAAGCTGTTCGAATAACTAATCTGGTTTGTGAAAGACATTTTTCAGAAAAATGTCTAATTACATCTAAACTGAAAAAGAATTCACTTCCTACGCTACATATTCCAGGTATGATTTTAATATATTTATAATCTTATTAGATGTTATTATCTTTTGTCTTTTCTTCACTAATTACTATTATTAATTATATAATATTACATTACCAACTTTTATAGGACTCTCAAAGAATTTAGCAGAGAATTCTTTTTATATTCCTCCGGATCCTCTAATAGTTCGTCATCATTCTGAACATTCATATTGCAAAAAAATGGATTTGAAAGAAACGCTAATCTTGCCAGTACCTTTACCTTATATTGGTAATATGATTTGTTTAACAAATATTCATTATTATGATTGATGATTTTGTACATTTCCGTTTGACTGAAATCATTCTTTCTATAATGATAAATTAATATATAATAATATTTTTTCAGATTTGCAATTGAGTGTTCTACCTTCTACATCGAAATCTGTTGAGAGAAGTGGTAATCTGTGCGGAGGTAATTTTCATTTAGACTTACTTAGTTACTTACTTTAATTAAATATTCGATGAATAATAGATAATAAGTTAATATATAACAATATTTTTCAGATTTACAATTAAGCGTTGCTACACCATCTACATCGAAAGGGTTGTCTGCTGAAAGAATTGGTAATCTGTGCACAGGTACTTTCATTTTACAGAAATATTTTATTTAATTAGTTAAGCAATTTATTTGTTTAATAATATTTTTTCTTGTTATGTAATTATGTCCCTTTTTTTTAGGTTCAACGCTGAAAAGAAAGAGGGCAATGTTAAATGAGATTGACGTGCATCGGCAACTCGATTTGACTCGAAAAGCTAAACATTTCTACAGTGTAGCTGTTCAGCTGCGCAGAAAAGCATATCGGGTTAGTCGGAAATGTTTAAGCTTTAAAAGTCGGCTTCGGGAGGCCGAAAAACTTGAGGAAACTCAACTTCATTTTATAGATAAAGTCAACGACTCCACATATAATTTTATTATGTCACAGGTTCGTAACCAACATTTAAAACCTAATGGTCGTAGATTTACGCGTGATGATAAGATTCTAGCTCTATCATTTTACAAACGTAGCCCGAAGTGCTATCGCTTGTTACAAAAAGTATTTGCTCTCCCGTCTTCTAAAACTCTCTCATTAGAACTACAGAAAGTTCCATTAACAACAGGTTTTAATGAGAGAAGCAAGATAGTAGCAAGGCGTTATAATCCAAATGCTCTGTGTCTTCCGCATACTAATTTTAGCAAGAAATTTATTATTATTTGCAGAATATTGCAAAATATTCTGCCGAAAATATGTAATGAGAACAATATTATGAAAAATATAAAACAATATATTTTTGATAATATTGACTTGTCTATATTAGTTTGCGAAAGACACCCTGACATTCCGGATGCGTTTGTTACATTAACCTGTAAGATGATGCTCCATACATGGTGCAAAAATGTAAATAAAATATTACATGGACAATGCACCATGTATTGGGATCTGCCAAGTAAATCGAAAATACACCAAGTAGATGATATAAAAGAGCTAGCGAATATTCATTACCAAAAATCGCGTAAATCTAAAAAAAGACCAATTATTGAAATTACAAATATAATTTAGTTTTAAGTTGCTTTAAGGAGCATTTGGTTTATATACAAAATTACATTAATTACAATAAACATTATTTACCAAATATTGCGTTTTAATTTTTTTATAATTTTTTTTTTATATTTATACCAATTCAAACATCTACTCATTCCCGCTTTTTTGTGTCCTGCAAGAACTTCATGTCGAACAAAGGCAAAAGTCCTTGGCAAATACCATGAATATATCATGGGACCAAAGCTTAACATGGGAGTTACCGATCTATAGCAGAGATAATAATCTATAATATATATTATCTTTGGTCTCCATCACCCTCCTGCTCCTAACCTATCGTTGCTATCGTTCATATTATATCCACAAAATTATATCATAACCTCTAAAATGTTACAAATCTGTCAAAATGCAGTTTGATTTATTTTTAAATCTGGTTCATTGTCAGTTTGTCAAAAAAAAAAAGAAGTGAAAGCAATTTACTGTTGTCACTGTTGTATAAACTATAATTTAAAATGCAGCGTAAGTTACTGATAGCAGAAATAGCGAAAAGAAGAAGGATTTGTGTTGTTGCTGCAGCTATTATCTTGATAAAAAATGAAGAAAATAAAAGAAAACGTAGACCTAGATCGTGGGTTCAACCTATTAATGAAAATCGTGACGAACAGGGGTATTGCAATAACATCATACCAGAAATGAAATTATATGATGCGGCATTATTTTTTAACTTTACTCGAATGTGTATTTCACAATTTAACAATTTACTATGCTTAGTAGAAAGTAAAATAAAAAAAGAAGATTTGCGTAGGAAAACTATTCCACCAGGGGCAAGATTAGCAATAACTTTACGGTAAGTTTTTATAAATAGCATGAAATCTATAATTCAATTAATATTTTCTATAATTTTCAGCTATTTATCGACAGGAGATTCACTGCCCAGTCTAGCAGATTCCTTCAAAATTGGAAAGTCAACTACTTGCAGAATTCTAAAAGAAACTTGTGATGCGTTGTGTGAGGTATTGACACCTATATATTTACAGTTTCCGTCCACACCAGAGGAATGGAAAACAATAGCTAACGGATATAGAGAACAATGGAATTTACCACATTGTATTGGAGCTATAGATGGAAAACATGTTGTAATACAATCTCCGAATAAAAGAGGTTCTCAGTACTTTAACTATAAAAAAAATTGTGACATTGTACTTTTCGCAGTTTGTGACGCAAATTATAAGTTTACATACCTTGACATTGGAGCATATGACTCTCAAAGTGATAGTGGAATATTACGGGAATCTTCATTTGGGCATAATTTATTCGAAAATGTATTAAATTTACCAGATAGTGATAATCTACCATCGACCAATATTAAGATGCCATACTATTTTGTTGGAGACGAGACGTTTCCACTTCATAACAATCTTCTGCGACCCTATGGAGGTAATAAGTTACGTCGTGATAAAAGAATATTTAATAATAGATTATCACGAGCCAGGGGATGTATAGAAAATGCATTTGGTATTTTAGTCTCCAGATTTAGAATATTTCACCGTGTCATTAATGCAAATGAAGAAACAGTGGTTTCTATAATAAAAGCAACCATCTGTTTGCATAATTATATAAAGACAACGGAAGAACAGGGTGATACAAATAAGAATTATTGTCATGCGAATTATGTGGATCGCTATGATTGTGAAGGTAATTTAATTTATGGAGAATGGAGGACTGATCCTCCTCAAAATGTTGCACTAGCAAATACTAGCACATTGCAAAGAAAAGTTGGCGATAAGAAAGCTACAAAAGAAGCAGAAGTGTATCGCAATAAATTTAATGAATATTTAAATAGTGATTATGGAAGTGTACCATGGCAACATAGTATTATATAACCTTCTTACATCACAAAAAAAGCAGAAAATGTTATTTTTGTTAAAATTAAAAATTCAAGGTTTTATCAATTTTAAGAAGAGAATTTTACCTTCTTATCTCACAAGGTATGCACATTTGTTTAAAAATTTATTTTGCATTTATTTGAGAGACTCGTTAAGGAAGGGATTTAAAAAATTAAGCAGCTTTTCATACTAAATAGAGTTATTAAGAAACTATGATAGTTTACTTTTGCAAAGTTAAGGCATTAGTAGGATCATTAACAGTCACAGTCGCGGTATAACTTAATTTCATGTGGGCAAGATGAATTTCGCCAGGCACTTAAATATAAATATTAGTTACAGGTTCAGAAAAGTCTTGACAACATAACACACTGCCTCCATGACCGGTGTATCAAGGCAAATGAAAATAAATCTGTACCAGTGACAATTATCACCAAACGGGAAACATGTCTATCAGTCAATTTAAATAACGTTCAAATACCAAAAAAATAATCAAATGAAGCAAAATATTTGGGAATATATTTGGATAGGCGTCTCATGGAGGAAACATATCAGTCAATATACCAGTCGATTTACGAATCACAAGGGCTTAGGACTACATCTTCGTAAACTATACTGGCTAATAAACAAGAATTCGCAGTTATCGATAGAAACAAATTATTAATATATAAATGTATACTTAAACCAATAAAGTCTTATGGAGGGTACATTATCAAACTCAAACATTGAAATATCTCAATCTCTATGTAAGATATCTTACCTTACTGGACACTGGTCACTAGACACATACCGAAGATGTTAAAATTATTATTTGTAAGCCTATTGTTAAATGTTTATATGATAAATTGCAATAAAAATATATTTAATAAAAAAAAAAATCTTTAAAATGACATGAAATGTGTACGATTGAACGTATCTGCTACTTAGTTCTTACTTCCGTGAAGGGAGGGAATATTAATTCAATAACAGCATAACAATTAAATACATTTTATTATACAATACAATAAGAATTTTATATTTTATCACAACTAATTAATTATTTCATAATTATAATTTTAAATTAATGTTAACTTATTAAATATATTAATCATACTTTGAAATTAAATTTGAGTATTTAAAATAATAATTTCTATTTAAATTAAATTACTTACAAATGGTATAAAAAGTTTTATTCAGTCAGAAATTATGAATTATATTTATCAAATATATAAACAAATAATATTATTTTTAAAATTGCAACAGATTATTAAAGTAATTTTAGTCATTATTATTGTGTAAATGCCATTTCGTTTAGTTTATTTTATAGTTTTTAAAAATTATTGATAAAATCGATGTGTTGCAGAAGTTGTATCATTGTTTTTAATTAATCGTTATTTAAATAATAATTATTTTGTTTTGTTAGAAATGACACTACACTAATATTTAGAATATTTCTTATAATTTTAAATTGCTGCATAAAAAAGTACGACTTTATCTAAGTTTTTGCCTAAAACTTTACAACGTTGACAACTAATTCGTTTCGTCTAATCCGTTTTACTTATATTTAGACATAGTTAGCTAATATAAATATCGAACATATCTTAAAATAAAAAAAAATTAAATAATTCGAATTATATAAAAAGGTACATTATGTGGTGATAGATTAAATCTATATACAACGTAAATTTAGGTAATATATATTATATAACATGTTGGAAGAGCTATAGTAAAAGCACAAATATATTTTCTGTGCTGAGTAAAAGTTGTATAATCTATAAATCATTGATTATTTATCAACTGAACATATTTCTACGAAAAATAATGTAATAAATATATACGCTATTATAAAATCATTCACGTGTTTTTTTAAATTAAAATATATTCTTATTTAATATTTTCAGTTTAACTTGTGATTAATTATTTATTAAAAATGAAAAAGTTAATAGAAAATCTTTTTAATAATTTATGGAAAAATATTCTGAGGTTCTATGCTACTATTCAGTTTCTAACAATACTTTTAGGCATGTTAATTAATATTATGTTACTTATCTCTTTGAGCCCAAGTTGTTAAATGAAATACTTTAAAAAATAAATTTAAAGGCTTTATAAATTTCCATATTTCTAAAAAATGTTTTTATGGAAATGAAATACAGTAAATATTTAAACATGGAACGTACCTGTTCTTCTAACTATTAAAATGAGATTGAGAGAAGAGATTATTTATTCGAGCTTGTTATCATAATTAATGTAGTATTTATAAAAAGTTCAGATCTACTCCATGCTCATGCTGCTGTTATGTTATATATGTAGTTAATGAACAAATAAAAACCATCTGTTTCGCATACAGTCTTAAAAACATTATCACGCCAAGCCGCTATCTAAATGTTGCCTTTTCTTCGTTTCAACGCGTTGGTGATCTGGCGTAGATTTCAGTATATCCGGCTGACCGTGGCAACTTAAAGTGTTATGTGATGTTAATGTATTGTGACCTGTAGAAGATACTCCGACTCCGACTGCGATACCAACACCAACATGACTTGAATTAACCGTATGACTGGCCTGTGGTCGCGACCGTATCGATCGATGCGATCCATTTCTAGTTAGGGTATTCATTTGTGGTGTGCCTGGCAACATGTGACCCAATGCATTCATATAATCAGCGATTAATAATGTTATTTCTAATATTTTTGGTTTACTCATAGCAAACAACATTTTTTGTTCACTACTTGATGTATCTTCACTACCGACAACTAACATAAAATCATCTTGACATCCACCAAAAGTTATAATACTTGAATAAGAATATCTTGACACTACCGCCATTGTGGCAAGATCTAAAACTGTAACACTATCTTCTGACACTGCAAGCCATGCCATTGCTTGCTCTGAATGTCTTGGTTTAGCTTGGAATAAACTAGCACCGAAAAACGGCCACTTTCTTGCACAAGTTAAATATATTCTAACACAGTCTAATAGACTCCGTCCTTTAAGGGAGGCCCATTTTGCAGATAATAAATCTTGTAAATCTCGCAGAGCTTCCGCTGTTAGAGTATCACGATACCGATAGGGGTAGAATTTGTCCAATGCTTGAAGAGATGCATGGTTTGTGCCACCTGCAACACCCCCGGAACCGGATCCGGACCCACGAGCTCGTTCACTTGTCTGTTCTCCGAGATCTATTTGTGCCATTAATGACGCCAACTCCAATGCCAATTCTCGACTCAAAGGGAATCGGCCTTGCACAACTGTAAATACAAATACTTATATCCTCAATTCAAATAACATGAAATAATAAGTTAATAAAAATAACTGCTTACCCTGTTGATTCACTTGATAACATAACAACAATCTTTCTTTATCAGTTTCCATTCGAGCTGCATGTCTCCAATAGAGCCGCGATTTAAATGTCAGCTGAATAACACGAGAATTTTCGAATTTCCCAGACCCCTTTTCACGAAGAGCAGTTTCCCATTTTGATATTACATCACAAAGCTGCAATAAAATATTTTAAATAAAATTGCAACTTGAAAAATTAAATTAAAAGGCAATGCTTTGATGAAATAATGTATAACCTTGGCTTGGGGGTCAATAAAGTGTTCTAAATCCTTCTCTATGGGGTCATCGCTGAATAACGTGAAGCCTGATGTAGCCGCATCTCGACAACCGATCTCTTGATTTAAAGTTTGCAGAAATTCTTCAATTGTTGTGGAGCCATCAAAACTAACTACCTGATAAGCTCCATTCAACATATGCACTGGAATTGCATGCGGGAGAGAATGGTGATAAGGGTTTTTTAATAAAATACTTAAAACTTCCATTCTTGATGGTTTTACGTCTCTGCCTCCATTCTGTATTGTTCTTTCAAGAGCTCTTTCACAATATGCTGCATATTTGCCACATTCTGATTTAGAATCTGCGTTTCGAGAAAGATGCAGTTTAAGATACCACAACAATCTGTTATTTCTTGGTACAAATAAACTGACGGCAAGTGCAAGTAATTGCCACCCTTGAACAAAACTATATGTTGGGGGATTGCTTTTACAATCTGCTGCGGGTATTGGGGGCGCCTGGAAAATAATTAACATTTAAAAATCGTTACCACATTGTAAATAAGAAATTACTTTTAGCAGCCACACGAATGTCTTAAAACAAGGTCTTTTATTCATTATAAATTCAATATTATACCAATTCGATGTCCATATTATAATGTTATCTTTAGTTATTGGTGCTGATCTTTAGCGTATAACATTAAAGTAAATAATTATCTTAATTAAAGTCCAAAATATATAAACGTATTTTGTTATTACTTATCTGTGCTTAGTTATCATTTCACAAATAATTCCCTTAAATAAGTGAATACTAACTAGCAAATTACAAATAATTGTAGGGCAATAAACTTTTGGAACTAGATTCTAGACACTATAGGTGGGGATAGGGGGCATCACCAACCTGTATAGAGCTGGGCGAGCTCGCTGGAGGAGCAGCGGAGTGAGTATCACATGTGAACAACGTCTGCGTGGCGCACAGCAGCAACTGCTGAAAGATGGAACGCTGGTGTGCATACAACGACCAAATGATGCATATACAGGGTGGTAAAGAGGTTCTCATAGGGATGATATAAATAAAGTAATAAAAGGGCTGATAATAAAATAAAAACAAACAGAAGCAAAGAGATATTTTATATATTGTTGTAATAATCAATGACGATCGATATAATTCAATGATAGTCCAGTAAAAAGAGGTCTTACATACAAGCAACACCTTTGATAAAATGCGTAAAACATATTACTGACAACTATCAAGTCCTTTACTCTAAGTTCAGCAGTTGTATGATGTTTGTTATGTATAGATGTTACGAAAATGAGTAGGCAATAGTGCGTTACACGTATCATACATGTTGTCTGCATTTTATTAAAACTGTACTGCATTTAGAAGGTGTATATATCACCGCCGAAGGTTCTTGGGATGAATGGAAATGGAAGAGACCATTTGAAAAGGAAATCTATTGACGTCATGATTTTTCGTACTAACAGTAATCTATATTAGTTACATAATTTAGTAGAATGAGGTGTCTATTTTCGATCAAACTCTTTCTAAATATTGCTAGTGTACGTATTGAATATTTATGAAACTTGTAACATGCTTATATATCTTACTATACTTTAGAACAAATTTTAAGAAGAAAAGTGTCACTATAAATTCAAGTAAAGTGTACTAAGACAAATCTTTTCTTAAATATAACAGTCCTATAATGATTTGTATCTAGTATGATTAATGTTCTATAAATGAAATCTATTATGAAGCATATTCTACAAGTATAAAACAAATTATAATTATTTGTGAGTTTTTGTATAGAATTATAAATATAATATGTAATATTTGTATATTTTGACAATAAAATGCATTTTCTGGTTTATTTTACACCAACATTCCATCTACAGACATTTAAAAAAGTGGGGGGACAAAACAGCCAAACAATTATGTTTATATTTTAATAATTGTAAGACATTAATAGAAAGAGTAAATAATAAATGTGTTTGTGTCTCCAAGCAAGAGTTCTAAAGATATTTTAAATAAAGACCGTGACCAAATCTCAGCACAACCGAAAATATTAGCAATAGATATAAAACGGAGCTTTGAGATTAAGCCATCGTATATTTAAATATGTGTTACGCAGTAAGGTGACCATTCGTTGTCGATATCTAGTGCAGATTCCGGTACCGAAACAAGACTTTATTATATTTTAAGACAATATTTTAAAGCGGTTATAATATATAGGTTTATACATCGATCGTCCAGTTCGTTATTAGTGACAGCGACAAAAGCAATATTCGAGTTTCAAGCATTCCAGCGTTATTCGACAAGTGTATCTGCATTATATTTCTGTTTGGTTACATTAATGAAGAATCAGAAATTACTTTACATGCAACTGCTTGCTCAACTCAAATATCTATTTACGAAGATGTCTCATTAATATACTGGACGCTCAATATACAGTTCTGTAAATATCACATCATACTTTGAATAACATAATTTGTCCACAAAAAAAACATAATAATGTCGATCTTCTTAAATGTTTTAATTAAATTTATATTGTTATTTGTATAACATGAGCATTATTTAGTGCTCTTAGCAAAAAATGGTCACCTTAAATTCATTAGTACGTTCAAAAGTACTAATAAAAATGTTTTCTATATGAATTGTCATCCCTATATTGTAATCTATAATACAATTAAGGTAAAAAGCAATAATTGGCCATTTTAGAATACTATACTAAGGATTACAACAATAGACAGAAATATACAATAAAATATAAAGAAAGTAGAATGATAATATATAATGAAATAGAATTTTAATAATGACACATACAAGTCATTCACATACAACAAATCCATGCTAGTAGTTTTAGGTGCATAATAAAACGATATTCATAAAAAGATGATTTGTGTTGATTGGTGTTGTGCGAAAAGCGTAAAGCAGAAAGCAGAAAGCCGATCGCTTTATAGTAAATAATAGAAAAACAAAAACACATAATGAATGAATGATATGATCAACTAAATATAACTAATAATCCGGTCAAATAAACAATAAAATATGGGTAAATTAGCTATATTTCGCATAGAGCTGAAAGTTGGTATACACCTTCGAGCCATTATTACAAATAAAATACTAAAAGCCTCACAGATCGCACATCTGCATAAAAAGTAATTCAAGGTCAAGTCAGTAACAATGGTTTTTCCAATTTTTACGGTAAACGGTAAGTTTTATCATAAAAATAGATCAGGCCAAAGTTGTAGATCATGAAATTATGTACAAAAATTTTTCTTATATTTTTTTTCTAAGTATCACCATTCTTGAGATATTGCGATTCTAATTCACAGAAAACAATAATATGTACGCTGAACCGCCTGTATAGTATACACGCCATCGGATGTTTAATATGATTAAAAATATTGGTTTGTGTAACTTGTAAATACAAATTATACAATTGTGAGAATATAAACATTGTTAAGGAAAATATGGACATTTCGAAGTATTCCGAAATTACACAGTTATGCAATGTGATTTGAATTGACTCTTTAAAGTAAAAGTTAAAATATTTTATGTAAAGCACCAATAAACTTAACAGATGTTAAAATTTTTACATAATACAAGAATTATGAGATCATTTTACTTTCGGGTGCTCAAGGATCTCTAGGATAACACCACAATAGTGTTATCTTTATTCAGTAATCGTCAACTTTTATCGCATAACTGAAACAAACGAAACACTAACTCACATGTGGTGCGGAAATGTGTGCATATTAAGTAAAATACGACTTCTTCAACTTTTATAATCGCATTATTTCAGGAATAGTGATTCTTAGAAAAAAAAGTATAAGAACAATTATTGTAGATAATTTCATGATCTACAACTTTGGTCTGATCTATTTTTATGATAAAACTTGCCGTTTACCGGAAAAATTGGAAAAACCATTTTTGTTGATCTTTAATCTTGAATAACTTTTGTTGCAGATGTGCAATCGGTGAAGACTTTTACTATTTTATTTGTAATAGTGTACCCAAGGTCTGTACCAACTTTCAGCTCTATGCGAAATATAGTTAATTCAAATGTTTATTTTGTCCGGGTTATAAATAAATATATAAATTAAAAAACACATATTTCCTAATATAATTCTTTTTAGGTTCTTTTAGAATTTAGTAATGTTGCTGATTATTAATTTTTTATTTTAGATTAAAATTAATACATGAAATATTTATGCTTGCTGTTCTGAGCTTCGAACTCAGGAGTACTTCACTTAAGTATTCGACGTCTTACTAAAACTACGTAAAATTTATGTTCATTTACTACTTATATTATTATATAAATTTTTTTCTAATTTATCCCAAAATTTCTTTGTAAAGAACTGTAATAAAAAGTGATTCAAAACCTCCTTAAAATTCAAAGTTAAATAAACCAAATGTTTTAATATATTTATACATAATTTCGACTGTGGCCTAAGTTTTCTAAACGTTTCTTTACCTTGTGGCATTACTATTGAATAATAAATAAATATAATACAAATTAAAAAAAATAAAAATAATAACATTAAAAAGCCGTGCTCAATCGCAGCACAGTGACTTACGCGTGTGGGTTTGAGCAGCTTTCTGTTTACCTGGACCCCTGTGCCGGCCCTGTGCGTTGTATGACGGGAAGTCTGTTTAACTAGGGCGCACAACAACTCGGCCTGAAGTTCCCATGCATCCAGACATTGTTGCAGCGCGTTTTGTGCTAACACAACATGATAGTCAATTCCTGCTTGTTCTACAGCAACGGACATAAAAAGTTGACAACACTAAAAACAAAAGGTCGGTTCAGAATCAGTTAAGTTCAATTCTTCATAAAACAGCAGTCATCCATTCTGGTCAGATGTGGTGTTCATACCTTAAATAATTTTATAGCCTCTGCTTGAAGTGCCTCTGAGTGCAGTGTAGTCAGCGGCGATATTATGTTTTCTTTAGAATGCAATAGTTGCGGATGTCGCCACAACACACAATCTGAAATATATATTTTTTAATATCGTTTTATAGAAGAAACACATGTGATTTGTTATACTAAAAATTAGTTTGCCTTTACTTTTAAAGTACGTACTTGGGTCTCCATCCGTTTCCATTAATTTCTGTACTAATTGTTCATATTGTGTTCCTGCGCTGGGCCCTCCACCGCTAACGACTGTTAGGTGGTATAACCAGCTATCTCGTTCTTGCTTACATGGAAGAATTAGATATGTAGGCCCCTAAAGGAAAAACAAAATCATAAGCAATGCTTTTAAGCTATTTCCTTCACAAAAAGTGTATTTAAATAAAATCTTACTTGAAGTGCGGGGTAGATAGCTACAGTTAACTTTGCTTGAGAGGCTCCAGGTTCTTCCCTTTCTTCGGAATCGGAATCTGAGACATGTTCAACTTCTTCCACACGTGCGTCTCTCATGTTTATTTGTCCTAAGGGTGTATTTTCAGAGGGTACTTTAAAGTACAGAAACATTTTTCCTATCAAAACACACCAACATTTTTTGGCATGTCCATTTTTGACTTTTGTTACCCAACCTTGAACAGTTGGTTTTTGATCGTCTTTACTTAATAATAATTTAGTTGCGTTTCGTCTTTGGACATTCTAAAAAAATCGATAATTATAATTATATAACTTACAACTGTATATACAACTTACTTTACTTAGCAATATTTATTTTACCTGTAAAACTCTTATCCAATCTTCCATAGTAGCTATAGAATCAGCTGTTAAATAATATATTTTCTTCCCTGTATTAATTTCAAAAGTTGCAGCTCCTTCTTGTCTAGTAATTCTACAAGTTTCATCCAAAAGAATTTGACCCTGTGGCTTCCGATTTACATCATTCTGTGACTTCCAATATAATAATTGTCCATTTTTAAGAACAAACCATCTTTTCCTCCATGTTTTAAGTTTTCCACCTAGTTTAGCCAAATGACCTATTTTTTCCAAAGATTCCGTACGCTTTGGACTATCTGTTGTATAGGAGGCACGCATCATTAAAGAAGGCATCGAGGTGTCTATAGAAGTAGTATCACAAGATAAAGCGTCAGGGGGTATTGCGTAGTCATCGGACATTCCAGATTCAAACGACGTATCTGAAACAGCTTTATTGTGTCAGTAATTAACACAAGAAAAAAAAATCATAAAAAATTAGAAAATCATAATAAATAAATGATAATAGATTAAAGACGAAACATTTAATAAAAATCTATAGAAAAACTTATATAGTTATATTCGGTTGCCCAAGATTAAATCGTGAAGAAAATTACCTCGTGTCTTGCTCTTGCTGGGACTTTCAGAGCTACTTCTTTTCGCTGGAGACAAACTGGCTGAAGTTTTCATACTTTTTGATGGACTAGAACCGGATACAGAACTATCAGACGATGCAGCATTAGTATGAGAATGCGGTCCCATCTCGTCACCATCACTGCTGTCATCTGAGGAATCTCCGGTGAAAGGTACTGAACGAATTTGGCTTGCACGCTGTAGAAAATAATTATAATAACAATAAAATTAATAATAGAATTATAAATATTTAATATTTATACATATATGTGTTTCAGTCAAATAAGGATTTGAATTAACCTTGGAATGAAACTTAGAAATTTAAATATGATGCATAGAAAACGAGATATCTGCAAGAAAATGATTACGTTTGACCTCGAATATCTATAGACGCAGACATGGGATGGTATGAGACTATTTAGCCAATCTTTAGAACATTAGAAGATTTAATTTGGGAGAGAGATATACCTCAGTACTTAATAGAAAAAGACATAAAAAACATGAGAATGATAGCAATGTTTAGATTGGGAAATGAGGAGAAAGGAAACAGATACTGGGAAAGTAGAGAGGAAAGAATGTGTAGAGTGTGCGGAACGGAGGACGAAACACTGGAGCACATTAAGTTTGATTATCAGGAAAAAGTAGTGAGGAAGATGAATATAGGGCAGCTATTAAAAGGAGGCAGTGAAGGAAAGAGGTGGATGGCGGAAATAGAAAAAAGGAAAGAAAAACAGGACTCAGAAAACAAAATCTCGTATCTGGGTTGCATGGGGAACATGAAGAGAGAGGAAGTACTAAAAGAGGCAGTGAAGGGAAGCAGGAGAAAGAGAGAAGTAGCAAGGAAACAGTTAAACTTCAGTTCAGAAAAATAGAGGATTTGCGGAAAGGAGATAAGGATAAGAGGTGGATGACGGAGATAGAGACAATCATAAAATAGTAAAGGAAGAGAGTCAAGAAGAAATAGTAAAGGAAGAGAGTCAAGAAAAAATAGTAAAGGTAGAAAAACAATGAGGAGTAAGGAGCAA
Organism: Panorpa germanica; assembly: GCA_963678705.1. Taxonomy (NCBI): domain Eukaryota; kingdom Metazoa; phylum Arthropoda; class Insecta; order Mecoptera; family Panorpidae; genus Panorpa; species Panorpa germanica. The sequence goes on from OY783206.1 coordinate 14,677,448, forward strand.
GAAAATATAGGAACAAGAGTATAAAATTCAAACATTGCTGTTGGAATTATTAAAAATGTTAGAATAATTTTAAGTTTAGGTTAGCAATGAGATGTAATTACGTGATTTAATATTGAAAGAATGTAAAGTCTAACGATACACACATTAAATTAATAAATAATAAACAAAGATTTATGCAAATATTGATTTTTTTAACTTTCATTCCGTGGTTTTAATCTTATAATATTATAATAAATGATAAAATTTACCCCTTTCACCGTCGCATACACAGGAACGCTAATATCACAGTAACCAGTTGATGATACTCCTCCTGATCCTTCACCTTCTGCAGGTCCCACCCATTGTTGCAATCCATCTTGCGCAACCTAAGAATAATGTATTAATATAAAATAAGTTATCTTTATATATTGGAAATTACTTAAAAAACTTTTTTAACTTGTCAGTGGCTCACCTGATATATCTTGGCTTCCCAGCTTGGGAATCTGTGTAATGGCGGTGTAGGTGGTTTGGCGCCTACAAAGTCGCTTAGAGATTCGCTATTTGTGCTGGAACTAGCATTTGATGGATTTTCTTGATTTCGTAACCAGACAGGATTCTTTTCGCGAGACGGGGTGTATATCTCTGCATAATCATGACTCATATCATTGTCCATAACTCCAGGACTCTGTTGTTGAGCAGGGATTAGAGTCAAATTGTTGACGGCATCCTGAAATTAAACGAAAAACATATTTTTGATATACATAATAAATTTTTTTTTGGGGAATTCATAACTGTCGAGTTGGCAGTGTGCCAAAAGAAATAAACATGATATCTTTATTTGTAAACTGTAACACGGTGTTATCTACCATCAGTAAAAGTTGACAAAACGTTTGACTTATTTATTATGTGCCTGACATAATATTTTGAAATATAAATAATAATATAATTGCGTGAGATAAGCAAATAAATTCAAATATTATAATTATTATGTAAATGCATACCGCCAAATCTTGTGCTAAAACGTCGCCACAATCCATGGTTGGTAGGGGAGGTGGGTTTCCTATGGAATAATTCCGACGATGTCCTATGGAACTGGTTTGGGGCTCTGTTCTACTGGCTGGTCCGGCTTCTAGACTTTCCGATCTTCTTCTATTTGTCAGTGGGTGGGTTCCTGAGTCAACTTCTAAGCTAAGACTTGCTCTGGATGGTATCTAAAATAAAATATTTGATTTTTTATAGAACCTTTTGCTATTTGGAAAATATAATCATGTAATCGGTTAGTCAACCCTGAGGTTTTCATAAAAAAGAATCTCTTTTTATGCAATTAACTATACTTTAAAGAATGTGCCAATATTCCCAAGATTACAATATTTATACAATTCTTTTTATTTTCAAAGTAATTTTCTTGAACAGGTCGCCACGATATATCGAGAGCGCGTCATCCGATTTTAATAAAACATGCACAACATCTTCTTTACAAAATTTCTATCGAGTAGGATATTTACGATTGATGAATGCCTCCTCGTTCATTTTAATTAAATTTTTTATCTTAAAATTTGTACAAAAAATAATTTTATTTTTTTTTAAATACGTCACTTGTACAAAAGTTGTTTAATCAACTTAAACTTAAGGTGAAACGATACTTGGCAATTTTTGACTTGCGAAATATAGATGGCGATACTATACAGCAGGTTAAATATTATCAAAAAAAACTATGTTTTTTATGTTTAAATCGTTTTATGTAAGTAACTATAAACGCGAATCATAATCTAAAAATAGGTAAATCTAAAAATAGGTAAAAATAGGACAAGAAAGTTGAAATTTTATATATGGGCTAACTTTGGTATCTAATTTACAAATCGAAAAAAAAAATCCCAAATTTTGAAAAAAAGTTGGTCTGATATTTGAAAAAAAGGATATTTTTTTTAGTCAGTTTGTATATTTTTCTCCAATTTCTATTTGCTTGTTAATATTTCTAAGGGTTTATATAAAGTATTCGATAATATAGAAGTCATATAAAAATTGAAATTTAACTAGAAAATATAGCAATATTCATTTTCAAAATTTATTTTTGCAGTTCCAACTCATTAAAAGTCAGTGGAAGAAAGATTACAATGTAGATACGTTATTAATCTAACTAATTGGAGCTTTAGATTTTGATTCGCGTTTATAGTTACTTACATAAAACGATTTAAACATAAAAAAACATGTTTTTTTTGATAATATTTAACCTGCTGTATAGTATCGCCATCTATATTTCGCTAGAAGAAATGGCCAAATATCGTTTCACCTTAACCTAAAATGAAACTCCAATCTTTATTTTAATAACAAATAATGAACTCACTGTGCTATATCGAATTCCCTGCGTCGCAATATGATTCCTTAACAGTTGCAGCTGGTGATTACACTTGGCGTTTTGTTCCCGCAGTACTTGATTTTGTTGTTCTAATTCCCTAAGTTTATTCGTGACCCACTCCTTAATCCGTGCGGCCTTCGCCTCTACTTGTTTTGCGTCTTGAAGTCTTAATTGTTTCTGTTCTTCCACCTAAAGGTTCAAAGGTTATACAAAAGATATTAATAATGTGTCAAACAAGTCAACCTGTCGAAAGTATATGAGTATCTGACCTGTCCTTCCAAACTTTGAATCGCTTGGTGTTGGATGAGTGGCGCGTGGAGTCCCGGTGCGGCGTTGGGTGGCAAGGGGGGCTCAACAGGGGGCCACGCGCACAGCCGCTGCTCCATCGCCCGCACCTTTAAAATTAATTATTATTAAATCAAAATTATTCATGTGAACTATATTGCAAAATGAGCGTAACACAATGATTTGGTCAGAGGAGCGGAAAAAAATTAATTATTGAGCCATTATGAGAACCATAGGCATTACACCATGGAAACATGAAGCGACAACATTATTAGCAAAAGGACAAATAAAAAACGTTTCAAAGCTAGACCCTATTTTGTAACTTTTTAAGTGCACCTTTTTAAGAACACATGTTTTCTAATTCTGCTACTTATGACCTTATGAAAAACGCCTCAAGTTACAAAATAGGTTTTAGTGTGTACTTAGTACGGAACCAAGATAAGGAACTTGACCAAAGATTTTCACGTGAGAAAATTAAAAACCATATTTATCTTCAGAGGAGAAATTGAAATCCATTAAAATAAATATTTGTGACGAATTTTTTTTATAGATTATACAATTATTAGGTGTACCAATAATGACGCGCAATTTAAATGATTTTAAAAATTATTGACAAATTTTGAAAGCAGCATAATTTATATGTAGATATTTGAGGTTTATATAAAACTAAAAATCTGAATACAAATTATAAGAAAATAAAATATTATAAATTTAAATTTAACTTGTACATATACTTTTAAAATATTTTTTTAATGTGATATGACCGAAAACCTTTTAGTAATGTTAAAAGTTTTAATAATGTCAAAATCTCATGTATACTAATGACAGTGTTGCCTAATAAATGTATAATTATATCCTCCTATATTATAATGTTCCAACTGAAAGTTTATTTTTTTATATGTTTATGCGATTCGTGTGCGATCCGCGCATTTCCTTGAAAATTGCTTATTTCGTAGAGAAAAAATTCGGATTTTCCCCTGAATTTCCTTGAAAACCGTAATTTTGAAAAAACTAAAGAATTTTTTTTTACTTTTTGCTATAACTTTTAATTTGTAAAAGATAGAAAGTTGAAATTTGGCATGTGTATTACGGTGTTCAATGCTAACATTTCTAAAATTAAAAATTGAAAAAGATGAGAAAATTAGGGGGCGCGGGGAAGAAAACTCAAATTTTGAAATACATAATAATGAAATATGTAATTAAGAAAAAAAAATTCAAAATTAAAAAAAATTATTTGGGGGCACAAGTGCGGTTTTTGCCGAAGGTAAAAATAGGGCTTGAAAGTCGAAATTTTATATATGGGCTAACTTTGGTATCTAATTTACAAATCGAAAAAAAAAATCCCAAATTTTGAAAAGAAGTTGAATAAGAATAAAAGAAGTCAAATAATGAACAAATTAGAAAAAATATTTTTTTTAGTCAGTTTGTATATGTATATAAATATGGAACGAGTTTAATATTTCAATTTAAAAATGGAATTAAAATTTGAAATGAAATTCAATTCACACATAATAGAAGAGAGTCGTCGCTTTCGACGGGGATAATCTCTAGTATATATAATATTGTAATAGCATATGATGAATTAAATAAAACATCTAAGATCAGTAAAAATATATCTGGAAACCAAACCCTGGTTTAAAATCTAATATTGTAAATTTTCATATGCAATAGCATTAGATTAACTGTGGTTAATTATAAACCTAGGTTGACAGTTTTGTTTGTCAGTTGTGCTTTTAGTTCGAGTCGAACATAACTGTAGCTCAACCAAAAAATATATTTTATCATAATTAAAATCTAAATCCCATTCACAGCTACTTAGTTTTAATTATAATTTTATATTTTAACCTTGAATGTAAGTTTCAGGTTATGAAATATAAAGAAATTAAAATAAATATATTACTAAAAAAAATTATCCTATATTATAATGTTCCAACTGTATGTTTATATTCTTATATGTTTCTATTCTTATATGTTTGGTAGTGAATTTTGTATGGTAGCTCGAAAACGGCTCCATAATGTTTTTGAAAATTTCCTATTTCGTAGAGAAAAAATTCTAAGACATTTGGCGTGCCCGGATTTTTCTCTGAATTTCCTGGAAACCAGTAATTTTGGAAAAACTGGAAAAAAAGTGAGCCCTTTTTTGCTGTATTACTTTTAATTCGTAAAAGATAGAAAGTTGAAATTTTGCACGAGTATTAAGGTATTCAATGCTGACATTTCTCAAAAATTAGAAATTCAAAAATTGAAAAAGAACTTTGAGGAAAGTTCATATTATTAATAAAAGAAAATTCAAAATTTCAAAATTTTATTTGGGGGCATGGGGGCAGTATTTGCCGAGAGTAAAAATTGTGCTAGAAATTTTGTATATAGGTTAACCTTGGTAACTTATTTATGAATCGAAAAAAAAATCCCAAATTTTGAAAAAAAGTTGGTCAAATAACGCATAAATTGAAAATATTTTTTATTTTGATAAATTGAAACATTATTTTATTATTGTGCGAGTTTATTATTTCAATTTAAAAATAGAATTAAATATGAAATGTTATTACGAATTATTTTATTGGATTCAAATCATACACGCCAAAAAGACGTCGCATTGCGACGGGGGTAACCTCTACTTATATTAAATAAAGATAGGAATTATTGTTAAACAAAGTAGTGACGAATGATTTCACAAGTACATTGAACTTACATTTCAGGTAAAAATATAGCATTAAAAATAAAACTCAGTAGCTGTAAATGAGCTTTATGTAGAATAAAAATTAATTGCTAAAGATTAGTGAACATTTTAAACTTAAATTACAATTCTACTAATAGGAAAACCCGAAATATTCGTAACCTATGCGTCATCCATTCAGACAACATACATAATATATATAAACGATATAATTAGTATCACTATTTAACCAAATTACCCACTTTTAATTAAGGTATCCATTGTTAAACTTCACAGAGTATATTTATAAAAAATCACCACTTTCAAAACACTACTTATTGTAATAATAAACAATTAGATAAAAACACAATGTACTCCAAGTGTGAGTGTTGAGAGAACGCAAACAGCTGAGCTACAACGAGTGTGCTGTGCAGTGCTGTGTTTCTTGTATAGAACAACCGAATAACCTTGGTGGACTTGCTGGATCTAACATTAACCCGACACTGTTCGAAACGTTTACTTTGAAACCGTAATGAAAGAGGAGGAGAGTAGGGGACGTCAGCGTCGGCGTCCGTGTAGCATCGTCGGCGTCGTTCAAACTGCAGCCGACGTACATAAGTACAGGCTATAGTTCAGGGCCATCGACAACCAAGTCATCGTTGTATGCGAGCGTATAGGGTGTGTAAAAATTCAATAAAAAACAAATAATGAGACAATAACACAGGCTAGAGTTGAAACAGTGTGCGGGAAGAAGCACCGCTTTGATGTAGCAAGCAATAAGGAACTAAATGAATTTTACAAGAAAATCTTGTCTCTAAGGCTGTCCGCACACGAGTTGACTGATTGCAAACGTGAGCCCCGAATCTATCCGAACCGAATGAGAATGCAACTGTGTTGTTAGTGAGACAACACACGTATATACGAGTGAGAGAACACACACGGCACGAACGAAACTAAACTGATTTGAAATTGGTTTTGACCACGTTTTGAGTGACTATGATTCTTGGTCGCAGCGCAATGGGCTTGTGTGCTCATTTTTTAGTGGTCGATTTTTCAATTGTTGATTGAAATTGATGTTAATAAATGTGTATTGGCGTGTCTATTTTATTAAATATCTATGTTAAATGTTGACGGAGATATAGCAATTAAAAGATTGAATTGTAGTTTTAGCGCTAGAAATGGTCGGTTATATTTGTATGACGTGAAATGCATTTTAACGAGTTATTTGTTGAGTAGGTCAGTGCTGTGGTAATGTTCTGTAGCTGTTGGTAGTCAAATAATAAAGTCAAGTCAAAGAATAATAAGTTTTTATTTTATTTAACCCTGCTAAGGCAGACATAATATTGAAATTTTATTGTTCCTTGAAATAGCTGCAAATAATATTTTATATATTGATTTATAAATACATATAGCAGAGATTTATGAGCTGTAAGGTTGGCAGCGATTGTGATGTCACATGCATTTGGAATGTTGTCCAACGTTGAATCCCTTTAATAATTAAAGAGACAAAATGATGTTAATTGTTAATATCTCCCAACATATAATGAGTTATTAAAAAATAATTGGACATTTGAGGTTCTAGTAACCCACTTTATCAGTATATAGTACACTTTTATAGAAATTAAGACATAGGACACAAGCCCATTACGTTGCATGCTTTTGATGGTGACACCATGCAATCATCATGCAACGTATTCGGGGCTAAGGTTTGCAATCAATGAACCCATATGCGGACGGCATTAGGCTCTCCGCATACGAGTCGACTGATTGCAAACTTGTCGAGCCGTGTTTCATGACTATAGAATTTTTAACAATAGCATAATAGGGGATTTTATTGTGTCGTATTTGTATGTATGTATTTAAATACTTTTGAATAGTATTTGTGGACATCTCTGCTCATGATGTCACTTTCAAAAGCATGCAACCAAGTATGCCCTGCGACCGAGAAACACAGTCGTTGAAAACGTGCTTCAAAACCAGTTTAGTTTCGTTCGTGCCGTGTGTTTTCTCTAACACGTATACACGTTCGTTCTCTCACTAACAACACAGTTGCATTTTCATTAGGTTCGGGCAGATTCGGGGCTAAGATTTGCAATCAGTCGACCCACTGCCTTAGTCTACAACACATTTTTTTAATATTATTAAGTACGGTTTATTTTGTGGTAAAACAAATATTATTAGAAAATGATTGTTATGAATTTCCTGTCATGGAAATGTGTATCAATATTATAAAAGGTTTATATGAGTCGTGCAGAATCAAAGTTGGCTAGTTAATTTTTTTGTGAAACTGAGAAAAAAGCCAAAATGTTATTAAAACATCATATCGCAATAATCCATGAAACTTTTTTGTAATTCTGTTAACTAACATAATAAAATGACTGTGGTATTTATATTTAATATATTTATTTATATTAAAGGCCTGAAATTTGCTTTTTAAATTTGCAACTGGCCATCTTTAATTCTGTCAAAGGTAACTAGCCCGTTTTGTTTTTACGTGCTGAGTAAGTAGCCCGTTAAGCATGAGTTTTGCTTCTGTCAAAACTCATGCTTAACTAAATGTTAACTAATAAATGTTAACTAATGTTAACTAATAAATGTTAACTAAATGTTAACTAAATGTTAACTACATGTAACTAAATAAAAGTAAGGCTATTTTCACTATGAGACTTTCAATATTAAAAGAATTGTAACTTGCACACTTGGCTAATGTACTATTTTGACACATTATGTTAAAGTACCTTATTTTCCATTATATAGAGCTGAACACACTGAAATATTATACTTTTCAAACCATGAAATACATAATCAGATTCTATGAAAACACATCTATGTTTAGGCAAAGTTGAAACAGACTTCTACTGTAGACGAAACTGTTTTCAGTTTTATAAAAATAATTCATCTCAGCTTTAGATTTGACATTAACGCTTGTAGCACTAAGCTACCGATATAAGTTTCACTTTATAAAAATATTCATTTCACCGCACATAAAAGGTTTTTGCACCCTATTCTGCCACTATAAAGTATCATTCTCACTCACTGCTTTATTTTTATTTTGTATTTAATTTAAATTGTTTAACATATGGCAATACGCGTAGTCATTCAATTTAATTTATTTTTTAAGTTTTCTTAGTTCTTTTAGAACCTTACAAAGTCCAATGTTTTAAATTAAAAATATTAAATTAAGAAAAACTATATTATATTATAACCTCCAAAATGTGACAATCTGTCAAAATGCAGTAGGATTTACTTTTGAAAGAATTTTAGTGTCAATTTTTGAAAAATATAGAATTGAAAACAATTTCTATTACTAATTGTTATTAAAAATATCAATTTTAATTATTTCACATACAATTTTGTCGAACTGTCAAAATTTATATTACTAACGATGCATACGCACCAACTAAATTAACTAAACTTAAATTAAAACACAAATGTGAAAAGGAATGCTTAAACGAAAACCTGAAATCTATATTACAATATTAAATAAAAACAGTAAATTAGATATCAAAACAGTGAGTGGGAATGAGGCTTAACAGTTAAAATCGTCTAATACTTCTAGACATAGAAAGCAACCAATCTTATGACAGTTATACGAGTATATAAGGTTCATTTTATAATAATATAACAGCGATATAATAAAACTTAGCGTAAGATTCTCTTCTTATTTTATCTTGCAAAATCGACGAAGAGATTGTCCGTAATAGCAATAGTATCGAAAAGCCGTTGGTGTTAAATGGTTAACTCAGTGGTATTATAAACCTTGGTTGATACTTTTGTTTCCTAGCTTGCATTTTGGTTCGAGTCGATCATAATTGTAGATTATCTAAGTACAACAATTATCCTTTTTGACAATATAAGTATTAAAAACCCATTTCTTAGGCTAAACTTTAGTTATGCCATAACTGTTTAACTGTGAATTGAAAAAAATGTTTTTTAGAGAAGTACACCTCGCTATTTTGGAGCATCCAGTATAAATGGACGCATTTGCATGTGTATTTGTATTTGTGAACGTAACCACATGGACACGTGTTATTCATATAGTCGTACTAGAACAAGCGACGCGTCGTCGCCATGAGTTGTAACCCCTTGTTTTATTTTCCCCGTTTCAAAGTTCCAATGACTCAACACACAACACACAAAGGGAGATTTTTTAGGGCGGGGGGAGGACTTGTATTGTGCAGACAATGTGCTTATATCCCATACTTTATTTTATTACAGGGTAGAGTCCGATTTTGATGCCCCCCCTAATAAAATATTAAATCGTTTACTACGTAGTGTAGAACTGTAAGTTACTGCTACAAAATAATTTAGAGAGCGATAATTGTAGTCTGATCTTGGCGTATTGGAATATATTGTTGTAAAATGTGTTGTATTGTCGTTCTGGAGGAGATTACTCAGCTTACTAGTACATTCTGCAGGGATGCTAGCTTCTGGTAGTAGATTCTTCAGTTGACGACTTCCAACACCAATTACAGTAGTAATCGAATATCTTTCTTAAGATGATTAATAAGGATTCTTGTTCAGACGGTGTATTGTTGCAATTAGAGAATACTTGAGCGGTCTAAAGTAACCTCGTTGCGACATGCGACGGTTGAACAATTAGTATCTTTTTATTACTATTAATACAAACACTTTTATTAAAATATATCATTTATTCGTTGTAATATTATATCTGCTTACTTAATTACAATAGTATTTTATTAGATTAACGAAGATGACAGATATAAAACAAAATGTAATTCTATAGTGTTATAATTTAATTAATAGTTGAAATGTGCTCACTATTCAATACGTACGAAGTTGCGAATAGTAATGCTTGCTTTGAGACTCAGGAGAAGACTGGCTTTCAGCGTCTTGTGCAATTTAATATATAATAATTTATTTCACATCACAGAACGCCAATACTGAATTACCAGCATTAAATCAATATTAATCTCCACAAACCAGAGACAATATTTATAAGCGCTAAACTTAAATAATTATTCTTTACAATCTTAATACTAATACAAAAACTGTTTACATAATATAATTCTATTACATAATTAACATTTAATATCATTAAAAATAAAAGGTAAGTGCGACATATGCGTACTTACAACACTCCTCAACCAAAGAAAAGGAACGCATATAAAACAAAACATATGCGTTTCTGCTCTAAGGAAAAGAAAAAGGGAAAATTGTGATAGGGGAGATGTCGTACATATCACAACACCCCCTTTCAAAAAAAAAGGGACACGTATAAAAACAAAATATACGAGTTACAATTCTAGAAAAAAACAAAAAGAGAAGCAAAGTGTCGACAACGATTCTGATCCCATCGTATAGAGTTAACACTGCTCCACAAAACAATCATCCCTGACAAAATCCATTTCATTCGTCAAGTTTTTATTCATTGGTACAAAATCTCTTCAACCTATTATTATGAACTACCGTATGTTTTTTACCAATTAGTATTTCTGTATTAACAGGGGATATAATTTTAGTAACTTTATACGGTCCTACGTATAAGGGTAAAAGTTTTTTTGACTGTCCTTTAGTTGGTAACTGTTCATTTCTTAATAAAACTAGTTCGTTTACTTCAGGTGTGAAAAGAGAATTGACCCTTTTATCAAAATATAATTTTGTTTTTTCTTTGCTTTTAACCAAGTTATTCATAGCAAGTTCCCTCGCTACTTGTAACCTGTGTTTGAGTTCTACTATAAAATTATTATAAGTATTTACCTCAATTGGTTCTTTATAAAAAATTGAAGGCAGATTTGCCTTATGTCCATAAATTAGTTCGAAAGGAGTAAAACCGGTCGCTGTATGCGGAGTTGTGTTATACACGAACATTGCATAGGGAATCCAATTTATCCAATCATCCTGCTTTTTACAAAAATTCCTTAGATACTCGGCAAGGGTTCTATGAACTCTTTCTAAGGCACCGTTGGTTGCTGGTCTAAATGCTGTTGTTTTTAATTGTTTAATTTTTAACAATTTGCATATATCTTTAAAAATTTTCGACATGAAATTTGTTCCTTGGTCTGTTAAGATCATATTAGGAACTCCGTACCTACAAATAACGTTAGTTACTAATGCTTTCGCGACAGTATTTGCCTCCTGGTTTATAATAGGAATAGCTTCCGTAAATTTAGTAAGGTCATCCTGTATTGTTAGTAAGTATTTGTATTTGTCGTTGTCGTCTTTCTTGGGAAGATATACTATGTCCAAAGCCAACCTTTCGAAACTATGTTTCGAAGTCGATGTAATTGTTAATGGGCATTTATTTAATTTGCACACTTTATTCTTTTGACATGATACACATTGTCTAATAAAATTTTTAACTTTTCTAATCATACTTGGAAATTTAAAGTGTGATTTTAATCGTTTAATTGTTTTAGAAACTCCTAAGTGGCCTGCTGTGGGATTAACATGAAATTCCGAAATTACATTGTTTATTAACTCAGGGTCACTAATTTTAAGTATATTGTCATTATAAATGTGTACTATTATATTTGTTTTATCAAAGATATGTCTGATCATAGTTCGTAACTGGGCAAAATCTAATTTACTTAGTTCAGACTCGAACCTGTTCATAGCTATGTTAGTAATTTTGTGTAAAGTACAAAAGTTTTTCAGATTCACTAATGCCAAAAATATTTCTTTATAATTTGGTAGATTAAAATGAAATTCCTTAATTATTAAACAGATAATAAATCTAGTATCAATTTCAACATATGCAATTTCTGATACTTCTTTTTCTTGTATTAGAAATGCATTGATACTACTAAATTTATTGATTAATTCAGGAGAATTTCCAATTGAATTTTTAAAATCTTTTGATACAAAATCTACTAATGAAAATGACGTCGGTGCGTCATATAAACTTTTATCATGTTCAATTACTTTATTGTTTATTATAATTTTATTTTTAATTATTTCTAAATAATTTTCGTATGTGACATCCATTGTTTCAACCTGAAGTGAGTATACGCGACTTAGGGCATCTACGTGTGGAATCGAACTACCTGGTCTATATATTACTTCGTAATTATATTCTTCTAGTTTTATCCGCCAACGCATAAGTCTAGAACTCGGGTCCTTAATACTCATTAACCAAGTCAAGGCTTGATGGTCTGTTACGATACTAAAAAACTTTCCATAGAGATAGGGTCTAAAATGAGCCACAGCCCATACTACTGCTAATAACTCACATTCAGTAGTTGTGTAATTTTGTTGTGCCTTATTTAGAGTTCTTGAAGCATATGCTATTGGGTGGCTTTCCTTAATAGTACCTTGTGAAAGGACTGCACCTATAGCATATTTACTTGCATCCGTGGTTACAACGAAATTTTTACTAAAGTCCGGGTATTGCAAAACAGGTGATATGGTTAATTTATTTTTTAAAGTTTTAAATGATTCGTCGCATTGGTCTGACCATTCTAATACTTTAACATTACTGTTTGCTGCATTATATAGTGGTTTGGCTATCTCTGCGTAATGCGGTATATGTCGGCGATAATAACCAGACATACCCAAAAATGTTTTAATTTGTTTAGGACTGTTTGGAATGGGGAAATTCTTTATTGCTTCTACTTTAGAAGGATCTGGTAGAATACCTGTTTCATTAATAACGTGACCTAAATAAATCAAATCTTTATGTAGAAAGTTACATTTGGATGGTTGGAGCTTCAAATTATGTTCCCGTAATTTAGAAAAAACGTTTTTTAATCTTTGGTTGTGCTCAGAAATGTTTTTTCCAAAAATGACTACATCGTCCAGATAGATTAAGCAATCTATTCCTTGCAAACCTGTGAGAACGTGAGACATAAGTCTCTGAAACATGGGGGGGGCTCCTTTAAGTCCGAATGGCATTCTTACAAATTGATAGTGTTTAAAGTTCGCACTAAATGCTGTTTTCTCTTTATCTTCGGGAAGCATAGGGACCTGGTGAAAACCGCTTGCTAAGTCAAGGGTAGAGAAAAATTTTGCACCACTAAGTTGGTCCAGTATATCATGTATAAGAGGCAAAGGATAGGCGTCACTTGTTGTCTGCTCGTTAAGTTTACGGAAATCGACTACTACGCGGAATTGTTTATTACCTAACGCATCTGGTTTTTTTGGTACTACTAATAAAGGTGCGTTATAGGGTGAGTCGCTTTCTTCAATTATGTTGTTGACCAACAGTTCCTGAATATGCTTTTCCACAATCTCTTTTTGCGCATGGGGCAATCGATACGGTTTAACGTTAACGGGTTTAGAAGAATTAATCTTTATCTTATGACTTAATGCGCTCGTACAAGATAACTTGTCTCCCGGTAAAAAAAATATGTCATTAAAGCTGTCACAGATTTCTATTAATTCTGTTACTAATTCTGAATTGACATGTGAAAGATTTAAATTGTTTAATAAAAGTTCCTTACGGTTGTTAGGACTTGATTTTGAAAAATGGTAAATACTAAATTGATCTATCGGTATGATATTCGGTTTGAAATTACTAAGTATTATATTTTTTATTGAAGAATTTATTATTGAAATATAGAAAATATTTTTGACGGGCTTGATTAATGCATTAGCTAAAAAAACTTCAGGTAACAATTCCCTGGCTACACAAACTCCTACTGTAGAACCTGACATAGGAATTATCTTCCTCGTACGTGCTGGTAAAACGATATTGTTTATATTTATAAGTGGGAGCTCAATTACTTTGCCACATTCTGAGAATTGTACACTGTTCATTTTTAGATTAATTACTGCATTTAGTTTCCGTAAAATATCTAACCCTATAATTCCATCGTGTTTAATGGGGAAATTTTCTGACACAACCTGTAAAGTTTGTTTCGACTTATTACTATCTAAAATTATAGAAGTTTTCAGTGAACCTAAGGTATAAGGCGTGCCTTCAGAAATACCCTTCAATAGAATTTTAGATTTATTATTAATTCTGACATTGTTATTTAAAATATTTTGTTTAATCAAGGAGATTTGAGAACCAGTATCTAATAAAAATGATACGGTTTTAGCTTTGGCTGCGACCATCTTGAATTGGATAGTGTCAACTGTTTGCTTAGCCTTAACATTTTTATTTTTACTGTCAAAACTTAGAATATCATTATTATTTTGTAAATTACCCGTATTGATCTCATCAAAATCATAAAAAAAACATAATTCATTATTTGAATTGTGTTGTGTCTTGTTAGTAAAAGATACTTGAGAACCATCAGATATAAGATGTTTCGATCTTTCACAACAAGTAGAAGGTTCTGATAAAATTGTGGCCTCCCTACAAGTATTAACTTGAGCAATAGGGTTACCCGTATCTAGATTTTCCTTCTTAATAAAACAATACTTTTCTGTATGACCACTTTTCTTACAATGGTTACAGAACAAATTTTTAGTTTTTGTTTCGACCTTATTAGGAATTTGCTTGCTTGAAACTGGTTTACTATTAGAATTAGGAACGCTTGGATATGTTTTGACTTTAATATGCCTTCTTCTTTCTAGATTGCGCCACCGTCTCTCCAGAAACTCTGTAAATTCATTTAAGGTTGGTAATTCAGAATTATTTCTGTTTTCCCATTCCTTTGACGAATTAAAATCTAATTTGGTCTTTAAAATATGTATTAACATAAAATCTGAATGATTAGAATATATCCCCAATTCGGTTAATGCTCTAATCGATTCATTAATTTCATCTAGTAGTTTTTTGATATTGATTTCGGACTCTAAACGTATAACATTGTAGTTTATTAAATTGTTTAAACAGGTTTCAATAAGTGCTACCTTGTTATCATAACGTTTACAAAGGATGTTCCAAACAATTTCGTAATTATCATTTGTTAAAGGATAATTCTTTATGAGTTTGAGTGGTTCTCCTGACAAATTTAACTTTAAATAATGCATTTTTTCAATGCTTGATAGTTTACTATTATTACGAATTAAATTTGTAAATAATTCCATAAAACTTTGCCAATTAATATATTCTCCATCAAAAACGGTTAGTTGCATTGGACTTAAGTTCAGATTTTTTATTGAATCTATACTTTTTGAGTCGTCTACAATATGTGTATCATTCTCAAATGTTTGCTTATAATTCAACAAGTAAATAAGAGTGTCGTCATAAATACTTTCAACTTCCATAGATTTACTAACGATAGCCGAAGCTTCTTCATTTTTTAGAGTTGGAAGCAATGCTTCTACGATACTACTATATTTAACCCAAGCTTTGTCTAAGTTTTTGATTTTTAATTCAACTATTGTTAAGGATGTTGATTGGACTTCTAGATTTTTTGAAAACTCATTAATTAGATTGATTGTATTCTCAACTAGTGTGAGTGAATGAACGTTCGGTGCCATAGTACTTAATTAAAGTTATATATAATATACAGACTAAAGATTATTTTGTACCAATAAACGACTCTCCGAAAAATAGGATTCTGACAAGGAAAAATTGCTAGCGAAAACAGTAACTCACAGGAAATTTCCGATGGGGCTCAGACACCGCAGTTGTAACAGGAAGGTAGTCTCTCTGATTGAACAGACTGCTATCTAACTGCTTCAGCTCTTTACTTCTCCTTTTCAAAATTCTTTCTCGTTCATAAAGATGTTCTAAAAATATTAAACATGAATTAATATAATTGTAGAAACAATTATAGGAAATATTATAGTAGATATTCAAAAGTATTGGATATAATACTAAAAATATTGAACAATGATGCTACAAAATTGTTATTTTATAACAAATATTCAAAAGTATTGAATATAATACTAAAAAATAATAGCTTCAATGAATTACAAGGATGCTACTAATAGATAGGTTATAGCAAATATTCAAAAGTATTGAATATAATACTAAAAAAAAAAAAAAATAATAGCTTCAATGAATTACAAGGATGCTACTAATAGATAGGTTATAGCAAATATTCAAAAGTATTGAATATAATACTAAAAAAATAATAGCTTCAATGAATTACAAGGATGCTACTAATAGAAAAAAATACAATTATCAATTTATGATAATAATTGTATACAAGATAAAAAGATACTGTCTTATTATACTTAACAAAAAAAACTTTCGATTTTGATCTATGTACAGCTGTGTGCAGGGTTCTGGAAACGATTAACATCAGTTTAGATTATTCCATTTGTTCTAGAAGCATCCATCCATTCGCTGGGGGCAAAAGATTTCTTTTTTTTTTCTGGTTCAGCGGGCTGTTGTTTTAAATCCACCGGACTTGTAGAAAAATTATGTGAAATACAGATGAATTGACGTTCTATCTCGTACTCTTCGGCAATCTTGGAAATAATCGATCGACGTAGTGGTATCCAGAATAATTGATCTGCATCCAGGTGTAGAATATATAGAAAAAAATTTTGGGCGTACCTCTTGGATATTTATGTGTAGGAATATCTCTTCGAGACCCCACCTGACACCAATGTTGTAAAATGTGTTGTATTGTCGTTCTGGAGGAGATTACTCAGCTTACTAGTACATTCTGCAGGGATGCTAGCTTCTGGTAGTAGATTCTTCAGTTGACGACTTCCAACACCAATTACAGTAGTAATCGAATATCTTTCTTAAGATGATTAATAAGGATTCTTGTTCAGACGGTGTATTGTTGCAATTAGAGAATACTTGAGCGGTCTAAAGTAACCTCGTTGCGACATGCGACGGTTGAACAATTAGTATCTTTTTATTACTATTAATACAAACACTTTTATTAAAATATATCATTTATTCGTTGTAATATTATATCTGCTTACTTAATTACAATAGTATTTTATTAGATTAACGAAGATGACAGATATAAAACAAAATGTAATTCTATAGTGTTATAATTTAATTAATAGTTGAAATGTGCTCACTATTCAATACGTACGAAGTTGCGAATAGTAATGCTTGCTTTGAGACTCAGGAGAAGACTGGCTTTCAGCGTCTTGTGCAATTTAATATATAATAATTTATTTCACATCACAGAACGCCAATACTGAATTACCAGCATTAAATCAATATTAATCTCCACAAACCAGAGACAATATTTATAAGCGCTAAACTTAAATAATTATTCTTTACAATCTTAATACTAATACAAAAACTGTTTACATAATATAATTCTATTACATAATTAACATTTAATATCATTAAAAATAAAAGGTAAGTGCGACATATGCGTACTTACAACAATATTGTCACAGAGAGTACAGACCTGGCGAAATATCGAGAAATTGAATAGGACTTATTCAGATTGTATTATGCCGGTTTCACACCAGAGAGACAGTTCAATAAACAAAAACTTGTTTTTCTGAACAAAAAGACCAATGTTTCCACCAAAGAGACAGTTTTTAAAACATTTTTGTATTTTGTTGCTGTTTTAGTAAACAAAACACATTCCCATCTGGAGTCGGTAAGATCAAAGGAAAACACGTTTGTTGTTGTTTTTTAGTTTGCTTGGTTTGAACAGGCAGTTTTGTTTTTTGTGAACATTTGCGCTTGTCAGTTGTTGTTTATCATGTTTATAATTTTTATGGGACACACAGAAAAACACTAAAAATAAAACCAGTCTGTTCAGTGCTTAAAGCATATATATATGGAGTGTGAATAGCCTATGTTTCCTATAGATTAAAAGTGTGTCCAAAATATGTGCGAGAGAGAAAGGTATATGTTCCTATTTGTTCTCTATGCGCATGTGTTGAAAGTGATCGCTCTCTAGATATAATAAATATTAATATTCTTTTAATCTTAATATATATAAATTACGTGTCACGTTGTTTGTCCGAGTTTGTCCGCGATGGACTCCTAAACTACTTAACCGATTTTAATCAAATTTGTACACCGTGTGCAGTTTGATCCAACTGGAAAGATAGGATAGCTTACATCTCAATTTATGATTGCAATATTATCTTATTGCAAATTAATTAATTATCTGTTAGCTCCAAACGATTTTAAAAGATGGCGACATCTGTTGACTAGATTGAGTAAATATTCAATAGATGGCGCTATGTAATGTAATATGACAAAAACGTTAGTCACAGCAACGCGTGGCCGGGACAGCTAGTATATAATAAATATTAAATATGTAAAGAAATTATATTTCTTTAGTTGGTACAAAGCTCGTCTGTCGGTAAAACAGTGACCGTTCAGTGAAAACATATACTCACGAACGCCATATATGCCACAGTAGGGATAACGGCCAACACAGTTGATATTTGGAGTAGACAGAACTCACGTTTTTAGTTATATTTATATTTATATATAGTTTATTTATATTTATACATATCTATATTATTTTACATCAATATAATGTCATATTAAATAACTATCACGTATTATATTTAGACAACTCTGACTTGACAACTGCCACTTTCGACGCATGCGCATAGAGAACAAATAGAAACATATACCTTTCTCTCTCGCACACATTTTGGATACACTTTCAGGTCTCCAGCATTATCTCTCCATATATATAAGCTCTAAGGTTCAGTGTGAACAGTCTGTTTTCGAAAAACACAACTGTTTTAAAATAAAATAAAACATGATTTTGTTTTGTTTTTTGACAACAAAACTGTCTCTCTGGTGTGAAACCGGCATTAGATTCCATATAGCTTTTTGATAGTAGGAGGTTTAGGTTGTACATAGCGTATGGTGTCGAAGCACCAAATAAGAAACTGTGAAAAAAAGCACACACTAGTAAAATACACAACAATAAATATGAAAAAAATCAGGGGAATCTCTGTAAAAATTGCAAGAAATATTTCTTGATTTTCAAATTCTACATAAACCACATTAATTCACCGAATATTGAATTTGTGAATTATCTATCGAATGTCAATATAGTTTTGATGGGAACTATTATAACATGTATGTTATGTATTTACTCACATTCTGAACCTGTACAGATGATGTAAATACCCGAAGAAGTGTCATTGCAGCAAGTGCGAAGATTTAAAGAAAAATATAGACTACAAAAATTAATTCAAGCAATGAATATTATTTTATTGAATATCACATTTTTGTCATTTAAATCCACTCTAAACTATTCTATAGCAAGAAGATAAATTTTTAAAAATATTAAAAAGACAATTAAATCAGCATCGAATTACCGAAGGTACCAAATTATAGGAAGCTGAATTATCGAGGTTTTACTATTTACAAAAATAGAAACCCTACTTTGAATGATATTGTTGTTCATGCTGTTTCATTCGATGTAGTAATTTATTAAAATGTGGAAAGGAGCAAGACATTTGTTGAAAAACTAACGTAAAACACAATTGAGTATTAAGCCTCATCCCCACTCACTGTTTTGATATTTAATTTACTGTTTTTATTTAATATTGTAATCTAGATTTTAGGTTCTCGTTTAAGCGTTCCTTTTCACATTTGTGTTTTAATTTAAGTTTAGTTAATTTAGTTGCTGCGTATGCATCGTTAGTAATATAAATTTAGTCAGTTCGATGTGAAATAATTAAAATTGCTATTTATAATAACAATTAGTGATAGAAATTGTTTTCGCTTCTACATTTTTCAAAAACTGACATTAAATTTCTTTTAAAAGTAAATCCTACTGCATTTTGACAGATTGTCACATTTTGGAGGTTATAATATAATATAGTTTTTCATAATTTAATATTTTTAATTTAAAATATAATATTGGACCTTGTAAGGTTCTAAAAAAATTAAGAAAACTAAAAAATTAATTAAATTAAAAATGGTACTGTGAATGACTACGCGTATTGCCATATACTAAACAATTTAAATTGAATACAAAATTAAATTAAAGCAGTGAGTCGGAATGATACTTTAAATATAGTAAACTTAATTTTAAGTGCTATTTTATGAGACTCTGCTTGGGCGTAATGATATCCACGAAACGAATTTGTTTTGTAAAGAGATGGCACAGTGGCTGAACGAGTTTTGCATTGACAACAAACTGATGTGGCTTCGAGTTCTATATATTCCGGGTTTGAATATACACAGTGATAAACCACAATAACTGGCAACATAGTGGGAGGTTATTGGTGATACGAGTAGTAATATTTGATATACCAACGATATTTAAAATAGATTTAAAAAAATATATATACACTTCTATTATTAAATGAAAGATTGTTTTACAATGGCCCCTAACACGAATATATCAATTTCAAAATAGTAGTGAGAAAGAAGAAGCCTTAGAGTTGAGGCAGCAGCTGTTTTCAGTATGGAGTACCACGAGGAACACGAGGAGTACGAGAACCACGAGGCCAGACGACAGACGAAGCGAAACGAACAAATATATACTTGTTGTAAACCGGTAGCAAAAAAAAACTGTCAACCGGAAAAATACAAAGTTATTTTTATCTACAGGAGTCATTTTATAAAATAAAAAAACGTACAAAAATAGGAACGTAGAAATACACCCGTTAAATTACGTGAAACATAAACAATATTTGAAAACTGTATATGACCTTCAAATGAACGGCCCCGTTGGTCACTAACAGATAAATTTATATAAAAGTTACATCAATATTATATAGGCCACAGGATCAGGTATAATTTATTTAACGTCGGCCTATTTGCGATGCTTCTTATACATTACACATAAAAATATTTCCGGGGATCGAGCCCAAAGACAGATTCCGGTATGGCATAAATGATTCCAGCCACTGTGTGTTCAGAAAACAATTATAAAGAAACAATACTTTTCTTGATATAAAAAATATTTTCTACAATTATAAAGTAGATTTGCCCCTGAATTATAGGCAACACATATAACACGTCGCTTTATCAATAAGAAATTTTAAAGAAGTTATTGAATACTGATTTCAATTTGAACTTAATCTTTATAAAGCATTAGAAACTCAGAAAGATACAATAATTAAAAAAATAACAAACATAGATAGTATGTCAATATAAGAAATGACAGTTAATCTTACCTCAAGTGTCACGAATGGAAAATAACATTTTGCCCCATATTTATTTATGAATTAATATATTTTAATTCGTTGTTATTATTTAATAAACTATTACACTATATTTAAATTACATTTAAATTAAAAGAAATAACGGTAAACACTAATTAAATAAAATTAACAACACAATAAAAGTTAACCCTAATCTTAATGTCAAATCATGGTAATAAAAAAGATTTTATTAGTTTCTAAATATCCGTGGTCACTCACTAAATTCTAATTCTAATCACAACACTTCAAATAACGTAACTATCGCATGTTAGAACACCCTTCACAAAAATTTATTTAGTTTTTAATTTATAAAAGTGGACCTTTTTATCTTATGTCATTCGTTTATTTTTTTTAAAGATGGCTGCCCAATACTCGTGTTTGTCTTGCACAAGTATTCTGCGAGATAGGTAGCCTTAGTCCTAGCCCCAGCTATGGCCATAATTGCATGGCGTTTGAGAACGAGAGGACGAAAATTTAAGGTTATGTATGATATAGAATAGAATTTAACTTGCCTGAAGCATTTTCTAGTCGAGGAGAAACGGGGAGGGATGTTTCACGACAAAAATCAATGAAAACAACCCCCCATACTTGAACTGTGTATCTGCAGGGATGGATTTATAACCTAGGCTTTGCTTTATGCAATAACTGTTATGATCACGTGACCTTAATTTAAATAAAAATCGATGCAAAAAAATTTAACGGTTTTGCATCATCATTTGCAAAATTTTACAAAGTTTTTTTTTATAATAAACATACACATTTTAGACAAGGCTCAATATAACCCCCACAAGGCTTTCTCACACTGGAACAGATCACTAGCGACATCCAACTTTTTCAGTAGGGTGTAGTCGCATTAGCACAATTTATCATGACAGAAGTTTCTGCATACATGTTTATTAATGCACCACCGTCCCGTAGTATGCAAGTATTTATTTCATACGTCCTTATTCATAATATAGTTCCTACGTATGTAGATCAAAGTGCCACCTTCCGCTTTTCAGGGCTCTACGTATCCAACATGGCGGGAAACATAGAATCCCCGTATAAAGGATACTTAAAGGATCTACATACTTATGAACCATAAATGGACAACATTTCACAACAATGGTATATTGATAAACATTAAAGTAGAAGGATTATCTCATGGTAAAGTGTACTAATGCGAAAGTTAAAACTAAAAAGTCGGCGTCGAAAAAAGGACACTAAGGAGCACTTGTGCTTATAGGAACCAAAGTTTGTAATGAAGTTATTAATGTTATTAATGATACATACATATAATAATGATCAATTTGATGTTATTTCCAAATGAAGGAGTTGTTAAAAAGCAATGTAAAATAAACTAATTTTCTATTAAAAGAAAAAACTGTTATCAGAACTGTAATTTCAATATAGCATTAGAATATGTAAAATAAAAAACGTCTTTCAGTGTTGACCTATTACAACTTTAAACCGGGGCAGAATCTTTATCGAGAAATGGAAATCACCGCTACGGGTTTTTTAAAAGCAGAATTCCAGTCTTTATTGGATTCTCCTAACTCTAAAACCTACAAAAAATACGAGAAACGACTATGATCAAAATTTTCACTAAAAAAATTCGAATTGATAATTGAGAAATCGAAATTTTCATTGAAAAAACTAAATTATCGAACAATCTATTTTCACTGGAAAGAATTGATTCTTAATTCGAAGGGTTGGTTAAGAAAACAGAAGCCTAAATATGATAGAATAAGTGAAGACAAAGACTACTTTATTTTGTCTTTCTAGCTAATAGTAACAGTGTGATAACGAGACCAAGATGTTTCTTCATTGTGCAAAAATGAACGTGAAGAATTTTTTGGGCGTGAGCTCCAAATATTTAAAAAAAATTATTTCCATAAAACTGTTTTTTCTTATAATTTTATTGTTATTGGTTAACATCTATCAATGAGTAAGTGAGAACAACTTATGTTTGCGAAGTATGAGAGCAAACGAGACAGTTATATAATTTTATTTCCTCGATTTTAACTAATTGCGTAATTAGGCGTAAATTTTTAACAATTATGGATGTTATTTACTCAAATTATCAACATTTATAAAAGAAAATCAACGAAATCGGAATAAAATTGACCGGTTTTAAATGACGCATTGTTTGATCCTCTCTAAGTACGGCCCTGTTTTCCCATCTATTCCTGTAGTGGTAACCCTGTACGTGTACCATGGAATAAATGTTCCAAAACATTTCTAAGTTCCTAATCCATGTAACTGGATATATTTGTACTCGTACTCGATAACAGAGTATATTGATATTTCTGTTTTTTAGGTCAACTTAAAATATTCATTGCTAAGGGCTCATGTGATTATGTGGTGGATAGTTAATAATTAATAGGGCTCCAATTATTTATAATGAATACTTCCGATTTATATCGGTTTTGTTTTTATTTAGTGCCTAGTATGTTTTGAACATAATCCTGTGACACTGTTGCAACGACGGATCGATTTGATGAAAAAAGTGACACCCTTACCGGCATAATCAGCGGTGTCAATAAAGTCTCAAAACCATCTCTTAAAAATTACAGACCACAAAATAGTATAGAAAACTAAAGTTGATATAATTAAGAACTTTGATCTTCCCTTTGCCATGGATCACGCATCTTTTTTGGTCTAATATGTGACCAATATTTAACATAGCTGCAATAAGGACGATGTAATATTTGAACATAACAGAACGCTGCCTTAACCATAGGAGAAGCACCTCATTTCTAAAATAATTAAATGTGTTATAATAATTAACGACTGCCTATTTATATATATGGCCTAATAAATGTGAATAATTATATTTATCATATAATTAATGGGCTTGTGTCCTCATTTTTTAGTGGTCGTTTTTTCAATTGTTGATTGAAATTGATGTTAATAAATGTGTATTGGCGTTTCTATTTTATTAAATATCTAAATGTTAAAAGAGATATAGTAATTAAAAGTTTCAATTGTAGTTTTAGCGTTTCAAATGCATTTTAACGTCAGTTATTTGTTGAGTAGGTCAGTGCTGTGGTAATGTTCTGTAGCTGTTGGTAGTCAAATAATCAAGTCAAGTCAAAGAATAATAAGTTTTTATTTTATTTAACCCTGCTAAGGCAGACATAATATTGAAATTTTATTGTTCCTTGAAATAGCTGTAAATAATATTTGATATTTTGATATATAAATACATTTACACAGATTTATGAGCTGTAAGGTTGGCAGCGATTGTGATATCACATGCATTTGGAATGTTGTCCAATGTTGAATCCCTTTAATAATTAAAGAGACAAAATGACTTTTTTAATTGTTAATATCTCCTAACAAATAAGGAGTTATTAAAAAATAATTGAACATTTGAGGTTCTAGTAACCAACTTTATCAATATATAGTACACTTTTATAGAAATTAAGACATAAGACACAAGCCCATTAAATAACAGGACACTTGAAGCTAGCTACTGGTCGGGGAAGCAAACCAAAGGCACGAAAGCCTTTCTGGAATCTGAACACTCTGGACAGTCCCAATATTTAACGGTCCAATAACTCGAAGGGTCTAATGTTTAAATCTGTGCTAACATTGTTTTGGGATTCAGTATGAATCCTAACTATAGTGAATAGTTTCACTAACTTCACGAACATGTATGTAGCGACATCTATTAAATAATATCATAACTAAAGTTACAAAAAATACATCTTACCTTATCCTCGGCCTCTTCAGCCCTTCCCTCAGCTTCGATGACGCGCTGCTCAAGCTCCGATAGCTGAAATAAATAAAACAATTATTAAAATATGTAAATATTTTATTTATGACTTAGCACAGATATTAACTATTTGAAAGCTCGGTTTGGATATTTGATAAAGGTTCAAGAGCTTTACTATAGATGTAGCTGAAGTAATAGGGGTGCGTTTATCCCAAGATAAACCAGCCACGCTTTTAGAAATAGCGCATTACAAACAAGTAAAATCGATTAAAACGTTGTAAAGGTTTGCAATTAATAGAGTAATGGTTTTTAAATCTGTTAAACCCTCTTTACACACTCTTTAGGAACTCGCTTTACAAGTTTCTGTTATGCTAAACTGGTATTACTACATATGTATTTTTACTTAACTAATGATAAATTTATGCAGTATTTTTCAAGTGATATATAACATTAAAACATGCTAAATAAAAATTTGCATGTGAATTATTAAAATAAATGAGATTCTTTGTAGTACGAATTATAAGAAGTTTTTTTTTTCAACTTTCAAAATTAAGTTTAAAGTTTAAATTATGTTATTTAAATATTAAATTATTAATCCCGCGGTCCCATACCCCAGCGTGCTTGTGTGTAGAGTATTCTCTTCTTTTCTTATTTCTATTCTTAATTATCAACAACAAAGTTTTGTATGGGAAATTTGTATTAAAATCACAAATGCTGGGAAGGAGATTGTTGTTGTATTCATATTGCATTGTGGGAGTCAGTGATTGAATACCGAGCTTAAAGCTGGATTAAAGCTCAGGCGTGTGGGACAGTGTTATTGAACTTTCCTTAAAAACTTATAAGAATTATCTAGTCAGACTATGAGAATTTTATTAAATGTGTCTATCGTCTTTTATTTTTGTCTGTATACGAGTATACATACGGCTTAAAGCATATATATATGGAGTGTGAATAGCTTATGTTTCCTATAGATTAAAAGTGTGTCCAAAATGTGTGCGAGAGAGAAAGGTATATGTTCCTATTTGTTCTCTATGCGCATGCGTCGAAAGTAAAAATACATGCTGTCTCAAAATTTTAGAGATCTAGGGTTCCTAGTTTTCTTTTTATGCATGATTAAAAATAGTCATTTTCCATACAAATCATAATTTTTAGCTCAATTTCACCACATAATATAAGTTTTAACTATAAAAAAATGGTGTCACGGCTTTCAAAAACTAGGTGTATATAAAAGAATCTTTTCTGTAACTATTGCAAAAAGAAAATTATCAAAAGGATACCTATATACGAAAATATTTAAATAAAACCAGTAAGAAACAGTAAGTGTAGGTTATAAGCCGGCAACGTTGCAAATCCCTATTTGAGCGGGAAATTCAAAATTGGAATAAATATTTTATAAAATATAACAATTTATTGGTCAAAGAACCAAATCACGCATGCGTCAACACACGTAAATTTACAGCGTTGCCAAATTTATTATTCCTTTTTCAAAATATTTAATTTGAATTTAAATTGAATTAATATAAATTTGATATTAATTATAGGTAATTTTTCATTTATTTAACTATTATATGCATAAAAAAATCATTTTAACTTGCAAATAGCAGTTTAATAGGGAATTGAAAAATTCATTTTCAAAGATACAGTCCCAATATTTGCTCGTTCCTGATGTACTTCGTATTTTGCATTTCGTATTACCGACAGATAAACTTTTTGCATTGACGGTACGTCCTGTACCTCCTTAAAGTAAAATTTAGGTAAAAAAAAATCTCTCTTTCAATTAATAAAGGCAATGTCGTTCTAATCACATATAATTTGGGGAAGGTAATTTAATAGACGTTTGAATAATAAAAGTACCGGTGAAAAACATGGCTGCAATCAACTAATATTACTTAAAACCGTTTTCCGTTCTCCGACGGCCTCCGACGTTAATTAGCATTCGGAGTAACGCATGTTATTTGAAATAGATTAAGAATTCATAACAGCTTCATTTTGTGAACGCGTTCAAATTCATTATACAATTTCATTTAATTTGAATTTCTAACAAACTAACTGTTGATTGAGCCTAGAAAGTACAGGCACTGCGCAAGGAAGAGAGCAGTTATAGTACAGGACCAAATTGGGGAAGAAGTTACACAGGTACCGATGATTTATCCTCGGAAATAGTCAGTTAATAGAATGGTATAAAAAGAGTATGAGACAAATTCAAAACCAGTGCTGGGCGCAAATGAGTACCAACAAATTGAGATTAATTAGGGAAAATACATACAAGTGGGAAACTTCTTATCAAAGCAATAGACAATTCGAAAAAAACAACTTCAGACTAAGAACAGGACACACGAGATTGAAGCATTAATACTTAATCAGTAAAACAACAGCTCTGCAGTGCCGAAACTGTCAGATGCAAATAACAGTCCATCATCTACTAGTAACCTGCCCACAATAACAAACGCAAAGAACAAAACACAACATCAGTGGTGAACTAAAGGACATGCTTTCAGATAATTCGGAAGAAATTAAAAAAGTACTGGAATTCCTTAATGATATAAATATAATAAACCAAATTTAATTAAAAGAAATTTACTTCAGGCGAATATGATCTTGTTGTTGGAATCGCCTCAAATTCTAATATATATAAAAAAAAAAAAAATATAGTCAGTAAGTATATTTCGTCATTTTTTGTTAGCTAAATGATGTATGCTATGTTTTATTAAAAACAAGGGTGTTTTAAATGTATATTTGCGCATGCATTTAAAAGCATTTTTGTACGTACTATGACAGGAAATGAGAAAGATATGTCGACCGTCCAGTTGATTAGTGAGACATATAGGATAAATCGAAATTTAAGTTGAATATATCCGAAAAAGGCCAGCGTTAATTATTTTATAAAAAATTTTTTTCGCAAGTTAGGTGCACTGTACACAATTACTATGTCAAATATGAACAAGATCGGTCAACCCGTTTGTTTATAGCAGCTGGTTGAATCGGTCCTGAATCAGGGTGAAACGCCAGGATATATATATAAACTTATATTTCAATCAAAAATTGAAAAAACGACCCCTAACAAATGAGTTTACAAACCCATCCGTGTTCATATGTTCCCGTGGTCCGCGTTCTGCCAATATTTCTAAATATTTTCCAATCTGGAACTGGTTGAAGTACATCAGCTTCAGCGGAGATCGGTACACAGAAGGGTACGAGGCAAGGAAACCCACCTCTCTTTTACAACCCCTTGTAAACCAACCTTTGCAACGTGCTTATGTTCAGCGCATTCAAAATATAGAGCATAGTGTTACACAAAGACCTCGCGGCAACTAAAAGTGGAGTGGGATGGGGGATGAGGGATGGGGTAGAAATTAGGGGAGGAAACGTGCGTTGTTTTTGATTAATTCGAATCATGAATATAGTGAATCAAAAGCCGTGATAATTAGCCCGTCATCCATCGCGGCGTTTTACTTTTCAATTCAAGAACACGCACACGCACAATGATTTTGCGCTGAGATAAAAATTGAAAGAGATTGAATAATAAAAGCTATTGATTAATAAATTTGTTAAATTGTGTTTTTACATAATGTAGCTTGAATATCCACTTAGTTTCAAGCAGAAGTAGCTAGACAATTAGTACGAGTAGACTGCATTGCACAACTGCACTCCGTTGCACTTTGTTGCACCATATAGTGCTGAAATAATTTTCTGTAGTTTTTGTTGGGTAAATATTATTCTAACGGTGGTGCTAGAAGTTTTGCTATTTCGAGGGCAAAGCTAATATTGTTTAAACAGTGAAATTTACAGGTTACAGTGTATTTAAAGTATGTGAGAGAGAGCAAGGTTTCATTATATCGCGTATTTTCATAATTCAAGAACCGAATAAATTCCGTAAATTAATTCGGTATAGCAAATTTAAAATATGATAACAGCTCTAAGAAGAGAAAATATTAAGTCGTTTTTCACTAAATATTTTCATCATTTGATGACAATTGTTCCAGTTAATATTTGATTAGATGCGAAGTGTGGTCTTAATGGAAGACGGATTTTCAAAAAATTGATTTTTGTTTTTTTTGATATTTCGAAAGTATAGACTTTTAAGACTATACTGTTAAATTTTTGTAAGGATATTGCCAATAGTTTCGTTTCTACAGCCGTTTTAGCATATACCAATAAAACTTTAATCTTATTTATTTCAAAACTACTTCTTTCGGCATAGCGTTATAGAAAAAAAAACTGTTTAACCGAATCGTTTTATTTCAATAATTTCGTATCTTCTTCATTAAGTAACTGGTAAAGAAAAACCCAGTTTTTAGAATTTCAATTTTAAAAGCGCGCCATTTTCATAATTTTAAATAATTTTTTTTTCTCTAGTTCGGACCATAATTGTTCTCATACTAATTAATAATTTTCTTGCTTTTTATTTCTCAGATAAATAGAAGAGCCAAAATCGGCAACACCGTCCAGGTCCAATTTTTTGACAGTATGACAATTTTTTATTTAACAATATTTTAAAACTTCAAAAAAGATTTTTTTGTATGGAGAATAAGTGTAATAATAAGCATAAAAGGATAAAATATCGTTTTCCTTTATTTTTATTATAAAAAAACAATCCTCAAAATACCTTAAATTTTCGAGCTGTAGACCACCGTTGGTTTATACCAACTCGTTTTAATTATAGAGTGGCATAGCTTGTAGTAACCGTAATTTTAATGCAGTTTATAAAAATTAACGCATATTTATATAGATACTAACTAAAACCGGCCACACTTGTCTGTGGCTCATTCAGATATGAAATAAATGGGAAAGTAAATAAAAGACACATACACACGACGATCACCTGTATAGAAACGAAAGAAGTGAATTTGATTTTCGAAAACACGCGCCTATTCGAATGCAACATTGTGTCAAAATTCAAGTCAATCCACCGCCTACGTTTTGGCCAAATATATGTATATGTATATATATATATATATATACTTATATATACTTGTATATATTATAGATTATTAATTAACTACAAAAAACATTAGTGTTGAAATATTTATTATTTATTAAGTGAAATATTCCTACACATCCCTTCTATATTATTATGCACCCTTAATATTTGAATGTTCAATGTATATATTTATTTAACAATAAAGAACTAAATATAGTAATGAAACTGCAGATAAAGAGCAATAGCAACAGCAGCAGCAGCAGTGCACCGTTGCATCGTTGCACCGTTCTGTGCAACATGAAAATGTTCACCAGATTTATGGCCCGCGTGTTATTTGTTCGCCCGTTATCTTGTTACAGTTATAATTCTTCCTACAATTCATCGCTATATTTATTTTCTTTATTGCATAATGCAAATAAATGCATACCTCCCATTTTATTCCTACCCTACGTTGTCTACCCCTTTGGAATTGCAGTTAATTTATTTTTACTTTATGTAAA
The DNA here is from genome assembly GCA_963678705.1 of Panorpa germanica. Classification (NCBI taxonomy): domain Eukaryota; kingdom Metazoa; phylum Arthropoda; class Insecta; order Mecoptera; family Panorpidae; genus Panorpa; species Panorpa germanica. The sequence continues at coordinate 14,707,763 of OY783206.1, forward strand.
CAAAAGTGTACACTGTTAAATTGTAGTAATAACATATACATATTCGTATATATATATATATATATATATATATATATATATATATATATATATATATAATATGTTAAAATGATTCTTTTATGCATATAATAGTTAAGTAAATGAAAAATTACCTATAATTAATATCAAATTTATATTAATTAAATTTAAATTCAAATTAAATATTTTGAAAAAGGAATAATAAATTTTGCAATTTGATTCTTTGACTAATAAATTGTTATATTTTATATAACATTTACTCCGATTTTGAATTTCCCGCTCAAATTGGCATTTGCAACGTTGCCGGCTTATAACCTATATTTACTGTTTCTTAAAGGTTTTATTTAAATATTTTCGTATCCTTTTGATAATTTTCTTTTTGCAATAGTTACAGAAAAGATTCTTTTACACCTAGTTTTTGAAAGCCGCGTAACCATTTTTTTATAGTTAAAAGTTATACGAGTATTATATTATACGAGTAGTTCGTATTATGTGGTGAAATTGAGCTAAAAATTATGATTTGTATGGAAAATGACTATTTTTAATCATGTATAAACAGAAAACTAGGAACCCTAGATCTCTAAAATTTTGAGACAGCATGTTTTACTATTTGTATCGACCCTCCAAATTTCACAACGTTTTCATCATTTACGTTAACGTCCTATACCTCCTTAAGTATACATACTCGTATCTATAAGTTGTAAATTATGTATTGTAAATGTTTAAACAAGTATATATTTTTTTAAGTGGTAATAACTGTTAACACTTAAAAAAGAGAAGGGTATGTATCTAGATAATGGGTAATTGAAACTTTGTATTCATCTTGGTTTAGCTGCAAGACATTGTGAAAATAAACCTTCATGAGTTTATGACCAATATAGGCTGGCATTGCAAAACTCTAGGAGTAGAGGAAATCAACTGCACACAGTGTTGTGTATAACTCGAACCCTGATGTGTTAAAAAGATTCAAAATATTTCAATTCGTTTAGAAACCACGTTTACCGGGTTAAAAGGACTTAGCGTCTAATGCTAAAGGACCTTGGAAATTATGCTCAACGCCCTACTCTGAAAATTTGAGTAACTATAAATATCACGAAAACTTCAAAATGTTTTCCTCGATAAATGTTCGCGTTTCTCAATTTACCTTCAACAATATTTTCAAAAATCAAATTAACAAATTGAATACAAATCTCAAAAACAGGAATCTTATTTTTAATAGTACATTCTAACAGTCCGCCTGCATATAATGTGCCAGTAATATTATATCAGGTTACCATGAAGGGACGGGACGGGACACGGGAATTGCTCTTCCAGTCCAGTCCCGTTGTTCCATTGTGTGTTGTGGTCCATTGCAGGCGCAGAGGTCTATGGGAGGTCAAGGGTCAGAGTGTACAAGGACTCTTGGACTGGAGTATGGTCTATGGAAGGGACCGCCCGGGGAGGCACTTGCACTCTGTAATGCTTGTATAATTAATTGAGCTGTATTTCATTTAGTACAATGCAAAATTACTACTGGGCTTGCAATTAAAATAAAAATGTAATGTACGCATAGAATTATTATCTTTATGGGGTTCATAAACTATCAACTTGATTGTCAATTTGCAGTGTAAGGCGGGAGATTCAAAAATTTCGCCTCGTTCTCGTTAGTTATCTCGGTTTCGTCTCGTAATTGTTTGTCTCATCTCGTCTCGTCAGATCTCGTTATTGTGAAAACATACTCCTAAGAGCGTTTTAAACAAAGTAATTCATTATATTATTTCGGCTAATTAGTTTTGTTATTCCAAATTTTTCACACACTAAGCATATCGCTTTTTTCTCACCATTAATTGTATCAAATATAAAAAAATTTAAACTTTGAAGAATTTTTTTTTATACTTTGTTGATTAACTGGTTCAATTTCACTTAATGCATCATCACTCTCTCATTCATCTTTTGTCAGGCTGACACTACTAACACCTACGCTCAACGACATTTTCTTGTCTTCAAACAATCGCATTGTAAATAATTTATATTCACATTTATTTGCCTTAAAACATTCGTTTCGTTCGGGTACAAAATGTTGGTGCTGTGATAAAGAAAGCAAACAACGTTGACAACCAGTTGAAAGTCCCGTTGATTTGCCCCTGTAGATGTGCAAAAGTTAAAAAAATCTTTTATAGTAACTAGAGGTGAATGAGACAGCGTTTCTACATAAGGCTCTGTACTCTGATTCAATAATGTAATTGTCTACAAAAAGCCTACACAAAAGAATCAACACACAATTCACCAAAGATACTATAAAGCTATAAAATAGATGTAAAAGAATACTCATAGATGTAATATAGCATGCATGATCTTAGTAATTAGAATATCCTAAAAATTAAATATACAAATAGCATTGGTTTTAGAACATTGTCGTGCTACAATATGATTCATAAGCTGTGTTGCTTATTAAGCAACAACTTATGCCGGTTTCACACAAGAGGGACAGTTTTGAAAACAGATTTGTTGTCAAAAAACAAAACAAAATCATATTTTGCTTTTTTTTTAAAACAGTTCTGTTTTTCGCAAACAGGCTGTTCACACTGAACAGACTGTATTTGCACAACAACAAACGTGTTTTCCTTTGATCTTAACGATTCCATATGGGAATGTGTTTTGTTTACTTAAACAGCAACAAAAGACAAAAATGTTTTAAGAACATTCTCTTTGGTGTAAACATTAGTATTTTTGTTTAGAAAAACAAGTTTTTGTTCAGAAAAACAAGTTTTTGTTCGTGTTTTATTGAACTGTCTCTCTGGTGTGAAACCAGCATTAGATATCTAAGTAAAAATGTTATTGCAGTCTGTATCACCACAGTCGTTATACGTCACACAAATTTCATAATTTTTTTAACCCCTCCATCTTCATTGTCACATGTTGTCATACATTGCGAATCTCTTATTTTAAAAAGCCCTTTATTTCTCAATGATAGGTATTTCTTTCAGCAAAAAAGTGCTTTATTTATCAACATAGTCTCCTTTAAGCTCGATACATTTAATCCACCGTTTTACCAATTTGTTTTATTCCTACCAAATAATAGGTTTTCTTAAGGCCTTCAAAATAAGCGTTTTTTCTGTGATTTCTGTGATGACCTCTTTGTTAGACCTAAATATCTTACCGCCCAGCCATTTCTTCAGGTTTGGAAACAGAAAACAGTTGCAGTGAGCTAAGTTTGAAGCAGTTCGTACCCCAATTTATGAATTTCTGCCACGGTGACTTTGCATACGCTCACTCGCAATCGTGCGGATAGCTGCTTTCAATGACTGTCAAACACAAACTAAATTTCACAGTAGTTTCGCAGGAAATACAAAGATTCACTGAATTTTTAAACTACCCTTGTACCGATGAGGCTTATAGCACGACAACTACCTTAATGTCTGATGGGGTGTATTACATATACTACGGGTATATGGAAAATAAATTTAAATATATAATTGTAATGGCCTAATAAAAATTATGTATCTGCATGGCTCATGGTCCATGGTTCATGGCAGAAACATTAAGCCACTCATACTCCGAGTGTGTGCATTATGATCCTGACTAATAGCAAATAGCATAAATAGTACGCACACATGTACATCTAGTGGATTGTCGTACTAATACATGTAGACAAATGATACTGCACATTTATATTTAAAATAATAGCAGTGAGTTTAATGGGATATTTCATTTGTACGTGAATATCAAAATGTATTACGCAATAAATGAAGCTCTACAATAACAACGAAGTATGCTTTGTGATCAATGGGATCAATGAACAAGACAAAACTAGTGCTCATTTTGATATAATCAGAAACACAAGGTGATGTAATCGTTGTTGACAGAGTTTAGGCGAAAAAAAAAGTGTTTTTCTATTTTTGTATTTAGCCCGGTTATTCAAGATGAAAAGAAGGGGTAAATCTCGGAATGATATTTCATAAGTCGTTGTTTTGATATTTTATAAGTCCACTGAAATATCTCACAGTGTAGCGTGTACGCAAGTCGTGTTTTTCGAAGTCAAACGTCATAAAAATTAGGTTCTTTAGGTATCGCAATTTATACGGTCGTAGTGGCCTCTATTTTGAATCTTCCATAGAACAGGGAAGGGGAGAAATTTTAAGTGGCTCACACCTAAAAGTTATCTACTCATTCAACTCTTTCATTGAACCAAATTTCACTCAGAAAGTGCAATATTAACTTGCATTGTCTCTCTATTATATTATCTATACACGAATGCGCGGTATATCTTGAGAAGGGTTGATCATATAAAAAAATTCATAACATCAAATTTGTAGAGAATGCTATGCTTTACAACTTTACTAATAATTCTAAATGTTATTTAGAACACAGGAAACAAGATATCTGCAAAAAATAATTGTTGTGACCTATGACCTGTTTTAGAGGACCTATAAAATATCAAAATAAAAATTTGTACAAGTTTTTAGTTTATTACTTGTCATTCTGAGGTTAAATCCTTATTTAACTGGTCCAATTATTTTATTGAGAGTTCAACTACTAGATTATTATGTTTTTGTTTTTTGGCACTACATTCTTCTGCCTTAACTCATTTATTTACATGTCATTGTGCTTAATTCATTTTTGATCCTTATTATATCTAAACATTCTCACTCTTTCCAAAAGAAAAAAAAATAATCCTTATAAAAATAAAACTGCTCTTCTCAATTTTTTTCCATTCTTTCCTGTTGTTGTATCTGCCTGTCTCTTCTCCATAGCTCCTCTTCCACACTTGGGCCTTTTTCTCTTCTTCTCTCCCTTTCGGGCCTCCTTCCTCACTCTCCTTTCTACTCTCCTCCCTAATTTTCATTTCGCCTTCAGCGTTACTCATTTTCTCTTCGAACTTGACTGCTCTCCTTCCTGCTTCTATTAGTACCATTAGTTCTATTCAGTTCTATTCTATTGATAGTAACTACTAGATTATATCATGCATCAATTGCAATGTAATAATGATGTGTATTTTTTGTTGATTTATTTAATTAGTGGTATATTTGTTGATTTATAATTTGTTTATTATTTGGAGTGGGTAAAATCTAGAAAAGCCGAGTATTAAGCGTGCTTTCACAGTGGAACAGTCAATAGAAGTAGTGTGCAAGAAGACCCTTAAGAATAGCGATAGCTTCCGCTGTGTGATACAAAACGTATTTCTTTTGCAATAGAGTCTTAGAAGATATTCTAAGAAAATAGCAGCTCCGAATAATTATGCCAATATCAAGAGGTGTCCGTAGAAAGTTCAATTCAAAAATGAAAAGTAAACATTTTGGAGTAAATTTTATTTCATTTCTATTACTTTTCATGAGCTTTTTGTCATGAACGCGTTTGTTTTCTATTCACTCGTTCATAGGGAATGTCTCTTTTATGAGCTACAGAGGGCGCAACGACTGCTCACTGTTGAATAAAAGCGACTCATGTGACAGGTAGGGAATCAATTTGAACTAAAATTGATTTTCTGTGTGTTGAAATTGAAATGTACAAGTTACTAGAACTCCACCTAGCCATTCTATTTCAGCAAATGGGGTAACCTGATAATAATATTTTTCCATAGCCGTCTTAGCAGGAGTATAATTAACGTTGTAAACTATTTAAGTTTGTTTAGTAACAGATAAGTTCTGAACATGTCAACTTTCTAGATATATAACAAACACCCTTAGGGCCCTTAACTTCATCTAATACTATAAGCATCCTTAACAATCTCCCGTGATTAATAATCTGTTATTCAAGGTTTTAGGCTGACTGTAATACTCGTATTTAGATAATTTTAATTAAACGTCAGACACAAGTTGAACTTGTTGAGTCCTTCAGGGGCTGCGGGCTACGGTCTACGGTCTATGTACATAACCTTAAAATCCAAACTTATCTCACACTTTGTACAACTTGTCATATCCAACTGAACGCACCCTATTCCCCTCGTTCCCCTCGACCAGTAAGTTTATCACCCCATCCCATTTATTGATACCAGTTAGTATCTTTCTGTGTTGTTAGCGTTATCTTCGTAATTCCAGTCGGGTGGTTCCGTTCGACGACAATCTATCATTTGTAACAAGTCAATCTGTCTCTGTCCTATGCCTATGAGATCTATTTATCAGGACCGCACCAGGAGGACCTCTGAAGTGCTGTTAGGTTTTTTAACTTGGTGCATTGGGCAAAAGTTGTCATTTGTTATTATATTATTTGTGTGCCTTTCGGCTTTACAATCTACATTATTATATTTCTTAATACATTTCATATAAGTTCAAAGTTAAAATTAAACTTAATCTATTCTTGACTTTTATACTTCTAAAAGTACTTCTTCTCTTGACCCTCTTTCTTCATGTTCACTACTCCTCTTTCCTTCTCACCATATCTTGCTTCTCCTTCCTTCTTGCCTGTACCTTCGCCTCTCACCTATAGCCTTCCTTGTCCCTTCTCGACAAACCCTCTATTATCTTTGCACTATAATTCCTCACACCTTATGTCATAATTTTCACTTCTCTTTCCTTTTACCTCTATCACTCTATTACACACAGAATCCCTTTGGTTTTACACCTTTATGCATATTTAACTAGCTTCTGCCTTACTCCTTCTAATTACTTCTGCCATCCATCTGTTCCTTTTCTTGCCATTTTTTTCAGGACTGCACTTTCCGCCCATCACATTTTTTCATCAAATCTCACTGTCCTTCTACCTGCTTCTACTCTAAGGTTGTCTCTCTTCACCTCTTCCAGAACCATGCGCCCAGGTGTGCATCTGTCAAGTCCCAGTACCCTGGTTGCACCGGGAAAAGGTTGTTAAAAGGGCTGCTAAAAGAGCGTAAAGGTGGTTTCTCATTGGGAATAGACTACTGGCGAAATTTGACTTTTTCAGTAGGGAGTAGTCACATTAGAAGGCTTTTCCATGAGAGGTAGTTTCTACTTTAATATTAACTCTATCTAAAAAGTCTGTGGTTCATATGTCCGTCCGCTCATATGTATGTAGACCAAAGAACCGCCTCATGTTCTGCATAGGACTTGGGATAGTATTGCATTTTCCGAAAAATTATTTGTATTTCATTATTTGAACACGAATAAAATTAACCAGCAATACGACTCTGTTCCTTGTCTTCTTACATCATTTCTTCACCCTTATGAAATGAGATAATATAGTGGTCTGCCGTATACAAAGAGAAGTAGTATACTTTAGCGTGAAGGGGGCACCCCCCCCCCCCCACCTCACCTCACCCACTCTACCTTGTATTACACTATTACAGCGCGATAGATATAAATACAAATATATCAAACAATTACCCCAGCGTTTACTTCACTTAAATTTGTGGCTAGGGTTGTTGAAAAAAGAATGGTTAGGGGAGGAATGTGATCGGGAAACTGAAAATCGAGGGCGGAAAGACGATTAGTTATTTAGTATTAATTTCATTCGTTTTTGGAACAATTAGAGAAAACGATTTTTATTGAAACGTAATTTTAGTGACTAATTTCTATTAACAAATATATGAGATTGGTATAAAAAGGATATGACGCAAATTCAAAACCAGTGCTGGACGGAAATAAGTAGTAACAAATTGATTGATTGATTAAGGAAAATACAAAAAAGTGGGAAACTTCTTATCAGAAAAACAGACAATTTGAAAAAGCCATCTTAAGACTGCAAAATGGACATACGAGGTTGACGCATCAACATTTAATGAGTATGGACAGTCCATCATCTACTAGTAATCTGCCCACAATATCAAACTCAATGAACAAAACACAACATCAGTGGTGAACTATAGGACATGCTTTCAGACTAAAATAAAATAAAATTCTAAGAAAAATATGTGATGTATTACAGTTTAGCTCTATTATCTTTCGCTCAGTTAAATAAGGATTCTAATGGCATCACTAATAGGTCAGTTAAATAAAGATTCAACCCGAAATAAAATTAAAAAAGCTGAATATTTGCATAAACCTTAGTTTTGATGTTGTATAGATTAGATAAAAAGTCTCATATAATCTCGTGTCCGCGTCTCAAGATATTCGTGGTCAAAAGTGACAAAAGTGACAGTTCTCTTGCTAATATCTTGCTTCCTATACGTCGCATTTCATTAGAGATTATTATAAAACTACTAGCTAAACCCGGCCGCGCTTCGTAGAGACTCAAACTGAATTGGAATGAATGAAAAAGTATATAAAAGACACATATCAGACAATAGAAACAGAGTGATAGACGAAAAAGGCGGAAGAAGTGAAAATGAAGACAGAAGGGAAGAAGTATAGTGAAAATATAATAGAGGGTTTGTCGAGAGAAGACAAAGAAGACAAGAGGTGAGGAAACGGTGAGAACGAAGGAGGACTAGGGAAAATAAAGGGAGAGGATCAAGAGAAGAAGAAGCAGAAAAGTACTTTTGGAAATAGAAAGTTCTAGAATAGTTTTAGGTTTAATTTCAAGCTGAAGTTCTGTAAAATGTATTAAGAACGTAGATTGTAAAGCCGAAAGGCACACAATTAATATAATATAATGTAATGTAACATAAATTAAGCGAATGTTTTTTATGGTAGAGACGCAGCTTTATGTAGGCGTCACAGACACATTTATTTTATAAGATCCTGCAACTCAATAGCTTAACAATCAATCTTAACTTACCACAAATTGAATTACCATCGTACTTGTGCACCCCCCGTTCCCTTTCCCTTTCCCTATCCCTTACCCTATGACTATATCACATCACATGCAATTTAAAACAAGTTTTCTTTCACTGAAGCAGTAAACGTATTACGTGTTGCATTACTGTACAGGGTGGCAGTGGCAGCTCGTACAGCACATCGTACACGTTTGTACTTATTTATTATTAACACTGTTTTTTTTCATGTACTCTCTAAGTACGCTTGGTACTCCATCACTGTACTGTATTATGCTCCTGAGGTATTAGTAACACTTACACCCTTACTCCCAAAGATACTTTATTCCCACATCGTAAAGTGTATTATTACCGCAGCAAAACGTTGTGTCAATTTATCAATAGGCCCTCTTAGGTTTGCTCGATTATTAGGATATATTGCATATGGAAATGAATTATAAAGCAATCCACCTTGCTTGTGTTTGATTAAGATGAATCAGGACTCCACTAATGGCGCGTTATCGTATGATGCCGGTACCAAACGATGCTACGAACACCTTCCAACGCTGTTGTCGGTCTTTTGATTCTAACCCCATCATTAACTTGATCCATATGTCATGCACTGCTGCATGAATCGTCCAGTAATGGAAGGTTTTATACTTGAAAGTTACTTTATTTACTTGAAAGTTTTTGTTAAACAGTATCAGTGTCAATAATATCAACAAAATAATAAAATAAATAAATAATTCGGATCAAATATTCGTTTCAACTTGCCATGTTAATCTTCCAATATTTAACTCACACGTTGGAGGCAACGGCACACATTTGAATCAAAAGTTCACCGCATCGTTTGGTGCCAGCTTTACTAACAAGGGCCATTGCTTATGCCATTGCACAGCAATCGAATTCTGTTGCTGAATGGAGAAGACAGCAAAGGAGAAGACAGTAAAGGAGAAGACAATGGAACATAGGAGGAGGATACGCCAATTTAGGATAGATAGTGAAAAGAAGATAGAGGAATTGTTGAGAGCAGGCAGAGGAGGAAAGCGATGGATCCCGACTAGAATAGAGATGTAGTAATTATTAATATCTCCACAACAAAAACAATTTCAACCAGCGATACGCCGACAGTGAATGCCAAAAAAATCTGTTATCAAGTCCTTGACGTACCCAGTCGGGTCCCAGTTGGGTCCCAATGAGGCAACACTGACATTACTCTATTAATTTTTACGTTGGTCTCCCATTGGGTTCCGATTGGGACATCCTTTCTGGGAATGTCACATTGAGTTCAGACATATAGTAAGGGCAATCCCAGTAAAATTTCTAGTCGGGTTGGTAGAGATACAGTAAAGACACAACAAGAAAGAGGAAACGAGCGAAACAAGGAGTAATAGGAAAGAAGAAAAGATAAAGATCACAGAAGAAGAATTAAAAAATATTGAATTAATTACAAATATGAAGACGCTGCGGACTGAAGGGAATATTGGTCAGAACTCCGAGAACCTGTAATTAGAATCAATTGACTTTGCTTTGAGAGCAAAAAAAGAGATAATTTCAAATAAGTACTAGTAAAAGTGTAATACGGGCTCATATATGCATCTCATATACTACTTATATACTTTTATTAAAAAGTGTATTTCCAACAACTTGTTTAAAAATACATTATTTTGAAAACAATATAGTATAAAGAAGTAGTAGCACTTTGTCAAAAATTGTCTAAACAGCCAATCTGAAATCCCTTTAGTTATAAAGGGCTCTCTATTGCTCCCTCTTCTACTGCTCATGCTTTCCATCCGATTTAGTACTCCCTCTGGGATTCAGTACATGTAGAAATTGAACATCAAGTACTCTACAACTCATTACTCTAAATTCTAAAAAGGAGGGATGCAGTGAAATACCATACTTCTCCCCTCTCCTCTCCAGCCCTCCCTACGTTATTGGTTTATAGGTAATAATTCTCAAGAGGGAGTCTGTACTACATATACTATGTAGTCTGTACTCTATCTATGGGAGGCTGTCTGTATCAATTGATTTGATGTCACAGATAACGTTGCTCATTGAAAAACCAGTTTGACGTTATCTGGGTTTAATAGTTCAGTTTACGATGCATTCTAAAAAACGTAAAAACTAAATGAAATGAAGAAAATTGTGTAGTTTGAAAATGAGAGCATAAAACGTAGATGGATACTTAATGCTCATAAAACTTTTAAAAGCCAATTAATTATTATAAATAGACGACTAGGATCTAAAACTCAGAGCAGCCTATCTATTAGACGAATTGGGTTATGAAACGCATTTTGTAAGGGTGGTTCTTTTACATTTTTATTGAATTATAGGTTAACACATGCATATCGGCGTTTTTATTTATTTAAATATCACACATTCGCAGATGTATAGTTATTTATTATTTAAATTTTCTTTTTCTGCCTAATTTTTAGGCTCGTATTTGACGTCACAAGATTAATATAGTTTAAATTACGAGAGTTCGGCGGCGACTCATACTTAAAACAAGTTGTTCTGTATAAACTGCTGATCCAACGAAATAGCACTGACTCACTTATTTTTCTATAAAGTATATAGGAAAGAATAAGATAAATTCATTATCGTATTATAGATTTATACGGCTCTTATAACCTCTTTTAAGTATGAGTTGCCGCCGAACTATAGTAATTTGAACTATATTAAAGTCTGTGAATAATAAATTATACACTTATAATAAATTTATGCTTGTATACCATATTTATAATATAAAAACTTCAGTGTTCCTCGAGACAGATGTAAATAGGATCTGACATTAGATTAGGCATCTCTTTCACTCTCTGTTGTATAACATTGCAATTCATAAAAGCAAAGAGGATGGAAAGGGGATATAACGTCGATAACTGAAGATTTTTGTAACTTTTTATCCTTTTAAAAGTACATAAATAACTACAGTAAGTACTTACGAACTTGAATGAATTGTTGCAGCGTTTTCCACGTAAATTGAAAAACACCTTGCTTGAATTCAACTTATAGCCGACCCCTGGGTCGGCGCTCGAAGTGTTACCAATTTCACGCTGCTGTCAACCAAACGGCTAACAAGTGGCCAGTGTGCTTAGTGATAGACAGGATATGGATATGGCATATACCGGGTTTAAAAGTTTAGGTAGTAATAATAAATGACATGTAAATAGGTAAAATGTAAATAAAATAAATTAGGAAGGGCGAAAAAAGGACCGCGGTCCTAAGAAGCCCATGAAGTATTAATAATAAAAAAAAAATCAAAATTGACAAAGTTACAACATTTTTAATTGAGCGCCAATTCCTGCATATTAAGAGTATATTACTAGATGTTAAAATGTTATTGAATAATTTTTTGACTAAATACAATTTCTCTATCTACATACTCGCACATTCTACCCTCCCAATAAAGACTTTCTACGATTGCCACTTCCCTCGTGTAGCGTCTCTGAGGGGTTTCGACAGAATTGAGAGTGGAGGGTACAGAGGGTGGAGCACGTGCGTCGTGCATTTTATGTTTTATGGGGTGTTTATTTATGTATTGTAGTGTATCCCTGCGGTAAGTAGATTACTACATCTTTTAAATATATCAGTACTCAAGACAATTGACTTTAATGGTTGTTAACTTGATTTTATATAAATGTATAAACATATAGAGTAGAACTTCGATAATTCAGCATTCAATAATTTGATAAGCTCAATAATCCAGCACCGATTGAACCGTTTTTTTAATTTTTTATTTAATTGTCTTCTTGCTGTAGAGCAGTTTTAGAGTGGACCAAGAAAAGGGTCAATTAAATTTTGTAAAGTTTGTTGTATTCCGTCATTCTCATTTTATCATAAACGCATACCAAAAAGAAAAAGGAAGAACTGAATTTAAAATACAGGAATATGTATTGAACGCGAACACTGAACTTAACATTGAAAACAAGCTGCTTATGTATAAACAAGTGCCAAAGCCAGTGTGGACGTGTGGAGTGCTACTCTGGGGTTGTACTAAGAAATCGAACGTTAAAGAAATACAAACGTTTCAAAATAAAGTTCTGCGAAGAATAGTTAATGCACCGTGGAATATCCGCAATGGCCACATACATAGAGACCTGAAGATTAACACCATCGGAGAAGAAATCAAAACTATAGCAGCGAAGTATCAGTTGAGACTTCGTAACCACGAAAACATCGCCGTGACGCAAATGTTGCTTGATAGTAATTATGTTCGAAGACTACGCAGGACTAAACCCTCGGACCTAGTAATCTAGTTATGTAGAATTGTTCATTGGAGCAATCTCTACCACACTGTGTAATTTTAGAAATGTAAGCCACTAGATAAGTATATCTATAATTAGTTTTAGTATTATAGTTAATAAAAGAAATATAACCTATAACCTATGGTATTGCACTCAAAACTATATTGACCTACGACACTATATTGACGAATTCAATAATCCGTGGTTCTGACCATGTCGCAGTTTCGAGGTACTACTGTACAATGAGTTTGTCCTTTACAAGACAATGCACAAAAATAAAGAAATAGATCTTAGATAGTTCGACGAAGCGATCAGTAGCTCAATAATTTGGAAGTTCTTAAAACAAAACAGTATCAGCATTTTTTTGCTAAACCAGCAAAATGGATAAACGAAACAAATTTCAAAGATGGTCTTTTGTCTTTATGGCTAATACAAAGTAACCTACATAAGACAGTTTCCGAGATTTTAGATGTCCCAATATGTCCAAGCTCCATCCAATGTCTGTCTGTTTGATAAAACACAGATTACCAATCTTTGTGAAATGGTTATTTTATAGATAGATATCCCACATCAGCTACCCGAGCATTGGACCATACCCCCCTGCTCCCCGCATGCAGCTAGTCGATTATATGCGTCGGTGCCGCCCGGATTAATTTATAGATAAATGAAAATACACACAGCGGGAAAATGATTTTTTATTATCAAAATGTAATAAATTTAGTAGGTAATTTTGGTAATTAGATAATTAAAGTTAATTACTTGGGATTGGATTTTTTGGTACCGTGTAGTAATGAGATTTTTTGATTAAATTTATAATTGTATTTATTGTTGTTATAAACATCCCGGTAAACACAAAACATGGATAATTTATTGAAGCATTTATAAATATTGTAATACATGGGGTTCTGGTTTATTAATAATCGTAAAGGACGACAAATAAGTACAGATCCTGGAAAAACAGCGGACAAGTAAACAACAATGTTTCGTTTAGAACAAAACAGACCTTAGAGGTTTTTAGGAAAAAATTTATTTATTCGAATAAAGTAGATTAGGATGAAGTTATTCTGCATAATATTTCAATGTGGCCACAAAAAAATGATTTCAACTTTCTCTGATAATTCCAGGTTTTCCAGTAAAGTTTTTTGCACTTTTCCCTGATATAGAAATTTTATTCGTATCAAATATTTAAAGTTTTGATTATATTGTAATTGCAAATAATTAAATCTGGTATTAAACTAAAAAAATAAAATATTTATTTCTTTCTGTTGGCGTTTAATAACTAATTAAATACGATTTATTACTTGTTACTCTTAAATTAAGTAAGACAAAGCTAATGACAAAAATTAGAACAAATTAACTCTATATTTAATAGTTAAAATTATTGAAGATTTTTAAATTGATCATCAATAACTTGAATTTTAGCTAAAAGTTTAGCGAAAAGTTCAGAGAAAAGTTTTTTCGACGCGAAATTTTTTTTTACACTTTTTAAATTTTCGGGTTCATTTCATTTTGAATTTTAAATGGAATATAATATACTATATATGACATAGTTGCCGCAATCAAATTTCCTGATATTTATTGAAATTTTCTGAAATTCCCTGATATTTTCATGACATTTCCAGGTTACATTAAATTCCCTGATAATTCCCGGATTTCCAGGTTTTCCAGGTCTGTGGCGACCCTGTATTTCTACCATCGTGTTAGAAATGAGGCAGTCACTTATTATGCAGGTCTGTACGGCAAGGATTACAAATGGATTTGTCGTTTGTGGTTGGAATTCCAAAAATTTTCAGAAAAAAACAGGTCCACTCTATTTCTACCTCTCTCCCATTAATTCATCGTTGGATGTAGTCCTTTTTATATTTAACATAGGAGTTTTTATCATAAAGACTTATCACCTTTAGCATTTGGACTTGTATTTAGAAAATTATACTGGCTAATCGACCGTAAATCATAACTTTCTCTAAACAAGAAGCTACTCCTCTACAAATGCATCCTGAAACCGATTCGGTCTTATGGAGTTCAATTATGTGGCACATGAGCCAATTCGACTATAGAAATCCTCTAGAGATTTCTATAAAAAATAAAGTAATTAACACCCCAGTGCTAATTTTAACTGTATTCTTTTTATGTTAATGTTAATTAACAGGTAATTATTGATTTTAAATAAACCCTAAATTCAAGTAATTGTGTAAGCGGGTTATTTCTAAAATTAATCTAAATTGTGATATTTTTAAAGATCTACGTCCAAATGCATACATTCATATTTCAACGTTTCCCTTAGAAACAAAACTTAAGTGTTCCATTATTTGTATTAATTAATATTTACATTTCAGATTTTATTTATATTTCAGATCAAATGTTTGAACTGCATGCAAATATTTATTATTAATGATGGTTGTCATTTGTAGCCATCTTCAAACGGTCGAGTTTTTTGAGTTGATTTTTGTGGACAAATATAATAAATGGCTGTCATTTGTACGTCGGCATGATATAATTGTATAATTAATTTCGTACATTTACAGTTTACAAATGAACATGATGCATGTACATAATGTAACAGCATGTCTGCCGTTGTCCGGACGGCCGCGGCATTTGATGCTGATGCTGATCCTGATGTTGTGTTCTCGTGTTCTTGTCCACAAAACATCGCTAACAAATTGTACTAAATTTATCAAGAGCTGTTGGAATGCACAGGTCTGTCTATGCAGATGTGTCTGTCAGTCTGTACTAAGTACGAGTAACTTAAGTAACGTGTTATTAGCGTTATGACAATCCAATTCCACTTTAAATTTGTTTACTAACATTTGGAAGGATTAAAGATTGTCTGAAGACAAGTCGGAAAAGCTAGCAGTTTTAAAAGTTAAGAAGTTTTATTATTCATATCTTTTATTATGTCTATCTTATCTAAAAAGATTGTTTTAGTTTATATTTTGGATAATTTATCAGCTTTCGTTTGCTGTAAAAATAATTAAAATTTGTTAAGCGGTTATTTAGATATCGCAATTTATATGATCGCGGTGGCTGCCACTTTGAATCTTTTGTAAAGTTGGGAAGGGAAGGGGGGCGCCATGTTTAAGTGGCTCCACATCTAAAATTATCTACTCCTTAAACTCTTTCATTGTACCAATTTTCACGGATGCGCGGTTCTCACTCTTCGCGCTCTATCGCGGGAAGGGACGATCACTCGAAAAAATGATTCAAATCAAATTTGTAGAGAATGTTATGCTCTACAACTTTACTAATAACTCCAAATGTCATTTAGAGCATAGGAAAGAAGATATCTGTAAATAATAGATTTTTGTGACCTTTGATCTTCGAAAAACACGAATAGCGTACTTACACTGTGAGATATTTCAGAGGACCTATAAAATATCAAAACAAAGATTTTTACAAGTTATTAGCTTATTACCTCTCATTCCGATTTACCATTTCTTTCGTTTTGAATAACCGGATTAATAATTATTGTTGTTAGTCACTGTCGTGTCTAAGATTTTAGTCCTGTGGAAAATTTACTAAAAAAACACTACTTTCCTATGGTAATTTTTAAAAATAGAAAAGAAGTGTGCATCTGTCTGTGTTGTATGTATGTCGTATTTGTCTATATAATAATGTCTATAGGTAATCTGTACTTCATTTTGAATGGTAGGCTGTCGTGTGTGTATTGTCCCAGACGTTTTATTAGTGTATTGTCAAGTGTTTTTAGAGTCCTGTAAAATTGTTCAGTTTGTTGTTTAATAATAGTTTTGATATATGTTAAATTCGTCTTTTTATGTAGTCGAGAGATACAGTAGTCGTATGGCAAGTCGTGAGCTAGTTTTGATTTGTCTGGATGTTCTTAATGTTTGTCTTGCATACTAGAAAGTTAAAATTTTGCATAAAGTTTAACCTTGGTAACTTATTTACGAATCGAAAAAAAAATCCCAAATTTTGAAAAAAAGTTAGTCAAATAACGCATAAATTGAAAATATCTTTTATTTTGATAAAAAAAATATAATTTTTAGTCAGTTTGTATGAAAAATTAATTGTTTTTATATGTAAAATTTATATAGAACGAGTTAAATATTTCAATTTAAAAATGGATTAAAAATTAGAAATGAAATTCAATTCACACATAAAAGACAGTCGTATATTTCTTTTTCGTAAACCCTAGTTATATATATATATATATATATATATATATATATATATATATATATATATATATTTCTTTTTCGATATACATAATTTTCGGAAAAATAAAATTTGACTACTTCAGCGTATACTTCAACATAATCTAGGCTATAATCGTCTCCGGCAATCTGGTCTCAGTCTGTACCATGCCACCTCTCAAAGATGCATGAATTATGCCAGCCCCCTTCAACACTTCCCCTGCCGCGCCATGCCTAAATCTTGGCACAAATTATTACTGGGATCCCGACGGGAACATTACTAATTTATACGTCTTATTTCCGATGTTGAGATGTATTTTAAGACAGCATTTGTATTATAAGTCATTCTCGTATACTAACACTAGTCTAGTATACCTGGTTAAAGTTTGCACACAAGAGTTAAAACAGTATGGAACTGTGTGGGATTTCATAGAGGCGTGCAATGTTAAATTTGTTAGCTTTATATATTTTATACTGTGAATGATTTGCGATATTAATATGAATGATGCCATGAATTCGGTTATTGGACGGCCAGGACAGACAGGGCGACGATCCAACAGATAAACATCTCGAGGACTAGAACTAGACGAACAAGTTACGACAGGATTATTACTATATTAATTATCTAACATATTTTGTTTATGTAATACATAATATTTAAACCCGCAAGCAGAGACGTTTTAGAATATAAATGTCAAAACGAATAGAAATAATTCACTCACGAACCACTAAATTAGTTTATTTTACAACAAACTTTATAAAATATTCCACAGACCAGACGAATATTCAAATATAATTAAAATAATATTGCTATAGGAACTAATTAACATTATAAATGTATGTATTTCCTTTCAAATCTAGAATAATCCGTTAAGGGGTTATATACAGTTAGAAGGCCCAAAAAACCGATTTTTAAAAAAAATCCTGAGAAGACTTTTAATTGTATTAATGTAAAAATCTGTACACATGTAACTATTATTAATGAAATGTAAATAGATAAAATGTAAATAAAATGAAGTAAGAAGTGCGAAAAAAGGATATATATATATATATATATTGGAAGCTGCTATAGCTGATCTCTAGGAGCTCCTCTCAAAAAAGACTGGATGATCTAAAATGAAAACACCCAACGGATTTCATTAAAGTAATGTATAATCTAGTAACTAATCGAAGGAATAAGCAAGATAGATTTTTTTGATAAAATGGTAGCTTCTCAAAAAAAAAAATCGGTTTTTGACCAAAATTTTGATTATAAAAGAAATATTTATCGGTGAGAAAAAACCTTCGATTAATTACTAAAAAATATATACTAGAATATATACTAAATATATAATATAATACTAGAAACTTGTTTTAAAATTTGAAACTGATCGGTTCAGCCATTTTCGAGAAATCTTGGTCACCGACTTTAAAAAAACAGTTTCCACAAAAATGCATTTAAAGATTCAAAAGTACTTTACATAGAGTATAAAAAATTTATTTTCAACTTACTTAACATCGAAAATAATCGCCGGATTTACTTGAAATTTTCTGTGTTTGTACTTGAAAATGAAATAAAAAAATTCGATTTTTTTTTAATTTTAACTGTATATTAACTGTATATAACCTTAAGGTAAACGTTTACAGGTTCGCAGGCAAACGCACCTTTCACATTTATAGAATCTGTCCGATGCAATACAAATCTGTGGTCGCTTACCTTTAAAGAATACAATGAAAGCAGCTGTAAAGGAGGCAATTCAAACAAATAAATTTCAACATCAGAAATTCACTAGATACTTCGCTGATCCGTTTAGGGATTTGGTTATTTGGATTTCAAGAAAGGTTTGAGTCTAGGGAATCCATTTAAAGTAAAAAAAAGAAGAAAAATGGCTACTCCAGATATGACGGTTAGAATTATTGGAGCGGATGTAGTAAATAACAAAACTCTCTTTACATTTTTAATATATACGAAGGTAGATTCAAAAGCAGAGCCGCATTACGATTTCGAGATATCTGGTCTTTGAGTGCTGCAAAACTTCTACGGGCCCGTTCTATTTCGCTACTCTTATTTCCAAGTATCCAGCCATATAGAGCAAGATCCCAGTGCTACCAGACCTCACTTATTTTCTGATGAACAAAATGTGTCAGATTGAGTAGTGTTCGTATGTACAATGATCGTATGCCTACCTGCTAGCTGACCAGGCGGTTATTTTCCAGTATCTCTCACTCTTTCTCATAGCGAAATTAAAATTGGGTCATGGGGATGTTTGGCCCCTTGGATTGGTCTGTCTTCTTGTAAAACGTTTTAAAACAGTAGTCTCGCTAATATATATAAAAATGGACCATGACACTATAAGTGAATTTAAGTAATCTTTTTGTCAGCTTTAAAGCGTTTGCAAGGTAATACAAGGTATTACAAGACTAACAGTGATGCTGGCCGAGGCCTCAGGCCTACAGCAGTCGTAGTTCTTAGTATTAATTCCATGCGAACCGCGGTATGATCCGCTCTTCACTAGGTTTTGCTAAACAGTACATTCTATTAAGAAGATTCGATGAGTACGAGTCTTAGGGCTTTATTCTGTAACTTTTCAAAAAATCGACCTTATTTTTTCAGCGGTGGAAATATTTAATTTTTTCACCGCTCGAATAAAGTCGCTGTATTTAAAATATCTAAAGTGATATTCTGTATGCAAAATTTTCCATCGCTCTTGTAATATACAGCGGTGAAAAAGTATAAACAAGTATTGATGACGTATTTTAAGACGTCATCAATTTTAAAAAGATTTGACCAATCACGGCATTCAGAATATTCAAATATTTAAAAATTCATACAAGTCTTGACAAGTACGAATACTTGACAAGCAACATAGCCTCACTTTCTGATATATTTATATTTGTATATTCATATGACTATACATATACTGTGCATTAAAAAATTTGTACTGAAATTCAAATTAAAATTCAAATTGTTTGACAGTTCTACAAAATACAGCGATGGACAATTTTAAAGTCACCATTAAGGCGACCTTATACTTTGGTCGATTTTTTTCCAGCGACAAAAATAAAATCGATGGAAATTTCTTACAGAATACCAAATAAAAAATCATCGCCTTTGTGACGCCAATTTACATCGATGAAATTTTTTCACCGGTGAAAATACTTTACAGAATGAGGCCCTTAATCCTATACAGAAATACCGTGAATCACGATAAGAAGACGGGACTTAGAAAAACGTTATTTGATCAATCAACAATAACTTGCAACTGCTTAAATGATCATTCAGAAAATTGAATAAGAAGACGACACATTATGCGGATTTTCTTCTGCTAGTTTAAGGGGAGTTTGATAGTTCAACAAGGCGGTTGTTTTTCATCAAGCCCCTTCTCCCCACCCCGATTTTTTCCTACATCCCTAATATAATGCGGTCTCTCCAATGCTTACACTAATCTACAAAACGTTTAGCGCGAAACGAAGCTTTAGCTTTAGCGAGGGATGTATGAGTATGTTAGTAGAGCGCAAACACATTCAGACAACACCCGCCAACTACGCAGCCCTTATCCCTCCCTGACTCCACCCCCACTTCCAAACTGACATACAAAGAAAGCAGGCGTTAGAAAATATAGTAAAAAAAAAACCTTAAAATAAATGGTGATATTTTTTAAACGAGTTATCATCGCGACCTTTTGTGCGTTAAAGGTATATATGAAAAAAAGTGTGTCAATATTTTTTGATGGTATATTTCAAGTTTTTTATTAAAATATATTAAATTTTTGGTAGACATTTCTTTGAGGAAAGTTTATAAAGGTATAGAATGATGTAGGCAGGCTTATATATATGGGTTTCGGGTTATATGTATATAACAGTATAACACATTATATAATAAAGTATATGACTTGCAAAAATCTTTAGCTTTTAACGGTGTTATAAATATGGAAATATTGATTAATAGTCAATTAGTTAGGTTTATATATTATTAAGTTAACATTATTATTCTTTACTTGAGTGTACTATGTTTTTATAATGAGTTCTGTTAAATGTAAATGAATTTTAGATAAAGATTTATTGCATATCTCCAGAGAGTATTTTGATAGTATTTTAAGTAAATATTGAACGATAATAAAAATAGTAAGTATTATGCCACGGGGTGAAACCTATAGAATAACCGATTAGATTTATTTGTTCAGGGTTAGATTTTATTGGTTCTCTGGAAGTATTTTTAATCTTAAGTCGGAAATCTACCTCGCGTCTTATAAAAGAGATTCAACAGCAGGTGACGGCCTATTTGTAAGCTACTCAATTACTGTTACTGAACGCTTTTTTTCATTCACCAGCATTGTGGTAGTAGAAATCTAAAACTTCCAAATACATTTCGCTAACGCTACTAGTACCGCCGTCTAGTATACGCCTGAGTACCTACTTATTTACCAAACACCGTCATTTTACATCGCGCGCTGTGAGTTGGACACCTGTGTAAAAGTAAGGACGTGTTTTGTTATAATTCGATGAAGGTAAGCTTAAAGTGATTTATACCAATCAATATCTTTCTAAATGTCAATTATTACCCACATATTGTGTATCCTATGGGATTGTTGGATTTCATGAAAGTTCTTTATGTTTTTTGTGATCAATCAAAAAAACCATTATCGATTTTGAGGTATTGGCAGTCATTCTTAGCGGGTAATAGCGGTCACTGAATCTATGCAATTATTGTGAGAGCAAAGGGAGAGTTTTTAGGCGTCTTGATCTGTAGGTAATTTTCATAGTCGAATTATAAAAAAATAATATGTTTGGTTTATTATAAAGTGATTTTATTAATTCATTCATTTTAGAAGTAAAGCTGTGTTAATTTACTATCTAAACATATCTTAACACCATTTGTAACATTATGCAATGTAATAAAATATTAAGGATGGAGTAATTTCGAATGAACAGTAACACTCCAATGTAATGGCGGTCAACAAAGGGTTTTAAAATAGATTGATAATGTGTATCATATCTAACGCCAACCAAATACGCTATGTAAAAAGTCAGTTACTTTTACCCGAAGTCCTTAAAATAAGAAAATATTTGGATTACTGCTTAAGTGACCGCCGTTCCTCCATATTCCCCTTAGAGCATATATATATATGGAGTGTGAATAGCCTATGGTTCCTATAGTTTAAAACTGTGTCCAAAATGTGTGCGAGAGAGAAAAGTATATGTTCCGATTTGTTCTCTATGCGCATGCGTCGAAAGTGATCGTCTACTTCAGTTGATACAAAGCTCGTCTGTTGATAAACAATGATCTTTCAGTGAAAACATATAATCATGAACGCCATAGATTTCTCTGTTGGCCAAAAAACGGCCAATACAGTTGATATTTGGAGTGAACAGAGCTCACGTTTATAGTTATATATATATAGTTTATTTATATTTATACATATCTACATTATTCTACATCAATATAATTTCATATTTAACAACTGTCACGTATTATATCTACACAGCTCTGACCTAACAAATGTCACTTTCGACGCATGCGCATAGAGAACAAATAGGAACATATACCTTTCTCTCTCGCACACATTTTGAACACACTTTCAGTTCCAGCATTCTCTCTCCATATACATATGCTTTAAGATCTTCCCCATGTATTCTACATTCGATTTAAATACTACAAGTGGGCTCACTTTGTCGCTTGTTAATAGTTAAATATAGTTTAATAATATAGTTGTCGTTCTTAATAGTTGAATTTAAGGTTTTTTAAATTCTACATACATAGATTAAAATACAGAAAATTCTTTAAGTTATGCAAATACTTGAATGCATGACGGTGATGTAGACGGCGTTTTTTATCTGAACATTTACGATAGTTAGTACGAGTATTTGATCGATAAAACTACAATACAGTTTATTTTTAAAGACATTTCTATGAAGTTATAGCAGCATAAAAAACATATATTGTTTACAAATCGCATGTCTAGTTTAAATAAAATGTTAATGAGTCCTCTATGACGTAACGTGACCCATTTTGAGCTGGAAATTTAATCTTAAATCTGTTTGGAGCAGCCTAATGATCATTAGTCATATACACATACCATACCCATACAGTTATGGCAGCAGCGTGTTAATTGCATGCGGTAAGTGAATACTATGATTAATATTAAAAACCCCGGTAAATGTCTTATGAGAAATACTCGTACTCGCCCATGATAACATGTCGCTTTTTTTTTTTTTTCTGATATTTCGAAAGTATATTCTTTTAAGAATATACTGTTAAATTTTTGTAAGAATAATGCCAATAGTTTTGTTTTTACAGCCGTTTTAGCATATATGAATAGTCATAAAGCTATAGCACACTTAAAACTTTAATCTCATTAATTTCAAACTCAAAAAGTTAAAATATCGTTTTTCATTATTTTTATTTAAAAAAAAACAATCCTCAAAATACCATTAATTTTCGAGCTCCAGACCACTGTTCCCCCTTAAGGACGTTGTCGTGCTACATAGGATTCAATACAATTAGACATTGGGGATCAGAAGAAGAGAAACGATGCAGGCAGCGTGAAGGAAAAGAGGAAACTTTAGAACAGGACCTGATGGACATACTAAAAGGCAGAGAGAACAAATTGAAATAGATGAAGGAGATGAAAAGCAGGAGAAGGAAAATAAAGACAAAGGAGATGAAAAGTGATAGTAAGTATTCGTTCGATAGGTAACTGGATTAGGGTGAGATGGAGGTGATATAGCAATGAAGGAAGGAAAGAAGAGTATGGTTGGCGGAAGTAAGAAGAAAGAGAAGAGAGAAGAAGGATAAAGGAAAAGGAGTATTCTAATTGTAAATTGCTATGTATACACTAAGAAATGAATTAAATTAGATCTTTAACATTTGTTAACTTAGAAAATAAAATGAGAAATAAATGTAAAGAGAAAAGAAGGAAGAAAGAAAAGAGAAAGAGGGAAGGAGGAGTATGGAGAGCGGAAGTAAGGCAAAAGAGAAGAGAGAAGGAGGATAAAAGAGGATTTTAATTGTAAATTGCTATGTATACATTAAGAAATAAATTAAATAAGATCTTTATCTTTGTTATCTTAGAAAATAAAAATGAGAAATAAATGTAAAGAGATTGTAAGGATAAAAAGGCATATACAATAAAAAAAATACAATACAATACAATTTAATTAGTTCTTTCATTACAGTTCTTAGCCTCTTAGAAACCATACCATACACTCTTCAAATGAGGTAATGAAATTTTATAAAACGATTTATATTAGCAAATAAAATCCAAAGCAAAAAAAAGCAAAATAAATTCTTAATTTATTACGTCAAAGGAAAAGAAAGTATGTTGACTTTAGTAGTAGTCTGAGAGTCTTCCAGGCTTCCAGGCTTTGGAAGCCTGTCGGACTGATCGAGTTCGATGGAACATGGAAAGACAAGCAAACTAAGTTGCCGTGCTGCTGTGTAGAAGCTTTTACAGCAGCGCGGCAACCAACAACAAACAACCATCAACCATCCAACCAACTCAAAATGTATGATGTATGATGAAACAAATTCAATATTGACTCAAGCAATATTTATTATATATAACAAGAACGGTAGTTGGGTGGTAAACGTGTGGGGTGTGGGATGTGGGAGGGTGATGTTAGGGGGGAGGAGATGGTGGTATTATGAAAGGGACCCGCAGGGAATCATGTAAACAATATAACAGTATATGAAAGTTGAAATATATTGAGAGAAATTTTTATGAAAAAAAATAAATATTAAGTTAAGTTAAACAACCCCTAAAAACTTAATACAATTTTCATTTAGAATATGATTTTCTTTTATGTAATAAAAATAATTTTAGAAATATTGGTTTTCTTATTTTTAAATATTAGATAAATATTTTACATATACAGGGTGTCCCAAAATTAAACGATAAGCCGGCACCAGAAGGTGGTCCTGCTCATGACTACACAAGAAAAAGAGGAAAAAAAAAATTATCTCATTTTGTTTAGGAATTAGAAAAAAAAAATGTTTTTTTCGAAAATTGAAACACCTTAAGATGTTTTTAACTTCCATGACTACAATTTTTTAAATATTTCTGATTTTTTTTTTGTATCGGCAACCTAAATAGCATTGTTCTCTTCACTGACAACACAGTTCCATTTTCATTCGGTTCGGGCAGATTCGGAGCTAAGGTTTGCAACCAGTCGCCTCATGTGCGGACGGCCTTTAAGTTAGACCCCTATTTTGTAACAGTTCAATTGACGTCCGTTAACTTTTCATGATGTTTCAAAAGCATGTATTTTCTAAATTAGACAATGAAAGTTTACCCAAATCTATCAGCCGAAATTAAAAACAAAGTATACCCAATATTTTGGAGTGGGAATCGGTTGATTAATTTAGTAAATATAGGCCTTTAAAAAATCGTTAGAAGTTACCGGACATCAGTTAAAAAGTTACAAATAAGGCCCTTAATAACAAGCATGGTGCAGGTGTGAGAGTCTAACCCGAAGATACAGCAGTCTGCCGTCAAACATCAATACTTCCGGCAGTTGTGCCGTCTCTCTTCTTTTAATGTTCGAATCCTATATAAACTTTTTCATATGTAAATAATGTACA
Organism: Panorpa germanica; assembly: GCA_963678705.1. Taxonomy (NCBI): domain Eukaryota; kingdom Metazoa; phylum Arthropoda; class Insecta; order Mecoptera; family Panorpidae; genus Panorpa; species Panorpa germanica. Next base: position 14,733,323 of record OY783206.1, read on the forward strand.
AAGGGTAAACGGTGAAACGCTTGAAGGCAGATTCATGGTTCGTCAGAAGAGAGATCAAACGACATGTTAGTACCATCACTACAGCACTAGCACTACAGGCTAACGATTTTACAAAACACAGCCTTGTGAACAACCCCAGAAAGTTGGTTTCTATTGTACTCAAACAAAAGTAAGTAATTAAACTATTGGCTAATCTATTTTAAAAGTTTCTCGGATTTTTCAGTTATTATAGATTCAAGAAAAACTTAAGACCAGTGGAATAAGGATGGCGATCTGATATCGATTAAATGAAGAATCGATTTTCTATGTCGAAAAAATCGATTTTTGTAATCGATTTTTTGTGTCGAATATTGGAATTATAATTATTTTATAGGGCTTCACATAAGCATGAGACTTTTCTCGTCTCGTCTCGTAAAAGCGAGACGATACGCGACGAGACATTTCTGAAAACTATTGGAACGGTAAGTGGCGAGACCCAAGAGTCTCGTTTCTGGTCTCGTTGACGTTATTTAAAAAAAAATTGCATGAAAAATAAAGTAACAGCAACATAAAGGTTCAACCTTTTTTTATTACAAAAAAGGTTAGGTCGTACATTTACGAAATATAAAATCTAATAAACAAACATCTGTTAAATATTTTATTTTATAATTTTGTTTTTTACAACATTTTCAAAGTTTAAATTATCTTTTAATTTAAAAAAGCCATATGCTTACTGTGTGAAAAATTCAGAATAAAAAAAAAATAATTAGCCGAACTAATATAATAAATTTGTTTAGGGCTAATATAGTAAACTTTGTTTAGGGCTATCTTAGGAGTAAGTTCTCACAATAATGAGATGTGACGAGACTCTCGCCTTATCTAATCTCGTGTGAAGCCCTATTATTTTATTTTACAATAAATAACATGATTACATGTACATGATTTTATTGATTAATAAAAAATCACTCTTCACTTATTCTTTAATTATAAGAAGGGTTTTTATTTTTTTTTACAAACTTAATAAAAGTAAAATCGATAAAAGATTGTTTTCTTTTTTTTTTGGGTTAGTCTTTTTTTATATAAAAACTCAAAAAGAATCGAAAAACGAATTTTTGAGAAATCGATCTTCTGGACTTTGATTTCTGAATCGATTCTTTAGACTTCGATTCGAATCGATTAAAGAATCGATCTTTTTCAAGAAGAACCGCCATCCCTACAGTGGACCCCACATGATGATTTTAGTCAGGCTTTCTTGTCCGCCTCTGTCAAGGAGGTTTGCTTCATTCCATGTATTGTTAAGAAAGAAACTGCTACATGTAAAGAATATTGTATGGAGTCTCAGAAGAAGTAATCAAAAATGTACACAATTTATTATGCTATGAAATTAATATTTAATTATTTGTTAGCAGAGCAAGAAAATAAAAGTCTGTAGATCTAGGAAGCTATTCAAAGCAGCATAAATAAATTAAAAGAAAATAATTGAGTTTTGAGCTTTATAGACGACCTAATATTTCTCAAGGTTCAAGAGCCTAAAACCGGTCCTATTCAAAGTTCCTATTAAACCAATTGATGTAAATTACAAAATACTCCTAACTTTTAAACTTATAAAAAAAAGTTCCAGACTCTGTAATAAAATTTATAAAAAAAAAAAACTTGAAATTGAGATAAAAAAGTGGGAAAAAGTATGTTCGAAGTTAATATCAATTTCATGTAATTACTTAATGTGAGAGTAATTGGTAGTAATAGTAATTACAGCTTTATTACCACGTTTCTTTTTCCTCTTCACTTAATTCGGAGTCAGTCACACGATCTAGTCGTCGTGTGTGCAATACCAGACGTGCCACTAATTGATAAATGGTTATTTAAGGTCGTTTTCTAGTATTTCTTCTATGAAACACTCTCAATAAAGACATATGTTAGTATGAATTCGTTTAAATGAAAGAAATATCTGCCATTGATACATATATGTATATGTGGGAATTCATTTTAGTAGCTATTTAAATATGTATTTCCAGATATTCAGCCCCTCCCAATCTTTAATAATTCTTTTTGTAATATTTTATAATTTTTAGGAACCAATTTCTGTTAACCTAATTTATACTTATTTATAATATTTCAATTAATACAACTTTTTTATATTCTCACGGAAATTTATACTTTTTTCAAGAAATTAACTTTTCTATATATTTTATTTTCTGCATGTGACGTTATCTATTTTGAAAAATTAGGAGAAAAAGCGTTCTTTTTAGATACACAACAAAAACGAACCTTGAACTTAGAGAAGTTTTATAACGCGCTATTCCAACACCACCTAGATACAAGGCATAACAATGAATTTATGACGTCACGCATTGTAGTCCGGATATACAACCAAAACTATTAGCTATTCACAGTAAAACCAACTTCGACGGTTAACGAACGAACATTCTCGGTGTCTGCAAATTTTTGCAACAAACTTAGATTGGCATTGGGGGATAAGTCGCTTAAAGCTTTGGTGTTTCTTAAACATCACTATATTAGAGCTACCGAAACAAAATAGGTTGTAAAGTTATTATGTGATAACTTAAATAATAAATGAATTGCGATAAATACTTTTGATGTTTGAGGCTGATTTTTTTGAGGATCTGTCGGTTTCTAAAATATTGGACCCGGACCTAGCGGATATTGAAACCTCGGCTTTTCAGAAATCCTAATCAACATGTAATACCTATTGTCAACATATAATAGTCATTGTAATGACATTTGGCAGATACTGTGTTCCTTAGAAACTAACCTTAGAGTTTGTACTTTGAATTAAAATAAAAATATCATGGCTCTTCACGAAAATATTGCGTTTTTCTGTAGATTTAAAATGACACCTCTTCTTGGAAGACCCTATATTTTGGTATCCCTATCACCGGCGACCCCCACCTAATCTTTTCAAAGCCTATATTTGATTTACAGGTCACAAAACTGCCAACATATTACAGCGCTAACAACCAATATAGGTGCACATGCACTTAGCTATAATAAAACAAGACGACTATGGTTTTGCCAAGAGACAAGATATCGACTTTAAACTTTAAAATGATTAGAAATCGGACCACATGTTGCTTTACTTTATATAGACGAAACAATATAATACAAAAATATACTCTTCTATTCTTTTCTATCTCTTTCACTCTTATACATTTACAATATATTGACATTTCAGTCTAACACATTAGATTTATTATTATATAAAATTTTCATTGTTTTCATGTTTTATTTTTTGTATTTTTAGTAAGCTCCTTATATATAAAAGTCTTTGTATAAAATATTAAAGAAGCAGCTTTATGATTATATTGGAAGTGTATACAATAAAAATAAAATAATATTCTACGAATAAAGCTTATGATAATAAAACATATAGTTCACTGCTACGAAAGCTCGAGAAATCATTTAGAAAGCTTTTAAGCACAAACGCTACTCTACTGTATTGATTTTTGTTAAAACTATTGTATGAAATTAGATATTCTATATTTGCTTACGGTTAAGTATAGGATAACACACTCAACAACCCGAAATTTTGCTGTTTAAAATACAGAGGATTCCATCCCATTTGGAATTACATCTTCAAACGTCTAATATTTCTAAACAGTTGGGTTTGATCACTCTGCTTCTTGTTTTTCAAAATTCAATTTTTCTTGAGTTGAAATCTTGAAAAATATTTCATGTATAACATAGTGTGAACTTTAAACGCATTTTTCTTTTAATGCGTTCTGTGAGTATCGTAAAGACATTGTAGTGTTACAATATGATTATATAAGTAAGTAAACAATTTTGTCGTTTGTACCAGCACTGCTGTTATACATATAATAGTTTTAGATAGAATAGATTTAAGTGAAATTTAGTAATGAGAAGTAATTACGTGATTCAATATTGAAAGAATGTAAAGTCTAAGGACACACACATTAACAATAAATACATACAAATACAAATAAAACAGTGTATAGTAGTTTAAGCTGATATCAAATAGTTTACTCGGGTGAACGTTCTTTCGAGTGAACCGTTTATTTATCTACCATTGCATGTTCAATTGTCACAGACGAAAATGAACATTCATTCGGCATTATAAGTCATCAAGCAATGCTGGAACGTTAACGTTCATTTTGTGCCCAGACATTTCATTTTTCGTTGATTTGCTATATGCGGAGCGCGAGTGAACAATGCCGAATGAACGTATCTAACATCGCTGGATCGGTTCACTAATGAATTAATTCGGTACATTTGATTCATTTTGAGTCCAGAAGGAAAGATGCCGAATAAAATGCAAAAATGAACAAAAAGTGAACCTTCTGATATCAGCTTAAAACAAAAATGAATAAGGCAGAGCGTGAGATGTTAAGGAAGATACGAAAATAGGTTAGGAAAGGGGGAAACAAAAATGGGGATGGAGTACCATAAAAGAAATTGAATTGCGACAGAAGAGGCAGAGAGAAGAAAGAAGAAGTGTGAAGGAGGAATTATGAAGCAGAGACAGAGAGATACAACGACAAGAAAAGGTGATACAAATTGATATAATAAATATAATAAGAGATAGAAGATGCTATGGGACAAGGTGGTACCAAGATATGTAGGAGAAAAAGAGACAAGAAATAAATACATACATACATACTAGGGATGTAACGAATGTTCAATTTCTTACGTTATAATGCGAATACGAATTTTCAACTTCAGCATTCTCGAATGCGAATGTGAATATCAGTTTTTTAAATATGGCGCCAAAACTTGACATATGTCATCAAAACTTTTATTCCTGAAGTTTAATATTCCTTTACTCCAATTTAATTACTAATTGCTTTACTTACTAATATAATATAAATCATATCATTTGTGTTCTCAGTAAAAATATCATTTAAAGTAATTTAGTGTAAATAAAAATTTGGTAATTTACTTAGCCCCATTGTGTGTTTAAGAAGTTGAATGTTTATTTTGGTTTTTTAATTGTTATTTTATATTCCAAGTTCAAGTAGTAACTAAAATATTGTAAAAAGAATCAGTTTCATTGTTATTTTATAAACTATTTTCACTTTCGTTGCCAAATACATTCGCAAAATCTATTGCGAACCTAATACATACAGTAGATACTATCAATGCTGAATATGTCGTTCAATCTGCAATGTGCGGACACATTTTTAATAAAATATTCACCATTAGTGTGTCTTTAAATAACGAAACGGTTAATCATTGTAGCTTTTTTTAAACATACGCAATAATTATGTTACTCTATTCACAGCAATTTTTATCAGAAAATGTACGGATTTGCTTTTCTATTAAAAATGTAAAAAAACTTTGTTACTTCGTACGTGTAACTACTACTCAAATGCTGTTCTAGCAAATGATTTGAACTTTATTTAAAATTGTATTGAGTCCAAAACGTTTTATAGATAATGATATTCTTCATAATTATACAAAAACTTATAACATTTTGTTAATATCACGACAACTACCTTAACTGAACCACGGTTTGACCGACTTATTTGAAACCTATTGCGCTATGTGGATTTTTGTTTACGAGTATTAATAACAAACCGTTTTTGTTCAATAAATATTTTCGAAGAAATTTAAAATTCACAGAACCAATTTCACAACAGTAGAGTTTGTTTAAATTGAGTATCTTTTTAATAACCAATTTGTTTGATCTATAAAACGTTTTAAAATCCATAAGTAAACACCATTTAATGGGCTGTTTTGTTGATCTTTCCGATCTGGGGCATTACCATTGTATCATTGAACCAGTAGCATTGTACTCCGTGCTTTGAAATACGAGCAAAATACAACGAGTCGAGTTCGTTTATATCTTGACGTCAGTTCGTCTTCTACTTTACATATACTTATACATGTACCTTAACTTTCTTAAGTAAAAGAAGAAAATGAAGACAAAACCTAAGTAAACAAATATATCTTGTTGTAACCGGAGCCTTGATTCCATTTCCTGCAAAGTAGATAGTAAATAGATTCGGAAAACAGTCGAATGGGGGATGTTGGAGAGGTGGAAAGAGAAGGGGTCGTTCTGGTACACTCCAGACAAATAAAATTGACATGGCATATACGGTTCATATATAGTTATTTACTTATTAATTTCGATTCATGTCTTTATCTGGACGACTGGTTTCTACCAGATGTTTTCCAAACAAAAATATTAAGTAGATATGTGGTTCTTAGATTCTTAATGGAAATATTGAGTTAATTAATCATTTAATACTAATGAAAGTTATTTTCCTATCTTAAATATAAGAAAGTATCACTGAGAGACAGGTTATACGGGTTATCAAGTTGTGAATTTACGTGCCAGAACAAGTAATTGGTTGCCTTGTCAACGGATCATGTTCTAAAAATGAAATTCTCAGAAATAACTCTTGAGAAATTATGGATTTTTGTCCAAACTAAATTTGGAGCTGTTGCTAAGAGAAAGACAATGAAGAAAATGAATGGCAAATAAGGAGGAGGAGGCGTAAAGAAAACGGAGAAAAGAGAAGGACAGAGAACTTAGGAATTAGAAAAAAAAAGACAATGAATATTGGGATCACGTAAACAAAGGAGAAGTAATTGTAGTAGAAAGAGAATAAGAGGACCAGAAGAAGAGAAAACAGAACTGGGAAAAGAAGAGGATTGAACCTATTTTAGATGTAGAATAGAGAAACGAACTTGATGACGAAAAAGACGACTGCCTTTTATGTGTGAATTGAATTTCATTTTAAATTCTAATTCCATTTTTAAATTGAAATATTTAACTCGTTCTATATAAATTTTTCATATAAAATCAAATAATTTTTCATATAAACTAACTAGAGAAATATATTTTTTTTAATAAAATGAAAAATATTTTCAATTTATGCGATTTTTGTCCAACTTTTTTTTCAAGATTTGGGATTTTTTTTTCGATTCGTAAATAAGTTACCAAGGTGAGGCTATATACAAAATTTCAACTTTCTAGCACAATTTTTACTCTCGGCAAAACTGCCCACGTGCTCCCAAAAAAATTTTTTGAATTTTTTTAATAACATATTTTATTATTAAGTAATCCAAAATTTGTGTCTTCTTCAAAGTTTCCAATTTTTTAATTTCTAATTTTCAAAAAATGTTAGTATTGAACACCGTAATACATGCCAAATTTCAACTTTCTATCTGTTACGCATAAAAAGTTATAGAGTAAAAAGTAAAATGCGCGGATCCGTTTTCGAGCCACCATACGAATCGTGTAATCATGTAAACAAATAAACATATAAAAATACACCTGGAACATTATAATATAGGAGGATAAAGAGAGAAATACAATTAATAAATGCATAGAAAGTTACAGTAAAAATAAGGTACAAAGAAACGAATTAGATGAGTATTTTATCAGATCTATATTGTTAAAATCTTTTATGACTTAAACATCTGCGACTTCGATAACATTAAAAACCAGTGCTCTGGAGGAAACCAAATGATAAAGGTTTTTTCCCGTTGCAATCTAAAGGACGTTTAACTTTAATTTGAAATGACAATCAGCATTATGATGGGAAACATTTCAAATAATAGTTATCTACACAACGCACCTATTGAAATTAATTGATAATAGAAAATTATAAAATACCTTTCGCAGCATATCTTCTAAGGACTCCATGTCTAAATTTGAGTAGTTATTATTTAGGCCGCTTGGCGGCGCCACTAGGACCCCGTCACCCAGCATTCAAAGCACTCGAACAATAAATTAAACTCAAAATACAACTTAAGCAAAATAAAAATAAACAAAAAAACTACACCACTGTTAACAGCCTTGTTTATATTTATAGAGCATATATTTTTTTATATCAACTGATTTAAGTTTTTTTTACACATTACGAAAAAAAAAAATAGAAATATTAGTTAATTATTTTTTATGTGTTTTAAGAGTTTGAATTATTGTTTTGAGTTTAATGTAGTTTATGAAACTAATTTTAAACACACGTCAAATGTATTAGTCATTTTGTTTTCTTTTTGCCACTTCTAGTGTTATTTGTCACTCAGAGTTGTATCCGATAGTCATTTTTTATTTAAATTTTTATACATAATATTATTTCACATTATTTCTACATGTATTAGGCATAACACAACATGCTTCGTTTTGTCAGATTACTAATTCTGTTTAATGTTGTTCTGAAATATTCATTAATCTTTTCGTGTAGAGGAATTAGAAAAACACCGACTCTATTTTTAATGTATATCCACGTATTAATAACGAAATATAATGTTACGAGAGAAAACTCGAATTATATAACTTTAAAAAAAGGATTAATCTGCTCCAGCTTATTCAGTCTTTATAAAATAATTACTATAAATTAAATTAATTTTTAATTATTTTAAAATAACATAAACGATAATAAACTAGTAGTTCTAAATTTTAAATTATTTATACCAAATAAACAAAGTATTTATGCAACGCTTAAGTATAAATAATATTAATTATTAATTTATTAAAAATCACAAACTTTAATTATATTAAGAAAGAATATCGCGCATTTAAATTCCCGTTAAACATAATGTTAAATATTTACATGAAAAATAAAATAAAGATATTATAATAAAAACTTTTAACTATAACTACTTTTTTTACGTTGTATTTACACAAAAAATGTAAGAAATTGTCAACTATTCCGTTATAACATTTATGAAATATTTAATAGATATCAAAGATATTTGTGATTTTGAGTTAAGTCAAGAGAGTGTCAAAACAAATATTAATTAAAATAAATAAATAATAGTTTATTAAAATGGCACTAGCACTAAATTTTACGTACACATTAACCATTCACTGAATCATATCCCACCCCAAATAAATTATTTTCGCATAATAAATAAAAAAAAAAAAGTTTCTTTCGAAAATTTTACGTAAGTTAAAATAAAATGTATGATAAATAAGAAGCAGCGCTCAACTCGTAGTGCGTTGTGGTCCGTCTAGCGATTGGACGCTTTCTGAGTGAAGGTACATAGCGTCGCGACGTCCACTAGATGCAGAAACATGACGCATGCGTGAAAATGTTCGGAGTTATAGTGACTCTGTCACGGCGACGATGGTTACAGGATACATTAGCGAGGAGATCTGGAGTATCTAAAGGTAAAACGGGATAAAATAGGAAGTCGAAGGGAATACAGGTGCACAAGAATGAAACGACAAACCGAAACGTTGAAAGGTGGAATTTGAATGTGGGGCGATCGTAGATTTGTATGTGGGGCGAATCCCCTATGTGTGTTTAGAACAATAGCTGAGTTCAAATAAGCATTTCAAATAGGGCTTTACACGAGACGAGATAAGGCGAGAGTTTCAAAAATCTTGCCTCGTTCTTGTTACTTTAGAAAAAAAAGGTATCGTTTTAGTCTCGTAATTATCTCGTCTCGTCACATCTTGTTATTGCAAGAGCTTACTCCTAAGATAGTCCTAAACAAGTAATTCATTATATTATTTCGACTAATTTTTTTTTTAATCTAAATTTTTCACACACTAAGCATATGGCTTTTTTCTCACCATTAATTGTATCAAATTTAAAAGAAAATTTCAACTTTGAAGAATTTTTTTTTTATACACAGTTCAATTTCACTTAATGCGTCATCACTTTCATCTAATCTCGGCCTTTTTCTCAGGTTAACACTACTAACACCTACACTCAACGACATTTTTGCGGCAAAATGTCTTCAAACAATCGCATTGTAAAAAATTTATATTCACATTTATTTTCCCTTAAAACATTCGTTTCCGTTCGGCTACAAAATGTTGTAAAAGACAAAATTATAAAATAAAATATTTAACAGATGTTTGTTTATCAGATTTTATATTTCGTAAATTTACGACTAACCTTTTTTGTAATAAACAAAGATTGAATCTGTATGTTACTGTTACGCTTTTACGAGACGAGACAAGTCTCGTGCTCGTGTGAACTAATTTCAAATCCCTCCAACTTATTACAATAGCCAACAAATTTCCAAATTAAAATTGATTATAAATTTCACTCACCGAGCGCCAAAATGAGATATCAATTCCATGAAGAATAAAGGTAATTCAAAACTAACCTGTAATAAAAAAAAACCATTACTACAAAAATAATAACAAAATTTATTTAGCAAAGTAAGAAAACATTGATGTTGGATAGCTGTTGTGGCGGTTCAATTCCAGGACCAGTGCTCTATTTTCTAGGTTACTTGTCAACTTTTTGACAAGATTGATTACATAAACAAACGATTATTACCCTACATTACAATACGCGTTAATATCGAATAACAGTGCAACATCAACACATATCTTGCAAAACACACGCTAGAAAAAACACAACATTTAGGGACAATTACAAGATGCTATGAGACTGTGGAACTTTTTCATTGAGATAGACCTGTTCAACAAGATATAAAAATGATTCGGCGAATATGACCAAAGATTTTTAAAACGTTGTAAAAGTAAAGGTACAAAACTTAAAACATGGAGAGTTTTAAAGTGTGTTTCTCTGCCAATTTTGAATATTTTTATAATAACAATGTGTTAAACAGAATCTGAAATGTGTACAGTGGAAATTTCCATTATCCGGATAAAAAAATAAAAACTTGTTACACACATTAAAACCTAGTAATATATATAAAACAATATCTACAGTTTTATTTAGAATTGTAAATGTGTTGCTTTTGAAATTTAAAGTTTATTTTAGTAATTTACATACATATTTTAATAATTACATGGTTTACTATAACGACATTTCAAGTTTATTATTTACTATAAATTGTCAATTCCTCTCTATCTAATTTTATTATAGCCTCACAATATGCACTAACTAAAAATGTGAGTTCTGTCTATTCCAAATATCAACTGTGTTGGCCGTTATTCTTACAGCGACATTTATCGCTTTTATTGTTATATTGTTATATCTATTGCTATTATCGTTTTAGTGGTAGATTTTTCAATTGTTGATTGAAATTGATGTTAATAATGTTATTAAATATCTAAATGTTGATGGAGATATAGCAATTAAAAATTTGAATTGCAGTTTTAGTACTAGAGATGGTCGACCATTTGTATGACGTGAAATGCATTTTAACGTCAGTTATTTGTTGAGTAGGTCAGCGCTGTGGTAATGTTTTGCAGCTGTTGGTAGTCAAATAATCAAGTCAAGTCAAAGAATAATAAGTTTTAATTATTTTATTTAACCCTCTTACGGCAGACATAATATTGACATTTGATTGTTCCTTGAAATAGCCGTAAATAATATTTGATATTTTGATATATAAACACACATAGCAGAGATTTATGAGCTGTAAGGTTGGTAACCTGTAAACTTGTTCGAGTTCTGTCAAGAATATATCTCTTTTACGCTCTGTTGTATAAAAGTGATACTAACTAGCGGTTGTGAGCTCACATGCATTTGGAATGTTGTACAACGTTGAATCCCTTTAATAATTAAAGAGACAAAATGACTTTTTTAATTATTAATATTTCCTAACATATAAGGAGTTATTAAAAAATAATTGAAGATTTGGGGTTCTAGTAACCCACTTTATCAATATATAGGACAGTTTTATAGAAATTAAGACATAGGACACAAGCCCATTAAAGAAATATATAAGTTCTTTACATATATGTGGTGCCTAGACCTTTAACTCATAATATATATCACTTCATAATATATATAATAATATAATAATAAACCTAATAATAATATAAGTAAAAATCTGATCAAAATATTTATTTTATTAAAATCATTTTATTTCACTAATGTTACCTTATGTAGCTTATGAAATAGCTACAAAGAGGGTATTTCAGGCTTTGTAGCTAATAAATATGAAAATAATAAAAGTTGACACTACAGTTTTCTTTCTTTTTTACATTCCTTTTCTTTCTGGACTACCCTTGGTCTGGATTTATATGGTTAAGGAGGTTTACTGTACGGGTATGTATTAATTACAAGAAATTTCTTCATATAAACTATAAGTTTGAGCTTCTCAGAGAATTGTAACATCTTAAGGTAATTTACTTGCTTAAGAAATATGCAATTCTATACAAGTACAGAATGGGCACCGACATTACTTACTGTAATGCAGTTTAGCTAATAATTTCTTCTTGATTCACTCGTTTCCCATATTCTACTAGCTTTCAAGACCACGACTAAATCTCTCTTTTTATCGACATGCCTTTCTATTTTCCAACAAGTTGAATAGTACAGCAATAGTAATATACATTGACCATCTTAAGAAAGACAGAGGGTGTACCAAAACAGGAGGTGTGGTCACTCACTTAAGTTGAGTATTTGTTGTTTATCAAATCTAATTCAAAACATTGGGGTTCAAACAATGCAGACCCTTCCTTTTACGAGTTCCCTCTTCTAGAAGAACAAGCATGGGGATGCTTCAGTATATCAACAGAAAATATAAAGAACAGAACCCAGTCCAGAGTAGTACAAGTCGCCCTTCACCTTTTGAGAAAATAGAGTTTTAAGGTGGAGAACCAATGATAAAAAATATTGAAAGCTTTTTGCTCGTATTGTTCTTTAAAAGGAATCGTTTTTTTCTGTATTGAATAAATAAATGTTGAGAAAGTAACATCTTTATATATTCATTTCGTTCACATTTATTTCGTGACTGGTAATAAAACAACACACCAATTTACGAGTGATGTTTGGAATGTAACTTCTATTGACCTGTAAATACAAAAATATAAAAAAAAACCAGAAGAAATTCTCATAACTTATACAGTTTTTATCACATAAAGTTGAAATAGTGCTAAAACGACGTATTTAAGAAAAATAAGTCGTTTTACGCTATTTTGAACATTCTCCATATAAAATTGACTGAGAATCAGAAAATATTTTAAAAAAAATCGCTGTTACTTGTGAAATCTTATAGCTACATAAAAACAATGTACTAGACATGTGCGAATACCGCCTCCTTACATAGATTTAGGCCTATAGTTCACTTTAAACTATTTTTCAACATAGTTACCATTTAAATTCAAGTTGAAAATGAGAAACTTAAATATACTAAAATAAAACATATTTCATCCAAAACTGATTCGATTTTTTCTATTTAAAGGAATATAAAAATTTCATCAACATATATTGTGCAACGTTACATCTTTGCATATGAACTCAGATCAATATATGGTATTGTAGATACTCGTATGTCAACATGGTGATATCAAATTATTATCGCAATCTTAAGGCAAATATATTGCGTGAAATATACGTTCTTCTCCTTTAAATTTCCGGATAAATATTGCAGTATGCGTATGTTACACGGTAGTATATTAGTGAAAATAAAAACGATATCCGCATGATGAATATATATTTATTTCTCGTTTCCCCTTTTATTTATTTATTTATTTCTATTAAACACCGCAGACTTGGACCTCATTTCTTAAAAAACAATATTCAGTCTGTGCCATCTTATGATTTCTTTTTGAAATTTTTAGTAAAACTACATCATTGAATATTTCTGAATGAATGATACTTTATTAAAGAGAGACTTTTCGATTATTTCGCAACAAATGGTCTTCCCGTTATTATTAGATTCTTTAAATTTACAGAGCGAAGTTTCAATCCACTTTGTAGAAACCAAAAACCGAATGTGCTTGTGTCCTATGTCTTAATTTCTATAAAACTGTACTATATATTGATAAAGTGGGTTACTAGAACCTCAAATGTTCAATTATTTTTTAAAAACTCCTTATATTTCAGGAGATATTAACAATTAAAAAAGTAATTTTGTCTCTTTAATTATTAAAGGGATTCAACGTTGTACACATTCCAATTGCATGTAACATCACAACCGCTAGTTGCTATCTCTTTTATACAACAGAGCGTAAAACAGATAGCATATTCAAGATAGAACTCTGGCAAGCTTACAGGTTACCAACCTTACAGCTCATAAATCTTTGCTATATGTATTTATATATCAAAATATCAAATATTATTTACAGCTATTTCAAGGAACAATAAAATTTCAATATTATGTCTGCCGTAAAAAGTAAAATAAAAACTTATTATTGTTTGACTTGACTTGACTATTTCGACTACCAACAGCTACTAATTTTTGTAACAATTATGAATAATAGTTAAACTGAATTTCAAAAAGAGGAAAAACTGAAGAAGGCAAAGAACGGTCTGTTGAGATTGGTAAGGGGAAGAAATTAAGAAAGGGGAGTATGAGCTGTGGGAGTATGAAAGAAAGCAGAGGATGCAATGAGGGAGAGAAACGGCAGAGTAAGAAATTAAAAGCTTACCGAAGAAACCGAAATACTTAGATAAACAGGAAGTAAAGAAATTAAAATGAACGCGAGATTTATGATAGAAAACGAACAAGAGGAGCAAGATCAAGTATTAGAGAGGAGAAGATGAGAGAACATACGGAATATGTAGGTAGGAAGAAGAAAAACTGCTGCAATGAGGAATTGAAAGCAGGTTGAGTCTGGAGAATGACAGAATAGAAGATGAATGACAGAAGTAAACGCGTATACGAAAATAAAATACATACAAATTGATAATTTAACTACATTAGTGCCGAAATAATTTATGATGATATTACTATCTCAAACTGTATTGGTAGATCACAAAAGTGTATCGGGCTCACAACTTCTGCGATCACCTTCGTATTTTAATATTTCTTTTCTCATTAATAATATAATATCGTTCCGTTTACATACTTGACAGTTACAACTCTAGTAACGCTAACGTCAATGTCAATTCTTATAAAAGCAACACATAGAAATAAAATATTTACAATTACACAACCAGTAGCTGTTTATTTTATACGTTCACCGAACAATGAACAATTATCTAGCTGTCCTGTAGAACATAACACCGGATTTATAAACATTAAATTTTTACAATATTCTGTCATTTAAAATAACATTCGGGGATACATATTTTCAGACTTGTTTTTTTCTATTTCTCTTTTCGTTTATATAAAAATATTTCGTTTTGTTTTGTGTCTACTGTAGAACATAGAGAGTAGACTATCGAATAGGGGTTGGGGATGGAATATCGGGTAGTATATCTCTCGAATTGGATATGTCTGTCACAGACGCAATAATATTGTATTTTGATATAGAATGTTCAGATCAAACAATGTTGTGTTTGTTAACATATTTGTGATATACAAATGCACAATATTTCTTTATATGTTAAAATTTCCTACATTTTTTTAATAATTATTATTTTGTTTTTATAAAGTAATTTGTTAATAGTACGAGTATATAGAAGGCAATACTGTTTGGATATGCTTTGGATTTAGGAGATTTTTCGTTAATTTGATTGCACGCGAAGTAACGGCTAACGGTAGAACAATAGTAGAAGATCGTCGGTGATATAGGCAGAGTTGAAAGAGTCGTTGTAAAATTCCACGGACCCGGGCAATAGATTAATCGCACTGGAAAGAATGAAATTTGAATTTCCTCCTCGGACCGCGTGACGTTTATACGCTCCTTGTGACGGGACTGCTATCGGACTGCCAGGCCGACGTTAAATAAAATAAATAGCAAAAAGTATTTATTTGATGAAGTGCTCAGACAGAAAATTGCTTGCAGTACAGATTCACATATGCTAGCTTACCACAAGCTAATTCACAGGTTAATTTTGTACTTCCCATATAGAAAATAGTCTTACCGCAATTAAGGGCCTTATTCTGTAATTTTTCAAAAAATCGATTTAATTTTTTTAGTGGTGAAAGTATTTAATTTTTTCACCGCTCGAATAAAGTCGCTGTATTTAAAATATCTAAAGTGGTATTCTGTATGCAAAATTTTCCACCGCCCTTATAATATACAGCGGTGAAAAAGTATAGTGACGTATTTTAAGACGTCATCAATTTTAAAAATATTTGACCAATCACGGCATTCAGAATATTCAAATATTTAAAAATTCAAACACTTGACAAATACGAATACATGTCAATTGTTCAAGTAAATTTGTTCAAGGCAACCTTATAATTTGGTCGGTTTTTTTCCTGCGACAAAAATAAAATCGTTGCAAATTTCTTACAGAATACCAAATAAAAAATCATCGCTTTTGTGACGTCATTTTACAGCGATGAAATTTTTTCACCGGTGGAAATACTTTACAGAACAAGGCCCTAAAGCTAATTAAATCGTTACATTTGCTACTTAGATGTAATAAGTATGGTACACATACGTGCGACATCAAACATTTGTTGTAAGAAGTTGTACAACACGTCTACTGCAATGCAACTTAATACGTCGGAAGCTTTCACATTTCGAACGAATTCGTTCAACCTGCTTTAGAAAAAAGAAATAAAACTCTATTTCTATTTCTAAATCTATTTCATTTGTCCATTTAAAAATCATTTTCAATTATTTTTATTCATTTACTAAACACAACTAAAAAAAAAGTCAACGCACAAAGATATTACACTAGAGACTGAGTAGGTACTCGATCCTTTTGTTTGAGATCACATTCAAAACCGTAATATCTTTAGATGTTCCGAATTCGTATTGAAACATTTTTGTTTCACAAAAATACTAGCTAGAATTTTAAAAAATAGCATAAGTAATGGTTTTACTAGTGTCGCACTAATCTGTACGTTAAAAGTACAACACATTTACTACACTCATGTCCAAATAAAGTCAACTTATGAATGAAAATATATAAATGTTGGATGTCGCCCCAATCTGTTCGAGGCATTAGGCAACTTCAGAAGATTTATTTAAATGAAATATTCCGATATTTTAAGTCATGGTTCAATTGTTATTTCAGTGTTTCAAGTAAACACACTAACGACTACACCACCCAAGTCGCTAAATATAATATTAGTATATAGTAATATATATATTTGAACGATTTTTCATAAAGACTTTGTTATACTGATGGAAGTTTCGAGTTAGAGAATACAGCCCCTGTAAGAAACAAGAAGGGTGCTAGGTGGTGTAGTGTGCTGTCGGATGGCGTGATAAGACACAATTCTGCATAATACAATACTAGGTTCTCTTTACAATATGTACTCGTATATGTATTCAGTCAAAATAATATGATATAAAATAAACAACAGCTATGAATTTGTAATGACGTTTGTTATATAAACAAGACAAACAACATACGAGTACTAGCGGCGGGAAATGTCTTTCTAATTTTAAAATTTGCGAATCTTACAAACAACGAAAAACAATTGTTATTTATGAATTATATTTACAAACAAACAACAATCTTGCAGTAAAATCCGACAGCTTATTTCAAAATTTAACAAGAAGCAAATCTCATGTTTTTTATCAAATTAGTTATCTCTCATTTGATCTTAAGATGACAATTACGCGAGATCAGTCCCATAAAGTGTTAATTTAGAGAATAACTATGTCCTTAAATTAATAAATATAGTTTTTAAATATTTAGGCCGTCTGCACACGGGTCGACTGGTTGCAAACTAATCCCGCAATGAAGTTTCCAACGAAAACGAAAAACGAGCCATGTCGAGCCATGTTTCGTAACTCTATACAATTTTTAACAATAGCATAATAGGGGATTTTTCTGTGTCGGGATTTATATGTATGTATGTATTTAAATACTTTTGAATAGTATTTGTGCACATCTCTGCTCATGATGTCACCATCAATAGCATGCAACGTAATTGCCCTGCGATCGAGAGACACAGTCGCTCAAAACGTGCTCAAAACCAGTTTGAAATCAGGTTAGATTCGTCCGTGCCGTGTTCTCTCACTAACAAAACAGTTGTTCGGGCAGATTCGGGGATCGCGTTTGCAATCAGTCGACGGCCGGTTTCACACCACTGTTTTTCTGAACAAAAACACCAAAGGAGACAGTTCTTAAAACATTTTTGTCTTTAAAAACTGTTTCAGTAAACAAAACACATTCCCATCTGGAGTCGGTAAGATCAAAGAAAAACACGTTTGTTTGTCTGCTTGGTTGGAACACGCAGTTTTGTTTGATGTGAACATTTGCACTTGTCAGTTGTTGTTTATCATTTGGCTAGCAACTAGTTCCAAGAGTAGTTATAAATGAGTGCTGAATGTAGTGGACAAAAGATAAGAAATTTAATAAAAATGTATCAACGCATGAAATTTCGTGGGATACTAAATTTTAATGGGACACACAGAATAACACTAGAAACAAAACAGACAAACTGTTTACTTTTCGTAAAACAGAACTGTTTTAAAAATAAAACTATTCATGTTTTTGTTTTGGTTTTTGAAAACAAAACTGTTTTTAAAACTGTCTCTTTGGTGTAAAACATAACAGTGGTTTGTTAAGGGACTAAACTTTGGTTGATACTTTAGTATCTCACCTCTCATTTTTGTTCTGGTCCTAGGTTAAGGTTAATAGCTGTACTTGACTTTTGACAGAAGCAGAATGACTGAGGTTCAACTGACTAGTGAGAAACCAGGTATGCCTGTATAGTGTATGCCTCACAAATTCAAGCACAACACTCCTGCTCCTACTGTCAATATCCTTCCCTTTGCGTTCGTAATAGCTATGAATAAATGAAATTTATTCAAAATAATGTAAAATGAATAAAGATAAAATATCTTAGTAATGACAATAATGATCTGGCCGTCACATAAACAGCTACAAGTATTTATGACGTCACATCCCCGTCTTCGTCCACGTCCACGTCGACGTCGACGTTGGAATCAGTAACGAATAGAAGAGAAAAAGAAAATGATTTATTAACGCAAAACTTTTCAAATCAAAATCTCTGTTTTCGATATTAGGGTGGAATTACGTTGACGGGTGAGGGTGGTTGGGTGCTAGGGTGCTTACGAGTTCGACTCATGGCTATTAATGCGCATTAATTATAAACGAATATTACTTGAACCTGACAGGATGATATATTTCCACTTGATATTTAATTAAAATCATTTTAATTATTGTTTAACAATGATACTACAGTCTTTGTCAATAATTTGATTTGTTATACTTTTATTCGAGTACTACTTATTTTTAAGTAGAGTAAGTGCTGATTTTTCAATAGTCCGTCAACTGTTGTTTGTTACAAACCTCTCATTTTTATTCTAGTCGAACATAACTACGAGTTGCGTTTATTAAACAACGAGACTGACGCTACTGCAGAAGTGTGTATATTCCAAACGTCAGTCTTCTCTTTCGAATGCAGTGCCTCTCGCTTCTGTAAGCAAATCAGTATAGCCGTAGCCTTTGTTCACATGAGAGTTGTTTTTTTGTTTCGTCAGAAAACACCAGACAGTTCAATAAAACACGAACAAAAACTTGTTTTTCTGAACAAAAACACCAATGTTTACACCAAAGAGACAGTTCTTCATACATTTTTATCTTTAAAAACTGTTTTAGTAAGCAAAACACATTCCCATCTGGAGTCGGTAAGATCAAAGAAAAACACGTTTGTTGTTGATTTTTAGTCTGCTTGGTTTGAACACGCAGTTTTTTGTGAACATTTGCGGTTGTCAGTTGTTATTTACCATGTTTATAATTTTTATGGGACACAAAGAAAAACATTAAAAACAAAATAACCAGTCTGTTCAGTATGAACAGTCTGTTTTCGAAAAACAGAACTGCTTTAAAATAAAATAAAACATGATTTTGTTTTGTTTTTTGACAACAAAACTGTTTTCAAAACTGTCTGTCTGGTGTGAAACCACATTAGATGCATACATATAGCTTTTTGGTAGTAGGTGGTTAAGGTTGTGCGTAACCTATGGTATCGAAGCACCAAATAAGGACACACAGAAAAACACTAAAAACAAAACCAGTCTATTTTCGAAAAACAGAACTGTTTCTTGACAACAAAACTGTCTCTCTGATGTGAAACCGGCATAACAATAGAGCAACGAATTGTAGTGAAATTTAACTTGAAAAACCCGTTACTGAAACGTATAATTTATTGAAAGGAGTGTATGACAATGAATGTTTATCGAGTGCACGTGTTTTTGAATGGTTTAAGCGCTTTCAATCGATGATTTTCAAAGACGTTCAAAATGATTCACATCCGGGTCGCCTTCCACGTCAAAAACGCATAACAATATCGAAAAAATCGGTAATCTGATTCGATCTGACCGTCGGATAAGTATTCGTGCGATTGCTGAAACTGTAGGAATTGATAAAGAATCCGTATGGTGAAAATGGTGAATTTACCACGGCCCTTGAAATCGATCTTCTAGACTTCGATTTTTTTCTGAATCGATTCTTTAGACTTCGATTCGAATCGATTAAAAAATCGATCTTTTTTATGAAGAATCGCCATCCCATTCATGAAACTGATACTCATGAAAATAAGTAAATATGTATGAAATCAAAATAAAATAATTTCAGCGTTAGTTTCGTTGTTTAATAACCCCACCTCGTATTGCTTAACCAAGCATTGTATATATCTAGGTTACTCGTAAATATTTCATGGTCGTACTTTGATAAAACTATACTTGAAAAACTCATTTTTAATTCAGACGAAGACAAAAGGCATATAAGCGCTAAAGTTCTTCATAAGCTCATTGTGCTACTAAGTGTTTTAGAAGTGAAACTTCTTTAAGCATATTACAGAAAACTGGAGCGTAATTATGATCGCAATAAATGCTTTCTTGATATGGTATTTTCCTTTATTTGTATTAAATTTAGCGAATGAGAATATACTTTATGCAGCACCTTCAAAATGAAGGGCGACAGTTCAGAGTCAGTTAAGACCGTGGACTCATTAACATTAAATTATACGTAGCTTACTTATGACGTAACAAATGCTCATAATATAAATAACAAAATACTCGTAATGTTGTAGATTAGCATTTATTTAATGTTCTTGTTACGTATATCTCCGTTACTCGTTTTACTTAATATCATAATTCTTGCTTTGTAATGCTGCGGCGATTGCGTCGCGTTGGCGTCGGCGTCGTTTCAAATGTTGCGTGTTCTTGAAATCAAGATTCCATAAGTCATTTTCTAAACATAAATTTGTATAATGCTACCTAATTGTAGGTTTATCTTTGATATTTTTTTTCTTTTTGAAATATTTATTGTTTTTTCTTTAGTTATTTATATGTAGTTTTGATTTATTTATAATGGTTAGTAAAATTTTGAAAGAATTCCTGAATAAGTAGTTATAGCATTGTTGTGGTTATGAATTTATTATTATTTTATTCGTTTAAATATGAGGATATTACGTATACATTAATTTATTGGTGGCTAGCATGTGTACCCATCTTAAATCAATATATATATATATATATATATATATATATATGTATATATATATATTTATGTGTGTATAAATATATATATATATATATATATATATATATATATATATATATATATATATATATATATATATATATTTATGTATGTACCTTGTGTACATTCATCTGAGTACAAACCTACTATTCTTAAACGAAGCATTATTGCACTGGCCTTACAGACATTAGTTACCCCCACAACTCTGGCAATAATACCCAACCAACAATTTATGACCTGCATAAATTGCAACCCTTTTTACAAAAGGTTTATATAGGCTAAACAGGGGATGAATACCTCAAATTTAGGACAGCATTCAGTAAGATAGAACCTCAAAATTACAATATCTACTTCTCTCTTTTGATCAGTTTACCTCTCTGAAGACTAACGTACTCAGTTTCTTTGCGGCTCTGACAAATTATAAATAACCACGTTCAGCGTCGGCCTTAGCCATTGCGAAACTCGGGCAACAGATATTTGCGAGGCCCCTCGCGGCATAACTTTGCGAGGCACCCGGGGCGGCAGATCTTTGTGAGGCACTTGTTTTTTGAATAATTTATGTAAATTGTAAGTAAGTATTTTTGATGATAATTGACGAGAAATAAAATTTTGTATTGGAAGTGTTATAAAAGTAAACAAGCACAAAGACGACAAATATTAATGATGATAAACTAAGGTACATGCCTTAAACGATATATGCAGTGATTCTAGTGGGATGTCTAAAGAGCGAGGCGCGAGATTCAAATAAATATATATGTAGTAATGAATTTTTCTACTTGGGTTGTTGCGCGAGAATGCGAGGCCCCGGGAGGTTGCCCTGCTTGCCACCCTCTAAGGCCGCCTCTGACCACGCATAAAGTATATAAGCTAGTGGTCTATTTTCAAACAAATAAAAATAAGTTTAGATATAAGAAAATAATTATATTTCTACCGCCTTACAAATAAACTTGTTATAAAATTTATACCAGGTATAAACTGAGAATAAGCCAGTCCGGCCGAGCTTTGTATCTGGTATAAATTTTATAACAGGATTATTTGTAAAGCGAATAGTTTTTTAAATTCAACTAATAAATATTCTGAAAGAATAATAAAATAAAACACATTCGTTAATAAAAAAAGTTAACTATATATATACAGTTATACGTTTGCTCTAAGTATTTCTAGTAGAGAATTTAGAGACTGTGGACTAAGTTACGGTTATTCGATTGGTAGGACATTGAAATCAGATCTTTGTAACATACCGCCTTCATATCTACTACTTGTCTAGAAAGAACTATCACTTAATACGGCAAATAGGCGAAAAAAATGGTAAATAATCTTTTTTGACCAATTCGGCTGTGATGATTTCGAATATTATGTTTATAAGTATCAATTCTGATGATTTAGGGCTCCATTTTTAAAGGCTCGAATAAATAAAAACGTTGTTATTGTGACTTCGCTTTACAAAAAATCTTTTGTACTGGAAAACATATTTTAAAATTCGATCAAATATCAAACGGAATGATCAGCAATAATTTCCATTTTCAATTTAAAATCAGATCAAAAGAACAAATATTTAAAATATACTCACTCGTACTCTTTTCATACCATCAATTACTTTTACAAATATCTGCTTATCACGTCACCTCACATTTCATTTTTTCCAACATTTCCACATTCCATTTCCATTGTACGTTTCGTTTGTGTGTGTAACTCTATACCTCCTATCAGCGGATATTAATGCGGTTGAGAATTTTCGGCAGTGGCAGCCCAACAAAACAAAATATACTGGCGATCCACGAATTGAAACCGAAACATATTTTATTTCATATTAAGATTTTCTGTTCCTTCCGCTTTTCAGCTACCGCCGTCGCTGTGTCACAACATTTTCGGATTTCTTTTTATTCGTAGTTTTAATATTATTTTGATGGGCTACCATTAATCATAGATTACCGCAAGTTGTTTTACTTCACACACACACTCCCTCGCCCTTCTGTTCCACCTTTTTCGTTGCTTTTCTTGTTAGATACGCTTTAGTGGGTGTCTTTTCTTACTATGCTGACAATCCTAGTCATTGACGCCATTGTACTTTGTTGATTGCTCAGCCAAACTCTGGGAATTGATTTTAACATGACACTACACCCTTATAAACCCACAATATATACACTAATTTATATATATATATATATATATATATATATATATATATATATATATATAATTTATTATAATATATATAATATAGACTCCATGGATAACATTTGGGCTGTCAGAACTTATTGTGAATAATGTTTTGTTATTATAAAATTAGATAAAAAATAATTGACAATTTAAATAATAAAATAATTTAAAATGTCGTTTTTTTGATTTCAGGTAAGATAATATGATTTAAGTTAAACAGTGTAATTATTATAATGTGTATGTAAATTATTAAAATAAAAGTCTTTACTTTCAGAAGCAACACATAATAAAATTTGAAAAATGATTAAAAATTTACAATTCTTAATAAAATGTCTTATATGTATATACAGAGATGTGCGATTTTCAAATACATATATTCAAAATGCAAATACAAAATACTAAAAACCTATTTTATATTTTGTATTTAAATATCTTTTAAGATTATAGAATTTTATATTTTATTTGAAAACTTTTACAAACTTATTTCCTATTTGGAGAATACAAAATACTTATTTCATTTTTGTTACTTCATAGTGTTAATCAGTAAACATTATTTTTTGAATATAAACTTAAAACCGCACCAACATTAGCACCATCTATGATCTAAAAGTATCTGCACAATTGTCTTAATAATTCTAATTTAAAATGACAGATGTGCCTATTATTTTGTAATCCCTTTTGTTACCCCCACCATAAGACATTTGATTTTCGTTTACCTAAAATTGTTTATCATATTTTCTCGTTCATTATTTGTTTTACTACAAGACAATCACACCATTACATTTCTTACTGAAATATATATACATAAATACATATTATTTTACCTACTACCCCCACATGGGACATCCAACATTTATATATATTTATTCATAAGTTGACATTATTTAGACAGGAGTGTACTAAATGTGTTGTACTTTTAACGTACAGACTAGTGCAACATAAACATGCGACTCTAATAAAACCAATACTTTTGCTATTTTAGAAAATTTTAGGTAGTATTTTTATGAAACAAAAATGTTTCAAAACGAAGTCGGTCTTTATCAAAGAGAATTCTCATAATTATTTCATATACATAATTCTATTCTATTATATTCTATTCATAGTATTCTATTTTTCAAAAGTATTTTTAGAATACGAGTTTTGTATTTTGTATTTAAATACTAACATGAAATTTATTTTTTATTTTGTATTTGAAATAGGAAAATTACGAGGTATTTGCATTTTGTATTTAAATGCTTTTGAAAAGCATTTGTGCACATCTCTGTGTATATATATAAATTAAAATTAATCCTGAAAGATACATAATATATTTAATAGGGTTTTCAAGTCAGACAAATAAATTTCAAATAAAATACAGCATTGGGATTTCATATAAAAAACTAAACTGTAAAAAATATTTGCCAAAAAGTCTTATACGAGTTCTAGTGAATGCTGCAATACAAATGGCTCTTCTTAGTACTTTAAAAGCTCTCTATGGGGTTGCCAGATTGGAAATTACTCTCACGGACAAAACCGAGTTTCAAGGAGTTGATAAAATGCTTAAGGAGACACCTAGAGTTTGTGTATAATGGCGTTATCACATTAGAGAAAAGTAAAGGTGGATGTAGTTATATATGTTTCGAATTTGTTAGAACAAATTTGCATAATAATTGTAAAGAGTAAAATTTTTAAAAAGAATATATTAAATAATTATGTGTTTTGCAAAACATTTCTCGTGTCGGGCTTGTGTCCTATGTCTTAATTTCTATAAAACGGTACTATTTTGTTTGTTTATTAGATCCTCAAATGTTTAATTATTATGACCATAATTAATATAAGTTGATAACAACCAAACCTAGAAAATATATATCTGGTCCGGGGATCGAACCCGAAGACACAGCAGTCAGCCTCAAGCATCAATGCTCTCGACCACTGTGTCGTCATTCGTATTTTAATTTGAGTTTAGTTAATTTAGTTGATACGCATGCGTCGTTAGTAATATAATTTTTGACAGTTGGACAAAATTGAATGTGGAATAATTAAAACTGCTGTTTTTAATAACAACAAACATAGAAATTGTTTTTATTTCTTTATTTGCGACAAACTAAAATAAAAGGTAAATTAAAACCCCATATGTTATATAATTTAAATTAAATAGAAAATAAAAAACAAAACTATGAATTAAGAAGTGCGAAAAAAGGACCGTGATCCTAGGAAGTCCGTGAATTATTATTAAAAAAAAAAAAAAAAACTAAAACAGTGAGTGGGAATGATACTTAAAGCAAAAAGGCCCTGCTCCTGTAATAATATTTTTATAATAATCATGAAAAGAAATTATTTTATATTGTGATTTTAAAAATATTTGCTGAAAATATTCATGTGATATGGCTGAAGATATACGGCCTATAAAAATAGTGCAGCTTTACTAGGTCTTGATGCGCTATAAGTATACCACTGTAGACTTTCAAAATCCTATAATTTGTCTTCCTGGAGCACTCCAGAGTGCAGAAATAAAGTCTATATCTACACATTCTATTCTACATTATTTACTTTACAAGTAGAAGTAGAACTAGTCAATTGTAGGTATATACTCGTATATGGTACTATGAAGAATAATCATATGGTGTTTTATATTATAGGAAACGAAACTGTGTTCCGTTTCCTGTATTGTCCAGAAAGTATTAATCATTAAGACTTTAGAACAACAAAGACGATTTAGAGATTTATGAATTGAATAAATTAAAATGAGACCACACAGTGACCGAGAATATTGCTGCTTGATGCCAGATTTTTGTGTTTTCGGGTTACATTCCCGAATCAGTGCTATATTTTTTCGGGTTAGTGTAGTCAAAATTAATTTCATCATGTGTTTTATCAAGTGTGGACTACCAAGATTGTAGGAGGTTGTCGGTGATAGATAGGGCTTCACACGAGGTTTCTCTAGTTTCGTCTCGTAAAAAGACGATAAGAGACGATACATTTCTGAGTTCCGAGACCAAATACGGCGAGACCCGAGAGTGTCGTTTCTGGCCTCGTTGATGTTATTTCAAAAAAAAAAAAAAACTAACAGCAACATGAACGTTCAATCTCTTTTTATTACAAAAAGGGTTAGGTCGTACATTTACGAAATATAAAATCTAGTAAACAAACATCTGTTAAATATTTTATTTAATAATTCTGTTTTTTACAACATTTTGTAGCTGAACGGAAACGAATGTTTTAGAGGAAAATAAATGTGAATATAAATTATTTACAATGCGATTGTTTGAAGAAATTTTGCCGCAAAAATGTCGTTGAGTGTAGGTGTTAGTAGTGTCAACTTGAAACAAAGGCCGAGATTAGATGAAAGTGATGATGTATTAAGTGAAATTAAACCAGTTTATCAACTGTATACAGGGTGTTCCAAAATTCAACGATAAGCGGGCACCAGAGGGTGGTCCTGCTCATGACTACACAAGAAAAAAAGAAAAAAAAAATTGTCTCATTTTGTTTTGTAATTACAAAAAATAAATAAAAATCTTTCGAAAATTGAAACACCTTAAGATGTTTCTAACTACCATGACCACAATTTTTCAAATATTTCTGATTTGTTTTTTGTATCGGCAACCTAAATAGCGCCTAAATCCACCACAACCTTGAAAAATCCCAGAATGCTAGTAGTTTTTACACAAAAATTAATCTAAATTATTTTTTTCCCTAAAATTTTTAAAGATTTTTACTTTCAGTCCACTTTAACTCATCGTGGTGTAAAGAAAAAGTATGAACACTGCAAGTTTTTTTTAAAAATTGGCGCAATTCTTCAAGATTCCAAAATGGTATACTACTCCAGGAAAACTAGCAATAAAAAAAAATTATGCATACTATTTATAAAGAAGGACCAACCATATTTAAACAAATGATACAAACTATTCTTTATTTATTTTATAAATAAACTTCTGGAAAAACGAGAACGAGACGAAAATGTTGTAATTCTTGCCTTATCTCGTCTCGTGTGAAGCCCTAGTGATAGGACTAAGCATCGGAAAATCCGGCATTAAAAAAAATTAACCTATATTATGAATCATTAACATATAGAAAGTTGTAACTATTATTATCATTAACCTCATTAATTATTTAAAGATACAAACTTGCCCTACTTTTCCTTCAGTGCTTATAAGAACCCCCAGCACTTTATTTAATTTTTTACTGCTCCTAAATATTCTCAAGTATTTATTGTGCAATAAATTGTTCAAATATTTAACAAAATAATCGTTTATCGCAGTAAACGCTAAGCGGTTCAAAAACCACGTGGATTTAATTATAAATCTTATTATATTAAAAACACCCCACAAACATTTTACTGTACGCTTCCCCCCCACTTCTTCCCGTATCACTCCCTTTGCTTTTCTTAGAAATTTCATTTTCTTTACTTTCTGCAGTTTTTCGTTCCTGTTCCGTTAAATCACAGTTCGTGTTTTGAAGCTTTTGTTCAACCGACAATAAAGAGATCTTCATATTTCATTTATTTTTCTTGATATTTCTCCCTGTTGATAGAGAGGGACAGATATATTATACAAAATATAATTAGTTATTTGTCTCTTTCACACTTTATATATTTTTTTAAATTGTAGAACATAATTCCCCATCAAACCTATTCCTCACGTTGATGGTTTCAGTAATTATATTTTTCTTGTGTGGTGAACATAATCATGTTCATTCTCGAAAATTAAATTTGTAATATGTATCTTCGTCAATTCGAAAAATATAGGACATGACATTTTTTAAAAAGTGAGATAAAATATATCGTTTTTAATTATATTTATAAAGTAGATATGTGTATTTTCAGAATCACCATCATGTTCTAACCTGTCTTAAGACATTAACCTGTTCCTTTTTGAGTAAGATGGATGATTTGAACAATCCATCACTCTCTGCACATCTCAGACCCTACCTCCGCCCCCTCGTGTTCCCGCGACGCCTACAACTGACGGAGATTCCTTGTCTAATGTCTTAGGTCTTGCCATCACTGCATTACGTACTCTTGTTTTTATTTCCGCTATGGTTTTTTTATTATTCTAATCTAATCGACATACTTTCCAGTTTGTTTAGCATTTTCATTTTTATTCATAATTTTTTTTTATATTTTTGTATTTTAATTAATATTGATATATTCTGACAGTCTGCTTTGTTAATGTTGTTAATATATATTAAATACATTAGCAACATTACTTCTCAATTAGTGCTAATGATCTTCTTCTTTTTAAAATGTAGGCAATATATACGTTTGGTTGAGAATTGGTAAGGCATAAATACGTAAGTATTTCTGTCTCTTTCTAATTCACTAGCTTTTTAATATGTCGTACCATTTGTCTGTTAGCGAAGAATGGAATTCGGAAATTTGTTACCTATCGAAATTGTAGACTCCATCTAGTCTAGATGCCATCACCGACCCGACCCTAAATCTAGCATCCGAGGAAACTCGAGAACTGTCGAACGAGGGCTTGTTTAGCACAAAATTGGGAAAGCAACAGGAGAAACAATTTTGTGATCGCAGCAAACACATCGATTTCAAATTCGATGATATTTTAAAGTTCAATAGTTCTAGTATTAGGTTTGGTTTTATTTTTATTATCTAGAAATGATCATAATATTGTTTTGAAAAAAAGGAGTCAGGTCCTCGTATGATCAAGTAAGGTCGAATGGGCTTGTACTATATATTGATAAAGTGGGTTACTAGAACCTCAAATGTTCAATTATTTTTTAATAACTCCTTATATGTTAAGAGATATTAACAATTAAAAAAGTCATTTTGTCTCTTTAATTATTAAAGGGATTCAACGTTGTACACATTCCATCATCCATACACAATCCTTGTGTAAGGTTACTAACTTTACAGCTCATAAATCTCTGCTATATGTATTTATATATCAAAATATCAAATATTATTTACAGCTATTTTAAGGAACACTCAAATTCTAATATTATGTCTGCCTTAGCAGGGTTAAATAAAATAAAAACTTATTATTCTTTGATTTGACTTGATTATTTGACTTCCAACAGCTACAGAACCTTACCACAACATTGACCTACTCAACAAATAACTGACGTTAAAATGCATTTCACGTCATACAAATATGGCTGACCATTTCTAGCGCTAAAACTACAATTCAAACTTTTAATATTTTGATATCAAATAAAATAGACACGCCAATATACATTTATTAACATCAATTTCAATCAACAATTGAAAAATCGACCACTAAAAAATGAGGACACAAGCCCATTACAAGTCAATGACTTTCAAGGCTAAAGCTATCCATAGTAGTTGTTGAACCAACAATCACTATTTTGCCATGAACATCTACGACATGCTTAGACGTCCAATGTCACTAGTTACTTAGTTACCATATTTCTCAACAATGTAGATTATATTTGGCCTGCATATGTATAGGGTCTTCCAATAAGGACGGATCGATTTAGTTGCATCTCATATAAAACACTTTGATACGACTTATATGAATATACAGTGTATTTGTTTTATATGAGATGATACAACCCCATATATAAAAATAAAATACTATCCTATATGGAGTGTACGTAACGATTGTACTGAATATGCATACGACTATGCTTTTGTCTACAGTTATATCCTGGTTGCAAACCTTAGCCCCGAATCTGTCCTAACCGAATGTGCAACAACTGTGTTGTTAATAAAAGAACGAACGTGTTTACGAGTGAGATAAAACACACGGCACGAACTTAACTAAACTGATTTTAAACTGGTTTTGAGCATATATCCTGCGACTATATTTCTCGTCGCAGGGCATTGTTGGTTTAATCAACAGAGATGTTTACGAATACTATTGAAAAATATTTAAATACATACATACAATCAAATATAACATAAAAGAATTTCCTGTTTTGCTATTGCTAAAAATTCTATAGAGTCAAGATACACGGCTCGACATGGCTCGTGCTCGTTTTCGTTGAAAACTTCGTTTCGCGTTTAGTTTGCAATCAGCCGACTCATGTGCCTTTCGCGTGTTTTATCTCACTCGCATAAACGTTCGATATCTCACTAACAACAGTTGTAATCACATTCGCTTCGAGTAGATTCGGGGCGAAGGTTTGCAACTAGTCGCGTCGTGTGCGGAGAGCCTAAACCACCACTCGTTCCTTCTTCACAGTCTTTGTGCAATCAAATAAGTACCATTTAAAATCTTATAACATAACTAAGAAATTACATAACAAACTTCAATATTAAATAAAAAAAAGACGAGGTTAATTGATGACATTATGTAAAACAGCGAACACAAAAATAAATTGCTTCATCTCATGTTAAGAAAATGTCAATTAAACTTTAAAATGTCAAACACAGGAAAAAATGTGTCCAAAGTAGAACGCCACAAATGAAGCCGTCTCGGCCGTCTGAAGACACTCGACACTCTACGGTGTTTTGGTGTGGCGTGATAACTGAACGCGAAATAATAAAAAGTAATTTTGTTTAATGACGAAACACATAAACATAAAAAGAAATGCACAGGGCTTTTAAGAGGTGGTTTTTATATATTTCAAGTCGATTAAAATGATAACAGAATAGTACCGTTCGTTTGTATTATTAAAAAGAACAGCCGCA
The DNA here is from genome assembly GCA_963678705.1 of Panorpa germanica. Taxonomy (NCBI): domain Eukaryota; kingdom Metazoa; phylum Arthropoda; class Insecta; order Mecoptera; family Panorpidae; genus Panorpa; species Panorpa germanica. The sequence goes on from OY783206.1 coordinate 14,764,232, forward strand.
ATGTTAGTATTTTGGTTTAAACTATTAAAATAAACGATCAAGATTTCTTATTCTTAACATTGTCAGTTATATGCTAGTAGCTTGTACAAGTACCTTCTTCTACATGGTACATTCAGTAGAATAAAATATGACGAATTAGATGCGTATTTAAGTACGTCGGTGAAGTACGCAGCCGATTCGATAGCAGTCGATTCGGACTAGTGGGTAAATCAAAATTAATTCGGTACTAAATCGAACTTTAAATTACATGGCTAATCGGAACATTTAAGCAAATATTTAAGTGATAATAGACTGTAGAAGTATTAAGTAACTTAAATATTATTATATAATATATAAATTCACCAATTAGTGTTTTATATTGCTGTTTTAATATAGGAAAATAAAACGCAAACGAACATCTAAAACCTCATTATTTAATGAAATTATTTTTTTATAAATAGGTTAACTAATATGACTCTTAGGTAATTACAAAATTTCAGCCGTAACTTATTCTTATTTTCTTCAAAAATTGCCATTTAGTGAATCCATGTACAATGACAGCTCGGTTTCATATGTTGAAATTTTGCATGTGTATTAAGGTATTCAATGCTGACATTTCTCAAATATTAGAAATTCAAAAATTGAAAAAGGGGGGGTTGAAGAAATTCGGGGGCCCGGTAGGGAACTTTGGAGAAAGTTCATATTCTGGATTCTAGAATAATTAAGTATATTATTAATAAAAAAAAATTCAAAATTTCAAAATTTTATTTGGGGCACGGGGGCAGTATTTGCCGAGAGTAAAAATTGTGCTAGAAAGTTGAATTTGTATATAGGCTAACCTTGGTAACTTATTTACGAATCGAAAAAAAAAATCCAAATTTTGAAAAAAAGTTGGTCAAATAACGCATAAATTGAAAATATTTTTTATTTTGATAAATTATTTTATTATTGTGCGAGTTTATTATTTCAATTTAAAAATAGAGTTAAATATGAAATGTAATTACGAATTATTTTATTGGATTCAAATCATACACGCCAAAAAGACGTCGCATTGCGACATGGGTAAACTCTAGTTATTTTATATATGTGTAGAGCGTGCATACTTACAAGTCTGTCTTTAGATAAAATGTTTATCGTTGTCTTTGTTTCATCAATATTATTTCATGATGTCGTCTCTCTCTTTCTACACAAACACAAAATTACTTGAATCAGACTGAACTGTGAAGCTGGAAAGAATTTCTGGTCACAGGAAGAATTTAATTACCGCGGGTGATGATTTCTAAAGCTGCACAACGCAAATAAGCGCGTAATCCTATTCAGATACTAAGAAGAAATAATTATCACAGCAGTAAATCTTTTATTGCAATATTAAAAACAGTATAATTTTCATGTTTGCTAAGAACGGAGCCGTGAATGTTTGGTACATCAATTGCAGGTTTAAAAGGCTGCTACAAGCAACATTGTAATGTCAAAAGTACATAACGTAGTAATATCTACGACGTAGAGGCATTGTAGCATTGTAGCATCATAAGGGCAAACGTAGAGGATCATAACGCGGCATGATATAACGATGGAACTGCTCATAAACTCTTTATGATTTCCCATAACAATATGATTACATTGCAAAAACGTTAACGTTAACGTTTACCGACCGTAGAGATACTTTACGTTTAGAACTCTACAGCTGCCACCCTAAATCTCTACGTCATGTGATTGGTAACTGATGTTAACAAATGGCGCTAACCCTTCAGGCTACCACTACAGCTAGTCTACCAGTAGCGCGTGTCCTGCAAAACTTAGGGGCCTATTTTGTAACTGCTTACCTGACGTCTGTTAACTTCTGACGATTTTTGAAAGGCCCATATTTTCTAAACTAAGCTATGTAAGTTTACACAAGACCTTAAATAAAGAGTAAGATGGATCCCATATCTTGTAGCTGGCATAAGTAGCCTAATTTGTAAATTATAGACCTTTGAAAAATCGTCAGAAGTTAACAGCAGTTACAAAATAGGCCCCTTTGAGAGTAACAACACATCTTTAAATTCGGTTCTGTATACAATAGAGTAAGGTCCCAGAACACCCAGATCCACGTCGTTTTAGCAAAGCTGAATCTTTAGGAATTAATAGTATAATAAGTAGTTAAAGACATATGCGTACTTGCTAACTTGAAGGTGGGGCCATTTAACATGTAGCTACATAAAAACCTACTCTTCTGCGTGAAAGTATGATGGCTCGTTTTTATATACGTGTATGACATTTCATTAGGAATTGTAAATTTTTAATCAAACTTATGTGTTGCTTTTGAAATCAAAGACTTTTATTTTATAATTTACATACACATTATAATAATTACACTGTCTAACTTGAATCATACTTTCTTATCTAAAATCAAAGAAACGACATTTAAAGTTTATTATTTAAATTGTCAATTCCTTTTATCTAATTTTATAATAACTTAACATTATGCACAGTGAGTTCTGTCCACTCTAAATACCAACTGTGTTGACCGGTGGCACACACTACAATGAAAGTAGCTATAACTAATATATACCGATAACTCATCTGACTAGAATGCAGTTGTAATATCTCTGGTCAGTGTTACCAACTAAAGATATATAATTTCTTTAACATACATATGTTTTTACAAAATATTGTTAAAAACCATTCACTATTATCAAACCGGTCGCGTGGGCTCCAAGATTCGCCAGACGTTTTAAAGTTCTTAAAAAAATTGGTAAACTACCTGTTAAAGGGCCCCGCTTTCAATCTAGCAAGTATGCATACAATCTTAACTATATACACACTATGATATGGAACTCTAGTATCTTGAACTGCAGGTTTTCTGAGATATGTCGCGTATATCTTGTAAACTATAGATGATAATCTAATGATTTAAATTTTGTTCGATAGTGTTTATATTTCTATTTAAAATGGAGGGTAGTGAAGGTTTGTAGGTGACGACACAGTGGGCAAGGGCATTGGTGCTTGACGCTGACTGTTGTGTCTTCAGGTTCGATCACCGGACCAGATATATATTTTCTGGGTTTAGATGTTATTAACTTATATTGATTATGGTCAAACATAATCATATACTTATTAGGCAGCGATGTAGACCACACATATATGAGGCCACGATACACCAATACAGCCAACATTGAAGAAGGTCGTCGGTGATAGGACTCAGCATCGAAAATAGACTGACGTTAAATAAATTAAATTAAAAAAAAGAAGGTTTGTAGCGGTGATGGAGAGGGAACCAATTTTTGTTTCCCTCCAAATACGATATAATGCAAAATTACGAACTCTTTCGAAGTAACCTGAAACTAGATACAAAATTACACAATCAAGAGGAAGTCTGCAAGTGACGTTGGAACATATGAAGAGAAACACGAATGTAAGATAGGCAGCAAAAGGAGCTAGAGAAATTAATAAAAGGAGACAAGAAGGAAGGAGGCGAATACTGGCAATACCGAAAAATAACTATGATAAAAAAGAGGGGCAGCGAGAAAAGAGGAGAGGGCAGAAGCAGGTTGCATAAGGAGAACAATAAAGAGTCTGTCTTTAGCTGATATATGTATTATAATTTTAAAATAGTTTTAATTTTAATTTGGTAATGAGATGTAATTAGATCAATTATTCTTGGAAGAATGTTACATACAAATAATATTGCAGCAAATGTCAATTAAATGATTCATCAATCATTTTACTTCTTCGTAAACTCAAAATATCAACGACGCCACTGAAATCTAACCTATATCATGTTCACACATTCATAAAGCAAGTATTCTTTTTTTATTTTCGACCCAGTTAAATTTTAACTGCAATATATACTAGACATAAATTTTTGAAAACGTTTGAATGCAGTAACACATAATTTGAAATGGCAACATTAACCAAAGCAAATAAATTATTACGACAAATAAATAAAAATGCTACGGGCTATAACATTTCGTTTCTTCGGCATTGGAATACCGAGTATGTGTATGAGAATATCAACTCAACCATCATAAGGATATGGTTTCATACTTTGAGGTTTCTAAATAAAAATAAAATAATATTTTATTTGCAAAGTCATTTTATGAAGTTAAGCCAATGCCTTGGATGACATTGTAGCGGATAATGTGAGGAAATATCAAATCAAATACGATTTAAAAAAGATATTAAATAGATACATTAAATGTTACATAAAGAACAGTATTAGGAGCGAAGGAAATGTGGAATAAGAGCACACCACAGTGAATAAAAGTTCCTAAAATGATGCTTACATTAGATGAAGACAAGTCAAACTGCACATAGTGTGATTCAGAAACAATCGATTGATATTTGAAAGTAAATCTCTACCATCCATCACCACTTTGCATCGAACATAGAACATCTTCCCAACTAGAAGGTAGCTCCATATAAATTAACTAGAGTTTACCCCGTCGCAAAGCGACGTCTTTTTGGCATATCATTTGAATCCAATAAAATAATTCGTAATTACATTTCATATTTAATTCTATTTTTAAATTGAAATAATATACTCGCACACATATAACATTGACACATTGACTAAAAAAAATATATTTTTTTATCAAAATAAAAAATATTTTCAATTTATGCGTTATTTGACCAACTTTTTTTCAAAATTTGGGATTTTTTTTTTCGATTCGTAAATAAGTTACCAAGCCTATATACAAAATTTCAACTTTCTAGCACAATTTTTAATCTCGGCAAATAATGCCCCGTGCCCCCAATTAAAATTTTGAAACTTTAATTTTTTTTTATTAATAATATACTTAATTATTCTGGAATCCAGAATATGAACTTTCTCCAAAGTTCCCTACCGGCCCCCCGAATTTCTTCAACCCCCCCCCCCCTTTTTTCAATTTTTGAATTTCTAATTTTTGAGAAATGTCAGCATTGAATACCTTAATACACTTGCAAAATTTCAACTTTCTATCTTTTATGAATTAAAAGTAATACAGCAAAAAAGGGCCCACTTTTTTCCAGTTTTTTCAAAATTACGGGTTTCCAGGATATTCAGGGGAAAATCCGGGGACGTCAAATGTCTTAGAATTTTTTTCTCTACGAAATAGGCAATTTTCAAAAACATTGACGGACTTTCTTTTTTGAAAAAGCGCTTTCGTTCTCAATAAAAGATATTTTTTCGGCAAAAAGCGGTTTATTTATCAACATAGTCTCCTTTAAACTGAAAACATTTAGTCCCGCGTTTTTCCAATTCCTTCCAAATAATAGATTTTCTCAAGAGCATCAATTAGGCGTTTGTTTCAGTGATTTCAGTGATTTCAGTGATAACCTCTTTGTTAGAACAAATCTCTTACCACCATTTCTCCAGGTTTGGAATCAGGAAATAGTCGCTGGGGGTATTTGTAAAATTGGGATTGAACATTCGGCTCGAACAGACCAAAATGTAAAATGGGATTAAACATGCAGCTGGAACGGTCTAAATGTAGAATCAGGAGGTCTTGCGTCTTCAGGAATGCGCTGGGTTTTGTGAAGGTCATACTTGAGGTTGGTGAAGCAGGAATAAAAGTCCTTAAAAATTAGGTGAGTAATCCGATTGAACCACTGATTAGTTGATTTGATGTTTATGGTCTTATTGTCGATGATGGACCTTCGTAAGAAGAACAGTAATTGCAAATAAAATAGTCTTCCGTGGTGACGGAAAGACAGAGACGAGACGAATATTGCCGAAATGCAATATTCTTCGTAATTTTAGGACAATGGCTTACTTGTACCAAATAAACAAGAACACAAATATAGCACATGGGCTGAAAAGTCCCGGGCATAACACATAGATGGCGCTAGTTTTATTGCAGTCACCTTTTTTTCAGTTAATACTAACCTTCAAAAGACAGCTGTTAAAATTTCATGATATTCTATTCATTAGTTTGTGAGTTATTGTGCTAAGAGTGACGCTACTTTTCTTATTTTCAAAACAATGGATCAAAAACAATTTCGTGTTTTAATTTTACACTGCTTCTTGATGGGAAAAAATACCTTTCAAGCGAAGCAATGGCTTGAAAAGTGTTATGGGACTCCGCTTCATCAGAAACAACAATAAAACGTTGGTTTGCTGACTTCAAACATGGTCGTAGAGACACCGATGATGCAGAACGCAGTGGACGTAAAAATGAGGCGGTAACACCAGAAAACATAAAAAAAATCCACAAAATCGTTTTGAATGATCGAAAAGTGAAGTTGCGTGAGTTAGCTGACATCGTAAAGATATCAAAAGAACGTGTTGGCTTTATATTGCATAAGCATTTGACTATGAGAAAGCTCTGTTCAAAGTGGGTGCCGCGTTTGCTTACTGTTGACCAAAAACGACAACGTGTTGATGATTCTGAACAGTGTTTGGCCATGTTTAAATATAACAAACCGGAATTTTTGCGTCGATATGTGACAATAGATGAAACATGGATCCATCACTTCACTCCGGAATCAAAACGATCGTCATCTGAGTGGACAGCAACTGGTGAACCTCGTCCAAAGCGCCCGAAAGCACAACAATCGGCTGGAAAGGTTATGGCCTCGGTATTTTGGGATGTGCGTGGTGTAATATTCATCGACTATCTTGAGAAAGGAAATACCATTAACAGTGAATATTATATAGCATTATTGGAGCGTTTGAAGGCCGAAATTGCAAAGAAACGACCGCATATGGCAAAGAAAAAAATTTTGTTTCATCAAGACAACGCACCGAGTCACAAGTCAATCAAAACAATGGCAAAACTACATGAATTGAACTTCGAATTGCTCCCACATCCACCGTATTCGCCAGATTTGGCTCCCAGCGACTACTGCCTGTTCGCAGACCTGAAAAAAATGCTCGCCGGTAAGAAATTTCGCACGAATGAAGAGGTTATCGCTGAAACTGAGGCCTATTTTGAGGCAAAAGATAAATCGTTCTACAAAAGTGGTATTGAAATGTTAGAGCGGCGCTGGAATGATTGCGTTGCTCTTGATGGAGATCACGTTGATGAATAAAGCTAATTTTGAACCAAAAAAAACTGTGTTTTCTTTGTTACGCCCGGGACTTTTCAGCCCATGTTACATTATGATAAACAGCACATAAATAAATAAAATGTTATTACATAGAAACAAAATATTGTAAGGTAAAACTAGTTAAAGAACAGACAAAGGATCTCGTATACGAAGAGCATGTCTTGATATATTTTCTCCACTGTTAATAGATGGCAGTTGACGGGAGCTGCGCGGGAAATATAAAAAGTCACTGCAGTAGCTACAAAATGTTGCACTGACATAAAAAGCACGCTGTCCTTTTTAATAATTATAAAACTAATCTAGATTTGTTGTCTAAAAAAGACTTGTGCTAAATTATCTTCTTATTCTAAATTGCACTTCTTTTCCAAGCTTTAATCAAGTAAATTAATTAACATATTTATCCAACAATCACTGCAGATGGAACATTTAAAACCATCCGCGTCTGTCTTTTATAAATATCCCTCCTTTCAGTAATCTAACCATTTTATTAAAAATAAAAGGATTTCCTTTTTATAATTACTTTGAAGATTTTGATTACCATCAATTTGCACTTCAAACGATAGAGATTTCTTTTGCAAAATGTAAAAGCTACTAGAAAGATTACACTAATTAAAATTCAATTTAAATAGAGAAAAAAATGTATCAAATGACTTAAAATAATTTAAGTCTGCAATTAATTATGTAATGAATTAAATGTAGAAAAAATGTCATTACGAATTTGCATAGTGAAATGCAAATAAGTTGTAGAACTCGCTGTAAGCGTTGAAGAAATAAAGAGGGAGGCGAGGCAATGGCCTATCCAGCGGTTCTCAAACTTTTTACTTTAAGCCCCTCTGCATAATCCAGCTGTAAGCCGGGCCCCCTACATGTAAGCGTACTATATATTATAAGGGAGTCGCATTTGACATTTTACAGTCAATTTTTATTTAGTTAAGTTTTGCACATTCTATGCATACTCTAATGAGGCAATAGGTTTAATCGTAATCAAACAACAAATTCTATAAAAGGAATTACAATTATTTTGGCTACTATAGTACGTCATTGTTATTTGTAACTCAAAGCAATAATAATAAAAAGAGCTTCAGTGTGAAGGATGTGCTTGTTTTTTTTCTGTGCATAGTTTCTTGAAACGCGGTGTCAGTTCTGATAACTGAGTTCCTTGGTCACATCCAGTCTTGAGCTAGAGCAGAAAACCCAGTTTCACAAGAATAAGTGGTGGCGAATGCAGTGAGTATTTTGAATGCCCTTTCACTCAAAATTGGGTGTTCCTTTTGTACACCAATCCAGAAGGATGTGAGAGAAGATTCTTTAAACTTCATTTCAAGCCCAGTGTCAAGTTGGAGGTCAATGAGATTTTCTTTTTCCTTCATGTTGAGGAAGCACTCATCGACTGATGGTTTGAGCGGGTTTTGAATCCATGCCAAACCATCTAAGTTCTCAATAAAATATTTTTCAAAACGAGATTTGAGGATTTCTAAGTGTTTCTTTGCATTGGTTGGAATAGTTTTGGGATCCATTTCTTTAATCATAATTTTAAGATTAGGAAATAGCTCCAAATTGTCACTTTTCAGACCGCCCACAAACTTAGCTTCATTACAAAGCTTTTCACCTTTTCAGTTCATTGCAGAAGGTTTGCATCTTTTCCCTGTATTTTCGGATAAACTAAAAAAAATAAGATGTTCGGCACTCTTACGACGTTGACTAAAAATTATACACTTGTTGTAATTTTAAAAATAAAAAATTTGCTTTACTATTTTGTAAGTAAATTTAATTAATTTTTCAACCAAGCTTTGGGCCCCCCTGAGCCTTCATTGCGCCCCACTTGGGGGGTCGGGCCCCACACTTTGAGAGCCGCTGACTACTTCATTGGGTAGTTGAATTTTTTGCTAAAAATTCACTATAACGGTTTAACTATACTATATGCGAATTTATTTATAATAATTTTTAGGAAAAAATTAAGGAACGACTTAGTAAATAATAAAAAGAAACAATTATGCAAATTTAAATTAGTTTGGAGGCGTTATATGTTCAAATAATTAGCTCAAAATGAACTTTATTTAATGGCAGTTTTAGAAGACTTTACGAAACAAAAATAAACGAACATTTCACTTTAATTAATTAACAAAAACTCATCTTATCTCATCGACTATCTTCGCTTAAAATCATTTGACACCTACCGCTAGCAAGTTAATGCAGTACTATCTGAAACAAACCAGTGACGGCGAATTGTGTACAAAACAGCGCTAAAAAGCATTGAAATAGTGAGCGCCAGAAAAAATTCATGTGTTTAGATGTATTTAGGGCTTCACACGAGACGAGATAAGGCGAGAGTTTCAAAAATCTCATCCCGTTCTCGTTAGCTTAGAAAAAAATAGGTATCGTTTTCGTCTCGTAATTGTTGGTCTCGTCACGTCTTACTTCTAAACAAAGTATTTCATTATATTATTTCGGCTGATTATTTTTTTTATTCTAAATTTTTCACACAGCATATCGCTTTTTTCTCACCATTAATTGTATCAAATTTAAAAGAAAATTTAAACTTTGAAGAATTTTTGTTATACACAGTTGACCAACTGGTTCAATTTCACTTAATGCATCATCAATCTCGGTCTTTTTGTCAGGTTGACACTACTAACACCTACACTCAACGACATTTTTGCGGCAAAATGTCTTCGAACAATCTCATTGTAAATAATTTATATTCACATTTATTTTTCCTTAAAACAATTGTTTCCGTTCGGCTACAAAATGTTGTAAAAGACAAAATTATAAAATAAAATATTTAACAGATGTTTGTTTACCAGATTTTACATTTCATAAATGTACGACCTAACCTTTTTTGTAATAAAAAAAGGTTGAACCTTTATGTTACTGTTAGTTTTTTTTTTGTTAATTTGTTAATTTTTTTTCTTGAAATAACGTCAACGAGATTCTCTGATCTCGCCGTATGTGATCTCGTACAGTCTCGAGACGAGACGAGACGAGAATAGTATCGTTCTAGTGTGAACTAATTTCATGTCCCTCCAACTTATTATCATAGCTCCAACGAATTTCCAAATTAAAATTGATTATAAATTTCACTCACCGAGCGCCAAAATGAGATATCAACTCCATGAAGAACAAAGTGAACCCAAAACTAACCTGCAACAAAAAAAAAACCATTACTACAAAATTAATAACAAAAATTCTGCAAAGTAAGAAAATATTGATGCTAAATAGCTGCTTTGCGGTTCAATTCCTACATTACAATACGCGTTAATATCGAATTAATAGAATCGCATTAATAATTTATATTCACATTTATTTTCCTTTAAACCATTCGTTTCCGTTCAGCTACAAAATGTTGTTGGTTTTTTTTTTAATTTATTGGGCTTTGGCTTATTCAGCTTTCTGGCCATTCTAAAATACAAATATATATTACATTCTATACTATATAAAATTACTTAAACCTATATATCGTAATTAGATCTATATATACATATATATATATATATATATATATATATATATATATATATATATATATATATAATATATATATATATATATTTATATATATATATATATATATATATATATATATATATATATATGTATATATAAACTTAAGAATTATATTTATTTATCTAATAAGAATTATTAATCTAAGTTATAATAAATTACAAATGTTAATTAGTATGAATTTTAGTGTTCAAGAAAAATAATACATAATAATATCCTATGTTAAAGTTCTTTGAAGATTCTCTATACATGATATATATCAATTCTATTGTCAAATATAAACTCAATTACACTCTTTGCAGAGGTACTATTTACATCGGAGATCAAACTTATCACTTTCACTGGCATCATGGACAAAATGTTGTAAAAGACAAAATTATAAAATTAAATATTTAACAGATGTTTGTCTGCCAAATTTTATATTTCGTAAATTTACTACCTAACCTTTTTTCTAATAAAAAAGGTTGAACCTTTATGTTACTATTACTATATTTTTTTTTTTGAAATAACGTCAACGAGGCCGAAACGAGACTCTCGGATATCGCCGTATATGGTCTCGGTACCGTTTTAATAGTTTTCAGAAATGTCTCGTCTTCTGTCGTCTCGCTTTTACGAGACAAGAAGAGAGACGAGACGAGAAAAGTCTCGTGTTCGTATGAAGCCCTAGATGTATTTTAAATAAAATAAATGTGTGTCCATCAGTTTGCCTAACACAACCCGCCACTGACATACACTGATTACATATAATTTACGTGGTAATATAAAACCATTCTAACCCCATGTCTTGAGACTAATGAAAAAAAAGGCTTCCTCCATCTCATCACTGATCACGGCCATCTTAAACACACAATAAACTAGCCTCTGGGATACTTCCTCTTTTTTCCCTTGTTACTGTTGCTACTATTCCCGTTATTCCAGTATCTATAATAGGGTACGTTCCGTTAACATATATTCTTTAGTGGTATGCTCGTATATTCCTAGTTGATTCTACGAGGTGCTACGACTGGCTACGGATCGCTACGAGGTAATAGTTATTCTCTTTTCTTTTTCTTAACTGATTTGATCAAATCTGCCACACATTTTTAGAAACAGACGGTGTAATATATAAAGGGTACAGGCAGTTCTAAAAATAATCTAAATGTCAATGTAAAAAGAATGATATAATTTACATGTCGTTAAATATATTAATAGTATCTATACTACAATAAAAGGCTAATAAAATGAAGGTAATACACAACTTAATGAGGCCACATATGTATGTTCGGGTACGAATGACTAAAGCGAATATTCGATCAGAAGGAAATTCACTTAGAGTATACCCCAGTTAAAATTTTAGACCCATCCAGATCCTAAAATGGATCTTTGCCTCTCTATTCATCCTGTAAACAGTAAAGTGAACCTCGTCTCATCCTAAACGTTATTATATGACCCTCGCTTTATCCTAAATGAAATCATGATTTTATGTTATTTTATTACTATGAATCTCATTTAAACCTCAGATGGACAAATGGAATGTTGAAAAATGTATTTATACCTGATTATGGATACGACATGGGTTTTATTGTTAAGGAATGAATATGAAATAATGAATTAGAGATAGTAGTAATAATGTAGATTGTAGATAGTTGCAATAATGAGTTAGATAGAGATAGATAGTGTTCATCCAATTAAAACGTCAGCATCGCAAGTAGTCTGTTGCAGTGTAAGACAAAGCCACCGTATGACAAAGATACTCGTATAGGGTGCATTTCAAAGCAACAATCCATATGCGATGATAGAAGTTGTATATCAGACTAAGGTCACAATCACATTCGCTTCGGGTAGATTCGGGCTAAGGTTTGCAATCAGTCGCGTCGTGTGCGGAGGGCCTAAGAGCTGATAAATAATAATTTTTCACAACATCACTAAAACTTATTTAATGCCCTTAAGCTTAACAAAATTAAAAAAATAGGAAAACCTTAGAATCGATTTTAATTTTTAGGGGTGTAACACCCCAAGGAGACGTCCTGCACGATGCAGCAAGCCCTAATCTATCGTCAATCTAAAGTGTTATTTCTTGTAAACTATTTCTAGCTCTCGTTTATTTTGGAAGTAGAGTCGAGTTCTACACTTTCAAACGTATTCCTCATTTATTTTAATTCCATTTAATTTTATTAGCACAATCTTGATTTAATGGCTTTACCCCTTTTAGCCCCTAACTTAGATTTTTTCCTTTTCCGTTAAATGTACATATATTTTTTGTAACAGTTTTAATTTATTTCATCGTTGTTAAACTCCGGAGGGTGGTTCCAGGGGATGAATGCTCAACCTCCACCAGTACTATAGTTCTATATGCATTTAACAGTCCGCTCCAATTTCCGAACACTATATACTTCCACCCTGTAAGGGTATCGTATTTTTTCTTCTTTATTTTTCTTCTGGTTTTCGTCAGTGTAACGTATTTTTAACCCCCTTGATATTTTTAGTGTTAACGTAAATTAAAAAGGGTTGGAAACCAAATCAACAGAAATCGATTATAACAAAGGAACGATACTGTGTATCTCCAAACACAACCTCGTAAAAATAAAATCTTTACTTTTCTTTAGCATCATCAAAAAAGAATATAACGGAAAATTTATTTGGTACAATGTAAACGTCGTGATTTCGTTCTGAAGTTTTTGGTTTATTGAATTTGTTGGAACAACGCGCTGATCGATTTTTAGTGCGCCATCAAGATGGAACCCTACAACGCTTTTATAACAGATGCAAAACTTAAACATAAAAAATGTTACGTATAATCACTTACATTACATTACACAACTTTAGGCTTTAGTCTAATAATATATTAAATATACTTGTATTTATGTATTACAGGGGTCAGCGCTCGAAGTGTTACCAATTTCACGCTGCTGGAGCAACCAAACGGCTAATGACAGCGCGCTTATTTTCTGACAAGCGTTATGTTGTTTAAAAGCCTACAGAAGCATATCGTTTTACGTCACAATTAAAAAAAGTTATCGAAATAGAATTCAAACGCAATAGAGTTCGCAACGCAAGCGTGTTATTGCTTTGTATTTGGTTGGACAATCGTAACCATGCGTTATTATCAAAAACATCAAAGACATCCAAAAACAGGAACATCGCCAAAAATGGTTGGAAAGGTGAAGGCCAGAATTCAACGTAATCCACGAAAAGCGCAATTCAATTAGCGGAAAATCTCAATGTGTCTGCTCGTAGTATGGGTCGCATATTAAAAAATGAACTACGTTTAAAGCCATACAAAATACAAAAGGTGCAAGATTTAACACATGCACAAAAGACAGTTCGCATAGCAAAAGCAAAGATGAAAATTTGGTCCTTTCTTATGAATTTTTTTTACGGTTCTGCAATATGTAAACAAACAAAACGATCGGGTTAGAGTGTAAATCAAAAGATAATGTAGACCAGCGAGTTGCTTTGAAAGCAAGTGCCTGAATAAGTGATGGTTTGGGGGCGGTAACAACCACAGGACGCTCACCGCTCGTTTTCATTGAACATGGCGTAAAGGTAAATCAACTAAAGAATATGAGACGGTCAAGACTTTAAAGATTGCTCTTCGCCGAGAATGGGACAAAATACCATCAGACCATATTCGTGCAGGGTGTGAAGCTATTATCCGCAGGTTAATGCGGATTTGAAGGAAGGCTGGCGTGGCTACTGCCTCGGGGCATCCACAATAGAGATCAAAGCACTAAATTTTTGAAAGACTTGACGAAAAAAAATTGTTCCTTTTATTGGGAAAATAATTAGAATCCGGCTCTGATTATCCACGTTAGGCATCTCGCAATATGGCACCATATTAAGGCAACGGCGAATTCGGACGTAAATCGGCCGGTAGGATGAGCAGCTACTATTCTCAAAGCAAACCAACTGTGTATGTCACAATACATACATACCCCGTACCGATACGACAGTACGCCAAGTCACCATGTGTACTGTAGGGTGTGTATTGGAGTTGTTTTGCACTAATATAATTTATCATGAGAACAAACTTTTACTTTAATTTTTATCGATACACCACTGGTATTAAAGATACTTTAGTATTTATTATATATTCTTCGTATTTTTATATCTATCTATCGTATTTGTTTGGTGGTTCGTATAATTTTTCGGTGTCCGTGATTCACTGAAATACAAACATAAACTGAAGCAAGTTGAACATCTCGTTCACAAAACGATTTCGCCGATAGATCCCAAACAAAGCGGATTGAGACGATGCAACGAATGTGCGTCGGTATCCCCTTCAGTCGGAGACGGTTGGTTGCATTTACAAAGGTTCAGATAGGTTCAGCGTGTGGTGGTCGTATCGCTTGGTTAAAATTCGCTGTTATTCCTTTCCAATGTGGAAGGTATGCCCGTATTCGGAAGGCTTTGCCGTTTGCAGTGTGCAAGATCGCACTACATCTGCAGGTTTCGGATAGGTAAAGCGTAGTACCGCGTATACGACCGGCCAAAATTCGTTGAAATACGTTGCCATACTGCGACAGGCCTTAAAGGTGGCTACGTCAACCAATAACATTTTTTTTTTAATTTCAAATGTTTTTACGATATACTGAAGTTTTTAAATAAAAAAATTAATATTGACAAAATTACAGCATTTTTAACTGGTAACACTTCGAGCGCTGACCCCAGTATATATATTATATATGTTACATCTATATGTAAAATGATTAACTGAACAATGCAGCGGAACCCATACAATTTAACCGAGTGGAATGTAATGTCGTTATGTGAGATAATTGTAAACAAACCAAAAGCACTTTGAAAGCAAGAAACTGTTATCTGCACAAGAACGCAGAACCTGAATACAGTTGTCCAATGAAACCTGGTAGTCCTCGTGGTATTTCACTACTCTATTCAAACCACCGTCCACCGTACCGTAAGTCAATGAACAGAACAACTGCAAACATTTCCAGCGTCTATCTGTCTGTAATGAACAGTAAACCGGTTCTGGGTTTTATAGAGCAACTTGGTTTAACATTTCGTACTTTATATTAGTAGCTGTGGTGTATGGTAATGACAGTTAATGTCAATAAAGTTGTTTACTTTGTATTACGGGATTCTAATTTAAATCGTAAGTGCCTCATTTGTAGTAAACGTCAAATAAGCTATGAGGATGCTACCCAGCTAATATGTACATTGTTAATTATTCAAGACATTGTGACCCTTTTCACAAAAAAATTGTAAATAAGCTTTAAAATATCAACGTCAACTTAAAAATGAGTATAATGTCTGAACAAGATGAAACATGTACGAATCTGATGTTTTGGCTCAAGAAAACATAACAGTAATGTAACAAATAGTGAAATAATTAGCTTGAAAAGTATTTACGGACCAAATATGCATAAGTAATTCAATTACAATAAACATATAAGTAATCACTTTTATGATACATAAATTGTACTCACCTGTTACAAATTTTATGAGGTTAAACATTGACATTGAAAGTAGGGTTAGGTTTTCTTTAATTCATAATATTATTATGTACATAATAGCAAACACTACTTTAAATAGATAAATACACATTATTTTTTTTTCAATGTTAAATGTCTTATTACAAATTGTTAAAGATAAACATTTAAACATTGTCACTCACTTAGTACACTAGATGAACTTCTAAATGAATTTATGACAGCTAATATTATTATTTAAATCACAAGTTATCAATAATCAATAAATGAAATAGAAACGAATAATAATTTAAATATATAAATATAGTATTTTAAAAGTCCTGTCTGACGTTTAGAGACCGCACGTAACCGCACTAAGTTATCCTAATTACCAACCTACAATACCTGTATTACCAACATTACAATGGTATTAACTCATGAAGTGTACTGACAAGTGGCGTTTTGTTTTTTTTACAAGTATAAGACACATAGTAAACTACAGAATGCAAATAGATGTTATATATTTATAAATTGAATTTGTTTGAAGTATTTAGTTTATATTAATATTATCCCTGTTTTTGTTATGTTTATGTAGTTACACTTGTACACTGCATACGAGTACAAGTACATAACCTCAACTTGTCATTATGATTTGTGTATTGACTTATTTATTGCAACGTAAATGTGATTTAAGGACAAGTCAAGTGCGGCAAAATACATAAGTAAATTATTATAAACCTTTGAGTCCTTTATTTCAAACATAGTAGTATATAGTAACAAAACTGCTACTTTCTATTTTATACAAGCTTGTGTTAGTAACACGTTATTACATGCAGTGTGGAGTTTGCAGAACTATAAGCGTTTTCTACATAAAGACAAATTGCTACTAAAATATTGCTCGTTATATTTGTTCTACTAAAAAGGAACATACGTCCAACCCCTTGTGTCAAGTGCACTTCATGAAATAAGAAGTAGTTAGAAACAAAGACAAAGTGTAAGTCACAGATTTTCCACAACTTCTAGTGTGGACATTATGACATGGTTAAATGCATATATACTCGTACAGTTCTGATCTTAAAAGACGTGGGTGGTTTTGACTTTAGAACAAGGAAACACATTTCTCAATGAATGCACAAAGTAATTAAAATGTAATGTTCCATTTATCCTTGTACACTAATTAACAGTGTACGAGTAGAGCTATAGTATAGAGTGGATATATTCATTTTATAAAAAGTAACAAATTTTTAAATTATTCGTTACTGGTTTCAGCCATTTCATCACTTCACTGGTTTTAAATATACGGAAGCTGCAATCGGCGCAGCGTATCATGGTATCGGAGGAGGGTTGATAAAATGAATAGATGATAAAGGGAGACAGAGATAGAGATATATACAGTGGGTGGCGGGTGGATTTACAGGAAGGGTCCGTTGTGACCATAAAACAGGATCTTTAACGGTCAAAGCTTCTGTAAATATACGCGACAAAAGCGTGTATGAGTTACTCGAATGGGTTTTGGTTGTTTGGGCTTAGGTTTGTTTATCTGTTTGTTTTACAGAAACAGAAAAAAAACTTCAACATCCTACAGATACAAGAGATTGAGGTTGAGCTTGTGAATTATTAATATAAAAATATTTACGATAAGTATAAATTATGCTAAATTATGTTATTTTATGTTTTTACATTGGAGAAAGGGTTCAATCACAGACAAGGGTAGTTCTATGTAAAGTATTTGCTTTGAATTAAATCAGAGTTGGAATTTACATGTTATGTACTTTTTAAGTTATAAAGTTTTTATATTAGATTTTTTAAATCATTTCGTGATTAGAATTAAATAGATGTATCAAAGTAATTTTGGAAATATAAGCAGCATATCTTCCTATATTATAATGTTCCTACTGAATATTTTAATGTTCCTATTGTTTGTTTATATGTTTACGCGATTCGAATGGTATGGTATTTCGTAGAGAAAAAAATTCTAAGACTTTTGGCGTCCTCGGATTAGCGTCCCCTGAATTTCCTGGAAACCTGTAATTTTGGAAAAACTAATTTTTTTACCTTTTGCCCTATAACTTTTAATTCCTAAAAGATAGAACGTTGAAATTTGGCATGTGTATTACATTGTTCAATGCTAAAATTTTTTGAAAATTAGAAGTTGAAAAATTGAAAAAGGGGGCGTTGAGAATATTAGGGGGCCCAGTAGAAAACTTTGGAGAAAACTCAAATTTTGGATTATTTAATAATAAAATATGTTATTAAAAAAAAAAAAATTCAAAATTCAAACATTTTATTTTTGGACACGGGGGCAGTTTTTGCCGACGGTAAAAATTGGGCTAGAAAATTAAAATTTTGTACATGGGCTAACTGTGGTACCTAATTTACAAATCGAAAAAAAAATCTTAAATTTTGAAAAAAAGTTGGTCAAATAACGAATAAATTGAAAATATTTTATATTTTGTTGAAAAAGTTATATTTTTTTTGGCAATTTATATGAAAAATTATTTTATTATTGAACGAGTTAAATAAAAATTAAAAGAAAATAAAATTAAAATTTGAAATGAAATTCGAGTTATTTTATTGGATTCAAGTCCTACACACCAAAAAGACGTGGGTAAATCTCTAGTATGTATATATTGATTAAAGTGCTAATAACTATTCAAATTAGATACACTTAAGGAGGTACAGGACGTACCGTCAATGCAAAAAGTTTATCTCTCGGTAATACGAAATGCAAAATACGAAGTACATGAGGGACGAGCAAATATTGGGACTATACCTTTGAAAATGAATTTCTCAATTCCCTATTAAATTGCTATTTGCTAGTTAAAATGATTTTTTTATGCATATAATAGTTAAATAAATTAAAAAATACCTATAATTAATATCAAATTTATATTAATTCAATTTAAATTCAAATTAAATATTTTGAAAAAGGAATAATTAATTTGGCAACGCTGTAAATTTACGTGTGTTGACGCATGCGTGATTTGGCTCTTTGACAAATAAATTGTTATATTTTACAAAATATTTATTCTGATTTTGAATTTCCCGCTCAAATTAGGATTTGCAACGTTGCCGGCTTATAACCTACACTTACTGTTTCTTACTGGTTTTATTTAAATATGTTTGCAATAGTTACAGAAAAGATTATTTTATATACACCTAGTTTTTGATAGCCGTCTCACCATTTTTTCATAGCTAAAAGTTATATTATGTGGTGAAATTGAGGTAAAAATTATGATTTGTATGGAAAATGACTATTTTTAATCATGTATAAAAAGAAAACTAGGAACCCTAGATCTCTAAAATTTTGATACATCATGTATTTTTACTATTTGTATTGATCCTCCAAATTTCACAACGTTTTCATCATTTACGTTAACGTCCTATACCTCCTTAAAATAAATATATTTAAAAAAAAAGTTTTTGTTTTGTTAGCTATAAATCGTTCGATCCGTACTAGTCAGAGGCAACACATCTTAGAATCGGATTCTAGCGCACCAACTACCTTAAAAAAACAACGTCTTTATTTCTTTCTCCCCTGGATCCTAACAAGGCCGGCTCCTTTTATTACTTACCCCGTTTATACATACAGACAAGATTATATAATATATGTATTTTATATTTTTAAGTTAATTGGATAATAAAAATAAAGTCTATAAAATTTTAATCTACTTATGCAATATCTAATACCGAATTTATATAGTAAACCAGAACGTAAATCCATCCAATCGTAATCCAATTCAATCAGAATGCTTGGCTGGCTTTATGGATATACGAGCAGTCGTATATGGATATGGAGGTTCCATTTACCTGAAACACCATACAGTGTACAGCGTATGGGGAGGAGAATTCATTAATTCAAAATCATATAAATAATACACTTAGTACCACTTTTTCATTTCTAAGAGCTTGAACACACTGTGATTTAAACCTCAGCCATTTTTTCCGCGTAGTTTTGTAACACATATAATCATATGAGCATGCACACGCCGCCAAAAAAAACCGCTGAGGTTTGAATCGTAATGTGTTCAAGCCCTAAGTTAACTGAGGTTTATTGTAAACCTTGGTTGGAATTTTTGTTTTCTCAGCTCTCCTTTTTGCTTAAGATGAACAAAACTGCAGCTTAATCAAGCAAAGCATTAAGATACAGTACATTTCATTCGTTAAGATAGTTTGACCGTAAACCCACTTTTCTTAAGAATTAGATAAAATTAAAATAAAAAATTAAATTATGTCTTAATTTCTATAAAAGTGTACTATATATTGATAAAGTGGGTTACTAGATCCTCAAATGTTCAATTATTTTTTAATAACTCCTTATATGTTAGGAGATATTAACAATTAAAAAAGTCATTTTGTCTCTTTAATTATTAAAGGGATTCAACGTTGTACACATTCCAAATGCATGTGACATCACAATCCTTGTGTAAGGTTACCAACCTTACAGATCATAAATATCTGCTATATGTATTTATATATATAAATAAAAATATCAAATATTATTTACAGCTATTTCAAGGAACAATCAAATTTCAATATTATGTCTGCCTTAGCAGGGTTAAATAAAATAAAAACTTATTATTCTTTGACTTGACTCGATTATTTGACTACCAACAGCTACAGAACATTACCACGGCACTGACATACTCAACAAATAACTGACGTTAAAATGCATTTCACGTCATACAAATATGGCCGACCATTTCTATCGTTAAACTACAATTCAAACTTTTAATTGCTATATCTCCGTCAATATTTAGATATTTAATAAAATAGACACGCCAATACACATTTATTAACATCAATTTCAATCAACAATTGAAAAATCGACCACTAAAAACTGAGGACACAAGCCCATTGACGTCAAAATATGAATAAAATTAAGCGGGAAAACAGATACTCAAATTTTAAATAGCTGTATCTTCGTCAACTTTTGGATCTTAAAATAAGAAAGTAAAATAGCTTAACGAGATATATTAGCATGTATTTTGATAAAAAGTTAATCTAGAGAGTCAAGGTCAATTATGGGCATAATTAGTACATAATCTGAATATACACCCCTACATATTAAAGTAGGATCTTTTGGGTAGTTGCTGCTATCATAAAATTTGAAAACGACACAATAATATCTTTGCGAGATGTGCTTGTCATAAAAGGTATTTCCATATCTTCGTTTTACTGTTATTTCAACATTTACATTTATTTTACTTATGACATAAACATACTCTTTTTTTTTTTTTATATTGATATTCATTTATTTCTTAATATTACAACTACAAAACAAGGATCTTAGTAAAACATTTTATAGTAGGAGTATTCTACAGTGAGGGCTATCTTCAGAAACATAAACTCTATCAATTCTTGATGCTATGTTCATTCCCCTAAAGTAAGTGAAGCCCTGTTGAGTTTTATTCTTGAGGATCCAAATATCAGATAGAATTCGTTCAGTTATTAACCTATTTAATCCAGAACAGAAGTTTAGATTCCCAAGTTGGTCTCTCTGGTTCAGGACACAGTTAAAATCGCCAGCAATGATTAGAGGTAGTCTAAAGTTAATCTTCAACAGTTATCGATAGGATACGTCCATCTTCTTCACATATGCAATCTGTAGCTTCTATTTTAGGCCTTAACAAAATTGCAGTTCCTCTATTATTTATGCCAATGTTCGAGATATAGGAATAAGGTTTAAAGAAACTTAAATTTTCTATATTAACTTCTTGTAATAAAATTATGTCCAAATCGTGGTCTATAATAAATTGTTTCAGCATAATTTTAGATGTTACAGAGGATAATCCATTGATATTAAATGTTGCAAATGTTCTTAGTACCATATTAATAAGATATTGAATAAATTAAGGTTATTCAATTGTTTTATCTTTTATATCCATTGCTTTTCCTGTCACTTTTTTTTGTTTCTTTGGTCTTTTGTTATTTTTCTTATCTTTTTTTTCCAATCCTATATCCATTTTGGATGCAGCGGAATTATCTGAGCAATCTTCAATTTCAGAATTTGCCAAAGTATCTTCATTTGACGATGATTCTACAATTTTTCTCTTAATTTCTTTGTGTGCTGTAGGAATTTTGGACAAATTATCATTATTATTTACAATCGCAATAGTATCATCATTAGTAGCTGTTGAAATGATTTTTGTTTCATTTTGCGTATTCTTTGGCATTAAGGGTGGAAAAATTGAATTATTGACAAAACTTAATTCTTCATTTTTTGATTCAGTTGGAACAACACAATCAGTTACCGCTTTGTCATTCATTGTATTCCCCGCAATGGCTGCATAGCTGCGTGCGAAACCATTTGAATTTATTCTGTTGCTAATTTTAGTAGGGCAATCTTGTCCTAAATGGTCTTCTCTATCACAAAACCTACAAGTTTTCTTTTGGGTAGCATAGC
Source organism: Panorpa germanica (assembly GCA_963678705.1). Lineage (NCBI taxonomy): Eukaryota > Metazoa > Arthropoda > Insecta > Mecoptera > Panorpidae > Panorpa > Panorpa germanica. The sequence goes on from OY783206.1 coordinate 14,786,537, forward strand.
TAACCCAAACCTTTCTGCCAATCATTGGTATATACGACGGGATTTCTTTCTTTAAAATCATCTTTATTGCTCTTGTTCCGTTATAAACTGGGAAAGGCATATCTCTACCCCATGTTTCTTTTTTGATGCTAATAACTGTACCATATCCTTGTAGTGCGTGTTGTATCGTTATATCTTGAATTTCATATTCTATATTGTGCATTCTTACAATTGTGAATTTATCGGCTCTTTCTATATACACATTATAATTATTGTCATCCGTACCTTTGTAAATTATTTTCCCATTTGTCATTTCAATAATGTTATCAATTAATAAATGTTCTGCAATTTTCACAATCATCTTGTTTCCATTCACTTGAATTGCCATCACATCTTCCACTGATAATTTTAAATCGTTTTTTAAAAATAAGTGTAATTCGGTAAACGTCATTCTATAAATCACTTCGACGAAGTCTACACTTAAGGTGTTTTTCCTATTATTATTTTCCATTTTTTTTAATCAAATCAAAATCTTACACCTATTTATTAATTTATGATAATTTATTTAAATTATTTAAATAATTTTTTAAATACATTTATTTTTAAATGCGCGGAAAGGATGTTTATTCCACGAAAAAACAAATGACTGTTTACTCTCATACATAAAATTATTTTATGTCAGCCAACAAAATACAAAATAGTAGTATTTCTCATCTTTCCTTCAAATGGCTAATACGAGTATGTAGGACGAGTATGAGTGACACTTATGAGTACATACAACATTTTACATTTCGAATAAATACAGGTAGTACTCGACTTACGTCCTAAGTTAATTTAAGAAAATATTATAAAAAAAAATATTTAAAAAAAAGAGAACTAGAACTGAGATTGTATTAATATAATAGGCTCGGAAAGCAGGGACACAGAGGCAGATTAGGGCAGCTCGATCTTCGAGACCTTCTTTTTCTATGAACTACACTTCTGACAAATGTCGAGGAACCAACCTCAGTCGTAAGTCGTGGACTACTTGTAGTGTTAATAGGGTTGTGACCATGTCTTAATTTCTAAAAAACTGTGCCAGCTATCAGGACCTAAAATGTCCAATTATTTTTTAATAAGGGGCCATCCTTAAATTACGTCACACGCAAAGGAGGGAGAGGTCCAGAAATAGTGAATAATGACTAGTGGGAGAAGAAGCTCAAAATCGTTGTGACGTCACATGCAGCATAAAATATATAAAAGAAATTTTAGAAAAAACCTGGTAATATAAAAAAAGTTGGTTTTTATAAAAAAGGGTTAAAGAAAAAAGGAAATTTCCTGAAAAAATTATAAATTTACAAGAAATCTAAAAAAAAAAAAAGAAATTCATTCATTTCAAAATGTACATAATATTACAAAAAGAATTATTAATTGGAATGTGTGACTTCACACGAAGGAGGTGAGATCTGGAAAATGTGGGGGGGGGGGGGGCAGTATAGCAGAAATCTGTGTGACGTAATTCATGGATGACCGACCTTAGGGGTCGTAATATTACAGATATAGCAATTAAAAAAGTCGACCCTTTGACCATTATAGAGGTCCATAGTTATAAATAAATAAGAAAAAAGAGAAATCACGTCACATTCTATTCATGAATTGCCATCTCTTTTGTACAACAGAGTGTAACAGAAATGCACGACACTGGCAGTGATACATACAATTTTGTTATTGTGAAAGTTATGAACAGAGAAAAATAAAATCGATTACTCTACATTTGATCAGTGACATGAAAGAACGGCTAAAAATTTGGCGGTAATATTAAATAGCTATATCTCCGTCAACTTTTGGATATTTTAGGAAATAACATATATTTTAATCAAAAATTAAAAAAAAAAAAGCACTTCTAAAAATCAATTCACAGGCCCATTTTTACTTCAAGAAGCAAACAATATTGATTATGCATTCTCTAGCTGTTTAAACATACACCTACATCAACAATGAGGTAAATCCGTGAAATCCAGTAAGTCTGTTGAATTATTCAAGTGTCTGAAATTAATACATATATGTATTAGCGACTAAACCCTATTAATTAACAATTTATTGGGGTTCGGGGTTCGTACACCCAAGCTAACGGTCTCTGGTCTCCTGCCTACTGTCTCTGGTCTCTTCTCTCCGTACTAAGTACAACGGCTCGTTCAATGTGATAAAATACACACAGCGAATAGTCGTATATTGTTGAATAGTGTTCACTGAGAACAGAAAACACAAGAAAATGGTTGGAAACCCGTGGAAACATCCACATTTGGGGTATTGGGGACAACTATTGTTGTAATGTTGCCATTGTTGTACTGCACGAGTACGTTTGTACACACACACACACACACACACACACACACACATACTATAAATACACAAAGAGACATGAGTTAAACACACTACATTCGTAGCATTTTAGATTTGGTAGCAAACAGCAATACCAGTAATGGTATACGAGTATGTAGCAACTGGATCACATAAACTAAATGTACCAACCCAGAGTAGTCTGCTACCAACCGAGAAATTTATTGCAGATACGACATACACTGTTGATTGTATACATATTTAGAAAATATTTACAGTGTTGTATGTTTTTTTTTATTAATTTATTTAACGTCGGCTATGTCCTATCATCGACTACCCCTTACTACGTTGGCAGACTTATTACTTATTATTTTTTATGTTTTTGTCATTAGGCACTACATTATTCCGACTTCTTCGAATTATTAAATTACATATCATTGTGATTAAGGAGGTACAGGACGTACCGTCAATGCAAAAAGTTTATCTCTCGGTAATACGAAATGCAAAATACGAAGTACATGAGAGACGAGCAAATATTGGGACTGTACCTTTAAAAATGAATTTTTCAATTCCCTATTAAACTGCTTTTTGCTTGTTAAAATGACTTTTTATGCATATAATAGTTTAATAAATTAAAAATTACCTATAATTAATATCAAATTTATATTAATTCAATTTAAATTCATATTAATTATTTTGAAAAAGGAATAACTCTTGCAACTTTGGCAAATTTACGTGTGTTGACGCATGCGTGATTTGGTTCTTTGACCAATTAATTGTTATATTTTATATGACATTTATTCCGATTTTGAATTTCCCGCTCAAATTGGCATTTGCAACGTTGCCGGCTTATAACCTACATCTACTGTTTCTTACTGGTTTTATTTAAATATTTTCGTAAATAGGTATCCTTTTGATAATTTTCTTATTGCAATAGTTACAGAAAAGATTATTTTATATACACCGAGTTTTTGAAAGCCGTGTCACCATTTTTTATAGTTAAAAGTTATATTATGTGGTGAAATTTAGCTAAAAATTATGATTTGTATGGAAAATGACTATTTTTAATCATATATAAAAAGAAAACTATAAACCCCAGGTCTCTAAAATTTTGAGACAGCATGTATTTTAACTATTTGTATCGACCCTCCAAATTTCACAACGTTTTCATCATTTACGTTAACGTCCTGTACCTCCTTAAAAGAACACTACCGACCACTATTAAATACATTAATCCTCTATACAACTCAAATAAAATAATTATTATAAATCATTGTTGACAAGATTCGATTCTACAGTTCATTAGTGAGACATCACCACATTCAATAAGTTTATATGCATTATAATTTTGTTTGTGAAATAGGAGATACAATTTCACATATAACTGCATACTAAACTATAATTTCGATTTCTTGAAAATGCTTTACTAATGTCTTCCTTACTAAAATCTTAATGATTTTCCTCGATAAATTTGAATTTTCTAACATAACTAAACAAAGTAGTGTAGTGTCAATTACAGTATAACCATTTTCTTTCTTAACTTTAATATAAGAAAGCAACATTACGATCCAACGAACCGTATAGAAAATTTTAGTGGACAACGATAAAAATAATAAAAGTGTATCTCTAAAATGTATTTGTTCCTTCCCCTTTCGCTTGTTTAATTTGGAGCCAAATTTATAGAGACAACATTTTCAGTGATACATAACTTTTAGAAGAAAACCACTTCAAGTGACAGCCCTCCTCTTTCCTCGTTTTCCAGACCATCCTGTAACCCCACCTTTTGTCTAAATCTAATATAATATTGCATTATTTATACGGTTTTTTTTTATTTATCCTGTATATAAGTGACTTTTTTTTCTTTTGTTAGATTTTTCTACAATAATAAATTCAGTATATTTCTCTTTCGCTGAGCTCAGCGGTTACCCGCAATTCCGGCAATTCCCGCAATTCCCGCTACTTCGCTGTGGAGTCGACATCGTCTCCGTTTAGGTATCCCTATGAGCATCTATGTACGTACTGTTTTTTTATAATATAAATCGTTTTTATCCAAAACCTGCAAAGAGAAATATAGACTGGTCACACATATGCCATTTCATATCCACTGTGCGGTGTGCGGAGTGCAGACTAGTCCAGGCGATCCTTATCAAAGCGTGCAGCCATTTATGCAAAAAGTATGATTTGTCAAACTCCTTGAGTCGATGATTTCAGTAATGAATTGTTTATTTGATGACATTTTTCAGTGCAGCTTTGGAAACAAAAACGGTTACATGCTCAAGGTATTCATCGCCAGACAAAAATGTAAAGCAAGTTAAATCTGAAAAACCTTATTGAGTTTATAAATAAAACCAATTTAATCACTTTATTTGGGGGCGTCCATAAATTACGTGAGGTGTTTTTTTAAATTTTCTGTCTCTCCCTCCCCCCCTGGTGAGATGTCGTGAGATTTTATTCAACCCCCTCCCCCATCCCCCAATCTCACGTGAGATTTTTCAAAATGTGGGTTTCTTACGTAAACGCGTTGGATTGTTATTGTAAAAAGAAAAAAAAAATTTGCTTCGTGCTTTTATTTACGACTAGTTAAGACTAGTAATCAATATTGCTGAGAGTTTAATTATAAGTGTAATAAAAATTTAACAATAGAATACTTAAATCGTCATTACTGTGATTAAAAAAAGAATATCTACTCTAATTCAGTCCATGAAGAATCATGCGCGGTCTCAAGAGAGACTATTGGAACCAACATGTCCATATGATTTTCAGTAAAATCATCTGCTCTTTCAACTTCGTTCTGATCTAGCCACTCTAAGCCGTTGGCGCTTGCGCACAGTAACTCATTAGCTCGTCTTGTGACAATCCGTGAGGGTCGCACTTTGCGGAACATACGCGCTTGCTTAGCTGGTGCAATGTGGGCTGCAAGGTTCGGATAGGGTATCGTTGTAGTAGTGGTAACGCTTGGATAAAATTCGCCTTTATTCGGTTCTACTGTGCGAGGTAGTGCCGCCCGTATTCGGACGGCTTTGTAGCGTGCAGTCTGAGAGCTCCAGAGCGATCTCATTACATTTACATGGTTCGGATAGGTAAAGCGTAGTAGCCCGTATACGTCCGGCAGAAATTCGCTTAAATACGGTCCCATACTGAGACAGGCCTTAAGCATGTACAATCTAGATTAAATGGACCAAAATAGTATAATTTTTTTTTGTTTCAATCAGAAAAAAAATTGCGTGATATTTGCCGAGACCCCCCCTCTCTCCAACGGAAGATTAGATGAGATTTGACTCGACCCCCTCCCCCCCTTAAACATCTCACGTAATTTATGGACGCCCCCTTTTAAGTATGTTTATAAGGTGTACTTTATGTATTGCAAATGTTTATTAATGTATATACTTTTTTAAGTGCTAATAACTTATGAAAGTTGACAAATATTTAAAAAAAAAACGTAGTCTGAAGAATAAGGGCGTCCACAAATGAGGCGACTGATTGCAAACCTTAGCCTCGAATCTGCCCGAACCGAAGCATGTTTTGAGCGACTGTGTTTATATGTCGCAGGACATGCTTTTGATGGTTACATTATGAACAGAGATGTGCACAAATACTATTCAAAATTATTTAAATACATACATACGACACAATAGAATCCCCTGTTATGCTATTGTTGAAAATTTTATAGAGTCACGAAATACGGCTCGACTACCAGTTTAGTTTCGTTTGTGCCGTGTGTTTTCTCTCACTCGTATACACGTTCGTTCTTTCGCTAACAACACAGTTCCATTCTCATTCGGTTCGGGCAGATTCGGAGCTAAGTTTGCAACTAGTAGCCTCATGTGCGGCTTAAGATATAACTTATTTTGCAGTCGCAATGACATTACATTATATATTTTTCAATCCGGCAAGCGTAGCACTTCTAAAACTAAGGACCCTAAAAGTTTGACCACTGCTGGTCTAGGATAAACTTAAGTAAGATAAAGATTATATTTTAAGGTAGTTTTGGCGGGACAATCGGAGACAGAAGTATAGTCCGACAGTCGATACGAAAACTTTAAAATACTAAATGTCACACTAATTTATTTTTATCAGAGACTGTACTTCATACATAGAAACTTTCATATGCTGATAAACACTAAACCAATCTCACTACACGGTAGTAATTTTTTTTTAATTTCAACTTTAAATATGTATATCTTCTCAAGAAATCGATAAAAGATTTCATTTCTAAATGTCCCTAATTCCCTTTTTTACTTAATATTAGTTTTTTAGAGCATTCTTAAGAACGGTTTTTCAGACGATACGATACTATGTTTATATGTCTTTTTCTTTGATACTTTATCGGCCCGTTGCATGTTAATTATGTACACTTTAATTACAAATGTCTCGCTTCACTATCGATTAAAAATTTCATTTTTTTTTTTGACAAATTAAATACACCTAGATGAAGTGGCAGGGTATGTGGAACAATTCAGAGAAAAGAAGAACATTTTTAAGTTTACAGTTTTCGGTGTACGGACGTCGTTGGTGGTGGAAAGCCCAAGGTCCGAGAAGAGTGTTATCACTTATACCGAGACTGAGGGCAGACCATACAGTAGCATTGGCACATCTTAAAAGAAATCCAGAACATTTGATCTTCCAATGTACAGAAACGGAGGCCTGCAGAAATAATTTGTACAGAGTTTTGATAAAAAATGGAGTGGTGTTGCCAACGAGTATGCAGGAAGTACTAAGATATCCGAGGCGGCCAGTGTGCTTAGTGATAGACAGGATATGGCATAAATGAAATATAAATATGTAAAATGTTAATAAAATCAATTAAGAATGGCGAAAAAAGGATGGTGGTCCTAGGAAGCCCGTGAATTATTATTAAAAAAAAAATACACCTAAATGACCAGTATATTTTATTTTATCAAATTCTTAAGAAAAGTGGGTTTACGGCCATACTAACTTAATGATTACAGCAAGCAGTTTTCTCTCGGTATATTATGCTTATTTATTCTTGTTTATTTAATTTATTTAACGTCTAAAACCGACGACCTCTTACAATATTTGCATTATTTATGGTGTCGTGGGTTCATATATGTGCGCTATACAGCTGCCCAATTATTTTACGATTATGTATGTATACAATCAATTTAATTTGATAACAACCAAACTCAGAAAATGTAACTCTGGTCCAGTGATCAAACCCGAAGACACAACAGTGTCGTCATTGTGTTTATTTAGCATACATACAATGGGCTTGTGTCCTATGTCTTAATTTCTATAAAAGTGTACTATATATTGATAAAGTGGGTTACTAGAACCTCAAATGTTAAATTATTTTTTAATAACTTCTTATATTTCCGAAGATATTAACAATTAAAAAAGTCATTTTGTCTCTTTAATCATTAATGGGATTCAACGTTGTAGACATTCCAAGTGCATGTGACATCACAATCCTTGTGTAAGGTTGCCAACCTTACAGCTCTTAAATCTCTGCTATATGTATTTATATATCAAAATATCAAATATTATTACAACTATTTCAAGGAACAATCAAATTTCAATATTATGTCTACCGTAACAGGGTTAAATAAAATAAAAACTTATTATTCTTTGATTTTACTTGATTATTTCGACTATCAACAGCTACAGAACATTACCACAGCACTGACCTACTCAACAAATAACTGACGTTAAAATGCATTTGACGTCATACAAATATGGCCGACCATTTCTAGCACTAAAACTACAATTCAAACTTTTAACTGCTATATCTCCGTCAATATTTAGATATTTAATAAAATAGACAAGCCAATACACATTTATTAACATCAATTTCAATCAACAATTGACAAATCGACAACTAAAAAATGAGGACACAAGCCCATTAAAAACATATATAATTTAAATAATATAAATTATGAGTTACGACTGGACTATGACTATGAACTACGTCCAGTCGATGGACCGAGCCGGAGCGCCGAGCGCTAAAACGGAGCAGATAGAAAACTGTACTGGGGAAGTTAAGTACAATTCATTTCCCGCTTCTGCAAACGATGGTACATTGGTACACATATGTGACCAGAAGGGTTGGGGATGAAATGGAGGGCGGGGGCAAGGGGTCTGGTACTGGTAATATGAATGAGAGATGTGCGACATTCAGCCTGTGTCCGTGGTCAAAAATTACACTGTCATTTATCAGTGAATAAACATTCAATATTTGTTTTCGTTTTATTAATTATAATTCCTCGATTTATATACCGCAATTTATTTACCTAAGCTGATTAAAAAATAAATCAAGTTGAAAGAATTATTGTTAATATTCAAATATGATATTCTCTATTGAAAATAATTCAACATTCACACAACTAATACAGTAAATACGGCAACGAATCGAGCATTTTGGGTACACAACTTCTGGTCATTACACCAATTATGATATTTTTGTTTTTGCTTATAACTTTCTTATTATGAGAGTTACAAGAAAAAGTTATTAATAAAAGTTCTATATAATATTATTATCTACAAAAATTATCTGAACAAAATTTTTGTAGGAGTTGAATAGTTTTAAAGATAAACAATAAAAAATGGCGGTTGAATAAAGATTTTTTTAAATTCAGATTTGTTGTATTCACCTGCAATCTTAAATTACACCAATCCATTGTACACTTCAATTACTTACTATTTTAGATACGGACATAAATCCTCTATCCAACAAAATTTTAGTTATTATATTTCAACATTATCATCTATAGTTTATTGAGATATTAGAACGATATTTATATGATATTTGAGAAACCAAGATTTCATTAACAAAAGTCAGTTAAGAGGAAGAGATTATTATATGTTACATACAAATTTAAGGAGGTATAGGACGTTAACGTCTAATCTTTTCTGTAACTATTGCAAAAAGAAAATTATCAAAAGGATACATATATAGGAAAATATTTAAATAAAACCTGTAAGAAAAAGTAAGTGTAGGATATAAGCCGGTAACGTTGCAAATCCCAATTTGAGCGGGAAATTCAAAATCAAAATAAATATTTTATAACATATAACAATTTATTTGTCAAAGAACCAAATCACGCATGCGTCAACACACGTAAATTTACAGCGTTGCCAAATTTATTATTCCTTTTTCAAAATATTTAATTTGAATTTAAATTGAATTAATATAAATTTGATATTAATTATAGGTAATTTTTCATTTATTTAACTCTTATATGCATAAGAGTTTTTTATGCAAATAATATTTTAACTAGCAAATAGAAGTTTAATACGGAATTGAAAAATTCATTTTCAAAGATACAGTCCCAATATTTGCTCGTCCCTCATGTACTTCGTATTTTGCATTTCGTATTACCGAGAGATAAACTTTTTCCATTCCACTAAGTAAGAAAAGATGGTTTAGAAATGAGTCCCGCAAAATTATATCAACTATAATCAGAATCAAAAGTAATCAATGTAAAAATCCAGCTCACCTACACAAAATTAATAGTAAATCTGATTTTAAAGAATAAAAGTCATGGCAAATAAATAAATATAAAAAAAAAAAATAGAACGACCAATTCTACTAGATCTAAAACGTATTCATGTCAAAATTATTTCATTGAAGTTTATACAAGTATAAGTACAACAAATAAAAGATGTTCCTCTTTCCGGTATCCTAGTGTTTGCGCCCATCGTGTTAACCTCCCTCTCCCTCTCTGTCTCACTCCGCTATATCTAAGCATAAAGACAATTAATTTAAATATTAAAATTTAAATTCTAAGGCTTTTCATAATTCAAAATGAATATGTAACTCGTACACATTACTTCCGCTTTTATCCGAGCAAGTAGATTTAAATTTAAATTTCTAGTAACTAAAACGGCTATTATGTACATGTGAAATATGCTAAAATCTGCCCATTAGCGTGATACTGCCGTATCAACCCTAAGAACGTACCCAGGACTCAAACCATTATGCTTGTATGTAAATTTACAAAAGTGTAATCTTTTATAATACGAGTACATGTTGTTTAAATATTAGTTCGTGCTTCGCTTTCCTTCCGTCAGTTTTGAGCTCACAATTTTAATTATGAATCTTAATTATAAAATTAATAATAGACGTGAAGCTTTTTGTTAGTTATTGTCTCTTCGTCCACAGTTATAACACAGGGTTAGGGGGTTAGGGGGCTAGGGACGAGTAGCAGACAAAAGTAAACATATCTAAGTGCCTTATTCTGTAACTTTTCAAAAAATCGACCTTATTTTTTCAGCGAAATATTTAATTTTTTCACCGCTCGAATAAGGTCGCTGTATTTAAAATATCTCTAGTGGTATTCTGTATGCAAAATTTTCCACCGCCCTTATAATGTACAGCGGTGAAAGAGTATAAACTGGTATTGATGATATTTGACCAATCACGACAAAGTATTAAATAGAAAAAATAGAAAATATTTTAACTGACAGTTGTTTATATAATTCCTACATGTCAAAATCTATTAAAAAATGTCAATATGGCATCTACGAAAAGGAAAACGGGAAAATCAGTGGGGAAATAATTATTATAACTAGAATTTCAAATGGCCATGCACAATTTATGTAAAAAAAAGCATTCACCTGAAACAATAATTGACAAACAACATAACCTCACTTTCTGATATATTTATATATTCATATGTATACAAATTATTATATCTAGGGATAGATTGTAATATTCTGGGATGTCAATAAAAAATTACCTGTATTATATGTATACATATAATTACTAACTTATTTTGTACTTCTTCGTAGAATCCTCCAACTACAGCAAATTATTGTTCAAATTGTTTGACAGTTCTCAAAAATACAGCAATGAAACATTTTAAAGTCACCGCTGAAGGCGACCTTATAATTTGGTCGATTTTTTTCCAGCGACAAAAATAAAATCAATTCTTACAGAATACCAAATAAAAAATCATCGCTTTTGTGACGTCATTTTACAGCGATAAAATTTTTTCACCGGTTGAAATACTTTACAGAATAAGGCCCATTTTAATTAATATTTTTGAAAATTTCTCTGTTATATTTCAACGGCAGAAGTGTTTATAATAGGTGATTATTAGTGCGAAAACGGCCAATGTCAAAATTCCAAATTTGGGATGATATTTTGAAACGTTTGACCAGGATAACCGCATTAGAAGTTTTTATCTAAAGTAATTATACTTTCAATTAAAAATCAATAAAATAGAATGTTAAATTATTAAAGTAGATTCTGCTTTGGTAATAAATCTGCATAATTGGTTTGGCAAGAAAAAAATAGAATATAATTAAATATGAACTTTAAGCAGACTTTAAGGTAAAACATTACTTCATGGTTATACAGTTAGATATAGATGGCAACAGTGTACTAAAATGACAATCTATTAACAACTTTGTACTAGCACTCCATGTTGTCAAATATAAAAACGTGAATAACTATGAAACACGATTGAGCTATTTAAACCATATAAATTTTAGGAGTCAAAGAAATGTTCAAGCTTTGTTTATAAATAGATTATTAATTAGAATATCAGTTATTTAGGAACATATAACGTGTTGAAAATCAAATTTCAATTTTCTGTTAATATTTTTATACCTGCATTCAAGGGTATGCATATGCTAACTTATTTAATGTTATTTTTATTTTTTAGTAAGTGCCTTTTCATTGCATCGTAGATTTACTCTGCTCACACACACGATTTCTCATACATTAAACAATATTTTGTATTACACTTTATACTATTATTATAAATACATCGTGTATTTAAAAATAAAGAACACAACTAAAGGAATGTTATTTTCAATTTGCTACGTCATTTTCTATTTTAATAAAAGCTTAAATTTATATTAATATATTAATGTTCTGCATTATTCACATTTAATGTTTCTTTAATATATTCCACGATATTTTTTTAATTCTGTTATAATAAATGATTACAGAAATGTATAAAAATTTTATAACTTCATAAAAATGTGTTAGCTTACGATGTCGTAAAAATGAAAATACATTCTGTAAATATAATAAAACTGAGACGAGAAGATGGTATGAGAAGAAAATACATAGTAAACTTTACTTAGGAACTTAGAAACAAATAAACGATTGCAGTTGTTTAGTAGTAAGTGTGACAGACTTGAGAAAAATCTGAATTTATAAGCAAGCAAAACGCCTTCCAATTAGGGCTTCTGAAAAACCCGACGAATCCGTGTCCGAAATAAGAAAAATATAAAAAAACATCTAAATTATCATTTATTATTTAAATTTATTTATTATTTAAGTAATTACATATTATTTTACAACATATTTAGTGTTTTTAGATATTTTAGAAAAATCAAAGCATTACTTATCCCCCAAAGACAATCTTGATTATTAGATATATTCTTTTAGTCGGTGATATGACTCAGAATCGGAAATAGGCCGACGTTAAATAAATCAATTTAAGAAAAAAAAAAAAATAGATATTTTCTGCAATAATGCAAAAATCATTAGCAATTTCTTGACTTCCTAATGTTCGTAAAACAGATTCATAACGTCACTCTAATTTTTGGGCAACTTATATCCACGGTTTGCTATTGACTCTCGGATAAACTCAGATCTAGTGATTGCTCTTATACAGCGGCTCATTTTACTACGATTTCGTTCAAACTTTTTCATGGTTAATAATAAACAATAATTAAAAAAAATACAAATTACACATGAAAGAATTAATACCACAATTATAATATAAACTATGAACATCGACGAACTGTTAATTAGACCAATACTTACAAATCGAATAGGATTATGGAACTAACATGTTCGCTATTTATGCAAGTTTCCAACTCATTAGGAAAACCCAATGAAGTGCTTCCTTGAATTTTAAGAAGTTCTTTTCATTGAAATAGCTACTTAAATTACTTTAATCCTGTTAGTTCTTTCTTTTTATTGGTCTGGTGACTGGTGATTATCTCGCACTTTATGTTAATCCTTTACTAAACTTTATGATTTATTTGTTTAATGACGGTCGTATGGTATTAAATATATATATAGGTATATAAATAAATATTTAAGAATGCAATTACACCAGTAATAACATTCGACTGTCGGGTTTTTTGCCCGGATTCGGGTTTATTACCAATACCCGTCGGGTTCGGGCCCGGGTCGAGTCGGGTCCAGAAGCCCTACTTCCAATGCAACATGTTTAACGCACACAAAATGACAACAGTATTTAATCCCTCAGATCAACTAATGCGTGAGCTTAACCCTTTACAAGGAAGGACAGTCAAGAACCCTCTTCTCCCGTCCCCTAACCCCGTTCTCGTGTTCCCGTATTAGGGTCGAAACGCCATTAAAGACCGGACATTAACTCGCCCCTGGATGAGAACTGTAACGCGTCCTGGCTAATTTACAACCCAGTTTGAATTATTAGATATGTGTATGGACTAAGGCATATCCTGTACGTATCCTGTACGGGTTCAGACTGTGCTTGCTTTATGCTTTACTTGTGGACACGTTTTGTAAATACAAGGACGAACAGAACTAGAGGGCGTTGCAGGATATAAACGTATATCATAATGTTGTACCATTAGGAAATAGGATGATACAACATGAGTGTTTTTTATAATTGGTGGACACGTGAGATACTTGATTTTCTAGATAGTTAAACATTAATTCCATTTAGTACATTAGAATGTAGCTGTTAAGTCGAAATATACTCGAAATACAACATTATTTGAAGATGATTGTATGAAAGAAGAGAGGTACGTCGTTCGCTTATGCCAAAGCCTGATAAATGGCATTCATTGATCCCCACTCTTAAGTAGGCTGTGGTAGAATTTCCATAAACTTGTAGATATATATATGTATGTACATGTTTGTGAGGAATAATCGGGCTCACTACTTCTGCGATCACACACTGGTGCTTCACATTCGATATCGAAAAACAATTTAAGAAGCAATTTAATCGTATATAACTTTTAATAGTATTAAAATATCTAATGAAAGTCATTAAATATTAAGTTTTATTCTTAGCGTTTCCTGGATAATCCCAGTGCCGCTTCGGGGGCATGCGAGTGATATTATCGCACGGTGCATCCGCTTAGGCCTACTGTCCTCATAGCTTCACTTCATACGCACGGTTTCGTCATTTATCGCTTGTTCTCTTTGTAGCTTGCATTTAAACAAAGGAGGCTCTGTCCACGGAGCTGCAACGTCGCATTTGCTTAGGCCTATCTCAGTAAGGCACCGTAAGTCGACAAATTCGATAAAATTCGGTTGGACGTATACGCACAATTACGCTTTACCTATCCGAACACTGTAAATGTAAGGAGACCTCCCACGCACACGGCAAAGCCGTCCAAATACGGGCGGCACCTACCTCTCACATTAAAACCGAATAACAGCGAATTTTAACCAAGCGTTACCACCACCACAACGCTAACCTATCCGAACCTTTGTAATTGCAAACAGTATGTATAGTCTATTATGAAACTTGCCATGTCAATCTTCCAATATTTGACTCACACGTTGGAGGCATCGCATCGTCTGGAGCCGGCTTTAGTGGCAAGCAACCGTCATGCAGTCTATACTGCAACATGTCATAGCCCTAGCGTACTGCACGATGCATAGACGTAATATTCTTTTAAAAATGGCGGGCTCTGTGGTCAATTTTGTTCATATTATTGAACAATAGTCATTCGGTATGTTGATTGAAACACAGAATCATCCTCTGATAACTCTCTTGCAGCAACAAACAATCTACGGTTAATGTTCTTTTCGATATATGGATGAAGCCAATACATTCTACGTCTGATTCGTCGTCTTCTGATAAAAGCGTATGCTATAATCACATCTTATTCATTACATGGCATTTCCCAATGACAAAACGTGTTTTCTCAATGTTAAACTTCAGAGAAATTACCCTATATGCAACTTACATGAAGCTGGTATGACGTTACGTGGACAGAACTGAGATGCAGAATACGTCTGGCTCCATTAGTAGCTTGCATGCAACCTGCAAATAAAGCTGTCGTGGATAGTAGCCCCTAGGTAAATATTTACAAAATATTATTTGCTGTAATTCGTTATTACTATCGTTCAGTTAGTCACAGTACTTAGAGCCACTTAGAGATGAGAGCACCAAACGTAAAAATGGGGAGCCAAGTTTAAATTACTATAGTAGATTATAAAACGAAGGAGAAGTGGAAAAAGTCTATGGAACGGCGCCAAAGCATCACCCCGCATATAGAATAAATTTCTCTCTAACTAACCCTGGCTAAACCTAAGACTTTAGATAATACCTTGTATTAAAATTTTGATCTAATTCGGCCCTGCTAAGCCATACCTAACCTAGACAGGAGCAATGAGCATGTACACATATTATATTCTGTTTCTATATAATAATGCATAATATATTACTAACACATCTTTTGCATTCGAAATGCATTATGCATTTTAATATAATTCAAAAGAAAAGAATTGAGCGGAGTAGGGAGAGAAAGTATTAAGAATATGTTACACAACTTTCGTAAAAACTATTATTTCGTATTCTGTATTTACGGATAAGGGCCTCTCTATCGGATGTTGGAAATAGTGCAGTAGTAGATCTAATAGGTTTCTGCCTCAATCTACACAGTTGACTATTAATCTGTAACATGAGATAGCATGAGAGAAAGGTAATTTCATTGAAATTAAACAGTTATTAAGAAGGTACAGGACGTACCGTCAATGCAAAAAATTTATCTCTCGGTAATGCGAAATGCAAAATACGAAGTACATGAGGGACGAGCAAATATTGGGACTGTATCTTTGAAAATGAATTTTTCAATTCCCTATTAAACTGCTATTTGCTAGTTAAAATGATTTTTTTATGCATTAGTTAAATAAATGAAAAATTACCTATAATTAATATCAAATTTATATTAATTCAATTTAAATTCAAATTAATTATTTTGAAAAAGGAATAATAAATTTGCCAACGCTGTAAATTTACGTGTGTTGATGCATGCGTGATTTGGTTCTTTGACAAATAAATTGCTATATTTTATAAAATATTTATTATATTTTTTAGGCTTATAACCTACACTTACTGTTTCTTACTGGTTTTATTTAAATATTTTCGTATATAGGTATCCTTTTGATAATTTTCTTTTTGCAATAGTTACAGAAAAGATTCTTTTATATACACCTAGTTTTTGAAAGCCGTGTCATCATTTTTTCATAGTTAAAAGTTATATTATGTGGTGAAATTGAGCTAAAAATTATGATTTGTATGGAAAATGACTATTATTAATCATGTAGAAAAAGAAAACTATGAACCCTAGATCTCTAAAATTTTGAGACAGCATGTATTTTAACTATTTGTATCGACCCTCCAAATTTCACAACGTTTTCATCATTTACGTTAACGTCCTGTACCTCCTTAATGTTTATTGATCGCTATTAAGTATTTCATATGATATTTCCTATTGTAAACAAGTCTTTATTTTGTTCTTAATTTCTTCAGGTGCAAAGAATAAAATTAAGCATTCTAGAAGCATTTTGTTGCTTGGCTGTTTCAAGTATACTACATGGAATATATTATTTGTTACTTAGTAGAATGCAACATAACCAACAAAAATAATTTATTTTAATAATGTACTTTACAACATTTAGAAAAATCAATATCGCATTCGATCTGGATAGTAGATATGATAAGTATTCTGTTTTGGGATGCATATCGTTTTAGCTTTTAGCTAGTAAATCTACACTGGTGGTGCTAGTGTGAATGCTCCCCTTTCTATGTGATAATCTTGCTGCTTACGACCATTACTGGAGATAATAATTTCATTAGCTGAAGTCTCATCATCATTAAATCTGTAAAGGGACTTCTATAAAGGACTAGGTTGTGCCAAAACCAGGACTAGATAGATTATTTTACTACGAGCACATTCAAGGCAGCGTTGAAAGCACAAAGGATTCACAGTAAAAGGTCATTCCGGTCATATTCAAATTTGTGTATGTACTTATGATAATAATCATTATAATAACAGTACACCGAAGCTACTATGAGGAGAGATGTACAAAAATACTTTTAAAATACAAAATACTTTCTATTATTTTTCAATTTTAAATACAAAATCCAAAGTAATTTTACATCTGGTTGTATAATGATGTATACTCCTATACTGTACATTAAAAAATAAAAAAAGTATTTTGTATTTTAGAAGTATTTTTCTACATCTTTAACTATGAGTCTGTCGATTATATATGCACTCGGTTTTTTACCTGGGGCGCTATTCCTGAGTTCAATCGAATCGTAAACTCTTCTTCTTTCCGTAAAAATCACTCGATTTACTCAAAAGTGGTATTCCTGAAAATTCCTCGTCGACTATTTAGCTTGCGAATGTACAATCGAACAGTAAATTTTAGTGATTTTTATTAGTTATCACTGTTTCAGGCAAGAGTATTTAATAAAATTTGTGTTGCTTGTTTTATTTTTCTAGAAATGTCAAAAAAATAAATATTTGTTGAAGTTAACCTAAAATTTTTCTATTACTTTTTATTGCGCTTTATATTAGTTTAATAAAAATGACATCTCTAAGAAGTACGGCTTTAAATAATTTACCTACGCTTGAAGAAACGGAGTTAAATTATATGGAAAATGAAATACAGTTAAGAAAATAGAACCATTAGAATCAGAAACTAGACGTAGCCAAAACACTTAATTAATAGATCTTATTTATAATATAATATATTGTTTATTTATTAATAAAATTAGAAATAGTATATTGTATTTATTCAGGAATAGGGCCCCTGAGGTTGTCGAGGCAATGACGACTCCGATTTCAAAATTTCAGAGTTCCAATATCAATAATCAGTGACAGCCTTAGCCATTGCGAGGTCCCAGGCGGCAGAACTTTGCGATTCATACTGGGATTCAATGAGTTTTCTAAAGCGAGAGACGCGAGATTCAAATACTTATGTAGTAATGAATTTTTCTACTTGGGTTGTTGCGCGAAGATGCTAGACCCTTACAAAAGCGAGGCCCCGGGCGGTTGCCCTGCTTGCCACCTCCTAAGGCCGCCTCTGTCAATAATTATATTACATATAATAAAACTAACTAAACCCAGCCTCGGTTCAGTTTGAAATGAAATGAATGGAAAAGTAAATTAAAGACATATAAACACATACGACTATCAACTGGAAAGAAATGAATTCAATTGAAAACACGTTTGTATTTGAATGCAATGTTATGTCAAAGTTTCTCTCTCTAAAGTCATGACACTCATATTCGACCGGCTCAATATCAAAGAAAATATGTATGGTACCCTCCCAGTAAACATTTTGGAATCACTTTGACATCATATTGAAGATGCGTGTCATGAAACAATTCAATTTGATTTCACTCGTTCAAGAGAAATGTCAGTGGATATGAACTAGAAATGGCAAAATCACTTGACCTGGCCTCACTACCGTACCAGTATTGAATGAAGTTGCAAATAAATCATTAAAGTATAACAGAGACAGATATATCTTGTTTCTTTTTCTATGATTTATTGAATTAATAAGAGAAAGAATATTCTTATGAAAAAATATCTGAAATCTGAGTGAAAAAGAATTGATTTCTTGACTAGAATTTCTTCACCTAACTATGCCATTTCACCTAAATGTTTATTGAGCTAATACTGCGTGTACTGTGTAGTACGAATAAATATAAAGATATACAAACATGTGTGTATACAAACTGGACACAGGGTAATGTGTCCCGACCTTTAACAAATGCTGTGCAGGTTGCATACTTTGCATCAGAAACGAGACGAAGAAGCAAACAACTTTGGAACGATAAGTTTTAAGATCCAAATGAAATATGTATATGTAGTATATTACCATATAATAAGTAGTCCTACTTATTATAAAACACAAAATTGCATTCCTTGTTTAATAAGTTGAAAATATTCAAGAAGTATTTCGTGTCAAGCCACGACGACATTCACTATCTCCCCTTTTGCATAATATTATTTCCAAATTGCCAAAACCAATGACCTCGTTGACGTCTGATCATGAAAGTTTCTAACAACGATGGACATGTATGTGCGTGCGTTATTGCCATAAAATTTTAACTAAACTTTTTTGAGAAACTCTTTTTTGTTTTGTTGTTACAAATTATTATACTAATTATATTTTTAGAGAAGGTTGGAGAAATTAAAATTAATTTGGAGCTTCTTATTTATAATGTTACAAGTGTATGTTTATTTTCTTATATTTTTATATGTTTACGCGATTCGTATGGTGGCTCGAAAACGGCTTTGTCAATGTTACTGAAAATTTTCTGTTTCATAGAAAAAATTTTAAGACTTTTAAGCGTAATGTTAAAAAAAAAGGGAAAAAAATATTCACTTTTTCCTGTATAACTATTAATTCGTAAAAGATATAAAGTTGAAATTTTGCATGTGTATTACGGTGTTCAAAGCTGACATTTTTCAAAAATTAGAAAATCAAAAATAGAAAAGTTTGAAGAGATTCGGGGGCCGGTAAAAAACTTTGAAACAAGGTCATATACTGGATTGTACAATAATTAAGTCTATTATTAATAAAAAAAATTTCAAAATTTTATTTGAGGGCACGGAGGCAGTTTTTGCCGAGAGTAAAAATTGTGCTGGACAGTTAAAATTTTGTATATAGGCTAACAAACTTGGTAACTTATTTACGAATCGAAAAAAAATCCAAATTTTGAAAAAAACTTGGTCAAATAACGAATAAATTGATATTTTTTATTTTGGTAAAACCAGTTTATATGAAAACTTATTTGTTTTTATATGTAAAATTAACAAAAATTGTACCATAGGTATAACTCTAAATTTAGATATGAGTATCTTTCATGATTCAATCGTAAAGAAATCTTGTCAAACGTAAGGACATTTTTAATTAGCACAACTACCTTGAAAATTAATTATAAAGACAGAATATTATATCAAAGCGTCTGACTAACTCAGTTGAATTTTACGATTTTATATATCCGTCGGAAATGGATATTAAAATTAACAAGAAGGTAATTAAAAGAGTCAAATAAATTGTCAAAGCTTCAAAGAAAATAAATATTATATAATTTAATAGTCATCAAGTATAAAACTATTAATTACTAAAACTAGATTTACTTTTTTATAATTAAGTTTAAAATATACAAGAAGGATGACACAGTGGTTGAAAGCATTTATGTTTAACGTTAGGCTGCAGTGTTTTCAGGTTTCTATTTCTAGACCAGTACACATTACTTATTAATCAGCGTGTTTAGTCAAAGTTATTAGTCGGCAAGTAGTCCCCATATATGACCACAATTTGATGTTAGATCGTTGATTCAGTATTCACTCCATAATGTTTTGTACCAAATATCGAGATATACTTTTTCCTACGATTACTACTTCATCGTGAAAAGTTAAAATATAAAGGAACCCACAAATAGCTCGATATTTGATACGACTGCAGTATGTTTAGACCTTAGAAGGAGCCCTTATGCTTTTGTGATTACAACTATGTTGCTAGTAAGAGATCGAACGTGTATGCGAGTGAGATAAAACACGAGGAAAGGCATACGAGTCGACTGATTGCAAACTAAACGAGAAACGAAGTTTTCAACGAAAACAAGCACGAGCCATGTAGCCATAGAATTTTTAACAATAGCAAAACTGGGGATTTTATTGTGTCGTATTTGATCGTATGTATGTATTTAAATACTTTTCGATAGTATTCGTGAACATCTCTTATTTGATGTCATCATCAAAACCATGCAACCAAGGATGCTCTGCGACGGAAAAATAGACTCAAACCAAACGTACTCAAAACCAGTTTGAAATCAGTTTAGTTACGTTCGTGCCGTGTGTTTTATCTTACTCGTATACACGTTCGTTCTTTCACTAACAAAACAGTTTCATTCTCATTCGGTTCGGGTAGATTCGGGGCTAAGGTTTGCAATCAGTCGCGTCGTGTGCGGAGGGCCTTACAGTTGTATAAGGCCGCAGAGCGAATTATTTCTCTCACAGTCTATTTTTAATCCCTTTTTTTCAATACAACTCATTCAATACAAATATAATATACGCGAATATTTCAAAGAGGTTATTCATGACGTGGTATTACAATATGCTTTTGAAAATTGAATGGCATACTCTTCAGTCTTCACCGTCTCGTACAAGTATATGGGATTACTATTGTAATGGATTTTGCGTGCGCCTTGGTGTCTGTGTGTCCCGTGTCCCGAGTCCCGTGAGCCTGTCCTTGGTTTTGATCTTGTTTCGCCGTTGTTTGTCATGCGTCTGCCTCTATCGTCTATCTAGATGGCTGTCTGTCTTCTTTCTGGTTGTTCTTCCTACCCTCCTCCCACCCCCTATGCTTGGTTTTAGTATTCTAGATTTCATATTACGTATACATAATTTAATTTAAGAAAGTTTTCTTATTGTATATATTATCTTGGATTATAATATATGTTACTCAATGTATATATATATACTTTTGTTATTTAAACAATATATGCTGCTAAGATGTCGGGATTTTGTAGATTACGTCAAGATTCATGAAAAGGGTTTTGCTTCATTTTAATGCATAATATACACGCAGTGGCGTACGGGTAACATTTATAAAATAATTGTTATATTATTATTGAAATTTGATAAAAAATTTACTAGAAAGAATTAAAATTAAAATGACATAGCTTTGCAAAGAATGAATGAGCTAAATCCAAAATTATATTTCTTAAAAATAACATCACATTACTCAATAAGTTCGTAGGATGACGTAAGCGCCACTATTGACAGATTTTTGGATAGTAAGAAAACTGATTACTATCAACTTTTTACAGAAAAACAAACAACAAAAACAAAACTGATTACTAACAACTGATTTGTCAAGATTTCTTGACATTCCGACTATTAGTTTACGAATTACAGTGGTTTCAGGGACGCTACTTTTGCAATTTACAATACAATGGATAAATCTAGATTTTGTGTGTTGATCATTGCAATGGGGAAAAATACCCAGTCCGAATAACAATTGCTTTGCTTAAACAGCACTTTTTAGCACCCATTAATAAGCAATGATAATAAATACAATAAGTTTAATGCCTCGTACAGATTGGTGTGACATAAACATGCGAGATCCAACATTCATACTCGTATATTTTCATTCATAAGTTGACATTAATTAGTGCACGTGTTGTACTTTTAACATACAGATTAGAGCGACATAAACATGCGACACTAATAAAACACTTACTATGCTATTTTTACAAATTCTATGTAGTATTTTAATGAAACAAAAATGTTTCAATACGAAGTCGGAACATCTAAATAAATTACGGTTTTGAATGTGATCTCGAACAAAATGGTCGAGTACCTACTCAGTCTCCAGTATAATCTCATTGTGCCTTGACGTTTTTTTAGTTGTGTTTAGTAAATAAATAAAAATAATTGAAAATGGACAAATGACAAAGACCCGAACTGAACAACCTGAACAATAGACACTTGTCAAACTGAGTTTAACAAGGGTAATCACGAGTTGGCAGAGACCTTGTTAATTAACTGAGTTTCATTACTTCTTTTTGTAAATATTTTTTTCTGAAGCAGGTTAAACGAATTCGTTCGAAATATGAAAGCTTCCGACGTATTAAGTTGCATGTCGCACTAGTGTAGACGTGTTGTACAACTTCTTACAACAAATGTTGGATGTCGCATGTTTAAGTCGCACGTATGTGTACCATATTTAAGAACCAAGGTATTACTAGTTTCAACGGCTGTAGTAAGAACCTACGATAACATTTTTAAAACGTCTTAGATTATAAAAAACAGTATTCAACAATAAGCAATCTTCTCAATAATTGAATTCTTCTCAAATAAATACCGGTGCCACACAGTTACTAGAAAAACTTTAGAAGTTACTCGTACATACATAAACTTTGCTTTCTATGTAAATGTAAAGTTCTTCAACAGTCTTAACTAAGGAGCTAGTAACAATCCTCTGGTGGTGATATCTTCAAGATGTTACAACTCTTTAGCGTGGTTCGGCACGTGGTTTCGTGAGGGTGTAACACTTTATCCTGTCGGGGAGGAAAGGGGAATGAAATGCATTACTCGCAACACTAAACCAAAACTTCTGAATCTGTAAATGTTGGGCAATGGTAAACTCTCCTTAATTTATTTATCACTTGCTTAACATTAGCCAGGGGGTGGGCTCACACACCTACTAGATATACACAGAAGTTTCTATAACAATAAGAAATTGTAGCATATTTTTATTTTATATTTATTTACCTTGACTTTTATTCGTCATAGCAACCATCAAACATTTTTTATACATATTTTACAATTTATAATTCTATTTTACAAATTTCTAAATATTTAAATAATATTATGCCCACTTATTAATTTTGAATCACTTTACAAAAATTTAGTATTAACAGGAAAAGTTTTAATCACATCTAATATTTCACTATTGAATTTTGATCTTTCTAAACTATAATTTATGAATTCAAATATAATATGATCCAAAGTTCCTTCTTCAGATTTAATATTAATTTTGTACAGGTGAGCTGAAGTTTTATAATGATTACTTTTGATTCTGATTATAGTTGATATTGTTTTGCGGGACTCATTTCTAAACCATCTTTTCTTACTTAAATTTGGATGTAACATATAAAAATCTCTTCCTTCCTTAATCTCTGACTTTTGTTAATGAAATCTTGGTTTCTCAAATTGAAGTTTAATTTTTTGAATATGTTAAAAATTTCATATGAAGGTAATTTCACTTTCATCTCAATTTCCAAATTTATTGATTTTTTTGTCAATTTATCCACAATTTCATTTCTCTTATTCCACAATGTCCCGGTATCATCATAAATTTGATGGTATTATTTTTATTTATTATATTGAAATACAGCTCCCTAATTTTGCATGTCAAAATATCATTATTTGATTTGTGATCATTAGAATTTAAATTTTTTAAAACACCTAAAGAATCCGTTATTATTATAATTTTATTATTGTTCATATTTTCATTAATTTCCAATGCTTCTAATATTGCTAATTTTTCAATAGTATAAGAGCACACTTTGTTATTTAATTTATATTTATCATATAATAAATTTATTTCATATATAGGAAAACCTGCTTTATTTCTTTCTAAATCAATGGATGCATATTATTTTTGTAAAATTTGTATTAAATTGATGCATTAGATTTAAGAAAATTTCATTATTTATCGCATTTTTAAATGTTTTTGATAATAATTGTGTGTTAATATATATATGCTATATCCATAGGTTTAGTTAATGATTCAAAAGTAATAGAGTGTACAGGAGATTTCGAATTTCTTTGTATATTTAGATCCTTTAATTTCATGTAACTATTTATTAAAATAGGTTTATTCTTTTTGGTCCAGTAAGAAGAGTTTTGAATAGATGTAAATAATAACTTTATTTTATCAATAATTTGGAATTTCGATAATGATTCACATTTAACATAAAATTTATCACTAAGGAGTTGGTTTCTAAATTGTAATGGAGTTATATTGGATTCAGCATATTTGGAAAATATAATACAAGTGGAGTCACTCAAAAAATGCATTAATGACAGCCCCTGTACACAATAATTGGCAATGATTGAAACGTCAGTGGTATAAAAGGCCTGTGCACTTAATCGCTATAAAATGGTTACAAATTGGTCAACCGTCATCGTCTACAACTACTCGCATCTTGAAATATGACGAGTGGGCATTTTCCATTAGTAGGTTTTATAATCAACAAGCTTTAGAAGTTGGGTTGCACTACCACACGTTGGTAAAAGTAGAACTGTGAGTGGTGTTTTAGCTATTGGATCATACAGAGACCCTTGGGGCCCCCTCTGGTTCCTTTGTGCTTTCCTCGGAGTACCATTCATTCTCGTATTGTGAGTTATGTTCTATGGAGGGATGAAAATACTTCCCCACTTTAGTTCGCTTTAGACGGAACTAAACCCTGAAAAAACCTCGGTGTTTTACTAGTTGGTTGGTATACTTGTGTAATAGTGGTGTTCAGATTTATTTATTTTTAGCATTCATTATTCTGTCGATAACACAAATTACGTGCTGTTAGTTTGGTTAAGATAAGAGAGTTTTGTAAATTGTTGCAAAAAGAAACACTGCTCCTTCATTGTTGCTGTTCATTACTGGATGTTTATCTCATTGATTTATTTGACAGTGCATACTCATGAATTAAATGTTAAATAAAAATGCAGTGCTTTAACTGGAATGTTACGGCAGTGGATACACTACTTAATCGGGAGGGCCACTTCAGATCCCAGAAAAGAGAAAAAAACATATTATTTTTCTGGACTAGAATAAAATCTTTGAAAGTCGTTTTATAAGATATTTTAGGAATTGTAAATTTTTAATAAAACTTATACTTTCTGAAATCTATTATAATAATTACACTGTTTAATTTAAATCATACTATCTTACCTGAAATCAAAGAAACGACATTTAAAGTTTATTATTTAAATTTCAATTTCTTTTTATCTAATTTTGTAATAACTTAACATTATGCACAGTGAGTTCTGTCGACTCCAAATATGAACTGTGTTTGCCGTTGGCACACACTATAATGAAAGTAGCTAGTTATAGCAAGCTATATATATACCGTTAACTCATCTATCGTTGAATACAGTTGTAATATTTATTTTTGGTCAGTGTTACCAACTAAAGAAATATAATTCCTTTGCATAGATTTCAACTACGATATTATTAAACATACCTCCAAGTGTGAAAAGAGCTTTCTTATCAGTTCTTGTTCTAAAATAGCGCCTTTTAAACATCCTAGATTACAAGCACCTAGTAAACAATTTTATTTAACGTCGGCCTCCTACTATTGTTGGCAATTTCTATGATGTCGTGGACTGCACAAAAGCCTAATTAGTTTATGATATTTGTGAGGTCTCACATCATCATCTTTCATAACAACCAAACCCAGAAAATATATCTCTGGTCTGGGGATCGAACTTGAAGACACAGTTGAACAAACATCAACGCTCTCGGCCACTGTGCCGTAGTAAACAATTTGGTGAAATGACTCGGTATACCAACTTTTTCGTCGCTTAGATTCTGAAAGGTGAAGTGATTTCGTCATTTATAGCCCATGGAAAATATATTTTATGTGAAAGACTAAACTATGAGTAAAATTTAATAATTATAATATAAAATAAATATAAAACATTCAAAGATTTTAATAAATATGATTTTGAATGGAGTCCAAATTGTTTTTTCTTTCTTTCTAAATGTGTACAATTTTTCAAGAATGTAAAAGTATTATGAAATGTTCGTATGTCTTTTACTATTTGTTGTAGGTTTGAAACCGTCATTTTAGAATAAACATAAATAATAACTTAATCTTTTACACTAAAATATGTGATTAATATAAAATAGTAACTCAATTTTTCATTGCTTTTATAATGTATACTATTGAAAAAAAAAACTGTGTTATTTTTTTTGGTATATGGACAGCTATAGTTTTTAAGAATATATGTGGAGATAGTCAAAGTGTCAATATCTTCATTCCGATAATTTCTCCGCACCACTTTCGTTAGTAGGCACCCCACTAAAGCAGCAGCACACGGATGAGTTATGCCAGAACACACTTAGTTAAATTACAAAACAGAAGCTCACTGAGTTTGCGGTAAAAATATTACAATAATATGAACGAGTGTAGCGAACGTTCTACAATAGCGTGGTGATGGCGTACAATGTAGATGTAATGTTACGTGAACGTAATGGCTGCGTATACATCTGTAACAAGTCATATTCTCTAATTTGCCTTACATTTTAATTTTGTATTATTTATACAATACAAATATTTATGAGGGGCTGCTATTGACACTGCTACAGAAGATGTGTGTATGCTGTTTATAGTGAAGCCTTCTGTTTCGAATGCAGCTCCTCTTGTTTCTGTAAACAAATCAGTACAGCCGTGCATTCGTTCGCATTAGAGTTGTTTTTTTGTATCGCTGTAAAAATGTTAAGTGTAACAATAGAGCAAGGAATTGTTGTGACATTTCTCTGTG
Source organism: Panorpa germanica (assembly GCA_963678705.1). Taxonomy (NCBI): domain Eukaryota; kingdom Metazoa; phylum Arthropoda; class Insecta; order Mecoptera; family Panorpidae; genus Panorpa; species Panorpa germanica. The sequence continues at coordinate 14,813,840 of OY783206.1, forward strand.
AAAAACCGCTTGTAAAACTTATAATTTATTGAAAGAATTGTATGGTAATGAATGTTTATCGCGTGCACGTGTTTTAGAATGGGTTAAGCGTCTTCAAGATGGTCGAGAAGACGTTCAAGATGATTCGCGCCCGGGTCGCCCTACCACATAGAAAACACATACAATATGAAAAAAATCGGAAATCTGATTCTATCTAACCGCCGGTTAAGTATTCGTGCGATTGCTGGAACTGTAAGAATTGATAAAGAATCAGTAAAGTAAATTTTACATAATGATACCGAAAATTCTCAAACTCGAAGACGTTTCTAGCTAAGTATAACATCCCAGTGTTAGACCATCCACCTTATTCTCCTAACCTAGCAAAATCTATTCCCCAAAGTTAAATTTGCATTAAAAGGAACAGGTTTTGAGTTCGTTGAACCTATGGAAAAGAAAGCGGCACTCGTTCTGAAGAAGCTGACAGAAAAAGGCCTGTCGCACTATAGAACCGTATTTAACCGACGGCGAATTCGGACGTAAATCGGCGGGTTGGATGAGCGGCTATTATTCTCAAAGCAAACCGACTGTGTGTGTCACAATACATACACACCCCTTAACGATACGACAGTACTCCAAGCAACTTGTGTACTGTGGGGGGTGTATTACAGTTGATTTGCACTAATATAATTTATCATGAGAGCAAACTTTTACTTTCATTTTTATCGATACACGGTATTAAAGAGACTTTAGCATTTATTATATATCTGAGTTCTGGTTGGTGTGAATTTTAATTTAGTTCTATCGTACTTGTTTGGTGGTTTGTATAAACTGAAGCATGCTGAACATACTCGTTTACAAAGCGATGTCGCCGATAGATCGCCGAATACAACGAACGTTCTTAGGTATCCCCTCCTGTCTGAGACGGCTGTTTGCATTTACAAAGGTTCGGATAGGTTTAGCGTTGTGGTGGTGGTAACGCTTAGTTAAAATTGCTGTTATTCGGTTCTAATGTCAGAGGTAGGTGCCGGTCGTATTCGGACGGCTTTGCCGCTTGTGCAAGAATCACATTAGGCGTTGCAGGGATAGAGGAGGGGTGTATATTGAAGGTGATAATAAGTGAATATGTATGAAATCAAAATATAATGTTTTACAGCGTCAGTCCCGTTATTAAATAGCCCCACCTCGTATATATATTTTGTATTTGTATAGATAGTCAATCTGAAAGAAGTAGAGCTTTGATTTTAAAGATTTTTATTAGACGCTACCACAGTATGCATAAACTAACGCAAAATAAATCTTTTGAATTAATCAAGTAATACTGCGAGTTATGTTATAACGTTAACTAATCTCTCTACAGTAATACCTCAGAACTAACAACTAGTGAAACATTTGATGCATCTCTGCACGATCATGTGGATTTAGTTCAGGTCTTTTCAGCTTAATTCTAACTGCACTAGACAACTGCAGTCAGCTTGCGGTTTAGACATAGGAGAGCTCTTATGTACTTGAATGTATACTTGTCTTGTATATAGATAGTCATTGTACATGGTGCTTAGAGCTGCCGTTTTAGACGACCTAAGCTGCAACGACAAATCACAAATAGAGACACTAACACGAAGAACTACCAGTAAATGCAGCTGTGGCTAAATTGTCAGGTATAAATCTAATTGAATTTGTAGGGAGGACAAAATTACTTTTTAAACTTTTTATTTTTAGCTGTTATAGTGATTACGCATTAGGTTTACCTTTATTTTCGACAATTACATAAGCTTTCAGTTGCTGTTATATCAGTGGCTTGGTGCTAGAAGGTACAATGTCATTTCTTTTCTTCAAAATATTAAAGTTTCCAAAACATTGAATACATTATCATATTCCGTTAAGTCATATCTATATTTTGTTCCTGTAATTGAAACAGATATTCTTACTTTATGCCAATTGATTTTTTTTTTATTTATTTGCCTTGACTTTTATTCGTCATAGCAAAGGAATCTATAAATTTGGAAATTGAGATGAAAGTGAAGTTACCTACATATGAAATTTTTAATATAATCAAAAAAATTGAACATCAATTTGTGAAACCAAGATTTCATTATCAAAAGTCAGTTAAAAGGAAGAAATTCTTATATGTTTCATCCAAATTTAAGTAAGAAAAGATGGTTCAGAAGTGTGTCCCACAAAATTATATCAATTATAATCAGAATCAAAAGTAATCATTGTAAAACTCCAGCTCAACTATACAAAATTCATATTAAATCTGATGATAGTTGCCAATGTGGTGAAGAAGGAACTTTGGATCATATTATATTTGAATGCATAAATTATAGTTTAGAAACATCAAAATTCAATAGTGAAATATTAGATGTGATTAAAACTTTTCCTGTTAATACTAAATTGTTGTTAAGTAATTCAAAATTAATTAGTGAATTATTTAAATAGTTAAAAATTTGTAAAATAGAATTATAAAATTATGTCAATTTAAATTAAAATATTTTAAAGAAGAACTTTCAATACGATCGTCCTTCAAACTTTAGTCATGCCAAATTTAGATATTTTTAATTTGACATTGTCGCTTTTACCATCAAATCTCTGATATAAACAGTAATTGATAATTAGATACCTACGTATATAGAATTTTTTTTTTTAAAGATGTTAAAGAAGAACTACTAGAATTAGTATCAAACATAACTTAAATCACTACGAATGTTAATTTTAAAACAAAAGTTTCAAGAGTTCAACCTCCAAGCTCCATCCAATAAGCTGCAAACGTTGTTATCCTTTCATTTCCTGTAACGGTTATTATTATGCGGTAAAGATTTAAGGTGGATTTAATCCTGTCAGAATTTATTCTTCAAGGATTAACTCTTTCTTATTTCTCGGGATTAGAAGTTTAATACTCAACTCGTCTGTTGAGCTCTCAATATGCTTCCTAGGGGGTTGGAAGAACCCGTGCTACCCCATTCACCACCCACCACCACACTACGCAAACCTTTCATTCTATAACGTTGGTAAGTACAGCTTCTTGTATGTAATACTCGTACTATAGTACCTTAGTAGAACTGCTACCAACAAAATAATGTTAAAACATTTGAAGAGCTGAAATAACGAAACACTCCCCTCAAAACTGTTACATTAGACTAGTTATGAACTTAGGAAAGAATTAACCAGAATCGCTGATATTCTTCAAGCTAAATGTACACTGTACCATTAAATGGAACTTCGCTTTATTCAGAAATTAGACGAAACAAGCTGCATTTCAAATAAAATATAAAACTAGTTTTACATATATATCAAATGTTATTACAATAACTAAATTATTAGAATGAGTCTTATTCTAATGTATGGTGCCTGGTCTGTGCCTAAATCTGCATTGTCAATGTTCTTAGTTAATTTCTTGTAATATATTTTGTCTTGTGTAGAGTATCGTGGTTAAAAAATCCTACTTTGCTATGGTGAAATTTTACATATTGTGAAATATGTTGTGCAGCATGCACTTAGAGGATTATGTCCTTTGGTAGTCTGTATTTGATCTTGAATCTTGATCTTTGGTGTGTGTATTGTCCCAGGAGTAAAATTGTTCTGTTTGCTCCTTTATGATTGTTTTAATGTGCATTGAGTAAGTTTCTTCATGTAGTCATGTTGTGCTGTAGTCATAAGGTAAGTCGTGTGCACAAACCACAAAAAAAATTGTGTAATTTGTGGTCGTGTGCTACCTTTAAATTAATCATTTGTTCTTTATAATCTACAGTTTCCTTTTATTGGTGTCGTATGTGTTTTTCCATATTTGCGCCTCGTATGTTAATGTCGGTTTGATAATTGTGTAGTTTGTATATTAATTTTTTGTGTGTGTTTAGTCCGCTCCAATAGCTTGATTTGCTTTAGCAATTGTGTTTGATATATGTGGTGAGTACGTCAGTTTATTGTCTAGTGTAATGCCAAGATGTTTTAATAGACATAGATATAAAATCAGTTCAAGTTTAAAGATATTTATTCGTCAAATGATATTACAATAATTGATATTAATTGCAATGTATCTTATTCTAATGTATGGTGCCTGGCCTAATCCTTAATCAATCAGTTGTCAATGTTCTGAGTTTGATGTCTTATATTATATTGTCTTGCATGTTTGTGTAGGGAAACATGGTTAAAAAACCCTACTTTGCTATGAAATATAAAACATAATCTAATTGGTACTAATAGCTACAGTAAATGTACAGAAATTCCATGAAAGTCTGCAATTATAAACTAGCGCCTTTTGTGAAATTTAAGTTTGACGAAAGATGTGTGTGAAAGTCAGGGACGTAACTGTTATAGATTTATTATTATGTCATTCGTTTTAGTATCTCCAACTATTGTTCATATCTTTTGCAACACCAATTATTAAACATATAATACCAAACTTCTTTAGCCACACTAAAGCCAAGCTGTTAGTCAGTTGTTAGCACCTCACCCGGAAGGCTCTAGCTTGAGCCTTCACACGACTCACTAAGTTAATTCCAACAAATAAAGAAATACATACACCTCTGGGAAAGAAACACTTGCTTTAATTTATCAACATTTACTGTTTTTCACTACGTAACAAAGTTATAGAATTTGAGGTTAGAACAGCATCAAACAAATTTGAATTCATTTCATTTTCTAAACAGTAAGTACAACAATTTCTTAGGTTTTAATCAAATTCTATTCATTTTGTAGCCCAATGCTAGGGCTTCTGAAAACCAAGCGTTTCAATACCCGCCGGATCCGGATTCAATACTTTATAAATCCGACGGATCCAGGTCCGGGTCGGGTCCGAAGTCAGAAAAATATTAAAAAAACATCTGTAATTTTAAGTAATAAACGCAATTCATTTATTATTTAAATAATTACATAGTAAAGCATTTAGAGACTTATTCCCCAATGACGATCTGAGTTTGGTGAAAAAATTTGCAAATTCCGAGAATATTTTTTCATTTTCCGTCGAAGTTAGTTTAACCGTGCATAACGCGTCATAAAGCATATCTAGATTTACGTTTTTTTGTATTCCTAAAAAGAGCTAACTCTTGCTTAAATTTTGTCTGTTAACGTGTTTGGTGGTCGTCTCGACATCATAATAGGATTATCCTTTATGCTAATCCTATACTAAACTTTATGATTTATTTGTTTAGTAACGGTACTATGATATGAAATATATATAGGTATATAATTAAATATTTAAGAAATATTTTTAATTTTTGCGCTAGGTAATTCATTAGGTTTTAATTAATTTTTCCTTTACACCAGCAAATGCAGTTTGACCCGAACCGTCGGGTTTTCTACCCAGATACCGGATTTATAGTCACTACCCGGCTGATGTGGGTTCGGGCCGGGTCGGATCAGGTACAGAAGCCTTACCCACTGTGTTACTAATCATACATTGCAAATATATAATAGATACGTTCTCTAAACGAAACATTAGTAAGGTTCCTAGTGTAAAACTGGCTTTGCATTCATTCAGATCGTGTACTAGATGTACTAATGCTACTTTGCGATGCTTTCTGAAATGTTCACTCATTCATAAATAATATATATGGATAAGTAAACTCATTAATTTCACACAAACACATCTCAACAACAGAAGAGGAGCCGCTACTTCGAAGCGTCAGACTTTCGATTGTGCAAGGCTTTACTCACTAGTGCTCTGATGCTCTGGTGCTCCTCTAGTACTGATGAAGCACGAAGCTGCCACAAACTGAACATTTGCGAACGTCGTTTGAATTGTTAATAAGATGTTTCGGGTGAATTAAAATAAATGAAGCAAGGTTACATGTTCTGATAGATTTAAAAGCTTCCGGTTCATGAACGCGTAATCTTTCCGTTATGTTGCTTAGATGTAAGACAAGCCAATGATAATTACGTATACAAATGTAACGTGATGGCTTGGAAAATGAATATCTATATTTATTGTTGCGAATGAGTAGACTACACTACAATAATAAGCTATATTTTTATTTATATTCGTGCCAATGCAAAACGATTCATGCGTATTTGTATTGTTAGCTTCGTCAGTAAACATATTTTAACGAACCTCAAGACAGCATACTATCTTGTAATAGCCCTTCTTCTAAGGAAGCAATTATTGCTCAATCACATTTCAACATCAGAGCTAGAAGCATCTAAAGTTTATCGTCTAAACCTCAGTGGATAGCACACAAACGTACAAGCGTACTTAAGGGACGGTTAATTCGGGCGTAAATCTGCGACTTGGTTGAGCGGCTAGAACTCTGAAAGCAAGTCGACTTCTGTATTCTTTGTATGTGTTGTGCCTCAATACAAATTTAATAATGCCTAAAATTCGCTGATATACGGTTCCAGTATGAGACCTACGTAACGCCCGTATTCGGACGGCTTTGTCGTTTGCTGTGTGCGAGGTTCATTACATTTACAGGGTTCGGGTAGGTAAAGCGTAGTAGCGCGTATTAACTGTTATAAAAAGTTGAGATGGCGATCGATTCACGGGATCGATTCATTGTTAAAAATCGACTTAAAAAATCGATTCTTCGATTAATCGATCTCACATCGCCTTCCCTAATAAGAAGCAATACACTTTTGTTTTGTTATTTTACAATACTTATGATTGTTATTACTTTGATACTTCGTTTTCTATACATTGCTCTCTCTCTCTCTCTCTCTCTGATATTCTAACGAGTATAATCGACTAGATCTCAACAATTTAACTATCTTCAAATTTAAGTATTCTGCGGCTTTTTTTGTTTTATTAGTTTTCTATTCTAAAAGTCTATTTTGTTCTCAATCCTTGTCACACCCTGGGTCCTAGGAAACCGCAAAAGGTTGTAACTAGTGGTTCGACGGCAGACAGTTATCCTCTTGATTTACAACCTTGGTTTTAGTTTATTAATAAATGGAACAGATTTTATTAGTTTCTAGATGTTACGCATAAAATATTCAACAGTTTTATGAACTAAAAAAAGATATAACCAGTTGATTTATTGTACGAGTATAATTCCCGTCAACGTTCTAAAAATATTTAAACACAAAAAGCTCTTAACTCCTTCTGAATAGATTTTATGTTTAAGTATAGGTAAAAAAAATTACAATGTGTTAATGGAGAAAACGGAATAGCTATAAAGTTGTATCCGTATGGGTCTTAATGTGGCGCTGAGTTTGATTACTAAGTCTCTACTTAATGAGACAGTCTCGTCTGCAACACATATACTCGCCATAACTAGAGATTCGTATCACAAAATATTCATCGTGTAAAAACTGGTATAAGACAAAAGTAGCCGCTATTAGTTTTGGTAGACAAAGGAATAGAGTTGAAACATTTTATGAATTACTTTTAAAAGAGTATTTATGAACTATAATAATAATGGGCTTGTGTCCTCATTTTTTAGTGGTCGATTTTTCAATTATTGATTGAAATTAATGTTAATAAATGTGTATTGGCGTTTCTATTTTATTAAATATCTAAATATTAACGGAGATATAGCAATTAAAAGTTTGAATTGTATAGCTTTAGCGCTAGAAATGGTCGGCCATATTTGTATGACGTCAGTTATTTGTTGAGTAGGTCAGTGCTGTGGTAATGTTCTGTAGCTGTTGGTAGTCAAATAATCAAGTCAAGTCAAAGAATAATAAGTTTTTATTTTATTTAACCCTGTTACGGCGGACATAATATTGAAATTTGGTTTTTCCTTGAAACAGCTGTAAATAATATTTGATATTTTGATATATAAATACATATACCTTACACAAAGATTGTGATATCACATGCTCGGAATGTGTACAACGTTGAATCTCTTTAATAATTAAAGAGACAAAATGACTTTTTTAATTGTTAATATCTCCTTACATATAAGGACTTATTAAAAAATAATTGAACATTTGAGGTTCTAGTAACCCACTTTATCAATATATAGTACACTTTTATAGAAATTAAGACATAGAACACAAGCTTATTAATAATAATAATAATTTAAGAATAGTAGAGGATTACTCTTTTAAAAAATTGAGATCCCAGTATATTAATAGATCATTCAGATCATAGCATATAAAATGTATTTTAATAAAATTGTTTAACAAATTCTACAAAAATTCATCTTTAAAAAAATTAATAACCGGTTCTTAATTTTAATACGCATTTTGTCTATTAAAGTTGTATTAAAATTAAGAGCATTTTTAGCAATGCATCTTATACAAGCAATAATCGGTATATCCATCTTGGCTTGTGTGTAGAGGATTTTGAGATTCCTTATGCCTTGTACAGATTGATGCGACATAAACATACGACATCCAACATTTACATATTTTCATTCATAAGTTGACGTTATTTAGACATGAGTGTACCAAATGTGTTCTACTTTTAGGCCGTCTGTACACGGGTCGACTGATTGCAAACTAGCCGCGAATTAAGTTTCCAACGAAAACGAGCCATGTCGAGCCGTGTTTTGTGACTCTATAGAATTTTTAACAATAGCATAATAATAGATTTTTTTGTATCGTATTGTGAGGTATTTGAATAGTATTTGTGCTCATGTGTAATTGCCCTGCGATCAAGAAACAAAGTCGCTCAAAACGTGCTCAAAACCAATTTCAAATCAGTTTAGTTTCGTTCGTGCGTTCTCTCACTAACAATACAGTTGCATTCTCATTCGGTTCGGGGCAGATTCGGGGCTCGCGTTTGCAATCAGTCGACCCATGTGCGGACGGCCTTAACGTATAGACTAGTGCAACATAAACATACGACACTAACAAAACCCTTACTTATGCTATTTTTTAAAATTCTAGGTAGTATTTTTATGAAACAAAAAAGTTTCAATCCTAAGGCGGAACATCTAAAGAAATTACGGCTTTACGGATAATGAGATCTCGAACAAAAGGGTCGAGTACCTACTCAGTCTCTAGTGTAGTCTCATTATGCGTTGACGTTTTTTTTAGTTGTGTTTAGTAAATAAATAAAAATAATTGAAAATAGTATTTAAATGGACAAATGACAAAGACCTGAACTGAGTTTGACAAGTAATCACGAGTTAGCAGAGACCTTGTTAAATAACTGAGTTTTATTACTTTTTTTATATAAATATTCGCACTAGTGTGGACATGTTGTACATGTTCGTACAACAAATATTGGATGTCGCATGTTTAAGTCGCACGTATGTGTACCATACTTTACCAAATTCATTATAATTTCAAATTCGATGGAATAAACCAATTCCTTAGTCTCATAACGGCCTACGTACCCAATAAAAGCAATATTTTATCTAAACGTCCCACATTACTTAATATATTCCTGACACTTTGTCACATCTTTATTCAAATTCGATGTATTTTTGAAACAATAAAATAATATCTATAAAATATTCTATACATATTTTTGCAATAACAATATTACACTCGTATTTGGTATTTGAATACTTTTGCGGAGTTTAGGATGGTTGTTCGGAGGTTCGGCTCGGTTTCACCTTTTGAATACCACCATCCACTGTAGCTCCACTACGCTATTCACAGTATTTTAGAATTCTCCCCTTAAAATATGCTAAATGTCTTTGTATCGATAAACGGCTCGGGGCGTTCATGTTCCTGTGGGTGCGTGGATTTGACAATTGTATTATTTACGTGCAATTCATGGAAAAGTTATTAAAATCAAGTTTTTTTAGTTTAAAATAGTTCACGAAGTAAACAAACTAGAATTATCGCGAGATTTAAGACCGATTCCTGAACTCAGATTTATTCAAAGAGTTAGTTTTACTAACTTAGGATAAAAAATGAAGAAAGGGGAAGCATTACAAGAGAGGAGAGGAATAGAGAAAATGCAGTATATATGAAGAGGAACAGAAAAAGCTGCAGCACATAAATAAATAGGGTGAATCTTAGGGCTTCTCACGAGACGAGATAATGCGAGTTTCTAAAATCGCGCCTCGTTCTCCTTAGTTAAAAAAAAAATAGGTATAGCTTTAGTCTCATTCTCGTCTCGTCTCGTCACATCTCCTTATTGTGAGAACTTAATCCTAAGATAGTCCTAAACAAAGTAATTTATTTATTAGTTCGGCTTCTTTCTCACTATTAATTTATCAAATTTAAAAGAAAATTTAAACTTTGAAGAATTTTTTTTATACACAGTTCACCAACTGGTCGATTTCACTTAATGCTTCATCACTTTCATCTAATGTCGGCCTTTTTGTCAGGTTGACAATACTAACACCTACGCTCAACGACATTTTTGCAGCAACTAAAGGCTAAAATGTCTTCAAACAATCGCATTGTAAATAATTTATATTCACATTTATTTCCTATTAAAACATTCGTTTCCGTTCGGCTACAAAATCTTGTAAAAGACAAAATTATAAAATAAAATATTTAACAGATGTTTGTTTACCAAATTTTATATTTCATAAATGTACGACCTAACTTTTTTTGTAATAAAAAAAAGTTGAACGTTGATCTTGCTGTTAGTTTATTTTCCTCGCAATTTTTTTTTTTTTGAAATAACGTCAACAAAACGTGAAACGAGACTCTCGGGTCTCGCCGTATGTGGTCTCCATACCGTCTCAGACGAGAAGTGAGACAAGACGAGATAAGTCTCGTGCTCGTGTGAAGCACTAGTTAGTCTGGAAGAACTGCTGCAAGAGATGGATAGCGGAAGGAAGAGGGAAGAGGAGAGGGGAGTAGAAGATTGAAGATTAAGGAGAGAATTTAAAAACGTTAAAACTATTTAATTGGAATGAAATGTAAATTAAGGTAAGGTAGTTATAAGATCGTGAAAGCATACCATATACGGATACAATACAATAAAAGACAACTCAATTAGCAACGCACGTAGAAGGTTTGTTGGTTTTAAATTATGAAACGTATTTTGTCTACACCTCGCAAGAACTGAAATCTTCTTGTCTTCTCCAAGCACAGACAAACTTCAAATATAAATAAAAACAATTACAGCACTTGGCAAAAACAACACAGGAGACAGGAAGATATATCTCTAATATTTAAAAAAAAAAGTCAAAGTCCACAAATCTCAAGCGGATATGAGAATTGCAGGAAACTGATGAATCTCTTGCAGCAGAAATAAAAATAAGACAAAGAGATAAACTAAAAGAAAATAAACGAAAAAGTAAAAAAGTTACCGAGTCACCGGAAAACTGATAGGAAAAACAAAACCCCTAGAGGTGAATTTATTAATGGCAAGTCGAGGAGTCGAGGAACCGAGGAGTTGAAGCGTTGGTGAGCGCGTCTGCGGAACGTAAAGCTACAGCTACATCCTAAAGCACTTAAAAGATGGACGCGTAATGAAGGGATCGCTGCAGCATTATAATTCGGAATTAATGTTACTATTACTGGTATATTAGCTAATATCCGCAACAGAAACGAGTTAAAAAGTTACGTGTATTTAAGGTTTATTTAACATAAAATATTTATCTTTTACGTAAAAAATATTACCATATGTCCCAGGTGTATGTTTATATTCTTATAATCTTATATGTGGGTGAAATTCGTATGGTAAAACGAAAACGGCTCCGGCGATGTTTTTGAAAATGTCCCATTTCGTAGAAAAAAAAATTCCTAAGACTTTTGGCGTCCTCGGAATTTCCTGGAAACCCGTAATTTTGGAAACACTGGATTTTAATTCGTAGAAGATAGAAAGTTGAAATTTTGCATGCGTATTACGCTATTTAAAGCGAACATATTTCAAAATTTAGAAATTCCTAATTTTATAAACTGTGCCCCGTTTATAGTCAAATTTTGGATAGTGTAATAATTGAATCATATTAAAAAAAAAATTCAAAACTCAAAAATTTTATTTGGGAACAGAGTAAAAGTTGTGCTAGAAAGTTGAAAATTTGTATATGGGCTAACTTTAGTACCTAATTTACAAATCGAAAAAAAAAAGTTGGTCAAATAACGAATAAATTGAAAATATTTTATATTTTGTTGAAAAAAATTAATTTTTTTAAGTCAGTTTATATGAAAAATTATTTGTTGTTATATGTAAAATTAATATAGAACGAATTAAATATTTCAATTTAAAAATGGAATTAAAATTTGAAATGAAATTCAATTCACCCTGTGTATATTCACCTAAGTACAACGCTGCTATTTTTATATTAACCATTATTGCACTGGCCTAGCATATCAAGTACCCTTATAACTATGGCAATAATAACAATCCTCGGAATATATAATTTATAACCCGCATTAATTGCAACCATTTTTACAAAAGGTTTATATAGGCTAGACAGGTAAAAAATACTTTAGATTTAATCTAGCACTCAGTAAGTAAGGACCTCTAAATTATAATAACTATGTCTATCTTTTGATCAGTTCATCTTTCTGAAAACTAACGTACTTAGTTTTTTCACAGCATTGACACGTTATAAACAACCATGTTTAGAGTATATTAGTGGTCTATTTTCAAACAAAAAAAAACAGTTTAGATATAAGAGAATAATTGTATTTTCAGTGTATTAAATTCAACTAATAAATATTCTTAAACAATAATAATAACAACGGTAATTAATGAAGTTAACTATATAACGTTTTATGTCCTATTACATCTAAGATCTCATTAATCATATTATTATTATGATTTTTGTTATAAAAAAGGTTACTTTGGTAGCCATATGATCTTTCGTCTTCAACAAAGAAATACAATTTAGTATATTTTATTTTTCTGTTTCATTTAATTTAGAATATGAATTCAAAATAAGAACTTATAAAGATAAAATTACGCATTTAAAATAAAAGATATTTTGATAAATTTAGAATTGATGACTGTCTGTGCGAAACTTGACACTTAAAAATATAACGAAGTTAGTTATAGATAGTATCTCCATAAATATAAAGTACCTGCTAGTTCAAGTAATTTGTAGTTTTTATGAATACACTAGTATAACATTATCCATTCGCAAATATACTACAATTATAGGTTATGTTGCACAACCTTATATAAATTATAAACTCTGCTGCATAATATGCAGTTAATCTTAGAACTTTACAGGCTTCCAACATACAACTACTCGTAACTGAAACTTGAACGGTTGCCAACTTGAACCCAATAAAAAATATTGATGTGTAAAGGTACTTAACGAAGATCTTTCTTTTGTTTTACGTAGTGTGACAAATTCAATGTTTAAGTGGGTCTAATCAATAACAAATGTGGCGGCTTCGTCATTATTAATCGTCATGTCAGGTCATGAAACCTTATACGTACGACTGACTGTGACTATATTATATATAGATTTAAGCACATGGCATTATTTTTAAATGTTATTTTAATCTATGACAGTTTCGATAAAATATTTTAAATGTTGAATGAATTTGTACTCTAAACATTTATCTAATAATCTTAAAATATTATTTTTTATTTTTCTTGGCGTTTCTAAAGTACTTTTCATGTTTTTACTACTTTGTTTACTATTACGAATGACTCATAGCAACTTAAAACTTCAACTCACAGACAGACAGTTGTACACATACAAATAGATGGAAGTATTTTTATTTTTATGCAAAACCACTATTGCGTTTCTAAATTAATTAAAAATAATGTAGTAATAGCGATGCGTCTTTAAGATTGTACATTGAGCCCTTGGACACCTCCACCTATTTTTGCGTATCTAATGCACTAATCACTTTAAATATAGTTCAAATTACGAGAGTTCGGAGACGACTTATACTTAAAACAAGTTGTGAGGTATAAACTGCCGATTAATTACAAATTTGTGACTCACTTATTTTTCTATAATGTATATAGAAACGAATAACATAAAATTCATTATCGTATTATAGATTTATACCGCTCTTATAACCTCTTTTAAGTATAAGTCGCCGCCGAACTCTCGCAGTTTGAACTTTAGTTTCTTTATTAAAGGGTTTTTGAAGTCATTTTTCAAAGTCAAACTTTTCAACATTTCTATCGGAATACAAGTGTATGCTAATATAGTTCTATTGGCTTTTTATTTTCTTAAACATTCAAAAGTTAACAGTGATATCGATCGTATAGTTCATTAATAATACAACTACGATATCGAGTTTTGAAATTTCGACAAAAACCATATTCCATTCCATAAGCATTCGAGCGATATTCCTGAACTTTATCTGCATTGTAATTTTGTTTGGTTGGATTTATTAGTTATCTTGATATTCAATCGGATAGAAGGTTTAACTTTGCATATAACTGCATACTCGAATCAGGTAAGCTATTAAAGTATGTGGAATAATAAGGAACCGATTTATTTATCGTTGTTTACAACTTTTTGACATGAACACATTAAGTGTTGTTCGAGACAGCTGTAAATAGTATCCGATGTATAAACGGCACTCATCTAGAGTTTCTGGACCCGACCCGACTCGAATCCGAATCCGTCGGGTATTGGCAAAAAACCCGAACCCGGGACACGAGTGAAAAACCCGACGGATACGGGCCCGAATGCTTTTGCTGGTGTAAATGCAAAATTAAATATAACTCAATGCGCGCTGCTTGAATTATACAGCCAAAAATTTAAAATATTTATTTTTATACCGTTATATGATAGTACCGTTACTAAACAAATAAATCGTAAAGTTTAGTAAAGGATTAGCATAAAATATTATATATTAAAAAGGGTAGTACTATTATGATGTCGAGATGACCCCAGACAGGAGTCAAAAAAAAGAAAGAACTAACAGGATTTTAGTAACTTAAGTAACTGTTTAAATGAAAATCTTAAATCTTAAGTTTCATTTAAGCACTTCATTGGGTTTTTCCAATGAGTTGGAAACTTGCATAAATAGCGAACATGTTAGTTCAACCATCCTATTCCATTGTAAGTATTGGTCTAATTAACAGTTCACATTAAAAGTTTAGCTAAGCAAGTAATGAGTAGACTTTTGGCGGACTTCGCAGGCAATTCTACAAAAAACTTAGATATGTTGTTAGTAGATAACAATGAAAAGATATTATCAATGGAAGAAGAATTAAATTAAATGTTATAAAATGCGGAATAACCTGTTGTGGATGCTGTTATAGAGACTAAGAATTTTGGGAAATTGAAGCAACAGTTTAGCAATACAAAAATTGAACGCTAAATCTAGAGAAGCTTCATGCCGCGCTATGCACGGTCAAACCAACTTCGACGGATAATGAAAGAAAATTCTCAGTGTCAGCAAATTTTTGCACCTAAATGCTTTGGTATTTCTTAAATATCAGTAGATTAGAGCTAGCAGTATATTAGAGCTAGTAAAGTAAAACAAGTTATATAATAAATGATTACAAGACTATTACTTGAAAATTTAGATGTTTTCTGATTTCGGACAAGACCCGGACCCGGATCCGTCGGGTTTATAAAAAATTAGACCCGGATCCAGCGGGTATTAAAACCCCGATATTCAGAAGCCCCACACTCATCTTCATCTCTTTTACACTTTGTTGTATAAAAAAAAAAAATTCATAGATTGGAACAGGATAGGAAACGGACATGATGTTGATAAATTAGTGATTTCTCTTACTATGGATCTATATAATAATTAAAGAGACAATAATGACTATTTTAATTGTTAGTATCTTCTCTAACATTGCAAATTATTAAAATGTAATTGAACATTTGAAGTTCTGATTGCTAACTTTACAATTCAATATTACAGTATTATATTATACTAGAGTTTACCCCGTCGCAATGCGACGTCTTTTTGAAAAATATATTTTTATTCGATTCGTAAATAAGTTACCAAGGTTAGCCTATATACAAAATTTCAATTTTCTAGCACAATTATTACTCTCGGCAAATACTGCCCCCGTGCCCCCAAATCAAATTTTGAAATTTTGAATTTTTTTTTATTAATAATATACTTAATTATTCTAGAATGCAGAATATGAACTTTCTTCAAAGTTCCCTACCCCTTTTTAACCCCCCCTTTTTCAATTATTGAATTTCTAATTTTTGAGAAATGTCACCATTGAATACCTTAATACACATGCAAAATTTCAACTTTCTATCTTTTACGAATTAAAAGTAATACAGCAAAAAAAGGCTCACATTTTTTTCAGTTTTTCCAAAATTACGGGTTTCCAGGAAATTCAGGGAAAAATCCGGGGACGCCAAAAGTCTTAGGATTTTTTTCTCTACGAAATAAGCAATTTTCAAAAACATACCAAACATATAAGACTATAAGAATATAGGATCCCAAATATACACCTGGGACATTATAATATAGGATTACAGGAACAATAATAACTGTTTTAATTGTTAGTATCTTCTATAACATTGCAAATTACTAAAATGCAATTGGATACAAGTTCTGAAAGCAAACTTTACTACTCAATATTAAAGAAATGATGACATGGTTCACAAGCCCATTCAAGAAAATCTTGTAATACCAGTAAGGCCAGATAATACTGTCTATTATTATGTTAACTATTTATTTATAAAACATTTCCAAGCGACTAACTGCCCCATCGATAAGTGTTATTTAAGTAGTGCGTCTTTATGTCTTTATACCACATTAGGATGAGCCCCGTCATCTGATAACTACCCCCAATATAATATAATTCATGTACCCCACCCAACACCCCAATAGTAAATCCTGTACAAGAAAACAGTGTCTGATTAATCGCACCATACCCATACATTCGCTTGTATTCGGTAACCAATTTAACACTATATGTCAATGTAAAGCTGCGAAGACGTATTTTGGCGCCTAGCCACTACCAGAACAACCACGACGCCGATTTGGCGCCGTCGAGACGTCCTTTAGTTCTCCTCCTTTTCCCTCATCCAGAAAAAATAACACAGTAGTAAACGGGGGCTACGCTACAGAATGTTGTTTGATCGCAGTATGACGCTGTGCTAGCGGCCAGCGAAATGTCGTCATGTTTTATGCGTCGGGACAACGACGCGAGTCATCGAGGCATTGTGTACATCTGAAACACATTACTTGCGTACTCAACCAACACAACAAATGCTTTACTAGTACTATCCAAATCATATCCAAAATAGTACAGTTCTGCACTATATCCTGGAACATTGTGTCCTATGTCTCAAATTTCTATAAAAGTGTAATTGTGTAAAAGTGTATCAAATAAAGTTGGTAACTAGAACCTCAAATGTCGAATTATTTTTTAATAACTCCTTATATATTAGGAGATATTAACAATTAAACAACTCATTTTGTCTCTTTAACTATTAAAGGGATTTAACGTTGTACAACATTCCAAATGCATGTGACCTCAGAACCGCTATGTTGCTATCTTTTTTATACAACAGAGCGTAAAAGAAATAGCATATTCAAGATAGAACTCTGGCAAGTTTACAGGTTACCAACCTGACAGCTCATAAATCTCTGCTATATGAATTTATATATCAAAATATCAAATATTATTTACAGCTATTTCGAGAAACATTAAAATTTCAATATTATGTCTGCCGTAACAGAGTTAAATAAAATAAAAACTTATTATTCTTTGAGTTGACTAGATTATTTCGACTACCAACAGCTACAAAACATTACCACAGCACTGACCTAATCAACAAATAACTGACCTATACAATACATTTTCACGTCATACAAATGGCCGACCATCTCTAGCGTTAAAACTACAATTATTAATTGCTATATTTTCGTCAATATTTAGATATTTAATAAAATAGACATGCCAATGCACATTTATTGACATCAATTTCAATCAACAATTAAAAAATCGACCACTAAAAATGACTACACAAGTTATTCATTCTTATGGGAGGTTTAAAAATATACTACAGGAAAATGTAGCAAATGCTAAATCTATGTTCAAATAGTACTGAAGCGTCGGAAGTAGTCAATGGTTAATTCTTCTGTTTATATTAATCATACTAAAATACTTAAATTAAATAAAAATTAACCTAAGTGTAAAGTATAACACATTAAATCATTCTTTGTCGAGTTTTCCCTTCATTTAGTGTAAAATCTTTCGACACTGAAAATACCGCTTTTAGCGACATCATATATTGATGTATCTGTTACTCGGCGACTCTATGAGCGTATGTTAGATAAAGACTGTGTGTTTATAAGTAAAATATATTATTAAGTATTATGTAATAACTTCTTTTATACCCTGCATTGATAACAAAAATAACAAAGGAGCTAAACCAATTCTCTTCATTTGTTGAGTCGCCGAATAATTTTGGTTCATAAAAGAAACATGCATAAATGTTGTCGC
This sequence comes from Panorpa germanica, assembly GCA_963678705.1. NCBI lineage: Eukaryota > Metazoa > Arthropoda > Insecta > Mecoptera > Panorpidae > Panorpa > Panorpa germanica. The sequence continues at coordinate 14,831,961 of OY783206.1, forward strand.
TAAAATCGGTTCTTGAAGTGTACCCTCTTTTCGCACTTATGATTATTATATATTATTACTTTTATATTGTGTCGCCGAGTACATTTATATATGATGTCGCTAAAAGCGGTTTAATCAGTGTTGAAAGATTTTATACTAAAAAAGTCTCATGGTCCTGATCCTTTAAATGACTATTTTAATTGCTTCAATAATATTGGAACTATTTAAAGGAAATCACATTTCAGACACTGATATTTCTCGCTACGTGCTCTTAAGTTCTTCACGTTTCCTCATTTCTAGATACACAAATTGTGCACGACTTAATACAGGTGTGTCTACAGTGTGCGACTGCTCTTAATAACTAATAAGTAATTATGTAAAATGAAATTGTTTTTATCGCACAAACTTCTACGGAGAATTAGCTGTGAATCTGTGAAACTGGTAAACTTCTAAAATAGTTCGTAAACATCGTTTTTGTTCACCAAATCACTGCAAACTACATCAATTAACGACACGTGTTCAGTCATATGCAGTTACACGTGCAAAAACACGTTTCCGTTCTCTTCTCTTTTCTTCTACACGTAGCACGTAACTCTCAGACAATAAAACAACATCATTCCAGTTGCTCGTCACAGTCTGCACTAAAACAAAGTTCTGGAAACACTTTTCCACAGTTTCTTCCTCAGTTTTGTATTTAAGTACAAGAAGTGTTATATTGCACTTAATAATGTGCGTTATGTTACACCGCTGTGACAAGATGGGTCTCACAAGAGAGGGGAAGAGTGGAGTGGTGGTAGGAGAGCAGTTAATTCTATAACGTGTGAGGTGGTAGACCACAGCATGTTTCTCTATGGCTGGCTTTACTGCCCTTCACAATAAGTATATCTTTAAGACAAGAAAATATTTTGAGAACATAGACACACTACTATTAATAGAATATCTGCTGATCACGAAAACATGGCTTCTTAGGGATGCAGGTCACCACAAACCACTGACTATAGACTGTCAACTGTGAGCAAATCATTCGATCCTTTTTGAGGGGTATGAACGTTCTGGGACGTGAGAGGGAAAACACGAAATAGATATACTTTTATCTCTTTTAAGCCAAACAACCATTTTGACCGTATTATAACCTAAAAATATTACTATTTTACATGCTTTGACATGAGTATATGTGTAGAGTTTGTGTATTTAATTGTTTGTGATTTATTTTGATATTTCATATTTCAATAAATCTTCTTCCGATTTACATGTTATATTAGCAAAGCAGTTAATAATATATAAGCACGAAATGTTGCAAAAATAATATGTTAACTGCATTTGTATGCAGATGAAATCTATTCCAAATATGTAAGTTTCCTACTATATCAAGTACTTATCTAGTATTATCTAGTATATATAATATCAAGTATACTTAGTATCAACTTAATTTTTATTTTCAGATTTAGTATTATGCAAGCAAAAAACTTATATGTTATTATTTATTTATTTTTAATTTATTATTGTAATAATTTTTTTATTTTTGTCCAATTTATTATTTAATTTTTTTCTCTATTAATATTATTAATAAAATTTAATATAAAAAATACAATAAACTGTTTTATTTATGAATAATTTAATATAATAATTGAATTGTGATTTGCGGGTTGCATGCTATATGCTATAGGCACATCCTATAATCCCCTGACTTCCCAAAACGTCGTACGTCTCACCACCAAATTATTAGGGACTGAAGTTAATACTGAGTTAACAGTCTATATTGTGTAGATTGTGCAGGCCACCGATTACACCATATACTGGTAACATATCGTATATGTTATGTAAAACATTGTAAAAAGCTCTTACACTGTAAATGTTCTTAGACTGGAACAGACTTCTTGCTTTTTCAATACGGGTATTCCTAAATCTGTAAAATTCGTAGGAACATCCTCTCATGATGAAGAGTGTTCACATGAAACAACTGAAATACTGAAAAAGTCGGTGGTCGCAGATGGTCTATTCTAATTTAAGAGCGCCCTATTGAATATGATCTATGAATTCACGTCTTCACTAAAGCACAGCTGCTTTGTGATCGACAATCAGATAAACCGCAGCTAATCGCTGCCTTTAACAATTTTGATCAATTTGAAAAAGTTGTCAAACAAACTAAACAAAGTTTCCAATTTACATTTTCCTTCCGCAGAAAAATATATGCATTGGAGTTGGAGTTGGAAATCTGCTTTTCGTCAAAATATCTAATAAGTCACCGTAATTATCCCAAATTGGGCTAATTGGATAGACCATCTAACAGAGTTAGTCCAGTGGCTCTAAAATTAACGATCCGCCACAGCCGCCAATTGTGCTGCAAAGTTTTGCGTCTACGATTTTATGTGATGTGATATTCAAAAAATAAAACCTTAAAAAAACTGATCTATCAAACTTATAGATTCAATGGCTTCACACCATTCTTCACAGCCACCGCTTGTACAGTAAACTCTGTGGTGGCCAGTGAGCATACTGTCATCAAATGCTCTGCATCTCCTTTTTCTTATCTCCCTCACTTACTCCAACTCAGTTAACGCGTTATGTATGTTATGGACTTAAAACGGAAGTAGAAGTGGTCAAGAAACAGCGGTTGTGCGTGAAATGACTGTTATTAATGGATTGGCATGGTCAAAAGGTTCGGAGAGAGGGGAAGGTGATGTTGGGGAAGCTGAGCTGCAACTTCTAAAGAGACACATATGGATTATTATATACAGCTCGAGGTATATAGAGTATGAGGACCAGCCTATGCCGCATTCCTTTACACTTCACTCCAACTTGCTGTCCCCGGAGGTCAACAGTCAACAGACACCACAAGGCGGGTCGCATTAAGAGGTTGATCCTCATAAAACGAAGATGGAATTTAATATCCTGATATAAAATATCTGTCAAAAGGAAGACATTTATTTAATTATCGAATAGAAAGGACTTCTCTTTTAAAACAACACTTCTTGTTGACTTAAGACTTTCTTAACGAACTGCTACCCCATCTTGCCTAAAATTTCTACACGGGTATTGACTACATTACAAAACAAAGTAAGACTACCAACCTAATAATACAACGACAATAAACACCAAATATATTTCAATATATCTTAGTCGAACCTAATTAACAAAGTACGAATATATCACATAAGAACACATTTGCTTATCAATTATTATAATGACAGCCTCCAGGGAAACAATAGAGCCTTCAGAATGTACTGTATTATTACATTTTCAATAGTTAAATGGAAGCTAACTTTATAACAATAATAAAATGATTAATTTCCAAACTTTAGTTTGATTTTAATGTAAAAGTTTCCTATTCATATCCTCATTTATTTGTAGTAAATTCAATTTACTGAATTAAATTTGAAATGTATTGTTAAAATGTTGGCAGCCATGGCTGTCATGTTTGGAGATTACGTTTACCTTTATATTTTGTTAGGTTGGTATACATATTATATTTATATGTGAATAGATTGACTGTGTACAAACATAGATAACTGAAAGCTTAATATCCTCGTACAATATAAATGATATAGAAAATTGTAAATCATCAAAATTGAGGATGATAAGTAAAATATTCGGATTCAGCAAAAACAAATTAGTTCACTAACAGTTTTTCCCGCAATTTGCCCCATTCAATCTTACCACTAGATTTTTAGCCTAGTCTATTATGCATTTAGTATTTTAATCACGTTTGGGATTCGTCTGGTCACCAACAACTTTTAGCTTCATTCATCTAGACACGGTAGAACATATTTTGAATCTCAAATTCATGAATAAACTAACCAAACTTAAAATTAAATTAATAAACTATCAGGGTACTCACACAGCTTGTAGTCAAAGGGTACCAATATGTTAAGAAGAATCTCTTACCTAGAACAAAATATGTACATTATTTTATTTGTTAGAAAGACAATTCGAGCGCTGAATTGCATTTCCGCTGCATTGTTTCCGAGATCATTTGCATGCACAATTGCAGAACTTTATTAAGGGAGACAATAGAATTGCGATATAAAATTAAAATAAATGGAAAAAGACACACTCGTCGTTTAGAATATACAACGATGTCTTTGCGACTGTTCTAACATTTAAAAAGAAATTAATGTTAACAAAAATAAAATTTAATTGACAGGAAATATTTGAGAGTATTGTAAGGAACCACATAAAAGCAAATAATAGTCATGCATTAATAAGAGGCAGTGGTGTAGCATAATACCGTTGGTTACACGATGCGCGTGAGTCTGTGACCTGACTCTCACTATATTATGCGAGTTTCTGTCATGTGTGAGTGGGTCAGTAGCTCGCATGTGATGGGCAGTAGCATTTCAATGTCGCTGGCCTTCCCCCACCACGTCAAAAACAGCAGGACATCAATACACAACACAATTCACAGCAGCTACTCAGCTGTGTTAATGTCGCCTACTTATGATCGTATGGTGTCAGTAGAGCTGGTGACCTGACAGTAAACAGAGACAGTAACTGTCTACTGTCAGGTTAGCAACTCGCACCGTGTAAGGGCCTTCGCATATGAGACGACTGGTTGCAAACCTTAGCCCCGAACCGAATGAGAATGGAATTGTGTTGTTAGAGAACGAACGTGTACACGACTGAGAGAAAACACTAGTCGAGCCGTGTTTCGTGACTCTATAGAATTTTTAACAATAGCATAATAGGGGATTTTATTGTGTCGGATTTGTATAGAAGTATGCATTTAAATACTTTTGAATAGTAGTTGTGCACATCTCTGTTCATGATGTCACCATCAAAAGCATGCAACGAAGGATGCCCTGCGACCGAGAAATAGAGTCGATGAATATTTGCTCAAAACCAGTTTAAGTTCGTTCGTGCCGTATGTTTTCTCTCTCATGTGCGGACGCCCTAATAAATCTTTGAGATTTGAAGATTATGAGGCAGAGCGGTTTGGTATAAAAGTAAGTGAAACGGTCGGATGTATCGTTCAAAGAAGAAAGAAAAGGAAAGAGGGATCGATAGCTGCGTAGATTAATTTTTTAAATAGCACATTACTTATGCCGGTTTTAGACAACAGAGACAAAACACGAACAAAAACTGTTTTTCTGAACAAAACCTGAACAGTTCTTAAAACATTTTTATCTTTTAAAACTGTTTTAGTAAACAAAACACATTCCCATATGGAGTCGGTAAGATCAAAGAAAAAAAACACTTTTGTTGTTGATTTTTAGTCTTCTTGGTTTGAACACGCACTTTGTTCTTGGCACATTTGGCTTATTTTGCGATTTTAGGTCCTACCAAATTAATTAACACTTCAAAATCAGTACTTGATATTCTAGTAAAGTTGTGAAAGGAGGATCTCAATTATCCATTTAACCCAATGTCGTCAGTACTTAAATCATCAATAATTCTTCTGTGCCATAATAAACTCTCCTTTTCAATAGAGAACTGACCCAATATCTCCGTTCTTTTTAATTGGTATCATTTATTAAAAAAAAAATCGCATTTAATTATAAAATAATTGTCCGACATTTTTATGGGACACACAGAAAAAAAAAGCAGTCTGTTCAATGTCTGATCAGTCTGTTTTCGAAAAATAGAACTGTTTTAAAATAAAACAAAATATGTTTTTGTTTTGTTTTTTGAAAATAAAACTGTTTTCCGGCATTATAAGTACAACAGAATGTAAACAGCGATTGACATGTTATACTACTGTAGTCTTTAATTTGCACTACACCGCTGCCTTTCATTAATATAAGACTTAAGTCCGAGTGGAAACTACACTCGGTCGACTGTTCCCAGTTTTATTTCTGCATTTCAATTACCGCTGTCACACGAATCTTCCCATCCAATTTCTCAGTGCTTTAGCACGGACTGCCTGTGCACATACTGAAAATAAAAAAAAACAATGCGACAGCCTTTTAGCCATTCTCATCAAGTCTATTGTTCCACGATTGTGGGATACGACCCCCCTACTAGCTCCCCTCTCTGCAGAGTTTTTTCATCTACACGGGACATATTCGTACTGGTTGAATGATGTGTGAATGAAATTGCATGATAATAATTTGTATGTGTGTGTGTGCGTGTGTGTTTGTATTGGCAGTGGACATTATACATATTAGAGACTTATGGTACTCCCGCGAGACAGTCAAATATGGCATAAACATACCGATATCACAGAGAATATTAAAACTTTGTGCAACATTCGAAATGTCCTTACAATATCCGGAGGGATTCATCCGTTCTGTCTGCTGGCATGGGTAGTATAAGTATGTATGTATGTATGTATCATAGCGGAGTATAGTATAGGTACATTTACATATTAAACAGTTCTATTGAAAATAGATATGTCATATTGTATTGCCAGAGCAGTGACAGTGACATGCTTATCCCGTATCCGGTAGAAACACACAACAGAAACACAGGGTGATTCTGATACCTCGGTAGGTAAAACATCGATAAAGCGGCAAACTGTTGTTACAATGTTCTCGCGAGATAAGTATCATTTGGCTTGTGTCCTATGTCTATAAAAGTGTACTATATATTGATAAAGTGGGTTACTAGAACCTCAAAAGTTCAATTATTTTTTAATAACTCCTTATATGTTGAGAGATATTAACAATTAAAAAAGTCATTTTGTCTCTTTAATTATTAAAGGGATTCAACGTTGTACACATTCCAAGTGTATGTGACATCACAATCCTTGTGTAAGGTTACCAACCTTACAACTCATAAATCTCTGCTATATGTATTTATATATCAAATATTATTTACAGCTATTTCAAGGAACAATCAAATTTCAATATTATGTCTGCCTTAGCAGGGTTAAATAAAATAAAAACTTATTATTCTTTGATTTGACTTGATTATTTGACTACCAACAGCTACAAAACATTACCACAGCACTGACCTACTCAACAAATAACTGACGTTAAAATGCATTTCACGTCATACAAATATGGCCGACCATTTCTAGCGCTAAAACTACAATTCAAACTTTTAATTGCTATATCTCCGTCAATATTTAGATATTTAATAAAATAGACATGCCAATACACATTTATTAACATCAATTTCAATCAACAATTGAAAAATCGACCACTAAAAAATGAGGACACAAGCCCATTGCGATGTAAGTCGTACGCTTAGAGCATATATATATGGAGTGTGAATAGCCTATGTTTTTTATAGATTAAAAGTATAACCAAAATGCGTGCGAGAGAGAAAGGTATATGTTCGAAAGTGATCGCTGCCTAGATATAATAAATAATAATATTCTATTAAGATATAATAAATATTAAATATGTAAAGATATTATATTTCTTTAGTTGGTACAAAGCTCGTCTGTCGGTAAAACAGTGTTCGTTCAATGAAAACATATACTTATGAACGCCATAGATGTTGCTGTAGGGACAACGACCAATACAGTTGATATTTGGAGTGAACAGAACTAACGTTTTTAGTTATATTTATAAATTAGTTTATTTATATTTATACATATCTACATTATTCTGCATCAATATAATCTCATATTTAACAACTGTCACGTATTATATCTAGACAGCTCTGACTTGACAACCGTCACTTTCGGCGCATGCGCATAGAGAACAAATAGGAACATATATGTTTCTCTCTCGCACACATTTTGGACACACTTTCAGGTTCTGCATTCTCTCTCCATATATATAGGGGTAGGTAAAGCATCGATAAAACGGATAATATATATATATATATATATATATATATATATATATATATATATATATATATATATATATATATATATATATATATATATATATATATATATATATAAATATGCTTCAAGGTCGTACGTCGTTACTTAGATAATACGCTTATAAACACAGCCATGAATAAAGTAACATAATGAAGTTGGTTGTGATATATTCTAGTACTGAAATATATTTTTGAAGATCATACCCAGATATTAAATACAAACGTTATACATACTTCACATAGGTAGTTTGGTAATGCAGTGAATTTTTAAATTTCCCGCGCAGCTCCCGTCAACTGTAACTTATTAATAAACTACTGTCAATTTTTTGAATAAGCTGAGTCAAGGCAAATGTGTAGTCACCATTGCAACAATTAATAAATTGGGCTATGAACTGCTTCTCCATCCAGCTTTAGCCCCCTGCGACTATTTCCTGTTTCCAAACCTGAAGGAATGGCTGTGCGATCAGAGAATTGAGTTTAACAAAGAAGTCATCACTAAAACAAACGTCTATTTTGAAGACCTTGAGAAAATTCATTATTTGGAAGGAATAAAAAACGCTGGAAAAGTCATTGAATTATCGAACTACCTCGTACTCATACACATAGACTAAATGCAAAATACTGCAACGACTGTGGTTTAGTAAAAGATGTACTCTGTAATATAAGTCACATGTAAAATTTACGCAATTTACACCATTTTGTGACCTATTTTTCAGCTATTCCAACAATAAGTTCATTTGGTTATTAACATAATCATAAAACTTCCATACAAACACCCTTTCAACGATTATAGAAACTTAAAAAGTAGCTATAGCTTAAAGTAGTTATGAGTTTTATAGTAGGATTTTTAAGTAGCTATAAAATAATAAAAGAAGACCCTTTTAAATAAATTATTACTGTATTTTAGTGAAGTAAAATATTACATGGATGTGAGGTATCATTCATGTTTCGTGTTTCGCGGGACGTTTACAGATTACATTTTTATATTTTCGTTGTTTTATTTATTACAACCCACCCTGTACTTATAAAAAAAAACTCGCGAGACTTCCTCTCGATACATGACAGGTGCTCCCTAATGGGGTGGAGGTTTTGTTTGTGTTTTTTTTTGTCTCACGGAAAAGTATTATGTTGCTATACTTTTTTATAAAAACAATAGTTAGTTTAAAAAAAGAAAAAAAGACCTCCCTGCTTTCAGTAAATCTTTCTCTGTTACATGTGGTTGTTTAAAGTACTTTAGAATAATTATAAATTTATATTTACTAAACAAAATATGTACCTAGTAGCTTCGACCGAAATGTTTACAGGTTAAAACAAACTTTTCAACTTTTAAACATAACGTTCTAATATCTCATAAATGGCGTAGCACGAAGGTTGTTCGGAATGTAACCACTAATATTGACTAGCGCCAGCTGTGCTAGTAAGAGCATTGTACTGCCGCGCGTTTGCTCATAATCTTACATATGAATTGTGCAATATAAAACCTGGTAAAACGAGAGGTGTGCACAGTAGAGATGGCAAAAGATCAAAATTGAATAGTGATATATTAGATGTGATTAAAACTTTTCTTGTTAATACTAAATTTTTGTTAAGTGATTCAAAATTAATTAGTGAATTATTGAAATATTTAGAAATTTGTAAAATTGAAAAAGGCAAATAAGTATTAAAAAAATGGCGGCTATGTACCAAATAGAGGAAATCTATAGTTTTAATAAACATATAATAAAATATTTGTATCTATACAGGTTTTTTATTTATAAGCAATGCTGAAATTTACTTTCAGAAAAGCCTTCGTATCAAGATGTTAAAAAGGTTGCATTGATGTAATACAACGACAAATTTTAAGTTTGTGTAGAGTGGGCACACATAATGTCAGTCACAATAAACGAACAACGCGACATTAATCAACAAAGTCTCATTGTTAATTGGAAATTCTGTCAAACGGAATGTACAGCAGATGTCAAAAAAACGTTACTTTTATATTTTTTACTTCAGCATAATATACTAAGTGACAAGTGTAATAAGGAAAGTAAAAATAAACAAGTTGGCAGCGCAGTGGCACGGCGCAACATATTGACAAGTAAATCCGACGTTAATGAGTCCCGTCCCGTTCTAGACCGGTTGTAAAACTTAAAACGTGCCTTGAAATTAATGCATAAATGTTGACGCATCTTTAAAGTACTATTGTAAAGCAATTAAAGATAAGAATTAATAGGCATACCACTAAACCAATACATAACATACCAAATAATAGTCATTCCACACAAATAACACCAGTCAAAACACAAAAATTGTAAAATTGATGAAGAATTAATGAAAGATTTTTAATAGTATTCAGAATTAAGGGAGAGGTAACGTCAAATCGATACAAAAAAAAACATATTTTCGATTATGTTTTTTGACGACACAGTTAATATATAATTATTTTTATAATTACTACATGATAAAATGACATTTGAAGAATACTTTGTAAAATTTTCATAAATAAATATTAAGAAATTGTTAAGGCATTGACAGCGAAAAAAAAGTAACATTGCGGCATCACTCATAACTCATCACTGGATTGTCTGAAATCGAAAATCCAAAACGATTTCGTTAGTAGATAAGTTTCTGCAAGTAACCCTGTCGATTTTCTTTTATTGATTATTCAATTTTTTACAGCACTTAGAAGTCATAATACTGGTTTTCCATGAAAAAAATCAAAAACTTTGTTATCGACAGCGCTACCTCTGCACTTATGTAAAGATAGAGTGTGCAAAATTCCAAAAGGATCAGTGCAGTAGATTTTGAGCTAGAGAGCTAAGCTAAGCTAAGTGTGAGGAAAAGGCGTTTAAAACTTTCTAAGAAACACGAAACCAGACCTGAGAGGTGACGACTTCGTCTTCAAATGTTTACACAATAAACTTAATATGTTGTACATTATTATAAATAAATAAGACGACACAGTGGGCGAGAGCATTGATGCTTGATGCCGACTGCTGTGCCTTCGGGTTCGATCCCCGGACCAGATATATATTTTCTGGGTTTGGTTATTATGAACTTATATTGATTATGGTCATACATAATCGTACACTTATTAGGCAGTAGTGTAGCCCACATATATGAGGCCACGACACCATAAATACTGCCAACATTGAAGGAGGTCGTCGGTGATAAGACTCAGCATCGAAAATAGGCCGACGTTAAATAAATTAAATATAAATAAATAAAAAATATGAAGGCCTAAAAAATATGTAGATAAATATTTTGTAAATCCATTTTAATCTTTTTCTGCACATTCAAATCTAATATTTAAAATAATAAAAGTGTATTATATATTTATAAATGATTGTTATGTATTTGATGAACAAATGTCACTTTTCAATTGTGTTGTAACTAATGCCGGTTTTATACCAGAGAGACAGTTTTGAAAACAATTAAGTTGTCAAAAAAAAACTGTTTTATTTTAAAACAGTTCTGCTTTTCGAAAACAGACTGATTTTGTTTTTAGTGTTTTTCTGTGTGTCCTAGTATAGTCTATGCTATGGTGTGTCCCATAAAAATTATAAACATGATAAACAACAACTGACCGTGTTCAAACCAAGCAGACTAAAAAACAACAACAAACGTGTTTTCCTTTGATCTTACCGATTCCAGATGGAACTGTGTATTGTTTACTAAAACAGTTTTTAAAAACAAAAATGTTTTAAGAACTATCCCTTTGGTGTAAACGATAGTGTTTTTGTTTAGAAAAACAAGTTTTTGTTCGTGTTTTATTAAACTGTCTCTCTGGTTTGAAACTGGCATAACAGTAATAGTGTTCATGACGGATCACCTACTACATGTATGTAGTTACCTCGTTCCATCATAAATAACTACGCTTTTTACTCTTACGTCCAGCAAATAATTATTCTCATTTTTGAATAACTTTCCAGGCAACCAGCAACACTAATCTTAACTAATCACCAATTCAAAAACATAATTGAAATTAAAAGAAAAAAACTTAGCCAAGTCTGGTGCATCCCATGTTCTTAAGCTTACAACTGACTTAAATCTCTTTTTAACTACATTTCTGTAATTCTGTGCAATTTCATTTCCTTCATTCAATTAGAGCCCCAGCGCGGCACAAGACATCCCCTTCCCTTTCTCTCGCAATCCTTCTCCCCCCTAACACTCATCCCATCATCATCTTTTCCACTTTCTAACAGATTCTACAGCCTCAACTCCACACTACGTCTGCTTTGTCTTTAATCATGTTAAAATGTCAATTTAGAAACAAGGAACGAAGGATTGAAAATTTTACTAAGGAATGTTTCTCGTATCCTTATAATGAATATTGTTAAAGAACTGTTCAGAATAATTCTTTCTTTCATTTAAAGATGAAATTTAATCTTCTGTAATCCGCCAATCAGCAATTAGTTCTTAACCGTAGAAGTCATGATTCATATTTTCACCTCCTAATTTACGAAAATGGGTTCCGTATATATACTTCAAATAGGCTTGTGTCCTCATTTTTTAGTGCTCGATTTTTGAATTGTTGATTTAAATTGATGTTAATAAATGTGTATTGGCGTGTCTATTTTATTAAATATCTAAATATTGACGGAGATATAGCAATTACAACTTTGAATTATAGTTTTAGCGCTAGAAATGGTCGGCCATTTGTATGACGTGAAATGCATTTTAACGTCAGTTATTTGTTGAATAGACCAGTGCTGTGGTAATGTTTTGTAACTATTGGTAGTCGAAATAATCAAGTCAAGTCAAAAAATAATAAGTTTTTATATTACTTAACCCTGTTACGGCAGACACAATATTGTAATTTTATTGTTCCTTGAAACAGCTGTAAATAATATTTGATATTTTGATATATAAATACATATAGCAGAGATTTATGAGCTGTAAGATTGGTAACCTATAAACTTGCCAGAGTTCTATCTTGAATATGCTATCTCTTTTACAAAAAGAGATAGCAACTAGCGGCTGTGATGTCACAAGCAGTTTGAATGTTGTCCAACGTTGAATCCCTTTAACAATTAAAGAAAAAAATGACTTTTTTAATTGTTAATATCTCCTGAAATATTAGGAGTTATTAAAAAATAATTGGACATTTGAGGTTCTAGTGATCCACTTTATCAATATATAGTACACTTTTATAGAAATTAAGACATAGGACACAAGCCCATTACGAGAGTTCGCCAGTGAATCATGCTTAAAACAAGTAGCACCGTAAAAATCTGTCATAAAATGACAGATGATTATCTCACTAATTGTTTTTTAATGTAGATAGGAAGGAATAAGACATAAGTCACCACCGTTTTGTAGATATATACAGGTCTTATAAGCTCTTTCATGCATGAGTAATTTCAGAACTCTCGTAATTTGAACTATACTACCCTATTTACAGTTAAAAAATTAATCCCAAATAAAGAATCATTTCAACTCACTGTTTTAATTTTGTATTTAATTTAAATTGTATAGCATATAGGAATCTGCGTAGTCATTTCTTGCACCATTTTTAATTTAGAATTAAATTTACGTTTTCTTTGTTTTTTTAGAACATTACAAGTTTCCAATGTTTCGAAATTAGAAAAATATATATTATATTATAACCTCCAAACTGTGACAATCTGTCAAAATGCAGTAAGATCTATTTTTAAAAGAAGTTCAATGTCAGTTTGTAAAAAATAAAGAAGGAAAAAGAATTTATATTATTAATTGTTATTAAAAACAGCAATTTTAATTATTCTACATTCAATTTTGTCCAACTGTCGAACTGTGAAAACTTATATTAATAACAACACATGTGCACCAACTAAATTAACTAAACTTAAATAAAAACACGAATGTAGCAATGAAGACCTATTCTGAAAACCTGCAATCTATGTTAAAATATTAAATAAAAACGTAAATTAAATATCAAAACAGTGAGTAGAGATATATATTGTTCGCTTCCTCAAAAACTAAGCTAACATTTTTGATTGATTAAGTTTACGTATAGCTTATCTCTAATATTGATTGTTGATACTTTGTAATGTATTGCATCACCAGTATTGCAATCCTTGCACTGGTTGCATCATCTGTTATTGTTAAATGCATGTTAAAATAATAAAACCGTAATAAACCCACAATGAGTGATGACGAAGATCATCAAAAGCGTTGGCGTTGTCTTATTAGATACGCAGTTTTATTTTATTTGTTTTAACCATGGGAACCAGCCTTTAACATAATGGAGCGGGTAGGGAGAGGGAAGGTTTCAGTTACTTTGTTTTATGATTTCGTCATTTCCTGAGGAGTTACGACCGAAGAAGGAATCATGATGATTTGAGTAAATTTTCAGCACCGCGTAGCTATAAAGTCGCTTTAAAGTAAATTAGATAATGGGAAAGCAATGGATCAAAAAGGATCTAAATAGATGAAATAATTTAATTACAGACGTTAATCTCCATCTTACTTCAATTTAACTGCTTCTTGCTTGTTTTCCTGATCTCTTACGGCTTTAATCTAAAATTGTAAAATGTAATAATACTAATTTAAAGGGATGCTGGGCCACCCTATCAATCGGGTGATTTCGTTTCGAAAGAAATATATCCTAAAGCCGTCCGCACAAGGATCCATTGTGAGTTGTGAGTAATAGAACGCACAAGCTCAAACAAAAAAAACTGATTTGAAATTGGTTTTGAACGACTTCTATGTCGCAGGGCAATTACGTTCCATGCTTTTGATGGTGAACATCATGAGCAGAGATGTGCACAAATAGTTTTCAAAAGTATTTAAATACATAGATACATACAAATACCTCACAATACGACACAATAAAATCACCTATTATGCTATTGTTAAAAATTCTATAGTCACGAAACACGGCTCGACATGCCTCGTGTTTCGTTTTCTTTGTAAACTTCGTTGCACGGCTAGTTTGCAATCAGTCGACCCGTGTGCAGACGGCCTAATGTTCCAATACACTATTTTGATTCTAAAATCCAGTCTCAATGTCCGCCAAAGTAAATTTTCTAAGGAACCTCTCACAAAATCAATTCAATAAACGGAGGTACACAATTTGTACCATATTATACCTAATAGTAAAGTACGTTTTAAATTTTTCAGATCGCTCAGGATTTTGTATGAGTGGAGTCGTTGTCCGTGCATATAGGGTCAATTGAATTAGGTGTGGTCTATAACATAACCCCTCATCGCTCTCCCCATCTCCGACCCCCTTCAACACTCCAATCCTGGGTGTATACCGCACGTGACTTCGTGTCCACGCATATAAATGACATTTTAAGAAAAGACCACAAATTTCAACAGCAAATACACCGAATAATAGTGAACCCTTATATCACTGTATCTCAAACTGTAACCTATGAATCTATTTCAAATGAAACTGACGTGTGTACACTGGGCCTTTTAAGGAACAGTTGAAATTTGAAACTCCTATTTCTCTATCATGAGTACAGAGCGCGCTTTACCTATGCCCCTTTAAAAATCTAGGTAGTGGTAGGGACTTAAGGTTCCAGCAGCGTCCGGATCTGGTAGTTTACCGGCAAAGGCGAGCCAGTAAAACTTGTCTCCGTTCCCTAAAAGGGTCAGTACAACCGACGTTAATATTTTCAAATGTTAGTAAATGCACTTTTTTACTACAATAAGTTTTTGAAGGTGGGTGACAATTCAACAGTTGCGCACCGTAAATTCTCTTATTGACACTAATATTATTAACTAATATTATTAACTAATATTAATTATTATTTCATAATTTTTGTATTTTCATCATTAAAAATTTATAATAATAGCCGAATAATCACCGTTCTGTTTATTATGACATGCCTGAATCCGTAAAATACTGCCACCTCTGGTGCACAAATAATTCCACTTTTTGGAGCACACGGCAAAGACACTATATTCCTTTGAAAGCTTATAGTCATATAAAACATAATGTAATCACATTCGGTTGTTGCAGATTCGTGGCTAAGGTTTGCAACCAGTCGCTCCATGTGCGGACGCCGTAACAACGGTTTTAAACTTTGGACTTTGACAACTTCTGGACCATGTAGTAGACACTTCAAGAAGTTATCCAGAATTTTTTTTAATTTTTTGAAAGCTGGAAAAATTCAACTGTTCCCTCAAAGAACCAGTGTTATAGAGAAATATAGTGTTCACACGCAAGGTTAATGGGCAAAGCTTGAGAAACACTTTCGAGTTTTAAACTCCCCACTGGCGAAAAAGGGAAACTTTAAACGAATAGGAATGAAAAATATATCGTAATAAATGTTTATTGGCTTTTATAGACATATTTGTGGGCGGGTATAGTTGGTAGAGCGGCTGAATGATGAATATTATGGAATATTATTTAAATCGCATTAAATCGTCCAGAAATTGTTTTATTACATCTAAAGTTTTCTGGATGACTTAGCTGGCGCGTCGGATCGTCTGGAATTCTCATCCCAAGTCGTTAACATATATTTATGGGCGATGCAACAGAACGCCGATACGGGAAAAGGGGAAAAGGTTTAAATCCAGATAATTAAAACTCCAAGTTTAGGCCTTCACACGAGACGAGATAAGGCGAGAGTTTCAAAAATCTCGCCTCGTTCTCGTTAGTTTAGAATAAAAGAGGTGTCGTGTTAGTCTCGTCTCGTCTTGTCACATCTCGTTATTGTGTGAATTTACACCCAAAATAGTCCTAAACAAAGTAATTCATTATATTATTTCGGCTAATCATTTTCTTCATTATAAAATTCTCACACACTAAGCATATCGCTTTTTTCTTACCATTAATTGTATCAAATTTAAAAGAAAATTTAAACTTTGAAGACTTTTTTTCTATATACAGTTAATCAACTGGTTCAATTTCACTTGATGCGTCATCACTTTTATCTAATCTCGGCGTTTTTGTCAGGTTGACACTACTAACACCTACACTCAACGACATTTTTGCGGCAAAATGTCTTCAAACAATCGCATTGTAAATCATTTATATTCCCTTAAAACAGTTTACGTTCGGCTACAAAATGTTGTAA
Organism: Panorpa germanica; assembly: GCA_963678705.1. Classification (NCBI taxonomy): domain Eukaryota; kingdom Metazoa; phylum Arthropoda; class Insecta; order Mecoptera; family Panorpidae; genus Panorpa; species Panorpa germanica. The sequence goes on from OY783206.1 coordinate 14,848,652, forward strand.
AAGACAAAATTATAAAATGAAATATTTAACAGATGTTTGTTTACCAGATTTTATATTTCGTAAATATACGACCTAAACTTTTTTGTAATAAAAAAAGGTTGAACGAGACCAGAAACGAAACTCTCGGGTCTTCCGTATATGGTCTCGGTACCGTTCCAATAGTTTTCAGAAACGTCTCGTCTCCTATCGTTTCGCTTTACGAGACGAAACGAGAAAAATCTCGTGCTCGTGTGAAGCCCTATCCAAGTTAAAATGCAGATCTCCACCAAGACAAAACGTTGTCCTTCTCTGCAACAATAACGTCCCGTCTCCGAAGCTCTTCGTCACTCTCTTAAACACGTCATAGTGAACACTGATAATATACGACATCCCGTCAAATTTAACTCGTCACAGGAGATCGAGAGAGAGATCGTGTAAACTATGGAAATTAATATTATCCATCATTTTCTGCCACCACAACGCCCCGGCAGAGACACCCGCGCCAGCGCCTCCCGACGGGGTGGGACTCCCATCACTCTCTGTGGGAGGAACACTTCTGCATAATATATTTTCAAATTAGTTCCATTGTTTTCAGAGGACAAACACAGACTTGAGTCAGAGCTACGGAAGTATGGAGTTAGAAGCAGATAGACAGCCATACATAAATTGTCACTGAGCTAACAGGTCTCCAGGTCCTCCCCAAAAGGGATTTATGAGATGTTTTATATTTAATGTCAGTCTTACATATCCATGTGCTTGGGCAATAAAACACCAGACGTAAGTCTTATTAAAGATTCAATTACAAAATTAAAGAAATTTGTTATTTTTGGTTTACTCTTTGTGAAGTAACGATTCATTCATTACGTGAACTATGAAGTGTAACTTCTTGTAACATAGTAGAATTCGAGTTATAGCGCACCTTGGAATAATTGGATTAAATATATACGTGAAACCTAACACATTGGCATCCTTTGTCGATACTACGTATTCACTCCGACAGAATTATATATTATATATATTATATGAAAAAAGTAATAAAGGTGAATTCTTATCTCATTAAACATTTATCTTTAGTATACAAAAGAGTTTCAATTCTAAGTACAATGTGCGATAATGCAAATGCAACCAGTGCCCACCTTCTTGTCTACAAACGATTATAAACGTAACTCAATCATATTTCAACTTTGGTTATATACGCGTGTAGTTTGATATTTACGTGACTTTTTTAATTTCCCACGCAGCTTAGACTACTGTCCAATTTTAACCAAGCTGCGTTAAACCAGCCAAGTTTGTGTTTGATAGTCATTGAAATCAGACAACCAACCATTGAAAGCAGCTATCTGCGCGATGGATGCCGCGATTGTGATTGAGTGTGTAGTCGCTATGTCAAAAATCCATATATTGCACTACGAACTGCTACTCCACCCTGCATATTCTCCAGATTTAGCCCTGAGATTATTACGTCAGTGAAGTTAGCGGTCTCGATGTTGGCGGTCTAAGATATACTAGCGGTTAGTTTGACAATATTAATAATCGGTATTCAATTGAAGTATTCACAAGGTATATATAATAATAACTAATATTTAGATAACAAAATTGAAATGTGTAAGTTGCTTTAATGATTTTATTTGTTAAAATATATGTTTTTCTTTTAGTATTCAAACGAGATAAAAGATCTTTAACAAATTTTACATCAGCTCTTATATGTAGAAAGCTAACCTGTTCTTTTCGTGTATATAGTTCGTCTATTTTTTGAAGTTTCTATACTTTTTTATACTGAACTGCAAATTAACTCTTTTATGACAAAAAAGTCATGCGCATCTTCAATATGACGGCGAAGTAACTCCAAAATGTTTACTAGAAATTTCAATGTACCCTCATATGAGAGGGATTGTGTCCTATGTCTTAATTTCTATAAAAGTGTACTATATATTGATAAAGTGGGTTACTAGAACCTCAAATGTTCAATTCTTTTTTAATAACTCCTTATATTTCCGGAGATATTAACAATTAAAAAAGTCATTTTGTCTTTTTAATCATTAAAGGGATTCAACGTTGTAGACATTCCAAGTGCATGTGACATCACAATCCTTGTGTAAGGTTACCAACCTTACAGCTCTTAAATCTCTGCTATATGTATTTATATATCAAAATATCAAATATTATTTACAACTATTTCAAGGAACAATCAAATTTCAATATTATGTCTGTCTTAGCAGGGTTAAATAAAATAAAAACTTGTTATTCTTTGATTTGACTTGATTATTTGACTACCAACAGCTACAGAACATTACCACAGCACTGACATACTCAACAAATAACTGACGTATAAAATGCATTTCACGTCATACAAATGGCCGACCATCTCTAGCGCTAAAACTACAATTCAAACTTATAATTGCTATATCTCCGTCAATATTTAGATATTTAATAAAATAGACACGCCAATACACATTTATTAACATCAATTTCAAGCAACAATTGAAAAATCGACCACTAAAAAATGAGAACACAAGCCCATTGATAAGTAAACAAAAATATTTAATAATTAAACACAAGCAATAAAAGATTGTGATAAATTTAATGCTAAATATACTGCAGTGCGATAGATGAAGAGCAAGCTATTTCGTATACATTTTTACGTTAGTGTTGAAAATCACGTGGTCACATAGTTTGCAGATCTGCACGGTTTGTCAACTGGATTTGACGGAATTCTGTAAAATTTAAGAGAAAGAAATTACATCTCTTCACTACCTGTATTCTGTATCCTGTATTAGTGAAGGTCAGTATTCCCACTCTTAGTTTTTCCACCTAGATTTTGTTTTATTATCACTTGGGTGAATAGGTTCTTCTTCATAAAAATATCTCATTATCTGGGTAGTAGGTAATTATTCGGTAATATATTTCTAAGAGGTGTGACTAGCTACAATTTATGTAATTTATAGCAACACTGACACTTGGAAAAGCTAGTACACGTTGTGCTAGATTTTTCTGAGTTTATTTAAGGAGAGGTAAGTTCAAATCGATACAAAAAAGCATATTTTCGATAATGTTTTTTGACGACACACATAACTATATAATTATTTCTATAATATCTACATAATAAAATGACATTTGAAGAATACATTGTAAAATATTCTTAAATATGAATGAATGAAAAATTGTTTGTACCATTTGTTTTAATTCATTCAACAATAAAAAACCTCTTTTGGGTATTGTAAAAGAGATAACTATCAACAACAATAATTTATGAAATTTGGTTCTTGTTTAGAAATAGAATGCATAATTTATTTTTATTGCTAGTTTTCATAGAGTATTATACAATTTTGGAATCCTGAAGAGTTGCTCCAATTTTTAAAAAAAACCTTCCATAGTAGTCTTCAGAAGACAGTAGTGGACAGAAAGTAAAAATCTTTAAAAATTTTAGGGAAAAAAATAATTTCGATTGATTTTTGTGTAAAAACTACTAGCATTCTGGGATTTTTAACGGTTGTGGTGGATAGCAGTGCTATTTGGGTTGCCGATACAAAAAAAAAATCAGAAATATTTGAAAAATTGTGGTCATGGTAGTTAAAAACATCTTAAGGTGTTTTAATTTTCAAAAAAAAAAAATTTCTTCTCTAATTGCTAAACAAAATGAGATAAATATTTTTTTTCTTTTTTTCTTGTGTAGTCATGAGCAGGACCACTCTCTGGTGCCGGCTTATCGTTGAATATTGGGACACCATGTATGTAAAGAGTGTGCAAAATTTCAAAAGAATCGGTGCAGTAGATTTTGAGCTAGAGAGAACACCAACTCTGCAAAAGTGTGAGAAAAACGTTTCAAAGAAAGACGAAACCAGACCAGAGAGGTGAAGTTAAAACTCTATATCTTCGACAGTTTTACTCCAATCGACTTCAAATTTTCACACAATAAACTAAATACGTTACAATAATAAATAATAATATATAATAAACAATAATATAAATAATAAATAAACAAAGTTGAAACCTTAACCCCCTTCGTTAAGCTGCAGCAGGTTTATTATTATATTAAAAAGTTGTAAGTGGATACACTGGTTGGGGAAATACGGCTCTAAGAAAATTATATTTATGGGAATGCCCAAAAAAGTTAACCAACCCCTGCTGTAGAGAAATAGTTCTTCACATTAGCGTGTCTTCACTAACACCAATTTACTGATATAAACGCACAACACCTAGAATAAGTTTTAAGCTGTTAATATACCAGAGTAAATAAATTCCGTGCATGCTACATTACTACATGGTACATGGTACATGACATTTTGTAGTAGTCGTTACATTCCATACACCTTTTAACTTAAGTACGCGCACTTCAAAAACAGTGTGAAGTAATATTGTCACTTACCCGTAACTCGTCTATCCTCCCACACTTTAAAATACGCAGCAGAGCTTTCAGAGCATTCCATCGTCTACCAGACGCGGAGCTTTATTATACCCTTTGCACTTTACTACGTTTAACGCTTTTATTTTGCTCCTATATATTCAAACATTAAAATGAAAGCTGAGGGTCTGAAGTCCTCAAGTCTACACCTTCTGAAGAACACCTGTGACTCACGTTCACGACTCACGAGATTCACACAATGTCAGCCTGTTAGAGCTTATTAGAAAAGCTTTACAACCTTTTATATAATGTATTTATGTTCAGTGAAAGCTATCGATTGAAAGCTTCAATGTATCAAAAGCTCTTCACTGTTTGAATTTAATGGTTTAAATAAATTATATTATGTTGAAAGATACATATATCAACAATTTGTATTATAGCAGGTGTTCATGAGCGAATAGGCGTGTAAAAGCTCTTGAGTAAAGCTCTAAAATAATGGAACTTTATTTTTGAAATATTATTGACATTAATTTGCTTTTGGCGGAGAATAGAATTCTGTTTTCAAATTATTTAATTTAGACTTTGTATTTGTTATTTTAACGCACAGTGGTGAGGTATATTAAAGCTCTCTGACAGCACAGTGGCTGGCAGCATTAACACAGGGTTTTTGTATCTTCTACTACTACCAAGCTGAAAAAGTTGCAAGTAGCAAACAAACCGTTATCATGAGAGGAAGCTTCAACTTTAATATTCATCAGTACACAATTTACTTGCCACGAATGTAATTTGATAATTGAGGTATTTTTTAAAGTGCTTTTTTGTCGAAAAAAATATATCATTTATTGAGAAATAAAACGCTTTAAAAAAAATCATTCATTTACCAAATTACCCTTATTTTATCATTAATCCAGCGTTTTTCCAATTTTTTTATTCCTTCCAATTAATAGTTTCTCTAAAAGCCCTCAAAATAGGCATTTGTTTCAGTCCTCTTTGAGATAACCTCTTCGTTATACCCTCTCACTTAGAATAAAATTCCTCGACATGGAAAAAATCACTTCGCCGATAACTTTAGTTCATAGAAGATAGAGGATCAAGAGAGGTCGCTAAAAGCGGTTGTTCCCGTGTCGAGGAATTTTATTCTAAGTGAGAGGCCTCTGCCCAAATCTCTTACCGCCCAGCCATTTATTCAGGTTAGGAAACAGGAAAAGGCTAAATCTGGAAAAAATTCTGGACGGAGTAGCAGTTTTTAGCCCAATTCATGGATTTTTGCCATAGTGACTCAATCGCAATCGCGGCATCCATCGCGCGAATAGCTGATTTCAATGGCTGTCAAAAACAAACTAAATGACGCAGATTACTCAAAAATTTTTAGCAGTCAATTAGTAGATGGGAGTCACTGAATTATTAAACTACTCTCGTATATCATTTTTACGTCTCGCTAACCGATGGGCATGTTAAACACAAGTCCACAGACTTTTATTTGATAAACATTAAAGCCTCTCATGATAAAGTATGCATTAAGCCAACATCTTCATTGCAACAGTCTGGGGTCGGACGCAGCCTGTTCCCGTAGGAGATCAACCTTAAATAAACATATAGATTTTCTATCTCATTTTTTTCTAGTAGTTACTTTTATACCACCCCATACTGTGTTATGAATTATTGTCAAAACGAGACACGCGGTTATTAGTTTCCACAGAGGACCAAAGGGATTGTACACGTCACAAACAGGCACAGGCACAGACACAGGCAGAGGCATCGGCAAGCAAGAAGTACTCTCTTAGTAGGGAGAGTTGGAGCACTAAGCTGTCAAAACCAGACAGACTCCAAATCCAGCAGAAGCAGACAAGTTTACAGAAATGAAAACTGTGAATATGATATTCCGTTTGAGGGTACTTGTGACAGTTAGACAGTACCGGGACAGTACGGCCGTGGGAGGGGAGCTACGTACCTGGGAGGGATTACTTTTGAATTACTATCCTATTTCAGAAAGGACAAGTTTTGTAGTTGGAGGACTTTTGAATTGCAAAACGCATATAACAAGGATTTAGTTTCGGGTTGATTTCATTTACTAGAGATGTAATTTGCACCGAACACATTTAGTTTTAGTTCAATTTAGCACTTGATATTCTGAAGATTGTTAATTTGGCCAAACGTCTAAGCTGATTAAAGGAGTTCTGGTCCCAGTTCCAATAATACAATTACTCTTCGTCGCAATGAAAAGATTTGACCAACCAGATTTACGATTAAAGCAAGCTCTCTTTTACATTGTACTGACTAAATGCAATTGTAACCAGTCACAATGGGCATATGAAATCAATTTTTATTTTAGGTTGCTAATATATATATAAAAGACTAGTGTTAATCCGTTCGCAAAGTGACGTCTGTTTTGTGTGTAAAGTTTGAATTCAATAAAATAATTCGTAATTTCATTTTAAGTTGTAATTCCATTTTTGTATTGAATAATTTGGTTTGAATACAATTATAATATTGCACAAAATATGTTTACTCTGTACTGTACACAGAGTGTACTCTTTAACAGCAGCTTTTCAATATTAAAATATTTTTTTCATATTATTACCAATATCGTTAGGTTGTTGATAGCGTGTAAATTGTCATAAATAATTTCAAAAAAATGTATTACCAAAATAAAAAATATTTTTTTTATTTCAAAATTCTAACTTCTTTTCAAAATTTAAGAAATTTCTTTTCCCCCTAATTTTCTCAACGCCTCCCCTTTCATCAGTTGTTCAACATTCAACAAGAAAATTCGAAGACGCGAAAAGTCTTAGAATTTATTTCTCTATGAAAAAGACAATTTTCAAAAAGATGGATTGAGCCGCTTTCGAGCCACCTTCCAAAATTCAGTACGAAACATATGTACATATAAAAAAACAAATAAATAAACATACATCTGAGATATTATAATAGTAGAAGATATGTATTTTTTTAACGAGTTTTCCTTTAGAATATAAAACCTGAATGAGTTGATCGAGACATATGTAAGCAGAATCTGACGTTTGACTGGCACTTTCATGCATCTCTTTTACACTTATATAAGGAACATGACGTTGATCTTTTTAAAAATTTAAATGAGAAAATTTTTCCTCTTACTGAGAAATAATTGGGCATTTGAGGTATTGATAGCCGTCTTCATCATTATATAGGCCATTTCTTCACAGTCCATTCTTAAAAATAAATATAAAGGGAGAAACTACTAAGAAGTGACGTATTGTATGATCTAAATACACGGTAAGTTTAACAACATCCAAACATTTGCATATAGATTATTAGCAGTAAAATAACACATGTTAACAATTTTTCAATATTTGTACAAAATCTCTATTCCAGTAAAGCTGAATAGAAAAACAAAACGCGAACACAATTTGTGTAACAAAAAACACATGAATTTAAAATAGATTTGCTTTGCTCTAGCTCTAGCTGTAGCACCAGACCCTTTCTATTTTTCTTGTAGGGTATATTCTTGTTCTTAGATTTTTTGTTTAGATTTCGTTTCTTTTTTTTTGTCTTTTATATTTTAAAGTACACTAGGGGAATTTAATGTTTTATCTTTAACGGAATAACGATGCAAATTTTTCATTAGCGCTTGAAATCAGTATCAAAAAGAAGAGTATCAAAAAAAATATTCATTAAAAATAATAAAATAAGTAATGATATGAACAATGAATATATTTTACTGTAGAAAACTTAAGATAGTGACTAGTAACAATCATAGGCAAAAGTATAGTCAGATATTAAGTGCAAAAGTAACGTATACTCCATGTAGGGTAGTAATTTATTCTTTTCGAATACAATACTCGATGTTAGCTTTTACACACATATACGCACTAAATACAATCAGACCGTTGAGAAATATAGTAAAACTATCATATATAGTTGCTAAAATGCTAAGGATTGTCACGAGTGCACCATGGTTTGTACCTAATCACATAATACATCGGGATCTGGATATAACCACAATTAATGAAGAAATAGTGCTTAGAATCAAAGCATACACAATCAAACAATTTGGCAACTGTATAATGTCAAATAATTTCGTAGTTCGCAGACTAAAAAAGAAAATACCTCAGGCCTATTAATCAACTAATTCTGACTAAGATCTATTGAAATTGTGGGATGAGCCGATAGGCACACCCCGCGCAAGACACTATATTATTTTTACATACCTATCACTGAATGTTTAAACAGGACAGATTGTAATAATCTATAGAAATCTAATAAAATACATAGTAAGGTGCGTATCGTGTTTATTATAGTAGGGGTACGCGCGCAAAGGATGATAACATAAAAAGTTGACTGGTTGCGATAGTTATTCCGCGTATGAGATTTTAGAAAAATATTAACTTTGAACCTTGATATCTTGTTACTAACCTAAAAAAAATCAATTTTTCTTTAATCAAAGATCAACCACAGTTAACTAATGAAAAATGTAATCCAGTTCAGTTAAGTTCGACAATAATTCGACAATAATTCATACAGTTATGTTCGATTCAAACTAAAACCAGAGATGAGTATCAACAAAGGTTTATAATAAACCACAGTTAGCTGACTATTAAAAAATCGGCCTTATGCCGGTTTCACACCAAAGAGACAGTTCAATAAAACACGAACAAAAACTGTTTTTCTGAACAAAAACACCAATGTTTAAATTAAAGAGACAGTTCTTAAAACATTTTTGTCTTTTATTGCTGTTTTAGTAAACACATTCCCAGCTGGAGTCGATAAAAAAAACAAAAAGAAAACACGTTTGTTGTTGTTTTTTAGTCTGCTTAGTTTGAACACGCAGTTTTGTTTTTGTGAACATTACGCTTGTCAGTTGTTGTTTATCATGTTCATAATTTTTATGGGACACACAGAAAAACAATAAAAATAAAACCAGTCTGTTCAGTGTGAACAGTCTGTTTTCGTTGAACAGAACTGTTTTAAAATAAAACAAAACTCTCTGGTGTGAAACCGGCATTAGGAAAGTAGCCTTAGTGAACGACCTTAACCATTTTCAAATTATTTAGTAGACATAAAGTAAAACCTCGACAAACGCTTCAACTCTCGTACGTAATTCCGAGTTGAATTCTACACGGACTGTACAACAGTCTTAGAAATAACATCTCTGTTACGAGGAAGACTACTACTAATGATGCATTGTTTGTATTTTTACCTCATTAAAATATCAAGATGTTCACGTAAAGTACAGGTACTGCAGCTTCTGTGGTCCTTAGGGCATCATTAGCACTTACAATGTTTTATAATTATTACAAATAGACACGAAAAAGTAAAACTAACAGTTACTGCATATTATTTTTTGAAATTCTTGTATTTACATAACTTTAATTGCTTCATTCAGCCGTTTTTATTAACATATCAAACTACTAAAGGGCAATTAGACAGGTTGAAACATGAAAAGTTATTTCAATGTTGCACCGTAGACACGGAATTCCGGAGAATTTGGAATTTTGTTTCATTTCTTACATTCACGTAAAGGTGCAGAGATGGAACTAACAGGAGTAGGGCTTCAAACGAGACGAGATAAGGTGGCAATTTCAAAAATCGTTCTCGTTAGTTTAGAAAAAAATAGGTATCTTTTTAGTCTCGGTCTCTCGTTATTGTTAGAACTTACTCCTAAGATAGTCCTAAACAAAGTAATTCATTATATTATTTCGGCTAATTATTTTTTTTATTCTAAATTTTTCACACACTATGCATATCGCTTTTTTCTCACCATTACGTGTATTAAATTAAAAAATTAAAATTAACTTTGAATTATTGATCAATTGGTTCTATTTCACTTAATGCATCATCACTATCATTTAATCTCAGCCTTTTTTTCAGGTTTACACTACTAAATTTATTTTTTAAGTTTTCTTAGTTTTTTTAGAACCTTACAGGGTCCAATGTCTTAAATTAAAAATATTAAAGTAAGAAAAACTATATTTTATTATAACCTCCAAAATGTGACAATCTGTCAAAATGTAGTAGGATTTATTTTTAAAATATAGAAGTGAAAACAATTTCTATTACTAATTGTTATTAAAAATAGCAATTTTAATTATTTCACCTTCAATTTTGTCGAACTGTCAAAATTTATATTACTAATGATGCATACGCACCAACTAAATTAACTAAACTTAAATGCTTAAACGAAAACCTGAAAACAAGATTACAATATTAAATAAAAACAGTAAATTAAATATCAAAACAGTGACTGAGTAGGAATGAGGCTTAAGACGCTCTAAAAAAAATTAAATGAGTTAGGACTGTCGTTTATCCATTGTACAGAGAAATAGAAAAACAAGGAGTCCACAAACGATAATCGCATAACTTGAAACATCCCACGTGTCAGATGAGAGGTACACATACAGAACGCTTCTGTTTACCTACTTCTTGATGTTGGTAAACATAAATTATGATTACTTAATCCATAAACATAATAAAGCTAGCACACATAAAATAAATTGAATCACTCTGCTAATAGCCTACACATTCTAATCCCAACTAACTATGATATCACACTGATGGAGCTACAAGTTACTGCCGTAACTTTTCATCTCTGTTATCGCCAATGAGATATAAAATTGTCACCATCGCACATTATTTTTTGTGGTCCACTCTTTTCTTATTTTATCATAAAATATAATATTATTCATACTTCTATACTACCACATAGTGTAAATATATAAATAACAATAGCCCGGTGCTTTATATTATAAAATATTCAAGAACTATGAAAATGTGCACACATTTTCACATTTTCACATTTTCACAATTTTTCAGTTCACAACATCTGAGCGGCAATGGAGATGGTAAACGGAGAATGTTTGTTTTTTTTTTATCTTTTTTTTTTTCATATATTTATGCTAAAAACATATGCATTCGATAAAAATAGGTGTACAAAAAATATCAAACGTTATGATAAATGAGATTTAGCAATTCGAGGGGTGCAGGGGATGGCAACCGTTTCAGTGTAGAACGGTAGTACGGTTTCAATAAAAAAGAATTCTATAAATCTCCAGGTTTTCAAGCGCAAGTTTAAATTTTACCCGACTAGAAATACACGAGGCCCCGATCAGGCGATATCAAACAGACATAGTCCTGTAACCGAAGTCGAGCGTAATCTGTTCCAATATGTGAGAATAAGGCCCTCCGCACACGAGTGTTTCGTGACTATATAGAATTTTTAACAATAGCATAATAGTGGATTTTATTGTGTCGTATTTGTATGTATGTATGTATTTAAAAAAAATTGAATAGTATTTGTGCACATTTCTGTTCATGATGTCCCCATCAAAAGCATGCAAACAAGAATGCCCTGCGATATAAAAACACAGTCGCTGAAAACGTGCTCAAAACCAGTTTAGTTACGTTCGTGCCGTGTGTTTTCTTTCACTCGTTTACACGTTTGTTCTCTCACTAACAACACAGTTCCATTCTCATTCGGTTCGGGCAGATTCGGGGCTAAGGTTTGCAATCAGTCGCCTCATGTGCGGATGCCCTAAGTAGTAGGCTAAGTGCGTACTACACACAAAATTATCTTTAGGCCCTCAGCACAAGACGCGACTGATTGCAAACCTTAGCCCCGAATCTGCCCGAACCTAATGTCATTACAACTGTGTTGTTAGTAAAAAAACGAACGTGTTTACCAGTGAGATAAAACACACGGCACAAACGTAACTAAACTGATTTGAAACTAGTTTTGAGCATATATTCAGCGACTAGATTTCTCGGTCGCAGGGCACTGTTGGTTTTATGATGACATCATCAACAGAGATGTTTACGAAAAGTATATAAATACGTACATACAATCAAATATAACACAATAGAATCCCCTGTTTTGCTATTCTTAAAAAATCTATAGAGTCACGATACACGGCTCGACATGGCTCGTGCTCGTTTTCGTTGAAAACTTCGTTTCTCGTTTAGTTTGCAATCAGCCGACTCGTGTGCCTTTCTCGTGTTTTATCTCATATCTCATATCTCGATCTCTCACTAACAACAGTTGTAACAACATTAGCTTCGGTATATTCGGGGCTAAGGTTTGCAACCTGTCGCCTCGTGTGCGGAGTGCCTTAAACAAACTACCAATTCAGTACGGGCCGATTTCAAAGCAAAAGAATATAACACTATATTTTTTATATTAATCTCTAAATAAAAATGTTTCAACCGTCTGTTACGAATGGTTCCGAAGTCCCCCGAAATATACCAGCCGCATGGCAATACTCTTTGTTACACCCACGGGGCGCGTTTTGATTAAGCAGCCCGATAAAAATTATAGCCACCGTGAATAAGGGCTGTTGATATATAATACTACCATAATATAGGTTGAGAGGACCCCCTAAAAGTTAGGAGGGAGTAGATGCTACCATAACCATCCCTATCACCATGGGGGTAACATGTTAAAATAGCAAATAAAGCTAAAACAACACAAAAGCGAGCCCCACTGTTAAAGGTAACTTTATAAAAAAAAAAAAAAGAAAATGTTTTATATTAAAAATAGAAGTAAAAAAATTATAAAAATAGATTATAATTTTAATTATAATACGTAGTAATTAATTACAAATATTAATTAAAAGATTTATATTTATGATATCTTAATTAAAATAACTTTAATGATGATAACCGTGGGAATATGTTGTTATGATTTTATATCTACACGTACGATTCCAATAGAAATGTGTTTCCAGCCAGTGTTGGTTCCAGAGTGCGGTTATGCTTACAGTAGACAGTCGACAGTAGCTCGACTCGGCTAATGTCAACTGGCCAGACACACGATCATCAGTAGCTGGCACAGTGTTAGAAACCATACTATAATTATAGTACACATACTATAATTACACTCATTTTACTATATACTATTAGCTGTTACTAGAATCCTGAAATCTACTATAATTTTTTATAAACCATATTTTTAGTTCGCAAAAAAAATTTCTTTTGTAATTAATTTCAAAATGGTTTTTATTTGCCGTTAAAATGATGACTATTGATACAGTGGGGTACATTTTCATAAAACGCTCATAGCGTATTTTTGTTGAAAATATAATAATAAAAGAAAGTTTTAATTTAAAAAAAAATGACCATACACTTTAGTAGTTCTTAAATCCAAAATTAAAGATAAAATTATTTTTAGCGATTAAATATGAAAATTAAATTCCCTTAAATAAATAATAACGAACCAAATTTACACTATAGATTTAAAAGCGAGGTGAACTCGCGTCTTAAGGAGGTGCAGGACGTTAACGTAAATGATGAAAACGTTGTGAAATTTGGAAGGTCGGAGGGACAAATAGTTAAAATACATGCTGTCTCAAAATTTTAGAGACCTAGGGTTCATAGTTTTCTTTTTATACATGATTAAAAATAGTCATTTACCATACAAATCATAATTTTTAGCTCAATTTCACCACATAATATAACTTTTAACTATAAAAAAATGGTGACACGGCTTTCAAAAACTAGGTGTATATAAAAGAATCTTTTCTGTAACTATTGCAAAAATAAAATTATTAAAAGGATACCTATTTACGAAAATAGTTAAATAAAACCAGTAAGAAACAGTAAATGTAGGTTATAAGCCGGCAACGTTGCAAATGCCAATTTGAGCGGAAAATTCAAAATCGGAATAAATGTTATATAAAATATAACAATTTATTGATCAAAGACCCAAATCACGCATGCGTCAACACACGTAAATTTGCAGCGTTGCAAAATTTATTATTCCTTTTTTCAAAATATTTAATTTGAATTTAAATTGAATTAATATACATTTGATATTAATTATAGGTAATTTTTAATTTATTAAACTATTATATGCATAAAAAAATCATTTTAACAAGCAAAAAGCAGTTTAATAGGGAATTGAAAAATTCATTTTCAAAGGTACAGTCCCAATATTTGCTCGTCCCTCATGTACTTCGTATTTTGCATTTCGTAATACCGAGAGATAAACTTTTTGCATTGACGGTACGTCCTGTACCTCATCTGTACCTTAATCTGAGCCAATCACGAGTCAGTAATCATAATTCAATAATTTGTTTACTTCAAATTAAACTCTTAATTCAACAATTTCATTTTATATGATTTATAAACGATTAACCATTGTTACCATACCATAACCATAATGCGATAAAATTAAATTTGACGATTTTTCTAACAAATCTACTATAATTTTTTCAAATTTACTATAATTTTACGAGCACAATCATCCCACTATCCTAGATTCCTAACACTCAGCTGTCATGACATAGGCGAGTAGCTGCTGCCCAAGACAGTAAGTAAAGTGTCAATTTTGTTGTATGTTGTTTGTTGGACGCAGGTGAATGAATGGAGGCAAGTGGCGAGCGAAAAGCAAAGAATTTTAGAGCTGGAACACACTGCGATTTAAATCGCATAGCATTGTAGCACATGGAATCATATGAGTAAGCACACACCACGGATTTTTAATTTTCATTGTGTTACAAAGCCGCCAGAAACGCTCGCTGCGATTTAAATCGTAGTGTGATCGATCTCTTAGAGGATGTGATCTACTGACTGATTCGCACATGCCAGTTATTTGCATAAATTGTTCTCAAGGTACAAGTGGCTGTACTGCAGTAACTGACCAGTCTCGCACGGTAACTCGCACCGTCTAAACTCGGGTTTACGGGTTTAGTAACATGAAAAATTACAAAATAAAATAGTTGATAAAAGTCCTACCTTATCTCGCAGCATATCGCGAACTCTTGTTGCTTGACTCCTAGACCGATGCAATTCCAGTTGCAGCTCTAAGCACCGCTCTTGCCAAGCAGTTGCGGCATCTTGAGTGGCGGAGCACCCTGGTTGGCCCCAATCCGTGTCCAGAACAGACCCAGGAAGGGCAGGCCTATAAATACCCAACAATTATTTTTGTGAACTTTGCAGACTCAGAAAAACACACATATTTCGTAAAACTATTCAAATGAGTCAATTAATTATCTACGTACCTGTTTGGTGGAACTTGGGGCGCCATATTACTTCTTCTCGGTAATAATCGAGGACTATTCGGAGTGGATCGTATCCCAGCTACAACATTGGGTGATCCCCCCATTGAAAATTCACTTAGCCTTGATAATGGATCAAATATTTGTGAAAGTCTTCGAGATGGACTGCTACGACCATGTTCGTCCGCCATGTTTATAAAATGGCGGACGTAATACACTATACAATATTTATTTCATTAAAGACATTGTAATTATTTTAATTTACACACAATAATTTTCTATATGTTTATTTTTTAAATACATTTTTTTATGTATTTTGATTAACTTTTTATATAAAACGTTATGTTTTTTAAAAACATTTTTATCACACACAAAATGTTGGAATGTTTGTTATAAAATATCGGTTACTTGTTCATATATGTCTTAAATTTAGAATATAACTATAATTATTAAATCACAATTTGTTCACTTTGTATAATTTTAGCACTTTAGATTGATTTTATATAAAATTTACTATTTTTCTAAAATATAAAAGTTATGCTCGTATATAATTTTTATGAAACACTTCAAAAAGTCCAGACGGATTTGTTATTTATTTTTAAGTTACAAAAATTTCTTTTATATGAAGGCCGTTATCACTAACCTAGAAATTAATAGAAACATTATTAGGTTCAGTTAATACTTCATACTTTTATATTTTTAAACAGAGCCAGATTAATCGTTTCGCAGGTTTAATGCAAGCGGCAAAAAAATTAATTGCATTTAGTTAAACTTGTACAAGTTCATCACCCGCACCATGGTTAATCCGACCCTGTTTTTGAATATTACGTCCTATCAATAAACTTAAAAGTGCAAAGCTTTTTAATGTATTGGTACTCATATTCTTCGCCAATTTTCTATATAGCGTATTATGGAGCCTTCTATTGGATACTTCTACAAACTATTAATTTAAAAATTGATAAGACGATATATTGGACACGGACCGATACTATATTTTCTATTTCGGTTATTATCAAATTAATTTGATTATGTGCTAACAGAAACGTAAGTGCGTTAAGTATGGTACACATACGTGCGACTTAAACATGCGGCATCCAACATTTGTTGCAAGAGGTTGTATAACACGTCCACACTAGTGCGCCATGCAACTTAATACGTTGGAAGTTTTCATATTTCGAACGAATTCCTTCAACCTGCTTTAGAAAAAATATTATTAGCTAAATTGTTAGCTAACTCGTGATTACTCTTGTCAAACTCAGTTTATGGTATATTTATTATGTTTTATTATTATATAATATAATTTTATTTAATTATATATTATATTAACTGTAATTATTCATTGTATTTACAAATTTGAAAACCTATACGTTACTCGTATTATATAACTGTGTGTGATACATCCTGTTGTTACTTGATTTACAATCCGCGAATATTTTTTCACTTTTTATTTAAAATTTAAAAAAAACGTCAACGTAAAATGAGATTATAGTGGAGACTGAATAGACATCTCATTCAAAATCGTAATTTCTTTAGATGTTTCGATTTCGTATTGAAACATTTTTGTTTCATAAAAATACTACCTAGAATTTCATTAATGTCGCATGTTTATGACACACTATACACTATAAATATAGTACGATTGGAGAAAGGGCTCAGCGTCAAAAATAAGCAGAAGACGTTAAATAAAAAAAACTTCATCCAATATATAATGGCGCCATAACATAAAAAATACTCTGTACTGTTAAGAATGACATTTTATAAAATAGTATTGATGATATTTAAGATTATAAGAAAGTGTTATCATTAATAATTAAATTAATAAATTAAATTAAATTAATTTTTAAAAAAGTATACTAAGCCTATTCGGAGGGTATTTATTAAATATAAAAATAAAAATGTAATATATATTGATACTTACATTTATTTGCAAAGCTCTTCAAATACTAAGTTACAACACATGACTCTCTCTCTCTTGATTTTGTTGCCAGTTTTTGCGGATTTTTAGAAATTTTCCATTTACAAAATCAAAACTGAGAAATTATTAATTTAACTTACAATATGTTCACACTTCTGTCACATTTCTATATAATCCTTTTCAAATTGATAACAAGTTTCGATAATTAGAAAAATATGTCAATATACAATAATATGCATAACTCGTTAACATTACTCGTTTTAAGAAATCTCATTATACATATAACTGCACTATATTATATTAGGTCATATTATAAACTTCTATGCTTTTCAACTAGAGTTTTAGATGTGAAATCTTTTAAAACAAGACGAAAATATAATGACTTAAATTTACAACATATTAAAACATATTTAAATCTACCACATCATGTAAACCCGAATATAAAATCACTTCCTTTAAATTTAAGTTAATTTATAATTCATAGATAAAACAAATTTATTGTACAATATGTAATTTATTATAAACAAATACATACAGTTGCATCTTAGACATAAACATAATTGTTCAGGATTGGTTTTACAAGTATTCTAATGAGTCATTCATATTTATAGGGGTCAAAGGTTGCTTTAAGATAAGCCTAAGATAATAAAGTCATTCATTCATGTATTCATTTATAAAACATAGTTAAATAAGTGACAATTTTAAATGTCCTAACATAAACAAAATTAATGTAATATTAAATAAGATAATACGGTCCTAGTACTAGGGCAATATTATTATAAGTTTGCCTTTACAAGTATATTGTAATACACACAAAATTCAAAGTGGAATAATTAAAATTGCTGTTAATAATAACAATTAGGGTACGTTCCACTAAGCGTTCACAACGTCCAAAATATTCTTTCAACCGTTCCACATGGCGACCAAGGTCGTTGTGGTAATGGCGAAAACGTCATTAATTTCGCTCACGCCAAGCTAACAACGATGAAGAGTTGTGTTGTAGTGGTCGTTGTTGAGCATTTCGGCGCAAAGTTTAAACATAACGCAAAACTAAAAGATGACGATGACATTACTTCGGATGTATAATTCGGAAAGAGATATTTTATTAGATTTTATTTTATTATACAATTATGTTAAATAAGCTTAATAAAATTAATTTTAATTCATATTTGAATGCCATTTATACATTTTTGCTCATACCATGATAAATAAACAATGTTCACTATCATTGAGAATATATTTCTTTTATGAAAAATTTATTTTGTTTGTAGATATAGCTTTTGTTACAGAGCTAGTTAATCAGCTACCGCAATCCTTATTTTTTCAACGCTCAAAACCATTCAAAACGCTCCGTAATCCATTCCACTTGAGTGTATGCTTGCAACGCTAGCAAGCAAGTGAACGGGAAAAACTGCGGTCGTGGGTGTGATTGTTGTGATCGCTTAGTGGAACGCACCCTTAGTAAGAGAAATTATTTTTATTTCTTTATTTTTGACAAACTGGCATTACACTCCTTTTGAAAATAAATCTTACTGCATGTGGACTCATTGTCACATTTTGGAGATTATGGTTTATTTAGTTTTAATTTAGAAACATTGAACGTGGTAAGGTTTTAAAAAAACAAAGAGAACGTAAATTAAATTCTAAATTAAGAATGGTGCAGAGAATGACTACGCATATTCACATATGCTATACAAATATGCTATTTTACTATATGAACTATTTATTCGTGCTCTAATTGCAGTTTATTATGTATTTGTATTATTTTTGCAATGTTGTTTGAATAATAGCTGCACACACACAGACGCAGACAGACAATAGCCATTATTCATTTATACAATCAATATTAGTTATTCGATATACTCGTAGGTATGTTTGATGTAAAATAATTTTGTTTTTGCTCCAGGCATTCATTTTCCATTATTATGATATTGAATTAATTTTCTGTATTTACATTAAATGTATAAATCAGTTACATTCTACAGAACGCGCTTTTAAACGTATTTATATTTAATGGTAGTGATAAAACGAGTTCGTTAAATGTATCAGAATACATATTGGATCGTATTCATGTTTCATTTAATGAATTTCTCTTTGCATTGCTTCTTCCAGCAATAGGACATTTATTTTACATTTTTCATCGAAAATGCAATCAATATCTGAATTATTTTCAAACATTTTTATCGGCCATACATGCGCAAGAAAATATACAATTCCGTATTTATCGGTGGCGAATAAATCTAAATACAGCTTCCTCGCAGCCGTCTGCAACTCCTGGGGATTGTCATAACTCAAGTACTGCGCCGCGGCGACCATAACAAATAATTTATCTTTTTCAGATATTTGTAAATCGTTAGATAACTTGCCGAGATTGTTTAATATTTCAAACTGAAATTTAAAGGCTTGAGTAAACTTGTAATCGACCGGTTTTACTTTTCTGTACAAATTAGCGGCCTCTTTTAAATAATTAAATATTACCGGTAAAACATTTTGAACGGTTCTTTGGCGAATAAAATCTTTACCTAAATCTGCTAATGTGCATAACATTTTAAACGCTTGAGTTAATAGGCTGAATCTATCTTCATTAATTGATTGCATCTTCCTGAACAAAGGCGACCAAATTTCATGAATTACGGGCAACAACGCGTCTTCGTAATCCGACAATATGACCACGCCTACGTTAATTACTTCCAGCGCTTTCAATTTATGTTTCTTGGAGTTTGAATTTAGTATGTTCAGACAATACCGGATTACTTTTGACGAAATGTTCACATAATTCGGAAGATCTGGTTTGGTTTCTTCCTCATAATTGAACTCATCTCCATCATTGTTTTCCCCATCATCGTTAACATCTTCATTCATTTTCTCCTGCAGTTTTCTACTTTCTTCTAAATTATTTAATAATTTTTCCATCTTCTCATACAAATTTAATTTCTCCTTTTTAACATTTTCTGTTCTTTTTGGGCGGGAAACTAATTTAGAGACATTTTCAACAAAAGCTAAAAATACGTTAAGCAAACTATTAACAACCACATCATTTTTGAAATCAAACGGTTGAACATTATCGATGATTTCAATAAAATATTGCAGACATTCCAATTTAGTACAATTTTCAATAATCAAAGAAACGACATTTAAAACTCCCGCGTTTGAGTGGTCGAATGAATATCTAGAAATATGGCCCAATTTCATTTGAACGTTATAAATCAAATAATCAGAATTTGAATCAATCAACTCCGAAAATGTTTCAACGTTAGAAAATATCATTAATTTATCAACTGTTAACATTGCCGCGTTCTGCAAAACTAAACTTTCATGCCGATATCGCTCTAGAACTAGATACAAGAATTTAAAGAAATGAGGTCGAAATTTTTCGCCCATATTCTCAGCAAAAATGCCAACCGCTTCCGTCTGTAGGCTCATCAGCATGATGTTGAATCTAGCTTCGTTAACGGTGGCGCAATATTCATCGGAATTGTTAACAAACTCTTCGTCATCATTAGCAACATCATCAATGTCCGTAAACCGAACCTCTAAAGCTCCTTCGTACAGCCCGGGAGTGTAGTCTGAATAATACTGTGACTTATAATCATCGAGCTTCGGTTTACGCGGACGTGTCGTTATTGGAAGGTACCAAACATTATCATAATATAAGTATCTTAATATAGCACATTTAATATTACTAGTATTCTCCGACAACGTTTCTAAAACATAGTTCAATAACAGTGTGGACTCTAAACGGTGTGGTCCATTTTGCATCCGGTTGAATAACATATCACAAACAGTCTCAGAATCTTTTGAGCATCCAATCATTAAACAAATTTGTTTTATTTTCTGTAGAACGATTCCCTGAAGATCTGTGATTCTTTTAAAAGGAATGTCACTTTTTGCTTCCGTCAAATCAAAGATTTTCTTCGAGTAGCTTTCAGCGAGTGACACATTCTGCACATCAATCTCGACTACTGTCGTCAACGCATCGATTAGTCGCTCATTCGTATCCGAATTAAATAAGTCGTCGTTTTTAAATATCTTTAAAGTTCCAAGTATCGAATTTAAACCAATGGTTAACTGATCTTCATTAGAGTGCATGATCAAGCTTGGTAGTTCTGAAATTTGATTGTGATATGTTTCCTCAACAATATGGCTAAATATATTGATGCCATGTCTCCCAATAAAGTCATTTGCAAATTTATTTGATAATTCACAAATTTCATCATAAGAGTCCTGCGACAAAATCAATAAAATCTCAACTAGAAATGGTACGCAGGGTTTCATACTACAGAAAGCTTTCTCAAGAATCAAGTTACACGCAATGAGCAATTTCTTACGAACTAAGAAGTGGTCATTCAAGCACAGTGATTTTATAAACGGCATTAAAGTAACTATTTTGTTTGCAGTTTTTGAAAACCACTCCGAGTTTCTTTGAGACTTTTCCAAATGTTTAATAAGCCCTTCCTTTCCTTCTTTCCTCCAATCAGTTGAGGATTCTTCTTTAACTTCATCGATATTTTCAATAGTTTTCATTAAATTTAAAATACGTTGATCAATATTTTCTGGAGATATGTCATCGACGTCTACATCTTCCATTACCAACGCTAACAAACGGCCCCAGATCTCTATCGCGATCTCAGTGACTGCGTGGTTCTGAATAACAGTACCCAAGGCAATTTCCTGTATCGCAGATACTATTCCAGGTAAGAAAAACATCACAACATCAGCTATCTGTTGCCGGAAAATCAATTTCTTCTCAAAAATTTGAGATAGTTGACATATTTCTAAGATAAACTCCAGCGCTGTTATTCTAACTTTGACGTAAGAGTCTCTCCGGGCGATTTGCGAAGCGAGGAAAATAGATTTTCCCAGCAGCGGCGTGTTAATCTTGACATATAACTTTTCCTTAGCGATCATTGAAGTGGATGATGATAATTTTGTCATGCATTTCAGGGTAGCTATTTTTAGCTCTTCGGGAATTTCGGATGGAGCAAAATCTTTACCCAATATTGAAGTTAGAGCGACGAATATGTTATTCTGATTTAAAATATCTGGTGGAGCGCGTTCGATGAATATAAACAAACAATTCACAATTTCTAGTTTTAAATCATGTTTCTCGTAGTGTTCTGGATTGATAAGAATCTTTGAAATTTGTGTGAATAGATATGGTTTTGTAAACTCCAGCGCTGCACCGTCGTTCCGTTGAATTACTTGAATCAGTGATTGGACAGTTCCTTTATCGCATCTCTGTGGAAGCTCGGCGGTAATGCGCGTCAAAAGATGAAACTGTTCCATATTTATGTCCGCCATATTACCTGACATAAAATATGTACAACTATTACATTCAATATAACGAAGTCTAAACGTAGATCAATACCCTCCGAATTTAAATAAGTATATCACATGCAAAGTAATATTTAAATAATTTATAAATACCTGAATAATTTTAAGTCAAATCTAGAATCACTAACAAATGCTAATTACTTATAAAATCGTTATAAAGATACACTATTATTATAAATCACATATTAAATTCGTCAATTTATTTTTTCACAAAATGTTCGAGTATTTTATCGGGTTATCTTATGTTAAGGTTACAATTTGATTTCGTTCTTCTTTTGAAATGTTGAATCGATGATGAGGCAGTAAACACTTATCTGAAACAATAAAAAATGGAAACGTTAGAAAACAAGCATTACATTTTTACATTCATTTTTATAGCTTCTTTATACTCATCAGAAAATAAGATAACTTCGTGTAATCTACTTTGGCTCATAATATTTCTTTTATAATCTTTAATTATGGTCAATTTACCGAATGACCGTTTGACACTAGGCTTTTATTACCGGCAAAGGGGGAGAAATAACATTATTGCAATGTATAATGGGACCCAAAGACGCGCTTGCACATTGTGCACTAAGGTGGCCGTTATATTCAAAGTAAATTTTTCTTTTTTGCACTACTCTCCCATTTGGTGCCATTGCATGAAAAATAATCTATGTAAAATATTATGCCCCAAGAGTCTTGAAAATCGAAAAATCCCAGAAATAAATACCACCTCTCTGATTTGTTTTCGTCTTTCTTTGAAACTTTTAAACACGTTTTTCTCACACATAGCTGTTTCAGAGTGCCCTCTCTAGCTCAAAATCTACAGCACCGATTCTTATGAAATTTTGCACACTCTTTCTTTACAGAAATGCGCAGGTAACACTGTCAAGTTTTTTTTTTTTTTTTTTTTTAATTTTAACCTATTTTAAAATAACAAAATTTCTGATTTTCTTTATGAAAAATCGGTATTTTGACTTATAAGTAAAAAATTGAATAATCAATCATGAAAAACTCCACAGGGTTACCTGCAAAAATTTATCAACTAATGAAATCATTTTGATTTTTCGATTTCAGAAAATCCAGTAATGAGTTATGAGAGGCACCGCGAAGATTCGCTGTCAATATCTCATTTATTGACATTTATTTATGAAAATTTTACAAAATCTTCTTCAAACGTTATTTTATCATGTAGTAATTAGGTAAATAATTATATATTAACTGTGTCGTTAAAAACCTTTTTGGAAATATGCTTCTTTTATCGATGTGACCTAATCAACCCCCCCCCCCCCTCAAACTAAAATAATAAGTAATAAAAACAAATTTATTATCATATATGACGATTTTCGAGAATCACTTCATTTTAATTGGAAGTCCAATTATTTTTTCATGCAATGGCACCAAATGAACCAAGTGTAAATTACTTATTATCCTGAACACACTCACGCTACGCCACTGTGTTTAAACATTAACGCCTTCTCTACGA
Organism: Panorpa germanica; assembly: GCA_963678705.1. Lineage (NCBI taxonomy): Eukaryota > Metazoa > Arthropoda > Insecta > Mecoptera > Panorpidae > Panorpa > Panorpa germanica. The sequence continues at coordinate 14,872,657 of OY783206.1, forward strand.
ATACGTTTCGAAAATGAAATGAATGTAAGTTTTAAAACGTTTTAATAAGTCCTACAGCTGTAAGCATCTAAACGCCTCGGCTGTTATTGCTGCTTAGTGCTTTTACGCCTAACCTAACATATTTTCGTGACATTTTGATTTTTCATTATAACTTCCTCTTGACATTTCGTGTGATTGGTTTATACTTTATTACATCAACGATTTTCATTTAGTGATTTACGTCAACGTTCGCAAACTAACAGATAAACGAGATCCCTATAATTCCATTAACATTTAATTTCAACTTCAACTAACAGTAAGTCTACGACTTGTTGACTTTAACGGCGACTTCAGATGGATTCAGATGGACAGTAGATTACAAAATAACATTTCATATCGTCGAGTCCCGTGTACTTCACAGTTCGCTATAATGTAATGGCTAAAATAAATTGCAAATAAAATACGGGTATTACAGATCTCGTTAAACTAGCAAAAAATGCTCCTGAAAAGCAGGGACGAATTAAACATTCTAAGTGGTTCTATTACCGATTCCTGATAATACTTGCATTTATATTATTTAAAGTCTCACTCGCTTTTTCAATTATATTCAGTGCAATTGTATCACAATTATCTTTAAGGGGACGCAGTGGTCTAGAATTTTCAAAAAATCGATTCTTTCAATATGTGAGGGTCCATCCCTCCCTTCTGTAGGAATGACCGCCATTTTAAATTTAATTTTTTATTTTAGATGACTACCTAAAATTATCGATTTCTCTGGATCTAAACGTCTGTAGAAACAAAAATATTGTCAATATCCTAACAGTAATTAATAATATTTTCGTTTCTACAGCCGTTTTAGCAGAAGTAGAATTGAATGAAGAAGAAGGACATCACGCGGATGAACTCATTTATCTCAAAACAATTTTCTTCGGCATGATGTTGTAGAAAAAAAAACTCCGAATGGTCCGAAATTATAATATGTTATTCACAACATTAACAGCTACCGATGAAACATAATCATTTTCTTCTTTCAAAAATTTCGTATTTTTTTCATTAAATAACTGGTAAAAGGAACCCGGTTTTTAGAACTCTTCAATGTTTTAGAACAATTTCAAAAGCGCACCATATTCTCAATTTTCTTTTACTCTAGTTCCAACCGTAACCGTATTTGTACTGATTAATAATTTACTAATAATTTATAAATGACAATTTTTTTAAATTAAAAAAAAAAAATTAGTATGCAAAATAAGTGTTATAATCCTTTAGTACCTTTTCTTTGCGGGTGACCCTAATTCAAAACAAAATATCACAGCAACTACGAACGTCGTCTTTTATGCAGACTTCAGTTTCCCCATAAACTACTTTATCACACATTTGTCTTTCATTCCCAAACAAAGGGGGTACGAAAATGTTCCTTTGAACGAAAACAGTATTTTCATCAATATATCTTAACGGTGAAGTTTAGGACGTAGTTTTTAGATCACGTCGTAGTACTTTTATGTGTACTACAACGACAGTCTCCAGAAATGGCTAAAGCAGTAAATAGTTGTTGCCAACTTAACAACGATAAAATGTAACTAAAATGTTGAGTGAAATAAAATTTATTTGATTAAATTGGATAAAAGAAAATATATATCACTGGCATTTCATTTAATCAAATAGATGTTTTTTTAATTTATTTATTTATACGAGGGTAGGTTGATAATTCATGGACTTTTTTAATAGCCCGCGCAGCTCACGTCATTAATAGACAACTGTCAAATTTCGAGCAAGCTGCGTCATTTAGTATGTGTTTAACAGCCATTGAAAGCAACTATCCGCGCGATAGATGCCTTGATTGCGATTGAATGTGTCATCATGCCATGAACCATGTCAAAAATTATAAATTAGACTACGAACTGCTACCTCATCCAGCATATTCTCCAGATTTAGTCCGCTGCGACTATTTCCTGTATCTAAATATGAATATATGGCTAAGCGGTAAAAGATTCGGGTCTAATAATGAGGTCATCACTGTAAAAATGAAACAAACGCAATGAAAGTAACGCAAATTATTTTGAAGAAATAAAGAAAATAGAAAAACGTAGACTATATTGATAAATAAAGTGCTTTTTTGCCGAAAAAAATATCCTTTATTGAGAAGTAAAGTGCTTTAAAAAATATTTACTAATAGAGTAAGATCCCAGAGCGATCTGACATAACTTATTTTCAAAAGCATAGAACTTTCGGTTCTAAGTAGTCTCTACATGTACTTTTAATACCTGCGTATTTGTGGAGTTCGCTCGGTGACACCTGGGCAGGTACCAGGTGAGAAAGGTAACTAAAAATCAGAGTTACTTTACTTAAATTTGTATGACTGATTTTTAAATATATTTTGTAGAATGTTATTCTGAAGTAAAATTAAAAGTGTCAGACGCTTTCCATGGGCCAGAACTTTTGTCAGACGCTTTAAAGCTCTGTAAAAAATAAATTAACTTTACTTATCCATGGTGACTCGGTTCCCCTTCTTAAACTCACAATCTGTTTCAGTCTATTGTGGATGCGTATATACTATTGCGCACACCGTATTATATACAGTATATAGTATACAGTGTAGTTGTAGAGCTTTAAAGCGTCTATTACGCAGGTATTAAAAGTACATGTAGAGACTACTTAGAACCGAAAGTTCTATGCTTTTGAAAATAAGTTATGTCAGATCGCTCTGGGATCTTGGACTATAAAAGGTACTGGTTGTTTGATAACTACCCTCGCAACAGCATATAAAAGTGGATCAATTAAAAAAAAGTGTTTTACATTTGTATTAAATAATACTTTATTATTTTCTTGAGAATTTTTATATTAAAGATTATCGTTCTCATATTTACCTCAATTAAAACAAAACTTAGGAATAATATTGATTGAAAATTGTATTTGCATCGCCATAGACGTTTAATACGTATCAACCGTCGCTATTATATAACGCCGCCATTACCAAAATCTACAACGCGTTTACTAGTATACACGTCCAATATAATTATTGTGCATTATATTACTGTGTTATATTTAGAAGACAAACAGCGATATTATAATCAACGAGACCTCATCCACTAAAATTTCGCATCCTTTAATGCAATATACGTATGGATATATTTTGCTAACTTGCGTCAATTGTTTCTAGACATAAAATTACTTAATCTCCGGTTATATATCTTTAAACAAATGCTTTAATAATCGTTCCGTTACAGTAGTATCATTGCAGATATGGTAAATACTCCATACTCATTTATAAATTAGGCAGATTTCCAAAAAACATTTAGAATTCTTAATAAAGAAAATTTACGCGATATTATCCAAGTAAATATATTCACCATTCAAAGAATGTAATTGTAAGGAAACAATGAAATAAAACAATTCTTTATAATTTAATGCACACGACAATTTCAATTAAACTGAGTCTAGTGAGTCAACTTCCTCCGCGTGTGGCAGCACTAGCTGTCAACAACTATTCCAGACGAGTTCATACATGAAAAGCAGCCATTGCTAAACTAAATTCATTCATTCTTTATTCGTCAAGAAGTATTCTAAAGAAACTATTCCTTTATAAATTATAAGACTTGTCCACCTTCAGACTGTTCTCACACTGAAACAGACTACATACGTTGCCGGCTTTTCAGTAGGGTATATTCGAGTTGTTTCGCATCACCACTGTATAGAACGGAATAAAACTACATATTATGTATTTGTATCGTATTCCTTTCGCAGCGATCCGCTGCCCATGAAATAGTAAACACAAAAACGATTGCGCCTTTATGTACAAAGTTGCAAGATGATATACGACGTGTCCTAAAACTCAACGATAAGCGAGCACCAGAGGGTGGACCTGCTCATGACTACTAGAGAAAAAAAAACTCATCTCATTTTTGTTTTGAAATTACAAAAAAAAAAAAAATCTTTCGAAAATTGACACCCCCTAAGATGTTTTTAACTACCATGACCACAATTTTTGACCACCACCAATGCGACCCGTTCGATTAAAAAACGAACTTTTTTAAGGCGATGTCGTGCCTGTATTAATGCCGGTAGCAAACAATTTGAACATTTACTGTAATGTGAATAATGTAATAAATTTATAAAATAAATGAAAAATTGTTTGTACCATTTGTTTTAATTCATTCAATATTTTTCAAGAACAAAAAACCTATTTTGGGTATTGTAAAAGTGATTACTATCAACAACAATTTATGAAATTTGGTTCTTGTTTAGAAATAGTATGCATTATTTTTTGTTGTAGCTAGTTTTCTTAGCGTATTATACCATTTAAGAATTTGGGATAGTTGCGTCAATTTTTTAAAAAACTTGCCAGATCAGTGTTCTTTTTTTTTAAATCACGATGAGTGAAAGTGGACTGAAAGTAAAAAATCTTTCAAAATATTAATGAAAAATATAATTTAGATTGATTTTTGTGTAAAACGCATTCTGGAATTTTTAATGGTTGTGGTGGATAGCAATGCTACTTAGGTTGTCGGTACCAAAAAAAAAATCAGAAATATTTGAAAAATTGTGGTCATGGTAGTTAAAAACATCTTAAAGGTGTCAATTTTCGAAAGATTTTCATATTATTTTAAAAATTTGATATTTTAAAAAAAAAATCTCGAGTAGTCATTAGGTCCACCCTCTGGTGCCCGCTTATCGTTGAGTTTTAGGACGCGTTATATACGACTGCGAGTAATAAAATTAGCAATAGAAAGAAATGAGATATATGTATGTTTCTGAAGTCAAAGTTAGTTATTCTATTTTTATAAAGAGAAAAAAGACTTCTGTTGAAAAGCAAACCTGTAAAAGACAGGACGGAACCCCGGACGGAAGTTTGTTAAAAATAAAGCGAAAAGAATTTCACTCGAAACATTAATACGTATAATATAAATAGACTAAATACACAACGCTTTGTTATTGTAGCAACTCCTATCCCGACCCCGACGAAACGTTAGTTAATTAAAATGCACGTTTATGTTTACTTAGTGTCTTTTTGTTTTTACACAGTTGCTCTTATAATTTTAGGCGACTTTTCTAGTTATGTATCCGTCTAATTAAAAACCAAAACTTACGAGATTTATACGATTTGAGTCATTTCAATTTTGTTCATACATATTCAAAACATTCTTCTTTAAATCCCCTACGTTAAAATTGCAACATAAGTATTTTATTTTAAGTTATTAAAATTAAAACTTCCCTTTCAGTATCCGCTTTATTTAATAACAAAAATATTAATATTTAAAATGAAAAATGATAAGACATAATACCCAAGAAATGTAATAATGTATTCTTAATTATTCAAAAGGCAGGTATATTAAATAAGGAAGCAAATGTAATAAAAATTCCAAACTCAAGTACAGGCGCCTACTTAGATAGACTGTATAACGGATTAAGTAAGCACCCCTCCACCATAAACACCCCACCCCACCCCACTTTCTGAGCAGCAGCACTTGACTCTACGCCGGAACGACGAAGTCAGAGGAACTTTATTTCATCTGTAGATTCGTTTGTTTTATTTTTGAATTTTTAGCTGTGACATTTAAACTTTCAGTAATCCATCATTTTCCGTTTCATCGTTCTCGTCTGGGGCCACCCAAAGAGCACGGATTCTCTAATTTATTCGTATCGTACGGTAGATGGTGGTACGTGCGTATACATTCCGTATTATGGTAAAAGGAAACCAAAATAAGTGCATAACTGCAACACTGCACTTGAGCTTGAGGCGGGAGTAAACAAAATTAGGAAGTTTTTCTAGTGTTTCTTATGCATATATGTATATCTCTATAGAGAGTCGTAGAGTACATAGAGTTGCTGTATTCATAGTTATTGCAATAGTTAGTTAACTGGGGCACTATTCCTGAGCCTTGCGGTCGTGATAGAACAGAAGTGATTTATATAAGTGAAACATTTTACGAATCACTTTTAAAAGAGTATTTCTGTACTATTCATGAATTTTATTATTAATTATTATTATAGTTCAGAAATACTCTATTAAAAGTAAGGCCGTCTGCACACGGGTCGACTGATTGTAAACTAGCCGAGCAACGAAATTTCCAACGAAAACGAAAAACGAGCCATGTTGAGCCGTGTTTCATGACTCTATAGAATTTTTAACAATAGCATAATAGGGGATTTTATTGTGTCGTATTCTGAGGTATTTGTATGTATGTATGTATTTAAATACTTTTGAAAAGCATTTGTGCACATCTCTGCTCATGATGTCACCATCAAAAGCATGCAACGTAATTGCCCTGGGCCTAGGAAACACAGTCGCTCAAAACCAGTTTCAAATCAGTTTAGTTTCGTTCGTGCCGTGCGTTTTCTCTCACTCGTATAGACGTGCGTTCTCTCACTAACAACGCAGTTGCATTCGCATTCGGTTCGGGCAGATTCGGGGCTCACGTTTGCAATCAGTCGACCCATGTGCGGACGGCAGTCGATTCAGTTTTTGCTACAAGGTCGCCAGAACGATTTACTTTTATTATTCTTTAACTGTTAAAGTTAACTAACCATTGCGATAACTATGAGTACAGCGATCACTAACCCGCATGGAAGTCTTTGGATTCATTGTATAAAACATTATGAAGAGATAATGGAAAACGTATGCAGTGAAGACTAATGCATCAGTTTGCTTAAAAGTTATTTACTTGTATAAATCGTTAATTTCGATCCAGTAGATACAGGGTGTTCCAAAATTCAACTATAAGCGGGCACCAGAGGGTGGTCTTGCTCGTGAATACACGAGAAAAAAAGATAAAAATAATTTATCTCATTTTGTTTAGAAATTACAAAAAAAAAAGAATCTTTCGAAAATTGAAACACCTTATGATGTTTTTACTACAATTTTTCAAATATTTCTGATTTTTTACTTACAAACTTTATACTTTAATAACAACAATTTATGAAATTTGGTTCCTGTTTAGAAATAGAATGCATAATTTTTTTTTATTTCTAGTTTTCCTGAACCATTTTATACCATTTTGGAATCCTGAAGAGTTGCGCCGAATTTTAAAAAAAAACTTGCCATAGTAGTTTTCTTACTTTTTTTTTACACCACGAGGAGTTAAAGTGGACAGAAAGTAAAAATCTTTAAAAAATTTAGTGAAAAAAATTATTTCGATTGATTTTTGTGTAAAAACTACTCGCTAAAATAATCAGAAATATTTGAAAAATTGTGGTCATGGTAGTTAAAAACATCTTAAGGTGTTTCAATTTTCGAAAAAAATTATTTTTTTTCTAATTTCTTTTCTTTTTCTTTTTTTCTCGTGTAGTCATGAGCAGGACCACCCTCTGGTGCCCGCTTATCGTTGAATTTTGGGACACCCTGTATATAGTCTTTCGAATGCTTTATACTTCGTTAACTACCTATAAATCATAATTTAATGAATTTAATTTTGTTGGTTAACAGGTTTATGTCCGTCCAGGTTAAGTACTGAACGATTGCGTTTATGTCATCGTACACAAACACAAGACATCGTGTGGTTGTATGCGAATGAGGGTAAATCCGTTGACATTGCACCCCTAGTGCCACGGCGAAGAGTGGTCGGTTCACCTCCATACTTCCTCTCCCCACCCCCCACTCAGGACGAACATCCTTCAGTGATATCCATATTAGTTTAGGATGTATCTCCCCATGCAACATACCTAGCAGATGCAATTTCTGCAGAATATTTCGCGAGTTCATGGTCAAGGCTGGCATCGCAAAACTCTAGAAGTAGAGGGAAATCAAATCAAGATTTACTGCACACAGTGTAGTGTGTAACTCGTACTCCGTACACAAACCTAATTTATTATATTAAACACAGTCCTATTTCCGATACTAAACTTTATCAATTATTTTCAAGTGTAATATTTTACAATATAATATAGATGAACTAGAGAAGTAATGCTTTTAAGATAATTCGTCGAGATAAACAGAGAATACCCCTTCAGCAGGAGGCTGATCCACTACAAGTCCCTGCCATGCCCAGCCCTGGCTTCATGACGTTTCATTTCGAGGTCTCATGGGTTTCAGATGTTTCTAGTTTCGATTCCCTTTGATGTTCCTATGTCATTTCTTTTTCTGTTTGTTTGTTGTTTGTGCTTTGAACCATGGAATACAGACTTTTATATGTTTTATGTTACAAATAAACTACGAGGAGGGAATTACGCTTATGGCGTAGGCTGTTTTTAAACCGTTGCCATCGCCGTCGCCGTCACCGTCGTAATAATTTCAGCAAATAAAGTACAAAGTACGCTGTAAACTTTCTCAAAGTCAAATTAAATTGACGCACACAATTTTCCGTATGAAGAATATTTACCAACTTAACGATTAAGCGATTTAGCGGTAAATGCGAATGCGCAGGTTTCAGAATAAAATGTCAGTGCAATGTAATAATAATTTCTATTTGATGATTTATACTTGATATAAATTTTTATAGTATATAAATAAAAGTTATAACGGGATGGTATAAAACCACAAAGGCTATGACCTCCTGGATAGACGTGGAGATTGCATGGACACGATGAACGGCAAACGACGAAATACAATAGAAACTACATAGATACGAAAGTACTTACAAATTTTATGTCTATAACAGTAATTCGTGGAATAACAAATAAATTGAATGACATAAATCAAACTTGCTGTGTTCAGAAAGCACGATATTTTCCATGGTTTTATACGGGATCTTTACGAAACAAGGGTGGACAAGGTACGGCGGATAGGTGATTTAGGCCGTCCGCATATGGGAAGCGAGCCTCGAATCTGCCCGAACCGAATGAGTATGCAAGTGTGTTCTGAGTGAGAGAACGCACATGTATACGAGTGATAGAATGCCTTGTGCATTGTGAAAGAAATATATCTCTAAGGCCGTCCGCACATGGATCGACTGATAGCAAACGCGAGCCCCGAATCTGCCCGAACCGAATGAGAATGCAAGTGTGTTGTGAGAGAGAGAACGCACGTGTATACGAGTAAAAGAATGCACAAGGTCGAACGAAAAAAAACTGATTTGAAATTGGTTTTGAGCTACTGTGTTTTTAAGTCGCAGAGAAATTACGTTGCATGCTATTGATGGTGACATCATGAGCAGAGATGTGCACAAATACTTTTAAAAAGTATTTAAATACATACAAATTACTCATAATACGATACAATAAAATTCCCTATTATGCTATTGTTAAAAATTCTATAGAGTCACGAAACAGGGCTCGACATGGCACGTTTTTCGTTTTCGTTGGAAACTTCGAGTTTGCAATCAGTCGACCCGTGTGGGGACGGCCTTAATGACAAGTGAAACTAGTGAAGCTATGCAAAGATTCGTTCAAAATTACGCTCCGTCGCAGTTCAATGCAATCTAGAACGAGATTAGTATTGATCTTTATATCCTTCCCCATAACCCATTTCGAAATTTATAAATTCCAAAAATTGGTTCTGTAGCAGAAACTTGGCATTATGAGAGCCGGGGGAAGGTGCAAGATGCCATTAAAAAAATATACCGAACAAGTTCAAGAAATAAAATTTATATTATTACAGTCACTCTAAAATTTGTTCAACGTCCATGAATTCTTTCTCATGTGTTTTCCTCTACCCTTTTCCTATGATCACTGAGCACTGATAATAATTCTGCCGGCGCCCATGATTGACTTCATCCTCGTGTTCCATTATTCCGTGCTTTTCGATACAAAACGAATAAAAATGTCTAGTTTAAGTAGCGTCGTTAAAAACTAGTAAGTAAGAGAAAATGTTTTATAACTCGATATAAAATATTCGATCGCATTTAACTAGAAACAAAAGACTTAACTAGACTTGAACTATGACAGATTTGTCGGGCCAGATACGAGCAGTTCCAGTACCTTTACGCTAAAATGAATGAGCACTTCAAATCTACTGTTAGCAAAATGCACATTTTGTAGTAGTACTATTTTTATCCCTTTGATAGGGGCTTCAAAGTTTCCTTGCTCCGTCCGTATACTACTGTTTATTTAACAGATGAAAAAAAATATGTAAAAAGCAGAACAGTCAGCCAACATAAAAAAAAACATGAAAAAACGTAAAATGAATAAAAATTAGGGTGCAAATATAATTAAATGAAAATACAAAAATACAACGGAACTCCGAACTGTACCAGTGAGTATCTTATGTCTTGCCTGAGTTTCAAGGAAGAGAGATGAATGGGAATGGAAGAATACGAGTATGTGACGCGGAGATATCAGGAAAAATATAATCATAAAAAAATGTATAAAACATCTTCGGTAACAGAAAACGTGAAGGTTGTAAAAAAAGAAGCGAAATAATTGAAAATGATGAACTGCGAGAAAAAAGTGTGAGTTATAGGTACCATAAAATATAAAAAAAACTTCATTTTGTTATGCAATATGTTTATGAAGTAATAAGCACGTTTAGGGAGAAATAAGGCTAGATTGCCGTGGATTAATTTAAAATAACAATTGTCATAAATATTCACAGTAGTTTTCTATATCATATTACTCGTACGTTACTTTGGAAGACATTTTAAACTTGATCAAAATCGTAAAATAAAGTACGAGTGCCACTCAGCCTATATCATCTTTTAAAAATATGTAATACTAGCATATATCCTTGTGTAATATAATAATACGTCATGGTATTGTTATTTATAAGATTTATACCGAATAAGTACGCAGTAAACAATTCACAGTTGCTTTGAAATCATATTGAAGATGCGTATGATATTTTTGTCATGAAACAATTCAATGGGCTTGTGTCCTCATTTTTTAGTGGTCGATTTTTCACTTGTTGGTTGAAATTGATGTCAATAAATGTGTATTGGCTTGTCTATTTTATTAAATATCTAAATGTTGACGGAGATACAGCAATTAAAAATTTGAGTTGTAGTTTTAGCGCTAGAGATGGTCGGCCATATTTGCATGACGTGAAATGCATTTTAATGTCAGTTATTTGTTGAGTAGGTCAGTGCTGTGGTAATGTTTTGTAGCTGTTGGTAGTCGAAATAATTAAGTCAAGTCAAAGAATAATAAGTTTTTATTTTATTTAAACCTGTTACAGCTGACATAATATTGAAATTTGATTGTTCCTTGAAATAGCTGTAAATAATATTTGATATTTTCATATATAAATACATATAGCAAAGATTTATGAGCTGTAAGGTTGGTAACCTGTAAACTTGTCAGAGTTCTGTCAAGAATATATCCCTTTTCCGTTTTGTCGTATAAAAGAGATAGCAACTAGCTGTTGTGAGGTCACATACATTTGTAATGTTGTAAAACGTTGAATCCATTTAATAACTAAAGAGACAAAATGACTTTCTTAATTGTTAATATCTCTTGAAATATAAGGAGTTATTAAAAAATAAGTGGACATTTGAGGTTCTAGTAACCAGCTTTACCAATATATAGGACAATTTCATAGAAATTAAGACATAGGACACAAGCCCATTTGATTTCATTCGTTCAAAGGAAATGTCAGTGATATGAACTACAAATGGCAAAATCATTTCACCTAGCCTCACTACCGTACCAGTATTGTATGAAGTTGCAAATAAACCATAAAAGTGTTACAGAGACAGATATATCCTGTTTTTTTTTCTACGATATTCTGGTGAAATGAATGAGAAATTTTATCTCTACTAAATTAAATATTTTCAAAAGTAAAAGAGAGAACAACTAAATCTCCATTTAAAAGGAATGATGTTGGAAAGAAAAAAATATTCTTATGAAAAGATTTTTTTTTTCATAGGTGACATCTATCTGAAATTTGAGTGAAACGCCAGTTCAACACAATGTTTACTGGGTAAGCATGCTTCAAATCCATATTCCTATAATTCAGACCGTATTTATAATCATAAAATTGTTGATAAAAATTATTAGAGATACTAAAAAAAATTGAGCTATCAAAAGTGTGGACTTATCTTTAACTATGGCTAAAGGAGGATCATTAGAATAAAAGCTATAAAAAGGAATTACAAGCAAATCTTATTACGTAAGCCATTATTTATGCATTAAAGCTGGTAAAGACAATAAAATATTATGACTTTTTTTGTTATAACTTTAAGAGTGTTTTCTCAAATACTATTATATGCTTACTATTATTATATTATAGATAAATAAATGAAACTGATTAAGATTTCATGGAATTTAAGTAAATTAAAATTTAATATATTGGAATCATTTACATTTAAATTTTATTAAAAGCAGAACATCAAATACTCTGCAAAAAGCATTCAAGGATCCATTAAGTTCTCTATTATAAGATGTATCCAGTGGCGAATTAGGCCGCTAGCCCAAGTGCGTGAATTTTTTTGTTCGGCCTATTTATTCTCATCAGATATAGTTTAAGTTTAACTGAGTTAGGCTTCAATTTTTTTATTTCTTTTAAATTTTATTTTTTTCAATTTATTTATGTTAATGTACAACATATTAAGTTTATTGTGTGAAATTTTGAAGTCGATTGGAATAAAACTGTCGGAGATATAAGAGTTTTAAGTGTTCACCTCTGGTCTGGTTTCGTCTTTCTTTAAAACTTTAAACGCGTTTTTCTCGTAAATGCTGAGGTAACACTGTAGAGTTTGTTCTTTTTTTTAATTTCTATTTTTTAAATCGCTATTTTAATTTCTAAGTGCTGTAAAAAATAAAAAATCTATAAAAAAAAAAAAAAAACTGGACATGGTTACCTGGAGAAAGTTATCAACTGATGAAATCATTTTGTTTTTTTTTTATTCAGATAATCCAGTGATGAGTTATGAGTGGTACTGCAATGTTCCTTTTTCTTATTATTTATTTATGAAAATTTCACAAAGTATTCTTCAAATGTTTTTTTAACATGTAGTTATTATAGAAATGATTAAATATTAACTGTGTCGTCAAAAAACATTATCGAAAATATGATTTTTTTATATCGATTTGACTAGAAAAATGGATTTTTCAATTCTAGTTTTGTCTACTCGAAAAGCCAGTTATATACTACTCAAACAAAAATGACAGCTAACAAAGAAAACTATTAACCAAAGTTTATAAGATATCTTAGTTGTCGGTTCCCTGGGCCTTCGGGTTTCAGCCACCTTCATAGGGTCCGTTATCATTAGTCGCCGCTGTATGTAACTCCCTTAAAACAAATGTTCATCATCTACTATGGGCATGCAAAGCAGTAAACATCCAGTTGTAATTTCATGTGGGTTTTGTAAAATTTTATTGACACATTTCAAGAATAAAACTAAAAGAATTTAAAATACAAAAAAGGTAATAAAATGTCGCCAGTCCGTTTTAACGTTTTCAACCACTATCGGGCAACGCGGGGCAGCGCAACGCAGCACAGCGGCTATTTAATTACAACGTTTTACGATTCTGAGAGTTTTACGTGTTAGTACTATTTTGTTTGTGTTTTAAATACAAAAATAATTGTTTTATGAAAATTGCAGACTACAATTCATGTACATGAATAATAAAAAACGTGTAATCCGTATTCTGTACCGAGTCATATTTTATTCAGGTTTTTATTTATGTTTCATTTTAATGTGGACATTTTGTTGGATTTAAAAAGTTTTCTTGTTGAAGAAAATCGCCAAGAGCCATTTTTTGAATACTCACATAAACTTCAGTTGTAGTTTCATTCAAAGAAATAATGATATAGTTGGTTTTCTGTCACTACCAGCAAGTCTAACATTTTAATTTGAAAGTTCAAAAATAATAATAATTAAGGAGGTACCGTCAATGCAAAAAGTTTATCTCTCGGTAATACGAAATGCAAAATACGAAGTACATGAGGGACGAGCAAATATTGGGACTGTACCTTTGAAAAAGGATTTTTCAATTCCCTATTAAACTGCTATTTGCTAGTTAAAATGATTTTTTATGCATAATAGTTTAATAAATTAAAACTTTATTATTTACTATTTGTATTAACCCTCCAAATTTCTCAACGTTTTCATCATTTACGTTAACGTCCTGTACCTCCTTAAAAATGAAAAAGGATATGGGAAGGATAAAGGAAAGATGTCGATTATTTTATCAAATTTTTTAACCATTTCAAGCATTTCCAGCCGCATCTTTGAAAAAAGCGACCCAATGAGGCCTCCAGACCACATAGCCCACCATACAGTGCAAACGCTGAGCATGCAAAGGCTTCACAACAATCTCTTGTCGATTTTCAGAAGCCCAAATGCGGCCATTTTGCTTATTGGCGTATTCAGACAAATGATAATGGGTCTCGTCTAAAAAAATTATTTGAAAAAAGTAACTCACCATTTTCAGTGTTTTTTTATTATTTTAATCCAATTTAAAATGCAAATATTGAATTCATTGTAACAATTGCCAAAGCATCTACTACTGATATTTTAAAAAATTAAATGTCAAAACCGTCATGTTCTTAGTGTTGCCCCTATTGAAAAAACAAAATTCTTGTTGAAAAACCATATATTCAGAAAATATATTACAGTTTTTATTAAAATATAAAACTAGTCATATATTTTTACTATTTTTTTAACCCTTTACCCTAGAATATATCTATGAATATCGCTTTTATACAAAGAAAAATCAAATAGCAAAAATGTTAATTTGTGGTTTTACAAAACAAAAATGTTATAAATTTAAATTTCAAACGTGGGCTTGACATTTCTGTTTAAAATTAGACTAATTAGTCTCCATAATACGCACACTAATTGGAAACATTAGTAAAAATTTACAGCATTCGGTAGCGGTAGGACAACTCTATTTTTAAACCGAATATTTTGGGACTAAATGTGACTTTCAATATTGACTATTTTAAATTGTTGACAACGTAAAACCAGGGCTGGGGAGTCGGTAGAAAAACCATGCGACTCCTGATAAGAGAATAAGTTCTTTAATTTGAAGTAAATGATGTTATGAAATAAACCTTATGCATTAGTTACTATTTATCATCTAGAAATATTGTACGCTGTGAACGCAGTTTCGAACAAGGACTTCAGAAAATACTTCTTTCTAATGCTACCTTACATATCGCATTTTATATCAAAAACAAAAAAATAAATTCGAACTCAAACAAGTACAATATACTCGTATATTTCAAATCTGAGCCTAAATCCAAGATTGCAGAAAAACACATCACGACTACTCATTTTTCCATTTTCCTTATAAGTTATACATACATAGCAAAAGAAAGGGTAGTTTTTGAACCACCCAACAAACCCTTATGCTATTTCATATCTACAACCCTTATATAGATAAGTATAGATTATAGTTATATATAAAAAAAATGCATGATGCATGTGCTCAAACATATGTGATATTCATACTATCGATCACGTGACATACCTATACTACATGGAATATAGTGTGGACTGAGAAGGAGAGTAGGGGAGAGGATAGGGAGGCCTACAACCTCCCTATAACCAATGTCACATGATGCTGTCGTGATTCTCTTCTGCTAGGTTCTAAACTGAAAACTGAACGAAAGACTGTAAATAGCTATCCGACCCAATCCATGTCCCTACTCATATTAAAGACAGGGACGCATTGGGTGATATAGATGGTAATATTTCTTAATTATCAGGACAGCATTAAAACATATTTTACATTATAATGAATATGTAGTAAGTTAACAATATTCAATGTCACTTGTCAACCTATTATTCGCATAGAGGTATAAGAATAGAGTGCGATCAAGGCAAAGAGAGAGATAGCTGCCGAGTGTTATATGTGTCTCTTTCTAGCCGAGCACTGCGTCTGCTTGCTTGTTTGCTTACCCCTACCTCATCGCCAATCAGTCAAGCCAGCAGCAGCGGTTCGGCTAGAAAGAGACAGATAGCACACTCGGCAGCTATCTCTCTCTTTGCCTTTATCGCTTCCTCTTACACGCAGTCGTACGCTTCGCGCGCACAAAGCAAACGGAAAATAGCTTTTTTGTCATGTTTAATTTTTAGTTACTACTGTTTAGTCATACTATTGATCTTAAACTAAGTTCGGCACTGCTGTCTTCCCATAGATAAACCCGAAAGTGAGGTTACATAACCGTATGTCAGGGTTCACGTGATGTATATATAATAAGAGGTCATGGCATATGTATTATATTAAAAAATATCTTTTGAGATACGAGTATATGATAGCATGTATATATAGAAACATAATGTAAAGTTCGGGTCTAACGTTAATTTAAAATCATGTCAAAGTTCAGTGGATTACTTTAAAATACATTTTCAGTTCTCAATACAGTCAATAATAAATTGGTTTTGTGAACCATAACTTAATTTCTGCAAAACTGTATTATACTGGTATATTGATCAAGTTGGTTATCTCAAGACAACCCAATTGCTGATTTAGTTCCGGATTTAGAACAAGGTGTCTCTGATAACAGTAAAATGCAGCTATTAAAACTTGATGTTCAACCGAGAATGTGAATCCCTCAGCCATTGATTTCAAACGTAACTATGATTTTCCTGATGAAAATAACTGAACGAAACATACTTTGAATATTTGACTATTATGAAATATTAATACCTGGTGTTAAGGGGTGTCTGCCCCGTAACAAATCTATTGGTAATATTTGATATTTTGATCGTGCAATGAATTTTAGGATTTCAGGAATTCCAGCACGCACATTCCGCATTCCATCACAAGGCTCTACAGGGTAGTAAATGCGACAACCCTCTCTAAACGAAAGCCCGGAGGACAACACAGGGTTCAAAGCCCTAATGAATGGGTGAAACGACGGACAACCCCGACGGAACCACCCCTAAACCAGGTTCTCTGAAAAAGGAAAACGGAAACGCGAAAAGGGTTAGACAACGACGGTGATGGTGATGGTGACATGCTCTGAAAGGGTGTAAATTAAGTGTCGATGAATTTGTGAAAGAGGTTTCAACAAAGTAATGTTATATAGAAAATTGTTGGGAGGAAAAAGGAGAAAAAAAAAGGACAAAGGAATAATTTTATAGGGTTTTAAGGTTTAGGGTATTTGTTTTTCTAGAATTTAAAAGGGATTTAGTAAAAACCCATTAATAACAGTTCGGAAATGTTGTTTATTTTAAAACTGTTAAAGGTTTCCTATTGTAATCAGTTGATGGGCGGATGAGGGTAAATAGAGGCGGTGCTTGGAAGGGTTGATATTAGAAAACTTATAAATTACTGTTCACAAAGAAAACTAATGTACTGCATGTTTTAGAATTGCTTTGTAAACATTTAAATTTAAATTTAAATAAGGTACAACATTAATTTTCAACATTTAATCAACAACAACTACCCAATTGTTGTCTTTCGCTACAAAGTGTGCTGTACCATTTGAGCAGTACATCAAGAAAAGATTGAGAGCTACTGGACTAGAGCACTTAAAACAAAAAATATCTAAAAGAAAAACACTTTTCATCGATGCCATAAAATAGTAAGGTTTTATATCAGTTATAAATGTAAGGAGTGGGAAAATCGGTGGAAAATATATATAAAAAATAAAATATGTAATGTTATAACGATCGTATATAAAGAAAACTGAGAAAAATCTAGCATCAAATCTCTGTACCTAATAAAACTTTATGATGGCGTTGGCTGTGTGGCATCGTTTTGGAAGAAATATGATGAAGAAGGTCTAGGACAACGGTCAAATGTCAGATGCTGGAATTTGTTCTACAATGTGCTAGGGGCATTAAGATCACATACGTCTCACGCACTTCTTGTCTTTTTAAGTAGAAGTGAACAGATTTTATATTTTGTAAAATAGAACTTAATTGTATTTCGTTACGCATTATTTTTTTTATAATCTATTTAACATCGACCTTTTTCCGATACTAAGTTCTATCACCGACGAGCTAATGCTATGTTACCTATATTTATGGTGCCGTGGCCTATATATAACACCGCTGCCTAATAAGTTTAAGTTTATGTATGTACTGTAATCAATTTAATTTAATAACAACCAAACACAGAAAACATAACTCTGGTCCGGGGTCTTCAAGCATCAATGGTCTCGCCCACTGCATCGTCGTTGCACGCATTGTAAATGCTTTGATTTTAAAGCATTTTTGAAGCGGGAGGGGGGGGGGGCGGTCTAAGGACACAGATGATATGTAATTACTTCTATAATTACTACATAATAAAATAATATTCAAGGAATACTTTGTGAAATTTTCATAAATAAATATCAAGAAATGTGTTAATGGCAGAAAATCTCCGCAGACGCCACAAAAAGAAGTCTCATTGCGGTGTCCATCATAACTCATCACTGGATTATTTGAAATCAAAAAACCAAAATAATTTCATTAGTTGATAAGTTTCTGCAGGTAACGCTGCCGAGTTTTTTTTTTCAGGGTGGCCACAAAAAAATGATTATAAATTTCCCTGATAATTCCAGGTTTTCCAGTAAAATTTTTCGTACTCTTCCCTGATATAGAAACTTTATTCGTATCAAATATGTAAAGTTTTGATTATATTGTAATTGCCACTTAATTGCAACTTTTTATCTCATTGCGTTTTGACGTTTTTTTTTTAACTTTCTGATTTATTCTTTTTAAATTTTAAATGAAATATAATATACTATATATGAAATAGTTGCCGCAATCACCCTGATATTTCCAGGTTGCATTAAATTCCCTGATAATTCCTGGATTTCCAGATTTTCCAGGTCTGTGGCCACCCTGTTTTTTTATAGATTTTTCACTTTTTTACAGCACTTAGAAGTCAAAATACTAATTTTTAATGAAAAAAAACTGTGTTATATTAAAATACGTTAAAATTTAAAAAAAACAACTCGACAGCACTACCTCGGCATTTATATAAAGAAAGAATGTGTAAAAGTTCAAAACGATCAGTGCAGTAGATTTTGAACTAGAGAGGGCACCGATTTTGAAAAAGCTAAGTGTGAGAAAAACGCGTTCAAAAGACTTAAAACTCTATATCTCCGACAGATTTACTCCAATCGACTTCAACTTTTCACACAATAAACTTAATATCCTCTACATATAAATAAATTTAAAAAAAATTAAACCTTAACCCCCCTCCCCGTAAGTTACATGTAACTTAATACATCGACATCCTTTATCGGTACCACATAATTACTTTTATAAGTTTATAAAAAAAAGAATAGAAGGTAAGTATTTTTTAAGAAACAACATTTTATTTATTTAATTTCTATACCATATATTATAATGCAAACGCCAATAGTGAGTTCTTTCCTCTCTACAAATGATTCAGGATTCAATTGCTCTTAACCAATTAATTTGTGTGCAGACCGCCTAGTCACTAGGGCCGGCCCTGTACTTTAGATAACTGCTATATCAGCATTGTGTAATAACACATTTTTAACTGTCACATCCTGTGATGTCACCGACTGAATCCACCTATACAGTGCGCAGATATTTTGTCTGTGGAACATAATATACGAGTAATGTTATTCATAAATTTTGACACGTCGGGCTAAAAGTACTTAATAAATCATGTAATTACGTTATGACTAAATAATAAAAAAAATTCACCATACAAAAAAATGCATTAGCGCCAATATTACCGCCATTATTTAAATATAAGACTCGGAGCACTCATAAGAATTTTATGACAATAATCAAAAACATTATGGTATAAAAATAACCATAAAAAGCTTTAAAACATTTGAACACACACATCCATACATACATAAAAGTCCTGTTATCACATAAGGATATAAATCTTTTCAATGTGCTCCATTTTTTGTGTTTTGTTTGTTTTTTTTTTATGTTTCTGTATTGATCATATATCCATTTATATTCGAATAAATATAATAAAAATCACATTATATTGATGGATTCTACTTTACGCTACCCGAAACATAACATAAAAAAGAAAAACAGTGAAAAATAAGGTATTCAAAGAAACCACTTCCGTTACTTTTCTGTTCTGTTCTGTTCTTAAATCTAAGAACACTGTCAAAAGAAAATATGTAACATAAAGAAAAAATATATCATCAATATTTGGAAAAGATGTGATTATATGTAGGTACAAGGTTCAGGTTTAACATTTACAGATGCCATGAGCAAAATATGAAATCCTGAAAGAGATGCAGTAAAACGAACGGCTTTTAGCAATCACAAAGTTCTTTCCTTTCTTCAACTAAAGTATTCTATTTCCTATTCCATCTATTTCCAACGCTGTTCGTATCTCTGACGGTCTCCTATTTATCTTAAAACCATTTATTATCCTAATGTTTCGTGTGGACTACTCCGCTACCTAATAATTACATCATTATGTTTGGCATGTAAGCATTTAAACGAAAAATCACAAATTTATTTAACATACAGCACTAGTACGGGGATTGAATCGGAATTCACCCTTAGCGCTTTTGATTGCAGGTTTAAGTTAAGGTCAAATCAACATTTATCGTCATCGACTAAGTCAACGGGACTGTTTTTTTAAGAGTCGTTTTTTTTTTTTTTATTTTATTAAAATAAAGTTTATATGTTTACACGTTTCGTATAGTGGCTCGAAAACGGCTCAGCGCATTTTCCAGAAAATTGTCTATTTTGTAGAGAAAAAAAATTCTAAGACTTTTGGCGCGCTAGGATTTTCCCCTGAATTTTCTGGAAAACCGTAATTTTGGATAAACTAAAAAAAATTTTTTTTTTTTTAATTCATATAACTTTTAATTCATATAACTTTTAATTCATATAACTTTTAATTCATATAACTTTTAATTCATATAACTTTTAATTCATATAACTTTTAATTCATATAACTTTTAATTCATATAACTTTTAATTCATATAACTTTTAATTCATATAACTTTTAATTCATATAACTTTTAATTCATATAACTTTTAATTCATATAACTTTTGATTCATAAAAGATAGAGAGTTAAAATTTGGCACGTGTATTACGGTACGAAACGAGTTTAATATTTCAATTTAAAAATGGAATTAAAATTTGAAATGAAATTCAATTCACATACAAAAGACTCTAAACTCTAGTTTATGTATATTAGTGCTTTTATTTTTTTAAATATCCAAATGTTTACGGAGTTATAGCTATATCGAATTTAAATTTCAGTTTTGCCGCTTGTTTTACAAAAAATAAGTAGTAATAAGTATTCGAGATTATTTTTTCTTATTGGCAACCTTCGTTATTTCGTACTTCATGGGATACACAATACAGCTGTTAGTAGTAAACGACGTATCACACACACATTCGTATGCGTCTTTGTTGTATAAAACCATACATTGTAATTTTCTATAACGTTAACCCTTTAATAATTAATGATAATCTCCGGAGTTTTTAACAAATTGTTGGACAACCAACTTTATCAGTATAGTAAATAGTACAGTTTTATAAAAATTATAACATGGGTCACAAGCCCATTCGACATCGAAAACGATGTGTACTCTACCTAAAGCTACTGAAAAGTGGGGGGAGGGGTCTTACAATAATGGCATTGAGAAACACGCCAGAATTGACACTTTTCAAACTTGTCTTTTTTGGAAATCCCTGTAAAATATATATATTTAGAATATTTAAAAAAAATTTGCCTTTAAAGTAAAAGTTAAAGTTAAAACCAACTTCTTATCAATCCATAACATATATTTATTTATTTTTTCAAATTTAAATTTAAAATATGTTTTATAATACTCATATACTCCTATATGATGTAATGTAATACAAAACGCATTATGGTGCCATCATGCGAAGTGGGGGGGCGTGTGTGGGCCATATAGGGGACAGGACATCTGAATGAATAATGTCGTGTAGACTGTAGAAGGTCGCAGGTCGGATTCAACTTATTTATGGCAATGTTTTGCATAAAGGTACTTTAAAGCTTCTAGGCCCACAGTCTAGAGCAATTTTTATGTCACAAAGAATTTACGGTTATAATATAAAAAATACATTTAATATTATTTTGATTTTAGTTAAACAAATATTTATTCATGAAATTGCAAGTGCATAAAATAATTGGACAAAAGCATACCCGAAAATAACATTATAAGTCAGTAATTTTGTTTTACTGACTGTTTTAAAAGCATATGAAAGTTGTAAAATTGGCTTTATACAACAAATTAATTATAGATATTAATTTTCAATTGGTTGTAAAAAGCGCACTTCGTTTCGGTCATGTTTCGTCATTGCGTTGGTACTAGCGAAGGTATAAACAGTACCGAATCTATAATTTGTTTGAACCGGGGCAATAACTTAACATTGGCGCACACAGTGCCGCTTTTAGGATTAGTGCCGTATATATTATTTTTGTAAAATTTGTATTAAATTGATGCATTAGATTTAAAAAAAATTCATTATATATCGCATTATTAAATGATTTTGACAATAATTTTGTGTTAATATATATACTCGTATATTTATAGGTTTAATTAATGATTCAAAAGGAATAGAGTATATAGGAGATTTGGAATTTCTTTGTATATTTAGATCCTTTAATTTCATGTAACTATTTATTCAAATAGGTTTATTCTTTTTGGTCCAGTAAAAAGAGTTTTGAATATATGTAGATAATAACTTAATTTTATCAATAATTTGGAATTTCGATAATGTTTCACATTTAATATAAAATTTATCACTAAGGAGTTGATGGTTTGTAAATTGTAATGGAGCTATATTAGATTCAGCTTGAAATATATGAGTTACAGTTGAAGTCTTTTTTAATTGTTCCTTTTTTATTCGTGAAAAACAAAAGTCAAAAAAAGTAGCAGAATAGGTTACTTGTTCGTGACTATCTCCGAGTGAATTAAAAATAATGACATTTCCTCTAAAAAAAAATTGTTTTAACAAACAAAAAACTAGCAAATTTTTTTGTACATGCAATACTTTTAGGAATTCACATAGTTTTACGTTATATATGAATTTAGCGCCCCATGAATCGAACTACTGTAACTGTTTGGTTGGAAGTAATCATCCAACATATGATTCTACATCACTTGATGAACCAACGAAGAAACTAGTCATCGAGAACATCAGGCCACTTTGAACCGAAGATAATATTTGTTCCTGTCTATCCGGATGCAAAAAAAACTTCATAGTTATTTTTTCGTACGTTCGAACATCAATCCTCATCACTTCGATAGGTTTGAGCTTCCATTATGGTCGTTCGAACCTGATATTTAATATATTGGTCCTGACGAGCCAGATTAAAAGCATTTGAACCTAGTGCTTCAATATACAATCCTCTCAGAACACGCATTTAACAATAATAAGAGTCATTTTTTCAGTTACAACACTACTGAAGTTTAACCAAAAATATGAGATTTAAAATCTAGTATTCCGCAATTATTGGATGGCCCACAACTAATAACGTAACATTTTGCTTGGTTAAGCTATAGTTATATTTGGAAGAACAAAAATGAGCACTGAGATATAAGAGTATCAACCAAGATTTACAACAAACCTCAGTATATTTAGACCGTCCCCACACGGGTCGACTGGTTGCAAACCTTATCCCCGAATCTGTCCGAACCGAATGAGAATGAGAATGCAACTGTGTTGTTAGTGAGAGAACGCACTTCTATACGAGTGAGAGAAACTAAACTGGTTTTGAGCACGTTTTGAGCGACTCTGTTTCTAGGTCGCAGGGCATGCTTGGTTGCATGCTTGTGATGGTAACATCATGAGCAGAGATGTGCACAAATACTATTAATACAAGTATTTAAAATACTATTAATACAAGTATTTAAAATACTATTAAAGTATTTAAATACATACATACCTACAAATACGACATAATAAAATCCCCTATTATGCTATTGTTAAAAATTTTATAGAGTCACGAAACACGGCTCGACTTATTGCAATCAGTCGACTCGTGCGCGGCCCTTAGGCCCTTCGCACACGACGCGACTGGTTGCAAACCTTAGCCCTGAATCTACCCGAAGCGAATGTGATTACAACTATTGTTATTGAGAGATCAAACGTGTATGCGAGTGAGATAAAACACGAGGAAAGGCACACGAATCGACTGATTGCAAACTAAACGTGAAACGATGTTTTCAACGAAAACGAGCCACGAACCATGTCGAGCCGTGTATCGTGACTATAGAATTTTTAACAATAGCAAAACAGGGAATTCTATTATGTTATATTTGATTGTATGTATGTATTTAAATACTTTTCAATAGTATTCGTAAACATCTGTGTTGATACCAACAATACCCTGCGACCGAGAAATATAGTCGCTGAATGTATAATCAAAACCAGTTTAAAATCAGGTCGTGCTGTGTGTTTTATCTCACTCGTAAACACGTTCGTTCTTTTACTAACAACACTGTTGTAATCACATTCGGTTCGGGCAGATTCGCGGCTAAGGTTTGCAACCAGTCGCTTCGTGTGCGGACGCCCTTACAATTTCTCTCTTCCTTCAAACATGGGCCACAACCCCCCCGTATACGAAAAGGTTCTATTTAATTTTAAATATATTAAATACTCATATTTATTCATAAATTTCTTTATATATAAAGGTAATTAACGAAAAAAGGGGAGGGTTCTCCCCTCTTTCTAGAACCTTTGTATTATACTATACTAATATCAATTTGAAATTTAATTTAACTTAAAATATATAGGGTTCATTTTAAGCAATTCTTAATTCCAACTTATTACATGTAACTTATATAAAATTAAATAATATCAAAGTATAATTACATATACATATACACTGGTAAAAGTAAAATGCGCGCCGCCTGCCGGAAATAATTTGAATTAATTACGAACGTGTACCGGGTATAGCCGTACAAGTCGTACTCTAGAATCGTTGGTTCTGTTAAAGTTAAAGTTAAAGTTAAAGCAAGCTCGTTCAAAGGATGGATGGTAAGCCCGAGGAGGTAGACGACAGCACCTACAGACGCTGCAGAAGTAACGTAAAAATGTGTAACCGGTATATTCCTCAGCAAAATATATTTTGGAAAAGTCTATACTAACATTTCCGTTTCTTTAATTTGCTTCCGTTATAAATTACACTCTGGAAAAAGTCGATGTGTAGCGCGAAAATATATACGAGCATGTAGAAAAGAAAATGACTTTCAGAAAGAATTTTCTTTGATTTGTAGCATAGTGACATGAAAAGAACACGTATGAAAAGCAATTACTTCTTTAATTAAAAATCTAATAATTTATTAAAAATGACCACTTTATTTTAATTTATGATTTAATTAAGGTTTTTTATGGGTTTGTTCATTAATCTTATAGGAATTTAATTAGTTGAATTATGGCGTCGCTACGGAATGTAATCATAAAACTGTAATATACTGTCAACTAAATAAAATATTAACTCTGTAAGGGTAATCACGCCAGTGCTGGAATCACGAAACCAGTGCGAAAATGTAAACTGACAAATCAAACACCTCTTATAAGCAGACTCCGACCAAATTTAGTACTAACACATTTTGGGGTATATATAAAAAGGAAATATGTATAAAGTATACCCGCGAAACACTAATAATTTATATTCACATTCATTTTCTCTTAAAACATTCGTTTCCGTTCGGCAAGAAAATGTTGGAAAAGATAAAATTATAAAATAAAATATTTAACATGACCGTGGTCCTAAGAAGCCCGCGAAGTATTAATAAAAAAAAAAATAAAAAAATATTTAACAGATTTTTGTTTACCAGATTTTATATTTCGTAAATGTACGACCTAACCTTTTCGTAATAAAAAAAGGTTGAACGTTTATATTGCTTGTTAGTTTATTTCTCTCGGAATTTTTTTTTAAATAACGTCAACGAAACCAGAAACGATAGTCTCGGGTCTCGGGTCTCGCCGTATGTGGTCTCGGTACCATCTCAATAGTTTTCAGAAATGTTTCGTCATAGCTAAATGAAACGAGAAAAGTCTCGTTTCATTTAGCTATGTGTGAAGCCCTAATTCTGTACTTTTATCTATACGTAGAAGCATGATAATGAACGAAACAACTCCAATACACGATAGTCGGCCAGTCGATAGTCGTAGTAGTTTGGTCCAGTGCGAGAGTCTCCTACACCACTACCTCTCATTAATACATGATTATATTTATCATGAAGCATTCGCTTGATGCTTGCTAAACATATATTTTTCCTTTTCTTCTTCTTTATCTAAAGAGCATTCCCCAACATACATCATGGACAGTTGAGTTGTTTTTTATATTATTTTTTGTAAGATTATTTTTCTCCCCGTTTGTTTTTTTAAATCGTTTGCTATATATCTGCCATATTCCTGTCTATCCCGTATAAATCTAGGGATAGGAATTCGTTTAGCGTTTGAGCTCTTAGAATAAAAAAGTAGAACTAAATATATACTCGTAGGTTACGGGTAGTAGTTGTATGAAAAATAGGGGACATAATGTGCATTGAGAGACACCTCTCAAAAAGAATAAGAAGAAGAACCGTTCACCAAACGACATAGAAGGCGGAGGAATAAGGTGGAAGGTGGAAGAAGCATCATCGTTTAAATCGAATTCTCTTTATGTTAATAATATTCTTATGCCTTGTGCTTATTGTCAGACATTCATAAATATGCATCAAGTTGTGTTGGAGTCATCAATATTGTGTTGGAGTCACACAGTAAACTTCAAACGCTTGGTTATAGATGGTTGGAGCTAGAAGTATCTACAGACAGTCAGGACGGTTCCTTTCCACAAATTAATTAGGTTTCTAATTTTAATAAGACGCTTTTTGAAAAAAATTAGGTTATTTACGACGTTCGCATACTAGTAACACGACTGTCCTAAGGGATTATATACAGTTATGAGGCCCAAAAAAAAGCGATATTTTAAAAAAAAATTCGGAGAAGACTTTTAAATGTATTAATGTAAAAATTTGTACACATATTATGGTAACTTTTAACTGTATTTTTCTCAACAAAAAAATCAACTTTTCAATCTAAACAATCAAATTGTTTATAAAAAAAATATTTATCGGTAAGAAAAAACCTTCGATTAATTCCTAAAAAATATACTTAAGAAACTTGTGTTAAAATTTGAGACTGATCGGTTCAGCCGTTTCTGAGAAATCACCGACTTTAAAAAGACAGTTTTTAGATAAACGCATTTAAAGTTTCCAAAGCACTATACATAGAGTAAACTTACATAACTTCGAAAATAATCGCCGAATTGCAACTTGAAATTTTCTGTGTGTGTGCTTAAATATATGTACATTACGCAAATGAAATAAAAATAAATAAATACTTTTGAAAATATTAACTGTATATAACCCCTTAATACAATTGTGTTATTCTCGTAGAAAGATAGAGATATAGATAAACATCCGAGAGAGAAGGATATAGACATGAGAAAAATAGATAAATCCTATCGCAAAACTAACGCTGAAGCATAGAAACTCCTAAAAATTATATTTTTTGAATTGATAATTGAAGATGTGAAATACAAGTCATTAGGCAGCGGAGTAGTTCTCGACAGCGATATTCGACAAGTGTTTCTTTCTGTTTAATAATTTTGTTTCATGAGTTAACTGAGTATTGAATTAGATAGCAGATACAATTATACATATATGGAACTATTCATAAATTACAACACATGCAGGGGGCCGGGGTGGGGGAGTGTCTCTGTAAATTGTAACAAGGTGTGAAAATGGGGTGAGGAGTAAAAAGCGTTCTGACGTCACATGCAGTATAAAATATATAAAAAATATTGTATTTAAATAGTAAAAAGTACATATTTAAAAAACAGTATTTAAAGTATTTAAAAAACAGTATTTAAAGTATTTAAAAAACATTGTAACAAAAAGGAGTTTAAAGGGCGAAAAAAGGACCGTGGTTAAAAAAAAAATTAATTTCGTAGAAAAGTGTAATTTCCGTAAAATAAAATAATTTTTTTTATTTATTCTAAAGGTTATAAAGTATTACAAAATCATCCAACCAAAAGAGGAGGGGTCCATAAAATGTGACAAGGACGGTGGGGAGAAAGGGGATAATCGGAATAGCTGGAAATTTGTGTGACTTAATTTATAGATGGCCCCAATAACTGCATACTCATCTCAAATTTATATTTTTCAGAGCTGTTTCACTAATGTTCTGGACGATTGGTATATGATACCTCGACACCATAAACAATGTGCATGATGGATTAGTATCGGAAACATAGTTGAGGTAAAGAGTTCTTTTAACTACAGGTTGTAACACCTTCACTTCCTTGATACCATCAGCAGACTGATCCGAAAGAGTCATTTGTTTATTTTATCCATAAGAAAGGTGTAGTCATATCATGTCGGATCATATTATTACACCGCATCAATAATCATTTCAGTCCGCCATTCTTTATTCCTTAACAAAAGCAAAGGAAGTGAAGTCTTGAGTTCTTGACTTATTGCTGAGTCACTCTCCAAAGCCAGCTGGTGCCCCTTTTCCTCGCCCCTCAGCCCGGTGTTTCTCAACGGTTCATCGGTTTCTAAGATGTTGATATGTAACACACATTTTTCTTATTTTTCTCGAGTCATCATTGCCTTCACTGCCTTCACTGCCTTCAAGTAAACGTTGGATTTACTATAAACAAATAACTCTTGGAATTGTCTTGATTTCTAAAGAAATAGAAAACAATTCTGAATTTACCAAGTCATCAAATAGAGCACATATCAAAGTCAGACGGAAAGGGATTTACTACTTTTTATTGGACGGTTTGTTTCTTTCATTATACTCGTATTTATTTTCTTGCTTTGGTTGAAGATACGTATGACAATATTTTCTAGGTTCACAAATGATGGCAACATAGTTCAATTATGTTTTTTGCATAAAGTACTGAAATATTTGGGTATTTTTCAATTACAGAGCACAATGCGACTTAGTTCGAACATACACATATTGTTTATTTTTATTCTAAAAAGATTTGTATATTTTTACCTGAATTTTATAAATTTAGTTTTACTTTTACTTTTATTTAAAAAAAACACTTCTATAATTTAAGGTCTAGAATTTTCAAAAAATCAATTTTTTATTTTGATATTTCGAAAGTATAGTCTTTTAAGAATATACTGTTAAATTTGTGTAAGGATATTGACAATGATATCAATAGCCATATCAGGGTGGCCACAAAAAAATGATTTTAAATTTCCCTGATAATTCCAGGTTTTCCAGTAAAGTTTTTTGTACTTTTCCCTGATATAGAAATTTTATTCGTACCACTTAAATGTTTAAAGTTTTCATTATATTGTAATTACCAATAATTAAGTCTAGTATGAAACTGAAAATAAAATATTTATTTCTGATTTATTTTATATCTTATTGCCTTAGTTGGCATTATTATTTATTGGAGAATAATTATTGATATTTATTGAAAATTCACTAATATTTCCATGATATTGAGAAGGTTGCATTAAATTCCCTGATAATTCCCGGATTTCCAGGTTTTTCAGGTTTCCAGGCCATCCTGCATATCCATACTTAAAACTTTAATCAAATTTATCTGAAAACTACTTTTTTGGTATGATGTTGTAGAAAAAAACTATTCAATTAAATAGTCTTAAATTTTAATATGTTATTCATAACATCAATAGCTATCGTTGGAACTAAAATCATTTTTTTATTTCAATAATATCGTATTTTTTTCATTAAATAACTGGTAAAAAACTCGATTTCTTAGAACTTTGATTTGAAAAGCGAGCTATTTTGTCAATTTTGTCAATAAATAGACGAACCAAAATCAACAATATCGCCAAAGGTCTAATTTTTTGACAGGGTCTATTACAGCGCCGTTTGAAAAATAATTAACAACTTTTTAAGTTTCAAAAAAGATATTTTTGTATGTAGAAGAAGTGTAATAATAAACCTAAAAAGTTAAAATATCGTTTTTCATTAATTTTATTATAAAAAAAACAATTCTCAATATACCTTAAATTTTCGAGCTAGAACAACGACGCATTGGAAATAGTAATCAATATAATTGTTTCATTTTATGCTAATTAGTTAGTATTAATTGCACATCATGCGAGAGCAGAATTTTTACAAGAGCTCAACTGTGTGACGCAATACTGAGCATAAGGCCTGTCTCAGTATGGGACCGTATTTAAGCGACGGCGTATTCGGACGTAAATCGGCGGATTGGAAGAGCTACAAAGCAAACCGCCTATGTGTGTCACAGATGTCTGTAGTCGTGTATTAGGGGGTGTATTGGAGTTCTTTAGCACTTATATAATTTATCATGAGAGAACACTTTAACTTTAATTTTTATCGATACACCACTGGTAAAGGGACTTCAGCATTTATTATATATCTGAGTTCTGGTGGGCGTGAATTTAAATTTAGTTCTATCGTATCGGTATTGGTATCGGTGTCCATGATTCACTGAAATACAAACATAAACTGAAGCATGCTGAACATACTCGTCATACGCGATGTCGCGATAGACCCGAAAAGAACCGTATTGCAACGAAAGAACAAGCGTTCTTAGGTATCCCCTCCAGTCTGAAGCGGCTGTTTGCATTTACAAAGGTTCGGATAGGATATCGTTGTAGTAGTGGTAACGCTTGGATAAAATTCGCCTTTATACGGTTCTAATGTGCGAGATAGTGCCGCCCGTATTCGGACTGCTTTGTAGCGTGCAGTTTGAGAGCTCCAGAGCGATCTCATTACATTTACATGGTTCGGATAGGTAAAGCGTAGTAGCCCGAATACGTCCGGCAGAAATTCGCTTAAATACGGTGCCATACTGAGACAGGCCTAATGCTGCATTATGCGCTGTAGTGCCGTAATTAGAAATCACCCTTGATGTACAGGGTGTTACATACATCGGTGTCAATGATTCCAAAATACATAAATCTACCAGCACAAATATCTATTAATACGAGTATTTGAAGACATAGCATACAGTTCAACGGTGGTAGTTTGTCTAAGTAGTTTTTAAGCCATTCGAATCTCGTACTTTGTTTTAATTAAATTTGTAGTAAATCAAAAACTTCGTTATTGATATCTGGAGGTAATCAGAACTCATCCCTCACCACTCCCTCACTCACTCACACGCCTGCATAATCAATCATTTATATACGAACAAAAATCGAACAACATTTAATCATTTCTTGCATTTTTGGTCACTAGATTGTGCATAAAAACACATAGTTTCTGAACGTTTGAATCTTTTATAAAATAACATATAGACCCTCCTATTCGCTTTCCCCAACCCTCCTCTCTGCAAATAGCACTACAAAGTTGAGACAATGAAATTGCTGTGTGCATTGGTATTTGTCTGCGAAAACTCTAATGCATAAAATAAATGTATGATATAAATCTCGGAGATTGCTGCTTGTTGCTGGGACACCGGGAGCTGTGTCCCCACCCCACCCTTGCACCCCCTCTCACGGTTGCCATCCACATGACATATACGCCCGACTATCATAATCTTTTTTAATTTAATTTTCTCGGAATACTTTGTAAGTATTTTTTATTCTATTTAGTTTTAAAATAAATATATTCTTTTTAAAGTTTTATTGTATTCAAAGTCGCGATAAAATTATTCTCTCTCAGCTTTTAATGTACATTTTACAGGATTCACGATTAAATTTCCTTGCACAAATATTAAATCTTTTTGGGTAATTAAACAGCGTATATTAATTATTAAATTGGACAAATTATGTGTAAGCAAGAGATTTGCCTTTATGATTATTAAAGCTGAAATGTAAATAAAACAACATCCGAGTAATTAAACGGACTCAAATGTTAATTAAAGAGGTTAATTAAAAATAAATATTTACTGAAATAACAAAGTTATGGAAATGGAAATTGAAATGTTTGTAATGGAACTGTAGAAGAAATGTTTATATTTTTTAATAATAATTTAATAAATAAAAATTTATTGATATGAAACAGTAAGGACAGAATAGCAAAAAATCAAAGAACTGCGCATATACTTTTTACGGTGGAGCCCAAATCTTAATAGAATACCGGATTATTCCTAGTTTAAACCAAAAAAATAGAATTTTAAAAATATCTTAATATCTTTGAGCTTATTGTCGTAGTCGATCTGTTACACACACACACACATATTTATATAGAAAATGGAAATTGCAAATTGGAATAAAAAGGCGATCAATAGGAAAGAATAGTAAAAATGGTTTAAAATTTGCCAAAGGTCTATAATGTCTATTGTAGTACCACGAAGAAAAAATGATACATCTGCTAAGCATAGTTTTGTGTATTTGAAATTGATTTAACATAACAAAAGTTATACCTTTTTAAGGATTAAAGGCTTATAAAGTATATACAACATAACAAAATAAGACATTTTTATCTGTATGTAAGACATGTTAGGAATTGTAAATTATTAATCAAACTTATGTGTTGCTTCTGAAACCAAAGTGTTTTATATTAGTAATTTACATACACATTATAATAATAACAATGTTTAAATTAAATCATACTATCATACCTAAAATCAAAGAAACGACATTTAAAGTTTATTATTTAAATTACCAATTCCTTTTTTTCTAATTTTATCAACTCAACTTAACATCATGGACAGTGAGTTTTGTCGGCTCCAAATATCAACTGAGTTGGCCGTTGGCACACGCTATAACTAATATGTACCGATAGCTCACTTGACCAGAATACAGTTGTAATATCTCTAGTCAGTGTTACCAACTAAAGAAATATAATTTCTTTACATGTATATTAAACTAGCTAAACCTGACCACGCTTCACTTAGCTTAGGCTTATATGAAATGAATGGGAAAGTAAATAGAAGACACACATAAATATAGAGAACTAACAACTGGAAAGAAGCGAAAGAAATGAATTTGTTTTACGAAAAAACGCACGTATTCAACGATTGCTACGCTGTGTCAAATTTTCAGTCAATTCGAGTTTTGCAAGCACAAACATGCGCAGACTGAATTTTTACATCGCTTAAGTAAATATTACGTAAATTTAAGTAAACTAGCTTTTACCCCCGTCGCAAGCGACGTCTGTTTTTTGTGTGTGGCTTGAATTTCATGTCAAAATTTAATTCCATTTTTAAATTGAAATAAAAAATAAACTCGTCTCATACTATTTTTACGTATTATAACAATTAATTTTTCAGACAAACTGGCTAAGAAAATATATTTTTTTTATCAAAATAAAAAATATTTTCAATTTATGCGTTATTTGACCAACTTTTTTTCAAAATTTGGGATTTTTTTTTGATTCGTAAATAAGTTACCAAGGTTAGCCAATATACAAAATTTCAACTTTCTAGCACAATTTTTTCTCTCGGCAAATACAGCCCCGTGCCCCCCAATAAAATTTTTGAAATTTTGATTTTTTTTTTATTATTAATAAGATGATTTAAACTGTACTGTAATCTTACATTCTACATTTCGTATTTATATTTACGTTATAATATTAGTCTCCCCATTAATCCCCGCTCCTGAAATAAAATTGTCAAATTTTAGGCATAGCAATCTATTTTGCTCGTAGCAACTCTCTCTACCTTTATCTATCCCTACTTTTATAAATGATCGAAATTTCAAAATTGAGTTCTTTGGCAAAGCTTTTTCCCGCCCCCACTTCCTCAATTTCACGCCGCTACTAAGGTTAAATTTATTTTCGCAAATATGCACATGCATAGTTTCTATTTTTTTACTTTTTCTATTTTTTTATATTTGGGGCTGTTAACTATTTCCCCCCTATACCCCTCACTCCTGTTCGATTTCACAGCACAGCAAACGCACCATAAATCAATCCAATTCTACTACTGAATGTAATTTGAATATCTGACTTATAGAGAACTATTTAGCTTCTATTTAATATTCTACATGCAAAATATTATCGTTGTACCTCTATATTGTTCTTATACTCGGTTTATCACCCCCCACTTTAATGTTGCACTTAAGAAAATGTAGTTCTTTTTATATTTTCGTAATAAATATGTCAATCTATATCTGCATACTAAATTTCAGCTTTGTATTTAAATTTTAGCATTAGTACCCCCCATATACCACCGCTACTGAAGAAGTTTGTCAAATTTTAGCACGAGGATCTATTTTATTTGTATCTAAGAATATATATTCTAAACTATAGCCTTTCATCTCCATATATTTCAAATATCTGGTTTTTGGCCCCCAGCGCCCGCCGCCTCTGGAAAGTTGCAAATTTCTATAGTGTGTCTTTAATGACACTTTATATATGGCCCCCGTTCCAAATTTTAACGTTCTAGCTCTGTTGCGACATTGCCCCCAAAAAATCACGCCGCTACTGAATTAAAATTTTGGTAATCCAATTATTGGCAAACATGCACAATTAGTGTCTTAATACATACCCAAAGTTTTAATACTTCTTTTTCAATATTTCTGGCTTTTATTGTCTCAACTCCCGCCGCCACTGGAAATTTGGGGCTGTTTATTTTTTTTCATTAATTACTGTCTACAGCGAGCGTACATATTAAATTTGAACGTCCTAACTCTATTCTAACATTGCCCCCAAAAATTCGCGCCGCTACTGAACTCAAATTTCAAATTTCCAACTATTGGAAAATGTGCACAATTATAATCTCAATACACATACCAAATTTCAGTTTTCAATCTTTTCTAGTTCGTCAGATATTTGCAAAAGTATTTTTTCGAATTTTCCAGTTTTTCCAAAATTACGGGTTTCCAGGAAATTCAGGGAAAAATCCGGGGACGCCAAAAGTCTTAGAATTTTTTTTTCTACGAAATAGGAAATTTTTAAAAAGATCGCCGGAGCCGTTTTCGCGCTGCCATACAAAATTCAGTACCAAACATATAAACATATAAACATATAAGAATAGATTCAAACACCTGGGACATTATAATATATTTAAGTAAATATATATTTTTTCTGTTTAGCGAGATATATAATAGGATGGGTAGTGATTCGTGCTTTCAAGCAAGTAGCAAGTTTGGCTGCAAAATTGACAACCCTATTGTTAGTAACATGAATTCATATTATGTACATTCAAAAGAACAGGTGAGAAATGTGGAATGGGTAAAGCAATCAACATTAATGCATGTGAGAAGAGTGAACACTGGAACACCCCTGGTTTCCCCGTTCATCACCACCCACCCAACCCACGCACCTGATGTACGAGTACCACGCGTCAATGAAGGGAGTGTGACACACACACACACATACACACACCCACGCACAAAATGTAGAGATATGTCGCGTAATGGAGACGGAAATAAGTGGATAATTAATACATTTACATAATTCAATATGGTGTAAATTTACACGTCTATTGATCAAGCCAATTAGGGCTCAAAGCGTCTTTCGCGATATGCAAATTAAGAAATAGTACAGGCAATTAAAATAACACGATTTTAGACTTGGTGCATCTCTGCCAGCAACAGAATTAATAACATCTAAACATTTAAACAAAATTATTGTTGAAAAACAGTCGAATGATAAGATGGAAAAATTACGAGGGTAGTTTGATAATTCAGTGACTTCTTTTATTGAAAGCGTTTTATTTTTAACATAGTCTCCTTTAAGGGGAGGTAAGGTCAAAACGATAAAAAAGAAGCACATTTTCGATAATGATTTTTGACGACACAGTTAATATATAATTATTTCTCTAATTACTACATGATAAAATGACATTTGAAGAAATTTTCATAAATAAATATCAAGAAATGAGTCAGTGATAGTCTTAAGTCCCTCAAAATAGGAATTTCAGTGGGTTCAGTTATGACCCAAATCTCGCACCGCACAGCCACTTCTTTAGGTTTGAAAAGAGGAAATAATCGCAGGCGGCTAAATCTGGAGAATATGCTGGATGGAGTAGCAGTTAGTAGCCCAATTTATGGATTTTTGATGGAGAAGCGGATAGCTGCTTTCAATGGCTGTCACATACAAACTAAATGACACAGCTTGCTCAAAATTTGACAGTAGATAGATGACAGTTGACGGGAGATGCGCAGGAAATTCTAAGAGTCACTAAGTTATCAAACTATCCTTGTATTGTCAGCTTACTAAACTTATTTTACAAGCCTTTATTAATAGCCGTTCTTCTGAGACGCACATATTATTTTTAAATCAATCACACTTCAACATCACGAAATAATCCAATGATTCCAATCTAAAATGCTAAGGATTGTCACGAATGCACCATGGTTTGTACCTAATAACATAATAAATCGGGATCTGGATATACCTACAGTTAACGAAGAAATGGTGCTTAGAATGAAAGCATACAAAGAGAGAATACTTGAACATCCAAACAATTTGGCCAGCTGTCTAATGCCCAATACTTCGGTAGTACGCAGACTAAAAAAGAAAGTACTTCAGGACCTATTAACCAACGAAGCTGAATCTAGGATCTATTGAAATTGAAGGATGAGTCGATGGGCACACCCCGCGCAAGACTCTATTTTTTTACATACCTATCACTGAATGCTCTCTAAACAGGACAGATTGTAATAATCTATAGAAATCAAATAACAATAAAAAAAAAACATGAGAGCTAGAAGTATCTAAGATAACGTGTAAATCTCGGTCGACCAGCATACAAGCTGATGCATCGTTGTACTCATAATTGAGAAACACAAAAACACTACTGCGAGTTATATTATTTACTAAACTACTTTATATTTGTTATAGTTCAAATTACGAGAGTTCGGCGGCGACTCATATTTAAAACAAGTTGTGAGGTATAAACTGCCGATATAACTAAAAAGCAACGACTAACTTATTTTTCTATAATGTGTATAGAAACGAATAAGATACAATTCATTATCGTATTATAGATTTATACCGCTCTTATAACCTCTTTTAAGTATAAGTCACCGCCGAACTATCGTGATTTGGACTATACCTAATTAAGTCTTATAGGAAGCTATATATATACCTTTCTTTTGTTATTTTAAAATATTTGTGGTTTTTATTTGTTTGGGATCGTCTTAAATTCTGTAAAGCCAATGTTAAATTTTCTAAAATATCAGTGAAAGAGTTAATTCACCCGTAGTTGTTGCATTAAACAATGAATCTAATCCGTCTAAACGTTATATCCATTACCATTACCATCTTCAACTTAGGCCCGTTTCTGCACGGAACGATTCAAGTGTCGTCAAAAAAATAAAGTTCGTTACGATAATATTCACGTACAATGTATAAACCACTGTGCACGTAGCAAGGGAAGGGGTTTGTTATATACGACCCCCTAGTTGCACGTTGTACCCCTTTCTGTCCCCAACACTTTCAGAATGGTGATAGAAGGGGGGGTTCATGAATTACGCGCGTGTTAATGTCAGAATGTACCTTATGTACCATATATTAGCGCGATGAAATGATGACATGCGTAGAAACATGTTAAATGAACTAAAAAATAAAAGATGGATTTTGTGATAACGTTAAAATGATGTATGAACATTCTGGATACGAGTATGGTACACGTGGATATCGTGTGGTACCGGTACTTGATTTATTTATCCGTACAATGTAAAACAATGTTCACCGTATGTGCATGTTTACCGGAAATTATTCATATGGACTTTGACAGTGTTGAACATAATAAAATCGTACATTTAGTTAAATTCTGAGTTCGTATAGCGCTCCTTTTTCGGAAATGCTTGTACCGAATATATCTTACTTATCTAAAATGACATTTACAAGATCGGATTACATCATTGATGTGGTGGAAATTTCTTCTTTTTTTCTCCAAATTTCGTACGCTTTTTTGAAAAAAGAGAAGTACTGCCATCATATCACTAGTGAGCAAAAATTAGGAATAAGGCTATAGATCAGACCTTCAATCAATTTCATTTTATTACATTTGAGATTTCCGGTGTCTCGTCGATTACACAATCAATTCAGATCTCTGACACGATTTGGAGATTTCAGATCTCTTTCTCAAACACGAATTGGCAAGGGTCTTTTGGTCACGTCAATTTCATTTGTCCATTTATACACCATTTACCAATAACATTATTTGCCCATTATATTATTATTTGCCCAATAACGCCCGCAGTATACGTGCAGTGGTCAATTATTTTTGAAAAGGCATCCCGAAATATCCAGGCTCAAATGCTGAATCCGGCAAGAGTCCAAAAATGATAATGAACTGTATGTGAGTATGGCTGTGTACCATGTCTAAGTATCTTGAACTGTGTGTGGGTATGTGTAAGGAAGATATGTATTTCAATTCTCCTAGAGGCTGTAACTGATTATATTTAATGAAAATGTTTATTGCTTCGATTAGTTTTAAAAAATGCTTTCATTTAATATTATTTCTTTGATTATTTTAGTCCGGGCGTTATTTAGATCAATGGCGCCTAATAACGCCCATTGACATAGTTTCTTTATTATTATCATAAATTGGTAAATTTAGCAACTTTGTTAATCCAAACTGGATTCTTTAATAGAAATATATATGCTTTATTAAAAATATTCATAGATTTCATTCCACTGGTAACCTGTGCTGAAATATTAAATGAAAAACCTTTAAGTGGGCGTTAATTGGTTAACCAAATATAAATTAATTTTTATTTATTTGCTAAACACAACTAAAAAAAAACGCATAATGATATTCTACTGGAGACTGAATATGTACTCGACCCTTTTGTTAGAGATCACATTTAAAACCATAATTTCTTTAGATCTTCCATCTTCCCATTGAAACATGTTTGTTTCATAAAAATACTATCTAGAATTTTTAAAAATAGCATAAGAAAGGGTTTTATTAGTGTCGCATGTTTGTGTCGCACTAGTCTGTACGTTAAAAGTACAACACATTTACTACACTCATGTCTAAATAATGTCAACTTATGAATGAAAATATCTAAATGTTGGATTTCGCATGTTTATGTCGCACCAATATGTACGAGGCATTAGCTTGACAGTTATACATGTACACTGAAGCAGACTTTTAAATTTTATTTATCCTAGATTCTATTTTATCAGAGAGATTAGATTCTATTCTATCCAGTGCTAAATTATCTTAGATCTCATTCAATTTAGTCCGGAATGAAAGTATCGAAGATTGGTTGGGGGTCCCCCGGTACAACTGGCTATTCTCCTCATAGGACCTTAATTTGGGTTGTGAACAATATTTTCAATTTTAGAAATGTATGTGATATGTCCTGATAGTTAACTGACAATATCTCAGATGTGATTCTTTCAAATAGTCGGAATATTTAAAGTCATTTAAAGAACCAGGATAATTAAAGTGCAAAATTCTAAACAGAAAAGTTCCTTAGTTAATTGACTGGTGAACCATGTATTAAGAAATTTCTATATATTGTTATAGCACACATTCCATACAACACAAAACTAACAGTGTCTCTTTAGTATCTTTGCTGACCAAGCACTCTAGAGATAGTAAAATAGTATATAAGTAATGTATTAGTCTTAATCTAATCAGTTCAAGTTCATGTATAATCTGCATCGCGCAGATAGTAATTGGCTGGCTCACCATTTGAGTTCATGTATAAACTGCATCGCGCAGTTAGTAATTGAATCAAATAAATATTATTTAAGTAAACTTAAAATAAATTGTTTTTTTTATTAAAGTCTAAATTACTCAAACTTTAATTGGCGCAGTCGTACGGATATTAAGGAATTACAATCGCTGTAAATTTTTCCATTTTTATGGTTAACTTAATATTTCGAAACCTACAAAAATAAAGTTAAAGAATAAAGTGAACTTAATAAATAGTGGAGTGAAATAGAAACAGAAAGTGAAGTGCTCCGAGGCTCATCGACCCACTAGCAGCAGCATATGGACATGAAGATCTCGCAAGGCATCGCGGTGATAATCGTAATGTGAGTACTCATTCATATTTCCTTTCTATATTCACACTTCCCAAAAACAAAAATTATTATTATTTTTACAATAATATTTCCTGTTTAAAAAAAGGAGTATAAATCGCTTATACAGGCCTAAAAACAGGTATTAAATTTAAAAAAAAGGAGTATAAATCGCTTATACAGGCCTACCAAATATTAAAAATAATATTAAAATAAATATTACACAACGTAATACATAATAATTAAATAATAATTTTCTAAAAAGGAGTATAAATCGCTTATACAGGCCTACCAAATATTAAAAATAATATTAAAATAAAATATAAATTACGCAACGTAATACAATAATTAAATAATAATTTTCTAAAAAGGAATATAAATCGCTTATATAGGCCTAATGAAAATTAAAAAATATCAAAACTAATACTATAATGTAATATAATAAAATACTTGCAAATTAACTATATAATAATAATAATTTTTTAAAAATAAAATGTTTACAAAATAACTTTTCTTAAATAAAAGTTACACTATAAATCAAAATGGAGACATTCCATATTTATCTAAATT
Organism: Panorpa germanica; assembly: GCA_963678705.1. Lineage (NCBI taxonomy): Eukaryota > Metazoa > Arthropoda > Insecta > Mecoptera > Panorpidae > Panorpa > Panorpa germanica. The sequence goes on from OY783206.1 coordinate 14,912,781, forward strand.
ATGTAAAGGAATATAATGGAAACAATTCGCTGACGAATTTTATAGAAGATTGCGAAGTGATCATAGATAATTTTGCCATATTCCCCGGTAAAAATGAAGATAAAAAAGAAGCTATTAGGAATAACGGTCTATTGCTCTCAGCTATAAAAAGCAAGATTATTGGAGACGCAGCAAGTTTAATAAAGAATAAACATATTAATACATGGGAGAAATTAAAAACTATTTTAATAAATAGTTATACTAAAAACCGCAGCCATATCCCGGATACAACAACACTTAAACGAAAGCCTAATGAGAAAGTTATTACTTATTACTTTAGATGTTTAGAATCAGTTAACAACTTTAATGTTTTGAACACACTTCACAATAAAACATCTCTAAATATGAAAGCACTGGCAAAACATCATGATTCCCTGATGGTGAGAGATTTCATAAAGGAGCTAAACGATCCCCTTGGATGTAAATTAAGACGCCAAAATCCTAACACAATGGATGAGCTTCTAGAATTAATAATAGAAGATATGACGAACCACGAAATCCATACTAACGAGGAATATAACCACCCTCACCAACAACAAGTGAAGAACACACAAGATTTTCAAACAGAGCCGTCAACACAAAAACCGTGTGAAACAATAATCGAACAAACCATTGAGAATAAAGAAATAGACAATGTACGGACGGAACTACAAGAAGTAATCATAAACAACGAGAGTACAGAAATCAAAGTACAAAACCAAAATTCAGAAGAAAAACGGGACACAGAAACAAATGAAAATAAAAACGATATCAAATTACATAAAGAAATGGCGATCAATGTGCCCACAAATATTAAAATACAAAGCCAGAATAATTCAGAAGAAGTTCTGAATACAGATGAAAAGGAAAAAGAACTTGAAGAGTTTACCAAAACAGAAGTAAAGAAAAAGACAATTGTTAAAGTAAAAATGAAGCAAGGAAAAATAAGCGTCAAACAAAACACAGAAGATCAGAACATGCAAGATTTCAAAGTAGAAAATCAGCAAAATATGAAACAAGAATCAGAGAATCAAAATTCACAACATTTCGAAATACAAAATCAACAAAATGTTAAGCAACAATCAAAAAATCCAAACTTTCTAGATTTTAAAGTACAAAATCAACAAAAAATCAGACAAATAACAGAAAAGCAAACTGTACAAGAACTTGAAATAGTGAAGCAACAAAACATCAACCAAGAAAACCCAGAAAAACAAAATATGCAATATTCTGAAGTAAAAAAATTACACAATATAAAGCAAGGAAAAGCAGGAAATAATAAAAATCAAAATTTTAAAATAAAAAATAAAATTGAAAAGAAAAAAAGAAACAAAGCTAAATGCATACCAGAAAAACAAGAAGATTCAGAAAACGAGGCACACACTTTGTGGATAAATGATCACAGAAAAGAAATAATTCGTGGACAGAAGATTAGAAATTCGGCACAACTAAAGCAACTATATGGAACCAAACGAAATAAAAATAATAACTGGATAGATGAATATTTGACGAATATTATGACGAATAAAAATAATAAAACATATATTGACTTTACTTTAAAGAACTTCCTGATAAGATTAACTTCAAAAAGTCTTCAATACTTCCCGAAAAAATTAAAATTTCTACCCGAACCTTAACAATTCAAATACGCAATCGCAAGCAACCAGACCCACGTGACTATATAATATTTAACTCCGAAATTTAAAACTAAAAAGAATAAAACTCTAGAACGAACAACCAACCACCAACCACCTTAATAAAGAAAATTGTATGAACTATTAAAGGAATTATACAAAACAACCATTTAAATAAATTACTACAAATATTACGATAAACAATACATTTACAAAACACAACAGACAAAAAGAAAAAGGAAATGATGAAACGAATTGAGAATCATAAACAACCACCTTAATGCAGAAAATCGCATAAGCACTGGTTATCACCAGCAGTAAAACCCTATAAACATACAAATTAAGCGACATCAAGTAATAACTATTTCAATACAATTACCAACGCAGTTAAAATTATTAAAAGAGTAAATTATTTAAATTAAAATAAAGAAACACGACCTATTAATATCTACATTAACAAAAACTACATTTAAAAATAAAAGTCAATAAACCCATTGTAATGATAATACATATTAAATGTACAATAATTTAAAAGATAAACACCATCGGAAAATATAAAAACGAGCATAAAATAAAAAATGATATCAGACATCAAGAAACAAACGCAACGCACAAGGTCATTTACGCAAGATATACCCGTGTATTCTAATAAAATACGTGGAAACTGCAAGCAATTTGCAAGCAATGCAAATACCATGATTTGAACGCCGCTAAATTACACAAAAACAACTGTGAGAGCAAAATATAAGCGCATTCCACAATACCAGAGTACCCGGTATCATAAAACATAAACATGACCTATCCAAGTCAAATGTGCTATTATAAGACGTAATGAAACCCTATACTCCAGTACAAAAGATAATGCTACATTAACAAACTAAGTCAGCATTTCTAATTCAGCTACTATGATAATCCATATACTAACACATTGGAAAACACAAAAATAAAATAGCAATTTTATCTGCATAAAGTTAAGGAAATAAATACAGACAGTACAATTCATTATCATGATTAAAGCTACTGTTAAAAATCCAAATGTAGACACAGTATACATGAACACTAACAAAAAACATAGCAATAGCGGAATAAAAACATGAAACCTTTTTTAAGTAAAAGAACCACCAGAGCAATAATCAGAATCAGCAAGTAATGAAGTAATAGACGTCACATACAAATTAATTTGCGAAAGATATACGTGGTCTAGTCTACGAAAAGATGTCGAAAATTTCATCAATAACTGCAGCACATGCAAACAGTGCAAATATAAAAGAAAACCAATTAGAGCACCGCTAAATAACACCGAAACACCTGAGAGACCACTTGAGAAATTACATATAGATACGTTTGGTATAGACAATACTATAATAGATGTATTTTCAAAATACACACAGGCATACAAAATCGCCAATAGGTCATCCACAGAAATTGCCGATAAACTAATAACGTATTTCTCACACCACGGCATACCTAATCATATTACGATGGATGGAGGAACTGAATTCTCAAATAATCTCATCAAAGAATTACTAGAATTACATAAAATCGAAATTCATATAACAACACCATACAGACACGAAAGTAATTCTCCAATAGAACGAGCACATTCCACGATACTAGAACTATATCGTATAGTGAAACATAAACATGACCTTACACCCGAAACAATTATGAAATATGCTATTATAGGATATAACGAAACCCCACATTCTAGTACAACATATAAACCTTTTGAAATAATAAATGGACACTTACAAACCAAGTCAGTATTGCTTATGGATTATGATAAAACACTCATGGACTTATACACCCAAAATCATAAAACTAAAATCTCAACCCTATACTCAAAAATTAAAGAAATAAATGCAAATCGAAAAGAACAGGTTATTAATAAGAGAAATGCTACCGTTAAAGACCCAAACGTAAAACAAGGAGATATAGTATACCTCAACACTAAATCAAAACAGGGCAAAAGCCGAATAAAGAACACAGGACCCTTTAAAGTACTAGAAGTGTCCGATACTTATATAGCTAAAATAGAAGACCTAAAAAATAAAAAATTAAGAGAAACACATGTAGATAACCTAGTGAAAACCAAAATGAAAAACCCAACTTCAAACGAACTTAACGAAGAAGGAAGTAATGTACTATTCGAATGTACTACACTACCTGTAGATAACATAGGAAAAACCAAAATGAAAAACCCAACTCCAAACGAGTTTAATGAGAAAAGAATTAACGTCCTATTCGAACACACTACACTACCTGTCGTTAAATCTAAGACAGATTATATTCTACACCTAGTTCACGACAAATTTAACCCCAGAGACGAAAAACCAAGATATTACAACGGATTCGCAAAGTTAGTAGCAAAGGACACACCCAATTTCGAATACATATTAAATAAAGCTAAAAGAACTAATAACCTCGTAGAGGGCCTATACAAACTCACGCGAGGCAGAACATTTGGACACACAATAAATCTTGTCTGCAATCAACAAAACTGCCTTGACAAACTTGCCAAATTTCTAAAACAATTTGAAAATTCACCAACCGAATTAATAATACGAATGCCCCCTATAGCACAAGGACTTTTTAATAGAACAAAAGAAGAGGTCCTAGAAGTATTTAAACGGCATGGGCCCACAAAGCACAAATACATCATGCACTCAAATCCCGAAATACAAATGAATTATTTATTTATTAATTAATTATAAATAAATATATTAAAAACACGATCAAGTACTAAGAAATCCTGATTGTTGCAGGATCATCACCGCAATCAACACCAGCGATATTAACGAATGCCGAATTATTAAAATCACTGATAACCCAGGATTATATCCTGTGCAACTAGGAACAGCCCAAAACATCAAGGAATATTGGACTTTAGTCAAGAAAATAGATTTGGACCCCTTAATAAAATATTATAACCACGTACACTTGACTAGAGAAGATATTAAAACGAAATTAGAAAAAAAGAAATTTACAAGATATGGGCACAGCACTGCTGTAATGGACATCCTGGATATGGAAATAAGTAGAAAATTTAAACAAATTCTCCCAACTCGAAGAGAAAAAAGAGGCTTCATAGATGGCTTAGGTACTGTTTGGAAAGCAATCGGTGGAAACCTAGACGCTAACGACGGCGAGCGTATAAATTTAGCCCTGGAAACACTTGATAATAAACAAGAAACTCTAAATAAAGCTATATCTAAACAAATAAAATTAACGAACGATATACTCGATCAATTTAAATCGGCCCTACACACCATTGATTCTAATCAAGAAGAACTAGATAAACGTACCAAATTCCTAATGAACGATATCGATAAACTCCAACACCAAGTATTTAACATCTTTATAACAGAATCGATCGGACTTGTCAGTCAATCAATGCAATTACTTTTGCACCTACTAAGAACTATTGAAACTGACATAACATTCGCTAAACTGAACACGCTTAGTGGTTCAATCCTAGAACCTGATCACCTATTAGCAGAATTACAAGCAATAAAGGAACATGTTGATACAACCAAACATATCAAACTGCCTTACGATATTACATCAGAGAACATTCAACAATATGAAACTATTAGCAAAGTCAAAGCATACACCAATAAGAACTTAATCGTTTTTGTAATAAATATACCACTAGTAAACCCTAATATATTTACGTATTATAAACTATATCCAATCCCCATACCTTATAACAATAAATTCCAAATGATTATTCCCAGAACCCAATACACCATTGTGAATGAGTATAAACATGTAGATTTTAATGCACCCTGCAAAGAAATATATAACAATCAATTCCTATGCAAGCTTAGCGAACCACTCAACATCGAGGAAACCACCTGCGAGATAGAACTAATTCAAAACCAGCCACCCAGCAAATGTCAACCCTTAGTGATTTCTCTAACCGGTATCAAGATCCAGAACATCGAATTCAACACCTGGATGTTAATCACAAATGACGAAATCAGTGGCACCTTAACATGCAACAGCCAGCGTGACATACGTCTACAAGGAACGTATATAATACACCTTGCACGAGATTGTCAATTTTCTGTTTCAGATAATACTCTTCAATACATGGATATAGAAGAGAAAGTCGAAGCCTGGAACACCATTTCCCTGCCGAAAATACCAGAGATCCAAAACAAACACCTAAACATCTCTACCGTGACCAACCTAAAACACCTGGACCTGGGCAACGTAGACAAGCTACAGACCACCCTAGCCCTACTACCTGAAGACTTCGATGACAGAAAAATCGCAGACTATGTGCACATAATTAATTATACACTATTACCCATATTATTCATAATAATTACTATTGTAGTATATAAGATAATCAAATATTTTAGAAAAATAAAAATAATAAAAAATGAAAATGCACAAGAAATAGATAGCAAAAATATTGAAGAGTTGCAAAAACCTTTTGCTACATTTGAAGCATAAGATTTTATCTTATAGGGGAGGTGTTATAGCACACATTCCATACAACACAAAACTAACAGTGTCTCTTTAGTATCTTTGCTGACCAAGCACTCTAGAGATAGTAAAATAGTATATAAGTAATGTATTAGTCTTAATCTAATCAGTTCAAGTTCATGTATAATCTGCATCGCGCAGATAGTAATTGGCTGGCTCACCATTTGAGTTCATGTATAAACTGCATCGCGCAGTTAGTAATTGAATCAAATAAATATTATTTAAGTAAACTTAAAATAAATTGTTTTTTTTATTAAAGTCTAAATTACTCAAACTTTAATTATATTGATAAAATTGGGTACCAGAACCTCAAATGTCCAATTTTTTTTAATAATTCGCTATATTTTAGGAGATATTAATAATTAAAATAGTCATTTTTCTCCTTTAATTATTAAAGTCAGTTATTTTTTATATGGATAAGAGTTCTCTGTTAAGTATGCTATATCTTTTATACAACAGAAGGTAAAAGAGATAGCATTTAACCATATGTATCCACTCTTATCCATATAAAAAATAACTGACCTATCTCTTAACAGTGCGACATGTTACGTCATAATTATGACCGACGTCCGTAGCGGTACAACTACAATTCGAATGTTTCATTGCTATATCTTCGTAAACATTTAGATATTTAATAAAATAAAAACGCCAATATACATTTAATAAAATTTATTACAATCAACAAATATAAAATCGACCACTAAAAAATAAGCGCATTGCTATTTTATTTATGTTATATGAATATTTTAATAAAATTACCAGTGGCCCGAAATTCTTTTCGACTCCACAGCTCTGCTTAAATAAATTAGCCATTATAACAACTAGATATGAGATTCTTTTCTTATATAGAAGCATAATAATGAAATAATAAGTAAGCATTGATAATAAGAAGCCCAAGCAAGTAACATTGACTTGCATAACTTCAAGTATCTGCACTTCAGACGTCTGTCGTAAACTCGAGTAAGTCACGCTCAAGACACGATCAACACACATTTTAATTTACTTATCTAATCACGCACAACACACCAGTATTGTAGCTCGTACGAAAGACATGTTAATTACCAGGTTACCCACCATTGTAAATATTAATAACATGGTTGGATGATGCTTGCGCTCAGCGCTGAAACAGTGTTCTCCGTTTACAGCGCTCCATGTGGCGTTCACTCATACTATTATTAATGTAACTAACTAGTCGGTAAATAGTGGTATATAGGTGAACAAAGAGAAATTGTATATAACTGAAATACAGCATCAACTAAATCTCTCTCTGTGTTGGTCGCATCTAGGAGTAGTACTACTAGGTAGGTCTCATACCGGGTGACTCTACCATATGTTAAGAGGATACTCCAGTGGAAAGATTGAAATTTTTGAACCCTTATTCTTAACGTTTTGTTTTATCTCGAGGACCATAATGCCTGCTACATTTAGTAGAGTTTTATATTCATTAGAATTTCTGAAAACCCGAGGTTTTAGTACTCGCCCGATCCGAGTGCAATATTTTGGAAACCCGATAGATTCGGGTCGGGTCGGGTCTGAAATCAGAAAAATGTTAAAAACATATAAATTTTTATCCTTAGAGAAAGTGTGTCCAAAATGTGTGCGAGAGAGAAAGGTATATGTTCCTATTTGTTATCTATGCGCATGCGTCGAAAGTGACCGTTATCAAATCAGAGCTGTCCAGATATAATACGTGACAGTTGTTAAATATGACATTATATTAATGTAGAATAATGTAGATATGTATAAATATAAATAAACTATAAGTAAATATAAATATAACTAAAAACGTGTGTTTTCTCCACTCCAAATATCAACTGTGTTGGCTGTTATACCTACAGCAACATCTATGACGTTCATGAGTATATGTTTTCACTGAACGGTCACTGCTTTACCGACAGTGGACAGCAGTCACTTTCGACGGATGCGCATAGAGAACAAATAGGAACATATACCTTTCTCTCTCGCACACATTTCGGACACACTTTTAATCTATAGGAAATATAGGCTCACTCTCCATATGCTCTTAAGTTTTTATCACAATAAGTATTTATCGCAATTCATTTATTACCTATTACCTATTTTGTTTTATTAACTCTAATATAGCGATATTTAAGAAAAAGCAAAGCATTAAAAATTTTATCTCCGAATGGCGATCTAACTTTGATGCAAATTTACAAACACGGAGAATATTAGTTCGTTATCCTTCGAAGTTGATTTTACTGTTACAATTTTACTGTTTACAAATCTTCTCTACGTTCAAGTTTCATTTTCTTTCTCTTCCCAAAAAGAGCTAACTCTTGCTTTAACTTTCTAAAATCATCAGCCTCTATCACAACACTTACAAAATTAAATTCTTCCATTCCTCCATTATTAATTCCTTTTCGTAGTCATCGACTAATAAAGATTTATCCAAGTTGTCCGTAAAATTCACTGCCAAGTCCGAGAAAAGTCTACTCATTTATTCTCTCATTATTTTATTTTGCCCTTACGGCAGCAAAAGCATTCGGACCCTGGTCCGTCGGGTTTTCCACCCGGATCCTGAGTCCGGATTTAAGGCAATTACCCGGCGGGTCCGGCTTTAAGGTCATTACTCGGCGGGTCCTTGTCACAACTCACAATTCACAACTCATAACTAATTCATTATTAATCAATAATTATTCCACATATATTGCGTATAATCAATTAAGTGAAATAACAATTAGACCCAGAAAATATAACGCTGATCCCGAAAACGTCAACGCCTTAACAATTTAGGCATCCAACCCGACATGCGACGAAATAGCAGACCGCTTAATTGCATCGGTGCTTTCCTCTGTTGCAATGGCTGGATTACGATGGGAGTAGTAGTATTTCGGGCTTCCTTGTGCCGACAATCCACGACATAGCAGCACTAACTACTAATCAGTATATCATGGGGTTTATAGACACCATTAACATTCACCATTGCCTTTGTATATTAATTACATCTATACATTACAGAAGGTAGCGTAGCATACATTCGTACACCCATACCTATACTTGAATCAAGCAAGTGGCAATAAACTATCTGACTAGTATTGCAGGTGAAATTGTTACAAATCTCATCTGTGCATAAAAGAGATAGTGATATACACAAAGATTAATGAAAGAAAGAGAATATTATAATGATTGTTTTGCATTATTAATATACATATATACTCCGTACATGTAGTACCTATAAAATAACAGTACTTTTACATTTGATACGGCAGAATTTTTGTCGCTCTTGATATATAAAAAGTTTTGAAACGCCTTCAATAAAATATCGAGCAAATATAATTACATGCAACATGTAGTCAATGCCGTATTAAGACATATCATAGTTGATATATCATAGTTGACCCTCTTCTCCACTTCTCTACTTCTTATTAACAAATGGCACAAAAAAATAGACCATCAGAGGTACATTTTATACATGAGATCTATGTAGCACCGTGTAATATCCGCTTAACGTTTGTCTAACTAAGGACACATCATAAAAGGCCCCGGTCGGATAGTCCTTAGCTTAGACTGACACTGACATGTCCAACAGGCCGCAGTCAGATAGTCAAAAAAGTTCTCCAACTAAGTTAAATTCGTTACCAGCGCTAGTTCATTACCAGAACATGACAAATACCTGACAAGAACCTGATCAGGGCATTACAACATCTAGTGCAAACTTCTACTCGAGTGTAATGCCTGTACGATGCTACGAACACCTTCCAATGTTGGACACTTGATGGTTGGACGCGTTCAACGTTCACATTGGAAGAAGCTACCCCCACCACACACTTAATCCACATGTCATGCACTGCTACACGAATCGTCAATGGAAGGTTTTATACTTGAAAGTTTATTTATTTACTTGAAAGTTTTTGTTAGACAGTGTCAGTGTCAATAATATCAACAAATTAATAAAATAAATAAATCATTCGTTAAACATTCGTTCCACCGCATAGTTGGAAACTTGTCATCTTTCTATATTTGACTCACATATTCATCGCATCGTCTGGAGCCGGCTTAACTAAGAACACATCATATAAGGCCTCGGTAGGGTAGTCCTTAGGTTAGACTGTCATTGACATGTCGAGAGGGTCGCAGTTAGATAGTCAAGAGGGTTAACTAAGTTCATTTTTTTACCAGTACCTTATCAAGACATGACGCATACCTGACAAGAACCTGATCAGGTTATTGCAACATATAGGGCTACTTCTACTCGGGTAAGAAGTTAATCTGCCTATGTATTGTCCATTACCCGCTAGACACCACTACAACTCTTCTTCATCTCACCCTCAAAATGTAACCATTGAGTTATCCTATATTATCATGTTCCAACTGTATGTTTATATGTTTATTTTCTTATATGTTTGGTAGTGATTTTTTTATGGTAGGACGAAAACGGTTCCATGAATCCCTTTTAAAGGTTCCTATTTCGTTAAGCAAAAAATTCTAAGACTATTGACGTTCTCGGATTTCTCTCTGAATTTCCTGGAAACCGGTAATTTTGGAAAAACTGCGGGAAAAAATGGACAGTTTTTGCTGTATAACTGTTAATCCGTAAAAAGTAGAAATTTGTAATTTTGCATGTGTATTACGCTATTCAATGCAAACATATTTTAAAAATTTAAAACTCAAAAATTAATAAAAGGGGCGTCAAGAAAATTGAGGTAGGGAACTATGGAGAAAGCTCAAATTTTGGATTGTGTAATAATTGAATATAATATTAAAAAAAAATAATTCAAAATTTAAAAAAATTATAAATTGGAGCACGAGGGCAGTTTTTGCCGAAGATAAAAATATTGCTAGAAAGTTGAAATTTTGTATATCCCAAATTTAAAAAAAAATTGGTCAAATAACGAATAATTTGAAAATTTGAAATGAAATTACGAATTTTTTTATTGAATTCAAATCATACACCCTAGGAAGACGTCGCTTTGCGACGGTGGTAAACTCTAGTCATTTATAGTTTACCTGATAAGAGCGACAATGTAAAGTATCTGTGCAGTTCTTTTCGGTATAAACATGTAACATAGTGTTTCTAAATCCCACTTACTATCGCAGAGCGCATAGTACTGGACAGTACCTAGCCAGTATGCTAGCAAACACTGGACCCGGTATACTCGTATACGTACATATGTAATATATGAATGTATTAGTCTAACTGTACTGTTGAACAAGGGCTCAATTTCGCGCTAAATTAACTCTCGAATAACCCTAAACCAACACACGGGGCCGTTGATGGGGCGAGAGCGGGGCCAGGAGACGGGGGGTATTTACGGTGATGGAATTTGGTGTGGGCTTGGAAACGGGTGCCAGATTTAGTGGGTGGGACTGAGCTGCTGAGATCTATGCACTGCGGGCGCTTTACTTTCATTGGATATTGATTACCACGCTATTACGTGTACAGGTATTAAGACTAATTAATTTAGCATTAATATTATTGAGAATATTATGTATCGATTAATGATTTGCGGAGCGCCGGCTCGACGGTACACCTAATGCAGCGGTCTTGTACTATATACCTTTTGCTTTAATGTTTATCAATACACTACTGAACCATGGGTAACAAAAGAGCATATAACATATCTAAATCACTTTCCCTTCTCACCGATGAACTGTCCCACAAATCGTAAACTTATATATGCGTAGTATGAGAACAAATGCGCGATGTATGAACGCTTAGGGCCTTCGCACACGAGCAGACTGTTTGCAAACCTTAGCCCCGAATCTGCCCGAACTGAATGAAAATGGAACTATGTTGTTAGTGAGAGAACGAACGTGTATACGAGTGAGAGAAAACACAAGCCACGAATGAAACTAAACTGATTTCAAACTGGTTTTGAGCACGTTTGCAGCGAGTTAATTTCTCGGTAGCAGGGCATTGTTGGTTGCATGCTGACGCATCAACAGAGATGTGCACGAATACTATTGAAAAGTAAACTCATTCGATTCGCGGACGCCCTTAAGGTTTATGTTATAAATTGATATACTGCAACTATAAAGGATATCACTAAATAATTGTTCTGGAAATTTAAAGACGATTGACCGGTTCGAGATTATTTTAATCGAAGTTAATTTGCATGGGAAGAAATTGGTTGGAAAGATATTTCGACGTTTAAGGGAGAGTAAAAGTTTCAATTTTTCTTGTTTTTCATTTTTTATTATATTAATATATTTATATTAAGTAAACGGATTAAGTTTATTGTGTGAAAATTTGAAGTCGATTGGAGTAAAACTGTCGGAGATATAGAGTTTTGAGTATTCACCTCTCTGGTCTGGTTTCGTCCTTCTTTGAAACTTTTAAGCACGTTTTTCTCATACTTAGCTTTTTCAGAGTCGGTGTCCTCTTTAGCTCAAAATCTACTGCACGAGTTGATCATTTTGAAATTTTGCACACTCTTTCTTTACATAAATACCGAAATAGCTCTGCCTTTTTTTTAATTTTAACGTATTTTAAAATAACAAGGTTTCTGATTTTTTTCATGAAAAAATTAAAAATCAATAAAAAAAACTCGACAGGAATACAGAAACTTATCAACGAATAAAATCATTTTGGTTTCTTGAATTCAAATAATTCAGTTATGAGTTACGAGGGACACCGCATTGTTACTTTTCTTTGTGACGTCTGCGGAGATTCGCTGTCAATGTCTCATTTCTTGAAATTTATTTATGAAAATTTTACAAAGTATTCTTTAAATGTCATTTTATTATGTATTAATTATTGAAATAATTATATATTAATTGTAATAATATTAATAATAATATTATCGAAAATATGCTTTATTTGTATCGATTTGACCTTACCTCCCCTTAAGAAAAGATGGAGAAAAAAGGTATCTGTAACCGGAAGAAGAGCAAAGACGGGTTCCGGAAATTCATATTTTATATTAATTATTCTTCTTAGTAATTACACTTTAATTATGTTATCTAATAAACATATAAATTCATAAAGTCATAAATTTCGTACCTAAGAGTTTTCAATATTCGCATCTCACGTGATTTTTATTTTATAATCTTTTGCATTCCATTAAATTTATGAACAATTTTACGATATTCAGCAACTTTCTACTCATAGATTAATTAAATTACTGTACTTCATATTATCACACAAAGTTCTTAACTATTCTCTATTCTAATCACACTTAAAGTTTAATTAATAAAGTAGTTTTAATAATAATTATCAACAGTTAACGAGTTATTCACCGCATGGGCACGAGTACTTCAGACAGGTTGGAATGGAACTGCGTTTAACGTCTGGGCATATGCAATGCATACACAGGAATACATTGGCATTAGGATTATGTGCACCATCCAGATCTACAACGGAAGGATATACTAGTACTATTCACGAGGAGCCAGACACATATGAAAGAATAGCGCATGTATTATGGAATATGAATACAAATATACAGATTGCATATAGCGTACATGGACCGTTTAGGCCTAAAACCCCAAAGAGGAATAATTTCGCGCGGTTTCATTCCACGGGGTTTAAATTCTGTATAATAAAACTTACCTTGTACACACTACGGATAAATTCATCAGAGTGCGACAGATGCATTCTGCTTCCAAAAAGATACGCAGCCAACAGCATATGGCATTTTCAAAATTGAAAAACATTAAATTAGAATCTTATTCTCATGATAGTGTGTATTTACGCGACTACACCCTTCTGAAGTAGTCGGGTGTCACAAGAGGTCGGTTCTTACAAGTAGTCGGTTGTTACAAGTAGTCGGTTGTCACAAGTAGTCGATTGTTACAAGTAGACGATTGTCACAAGTAGTCGGTTGTCACAAATAGTCGGTTTTCACAAGTAGACGGTTGTCACAAGTAGTCGGTTGTCAGAAGTAGTCGATTGTCACAAGTAGTCGGTTCCAGTCGAACTTTCCATTCAACTATATGTTCTACAAAAAAAAGATAAGGAAGAAAACTTCTCTGTACCGGGGTGAATTTTGTAGAAATCTACCGATTCTTTTTCCGCGTAGAATTAAACCATTGGTGTGCGCATGTTCATATGATTCAACGTGTTACAGAATTTGTATTTCTTTTTTATGCGGAATTATTCCTCAATGGGATCTAGTCCTTAAGGTGAAGTACACCCAGACCTTTGTTATTGAATCGGATCGTGCTGCACGAATTCGAGCATAGCTGGGAAGCACACGATACCCGAATCTGCGGTAAGGCGGCACTTTTATCAACGTTCGTATGATTTCACAACAGTGATGTATTAAAAAACATTAAATTAGAATCTTATTCTCATGATAGTGTGTATTTACGCAACTACACCCTTCTGAAGTAGACGGTTGTCACAAGTAGTCGGTTGTCAGAAGTAGTCGGTTGTCATAAGTAGTCGGTTGTCACAAGAAGTCGGTTGTCACAAGTAGTCGGTTGCCACAAGCAGTCGGTTTTCAGAAGTAGTCGGTTGTCAGAAGTATTCGGTTCTTACAAGTAGTCGGTTGTTACAAGTAGTCGGTTGTCACAAGTAGACGGTTGTCAGAAGTAGTCGGTTGTCACAAGTAGTCGGTTGTCACAAGTAGACGGTTGTCACAATTAGTCGGTTGTCACAAGTAGACGGTTGTCAGAAGTAGTCGGTTGTCACAAGTAGTCGGTTGTCACAAGTAGTCGGTTGTCAGAAGTAGTCGGTTGTCAGAAGTAGTCGGGTGTCAGAAGTAGTCGGTTGTCACAAGTAGTCGGTTGTCACAAGTAGACGGTTGTCACAATTAGTCGGTTGTCACAAGTAGACGGTTGTCAGAAGTAGTCGGTTGTCACAAGTAGTCGGTTGTCACAAGTAGTCGGTTGTCAGAAGTAGTCGGGTGTCAGAAGTAGTCGGTTGTCACAAGTAGTCGGTTCCAGTCGAACTTTCCATTCGACTTGTAACTTTTAATTCCTATATCTTCGATGATATTTCAAATAAGGGTCATAACTTTTCAAGAAGTTTCACTACATCCCATTAAATTATACTACCCAGAAAAAGCGCTTTGATTTGGATTATATTGATAAGATTTTAGACTTAATAAAAGTAATTTTATTCCAATTTTCAGTTCATCAATTTACTAACATTGTCTTTTAAATTTGTTTACTTAACATACCTATTAAGCCAAATGTAATTACATCAATTATGTTTTATTTTTATTACGTATAAGCGAGGTTTCCTTCCAAACACATCCATACGGGTGGATGACTCTGGCATGTAAAATAACAAGGAGAATACCCATCCCTGTGTTGCGTTCAGTTCACCTGCTTGTAGTGCCTGCCTAGTGCGTATTAAACACGACTCATAAAATATATCATTACCATTAAATAAATTAGACTACTCGTACCAGCGTTTGTGTTTGGAATTTTAAAAGTTGCAATTGCTTTTACAACAGCCTGTAAATGCGGTATAAATTGTAACTAGATATTCAAATAATAGAATGACATTAAAGTTAATACGAGGGTGCTTTGATAATTCTGTCATCCGTAACTGCCATCTATTAATAAACTACTGTCAACGGTTTGAGAAAGCTGCGTCTTTTAGTTTGTGTTTAATTATCATTCAAAGCGGCCATTGAAAGCAGCTATCCGCGCAATGGACACCGCGATAGCGATTGAGTGAGTACCATGGCAAAAATCCATAAATTGGGATACGAACTGCTACCCTATCCAGCATATTCTCCAGATTTAACCACTTGCGACTAACTGCTGTTTCCAAATCTGAAAAATAGCTGGGGTGTAAGAAATTTAGGTCTAACAAAAGAGGTCATCATTGAAACTAGGGGTGATGATCTGAGATCGATTAATCGAGGAATAGAATTTTTGAGTCGAAA
Organism: Panorpa germanica; assembly: GCA_963678705.1. NCBI lineage: Eukaryota > Metazoa > Arthropoda > Insecta > Mecoptera > Panorpidae > Panorpa > Panorpa germanica. The sequence goes on from OY783206.1 coordinate 14,928,733, forward strand.
AAATCGATTTTTTACTTGATTTTAAACAATCGAGATTCGATTAATTTTTTTAGGAGCATATATACATGGAGTGTGAATAGCGTATGTTTCCTATAGATTAAAAGTGTGGCCAAAATGTGTGCGAGAGAGAAAGATATATGTTCCTAACTGCTCTCTATGCGCATGCGTCGAAAGTGACAGCTGTCATTTACGACGCATGCGCATAGAGAATTATTAGGTAAATATACGTTTATATACGCACCCATTTTGGACACACTTTTAATCTATAGGAAACATAGGCTATTCACTGTCCATATACAGGGTGTCCCAATATTCAACGATAAGTGGGCACCAGAGGGTGGTGCTGCTCATGACTACACAAGAAAAAAAGAAAAAAAACATTTATCTCATTTTGTTTAGGAATTAGAAAAAGCACAATAAAATGAATGAAAAATTGTTTGTACCATTTGTTTTAATTCATTCAACTATAAAAAATCTATTTTGGGTATTGTAAAAGAGATAACTATCAACAACAACAATTTATGAAATTTGGTTCTTGTTTAGAAATAGTATGCATTTTTTTTATTGCTAGTTTTCCTGGAGTATTATACCATTTTGGAATCCTGAAGAGTTGCGCCAATTTTTAAAAAACTTGCCATAGTAGTGTTCATACTTTTTTTTACACCACGATGAGTTAAAGTGGACAGAAAGTAAAAATCTTTAAACATTTTACAGAAAAAAATAATTTCGATTGATTTTTGTGTAAAAAACTAGTAGCATTCTGTGATTTTTAATGGTTGTGGTGGATAGCAGTGCTATTTAGGTTGCCGATACAAAAAAAAAATCAGAAATATTTAAAAAATTGTGGTCATGGAAGTTAAAAACATCTTAAGGTGTTTCAATTTTCGAAAATATTTTATTTTTTTTTCTAATTCCTAAACAAAATGAGATAAATGTTTTTTTTTCTTTTTTTCTTGTGTAATCATGAGCAGGACCACCTTCTGGTGCCCGCTTATCGTTGAATATTGGGACACCCTGTATATATGCTCTAAGATATCAGATTCATTTTCAAATTTTCACTGTTTCTTTAGAATAGAAGTGGAAACACGATGATATTTTCTCCAAAATATTAAGTTGGAGAGTTGCTGAGAAAAATTTAATGAAATTTATAAACAAATTATTAGTAGTTTACTAACATCAAACGCAAATTTTAAATTAATTATTAAATAGGGTTAAAAAGATCAAGATCTTCAAAATCAATTTCTTACATTTTCTGTGCGACTAATGGTTTCGATGATACAGTTTGAATGTTCGCCGAGTTACGTTATTTGCGGTTTTTATTACACAACTTCTTTAAAAAAAAATCACCAATTTCACGCCCGCAAAACGTCTGCAAAATTTAAAAATAATGGAAATCATCAAATTAAAGTTTTTAATTTTTCTGGATTGATGTTGAAAGCCCGATATTTAGAACAACAATATGCGTCTTAAGAAATCAATAATCGGCAACTATAAGAAAGGCATATAACTATAGCAGGGATATAAAACGGGTAAACAATGGAAATGAAATTATTGTAAAGAATATGAAGATTGGAAAAACGTTATTCGTATATTGTCTTGTAATGTAGGAACCACAGATTCTGAAGCAGTTTGTCTATTCGCCACAAACAACGTCAACAAAGGTACTGATTCGGTTCATTAACATCTTAGTTAGCAAGATCTTCTTCATATTGAATTGTAGGATTTCGACTTTTTGGGTAGTACTAATAACAAACATTACCTTTGCTCGAACAAATTCATTTTCTTATATAGGTGATTATTACCATCTACAAAGTTTGAGAAACACTAAAAAGTGGTTCTTATAGAAAGAAATAACTATGTGAGTAAACTGCATCTGCTATAAAAATGCAACAATCTCGTTTTTAAAACGAATATAAAAATCGTAAAAATCGAGAGAAGAGAAATCTCTGACAACTATCTTTGAGCAAATAAAATAATAAAAAGGAAATTTAGAAAAAGCACAAAATGGAAACGACAAATGGAACGACACTGATCAAGACCAGAACAAAACATGCGATGGTACAGCTGTAGAATAAAAATAATAGTCACGTGGTACGTTTATATAATGGCTAAACTAATATTATTTCTCTTTAAAAACATACACCGCCTGCTAAACACAGTTAAGTGTATTTAGGGCTTATCTAACATAACAAAAGTTATCTGTTACGTAAACTATTTTACCTATTAGATGTGATTAAAACTTTTCCTGTTAATACTAAATTTTTGTTAAGTGATACAAAATTAATTAGTGAATTATTGAAATATTTAGAAATGTGTAAAATTGAATTATAAATTATAAAAGATGTTAAAAAATTATTTGATGGTGGCTATGACTAAAGAAAGTCAAGGCAAAGAAGAAAATAAATATAAAAAAAAAAATAATATACAACGTTTTGTGACTTATTTTACTAGTTTGTTGAAAAAAAATTAGCGGGTTTCGTATTAACATACTCGTAAAACTTTTTAAGGATTATAAAATCTGAAGATATCCTTTAAAGACACAGTAAACATTTTGGAGTCACTTTACCATCATATTGAAGATGCGTATGATTTTTTTGTCGTGTTTCGTGACTCTATAGAATTTTTAACAATAACATAATACATAGGGGATTTAATTGTGTCGTATTATGAGGTATTTGTATGTATGTATGTATTTCAATACTTTTGATTGTATTTGTGCATATCTCTGCTAATGATGTACCCATCAAAAGCATGCAACGTAATTGCTTTGCGACGAGGACACACAGTCTCTCACTAACAACACAATTGCATTCTCATCAGTCGACCCATATGCGAACGGCCTTACAGTTCAATTTCAGCATTCATATGAAATGTCTATTTTATCAGCTACAAATGGCGAAACCACTCCACCTGTCGGAATACAAATGAGGATAAAGTTGATGCGAACTATAATTGAAGTGCAATAGTGATAGAAACGTCACAAAACATGACATTTCACCAGTTTGTTTACTGGGGAATATGGTCATCACTTTTTCTAGGCCTCACGCCGAAGTATATCAAAACAGCCTATATAAATTTTACTTTTCTTTTCCTCCTTCTTTCATCATCTTCATTTCCTTACATATTTACTCAGATCTGGGTGGAAAAACACAGGAGTGAGAGCATTGGTAGCAAATGAAAACTGCAATGTGTAATTAAGTAAATAATATGAATTCAAAGTCGGCCTATTTCTGATATTCATTTAGTACCCACCTTTTCCCTTTCCAGTGACAATTTCTCACATTTATCGAGTTCTATTTTCTAACAAAAGCTTAAGGTATTTTTCAACTGGTGTCACGAATAATTTGTAAATAATTCAATGAATACATAAACATAACGATTAGGTAAATATTACAATAAAACAAAAACAAAATGTAATGTAATAAAGGAAATATCTTAAAACAATAAAACAGAACATAAAAATAGTAATAGCGCGATACCCATTCTATTTCGAATTGAATTCCGCTCATTTCAATATAAACTTTAAATTGGAAATAACATACGTATTGTACGTAAAACTATATTCAATGCATTACCAGACACATTAAGGCTCTCCGTAAATGACGCGACTGTTTCCAAACCTTAGCCCCGAATCTGCCCGAACCGAATGAAAATGCAACTGTGTTGTTAATGAGAGAACGAACGTATATACGAGTGAGAGAAAACACACAGAACGAACGCAAAATGACGCAAAAAAATTTTTCATTAGTTTAAACGTTATCTTTTTAAATTTTCTGATTCATTTCATTTTGAATTTTAAATGAAATATAATATCTTATCTTCTTCTTAATATATATAAATTACGTGTCACGTTGTTTGTCCGTGTTTGTCCACGATGGACTCCTAAACTACTTAACCGATTTTAATCAAATTTGTACACCGTGTGCAGTTTGATCCAACTTGAAAGATAGGATAGCTTACATCTCAATTTATGATTGCAATATTATCTTATTGCAAATTATTTGTCTATTAATTATCTGTTAGCTCCAAACGATTGTAAAAGATGGCGACATCTGTTGACTAGATTGAGTAAATATTCAATATATGGCGCTATGTAATGTAATATGACAAAAACGTTAGTCACAGCAACGCGTGGACGGGACAGCTAGTACTATATATGAAGTAGTTGCCGCAATCAAATTACCTGATATTTTTTTTAATTTTCTGAATTTTCCTGAAATTCTCTGATATTTCCAGGTTGCAATAAATTCCCTGATAATTCCCTCATACTGCCTTAATACCAATAAAAGCAATGGGCTTGTGTCCTCATTTTTTAGTGGTTGATTTTTCAATTGTTGATCGAAATTGATGTTAATAAATGTGTATTGGTGTGTCTATTTTATTAAATATCTAAATATTGACGTAGATATAGCAATTAAAAATTTGAATTGGAGCGCTAGAAATGGTCGGCCATATTTGTATGACGTGAAATGCATTTTAACGTCAGTTATTTGTTGAGTAGGTCAGTGCTGTAGTAATGTTCTGTAGCTGTTGGTTGTCAAATAATCAAGTCAAGTCAAAAAATAATAAGTTTTTATTTTATTTAACCCTGCTAAGGCAGACATAATATTGAAATTTTATTGTTCCTTAAAATAGCTGTAAATAATATTTGATATTTTGATATATAAATACATATAGCAGAGATTTATGAGCTGTAAGGTTGGTAACCTTACACAAGGATTGTGATATCACATGCACTTGGAATGTGTACAACGTTGAATCCCTTTAATAATTAAAGAGACAAAATGACTTTTTTAATTGTTAATATCTCCTAACATATAAGGAGTTATTGAAAATAATTGAACATTTGAAGTTCTAGTAACCCACTTTATCAATATATAGTACACTTTTATAGAAATTAAGACATAGGACACAAGCCCATTCTGTTGCCATCCATATATCATTTATGCAATCCCGTCTGAATTAACATACTTGATACGCTTGATACAATGTTTAACAAGTAATTATTATATATTGTTGTGCATTTCTCCATGCAATAATGTTAAGAATGAATAGCACAAACGATCAACATAGACGTAAAACGATCACATAAATAAATATGACAATTATTTATTAATAATAATTTAGAATTTAATATTTATTTAATCTGAGAATATAGTGTGAGAATTTAACATGGCGCAGGCAGAAAAGAGAGAGATTTTCCCAATAATTTGCAATGTTTTATGTGGCAGAAAATTATTCCAAGTCATGCTTACATGCGCACACTTTCCGACGTCCCATTATAGTCTACAAATAGACCCAGGACTCTTGCTGTCCCGTCTTACATAGCTACACACATGGGGCTGTATTGTATATAGAAATGTCTTTAAAAATCCAGTGAAAGTAAGATTAAACCAAAGGGTGGAAATTTTGTATATTTCTTAGAAGAACACCGAGTTGCTCCATTGAATTTCTTTACTTGATCTTGATTTTGATACTTCACGGGAAGTAGAAGTACAATCTTTAATAGATACGATTTTTTTTTAATTTGATTATTAAAGATTATTACAATCTGTTCTGCTTAGAGAACATTCAGTGATAGGAAGGGCTTCACACGAGACGAGATAAGGCGAGAGTTTCAAAAATCTCTTTTAGAAAAAATAGGTATCGTTTTAGTCTCGTTCCCGTCTCGTCTTGTCATATCTCGTTATTCTGAGAACTTACTCTATGATAGTCCTACTCTAGATATTGTTTCGGCTAATTATTTCCTGTATTCTAAATTTTTCACACACTAAGCATATCGCTTTTTTCTCACCATTAATTGTATCAAACTTAAACTTTGAAGAATTTTTTTTTATATATAGTTGATCAACTGGTTCAATTTCACTTAATGCATCATCACTTTCATCTAATCTCGGCGTTTTTGTCAGGTTGACACTACTAGCACCTACACTCAACGACATTTTTGCGGCAAAATGTCTTCAAACAATCGCATTGTAAATAATTTATATTCACATTTATTTTCCCTTAAAACATTCGTTTCCGTTCGGCTACAAAATGTTGTAAAACACAAAATTATAAAATAAAATATTTAACAGATGTTTGTTTACCAGATTTTATATTTCGTAAATGTACGACCGTTCAACGTTTTTAATAACAAAAGGTTGAACGTTTATGTTGCTGTTAGTTTATTTTTCTAAAAAAAAATTTTTTTTAAATAACGTCAACGAGACCAGAAACGAGACTCTCGGGCCTCGCAGTATATGGTCTCGGTACCGTCAGTAGTTTTAATAAACTTCTCGTATCGTATCGTCTCGTTTTTACGTTACGTTTTTGTGTGAAGCCCTACTGATAGGTATGTAAATAAAGTGTCTTGCGCGGGATGTGTCCATCGACTCATCCCTCAATTTTAATAGATCCTAGATTCTGTTTAGTTGGTTAATATGGAACTTTCTTTTTTAATCTGCGTATTACCGAATTATTGGACATTAGACAGTTGGCCAAATTGTTTGGATGTACAAGTATTCTCTCTTTGTATGCTTTGCTTCTTAGCACTATTTCTTCGTTAACTGTGAGTATATCCAGATCCCGATATATTATGTGATTAGGTACAACAGATATAAATGAATTCAGTATAAAACCCTTTTTAGACGATCAGAGCTTTAATAAGTCTCTGGTTCGACATTAGATCTGACAGAACCTACATCGCACTTTCCGACATCAAAATTATACTTCACGTGTAAAAAGATTTCAGAATATTTTACAATAAACTCAGAAAGATTTTTGTACGAAACGAGTATTTACAAAATGAAATATTTCTGCATAAAAAACTGTCCAATGTAAAGCTATCTAATAATAAATATAAAAACATATAGAAAAAAAATCTTCAAAAGAAAAGACACTGAGTTTAAAAACGATAATAAAAGATGTTTTCATGGTCGAAAAGTCACAACTGTTATCTACAGTAGTAGGGGTAGGGGTAGAATGATACAGTGTCTAGGTGTCTAGGGGATGCAAGGGCCTAGGGCTCTGGACCACTAGTGTAGGATGCTGTATGTTATCGAGTAACGCATTCATCTTTGCGGAAAAAAATAGAACGAAAATAGGACCATCTAAATATATGGCGAGTTCAGTAATGGCTGCAGTAAAAAGATTGTAATTTAAAAAGGTCAACGGCTTTTTGGTGCATAAGGAAACAAGAATAAGGGGATAAAAAGAGTCAATATGTCACGCTAACTAGAAGGTACCCAACGGGACGGTACGTTAGCGTTATTTGCTAAGGAAGATTTAATGTAAAGAGTTTTATGTTTAATCAAATATTAAAGTTAATTGTACTCGTATGTTCACAACCTGCGCCTGTATAGAGCCTAAAACAAAATTTGTTACGTAATGGGCTTGTGTCCTCATTTTTAGTGGTCGATTTTTCAATTATTGATAGAAATTGATGTTAATAAATGTGTATTGGCGTGTCTGTTTTATTAAATATCTAAATATTGACGGAGATATAACAATTAAAAGTTTGAATTGTAGTTTTAGCGCTAAAAATGGTCGGCCATATTTGTATGACGTGAAATGCATTTTAACGTCAGTTATTTGTTGAGTAGGTCAGTGCTGTGGTAATTTAAGTAATCAAGTCAAATCAAAGAATAATAAATTTTTATTTTATTTAACCCTGTTACGGCAGACATAATATTGAAATTTCGTTGTTCCTTGAAATAACTGTAAATAATATTTGATATTTTGATATAAAATACATATAGCAGAGATTTATGATCTGTAAGGTTGGTAACCTTACACAAGGATTGTGATGGCACATGCACTTGGAATGTGTACAACGTTGAATCCCTTTAATAATTAAAGAGACAAAATGACTTTTTTAATTGTTAATATCTCCTTACATAGAAGGAGTTATAAAAAAATAATTCAACATTTGAAGTTCTAGTAACCCACTTTATCAATATATAGTACACTTTTATAAAAATTAAGACATAGGACACAAGCCCATTCAAGCAGATTAATTTACTTTGCAACTAACCACGTAGATTTTGTAATTGGTTGAATTAGCTGTCTTAAATTTTAGTGACAATAGTTTAAAATTTAATGAGCACATCCGTGTTGTTAATTTCATTTGTTATTTTTAGTCCAGTGTTTTATCATTATTATTATTATTATTATTAAACAAATGTTATTAACACTACTGTTGACACACTTATGTTATTGTCAATGTTTATGGAATTGAATCTGTTACATAAAGGTTTGAACGCTATGTTTTATTGGTATATGTACAATGTACATATATACAAATTTCCAGCAGAAACTTTCGTTTTATATTAGTGTGATTTATACTAAAAGATTACTTGCTTATGTGTTTATAAATGATAAACACTTGTTGTGGGATGCAATTTTCAACCTCGGACTTGTTGCTACCTATTTCTTTAATTATAAAGAAATACTATGTATTAATTATCGTGTAATTAGAAGACAAGTGGTGTGCAGTAACTTAGAAGCCCGAAATTTAGTATCTGTAGTGTTTAAGGAGTCTTAGACAACAATGAAGTTACATTTGGAGGTCCATACATGCCGTACTACTCCTTGAAATTTTGTTAATTATAATAATTAAAGTAAATTAAATAAAGGAAAGAGTATTGTTATTGATTATACCACTGACAAAATTAACATGACTGTTATTGGAGAAAATTAATAGATATTGAATCGTTAAATAGAAATAAAAGTGTCTTATAAAAGCAATAAATTTTAATTTACCATATTCTTAACAATATAAATTATAGGTGTACATACATAAGATAGTAGAGCAGTTGAATTGTTTTGTTACATATTGACTGACAGTTTAATATATGGGTCACCGACTTCAAAATCCTAACCTCAAACCCTCATTTAAATTGAATTAATTCACACAAAAGTAACAATGACAATAAATATATTACAAATATTTCATTTTTTAACTATAAAGTTTACCCCATTAGAAGAAACAAGAACGAAGAGACTATCGTAAGCAGATGCCATATCAAAACAACTCTTTTAAACAAAAAATAATCTACCCTTTGGATTTAAACTTCTTTGTATACATGTATGAATATAAGATTAATTACTTACTTTAATAAAGTGCTGTAGGTAGATTATATACACTTTAATTTCTCACTTACATACACTATTAATTATAATAAAAAATTATTTAAACACCAGTCTCACTTTATTGCAAAAAGAAATCTCTAACTGCGGTGGTGCGTGTATCTCTAGTAAAGAAACTAATTCGTCAGCTGTGACTGCCTAGTGCTGCCATGACGGATATAATCTAAGAGTTATACAATATAAGTCTGGTAATACTACAGTAACTATCCAAGTTATAAATCATAATAAAACATTTAAAATATTGCGGGCTAATAATCGAACATTTCTTTTCTAATTAATTTTAATAATTTAATTGAATATATTATTTGTCATTGATAACAAATATTTATTTTAATTCTTCCAGAAAATTACGGTTATTAAAATAGAGTTATTAAAACTCTATAAAGACCAATAATATGATCCAATCAAATTATTCAACAGAGTTAAAAAGCATTTATTTCTGCTATACTTTTGAAAATTATTTATTAATAATGTAAACATTTATAAAACTTATTGTTAAAACTAATTCAATAACTCATCCAACCAATTTTCTAAATCCAACTTTGTGTTCGTAGTAGGTAGAGTAGTTGGAAGAAAATTAGGTTCATCACGTAACAAGTGATCTTCATGATTGTCACTTGGCTGTATGATGATCTTCTCTTCTACGGGGACTTTCAGATTTAACAGATCGTCCAGATCTTCATCGTCAATAATTTTGTTTCCATTTATTACTTGATCACTAATTGATTCTTGTTTTACACTCGTATCTCGTAATAAATCAGCATTATGACTTATATTTTCTGCTTCTTCTATTGGCTTAACTTCACTTTCGTGGTTAATTATTTCTGTTTTGTTAGCAGAAGAATCCAGATTTTTAGTGACATCATTCGTATTGGCGTTAAGATTTTCGTTCTCTTCTTGCAGATCATTTAATTTTTGGAAAACGGCTTGTTGAAAATTAGCGTCAGATTGTTGAATAGAATTAGATAAAACATGTAAAGGTTCCTTACTCTCGTGCACTAGGTATTTAGAATCGGTACAAATTTTATTTTTAATAGCTAAGTTATATTTAATTTTATTACGTTCAGCTCTGTTAGCCATTTTTGAAATATCATCTTTACTAAACATATCTTTATTTAAATTTTGCCTTTCATAAAAACTAAGTGATGATAATCCATCTCCTAACGTTTTAATATCTAAACTAAAATATTCTCTAAATTTTCCATTTAAGTCAATATCCCATGTTTTTTCAGACTTAAATTTGAAATGGCCACCTACAGATATTGGAGCATTTACCAAATCTTCAAAATTGGCACCTATGGTTTCATTTTCTTCCTGCGGAATTTCATATTTCTCCCAATTGCTAAATATTTCCCTTTTCTTAAATTTATTATTTTCTTCTTCAGATATTTTTAGTATATCATGCGTTTCTCGTTTAAGACCTGCAAACTGTACTGCAGGATCAATAACAGTTTTATTTGCCGGTTCAGTTGTGACATCAGGTTGTTGACATCTGGAATTTGTGGGGACGTCTTTGGGTACATTTTCTGCTTGAGAATCGGATTTTAATTTTTGTGAATGCTTTTGATTGCGATTTCTGTAAAATAAATTTAATATAATGTTCACCCCATGCAAAAGTCTTTATATTTACTCTAAGTTGACATGTGAAAAACTAACCTATTCTTTTTTCCTTTTTCCATGACTAACTGAAAGTAGTTAAATTATTAAGCGAATATGTATGAGAAATAACCTCTCTTGAATTATTAAACTTAATTAATCTATGACTAAAGTAATAAATTATCCGCTAAAGCACAATTGTCAAATTAGCAATATTCAGCAAAATCACAATTCGAGCAAGGTCTAAAAATATTTAAATACTCCTGAAGCTAGTCTCAGTGCATCCCAGACAGATCTCTGGCAAAGATAATAATCTCTGGTACCGCACATGACGATCTCTGGTTTGAAACTGCGGGGTCAACCTCAAATGTCAAATTGTAAGTTATTCAAACTTTATAAACAATCTTATTCAATTAATTAATGATCCACGTCAATAATATTTCTGAATTAACTTTTGACATTGAAATTTGTAATTATTCAGTGCACAAGTTACATCATCTGAAAGGATTTAACCTAAAATTGCTGAGTTTTAAAAATGTTCAGTGGTGATGTAAGTGAAGAAATTAAAATGAACATTACTGTTTAACATTTTAGATTTATTTTGGTGATAAAATGCGCGTTGTAGCTTTAATAAGTGGAGGCAAAGACAGCTGCTATAATATGATGCAGTGTATAGCAGCGGGTCATGAAGTGGTTGCACTTGCAAATCTGCAGCCTAAAGAAAAAGGCAAGTATTTGTTGATGAATTTAAAAAAATTCTTACTCTATTACATATGCGTTGTATCTATTAGTTTCCACAATCCGTACGTTAATTCAAACATGATTAACAATTACCCTTATTACATAATTAGAACACAATATCCAATTAATTTGTAATCGTTATTTTCTTTTCGTTATAATTATCTTTTTATGAATTTTCCTAATTACCATATGTAAATGAATACAGATGAATTGGATAGTTATATGTACCAAACTGTGGGCCATATGGGAATACCTCTTTTAGCCGAAGCCATGGAATTGCCACTTTATCGTCAAGAAACAACTGGGCATTCCGTTAACAAAGACAAATATTATGAGCCAACAGAAGCTGATGAAGTGGAGGATCTGTTTGTTTTACTTAAAACAGTTAAAGTATGTACTTTTATGTTGATTTTTTTTCGACATTGCAACAATTAACGAAAAAAAATTGTGATTGAAGCACATTCACAACAGTCGGAATGAATTTTGATATTAACAAATATTTCAGGAAGAACTTAATATAGAAGCAGTAGCTGTGGGTGCTATTTTATCGGACTACCAGAGGATCAGAGTTGAAAATGTGTAAGTATTACGGAATGTTAATGCTGAAGAGCGATATAACGAATAAATAATATAATAGCATTTAAAAATATTATTGCAGTTGTAGCCGATTAAATTTAATCTCACTTGCTTATCTGTGGCGTCGTGACCAAAATGAACTACTACAGGAGATGATTGATTGTAATATAAATGCTATTTTAATTAAGGTTAATGTTTTCTTCATATTTTAGTCAGACATAACATAAATTTTACCTTTTACATCATTCCATGGGCAGTTTATTACCTCTTAAATATTTTTAGTGAAGAGTTTATAAACGTTTTCAATAACTATTTTTGATTTTAATGCTTATGTTTAAAATACAAACAAATATTTTCTCATTTATATAGGTTGCAGCATTGGGCTTAGACCCCCGAAAGCACCTTGGTAAAACTTTGTTAGATGTTCAAGGACATCTTCAAACTATGGCGACACAATATGGACTGAATGTGTGTGGAGAAGGCGGAGAGTATGAGACTTTTACATTAGACTGCCCGTTATTCAAAAGAAAAATTAAAATGTAATACCACTTTTTCAATTTTCAACTGCAATATCAGTTTTTTATTTTTATATTATCATAATTTTTCAGTGATGAAATGGAAACAGTAATTCAATCGAACGACCCAATCGCTCCCGTTGGTTATATTAACTTTAGGAAAATGAGTTTGGTAGAAAAAACATCCATAACAAATCCAATAACTGTTAAAAACTCAATGGACTTTATAAGTGATTTAAACTCTTCTAGTTATAGCGATTTAAGTGATCCAGATTTAAGCGAATCGGAACTGGAGTTAATTGAAAAACAACAAAATTCAATTGAAAAGAGAAAAAAATCAGTTTCCTTACTTAACTTGGAATCGAAAAATGAAAATAAGAGTATAATCAATAGCATTGATACATCTGATAATAAAATAAGTGATAAATTGTGTGATAGTAGCTTACATTTAAAATTAGAAAACCAAAGAAGTTTTGAAAATTCAATACCGCTCACACCGTTTATTGTTGAATACGAAAAACATAAAATTGAAATTAAACCACAAGTTTATTTTAATAATGTTGGTTGGTTGTTTGTTAATGGTATTTATGGATTCGGGAACACCAGCACTGCTATGGAGAATGTTCTGAAAACATTGATAAATCTTATAAATGCACAAAATTATTCCACCAAAGACTTGTGTTCTGTGTCTCTATACGTGAGAGACTTGAAAAAATTTGCAGAATTAAATAATTTATATTCCAAAACTTTATGTGGTACCAACCCTCCAGTCAGAGCTTGTGTGGAGGTCCCACTTCCTGAAGATTGCCACGTGGTATTAGAAGCCATCTGCTTTAAAAACCAAGAAAAATCAGGTAAATGTAAAAACCCACTAAACACAGTTACTAATATTTAATGTTTACCTAACATATCGAGTTATCTTTCGAAATAAATTTACGTTTTCTGTTTTTAATAAAGCTTTCTATGCGAGATCATATAATATTCGACTAGTAGTAAATGTCAATGTAACAAAATTATGTTAAAACTTCGGTAAATATTTAAATGTAATATTAGGTAAAACGTTTTGTATTTAGCGGCAATACTCTTTGTTAATAAAAAATACCACATTAACCTTTTAGTAGTCCCAGCGCAATGGCAAATAATCAGTTATATCATAATTGCTTCTCTGAAATCAATTATATCCTGTCACAATTGCCTTCAACAATGCGCAGGCAATTTACAAAAGTAGGCTTGTCGTAAGTGTGCCATTTGCGCCTTGGATGCTTCGGTACTGTTCTTAAATATAATATTTATAACTATAATATATTCCTGACTAGGTGATTTAGATCATTTTGAGAAGCAAACCATTCATGTTCAAGGGATATCGCATTGGGCACCTGCAAATATTGGCCCGTACAGTCAGGGCAACCGGGTAAGTTAAAATGAAGTCAGATAGTTAGAGAAAAGAAATTGTGTTTAAAAGAGACCTTGTTATGATCATTTTAGATAAATATTATTTATTGTAAACTAATTATTTTCATACATTACAGGTGGGGGAAATTGTTCACATGGCAGGTCAAATAGGGCTGGTCCCAGGTTCCATGGATCTCATAGAAAATATGAAATCACAATGCAAATTAGCTTTAAGACATGTTTCTCGTATAGCTCAAGCAATGGGATGTACAGATCAACTAAGGGATGTTGTACAAGCTATTTGTTGGGTTACACATCCCATGTATATAACAGAAGCAAGACGGCAATTTGAACGATGCTCTAATTCAGCACTTGTGCAGTATGTAGTATGTCCTGCACTTCCTAGAGGAGCGGCTGTAGAATGGAGTACATGGGCGCATAGACACAACAAACAATTTCAATGTACGTTTTCTATATTTGCGTGTTACTTATTATAATATATTATTAACACTTCTTCCATTGCAGACGAGGAGACTGGTTGCGCAGTAGACGATCTTACCGTTTCAATTCGATCTCGATGGAACTATGAAGGCACAGTTTGTGCTGCAATTTGCCAACTATCAACTGGTGCTTATTATTTACAATATCATTAAAATGATATGAGTTATATTATATGAATAAAATATTTTATTCGTTAAATTTCAGGATCGGCAACTTCAACGACACATCTGTGTGAGTTTACAAATGAAAACCAAAAACATAAATTATTAGCATTTTCTACTACAACAGAACAAATAATACAAACAATAGAATATGCTGTTAAAAAGTTGTTAAAGAATTGTCATAACTCAGAGAAGGCAATTATTAATTTAAAATTATTTTATAAAGTGGATTATTTACAAAATAATCTTTTAAATAAAGCTATTGAAATTGTTGATCAAAAGATTGAGCAGAACATTACGTATAATATAATACCAATTTGTAATTTGCAAAATTATAATACTTTTTTGTCTATTTGTGGCATTATTTTTGAATAGTTTCCTAAATTAAAGATTGTTCAAGTATATAATTTAGCCTGTAGTACCATTAATATAACTTATGTTAAAAATTGAAATATTAAACAAAGCACACATCTTGACGATGTCATGTCTTTTGTAAGCTTTAGAATTTTTGTTTATTGCCAAAAATATATGGATTAGTAAGATAAAACGATATATATATTTTAGCTTTTAAAACAAGAACACCTGCAAATATATAGGTAACATCTGCATAATTATTTTGACATGTTGGAATTTTTTTACAGGGTCGTTTGATATTTTCTTTTCCTTGAATACATATTATAAAAGGCTGATTCGCGGTTCTGGCATAATTGCTGAACATAATGAAAAAAAAAATGGTACCCTACAATTATTGGGCATTAATTTTCCTAAAAAAGAATATTTGTATACGGGAATAGCATAAATTATTATTATAGATTAAGTATATTACATTTAATACAAACACTCTTGCCAAAAGTGATTTAACGTGAAATGTTATCGAAATATATGCATAATTATTTGTACTTTTAAGATTTAATAAATATTCAACAATTCGTATATATTTTTCTAAAATATATTTGGGTAAAAAAAAATTATTTTACATATATATTCTACTTTATAAACAAATATTTTAATATTATTGACAATATATTTTAATTCTTTTTTACAAATAAAAAATTGTTCTATTACAAGAAATCAAATGTCTTATTATTTTAACAATTTAAAAGATACTGCTAACAATCGTTCATAAATTAAAAATGTTTTAGCTTTTAGTAACTACTAGTAAGATTTATTTATAAACTTACAATATATGTCGATTACCTCAACATTTATAAATATTTCATAAGCGCAAATTAGTCTCAAATAACATTAAATACTTCAATAATACTATAAGATCTGTCAGAACATATAAAAATTATTTAAATCTAACATAGATATATATACACATTTTGTTGCTGCATCCGTTGAAGCAATCCTTACTCTAAAATAGAACAGTAAAACTAATAAAATTAAATTAATACATTTAAATAAAAATAAACTCATTACTTTAAAAATAATCCACCAATTATTAACATTTATTCATTTCATTTCGTTTAAATTATATCTATTTTACTTTGTTATATATTGATGCATGAAAGCTTGAATATAAGTTTCAAATTTAAGTTAGTTTTAACAAAACTGCAAAACAATCTCCATTTGGTAATTTTTACAAAATTATACAAATAGGAATTATGCATATTCCCAGAATACTTACAGCTCTGCTTAACTTTTAAAGATAGTTATATCATTTTTACATATAATGTGTTCATGTGTGTTACATTTTATTTGATAAAACTTGTATTGAGGATGATCCAACTGAACTGGAAATTGGCATGTTCGTACTTGTACTTTTTGTGGATATGGTGTTTTGTAAGTTTAATGTATTAATAGTTGTGGACAATTTTTGAGTATGTGAACTAGCTATTGCATTAGATTCTGTACATAAAGGTTGATTTAGTTGAATTTGTGAAATTATTGTAGAACTAGTAATTGGGACTAATTTCTGTGCACAATCTATACATGTTACTCCTGCCAAATCAATTCCTGGATATTGCCTCCGTACACAATCTGTAAAACATATTTATAATTATATATGAGGTTATATAATAGTCATTTTAAGTAATGCTGAAATGTACCTGAATGTAATTGATGGTTGCACACTTTACAGGCAGTCAGCAAGTCGGTATCGCCGTGACAACGGTAACAAAGGGTACAGTAACGATTTTTACGCCATAACCTAGTGTATAATACAGTACTAGATATTAATAATTATTCAAACAAGTAACGTCGACAATATTTACAAAAGAATTACTTACGTTGCACACGGCATACAAAGAGTTGCATGCCCATTTCGAGTAGACTCATGTTGCCACTGATTAACTGGTACATTTAAAACGTTATTTTGTGAATTATTTCCGTCAGGATTTTTCGTTTTACATGAGTTACATATTGAACAATTATTGCAATGCCACCGTCCTAAAAAAACAACGATTATAGACATTTATTTAAAGTAACATTTACAACATAATCTTTCAACTGACCAACTGGTACTTTTTTAAGTCCAACACAATAAATATGATATCCCCGATCACACTGATCACAGAACAGCATTTTATCATCATCCGAGGGTAAATTACACTGGCAACAGGTTTTGCAATCACTGCATTGCCAAGGATATGCACGGATGTAGTTCACCATTACATCTGTTGCATCTATACATTTAGTGTGTGCTGAAAAGCCAATTACACATTAACACAAATGAAATGATATTAATTTTATAATCAGATATGTAACATTCAATGTTATATTACTCTTTTCAGAACATTTTGAACACCGTAAAAGTTGTGTTTCATCCGTTTCACTGTTGTGACAAACTTTACAAGTACTATGAATAGTTGTAGCAGAAACTGAATCTTCTGTATCCTAAAATATTAATACACAATTCAAATTTTTAGTTCATTTTAAATTTTATTTCAAAATAAAATGTGCAACTATAAGATGTCTCTTACTTGAGTATCATCTGACGAGCTAGTGTCGCTATCACTATCACTGGAACTTGAATCAGAATCGGAGTCCGAGTATTCATCGTTGTTACCCGCAAAACGTTCATTTGGTTTTAATGGTCCATATAAAACAGTATCGAGTGGGAAATATCTGAAATAAAGTTATAATTATAAGATTTCTCATTAGGTATTATTTAACATTTAATTGTTATTGCCTTCTGCATTTAATGAGTTTTTTTTAAATATTTACTTAAGTTCAGCAGGTGTGTAACCTTTGTAGTAATCACAAAATTGGCCAGGTACTAAAGCCACTGGATAATTGCCTACTTTAGGAGTTGGCGGTACAGGTCTTTTAGGTTTATTCAAAATAAAAGTTTGAAGATCCATACAATATCTACGGCTTTCGTTACGACTGTAAAATATAAAATTGATTAGTTTTATTATTTAATACAATGTAATATATTTAGTGCATCCTAAATTACCTTTTATTAAATGATGCATTCCACGATGAAGCAGATTTAATTGCTTGCTCTTTGACGC
The DNA here is from genome assembly GCA_963678705.1 of Panorpa germanica. Classification (NCBI taxonomy): domain Eukaryota; kingdom Metazoa; phylum Arthropoda; class Insecta; order Mecoptera; family Panorpidae; genus Panorpa; species Panorpa germanica. The sequence goes on from OY783206.1 coordinate 14,946,802, forward strand.
TTTGTTTTTTATTTTTATCTAAATTATTTGCTAAGCTTAAAGCCTTCTGTTTTGTAGTAAATTCACGAGCTTGTTTATCGCGTTGATATCTAAAAAAAAATAATTGTATTACATTTCCAATTTAAATAACAGTAGTGTAATTTTCATATACAATTCAACAAAACATACTTTCTGTATTCTTCATATTTCTGAGGAAAATCTGCACACATGATATCTAACACTTCCGCAGAATTCACTGCTGTAAGACCTTTGATAAGCAGAGTTAAAATTTAGTTTAGAAAATCTCACGCATTTTGAAAATTAATTACACCAGTGATCCGATGTTCGTCGTTCATAAAATCTAGTAATTTCGAAGTTGTGTTTTTATTATTTCGATTTTCGTTGCTTAAGTACTTGGATTTTAGTAATATGTTAGCAATTACGCTAATGAATTGAATTTTTTATTCGGGTACCAATTAAAAAACACTTCTTAAAAAACATTGTTTTTACATATACAAAAAAAAAACAAGAACTAAAAAAATAGTCTTTTTTTTCGATTTGTATAAACAACGGAAATCGGGGCACTGATATATCGGGATTGCAAATAACTCACCAAGATCACACAAAGTTTCTGTGACTAAACCATTCTCTCTTACATAATCCCTTTCTTGCATATCTAGAGCACGCCGTTTAAGATCCGGGTATTTTCTTTTAAAGCTCCTAAGGCCTAAAAATAATGCTATTTGCTCCTGAATCATGTATGTATCAGATAAATATCGTGAACTCGAGTCTGTTACGGGGGGCCATGTATATTCTGCTATTAAGTCGACACTGAAGTCTTTACTAAAAACGAAATATATTAAAGACGATAACATTCGTACATTTTATGTTATTGAAAACACTAACAATTAAAATAAATTGATATGATGACTACTGCTTGTAGGTAGACCTGATTAATAATTTGATATATACATATTTAAATAATTTTTAACGTACGCTTCGCCGTCGCCTACTTCAGTGCGAACCCGTTTCGCTCGCGTACTTTCTGTCGTGGCTGAGCTTAAAACTGAACTTTGAGACTCCTCATTCCCAGCTTCTCCCGAAACGACTTGTCTAAATAAATAATTTATTATAATTCAATTTTTATGTAATATTATAAACTTTATTTAATCAGACATTACTTTGCTGGTGTTGTACCCCTGGAATTTAAATCCGCACTCATACGGGTATCCTCTTCAAACACTTGCAAAGTAGACTCCTCCTAAAAAGTATGCATATTCAAAAATGATACAAAAATTTATAATCTAATTATTACAATATATTAAAATAGAGCAAAATAATATATGAAATGCTTTTTATGTTATTTTTTTCAAAAGATAGGTAGTGTTGTAAAATATTTCAACGTAAAAAAGAACAGACAAAAATAAACATAACCTATTTCACTAACCATAAGTTCTTTAAAAGATTGAAATAACAAAACATAAAGCTTGATATCACCCATAAATAAGTATATTTATCATTTTTTTTTATTTCTACTAACAATAATATCATTATGTAATTTCACAATATATTTAATATTGACTATAACATTGATCAACAACATTTCAACTACTAAGAGATGAGATATTTTTAGATTTACTAAATACGAAAATTAAAACACACGTCTGGTATTCTTTATATTTGAATATATACTATTTGTATGTAGTAAAATAAATCTTCTTTATACTTTGGGCTAATACCCAAAAAAGTTATTTACTGGTGTAAACATAATTATAAAAGAGGTAAAAGTTAATAAATATAATAATTAATTTCCAAAATAAACTGTATTAACTATTATATGCAAAATAATATTGAATATACCTTGTTTCCTTCTGGAGTTTGCCATATTGTCGGTGACTTTTTTGATAGAGCTTTATTTGCAGCCCCACGTCCTCTCATTCCACGACCTCGTCCCCGTCTACCACGGCCTCCTCGGCTACCCCGACCACGCGGTGCACGAGGAGTAATCATAAGCGGAGATATTGGATCATCTACCTCCTTAGTGGGTGATGTTTTCGCTAAAAACAAACAATAGAAATATTATTATCAACATCAAATTCAAATTAATTTAAAAGAGAGGAAAACTTACTTGAAGAACATTCTGACATGTTTTGTTTAAAAGATCCCTCAGTTAATAGTTCATCCACCTCCATCGGTATCGGTGATGATTCTGTTTCAATGTTTATAGGAGTTGTGTCAAGTTTTCTTTTGGAACCACGCGGCCTGCCCCTAGGGCCTCTTGGAACTTTTGGCGTTCCTCTGGAATATATTCTTCCATAATATCTTGTGTGAACATAATTGTTACAGCGAGAAAGAGTTATTGTATTTGGTTGCGAATGAGAAGACGACACCACGTATGGAGTTACATGTTCTCTATTATTCTGTTTTTATTTAAAATCAACACATTTGTATTTAGGAAAGCGCATTTTTAATGTCAGTTACGTTATTAAAATCTTATCTATACGGACTTCGTTATTCCGTACTATCTCGTTTTAAAATATTGCTATCTCGTAATGGTAGTTATCTTGTACGGTATAACATCAGAGCTAGAAGCATCTAAAATAACGTGTAAAACTCGGTGATACATAGTACACAAGGTAATATGTTTTATTCATAGTCGGGGAAATTACTGCCAGTTGCATCAAACTAGTGATTATTTCAACTTATTATATTATTTATTGACTATTTTAAATTATTCGTTATCTAATTTGACTGTTAAGAAGCAAAACACGTTTTTTTGTTATTTTAAAATATTTGTGGCTTTTTATTTATGCAAGGCTTGCTATTATCGTTTCCACCCTTTTGTGCAATACAATACTAAATACTTAAAATACTAAAACTGAAATGAAATGAAAAAATTCTTACCGTCCTCTGTATCGTCTTTTGGGCCGTTCTTCTTCAGCTGGTGTTGTAATTACTACGTCATCACTGTTTGTAGAATTAGACAAAGGTTGAAGTAGTGGAGATTCTGGATGACCTAGAGGATTCTTTCTAGGTCTTCCTCTTCTCTTAGGTGCCGCTGGTGATTGATTAAAATTTTGAAATGGCATTGGTACATTTATTAACTCAATTTTACATTCACGATTAAAATCAATTAACTGACTTGATGTATTACAAATATCACCATCTGAAGGATCATTTGATTGAGAAGATTCTTCTATAATAATGCAATCTCCAGAGCTCGACTCTTGATCATCACAAGCAGGTATACTCGAAGATTTTTGTTTAGTATCTGAATCCGAATCCAACACCATTAATACTTCAGTAGCATCAGATGAATTCATATCTTCAATTTCTGATGAAGTTGAAGGTTGTTGCAAAATTGAAGGCAAGATTCGTTCATGTTTAAGAGGTTCTTCAATTTTTTGTTGTATTCTTGTTAAAATTTCTTTTAAACGAGCTTCACTTCGCAATTTTTCTAATGATTTCGGAACAACAAGTACCTCTACTTCACTATTCGATTGGACAACTGTTTTCTTTTCATCAGTTTTTATTCTTTTTACTTCTAAGACATCTGGATTTTCCAAATGTCGCTTTACTCCTGTGCTGGTTGATGGCTGTTCTAACAATTTTTCATGTTGAATAATTTCCGCTCTTGAACCTTGCTTATTCATTTTCAATTTAATTTTTTCAACAACACATTCATTTTGCACATTTTTATCAATTTTTATTTCACTTACAATTTCAGATGTGGATCCTTGATTAGTTTTATTAATCTTTAAAATAATTCTTGGCGATTCCTGACCACTTTCTGTTGATTTTTCATTTGTATTAATTTCTAAAGGTTCCATTTCAGCTGCTTTGATTAAACGTCTCATTGTTGCCTTCGGTGAAGAATTTCCAAATCTGCGAGAGTCATTACTACGATCAAATTCGTGAATATCTTGCTTATTAGCTGCTTTAATTTGCGATTTAGGAATATCTTCTAATGATAATTTCAAGTTATCAACACCTGACTTAGATGCTGACACAACATCATATTTTGAGTGATGATCTGTTGCTTCTACATTTGTGTTAGATACATTTTTAACCAAAGGTTTAATTGTAAACTTCGTAGGTGTTTCTACAGATTCTTGTTCATCAGATTTAACAATTGGTTTTATTGTGATTTTAGGATGTCCTTCAGATGTTTTAATATCAATTGGCTTAGCAGTTTTGTTTGACGCCTTAGTTTCTCCTACAACCGTGTCAGATTCATTTAGTTTATTTATTATTTTCGGTGTTGTCTCAATGTCAATTGGCTTAATAATTGGTTTTATGGTAACTTTATGATGACTTTCTGACGATACAATTTCCATCATTTCAGCAGGCTTAACAATCGGTTTAAATGTAACTTTAGGATGTACTTCCATTTCTTCGGATTGAATTGACTTAATTATTGGTTTTGTTAATATCTTAAAATCGTTCTGTAGTGTCTCATTCAACTCCAATTCACCGGGCTTAACTACTGGTTTAATCGTAACTTTAGGATGTACATCTATTTTTTCAGATTGAATTGATTTAGTTAATGATTTTGTTGTTGTTTTAGAATGACCCGCCAATTTATCATATGAATCCAGTTCATTAGGTTTTACTATCGGTTTAATCGTAACTTTGGGGTGTTCGTCAGTTACTTCGGATTGAACAGGTTTTAACACTGGTTTAATTGTAATCTTGGGATGTGATTCGTTTACAATTTCCGCTGGTTTAACTATTGGTTTAATTGTAATTTTGGGGTGTGTTTCAGAATTTACTTTTGTATACACTACCTCATTCAGATCCTGCTTATTAGAAGGCTTAACAATTGGCTTTATTATAAGCTTAGGAGTATGATGTTCTTGTACAGATACTTCGTTTAAACTATTTGGATTAACAATTGGTTTTATTGTTAATTTTGGAATTACAAGGTTTTCATTTTCTGGTTTAATAATTTGCTTAATTGTCAACTTTGGAATAGACTCATGAACAGTTTCAGATATTGTATCATTTGGTAATTTAATGGTTAATTTAGGTACTAATTCATCCGGTTTTACTATAGGTTTTATAGTAACTTTAGGAATGGTTGTCGATGTTATCATAGATTCTGAATCATCGCTGTTATCAGATTCATATTTTGACAATTTTATTGTTAATTTTGGAATTTCTGGTTCCGGAATAGGCTTTATTGTTAATTTTGGAGAATATGATCCAGGTCCTTTTATTTTAAGTTTTGAAATAGTAGAAGATTCATTAGTATCAATAACTAAAGGTTTCATTACTTTAGATGTAGGACTATAACATGTTCCCTCACTAGCGCTCACCGCATTTTTTATTGTTAACTTAGGTACCGTTAACACTTCCTCTGAATCTGAGCATAATACTTGTCTGGATTTTATTCTTTCCACTTGATCTTCTATTGGTTTCACGATGGTTTTGATAGTTAACTTTGGCACAGTTTGTGTTATTATATTTTCTGATACACTACACTCAATATCAAATTCTTTCTTAGTTTTAATAGTTAGTTTTGGAACAACTGGTTGAGACTTTTCGCTATCGGATTTACTTATTGTTTTAATAGTTAATTTGGGAACAACTTGATCTTCTATGCTATTTAACGTTGACATACTTACTACATGTGAACATGTTGTTTGAGATTCAGTAACTTTAATTGTTAATTTTGGCACAGACTTTACTTCTTCGGACAATTTTGATATATGGTCGGGTTCTGGTTTAATAATTGGTTTTATCGTAATTTTTGGTGTCTTTGGTGATGTATCTAAATTGGCAAGTGATATTTTTAACGGAGATACTTTTCGGTGTTCTTCCTTCGGTTCAACATTTTCTGGACTTGTTTGAGAAGTAGATGCTGCAGATTTAAATTTATCAACTGCTTTCATTTCAACAGCAGTAAATTTGTCTTTCTCTATCAAATCTGAATCCACAGCAATAACTGAGTGAGACCTAGTCTCTTCTGAAGATTCCTTAATTTCCGTTTTGCTTTGTTCAACAATTTGTATAAGTTCTAATTCCATTTTTTCTGTAGACTTTCCATAACTGTGTACATGATCTGCAGCGCTTTCACATTTAGAAGCTTCATTATCAACTTCATTATCTGATTTATTTTGAATTTCCACGTCCATAACTGATTCTAAATGTTTTGTTGCTACAATTAATTCATCCTTAAGTTCATCATCAGATTTTCGTATAAGTATTTCTTCCGAGTCTTCTATTCCAACAGTGGTTACTGCTACTGTGGGCGAATTCACTGAATGCGATTGAATTTCTATTTCCGCATCTTTTACTTCTTCTTCCCCTTCAACAACAGCAAAGATGTCATTAGCCACTTTGTTGAAGGAAGACTCGTTGGATTTCACTATATCATCAACAACAAAGTCATCAGAATTAACTACTTCCATTCTATCAGTAGTATCTTGGATAATTTCTTTTGCCAGGCAATGATCTGAAGTCTCCACCAGTATTTCAGCAACAATATTCGGTTCTTCCATTACTATGTTAATATCACTTTCTTTTCCAACGAATTCATTACAATCAGCTACTTCCATCTTGTCTGAAACTACATTGTTATCTGTTGCAGGGCAATGGTCTGAAGTCTCGACCTGTATTTCATCAATAATATTAGGTTGTTCCATTATTATGTTAATATCGGTTTCTGTTTCTTCGAATTCATTACAGTCAGCTATTTCCATCTTTTCAGCAACTTCATTATCATCTGTCGCAGGGCAATGATCAGAAGTCCCCAACTGTATTTCAGCAACAATATTCGATTCTTCCATTACTATATTACTATTACTTTGTTTTTCTACCGAGCATTCCACAATTTTGATAATCTCGTTTTCTTCTTGGCAGTCTTTTGGCACCTCGTTGTCATTACTAACTTCCACAACTAATTCATTTAAGGTATCCTTTTTATTGCACTCAATCGATTCATCTTTTGTTTTTGAATCTATTTTAAAAATCTGCACATCATTCGATACACATTCATCTTGTGCACAAAATTCCTTTATCAATGGTTCGTTCTTTTGTTCAATTAATATCTCTACATTGCAATTTTCTATATCAGATATTTCATTGGTTTCGATAGTTATATTTTCTATACTGATAGGTTTTGCTTTTAAGTGCTCCATAATACCAAAATTAGATATATTTTGTGTTTCAACGTGTATATCTTCTTTAATTTCATTGGATGTTTCAACAGGCGTGTTTAATGTTTGTATATTTTCGACAGTTTTATTATCACTAGATGTTTCTTCTTTATTTGTGTCTATATTAACATTTAAATTTTCGGTAGCAATCAATTGGTTGTCTTCAGTTTTAGGACAGCTTTCTTGCTGTTCTGAATTCACCGTTTCATTGATACGAGTTTCAGTTTCTAACACTGCAATTGAAGGAACTTCTTCCTCAATTGTATTTAATTCAGATTCTAATTTTACTATTTCTTCCGTACCCGTTGTTGGAACATCATTTACATGTAAATTTAATTCACTACTTATACTTGCGTAGTTTATTGGAGCTGTTATTTCATCTTTAAAAACTTCTTCACTTACGTTACCACCTGGAAAAATGGTAAACGTTGCACCCTGAGAATCACTCTCCACAGTATCGCTAGATTCACTGCAATTATCAACTAAAACAGTTTGAATTTCAATGTTTTCAAGATTCACATTTGACATTTCAATGTGTTCAGCCTCTAAAGTGTGTGAATGTAAACTACTTTGAATAACGCCCAGAGTCTGTTCCTTATTTTGTACTTCTTGTGTTTTACTTTTATTATCTAATTCGACATCTAAGAAATTTTTGTTGAGGACATCTTCAGTAATAATTGTTTTAAATGGTTGTATATTTAAAATTTCAGGCAATAAATGTGCATTTTTAGTATTGAAATCAGAACAACTAGGTAAGTTATCAACTGAAGTAGATGGTAATAAATTTTCTGCGACTTCAGTACTAGTTTTGTTTTTTGATAAATTAATTTTAGAAACCTCAGGAGCCAAATTTTTAAACTCACGTTTATTACTAAACATATCGCTGACATTTATAACTTGTACACTTCCTTTACTAGTACTTTCGATTTGTACATCACAATCACTTGTTATATTTTTATCAGTAATATTTACAGATTCTGAAGGAATATTTTCAGAGACAGTTTCAATAACACTCAAACTGTTTGATGAACCAGGAATAACAACTACATCATCATCTATTTTGTCTTTCAATTTAATGTCTGAATCTTCCTTTTCATTCTTCTCTTTGTTTGTACATTTGCTTAAACCTTCAACACAACTTTCTATTTTATTTACTACAATGACGTTTGATTGTTTTTCCATTTTATTTGGTCCACCCATAATTATTAAATTTATATCCTGCACCGAAAGAGACTGCGCACCATAATATTCTTCACATTTTTCACTTCCAGAGTCAGATGATGCACTGTTGTAACAATCTTCATCAGTTTTTAATAAATATTCACGTTTACGTAGATTCAATTCACTAGAACTTTGTAGATGATGTGGAGCAACTTGGTTTGAAGGTGTTTCAAGAAATGCATCAATCATATCCAAAACAGCTTCCGTTGACGGAGGTTCTTCATTTTCTAAATCCATTTCTGAATCAGCAGACATTTCTATGTCCGATGACAAACCCTCCATGATTGTCTAATAGTATTATCTCTAATAGCCTGTAATATTTAAAATTTATTTAAGTATTTTTACAATAGGTTCTTCTACTAATATACTACTAAGAGTGAATTTGAGATAATATAAAATTAATCCAGAAGAGTGTAAGATGCATAATTTTCATACATTTACCCCTTTATTAAAACCTAACCTAACATAACAAAATATAACTTACTAACGTTTACCGTTTTGGCGCATGTTATCACATAGCATACATTTAAAATATATATTTTTCCATTTTAACTTATGATTAGTTTGATTATAAATTTATTACAATCACTGGATCTAATTAATTTAAAAAAAAATCTTTTATTTAAGACAGCCGGCAACAAAAAGCTTCACGACGCCATTTTTCAAGCTATATATTATTGTGGTTTTGTTATTATTATATAGAGGGAAAGAATGTATTTTGGTTTCCAGCTCTGCTATTGCTGTATATTCGTTAGTCTATCCGCCACCAGATTTGACATGGTAAAAAATATAATTAAATATTTATTTTCAAATTTAAAATGCATACTCATTTTATTAAATTTAAATTAAATAGTGTCCGGTAGTTCCGCCTATATAGTTTTAAAGATTATATAGTGAATATATAAACATAATTCTTAAAATGAAGTTAACTTAAATAATTGATATTACACAGAATAAAACAGGTCTATTTAAAAAGAAAAACAACAAAATATATGTTTCAATAGAGTGACAAGTGTTTATGCCTAAGAAATTAATTATTAGCTATAATAATTCAATATATTATAATATCTAAAATATCCTCTTGAAAGTATAGTTCTCATACTTAGGTTCTTAAAATCTTTTTTTTTTATTGAATCCTATTTTATTTACGATCTGTCAAAAATAATAAGTAAATTTATTTTCTAATATACAATGGTATGTATGAGACTATTCTAATAACAGGCTCCTATTTAAAAATAATCATAACGTTATTCTGTGGCTTCTGTGGCCCTATTCCTGAGTCTTGCTAATAATATCCGTGATCGAACAAATATAATTTATACGAGTGAAACATTTTATAAATAACTTTTAAAAGAGTATTTATGAACTATAATAATAATTAATAATGAAATTCAGGAATAGTACAGAAATACTCTTTTAAAAATGATTCGTAAAATGTTTCACTCATATAAATCAGATCTGTTCGGTCACGATCATTGTTTGCAAAACTCAGGAATAGGGTCACCGGTATGTATATCATCGGGGTACTTCCACGTCATCTACGATTATTAAAATTTGAGTTAAACTGTACCACAAAATGATTTGGATGAGAGTCTATTCTCTGCTTATAGGTAATACCTATAAACGTAACGAACCATGGGCGTTAACGATCACTTTTCAGTGAAACTATCAAGTATTTCATTAAAGGAGTAAAAGGCTGACCCCCACAATTGAATTCCATATGTCTAGTAGTTATAGTACCAGTACCATATGATAATAAGTAGCTTATCTTCCATTGATATTTTTGAGTGTTGTCCTATAATATAGTGTAGTTCCTTTATTGTTAAACTTTATTGCTGTCTTTTTGTGAAAATTCCTAAATATCTTAATTTTTCAGTGGCAGTTGTTGATTATTTTGACAAAAGAGAGAGGGTTTGTTTTTCAATTTGAAATTACATACAAAGATTTCAGTTTGTCAACTTTTAACCAGATTGTTTAGTAAAATTTGTAATGAACAAAGAATTTGGGTTTTTGTGTAATAACGTTATAATAAGCTCTATCCGAGACAGTCGTCTATGTATGTATTTAGACTATTGTTAATATTATTGATGACTACTATTAATAGAGAATAAAACCAATGACGCATAACCATCATAATGAGAATTCTTCAAAATGAGAAACATAACATTATAAATTGCCCTAAATATATTTCTTCTACTAATTTTAATACAAATTTAATAGACATGCGTATTAAAATTAAGAATCGGTTAATAATTTTTTTAAGACGAATTGTTGTCTGAATTTATGAAACAATTCTATTAAAATGCACTATATCATTATACTGTGATCCAATTTTTTTTCAATACTTTCCAATTTCTTCAATTAGTTCTAAAATATGCTTTAGAATTGTTCTAAAATTTATAAAGTATTTTTAGAGTGAAAGTAAAGAGTGTAGATAAATAAAACACTTATTTTCTTATAAATAAAAATATTTTAATATATATTAACTGGGGTTTTAGCACAGTTACATTTCATAAATAAGGCTCAAAAAAAAAGAAGAATTATATTCATAAAAGGTATATCAATTACTGCAGTTATAAAACTATTCCTTAAAAGTGTAAAACTAACACAATCTGAAAAAATGTAATAGTTTAAGTATAATTGCAATAATTAAAATCTTTTAAAATTATAATACTATATTACAAATATTTCTATTATAGAAAAATATTATAAAAATCAAAAAATAATAAAAACTAATTTTTGTTCCCTAATTCTGTTTTTAAATAATCATTCATTCAAAATATTTTATAAAAATATACTTTTTCTAATATATATCTACATTTCTGCATATTTTCAAATGTTTAAATTCAAATCTGTGTTCTATCGTTCTTTCATTAGGGATATGTTGAAAATCCTATTCGATAAAATATAGTCAACCATTGTAAAAATATAAAGAAACAGCCATACAATGTAATATTCCATGGTAACTTATTTTAAAACGCATGTTGGTAATATTATTTTTGAAATATTATAGGAATATACATTAAGTATATTTTAACTAAATGGAGATATTTATACATCTGAACACAAAATTATAAAAAGTTAACTTCAGTGTGCAACTTTTGTGTTTCCAAAAGAATAATAATATCATTATTATTAATAATGCTGTCTTTTTACATGTTGCTTTGTTGTCTTTTTTGTACTGTATTTATTTTACGTATTTACTGATCAAATCATCCTTAACGTCTTTCGCTTAAAGATAGTTCACAATTCATTTATTTTTGTTGTAATCAACTGATTTTATAAGTCACTATTTAAAATAATTATAATTAACTATTAATAATAATAGAAAATAATATTAATATTATCAAATATGATTATTATAAAAATAGGTATTATTTTATCTTTAATGAAAAAAATTATAATAAATTATGATCTATCTATGATTTGATTCTGTTAAAGGAAGTTGAGTTCTTGTTCCGTTTCTAGCTTCCTTACGCGCTTGAATTTCTTCGTCTTTACTTGGATCATCCCAGGCTTGCCTTTTCCCGGACCCAAATATAATGTAGAAGGTACTGCAAACAATATAGACTCCAGCCGCAATGAAAAATACATACCGCCATCTTGCTTGAGAATGCTACAAATAAAATGTTTCATTAAAATCTTTATCAGAAAACTTAAAATATTGATTAACTTTACCAAAATGATACTTACATCATGCTCAATAAGATATCCAGCAGTCAGAGGTGCCAAGAGTCCAGCCAAATTAGCGGTGCAATTTGTAAAACTCATTAAAATACCAGCAAATCTAGGCGAAATATCAAGATGATTGACTTTAAATCCTGAGTAGATACCACCATTGAGACCCACACCAATTGTAAGTAGAGCCACGGTTAACGCACGATTACATCCAGTGTAAGAAGCGATGATTAGACAAATAGCTGGACCATATTGACCTGAAATTTAAATTGAGATATTAATTGCAAATTCATGATGAATATCAAGGAACTAAAGATTTATAACGTACAACTAAAGAAAACCTACATCGGGATACTGAATAATATAAGAGGAGCTTAGGAAAGAGAGCGGTAGAAGAGCAACGAGAAAGAGAAAAGAAAAATGTAATGTCTAACCAAGAAAAATATTAAATAAATAAATAGAAATACGAAGAAACTAAATAAAACCTTACCAATTGCGTTAATGATTTTTCTTGTTTGAGTGTGATTAAAACGTTCACTGGAAATCATCCAATCAGCTACAAATGAAATGAATATTGAGAAGAGCCACATAGCCAAGTAAGGCAAAGCAGAAAGGGTACCATTCTGTAAACCATAATATCGCATTAATTTTATTGTAATGATTTATAGAAGAAGTAGTGCACAATTATTAATTACTTACATCTTTAAGTGAGAAACGTAAGACTTGTTTCATATAAGTAGGGAGTTCAGTCATAAGAGTCTCGTAGCCATAATTTTGACCCATGTGGGCAAACATAATTGCCCAGAACGGCAGAGAGCAGAGAATCGCACGGTATGGAATAGGAGGAGACTATAAACATAAAATATGTTATTATTAACTATGATATAATTATATTAATATTTGTTATATGTGAAATATAATAGAAGAATAGAATATCTCCATTCTACTTAAAAATAAAAAGAAATCGTACCGAACTTCCAGCGGAGCCCCACAATGAACTTAAAATATATTTCTTTTCAGCTTCTGGAATTGTAGGATGAGATTCTGGGTCTTCATGAGTCCATATTAGGAAAGCGACAGACCACAGCGCACCCACAACGCCAAATACATAAAAGATCGATGGCCAGCCGCCATCAAAACCATATTCAGAAAGAAGACCAGACAGAGGCATAGAGACAACAGTACCAAACTGAGCTCCTACAGGAAAACGTTACAAATACATAATTAGTTTCATAATAATGCAATAATTATTTTCGTGTTTTATGACACTTACCAGCATAAACCGCAGCACCCATTCTACTACGTTCATTTGGTGGAATCCACTTTGCAAGCATAGCGTGTGTGCAAGGTACAATAGGGCCCTGTAAATAGTAAAATATTTATAAATATTATATGTTACGAATAAATTATAAATATATGTTTCTAATAAATTATAAACTGACCTCTCCAAGTCCTTGAATGAATCTAACACCAATCAGCCATCCTGGACCAGCTCGCGCGGCCACAGGAACTAGAAGTCCGAACACTGAATTAATCATCATTCCAACGCCTAAAAAGTACTTGGCACCATAACGTTTTGAGAGAATTCCGAATGGAATCTAAAACAAAGAATCTGTGTTCAATGGTTTTATATTAGTACAAATCAAACGAAAATAGAGACACACATAATAATATAAATACTTAAGCATATTTTAAAAATAAAAATAAAATTAAATTGTGTTTATTTAAACACTTACCTGAGTTATAACGTATCCATAGAAAAACGAGGATAAAATGTATGATTGCAAAACATTGGTCCATATAAATTGTCCATCTTGTGATTCCTGAAAATCAAAGATATAAGATTATTAAGAGTTGTTTAATCCATTCTAAGGTATTTTACATTTCCTTTATGCAACTATTAAATATATTTAAGGGTATTTAATTGAAAAGTCCAATTTTTTGGTTTTTTTAATCATAAAACTTCTTAAGACGATCCTTTTAATAAAATAGTAAGAACACCCTTTTAAGAATTGAAAGCTTTTGAAATATCTATAAAATATTAAAGCAAGACCCTTTTAGATTAAAGGTTTAATTTAAATAAAATTACATTTTCATTTATTTCAGTTATTACATTTCGTTCAACAACGTATAAGATGAACCCCTATTGATAGTTCAAGAGAATTATATTTAATCTTACATGTTCATCTCCGTAATCAACGTGTGGACATTCATTCACTTCTACATCATTCTCCTTTTCCAAAGCTGTGTGGTTCACCATAGCGACGATGGCAACCGACATGTTCGTCCTCATAATATAAGCATTAGCCATCCCAAGGAACAACATAAAAGTCACGAAATGCCGAGCTCCAAACCATCCTGGAATTAAAATCAAATATTAATATACATATCTTCAAAACATCGAATTAAAGGACACTTAACGCCAGACTGTGTGTTCTAGTTCGATTTCAAGATCTGCACTTTTTTTTTGAGTTTAGTTCTTCTCAATATTATATATTCAAATTATTATTTTTTATCAGAGATAAAAAACTCCTCACTAATTTTAGTGAGTGGGAGACATCATTGAAATTTTTTTTTAAAAGGTTTGCGAGACTTTTTTCTTTTTGAACTTGGAGTTTTCTATCAAGGACAATATTTCCAATTTTTTTATCATACCGCAATAAAATATAATTGATTTTTACATATCAATACATATTATCATAATAACTTAATATTAAGGTTAGTAAAGTCGAAACAATATTCAATTGTAGACCTTATTACTTGCAAAATAGAAACCATTTTACTATGTACATACATTTCATCAACTTGTTCATTTTAATCTACACGTACTAATTAAGTATAGATAATGAAAATGAAATATACAATATTTAAATATATTTCGTTACGGTTTTTTTTCGTATATTTATCACATATTACGTCAATTAGAGTTACTGGGTGATTAAAAAGTCAAATCCATCAATACACAATTAAATTTCATGGTACATTTAACAGATACCGAGTATAATAATTCAAAAATTATTCATTAAATGACATACGTATATTTTTCCTTACGCATACACTAAAACACAGGTAGTGGGAATGGGACAAAAAATGAAAATTATTATGCAAGTACTAAATATTATAATTTATCTTAAATAAAGATAATAATTATTAATTAGAATAATAATTATTAACAATACAAACAAATGGCGCATTATTAACTTAAATTTAAAGGAAAACAACTCAGTAGTTGGGAATGAGGCTTAACATTGATCTAAAAACCGTTGAATTGTAATCGTCAGTAACATTAATTTGAAATAAATTTGTTACACATACTCGTATATGTATACATGTGTGTGACAGATTTATTACGGCCCAGACATCACACATCGACATTCTTTTTAATTTGCTGAATCATATATTTTCGTTACACTTATCATCATTGACTTTCATTAAATTTTTTAATCAATTATCAATTATGTCAATTATATTAACCGAAGGTCATTTATGATTCAATTTTAAAAAATACATATTTATTGTATGTAGTTTATAGAAAGCAGTGACAGAATTACATATGTTTTTTTTGCACCCCTGCCTTCGAACGTTTTTATTGTTCACTTTGCAAGGATTGCTTTCAATAATAGAAATGCAACTGAGTCATGAACGATTAAATAAATTCCTGACAAAATATTATGTAAAAGAAAGTTATTTTTGCAGCATACTCGTATATAAAATTGCTTCTATTAAAAACGAAAGATTATAGTTATATAAGTTTTATGTAGTAAATCGGCAACGGTTTACGTAACTGGTATATAAACCTTACATTTTTAATAGGTGATGTAAGCACAATTTACGTAAATCTAGGTATGAAAACAATATTCGAGAAAATTCTAAATAAATGACGTCATCGTGATTCCCAACTAATTAGAAAAATAATGTCCTAATTAATACGATAGATATATTAGTATGTGTCTATGCGATGAATCGGACACACTTCTGGGATTTTTGTCAGTTTCATTTGCGTTATTTTTTTTGTATGAATTTGAAATTGGATCTGGTTTTTCTAAAGCATGGGGTTTATATTAACTAAAGACATTCTAATACAGAGAGAATGAATCAAAATATTATTAAACAACTGTATAAAATATAAAATGCTAAGTTAGAAAAACATGTTAATAAAATTAAATGAATAATATTTATTACAGCAAATATAATAAATAAAAAACACATGTTTAAAAAATAAATAAAAATTTAATGGTAGCCATTTGAATATGCATTAGACTCTGTAAATGCGTATAACATATTGAATTAAATACGTTTTTACATAAAAGTTAACAGATTTTTATTTGTTTAGTTTCATATTTTATGATCGTTTTACCCAAATACATCTGCTTTCACCCACTGATAAGAATACATTAATTTCTTTCATGGCTGAATAGCACATGCTAATAATGATATGACCTTGAATATTCGCGTTCGATATATCTGCTGTTTGAGTACACTATACAGGCATGCCACACACCTACATGCTTGTCCTAGCTGCTTGCACCTCACTTTCATGTTCAACAAGTCTTACTTATGAACACGTGCTTTTGAATTTCATAAATTCGACAAACTGTATTAAACTGATAGATGAGTCAAGAAATGAGCGATTGATTTGATTAAAGAAAATAAATTTATTTTCAATTAATTAATCATTAACAGGGTAATAAAATTAATAAACACGTTAAAACATCTACAAGTTAATAAATTATTGAACATTGATAATATGTAATATATGAATGTAATAAATTTAACAATTCGTTTATTGACCTGTTATTTAAAACTTAGGAAACCGATTCATTTGAAATGTGAATTGCTTTAAATCCTTGTTTGTGAGCATGTTTTAATTCCACTTTGACCGTTGCAACATATGTACAAAGATAGATACCTACATTTGCATAAGTAGGAATGTCATAGAGGTCAAATACCATTTAAATCAAAATATATTATTAAGTTATTAAGTGAATTAAGACATGACAGCAGACCATTAAGTGATCTTGATGAATCAACGACAATCCTGAATTAACAGACAAACGACTAGAATGTCGAATGATTATGTGCAGGAAATGCAAACGCTGTACAAAATTTATAAGACGTAATAAAATATTAGGAGCGGAAATTGTTCATTTTAATTAGCGGTGCTAAGTGAATGGAATGTTATTACGGTTGTAATTTATTCCTTTTAACACTTGGAGACATAATGAGCTTGTGGACTTTTTTTTGGGATCGTTTTTTCAATTATCCAAAAGTTAACAGTTTTGCCGCATGTTTTAGATATGCATAATACGTCACAGAAGAAATAAGTAACAGAGATTATTTTTCCTTTTTCATAACCTTCGTAATGTAATATTCTCTTCCAAATAAACATTTTGGAGTCACTTTGACATCATATTGAAGATGCGTCATGATTTTTTTGTCATGAAAGAGTTCATTTATAGTTCAGTTTTTCACAGTCTTTCATATAAAATGTCTACTTTATCAGCTACAAATGACGAAATTGCTCCACCTGTTGGAATACAAATGAAGATAAAGTTGATGCGAACTATAATTGAACTAAAATAGTGATAGAAACGTCACTAAATAGGATACTTCACCAAATTGTTTACTGGGTTAATATCTCATAGAGATGGAATACACAATCCAACTGTTAGTAGTAAATCGTCGGATGTGATGTACCACGCATTGGAATTTTCTATAACGCTTTATTCCTATAATATTTAAAGAGGTAAATTCCCTATTTTAATAGTTAACATCTACTAAAATATAAGGAGTTATTAAAAAATAGTTAAACATTTGAGGTTCTTGTAGCCAACTTTATCAATATACGTATAGTTCCGTTTTATACAAATGATTCCGGATCGATACTATATTTCTGAATTTGTTTGTTGTTTTAATTAATTAAAGAAGATATAAAAGAGTCAAAGATAGATTGATATTCAGTATTTAGAATATCTGTTACCACCTAAAGAATAGGCAACACTTCTTACCTACAAATACATTCCATGCGCGTTTAGAAATTTGTCATGTTGATATGGTTTGTTGATTGAAAGCATTTATTACAAAATCGCACCATATTCGAAAAGTGGTAAATTTAGAAGCAATAGTTAGATTATCTGATTTAGACTTTAGTGTTTGGAAGAGTGGAAATTTTCAGTAAACTGATAAATATATAGAAAACAGTGGAAGTTTTAGTTCAAATGATAAAATTCCAGTACATTAATTGAATATATAGACTGTAGATTGATAATAGCATTTGATAGTGATACAGGGATCAGATAGAATTAATGTTGAGTGATTACTCCACGTAAATCAGCCATCCAATGAGAACCTTGAAAACAATATACATACTCGTACATTGATAGAACAAACAATTAATTCAAACATATATAATTTGCAATTATACAGAATCAACGTACGTCACTCTATAATTACCTATTCTGCAACAATAGACAAACTTCACGATAAAAAATGGCGCATTGTATTGCGATAACAATTAAAAGGAATTTCGCCTAATGTTTCAAAAATAATTATCAAAAAATAAACAATAACGTAAATTTATTTTAAAATTCATTATGTAAATATGTCTGGAATAAAATAAAGGACCGCCAAAAAAGATGACTCAATTTTATTATGGATGAAAATTAGATAAAAATATTTATTGTTCTGTATAATTAGAATTATCAGGGCCGGGCTAAGGCATAGGGTTAGTTAACTAACCTATGCTTTTATTATTTTATAATTATTTTGTAGTGCCTATAATTTTATATTATCTGTCGCCAAATTACTGGGATGAGCCCTTGCAGATTATGTAATCTTTATAGATGTATTTATTACCGTCATTAATTTGTTCGTTTGTTGTACGCTGATTGTCCGCTATTGAGGAAATGCCGTGTCACGTTCATTGATATGATGTAACAATATGGCATATTCCAGTCGTACCTCAATCTATTCTATTATAATCCTTGGAGTTTTGCGAGCGTGACTCGAACAATTTTGAGCTTTGCACTCTTTAATTAAAGTGGTGAATCATTATTTAATATTACTCTAATTAATAAAATACTTTGTTTCTGAGATTTTATAATATTAGTTGTATGAAATTATTTGAAGGGAGCCCCGGAAAAGATAACCAACTTACTGCAAAATACGTAGTTACTTGAACAAGTTTATTATCAAATTATATTGCAATTCGCGTAATGATAGGGTATTAGGAATACGATCTGTACGACCCAGAGTAAGATGTGTCACCAAATTGTTTAGTAGACTGCAACAAATGTATAATAATACTCTTTTAATTATGATTTTAAACAAAATTGGAAGAAATTTTACTTTACTATACGTCTGTTACAGTGCGAATCGAACTTTTAATTGCTAATTATATATGGATTATTTTAATAGACAATTTTATCAATTATTAATACAATTTTATAGGATTTAAAACAATGGATTCTACTAAAGTACGAGTAATAATAAAATAATTATACAATTAGGCATACATTTTTAAGGATCAATTTTTAATAAGTTTAGTTTCTTCAAATAGTTAAATCGTTATCTCAGAAAAAGTGATAAGTTTTTTTCATTTACAAGTATACTCGTATATATGTATGTTATATTTGACGAACAGATTAAGATAAATATATGGAATATTACGAGTATAACTCAGGAAACAAGTTATAAAGTTACTACTTTTGGTTTGTAGCCTGGTAATCTTTGTAGAATTGATAACGCATTTTATGTAACCATGCATACTATGACACGCAATCTAAATTTTATAATGTAAAGTTAACAGTGCGGAAATGAATAAATTTTTGACTGTATTACGTATTTAAAACTTTAGTTTTTTATCAATAATAATTTTAGGATTTTCCTGTCACCTTTTATCTATAAATTTTCCCGAAAAATCGAAATCATAATCTGTG
Organism: Panorpa germanica; assembly: GCA_963678705.1. Classification (NCBI taxonomy): domain Eukaryota; kingdom Metazoa; phylum Arthropoda; class Insecta; order Mecoptera; family Panorpidae; genus Panorpa; species Panorpa germanica. The sequence continues at coordinate 14,966,777 of OY783206.1, forward strand.
GTCGAACTATAACTGTAAAAATGAGACGGGCCACGAATTCTTTGAAACCAGTTTGCTACTGCTCGTAAGAGTTGAAGACATAAGAAAAGAATAAAATACGAAAGACAATACTGCGCTTTGACGTAGCAAACAATGTAAAAAAAAAATTAGGGATATAAAATGAAAAAAGCTATGTTTTTCAGAGACTTTTAATACGGCCCTGGAAAGTATTATATATATGGTTATAAATATACCTACTATATGACTTTCAACTTGACTTTTCGTGATTTATATTTATGTACTTGCAGTTAGTTAAATACACTATGTACATAAACGTGAAAAGCAATATTTTTTCCTAACCTTTAACAGTGTACAGACTTTGTGCAAACGTCGCACTTGATATTTACATGTTCATTAACGATGTTACTAAAATAGGTGAAGAAAATATGAATTTATTTCCCTGTCTCTCTCTATTGTATTTATATGTTTATCTCAACAACGTATATAGATAATTATGTAAATGTAAGAAATGAATAAATTATAAAAATATTGTGTCGATAGGGATTATACGGACTATAAAATAATTATTAGCGTTGTCTCGGTTTGATTTTTTGAACAGTAACAAATCACACTGCACGTAAATGTGTGCTTACCTATTATCTAATTTTTCTGCTCGACTTTTAAATCAGCAAAGTGCGTGTACATTTACATGATTCATTATATTACAGAAATATTTCCGCGGTGCAGTCTTAGTCTAAAAAAGAGGCGTCTAAAGCATTTATGCGACCAATTTTTGTCTATAGTGTATTTACAATTTTTGTAGACGATATGAAAAATCCCCTTAATATTGGTGAGTGAATTTGAGGTTATGTGAAATAAGCAACTCGTAATCTTTGCGGCAATGTCCATGAAATTACAGTTCATCAATTCATATTAATAAACATTCAATAAATAGCAATGTGATACACAATAACAACTAATTATTAAGGATATATAATGTACGTTTTTACGTAGTTTCAGAACATGGAGATTTTTTTTAAACAAACAAAGAGATCGTATTGCATTTGTTATTGCACTTGCGACAGTACTGGTATGCACTTGCGCAGTCCACGGTATGATAGAGAATCTATTTTTTTAATATTCTGTTTGTTAGAGATAACACATTATTATTCTAATTAAAACATATGTTTTTAATAAAGTATATATCACGCTATATGCATACGTACTCGTAGAAATATATCAACAATTAATTCATTTATTGTGAAATTATGATTTCCTTTATGTTATTTATTTGCATTTAGTAACTGTTAAAAGTACTGTTTGTCTGCTCAAATTGGTCCCGGTAGATTAACAAATCACTAACAGCAAACTGCGAAGTAAAACAGACAGTATTTATAAGGGGGCGAGAGCTAATTGTTGGCGTTAGCGATTTGGAGGCTTAATTGCTAATTAATTGATAATTCTCATATGTACTTTATCTCGTTTGAGGTAAAAAAATTATTTCTATAAGGGCCGACATGGTTGATGATCAAACACACTAAGCCCAAACACAATTAAATATAAAAATATATATATTTTTCTTATATCTTTTGATTTGATAAGTAGCACGCTTAATATTTAAATGAGAACTAATCAGAGGTTGAACCTTAAACGAATAATAGGGATGGACAGATGACAGTTGCAACAACCCATCGTTGTTGAAAGTTATGACTGAATGCAACCTATTGTAAATTTATTTATTACACTATTTGAAGTGTCAACCCTTAATACGTCTCTGTTGTACACACATATGAAGACATACTTGGTATTTAGTGTAAGAATACCTTAACTTTAGTGTAGTACTTGTACTTCATTATAAGAATTAGCATATGGAATATATTTGAGACATTACATTATAAAATATGTAAAATATTACCTTGGGGTCTCGTTGGAACTGGAACTTCATCGAAAACATCAGTTTGCCTTACGAGCACGTGCCCGTTTCGCGATCTGTCTTCACTACGCATTTTGATTGAGTTTTAGGAATTGAAAATATCAAATAAACAATAAAATAAAAATTCTACAAGTCCGTCGATTTACAAGTTAATAGAAACACAAATAATGAAACGCGTTTTACGATAAGTTAGGTTAGAATATGTGTAAATGTATTAATTACACAAAATTGTACTAATAGGTGTTTGAAAGGAATATAAATATTTAATATAAATAATATACATAATAATTCACACTTATAAAATTATAAAAATATCACTATATACATACGACTGAATTCTTACAAAAATAAATCTAAATTTTAATTTTGTATCACAAACTATTTACTATGTAACATTTACAACAGCATATAGTGCAGTTTTATAAATAAAATGTATAAGACTTGGATACATTGCAAAATCTTTAATTTGATATGTATATTGTAAATAAAATTTCTAAATTATTATAAAATAATTTAATACGCGATTAGGTTATAGTTAAACTATTTACGCGAACTTAATCACTTTTTGTGTTTTAACTAGTATTTGGTAAGTGGTAATACTAATTTTTGCCGGTTTTATATATGTCTTTTTTCCTTTCGACTTTGTTCGAGCGAATACGTTTGTGAGGTTATCTTTCCGAACGCATGGCAGTGGTCCCGTGTGGCCAAAGTGAAGAGCTGCAGGCTCAACATTGAACGAAGCACTCATTTAATAAAGTTTTAAATAAGTTAAAACACACATATATCGAATAAGAAATCAATCAAATCATGCAATGTATTTGCAACTAATAATAAATCGAAATCTAATCCAAGAGACTTATTAAGGATAATATCATAATGAATAATGATTTATCCATAGGTACTTAATTAATATTTTCTATAAATATTTACTAAACTATATTTATGTGAGTTATATATTAAAATATATATTATTAGTGATAAAATAGTTGCAATATGTAAAAGGATATTCGAAAATATGCAGCAAATATGTATTATGAAATATGGAATGAAATATTTATTTATTTGTAATTGTTTCAAAATCGGTAAACTATTTTGTTTTGTTTTTCTCCATTGGTGACAATTACTAAATTATTATATAATTAAAATATTTCCTAAACCTTCAATGTAAATCTAAATATAAATCTAGGTACATTATCCTTGGCGACACATGAATATATAGTTCTTTCTCATTTCAATTTTCTAGTAAAAATTTCATAATTTTCATTAGAAGAAAAGAGAAGGAAATAAAGCCACGTGATATTTTATAATGCCGGCTTCTTGACACTTATGGTTCTCAAACTTAATACTAATTTAAAAACCAATTTATTTTTATAAAATACAGGCTTTACTTGAAATCTGTTTTTAATGTACTTTACAATATATTAAGTAATAATTACTGTTTTAGAAACTCTGTTATATAATAGATTTATTTTTAGGTAGGGATAAGAATTCCGCATGTTTGTAATATCTTTACACCCATCTCTATTCTTCAATTTTCAGACTGAAAATACAGTTTAATACAAAACCATTTTAGCTGACAATAGGTTTTAAGAACCTTTACAAGAGATTATTAAGGTAGCAATTGTAGAACCCGAATACAGGTAAAATATAACCTCAAAGTTAGGAATGATGAAACAATTTGGCGACTTAAGTCAACCTAAGAAACTAAGGTATTGTTATTTTAATTGCTTTATTATTTTTGACAAAACAGATCATTCATTCATTTTAAAAATACTTAAATAACAACAATGTTTTGTAGCAAGCGGTACATAATTAACCCTCCGTGTGTACACTGGGTCTTTTAAGGAACAGTTGAAATTTCAAACTGCTATTTCTCTCTTATGAGTACAGAGGGCGCTTCACCTGTGCCCCCTAAAAAATATAGGTAGTAGTAGGGACTCAAGGTTCCAGCAGCGAATCTGGCAGATTACCGGCAAAGGCGAGCCAGTGAAACTTGCCCTGTACAAACGACGTTAGTATTTTCCAATGTTAGTAAATGCACGTTGTTTTACAGTTTTTTCATAGTTAAAATAAATGTTTTATGTAATTTAATATATTATTTCTTAGATTATATATATATATATATATATATATATATATATATATATATATATATATATATTTACTAAAATAAGTTTTTGAAGATGGATGATAATCCAAACGGTTGCGCATCGTAAATTCTCTTTTTGAAACTAATTATAATTAACTAATATTAAATATTATTGAATACCTTTTGTATCACCGTTCCGTTAATTATGACATGCCTGAATCCGTAAAATATTCCCCACTTTCAGGTGCACAAATAATTCAACTTTTTGGAGCCCACGTCAAAGACGTGGTACATTCTTTCGAAAGCTTATAGTCTAAGATAAAAAAGTCTAAAATCGTTTAACTTAATATTTGTTTGTTCTAAAGTTATGAATTTTTTAACAATATTCCGTTTTTTACACGTTTTTCACTATTTGTGAATTTTTATTAACAACGGTTTTAAACTTTGGACTTTGGCAACTTCTGGACCATAATCCAGAATTATTTCAGATTCTTTGAAAGCTTAGAAAACTCGAAAAACTCAAGTGTTCCCCTCAAAGACCCAGTGTACACACCGTGTCTCGAAAAATATAGTGTTCACACGCAGGGTTAAGAAAGAGGCGTCTAAAGTTTTTTTTTACAATGTAACTACTAATGTAAGATCCTCTAAATTGTCAGAACTAACAAAAAATAATGTACATATTCAAATTTTGTAGTTGAAAATTGTTATCTTGATATTTGTCGTATTTAGGAAGACTGCTCTAATGCATTTTGTTCAGCAAAACTTTTTAGCATTCTATTTGACATAAATAATACTATTTTTGAGCACATATCTCAGGCATTCGACCGTGTTTGGCATGAAGGGTTGCTGTTCAAAACCAAAAAGGCGATGCTAGGCTACCTATATCAAATAGTTAAATATTGGCATATTGGCTTCCCATAATGACCCAGAAATGGCTTCTGCCATACTACAAGACGGACTCGACTCCATATGAAGTTGGCTTAAGAAGTGGAGAATCAAAGCCAACGAGACCAAATCCATAAATGTGACCTTCAGTCTTAGAAGAGGTCCTTGTCCCCCAGTCAAATTGAATAATATGGAGATTCCACAAGCAGAACATGTCAGATATCTCGGCTTACACCTTGATAAGAGACTTACCTGGCAGAAGCATATATTCACCAAAAGGAAACAACTAGGCATGGAAATGAGAAAACTATACTGGCTCCTCGGTCAAAAATCACAACTTTCGTTAGAGAACAAACTACTGATTTATAAGGTAATATTAAAACCAATCTGGTCCTATGGAATCCAATTATGGGGAACCGCCTCCCACTCGAACATAGAAATATTGCAGAGGTTCCAAAACAAGACTCTAAGAATTATAACTAACGCCCCATGGTTTGTGCCTAACGAACAGCTTCATCACGACCTAAAAATCCGTACCGTAATCCAGGAGATTACTTTGCACGCAAAAAATCACGAAGAGAGACTGAAAAACCATCCCAAAGACCTAGCTAAGTCATTGTTAAAGGACGATGAACCAACAAAACGGAGACTTAAACGCAGAACGCCTCACGACCTACTGAAGATATAACATATCGAAAATGGACGAGAGTGAGACACTGGTCTTACTCAGAGCACGTTAACACTTAATACAAAACTACTATTTAATGTTACAAATTGTAGACAGATTGTAGTAAAATAACTAAAAAAAAAAAAAAAAAAAAAATTTGAGCATTTTGTGCGTGGATATCTGTAATATAAGTATATAGATAGCCTCCTCTTACACATAGGTGTTTTTCTTTTCCGCGATTTTTTCTCCTTTCAATTGCTTCCTTCTCAAGAGTGAAGTATGTCAAGTACTTCAGGTGATCGTACAGTATACAACAATGTCAATCAGTCGATCAGTCGAGCAGCTGGTGGCCGTGTTCGAATGTCACGCAATTGATCATTTATTACCTGATATTCGCACTCGCACACAGTCTATTTCAACCGTAATTAAAATAAACTTGAAACGAAGTTAAAATATTCTTAGCACAATTAAATATTGCAAGCACGACTTCAAAAATCGTTATATATTTTTGACAATTATATATTTTTGATGACGTCAGCTTCTTTAAAATGTATAATGTATGTTTTATATCTATTACCATACTCAGCGGACTTTGGCCTGTGATAACAAGCCATATATGTTTTTTATTAGAGCCACAGAACAAATACATCTTTATTTATTTGTATGTATTGTTAGTTGTTACTTACTTATACGTATACATTTTCTAAATGTGCATACACTAATAGAAACAGATCGTTCAAGAGACTCACACAAAACAGCTTGAGGCGGTGGAATTTGTCATTTCCATGAACAAGCGATTCACAGAACAGACAGAAGTACAGAAATCAAAGGCGCACACGTCGGTTTAAAAATCCTTAAAATAAAACACAAATGAACTACATTTTAATTTTGTATAGAACAGAGTGTAATCAGTTTACGTACTCGTATATTATTTTGTGGCGTAAGAAGGTAAATCCGAAGCATTTAGATCATGGCCAATCCATATAAGGCATTATTTATCGCAGTTCCTTTCGCTGTGAGGTGCGGACTAGGTGTACCATAGATATAAGAATAGAGCGCACAAGTTACTGAATATTGCGATAAAGGCATAGAGAGAAATAGCTGCCGAGTATCCTCTGTGTCTCTTTCTAACCGACTGTGTCGCTTGCTTGCTTACCTCCTACCTCACCGCTAATCAGCCAAGCCAGCAACAATGGTTCGGCTAGAAAGAGATAGATATGACATTCAGCAGCTATCTCTCTGTTTGCCTTTATCGTTTCCTCTTACACGCGGTCGTACCCTTCGCGCACTCTATTCTTATATCTCTATGACGCGTACACTATAGTTAAGACAACCAGAGAGGGTGCTGTCGGAACTTCCCGGGAAATATTTTCACTTTTATATTCCGTTTTCTTTATCCTCTACAATTCATCATAAAATATTTACTGTTCTATCTCGTCAAAGTACAGGGTAAAATATTCACTCAACACTAGATGCATTTAAGGTTATGTTTAACCTATATATATTTCCTGACAGACCCACTCAGTCTGTGTATTCGGTTGGACTATGATTACAAATGGAGAGGCGCACACTTTCAACAACTTTTCTCACAAATAAAATTCGTCAGACGGCCACAAACTGAAGGTGTTGTCAAGTCGGTAGATTCTTATAAATTATTGTTTAATTATAAAGGATATCGCTATCTAATTGTCCCGAAAATTGAAACTGGATTGACTGTTTCAGACTCAAGATCGAAGCATTTGCATTGGGCGATTTGATGTTATGTTACACCAGTCCATTATTTATAATTAAAAAGATTTATCGGTATATTTTATAATAACAGTAATTGAGAATAGAACGATATATTTTGCGTATTTATTTAAAAAAATGAAAGTTATTGACCGTGCCGTTTGGTAAATAACAATGTAAAGTTGAATATTTTATAACTAAATGAACATACCGCCTCACGAGTAAGTGCCGCCACAAGTATATTTATTGATATATGAATTTGTTATACATTTCTTATGTCTATTTTAACTAAACCTAGCTAGAGCTATCATTACTTTAATTTTAAAGTTTTTATTTATAAAATGAAGTTGGATGAGCATTTCTTTTAAGTGGTTTTCAAACTAACTTATAACTAATATATACAACTTATAACTAACTTGAAGTTACTTATTCAATATAATGTAGTTTGGCATTGGATATTTACCATACCACATTATATCTGGTGTGAATTTTCCTACGGTATTAAGCTTAATTACAAAATCTTTTATAGTTTCCATTATTACTTTCTTCGAGTATGGATGAGCGCTAGTCTAATGTCTCGTACAGATTGGTGCGACATCCAACATTTATATATTTTCATTCGAAAGTGAACATTATTTAGACATGAGTGTACTAAATGTGTTGTACTTTTAACGTACAGACTAGTGCGATAAAAACATGTGACATTAATCAAACCCTAACTTATTCTATTTTTAAAAATTGTAGGTAGTATTTTTGTGAAACAAAAATATTTCAATAGCGAAGTCGGAACATCTAAAGAAATTAGGGTATTGAATATGATCTCGAACAAAAGGGTCGAGCAACTCAGTCTCCAGTATAATCTCATTTGTGTTGATGTTTTTTTAGTTGTGTTTAGTAAAGAAATAAAAATAATTGAAAATGGTGTTTAAATGAACAAATGAAATAGACCTGAACAATAGACCCTTGTCGAACTGAGTTTGACAAGGATACGAGTTAGCAGAGATTTTGTTAAATAACTGAGGATACATATGTAAATTTTTGTTTTTGTAAAGTGGGTTAAAGGAATTCGTTCGAAATATGAAAGCTTCCGACGTATTAAGTTGCATGTCGCATTAGTTTGGACGTGTTGTACAACTTCTTACAACAAATGTTGGATGTCACATGTTTAAGTCGCAGGTATGTGTACGCAGCTTAATGCATTTATTTTGCACAATTTGTACTTTGTTATATTTATTATTAGTGATTGTATTCCATACTGGTTCAGCATAGGTAGTAATAGGTCTTATTAGTAATTTATATAATAGTAATTTGTTGTTCACATGAAGTTATCTGTTTGGTCAAATTAAATTATACATATATGCGACGCATGGTACTATTGGCCTTGTTTTTTTTCATTTATATATTTCGTGAAGACTGGTGCGACATAAACATGCGACATCAAACATTTATATATTTTCATTCATAAGTAGACATTATTTAGACATGAGTATACTAAATGTGTTGTACTTTTAAGTTGTACTGACATACAGACTAGTGCGATTTAAACATGCGACACTAATAAAACCCTTACTTTTGCTATTTTTTAAAATTCTAGGTAGTATTTTTATGAAACAAATATGTTTCAAAGAGATGTCGGTAAATCTAAGAGATTAGAGTTTCGCATTGAGCGTTGAAATTTTTTTCTAGATGTGTTTGGTAAATAAATAAAAATGGTGTTTATATAGACAAATGAAATAGACCTGAACAATAGACACTTACGGGTAATCACGAGTTGGCAGAGATCTTTTAAATTAAAGTTAAATAATTGAGTTTTATTCCTTTTTTTTTGGAAATATCAAACCTTTCGACGTATTAAGTTGCATGTCGCACTAGTGTGGACGTGTTGTACAACTTCTGACAACAAATGTTTGATGCTGCACCTATGTGTACGGTACATTAGTTTCCTGTCCATTATTACTCTAAAGCAGCGGTTCTCAAAGTGTGGGGCGCGACCCCCAAGGGGGGCGCAATGAAGACTTAGGGGGGGCCCAAAGCTTGGTTGAAAAATTAATTAAATTTACTTACAAAGTAATAAAGCAAACTTTTTATTTTTAAAATTACAACAAGTGTATAATTTTTAGTCAACGTCGTAAGAGTGCCGAACATTTTACTTTTTTTAGTTTATCAGAAAATACGGAAAAAATATGCAAACCTTCTGCAATGAACTGAAAAGGTGAAAAGCTTTGTAATGAAGCTAAGTTTGTACGAGTGCGGTCTGAAAAGTGACAATTTGGAGCTATTTCCTAATCTTAAAATTATGATTGAAGAAATGGATCTCAAAACTATTCCAACCAATGCAAAGAAATGCTCTCTTAAACACTTAGAAATCCTAAAATCTCGTTTTGAAAAATATTTTAATGAGAACTTGGATGGTTTGGCATGGATTCAAAACCCGTTCAAATCATCAGTCGATGAATGCTCCCTCAACATGAAGGAAAAAGAAAATCTCATTGACCTCCAAGGTGACACTGGGCTTGAAATGAAGTTTAAATAATCTTCTCTCACATGCTTCTGGATTGGTGTATAAAAGGAACACCCAATTTTGAGTGAAAGAGCATTGAAAATACTCACTTCATTCGCCACCACTTATTCTTGTGAAACTGAGTTTTCTGCTCCAGCTGCCATGAAGAGTAAAAATCGCTCAAGGCTGGATGTGACCAAGGAACTCAGAGTAGCGTTATCCGAACTGACACCGCGTTTTAAGAAACTATGCGCAGAAAACTGCATTCACACTGAAGCTCTTTTAATTTTTATTGCTTTGAGTTACAAATATCAATTATGTACTATAGTAGCTAAAATAATTAAATAAATTGTAATAGTTTGTATAGAATTTGTTGTTTGATTACGATTAAATCAAACATTGCCCCATTAGAGTATGCATAGAATGTGTAAAACTTAACCAAATAATAATTGACTGTGAAATGTCAAATGCAACTTATAATATATAATACGCTTACATGTAGGGGGCCCCGGCTTAGCTGGATTATGAAGGGGGGCTCGAAGTAAAAAGTTTGAGAACCGCTGCTCTAAAGTATTTGATTTTACGTGCTGCCACAAGTTTATCACTTGACATTTATAATGAATTTTTGTTCAATATTCGTACGACACTGCTTTCAATATTAGCAAAAAACTGTTCAAGGAATTCTGGCGCATTATCATATGAGATGCGATGTTAATTCTCCTACCAACGCCAGTCAGCAGACGATATAGTGTTTGGTGGCAAGAGTCCATCTATATTCAACATTCATTCCACACGATCTTTATCGCGGTCCCCGAACATGTGCTACTTCTACTTCGGTTTGTCGCTCATGGGATCTTGCGTTGTTCCGCAACGCGTCAGAACAACGACCGCGACCTCGCTGTTTTACCTGAGTTTTTCCAATCCCTAATTGTGATCATCTATTACCCGCGCTACGCTAAATAATGTTCTTATCTAATTATATTTACTTAACACGTAGATAAACGACGCAGAGTGTGACATCTATTAGCGATGTTTATCACTAATGTATTATCAGTTTATGTTGAGTTGTACTAAACAGAGGCGAAATAAACGAGAAATTTTAAGTTTTCAGACCCCTATTTTGTTACTATTTATAGGCGTCTATTCACTTTTGACGTCTTTATTTTCGAAATTAGGCTAATTACCCCATTCCTAAAATATATTGTCTCTCGAGAAAGTTTATAAGACAGAAATAAATGTTTCAGGCTACATGTAACGTCACAACGCTCCCTTCTCCCCCTTGTAACATGTTGTTACAATTTATTGAACTTCCCTCACTTCGCGTGTGACGTATTTTATGGGTGGCCCCTAATTAAAAAAATATAGGCCTTTAAAAAATCATAAAAAATTAACGGACGTCTATAAAAATTTACAAATTTGAAATATTAGATTCAAATCACAAATGCGTACTCAGGAAACACAATTATATTAATACAGTATATATATTTGCATACATATGAACCATATATTAATTATTGCCCAATTTTGAGTAGGTATTTCTTATTTATTTAAGCATACTAAAATTTTATGCCGTCGTTCCTTCATAGAAGTAAAATAAGAATTAATACACGCAGTTATTTCCACGCAGCTATAAAGTGTGCGCTAAAGTTATTTCCAAAATATAATTTTCTTTATTGAACCAGGAAAGACAAAAAATTGAAATGTTACGTTTGTGTTGAGATATCAATTGTGCATTTTGTGCCCTACGTGTGTACACTGGGTCTTTTAAGGAACTGTTGAAATTTCAAGCTTCTATTTCTCTTTTATGAGTATAGAGCGCGCTTCACCTATGCCCCTAAAAAGTGTAGGTGGTGGTAGGGGCTTAAGGTTCCAGCAGCGGCCGGATCTGGCAGTTTATTTGCAAAGGCGAGCCAGTGAAACTTAACCCTAAAAGGGTCAGTGTACAAACGACGTTAGTATTTTCCAATGTTAGTAAATGCACAAAACCTTTCGAAAGCCGTAGAAAAGGTCTACAACCGTTTTTCTTAATATTTGTTTGTTATAAAGTTATGAATTTTTTAACAATATTCCGTTTTTTCCACGTTTTTTACTATTTGTCAATTTTTATTAAAAACGGTTTTAAACTAGCAGACACTTCAAGAAGTAATTAAGAATTATTGAAAGCTTAGAAAACTCTAAAAAACTCAACTGTTTCCTCAAAGACCCAATGTACACACCATGACTCGAAAAATATAGTGTTCACACGAAGGGTTAACAATAATGTGAAATCCTAAATTTGAAATAGTTTATTCATTCATTGCAGTCATTATATATCCTCAACCAGTTGTGTTCTTTCAATAGAAGGTCTCATCCTTCGTGACTTGCGAGTGACTTCGCTCTGCTAATACGCTCCGTTTAAGCAAAGCAATGATTATCTACATTTTATTGTACACACAGTAAATTATATTTGTTAAACATTAAAAACATGATGTATAGCAATATAAATTAGTGAGAAGTCTTAGTCATTGCTGCCTCACGTGATGCAACCCGTCTTCCCCGCCCCTACTCAGTCAAACCTCTGCCTTGTCCCACCCACCCGCGCACCATGTATTTGACGTACTACCATTTATTTATATGCGTGTAGTATATCTATACAATACCTATTGTACAAATACTTAGAAATTGTAAACAATTTATTATGCAATATCTAAAAATATATTTCTTTAAAGTTATTTTTTTTAGAAATGAGTCATTTCGTTCTATTTCCTTTTCTTTATCAAATTTTTTATTTTTCAAAATTTTTGTTACTGCTAATTCACCTGCTGTAAATTTAGTATTTATTTAATTTTTAAGATTAACTTCATTTAATACTATAGAGTATTTGACTATTTTAAATTAGTGTTGATTTAAAAGAATTTGAATGTCGCGCTCAAGCACATTAACAGCGTGTACTCTGGGTAATATATAAGTAGAGATAACCTTCAAATAATGCAGTCGTTGCAAAAATTATTGTTAAATGAACAATGATCTTCATAATTTAAAATACCCACATTTTGTTAGTATAATAGTTAGGAATTGAATTTCCTCATTAAATGTTTTACATACCCAGAGCCGCATTTAGAAGCCAGACACGATGATTAACCCAAAAAAATCTAACAACAAAAGAAAATCCAGTAGTGGAGTAAAATATTTTTAATGTATACTACTACTTAATAACGTTATACAAAATTACTTTCATTATGTTTCTTCGATTTTGTTTATTGCACCTAAGCGAAGTTTCTTCTCTCTTTACTTTCACAAGTGAAACATGAAGATTGCGATGCCCAAGGTCGATCTTGTAAGCAAGACGGCGCGACTCTGGTTGCATCCCGATCAACGCTCCCGCGCACCGCGAGAGCGTCGACACGACACCCACATTGACCGTTACTTGTAGTTAATAAAAATAAGCGAATGACAGACCCACGGTTCTGATTATTCTTAGAATAACTAACAGCATCGTCATTGAGTGCGTTTAGTGCGTCATTAGACGCCAATCAGTGTTCCTATTAATTATCTAGGCTGATAGATCAGTAATTAATATGTCATTGAGGTATATCTTAGCATCAGAGAATTCTGGGATGATATCGTTTCTCAAATCTTTGAAATAGATAGTAAGATTATATATCTACAAAAATGTAGAATTGAATGTCAATTTTCTGTTGGTAAAACTCACTAACTTTTTAAAATATAACCTAGAAGGAGTAAAGTTGTATTTTCATGTGTATTCATGTGTAGCTCACAGATGTGATGCCTTTACACATTAAAAACTAACAATATTTATGAAAGAACAAAGTTAATAGAAATAGTTTCCTGAAATAGCCAATGGTAGAAGAGAAATAAATAATAACTATTGTTAAAATAAATTAAAAGATTATTTTTTAGCAATGCAATTAATAAATCAATGACTATTATTATTATTTTTCCAACGCCTGAATTATATGCAACTAATCACACACCGAAAGTGAATGTCAGCATCGAGAGGCAATTGGTTATATTGAATTTGACAAAATATAACAAGTTAAATAGAAAAATTAATTTTTATATTTACTTTTTATGTTTGCTTTAATATACTAGAAATTAGCTAATATAAATTGATAATTATTTAAGTCTACAAAACTATTTATCGTTTTTTCCAATTGACATTAATATCCTAACTTATTGTGCAATAAACTCTACAGTATACAGACGTATTACATTTACCCAAATTTAAACAGGAAGTAAATTAAGAGCTTCAGGGAATTGAATGACTGTGCGATTCGATAATTAAGGTTAATTGTTGGGTTTCAGTCTCGTACGAAGTTCATACTCGTATATAATTTACAGCTTTCTTTAACAAGAGTTTTGGGACTGTCTGCGCTGACGCATATTGTTTATTCTATTAATATTCTTTTGTGCAGACGAAATTAATAACAAACACGTGTTGAATTGCGTTACCGCGTGTGCTGCCTTCTCCGTCGGCTCACATGTATTTTGTTAGAACCATAAAGATATAAGAATAGAGTACGCGAAGTATACGGCCGCGTGTAAGAGGAAGCGATAAAGGCAAAAAGAGAGATAGCCTATCGAGAGTCCTATCTGTTTCTTCCTAGCAGAACCGCTGCTGCTGGCTTGGTTGATTGGCGGTATGGTAGAGAGTAAATAAGCAAGCAGACGCTATTGTTAAAATAAAAATAAAAATATTTGTAATAGTGAGTGTAGCATACAGTAAATTTTAAAATGAATAAAAACACTGACGCAACGTGGCGCTAGTACAGCTGTACAGCTATATTTTCGTTTGCGCGGCAGTCAATCACAGTACTTGGCTCGAAAGAGACACAGAGTACTTTCGAGGATATCTAGCTTCTTGCGCACTCGATTCTTATATCTCTATGGTTAGAACAGTGTTTTTCATCTCAATATTTTCTCGGCATGCTATTAAGAATGGGCTTGTGCCTTCATTTTTTAGTGGTCGATTTTTCAATTGTTGATTGAAATTAATGTTAATAAATGTATATTTGCGTTTTTATTTTAATAAATATCTAAATGTTGACGGAGATATATATATTAAAAATTTGAATTGTAGTTTTAGCGCTACAGATGTCAGATGTAACATGTCTGCACTATTATAAGTAGTTCAGTTATTTGTTCTATGGATGTTCTGTGTTGAATATGCTATCTCTTTTATGTTCTGTTGTATAATAGAGATAGCAACTTAGCGGACGTTATGTCACATGTCTTGGAATGTTCTATAACATTAAATCCATTTAATAATTAAAGAGACAAAAAGACCGTTATAATTGTTACTATCTTCTAACATATAAGGAGTTATTAAAAAATAATTGAACATTTGAGGTTCTAGTAACCAACTTTATCAATATATAGTACATTTTTATAGAAATTAAGACATAGGACACAAGCCCATGACTGTGCCTTGAAATTTGTGATTTCGAATTGAAAATTTGTGTCAAATATATATATTATATATATAATTATTGATTATTAATATTAAAGCAAATATGATGTACTTTTAGCGCGTCCACACATGAGGGGACAATATGTAGTACACTTTTATAGAAATTAAGTCAAAAGACACAAGCCCATTCACAATCTTATTGAAACATAGCAAAAGTTTTTGTCCCATAAACTACAGTACAACTTCTTTCTTGCTTGATATTTTTTAAGTTCTAAACTGCTTTTTTTATAATAAGAATCTACGCCGTTGCGAACCCACCTCTTCTACCGTGGACCCGGAGCATCTGGCGGTCATTTGCATCAGACAAGTTTTGTATCCATAGTGTATGAGTGTCATAGTGTCTTTTAGTGTATGAGTATATAAGTATTATATTTTATATACGTACAGGTATATCATTATTATTACCTGTAGCGGGACCTTGGACCAGATCTATTCTATCTATTGTAAATCTTTCCTAAATCCTATTTTTATCTACAGAGTACCGCACCACTGATGATAATGAGTTTTGTTAGTCCCCCACTCTACAAGAACTATACTCTTCATACATGTGCGATCACTCGTATAGATGCAATCAATTTCGTCAATTATTGGCGGTTATTCTTATCTGTTTACATTCATTAGTATTTATAATATGGAAGTAATACATCATAGTTGCGTGGCGAATTTACGTTCATGTTGCGCGTCCATTACATGATGCAAGACATGGTGTTATCGGGAGGATGAATCTCTAAGGTTTAATTGATTATTTTAAAGTACAGGGTGTGTACGATTTACAGCTATCTAATCACTTTTATCAGGAAACGGCATCGCTGGTTTTACGGCCAAAATGAGTTCGTAATTGCTGATAAAAGTTGATAAGTGATAATGTAGTCTAGTTATCCATATTCTCCATCATCAAAAATGAGGTCCGAAGGTTAGTCCTTTTATTAACGAGTTAACGACTAATTAGTTGCAGATCTGAATTAGGACGATTAGCATGTGAGACTTAGCGCGTTAAAAATTTTAACAATAGAGGGAAAAATTTTAGACGTTCCTTTATACAGTGTAAATTTATCATAGATTTTATTCTATTGCCCATGTTTGATTAATAAGATAAATTAAAATGTTTAGTAACCGTAAATGTCAAAGCAGCGCCTGATATGAATGCAATATATGTAACACTTTATCATTAAAGTTGCTAACAATCCAGGCGTTGTTGGTGCGCAATTTTATGTTTTTTTTCAGTAATGTTCAACATTATCATAAATTCTAATGACCACTTTTGCTCCGTGGCATTTATTTTGAAACAAAAGATATTGGTTTTAAACCTTACTGAGGTGAAGTTTCCTTTTGCCTGAATTGTTTATGGTTGAAAAAGTTGCGTAAAATCTGTAATAACATATTATTTCATCTGTCTGTAATGCGAGATACAATATAGCAGTTGAAATCTCAGTAATATAATAAAAGAAAATTATTTCATGTAAAATTTGAAATATTTATTTAATACAGCGAGCCGCGCAAAAGCATTGAGGTTTTCGCGTGAGGCACCTATTTTATATGCTGAAACGGATCTATACGTCCACCTAATTAGAACATAAAAAACAATTAGGTAAGATGCCACAACAACTGCAGAGTCCAGTTACTACTTATTATACTAGCAAAGTTTCAAGAATAAATTGGCAACCTCTAACTCCTGAATATGCGGCAACACTTATAACACATAGCAAGCAACTTATGTTGGTAAGAAAGCAGATCGTGTCTTAATAATTTAGTTATGGAATATTTAAATTATGAGACATATTTTTTCGAAAAATAGGATCATTTCTCTCAAATGGTTTGATGCAATTAATTTAGTAATGCTCTAAAATAGAGAACAGCTTTATTACATTTTAAATATAAAAGATTGTTAGGCTTTTCAAAAATATATATTCTTTTTTAATCCTTTGAAATATTTTGATGCAGTTATGTTCGCAATGTTCTACAATAAAGAACTACCATATTTCGGTTTAAACAACTATACTGTTCTGGCTCTCGTGAGACCATAGAGAATGCTATATCTCTATGGTAGAAGCATTGTGACGTCATATTCAATATAAAATATAGAATTCCTAAAAATAATGTAGTAGGTTTGCAAAAAAATGTAATGAGACCTAATAATTTCAAAAACTTAAAAAAATTAATTGAATTGTGTAGTAATTTTAAAAGACTTAAGTCAAACATATCAACTGGACTCTCTTATAAAGAAGTTTACAAGTGGCGAAGTGCATACAGTAATTAATAAATTGAAACGAAATCTAGCTCCTCGCACCTAATTTCTGTTAAAACACTCAAAAGATGTGAAAAACAATTCACCTTCCAAACACAATTATATAATGCCATTCTGGACAGGGGTTATGTCACACCACAATGGAAAGTGGTGCAAATAATAATAATAATTATTAAATAAGGTAAAGGTGTTGATTCAGTAAAGCGTTATCGTCCAATCAGTTTGCTATCAATCGCCTCTAAGGTAATGGAAACTCTATTTCTGGAAAGATTTTTGCTGATAAGAAACGAGAATTAATCCCTGACCACCAGTCTGACATATCGCAGACCTTTGATCAAGTCTGGCATGAAGGACTTCTGTATAAGATCTTATAAGATTTGTTTCCTATCAACTATTATGTCTTCATTAGGTCTTGCCTAAGTAATAGACACTTTTTTGCAAAAAAAGCAGATACGATTGATCAATGGTACATTTTTATAAATACTATAATTTAATTTAGACAACGTCAATCACACAAACATACGATGCAAGAATTTCCGTTTTAAACGTTTTTGTAAAATCAAATAAATTTAATAATATATTTTTTAATTTTAATTTTATTACAAATGGAAAATTGATTGCAGCATTTTGACCAAGAAATAGTAAATGTATAATATTGTAATATTATAAAAGTAAACTAATTTCTAACATTTCTACTGATTCCACCCCTCGACCCACATGATTCTAAAAACTTAAGCCACACAGCCATAATTCACCAATGATTATAATATGATTTTAGTTTTAATATAATTGATGCTCCTATATTATAATGGTGTAACTAATGCTGCATAATATCAGGCACAACATTATCCAGTCACTGCCAGTATCTCTATCAGTGGCTAACATATCTTATCTTAAATTGTTTCGTAATCTCTGATTGTATAGTTGGTAAACGCAAAACACACTCGCACCATCATACATCATCATTATTCTCTTTTTTGTCTATACGAGTAACTCATATTTACTTAAATGTGGTAAATTAATTTCCAATAATTAAGATGTAAGATTCCAAGGCGCCAAGTTGACGCTTAAATTTGTAAGGAAGGTTATTTTGTATTGAAAGCAACATTTTGTGTTACACCAAGTGGAAAATCAGATTCCGTTTTCTTATGTCAATATGTCACAAGACGTAAATTGCAGTGACAATGATTTTACGAATATAAACTACAAAAAAACATGAAGTCACGCAAAGATAACGGAAAATAACAGCCGGATATTAAGTCTACAGCTGCGAATGCAATCATTTACAGATTAAGAGAATTTTGCATGTCTACCACTAATAAAAACCTTAAGGCACTTGCCTCTTTTAATTCGATAGCCCCAATTATTAACACAAAAACATTTCATTATACATAGTAAAAATGAAAAAGTAAATATATTATTTTGTAATAGAATTTAAAATTAATGTATTTTGAAACATTTCAATTTGTAATTATCTGTTGGGCTGTCGTCTGTCAATTAACCTTAAAGGTACACTACACGACATAATATTGAGTCATACTGAAGTATAATAACATATTAATTAATATATGATTTAATTTTAATTTAATATGTAAGATAGATTGCATTAATATCAGGCGCGTTAACTCTCCGCTGCTTTGTGGTGCCTCTGTCGGCGTTGAAACTAACTACACAGATTCAAATCTGTCATTAGTTTAAATTGTTTAATTAGTAATTTAAAGTACAAGTCAGTAGTAGACACAAGTTCAGGTGTCAACTTTTCAAGCTGTAGATTCAGGTTCGTTCATATTGAAGGGTTTAGTTTTTTTATCCTTAAAAAAGTTATGCTTACACATTTGTACTTAAATAATCATTTTCGATATTTTATATAAAGGAATTTGGTATAAATTAGTAAAGTAAATAAAATAGTTGTAGAAATATATAATAATGGAGTATCTCAATATTACAAATATTTTATTACTCTTCAGCCTGGAGCAATGTTTATTTCCATTTGGTGCCAATCGCCACTATGGAAAATTTTTAACGGTGAAGTAATAAATATTAAAACAAATTGAATTAAAAAATTAAAGAGAATTCAATAGAATCACCGTTTTATTCAATATAAATTATTCTTAAGAATGTCTTTTATTATTTATCTTATTAATTAACGTATATAACGAATTAAATGTTATTAATGATGTAAACGAGCATTCCAAGTACACTAAATATAATGGTAAAATGCACGTACGTTATTTTCTATTCCATCAAGCGTAAATTTGATACAGATTCTATTCTATCTAGTGTAAAGTTTATTCAGCATCAAGAACAGGTGGGCAAGTGACTCGTTGCTACCTCTCTCTCTCTCTCTCTCTCTCTCTCTCTCTCTTTGCACACACCTATGTTACTGTCACTAATTATTTGAAGTAGAATTACCGAGAATTTGTTTCAGGTTTTAAAACTTTTAGGAAAAATATCTGTTTGTGATTATACGCCAACATTAATAAATGGTAATCATATGTTAAATGTGACAGGATGTTACTGCAATTTGATGTTTACTTAGTAATACCTGAGATCATATACACTTAGTGATTTCCAGACTCTAGCACTCGTAAACACTATGCTGGTAAATATTTGTACAGAAACAATACTGTTTAGTAAATCACCTTTTGCATTTACGCACAAGTTGGTATTTAATGTTATAAATTATTTTTCGATTAAAAAAAAGAATCTCGCGTTCTTCGCTCCCTACTCATCGCTGCATATCCTGACAACCCATAATTTTAGACAGATACGGACATAAACCCTTTATAAAATTAAATTTAAATTATTGGCTTATCATTTAAGTATCATTCCCATTCACTGCTTTAATTTTAATTTGTATTTTGTATTTCATTTAAATTGTTTAGCATATGGCAATACGCGTAGTCATTCACAGTACCATTTTTAATTTGATTTATTTTTAAGTTTTCTTAGAATCTTACAAGGTCCAATGTTTTAAATTAAAAATATTAAATTAAGAAAAACTATATCATATAATAACCTCCAAAATGTGACAATCTGTCAAAATGCAGTAGGATATACTTTTAAAAGAAGTTTAATGTCAGTTTTTGAAAAATATAGAAGTGAAAACAAATTCTATTACTAATAGTTATTAAAAGTAGCAATTTTAATTAATTCACATACAATTTAGCCCAACTGTCAAAATTTATATTACTAACGATGAATACGCACCAACTAAATTAACTAAACTTAAATTAAAACACAAATGTGAAAAGGAATGCTTAAACGAAAACCTGAAATCTAGATTACAATATTAAATAAAAACAGTAAAATAAATATCAAAACAGTGAGTGGGAATAAGGCTTTATATATATATATATATATATATATATATATTTCTATTTTTAATTTAATTTTTAATTTTAATTTAATTTTATTAACCTGAGCCTATTTCCGATACTGAGTCCTTACATAGACGAGTCCAACTATGTTGGCAATTTTTATGATGTACATAATCAATTTAACTTGATAATAACCAAACCCAGAATTTATAACCTTGGTTCACGAATCGAACCAGAAAACATAGCAGTCAATGCTACTAAGAATTATCGGCTAATACGATAAATATTGCTCTGACTCTAGTTACATAGATTCATGTTAATCAATAAATTTGATTCTTTAAACAAATACGAACATCTTAAAAATTATTAGTAAAGCAAAATTTTAATTTAAATTTTAATTTATGAAATGTAATTATGGAACAAGTGTATGTATTTGCACATGTTTTTACCAAATGAAGTTCATTTATAAATTTGTTTATTTTAAGAATAAAAATCCTCTTAAATGTTTGGTTATTAAATTTGAATACATTTGTAAAAATAAAAAAAAAAATAAATAAATAAAAAAAAATAAAAATAAAAATAAACATTGAAACAATCCGTGAATACTCGTAGACATATTCGTATGCCACGAGGTCCTGAGAACTGTGAAACACTCGTCATTGGACATTGAACGATCTTCTTTTTAGTTGACATTGGCACAATTAAACATGTGTCTTTTTTTATGATTCAATTCAAGAAGTACGTACATAAACTGCGTGATAAAAATATACAACGATTTCAGTTACACAGCTGTGCAGCTGGGAGTTCCCTACACTATGATCGACTAGGATGTTGTATAGGGCCAGGTTGCCTAGGTCGTTGACGAACGCAATGTAATCGCATTCGTAAGTTGGCACACCTGACACGCTGACATGCCTGGCACGCATCGTTGCAAGGTGTCAATGAAATTCGAGGAATCGACGGCAGCGAGCTTTGAAAATAATAATTATTAATCGAATTGTGTACTATTTACTTATGTGACATAAATAATAAATGAGTACATTAAATAAATGAAGACATCAAGGTGTTCGTGATAATTACACGGTCGCAGTTCCTCCGGAAACAATAACTGCAGAAATTAATATATAAATCACATTCAGAATGAAGAGAACCTGTCACCCTGAAATCAGTGTCTTCTTTAGAAACCCGAAGCCTCTGCCTAGTAAACATTTGGTGAAATAGAATTGCTAGGTGAAGTTCTAGTCACTTGTACATTTCAATTCTAACGTTTTACAAGCTGAAACAACAACACAGAAATCAATTATAGTTCAAATTGATTTCATACCTGTCAAGATTTTGTGAAATAAAATCTGATATCTTTAGTATAAGCAAGTTCGTTAACAGTTCAAAAGTGGTACACAAAAGTCGCTTTTAGTTCAAATTGATTCCCTACCTGTCACAGAGTTTGTGTTAACACAAAATCTGACAGCTAATTAGTTGTCAGATTTTTTTTCATAATAATATTCTTTCTTTTTCCAACATCATTCATTAAGTAGCAGCTGTTTCTTTCACACTTGGATATATTTTTTTAGATCATTTTCATTCCAAATTGAGGTAACAATAAGCCAAGTGAGAAAGAAACGAGATGTGGTTAGACAAGTAAAATATATTTTTCACCGTTACACTTGTATACTTGTATGGTATTTCGTTCAGTACAGTATGTTTAAAGTATATGCTATCCTTTTTCAACAAATATTTCTTTAATGGTAATAGACAGACGCTGTCTCCTTTAAAAGAACCATGGTTCTTTTAAATTCGAAGAGACGATCATATAAGTTTAATGGTGAAAACGAAATATTGTGGTTAGTAGCAAAAGATTAATAATAATTCGTTATCGAAACGTGTATTTTGGGTAGGCACTACCCAGTAAACATTTTGGAGTCACTTTGACATTATATTGGATTGGATTTTTTTGTCATGAAAGAGTTCATTTATAGTTCAGTTTCTCACAATCGTTCATATGAAATGTCTGTTTTATCGGCTATAGATGACGCAACCACTCCACCTGTCGGAATATAAATGAAGATAAAGTTGATGCGAACTATAATTGAAGTGAAATAGTGATAGAAACGTCACAAAAAGGGACACTTCACCAAATTGTTTACTGGGTATTTTGTTTTCACTGTGAAAATAAATCACATCTGAATCTACAAATGATTTGGATTTTTGGATGGCCGCCATATTGCAAATAAAGTTGCAATCAGTTTTCTTTGTATACCTTAAAAACTTGAACTCCCACACAAATTTTAAATAATTAATTTGAAATCAAAATGTTCTGAATTATTCAAAACAGCTCGTGCAATCTTAATGTTTATATAATTGAATTATGAAATATGAAGTCATCTACAGCATTAAGTTTACTAAAAATCTATAAAAACTGAGAAGGTCGTTTGAGGACTTCCAATGAAAAAAGGTCTAAGCGTCTGCACCTCTCTCTTCTCTTTAAATAAATATAGCATGCTAAATTCTTTATAAAGTTTGTCACTGTTTGTTTACTGCGTTCATATAGCGTTGTCTCTCTCTTTCTACGACAAGAACAAAATTGTCTTAAGAATAATTGTGCAGTTAGTTGCCATAGAAATTAAAAAATGTGTTAATTATAAAACACACAACAATTCAATTAATCTGTAAACTTTGAAATCAGTCATTATCAATTATAAGGAATGATACAAAGCGTGCGCCTAATAAAATCATTTCAATTAATTTAAAGATAAAATAATTGATTATGATTAATTAATTTCTTTTGAAACATTACTTTAAATTTTAATTAATTATATAAGATTTGATTAGTTTTAACAATACAGATGTCGGGGTATTCCACGCATCCTTTTCAATTGATTTGATTGATTGATTGATTTCTCTAAGCAGAAGCTCTATGAATATCTGATAACATGGAATTCGAAAATCAGTGTCAGTGATTAGAGTAGATATGCGCAGATATTGTTAAATGTGCTGTATAGCATTTAGAGGATATACGCATTAGATAGATGTATTAATATATAAATAGTAAAATCGCCTTTGTAAAAATAGGTATGTTATAATTAGAATTAACCATAAACTAGTTCTGAAGTGTCACTAAAAGTTAGCAGGCTTATAGCTATGTCATGGCCCCGCAACCATAAGCTCAGGGCCAAACGTTCTGCTAGAGAGTATCGGTGCCAAATGACACGAAAAGTTGCAGTTAGGAAGTTTAAAGGCCAATGCAAATGAATGTAACAATGAAATTAAAAGTACGAGGAACGAGAAATATTAAGGCCTGTCTCAGTATGGCACCGTAATTCGACGAATTTCGGACGGACGAATACGCGGCACTACGATTTACCTATCTGAACCCTGTAAATGTAATGAGACCTCTCACACTGCAAGCTACAAAGGCGTCCGAATACGGGCGGTACCTACCTCTCACATTAGATACAGATAACAGCGTATTTTATCCAAGCGTTACCACCACCACAACGCTAACCTATTCGAACCTTTGTAATTGCAAACAGCCGCTTCAGATTGGAGGGGATACCTAAGAACGCGCGATGTAAATCTTCTATCCGGTTTATTTGGGATCTATCTGCGACATCGCTTTGTGAACGAGTATGTTCAGCATGCTTTATATAAATACGATAGAACTAAATTAAAATTCACACCAACCAGAACTCAGATATATAACAAATGATAAAGTCTCTTTAATACCAGTGGTGTATCGATAAAAATTAAAGTAAAAGTTTGCTCTGATGTTAAATTAAGTTAGTGCCAGACAACTCCAATACACCCCCTACAGTACACAAGTACCTTGGAGTACTGTCGTATCGGTAATCGGTCTTTGATAACAGAAGCCGCTCATCCAACCCGTCGATTTACGTCCGAATTCGCCGTCGCTTAAATACGGTTCTATAGTACGACAGACCTAAAGATGTATGTCAAACTCTAAAGGTACGCGTCCATTGATCAGTAATTATCGGTTATTTATTAAAAGCGTCAAGTATTTTGACTTTGACTTTTGACGCTTGCGGTACTGACATGTGCATGCATACTTCTACCCACGCGCTATTGTAATTGAATGAGTTGTGGATCTGTCGTATCATAAACGGGTCCAGACGTTAAGAAATGTTTGATTGATTTACAATTGACACCTCAGTGGTTATCTGTATAGGAACCTGACAGTCTCTCCCTCCATTTAAGATCTATTTCTTTTCATTTATTTAGTGACTGGCATGCAGCTTGCCCGTGCTCTTGTTTATTTACTATTCTTCACATCATGTGACATCACATCCAATTTGCATACTATTCACACCATCATGCCTCTAATATTGTTATTTATTAGTCCATCTCGTTAAAATGAATCCGAGTCATTTTGAATGATACGGCCGGCCTTTTGGAGTGTTTGCTTTTGTTATTCAGGTAATTGGAATATAATGTGTCTACGATGTGCCTGGCAATGTACAAACGATGACAATCTGTTTTTTTAGTATAATATGTACTAACTTATTGATTATATTACGTTTTTATATAATAGTGTTAATTATATCTTTTGTAACCTTGCATTATGGCGTACTAAGATAAACAATTTTAAATTGGATACAATTGTAGGTACTTAGTACATCTAATTTAACCAAAACGAGCATAATTACTAAAATTACTATTACAACAAGTTTTTGCCAGTTATTAAATTAGTTTATCTTAAAAAGTCAGGAAATATGTTTTATATTTTGTTAATGAGTTACTATTGTTTACCACAACCGTGCCATTTATTTAAAATTAAAACAAACAGGCGATAGCAACAAATAAATCGTTTATTTAAAATATAAACACAATTATTCCTACAACTTCTTTTAAAGTACAGCACGTACTCGTACATAGCATTTAACAATTCTTGTATAAAAAATATAAACAAATTAAATAACAATTATTGTTTTTTAATATCTATTATTTAGTTATTACTCAGCAAAAAAAATTCTCTTGGTTCACATACAATAAAACTAGTCTTGTTGTAATATTCGTAGTACGTGATAATATTTGTTTTTCTACTAACTCTTCAGTTACATTCTATTTTGTATGTTCATTTCTCAAATTATATGTAGATATTATATCATACACAGAGCCGTCTCTCTATTCACGGGTCGAATAAAATGGTAACACACAAAAGAAAAGCAAACTGCTTATAAACAGTTTTTAAGAAATTAATTACTCATATATTGGAATAACTTGTCATTCTATTATATTTACATATCATGTCATGTGTCAGTGTCATTTCAACTTTAAGTTTGTTTTAAAAATCTGCCACTTATATTATTTACCGGAATTGTATTACATTGTTTAAATAATAATACATAGACAAATACAATTAACGACAATGGCTTATTAATAATTATTTAAAACTTTTCCAAAACCTTTTTTAGAATAACGAGCATTATTTCAATATTGTAAGTGCATAAGTAAAATATAACCTAAAAATAAATGTAATACCATTTCTGGAGTTGCATCTGTGAAGGTCAGCCTTTTTTAAATATTTTTTACGTGTGCTTGGTTTTTTATTGTTTTAAATACTATATGTATAAACCTGTAAAACTTCTTAATAAAAATTTAGATAAGGTCATGTACGAGTATCTTGTATACTGTTTTCTGTCGGTCTAATTTACACCGCTGCATACCTTTTTCTTGTAGTAAATATAGTAATGTACAAGTTTACTATCATTTTAACCCTGGATATAATATTCTACTGATATGTTGTTATTTTTGTAACCTAACACCTGCAATACATAAGCAAAGCTAAGTTACTACTTCCTTGCCTTTTCATCATCAACTCCTGCGGTAGGGAATTATTAAAATATACCAGTATATCTCTTTGAAAATGTTTCATTATTTTCTGACCCTTTGCTTTTGTATGCACACTGATGCAGTGGTATCTGGCCTGAATATGATACATAATAACTAACTTTATTTGCAAACAATATCGGTTGAATATTCTTTTAATAATATTGTCTCATTGGTTCATTGTATTTCTTCTTTGACATAAACCTGTAATAAACGAGTAAACAACCTGCGTGATGGAAAAAACATTTATGCAAACAAAGTATTCCTATTTACAGTCATTTTTTCAAGTTAAAGAATGCATCCAGCTAAAATAGCATGCATCAGTTTATTGTTTGCTAAAATTTACAGTGCAAAAACAAAACATACGTTTATTCTCGCACGGCGGCAATACAATACGTCCCTTCGTGCAAAATAAAGAGAAATATTTTTCTTTTTATTCAGTTGTCCCCGTATATGTAGACATATATTGATTAATTTTAGACCATTATTTTTGTCC
Organism: Panorpa germanica; assembly: GCA_963678705.1. Taxonomy (NCBI): domain Eukaryota; kingdom Metazoa; phylum Arthropoda; class Insecta; order Mecoptera; family Panorpidae; genus Panorpa; species Panorpa germanica. The sequence goes on from OY783206.1 coordinate 14,993,933, forward strand.
AGTCTTGTGCGAAAGTATGAATCACGAAAATCGTGTAAGGTTAATTCAGACCACATGGCACATACATATCTTAAATTCTTTCTCTGCATTAAAGAAAGCCAACAACTGATTGGAATCTAACACGATCACTAGTTCTGAAAATATCAGTCAATTGGGTAGTTCTGCAATTTTGTTTTATTTAATAAACGTAAAGTTGTTAAATTTACAAGCTGAGGAATGCACGCAGTTAACCTGCCGACCAGCCCTGTTATACAATATATGTATTATACTTCAATAAATGAAATTAGTTCAAGATTTATTAGTTAACCGTATTTAATCGTGAGAGGTTACATCCGGTAATTACAAATGATGATTTCGTGGTTACTAATTGAATGTGTTGTGTAATTAAGTTCTAAATTAATGATTACGTAATGAATTATTGAAGGAAGACATTGAACAGGTTGCAAGTAGAGCTACTCGTACCTAGGAAATAAAACCACTCTTGAAGTAGAAAAAACGTGTACAAAAAAAATATTTTTAACAATAACTATGAAGTAACTAATCGTGCGCTAAAAATGTGTATTAAGATATGAACTCATAAACTGAACGGACAGTTCGACAAAGAAATATTTCAAACATAATAAGTTAGTTGGTAGAATATTTTAGGCTTAGGCCGCACTGCAAAAAACATTCGTTTTTTTCTGCGCAATTTATATTCCGTATACTAAAACTACACCTGCGGTGATCTTATTTTTGATCTATGAGTTCTATTCACCGACAAACTAATCTATAATTATTATCTTTATATCAATAGATATTTGTCATAATTACCATTATATGAACGGCGTAACCGCATGGTCATTAAAGTAACACTACTTGTAGAATCTTGTAATTACAATCAACCAGTGGTATTCAACCATTTGTGCTAATTTTTATCATTAAATTTTTCATTAAATGTGATAAAAGTTTACCAACAGTGATATATGTATTTGGTTTTTTATTTGACAGTACATTTAAAAAAAAAATTAAAAGTAAGGGATATATCCAATTAGCAGCAACTGGTTTTTACTAAATACAAGTATAATCATAGAATTAACATAATTGTTTAATTTACAATTCATATTTCCTTTTGCAAGAAATTTCTTTGTCACCTAGTAAAAATAACAAAAAAAAAACTCTGCATACATTATTTCACGATTATTATAAGAAATATAACAAGAAGAATGCCATCTCGTTTTAACGCATATTAGAGAAAGGGATGGATGAATGGTCTGTACAGGTAAGCGATGAATTTGTATGCTATGCATTGCGATGAGAAGCTATACGATAAGTTAACCTCGCAGAATAAATCACTAGTTGAGATAGAAGTGGCTATGGTCTTGTATACGATTTTGTTGAATCAATCCGCTTGAAGCGCTGTTAACAAATTTCAAAACCAGCTGTCAAAAATGATTGAAACACAGAAAAGTGTGTATAGGAAACAAAGTTTAAATAAAAATTCTTTATATTTTTAATATTGTTGTATGAATTATTAACTTTACTACATTAAGAACACTTTTGTTTGACATTAACACCTTTACTAAACTTAGGTTAGAAATCGCAAGCATACGCAATCAACGGGAGCAATGTACAGGGCCTTGAATAGAAAATCGGAAAAGCGGAAGTGCGATTCCTTAGCATAAAACAACTCCATATTCTAAAAATGGTTTGTTTTAATATATTACTTATCATTTCGTAAAAGCTTTAACTATTTTAAAACATTTAAAACAGCTGTGACACATTTTTTTAATGATATGCAAATTCAGAACAAACACTTGTATGTTCCTAAACCCGATTATTATCATCAAATATTTATGTAATACAAGCTGCTAAACCGTATTGTCGGTGCTGCCCTCTTTCCTCATAAAGGTGCGTTGAATTCTTTATAAATTTCAAGTGTTTTGTTTGTTACACATTGTCTAGAAAGTACAATAGACTATTCATAGTAAAAAAAATACAGTTATGACAAACAGAAGTGACTATGTAATTACTTGTATATTTTTATCAAATTGATTAAAATGACAAGTCCGTTTACCAGCAGTGTATAACATCTAGCATTGATTTCACATGACTCAACAATACTTCCTTGCTTAATCACTGCGTATTTAATTATGAATTATTATAGGTTGGATTTTGATCTAGGTTATTTTATTGGCGGGGATATATCTAAAGAGATGTAGCATGAAGAGTTAAGAGAAAATTTGTGCGCTTTTTGTTAACTCTATCAATTTTGTTACATTAATACTTGAAATACTTGAAGTAATGTTAGATAAATTTACTGGGTTTTGGTATACCAGATAATCGGAAGTGCCATGCCACACGCATTCTTCGGTTTATATATTTTAGTGCCTCTACTGATGCCTTCTAAAGTTGAAAAAAAATTACTACAAAATTCCGTAAATTGAGTCATACGTATCTTAGATAGGTTGACTTCATTTCAACTGAATTTGTTTACCAAAATGATTCGAGGAATACTTTTCTGATATGAGTATAACTCAACTGGCATTGACTTGCCAGCGCAGTACATTCCAATGTGTATGTGAAACCAAACAAAAAATTCTTTAAAATTTCAAAATACTAATAAATGAACTGAATAAACATAAATACAATGTGTTCCAATGTACCATACAATGCGAGTACGTTATACTCGCCACCGTACACCGTACACCGGCTGCGTCGATGGATAAACAATGTTTCAACTTTTGTGTTTTTTATATTTAATTTTTGTACGAGTCTTGCATCAACTGCATTCGTTCCGCTTTGTTGTTTTTGCATTGTGCAGGATTCCTTGAAAATACTGCATTTATAGAAAGGAATAAATTATAAACCACGTTGTTTTATAGAATAAAACACACAGCATTTAATGTTTCATTCTTATTATAAAGTATCATAAACAAACAGAGGCGCAGTTTTAGTTATTACTTTTATTATATAATGTAAAATTGGGAGATCGTAATCTTTAATAAAACAGAGAATCCCCTGATACAGAGGTCGCTAACATTATTCAATACGGAATATAATTGTAAATCTCTGTCCAGGGCAATTTTAAATCAATATGATTAAAAATGATGGAGCAAAGGACACACCATTTGAAATGAGGTTTAGAAAGAGGTGTTTTTTTAACGAACCCAATAAACATTTAGTGAAGTGCCGTATTTTGTGACGTTTCTATCACTATTTCACTTCAATTATAGTTCGCATCAACTTTATCTTCATTTGTATTCCGACAGGTGGAGTGGTTCCGTCATCTGTAGCCGATAAAACAGACATTTCATATGAACGATTGTGAGAAACTGAACTATAAATAAACTCTTTCATGACAAAAAAATCATACGCATCTCCAATATGAAGTGACTCCAAAATGTTTACTGGGAAGGCTACAGAGGCTATACTTTTGTTGTATAGTGGTATAGTTTAAATTACGAGAGTTCGGCGATGACTCACATTTAATACAAGTTGTTTTGTTTAAAACACACGAATAAGCCAAAATTCACTATCGCGTCGTAGATTTATACGGCTGTTACAACCTTTTTTAGTCATGAGTCACCAACGAACTATATACATATACTTCTCACTAGCGAATTCTCTAGGTTAAAAGAAATTGAAACTGTGAAAATATTTTTTCTAAAAATTAAAATTTAACATTTTCATGGTTAAACTTTTTATGCTTGAATAAATATCTAGAACAAAACAGGAGTCAAGGAACTAAATCAAAGAGTAGTTATTCAAAACTTCTTAATAAAAATGTTTCTAATTAATTGAAAAAACGTCGCTTAATCAACGTGAGAAATGCGTTACAAAATAGGAGCGTAATTTAGAGAGAGACAAAAAAGTGTCAGAAAATTTGTATTATAATACGGTCCTGTTTTAATAATCGCCTGTAATATATTTAAAAAACAATACATGGTATTGTATTATAATACAATAACTTCAGGTTTAGTATTTGCGGTATAATATAAATATTTTTGGTATAAGTTAAAAAATATTACATTTATATAGTAGAGCAATAAAACTCTAACTACTTAGTTCAGAAACCTCGTTCTCAAAATATGCCAAGGTCAAAGAAACAAGTGATTTAAACAATTCGTCTCGCTCGTTCTTCGTAATAAACCATTAGTTAAATTTCTTTAGAAAGAGATAAACAGTTTTCTATTTTAATGTTGTTAATATTGTAATTACTTTTACTAACTTAAATATACAACAAGGTTGCAGATTTACATTAAGGTAAGTTTGTAAAGAGAGTACTTTTAGAATGTTCGTCATTTTCTTTTATTCTTTTTTAGATAAGAACGTAAATTGAAAATATATAGCGGTTGTAATTAGAAATTAATACACAATTATAAAATATAGATAATAAATCATATGTATGTGGGCCAGTCTAGTGCAGTTTCTATTTGTAGCATGCGCATGCGTAGCCCAGAGGCTGCTGACCAAGAGAAACCATCAGCTGAAGTATTAATTATTAATGGTTGACCTTGAATCATGCGTACCGCGTGTGCGAGCAATTCCAATACATCGCAGCACTATACGTGCGGAGCGAGATCATCATCACATCGTTAACTTCAACATCAACATCAACATCAGCAGTATCTGTCACTTCAAGTAAATAGTCCACGAGGTTGTTTTTGCAATTTGCAACTGCAGTCCCTGTTGCAGACGTGATCGCAGTCGAGCTGCCTCTATATACTCCTATGTATTTATCTACTTGTAAATATACACTATTAAATAAATATATATTTCTTATTTTGTTATTTACTTTAAATTCAGTGATGCATAACTAAGAAAAAAGGATATTAATATAAAAATCACTTCTCTGCATATTAGCTTTTCTTAATGATTTATTGCAGATTTAAAACTATATAAATATGAATACATTAAATAAATAGTTATAAAGATACCCGACAGTTATTCCCGTACATATAAAATTTACGCTACTTGTTATCTTTTTTAAAAGTAATTATTTCATATGTCTAATTACACCGTAATTTTTCATAATTTTCTGCGATAAATGTTTATAAATATTTCATATACATATGTCTATTTATAAATATCATTCTAAACACAATTATGTTTATTTAAGGTTTGTCTATCATAACAAAAGTTACGTATTACGTAAATAAGTTTCTTAATATATAACCTATTTTCTACTTTTAAAAAAATAACTCTATCCTTTTAATAAACAATCTTAAGACCTCCTGTATCAAGATTAAACGATTATAAAGTAGCTTTATAAACAAATTTTAAACAAAAGTTAGACCTTTTTAGGTTAAATATTACCAGGTTTCATTTAAGTACTTTCCCATGTTGTGCGTTAGTGGATTGAGTTACTGGTCTACAGAATGGATATTAATGGATTTGTGTCCTATGTCTTAACTTCTATAAAAGTGTCCTATATATTGATAAACTGGGTTACTAGAATCTCAAATGTTCAATTATTTTTTATGTTAAGAGATATTAACAATTAAAAATGTCATTTTGTCTCTTTAATTATTAAAGGGATTCAACGTTGTACAACATTCCAAATGCATGTTAACTCACAACCGGTAGTTGCTATCTCTTTTATACAACAGAGCGCAAAAGAGATATATTCTTGACAGAACTCTGACAAACTTACAGGTTACCAACCTTACAGCTCAGAAATCTTTGCTATATGTATTTATATATCAAAATATCAAATATTATTTACAACTATTTCAAGGAACAATAAAATTCCAATATTATGTCTGCCTTAGCAGTGTTAAATAAAATAAAAACTTATTATTCTTTGACTTGACTTGATTATTTCGACTACCAACAGCTACAAAACATTACCACTGACCTACTTAACAAATAACTGACGTTAAATGCATTTCACGTCATACAAATATGGCCGACCATTTCTAGCGCTAAAACTACAATTCAAATTTTTAATTACTATATCTCCGTCAACATTTAGATATTTAATAAAATAGACACGCCAATACACATTTATTAACATCAATTTCAATCAACAATTGAAAAATCTACCACTAAAAAATGAGGACACAAGCCCATTTGCGCTAATATTTCCCATGCAGTGATGATGGTTGTGATTGTGTCACAAATTTCTCTAACCTTCCGAGATTCGGATTTCTGTTTGTATTAATTATTATTATATTTTTGTAAGCATGTAACTTTGGTCCATAATTGAGCGAGGTCATGTTTACCTAGAGTACATACACTAACGCCTTAGGATATAAATTGACGGGGCAAGAATATAAGTACACAAAAAGTATACATTACAAAAACAAATATTATACTCGTATTTAATAATTTTAACTTACAACAGCGCAATTACCGCGTTAAAAACCAGACACATTTATAAAAACATAAGGAAGAGTGATGTCATTCCACGAGTAATTTCAGATAAACGTTAATAGTATTAAATAAAAGTAGTGTACTTATTTTGCCAGAGGTGTATTTGGATGCAGGTATGCTCGGCTATTTGTAAGGCCGTCACAAACATTAATGTTTTACGCTCAACAAAATACAAGTAATCAAAGATGTGCACAAATGCTTTTCAGAAGCATTTAAATACAAAATGCAAATAGCTCGTTAATTTACTATTTCAAATACAAAACAAAAAATAAATTTCATGTTAGTATTTAAATACAAAATACGTGTTTTAAAAATGCTTTTGAGAAAATAGAATACTCTTTATGTTACTAATATAAATGTTATTTTTTTTAATAATTATGAGAATTCTCTTTGATAAATACCGCCTTCGTTTTGAAACATTTTTACACTAGTCTGTACGTTAAAAGTACACTCATGTCTAAATAATGTCAACTTATGAATGACAATACTTATGGATGTCGCCTGTGGGGGTATTAAGACAATTGTGCAGATACTTTTAGATCATAGATGGTGCTAATGTTTGTGGGGTTTTAAGTTTATATTCAAAAAATAATATTTACTGATTAACACTTAGAAGTAACAAAGATGTAAAAAGTATTTTGTATTTTCCAAATAGGAAATAGGTTTATAAAAGTTTTCAAATAAATTTTAAAATTCTATACTTTTAAAAGGTATTTAAATACAAAATAGAAAATAGGTATTTACTATTTTGTATTTGCATTTTGAGTATATGTATTTGAAAAACGCACATCTCTGCAAGTAATAGTACATTAAATCCGGTATCAAACCGTGCATTTTGAGTCAAAAACCTGGAATTAAATTAGAGTTTTTAAGGTTAGGAGTGTACCCATTCGACCGACAACTTAAAGAGTAATCACTTTCTCTTATTTATCAGTTAAATCAAAAAAAATGTGCAGAATGAAATGGGGGCTCATAAATAAACTAAATCTCGCTAAAGAAGGCAGTGATTGTAATAGATAATTGAAAGATTATAAATCGCTCGAAATAATTATAAATCAGGATCATAATTGTCAAGTAATAAGCTAAACTTAAGTTACAGTAATGTAATTATAATGCGTCCATTAAGAAGCAATGAGGTAATACTTGTTACATCAGTTTAATTAATGGCTCAGGTCACATGACCCTGAACTTGAGCTATCCCGCTTTCTGTTCGGCACTAGCAATACCCTACTGATCACAAATCACAACTACAGGTTCGTCTCCACAGTTTATTGATTATTAAGTGTTAATTAAACTTTATGATAATTTTCGAACAATGGCTAGGTTTCATAATACAGGAATGTTCTTAAACCAATACCGGCATTCAGCATTCCTAACATCGTCTAAAATGCATGACTTATGCATGGAAGTTTCCGTGTTTTAATAAGTGTAAATTCAGCACCTGCCGTCTGAGGTGTACATAATAACTCATTAATTTAGCTAATAGAACTGTTAATTGAATGTAATTAGTACGAGTGATTGTGACCATTTTAAGACCTTGATAGCCTTAGGCACATAGGCGCCAACTGGTACGTAAATTTATGCAACAGAAAAGCTGTTTTAATAACAATTTATTTCTAAAAACAGAAAAAGGGCGGCCGCATATTCGAGACTAGACTAAGCAAACTACTTGTCCTAGTAAAGAAGAGTATGTGATAAGACTGTACAGTTAGTTATACATTCACGCTGCGGTTTACCTGAACAGGCCATCTGTCAGGTAAACCTTTATGTGTATTTGAGGCTTAATAACTTTTACATTATGGAGCATTCGCAAACAAATTAATGATGGATTCTATTAAATTGGATAATGTCCAATTCTTGTGTTATATATTAGTAATATTTATTAAAAATCACAACCAGGGCTGACTCGCGAGCTCTGTAGTTAACCGCAGTAACAAAATTTTATAAAAAAAATGCAATAAATATGTACCTTTATTCTTACCGACGGCGGCGCGACAAGGTTTCCTTTTTGCAGAAAAGAATAAGATAATAGTAGTAATATTTCTTTGCATTGTGCGTTTTCCGTAATAAAAATCACACATTCCTAGCATTATTATCCGAAGGTTAAATATCTAACAGATTTTTTATTGATTAACAATAGGTACTTGACTTGCTTTGTGTAAAATAAATATTATAAAAAATGTTGAAACAAAATGATTGATAAAAATGTTTTGTGTTAATGATAAAAATACTTGTACTTATACCACGCTCTGGTTACTAATATTGTGCAATCCATCAAGTAAAAGTATTAAATTTTGGTATGGGCCACAACTTCAGTTTGTCTCTATCGGTTTGTCTCAGACTGTTGTCCGCGTCTGCACGTCTCTCAATATACGCTGTGACTTTTTTAACTCTCTGAAGTTTGAATTCATTTTAAGGGTCAACTGACATTTAGCTGGAGTATTTCAAGAAAGCGTGAAGTAACGGACACGGGATTGGTTACCACGCCAGTAGAAATTCATAGCGCATGTAAACAAACGAAATAATTTAAAGGTTACTTCATTTAATTAACAGCTATGAATCTTTATCTGTAAGAAATGTGATCCACGTGTAATATTAAAATAACAAACCTGTGTATCAGAGATGAAATCAGGAGATAAGGCGCGGGCCGGGATTTACAAACCTTTGTTTTTGAGTACAGTTAACAAATAATGTCAAGAAATAGTATCAGATACACGTCACTCTGCGACGGGTCAAAGAGCTGGTATTATATAGAAAACGTAATATACTTTTTCTTCATACAATAATTAAGTGAATACATAAATAAATGAAGATATTTTTGTGTATCTAGTTCAAGTTTTAGTTACAATGCCAAAAGAATAACGTGGGTGTCAAAAATTATTATGCCAAATATTTGTAGTGGTACGAGTGCGATCCAGTTCTCCTCGTAAAGTAGGTGATAATGAACGTCGGGTAAAGTTGAAAAACGTGCTAGCATGCTTCCTCAAAACAACGTTATTTCTAATAATAAAATTGAACAATATATCAACATTACAACACATTTATATTATAAAGAAATGCAACAGCGTTGAACGTGGTCACTGGTCACTTGTCAATTCGGTGACTGCAAAACAAATAACGTCTGCAAATGAAGAACAAAGTCTGCTAAAAACTACCCAATTAAAAATCGTATGAATCGTAAATCACAAACAATGTTAATATTGTATATTAATAATAATGATAATAATAAAACAAATCATATTTGAGCTCTTTCCGGTATTCAAATCTCATGCCAACCGAGTTATAGTTCTGACGGTATTGACGTTGTATGTATCATCGTAACACATATAGGAAACAGTGTAATAAACATATTCAAAACTTTATGTTTAAAAGTGGTACAGCTTTGCAAATAGAACCAAATCTTATATTATTGTAATGTTTTTGTTTCATGTTTACATTAGACAATGCTGCATGTCTGTTCCTCCGGTATTTATAATAAATAATTATATATTTAATTATTACAAAAATATAGCAATTAACCGAATAATTACATACATTATTATATGAATAACACCTAAGAGTGTCACCTAATTATAAATTCATTAATTACAGAACATGCGTTTGTTTTTATTATAAAAAAATGTATTATTTTAAAAGTTATGTCTCTAAATTAGATAACTGATAGTTAAGTATTTTGGCACTGACAATTAAAATTACTTTGTACTTTATAGGCATAAATTTGTTATTTACAAATTTTAGAAAAATATAAAATAAATTTGTAAGATAATAATAATCCGACCCGGTAGTTATTGATTTGTAGTTAACGTTTATGTAACATAACTAAAGTTACTTATTATGAAAATAATTTTACCTAATATATAACGCATAGTGACCTATTTTACTGCTTTTTTTAAAATAAATCTATACTTTTGCGCATTGCCTTACTGATAAAACTAAAGATGATAACATCTTAAGTACCTCTTTAAAGGTTTAAAGACTTTTAGACCAGCATTAAAATAATAAGACACCCCTTTAGATTAAACATTACTACATTTTCTACATGAATGTAAGTTAGCATTCGTGTTTTCAGTTTTTAGCGGAAAATCTAAACAGTATAAATTTAGTCTCTTATTTACATTTTGCAAATAGCAATTTGTACGACAAACCCTTAAATTTAAAAAATCTCTTAACATGTTATTGAAAGTACTTTTAATTTCCTAACAATAAATAATTTACTTTAGAAAGTTAATACTATATAGAGCACAAATTAAAGGTTTGCAATCTCTGAACCGTGTAACGATTGATTATTGCAAGACAATAAATAAAAATATGCAATGTCGGCACCTATTTTTGCTAAGTATATGAAAGTAATATTTATTTCAACGGTATTTTTAAATGACTTGCAATAAAAGCAAAATCACACATTCCTCAGACCGGTAATGAACAATCGACAGTCAAAAACTCTTTCAGGTTTCTTTATTGTAAATTTGTTGTTGAAACTTTTGTAACCTGAGGAGTACTTAAAAAACGGTTTCATTGAATCGCTTGCAAATATTGAACTCGTACTTTCACTTCTGTAGGACAAAGGGTTCTTGAAAGTACATACAAAAAAAGACGGCAATAAAATATAACCGTTGTTCTACACATACAGACAACTCTTACAAATACACCCACAATCTGAGAAAAACAGTTATTGTTGTACTTTGAAAATAAACAATTTCCTGTTCTTACAATTTATTTTTAATTAATAATACTAATAATTAAATAATAATAATGTATAATTAAACTTACCATCAGGCTTGTCAACAGGTGCATCCTTTACACCAGCGGCTTTGGAATTTCCATTTTCAACCATCGTACCCATTTTGAAAAATATTTAAATAAAAATAAAAACCGGTATAACTTATTCACAGCCTAATATCACAGAACTAACACAAGGTGATGTGTTAATTTACTTAATTATTACAACAAAAAAATACTAAAAGCGTATTAAAAACGCGAAATATTAATTAATTAATTTCATTTTTAAAAATGTTTGATTTTTTAAAAAACACGTGATTTACGAATATTCACCACTGAAATATAAAGAAAATTTATTATTAGTTTTATTTATTTATTTATGATTGTTATTACTTGTTATAATTACAGTTCATTTCGCGATGAAAGTTTAAATAAAACTGTCGGAGGTATTAACTAGTGTATTCGTATTTATTTCTGTACTTCTTTTTTTAAAGTTAGGTAACAACATATAAAAATATATATGGTAAGGTGCGCGCGCATCTGTATCTGTCAGACCTATCTTGTCAGTGTTTGAATTGTTTCGGTTTGGCATGATGTCTCGTGTTTGATGGTCTGTCTTGTGTCCTGTGTCCTGTGTCCCCTGATTGTCAGATAGTTACGAGTATGAGACATATTTTGAACTTAAAGCCATTTCGAAATATGTTTTGTTTTAGTTATTTCATTCAAAACATTTAACAGGTTTATATGTATTGTTGTTAGTCGTGTATTTAATTGAAGGCACACAAGGAGCACTGGCCTTTGAGTGGCGATGTAATACTCCAAACAACTACATATTTTCAAAAGACTTCATTTGATTTGGTTTAACTTTAATTACGCTTTTATTTATGTGTACGGCTTGTGTCCTCATTTTTTAGTGGTTGATTTTTCAATTGTTGATTGAAATTGATGTTAATAAATGTGTATTAGCGTGTCTATTTTATTAAATATCTAAATATTGACGGAGATATAGCAATTAAAAGTTTAAATTGTAGTTTTAGCGGCCATATTTGTATGACATGAAATGCATTTTAACGTCAGTTATTTGTTGAGTAGGTCAGTACTGTGGTAATGTTCTGTAGCTGTTGGTAGTGAAATAATCAAGTCAAATAAAAGAATAATAAGTTTTTATTTTATTTAACCCTGCTAAGGCAGACATAATATTGAAATATGATTGTGCCTTGAAATAGCTGTAAATAATATTTGATATTTTGATATATAAATACATATAGCAGAGATTTATGAGCTGTAAGGTTGGTACCCTTACACAAGGATTGTGATGTCACATGCACTTGGAATGTTTACAACGTTGAATCCCTTTAATAATTAAAGAGAGAAAATGACTTTTTTAATTGTTAATATCTCTTAACATATAAGGAGTTATTAAAAAATAATTGGACATTTGAGGTTCTAGTAACCCACTTTATCAATATATCGTACACTTTTATAAAAATTAAGACATAGGACACAAGCTCATTGTGACTAGATAGGGAAAATCTGTAATTATATTTGATACGTATAAATAAAAACCAAGTAGACTTTATATTCTATTAATATTTATATTATAAGAAATTATATTTGTTTAGTTGGTACAAAGCTCGTCTGTCGGTAAAACAGTGACCTTTCAATGAAAACATGTACTCTTGAACGCCATAGATGTCGCTGTAGAGATAACGGTCAACAATGTTGATATTTGAAGTGGCCAGAACTCACGTTTTTAGTTATATTTATATTTATATATAAGTTTATTTATATTTATACATATCTACATTATTCTACATGATTATAATGTCATATTTAACAACTGTCACGTATTATATCTAGACAGCTCTCACTTGACAACTGTCACTTTCGACGCATGCGCATAGAGAACAAATAGGAACATATACCTTTCTCTCTCGCACATATTTTGGATACACTTTCAAGTCCAGCATTCTCTCTCCATATATATATGCTCTAAGCTTTCTATTCCCAATCTCTGTTTCTAAAATATAATAACTATTACGACCTACTTTTCATAAACTTCCCTCAAAAATGACAATGGGTCGCCATGCAAACAGTGTTTCGGCCGCCACTGACCTTCAGATTTAAAAGATTGTTGTTGTCTGTCCATTCAGAAATTCTTTTTCTGCGAATTTTCTAAACAAAAAACACTTAACATTTTTACCTATTCATATCCTGTTTAAGTTTGTCATGCTCTTTTATTCTAAAGAAGGCAGTATCTTGTCTAGAATGCACTTTCTATGTACAATCAATCATGCTGTCTAATGCGGTAATGACCTGAACAATCCTGGCCCCTCAAACGGCCGCACACAAAGGCACGAGTGTTTTAAGACAAATTCATCTTACGACTTTGCACTTATTTAATGAATGTACGCAGAATAAGACAAAACTTATATAAGATAATTTTATATTTATCGACGAAAGATAAATACAGCACCAAATGAACACATTGAACAAACAAAGGCAACAATCTTAAAACAGTTGTGTCTCCAGTGAGTGGCCGCCATAAAAATCAAGTTTTAGTCACGGTTTTTCCAGCTGGAAAAGCCATCCACAACTCGTGCTTTTTAGAATAACTAGAATTTTAAATTCTTTATAATAAATATAATAAATTATCTTTCCAACCATGACATTTTTGTAATTAATTTAAATAAGTCTTTGATTATTTCAAATAAGCACCGCGAGTCGGCATATTGCTTTGAATGGGCTTGTGTCCTATGTCTTAATTTCTATAAAAGTGTACTATATATTGATAAAGTGGGTTACTAGAACCTCAAATGTTCAATTATTTTTTAATAACTCCTTATAAGTTAAGAGATATTAACAATTAAAAAAGTCATTTTGTCTCTTTAATTATTAAAGGGATTCAACGTTGTACACATTCCAAATGCATGTGACATCACAACCGCTGCCAACCTTACATCTCATAAATCTCTGCTATATGTATTTATATATCAAAATATCAAATATTATTTACAGCTATTTCAAGGAACAATAAAATTCCAATATTATGTCTGGCTTAGCAGGGTTAAATAAAATAAAAACTTATGATTCTTTGACTTGACTTGATTATTTCGACTACCAACAGCTACAAAACATTACCACAGCACTGACCTACTCAACAAATAACTGACGTTAACATGCATTTCACGTCATACAAATAAGGTCGACCATTTCTAGCGCTAAAACTACAATTCAAATTTTTAATTACTATATCTCCGTCAACATTTAGATATTTAATAAAATGAACACGCCAATATACACTTATTAACATCAATTTCATCAACAATTGAAAAATCGACCACTAAAAAATGAGGACACAAGCCCATTGCGAGAAACTTTCACGCATGGCTGTGGCTCTGTCTGATATGAAATGAATAGGAAAGTAACTGGAAAGAAACGAAAGAAATAAATTTGAGTATTCAAATGCAATGCAAGAATTAGAATTTTGTGTCAAAATTTCATGACTTTCATGACAAAAGAATTATACGCATCTTCAATATGATGACAAAGTAACGCCAAAGTGTTTACTGGGAATCTGTACAAGACACAGCACAACTTTTGAATCATATTGCACCACGACAACGTCCTTAAGCAAATTGTCTTAAGTTATTTTTTATTTTCCGTTCTAACAATGTGTGTCCGTTGTAACCATGTCTTAATTTCTATAACACTGTGCAATATATTAAAAAATTGGCTACCAGAATCTCAAAATCATTATAATAAATAATAAAAAATCATAAAGTAATTTTTTCCCTTTAATTGCTAAAGGGATTCAATGTTATAGAAAATTCCAATGCGTGTAACGTCACGTCCGCTAACAACAGAGCATAAAAGAGATAGCATACTTAACACAGAACTTTTTTACGTATAACAAATAACTGACCTATCGTTTAATAGTGTGATATATTACGTCATAAATATGGCCGACATCTGTATCGCTAAAACTACAATTCAAATTATTAATTGTTATATCTCCGTCAACATTTAGATATTTAAAACAAAAAAAACGCCAATATACATTTATTAACTGATATTTCAATGAACAATTGAAAAATCAACCTTTAAAAATGAGTTCACAAGCGCATTGTCCAATACTTAGGAATTATAAAGCTATCTCTTTTTAACAACATTACTTGGTATTCTGTCCCCTTCTTAAATATTTTAAGGCGGCCTAGTATTGCAATGTATTTACCTATATTGTCGAATTCTTTATTTACTGATGATTAGATACTTCCTACTTAGCAAGTTGTACAGTACGGACTGAAAGTTTTGCTCGATTTTCTACAAAGTGTTAAAGGGTGGAACAGCTGCGTATTAGCATTTAAGCAATTTTGCGCAGTTAACACGTAACGGCGCAACTCGACTTTTACAGCAACTTGTATTTACTCGTCCGTTGTACCTCAAACAGTTCACTGCCATCTTGCCATCTCCAAATCAACTTAGAGATAAAAATAATGAATTTGACTGATACTCGAACACGAGGAACGAATTTAAAAAAGTAATTATTTAAAACCAAGTAAAATCTCTTATCTTGACAATTGAAATTTGTAACAATCAAATCATTTTCATCATATACATTTTTGATTTCACTATTTTTGATAACGAAATTATAGATATCATTATTAGAGAAGAGATTAAGAAATATAAGAAAAAGATTAAAAAAATGACAGAAGCATTGTTTTGATAAGACAATTGATCGGACATTGATTGTTCATTTTGATTGATTAATTTTGAAAATATTTTGGAAAATAAACGTTTGTGCTGTCAGTGTCATTTTTGATTAATTGCATTTATTTGAATAATCATTTAGAGATCATTTTTAATGGATGCGGATTTTAATGTCCTGGTTAACCCTTTCTTAATTACTGTTAAACTGCATTGCACAGATATATTGATAAAGTTGGCTATCAGTTGGATTGTCATACTGAACCTGAAAGTGTGTCCAAAATGTGAGCAAGAGAAAGGTATATGCTCCTGTTTCTCTATGCGCATGCGTCGAAAGTGACAGTTATCAAGTCAGAGCTGTCTAGATATAATACGTGACAGTTGTTAAATATGACATTATATTGATGTGGAATAATGTAGATATGTATAAATATAAATAAACTATAAATATAACTAAAAACGTGAGTTCTGTCCACTCCAATATCGACTGTGTTAGCCGTTATCAATACAGCGACATCTATGGTATTCATGAGTATATGTTTTCAGTAGACGGTCACTGTTTTACCGACATACAAGCTTTGTACCATCTAAAGAAATATAATTTCTTTACATATTTAATATTTATTATATCTTAATAGAATATTAATATAGTTCAAATTAGGAGAGTTCGGTGTGACTCATACTTAAAACAAGTTGTGGGATATAAACTGCCGATATAACTAAAAAGCACTGACTCACTTATTTTTCTATAATGTATATAGAAAAGAATAAGATAAAATTCATTATCGTATTATAGATTTATACCTTTCTCTCTCGCACACATTTTGGACACACCTTTAATCAATAGAAACATAGGCTATTCACACTCCATATATACTCGTATATGCTCTAAAGTATATGTATATGGGACTGTCACCGATATTTTACTACTCAGTATAGTATAAAAGTATAATTAATACTAGTATAAAAGAGAAATGGGTGAAGTTTTTTGCAGATACAAAGTATATTGATCAGAAATCATGTCTAATAAAACTATGCGAATACGTAATTGCCATTCCAGCCCACAATGCAAATGTGGAGAGAATATTTCATCTAATGTTAATTCAATGGCCGGTCGAAAGAAATAAATTATCAGTTGAGATAATTTTGATTCGTCATTATAATTTTAAAATGACATGCGCCTAATTTTAAGATTATGTGAAACAAGAAAATGACGCAATTATAAATGTAACATCAACTTAAAAATATGACTGGACTAAAAAGGATTAGCTTTGAATACTTTTTGTTATTCTACATGCTCATTTCATTTTTTATCGGAGTAAAATAAATCATGACCTAGCTACTTTTTTATGTTTCATTTATTCAGTAACAGATCTGTGATTTTTTCGAACCGAGATTAGAACTTGACATTGAAAAAAAAATATATTTTTTAACTAATTAATTTTTTTTTTGTTTTTAAATTAGATGTATACGCATTGCCTTTAGGAATTTAGCGTCCCCATAAATTATTTCCTGCCCGGGGCTAAGCCTAAAAATTTATGGGGGCGCTAACCGGGGGGTTTGTGCCACCCCCTTCGGATACGGGACTGCATTAATGTAGGACTTAAACGCGTCCCGTATGCTTGATAATTGGCAACCCTAGCTTTTAGGACCTAAAATATGCAATTATTTATGCTTATGAAAGATATTGACAATTGAAGTAGTCATTTTTGTCCCTTTATACTGGATCTCGCTTATCACGTCTTGCCAAACGTTGTGGAGGCACGCCCTCTTTTGTATGTGACGTAATTACGAGTAACAACCTCTAGTTAAAAAAAAACATTTGGACATTTATAGTCCTGATAGCAAACTTAATATTGAGACACATGATTCACAAACCAACTGAAAATTACCCAAAACATTTTCGAGTAAAAGTTTCATCAGTGTAGACAAGTCTTTAGACCTGTTTCGACATGCCTGTTGGAATTACGGCTACAGCACTGTATACATCCTCAGATATATAAATTATTTAAATACCCGTACCCGTTTAAATCAGCCTTGATATCCTATCTTTCAACTGTCATAAATAAAAATTACAAGTCTTATAAAAATGACATTTTTAATTGTAATTGTATTAACAGCAGACTGATAATACCGGGGGGTATTAATTATGACATTTTTATTTTATTTTGACTGCATTTCTTGAAATATGCGCATATTTAATACTTCCTTTTATTATGAGATGTATTTACAAAAATAGACGCGTGATGCAATGGACTTGTGAACCATGTCTTCATTTCTATAAAACTTTACTACTAATTGATAAAAATAAGTTAATCGATTCCTACCCATTTTCTTTCTATAAATTGCTATCGGTTTTTATAACCGAGTGTGCAAGATGACATGCATCAGTCGATAGTATGAAAGTTGTGTCCAGAGAAAACTAAAATCGATTACTTATTAGTTATCAGTTATTCCGTGATGTCAAAAGACGGTTGAAAATCAAGCGGCACAACAGAAATTCAAATTTTAAATAGATATAATAAATTCGTCAACTTTTGGATAATAAAAA
The DNA here is from genome assembly GCA_963678705.1 of Panorpa germanica. Taxonomy (NCBI): domain Eukaryota; kingdom Metazoa; phylum Arthropoda; class Insecta; order Mecoptera; family Panorpidae; genus Panorpa; species Panorpa germanica. Next base: position 15,012,264 of record OY783206.1, read on the forward strand.
TTAAAAACGCTAATATATTTAAAAACCAATAAGAAGAAGCTAATATATTTATAATTTAGAAACACAAAAAAACGAACCTTAAACTTGGAGAAGCTTTATGATGCGCTGCTCACACTAAAACCAACTTCGACGGTTAACGAACGAAGTCTGCAAATTTTTGCAACAAACTTAGATTGGCATTGGGGATAAGTCCCTTAATACTTTGGTGTTTCTTAAGTATCGCTATATTAGAACTAGTGAAACAAAATAAAGTAAATAGAAAGGTTGTAAAATTATTATGTAATAACTTAAGGTGAAACGATACTCGGCCATTTTTGATTCGCGAAATATAGATGGTGATACTTTACAGTAGGTTAAATATTATCAAAAAAACCATGTTTTTTTATGTTTATATCGTTTTATGTAAGTAACTATAAACGCTAATCAAAATCTAAAGCTGTAATTAGTTACGACAAACTAATAAGACAAAAATAAAGGTTATAACATTTATGACAAACCCTTAGAAATGTTACCAGTCATATAAGAATTGGAATTTAACTAGAAAATATAGCAATATTCATTTTCAAAACTTATTTTTGCGGTTCCAACTCATTAAAAGTCAGTGGATACGTTATTCATCTAGCTAATTGCAGCTTTATCCGATTCGCACCTGAATCCGTCAGGTTTCCAAAATATTAGATCTGAACCTGGCGGGTATTGAAACCCAGACTTTTCTGAAATCCTAGCAATGACTCATAAACTATTGTTACTATAAATCTATTTTACTATAGATCTATTTTAAGAGACAATCAGCAACACGATTAAACAATCCAACACGTCGTTTAATTTAAGAAATATTAATAGTTATTGATTAGCCAAGGTAAAGAACAAGGTTATGAAATGATAATGCAGTGATTCACCTAATCATAATGCCGGCACGACTTTTTCACGTGAATACACTTTTATAACTAAATGTGGCATAGGGAAGTCTCTATAGAAACTGTAAGGACCAAAGGCCAATGTGTCACAAAATACAGATGATAATCTACATGATTAAAAATTTGTCAAGTAGGGAATTTATGCCCATATCTGAAATCATAAATAGGAGGAGTTTTCAGCGGAGGAGATATCACAAAGTTGAATTCAAGCTTACAAACGCTAAGGGGATCAAGCGTCCACTTGTCATTGGGGATCATCCATAAATTACGTCACAAAAATTTCATAATTTTTAACATATTGTTATGATGTCACACATTTGAAAAAAATAGTCTTTTTCGCCTTCTTTTGTTTTTTGGTCTTAATATTATTTTTTTTTAAATGTAATTTTAGATTCCTTTCACATTTCCCCCTTCCCCTGGTATCTGTGTGACGTAATTAATGGATAGCCCCCTTGCACGCATTACAAAGTATTTTTTGTGTAGCTACTAGCTAACGACGGGATTGCTAAAAGGAAAGTGTCGGTAAATAAAATAATGCTGACCAGTGATGGATTTAGGCACAGGCCCGCTAAGCCCGGATCTACGGTGGTAAAATTTTAAAGTGTAATATAATTAAAAACGGTTGGGTTTTACTTTGACTATAAGGACAAATTTTATAACTTGTTCTCTCGCTTTTAAAACTCAAAGTTGGTAATATTTCTAGAGTTTGTTTGTTATCATTAATGATTAGAAAAAATGAACAGCATTTAACAGCCCAGTAAACATTTGCTGAAATAGAATGGCCTGGTGAAGTTCGAGTCACTCGTACATTTCAAGTCTAACGTTTTACAAGTTGGAGCAACACACAGAAAATCAATTTTAGTTTAAATTAATTCCCTACCTCTCACAGGAGTCGCTTTTATTCAACAGTGAGCAGTCGTTGCGCCGGTTGTAGCTCATAAAAGAGACATTCCCTAAGAACGACTGAATAGAAAACAAACGCGTTCCAGACAAAAAACTCATGAAAAGTAAAAGAAATGAAATAGAATTTACTACAAAATGTTCACTGGGTAGGGCGTATCTCACACTGCAACCGACTATAAACTTGCGAAGGCTTATTGAGTAGGAGTGTATTCGAGTTGTTGTGCATTAGTACACTTTACCATGACATGAAACGATTCATCTCATCTTCTTTAAAATTAATTAATACACGACTACAATTAAGGAGGTACAGGACGTACCGTCAATGCAAAAAGTTTATCTCTCGGTAATACGAAATGCAAAATACGAAGTACATGAGGGACGAGCAAATATTGGGACTGTATCTTTGAAAATGAATTTTTCAATTCCCTATTAAACTGCTTTTTGCTTGTTAAAATGATTTTTTTATGCATATAATAGTTAAATAAATGAAAAATTACCTATAATTAATATCAAATTTATATTAATTAAATTTAAATTCAAATTAAATATTTTGAAAAAGGAATAAATTTGGCAACGCTGTAAATTTACGTGTGTTGACGCATGCGTGATTTGGTTCTTTGACAAATAAATTGTTATATTTTATAAAATATTTATTCCGATTTTGAATTTCCCGCTCAAATTTGGATTTGCACCGTTGCCGGCTTATAACCTACACTTACTGTTTCTTACTGGTTTTATTTAAATATTTTCGTATATAGGTATCCTTTTGATAATTTTCTTTTTGCAATAGTTACAGAAAAGATTATTTTATATACACCTAGTTTTTGAAAGCCGCGTAACCATTTTTTTTATAGTTAAAAGTTATATTATGTGGTGAAATTGAGCTAAAAATTATGATTTGTATGGAAAATGACTATTTTTAATCATGTATAAAAAGAAAACTAGGAACCCTAGATCTCTAAAATTTTGAGACAGCATGTATTTTAACTATTTGTATCGACCCTTCAACGTTTTCATTATCTACGTTAACGTCCTATACCTCCTTAACTGAAATTATTAGGTTCACAGGATTCTAGATTTCTTGAATAAACTATTTGAGATTAATACAAATGAATGAACAGAGCAAACTGCAAGAAACGAACCAAAAGTCGGACATGGAATCAAGCCTATCTCCGCTACTGACGATACATATAATAAGTGACTCTTTATAGAAATAATACTAAATCACTTTGCCACGCCGCATTCGCTGCCTGCGTTGCTGACATATGCGCGCATACATGTAATCAGTTCCGTGCTGATAAGTGGACGCCTACCTCGCATTGAGTCTTTCTTATGATAACAATAATAAAACTCGCTGATTATCATGCTGTCTCTTTCTGCACAATAGATCGCAGGATGAACAACCGTAAAAAAGTGAGACAACAAATATTTATCTCATATAGCTAACCTCGTATAGCAAAATCTTTAAAGAATTCAAGTAATTTTATCTTTTAATTATTTTTGTTTCTAAAAAAAAATATTCAGCAAAGTAAGAACAGCAACATCATGTTGCTTATCAATTTCTCGGTAAGATAGCAATTTCTGCTCCTGGTGTAAATCTTAAATACAGGAGAATAGTGAAACTAAATGAAGTAATAACAATGACCTTACTTTAAGATAATTAAAAGTAATTACCTGATTAAAATAATGAGAGGCTATTAATGTTTCAATAACAAACTTGCAAAGCACAAATAAACATGATCTTTAGTACTGGTACCAGGAAATTATTACCGGATTTTATTAAAAAAATTAATGTGAATCTAAGATCTACTCTAAGACAGTCTTTACGACAGTAATTAGAGAAAATGTGTCATGAACTGTATGTGCAACATATTTCATGAAAATAACCTTTTTAGTTTGTTAGAAACGTGATGGCAGAGTAGTTGGAAGAATTGAGGCGTTGATGCAATGTTACTGTATCTTCGAATTACATTTCCTGAAGCAGGACTTTATATACTATCGATTGTTGTTTCGTTATTACTTATTAACCACCTCGTAAAAAAATTCAATTCCATTCGAAATCATTTTTATTAAAATTTATTAATTTTTGTCATGAATACAGTTTACTTTCTTACAGTCGTTCTTATAAAATGTCACTATTATGTGCTTTAAATGGCGAAACCGCTTCACCTGTCAGAATTTAAACGTCGAAAAACTTGATGTTGGAAACTGATAGAAACTTTACAAAGTGTGACATTTCACCAAATTGTATATTGGGCAGTTCACATATGTGAGACTTCAACACCATAAAATAAAAACTAAACTACCCGCTAAACACAGTTATTAAGGGTTTATATCAAACAGAAAACTTTACTCTTTGTATAAAACTTTTTACGTTAATATAAGATCAAATTACATTAAATAATTTTCTTTGTTATACATTTAACGTTTTCTGAATTAGCAAGACGTTTGTTATATTGTTACTACATCATCCGTAAAACATTTTATTGTATTTTAAATTTATTTAATGATATTGTAAAAAAATTGGTTAAATTTCGGTAAATAATAAAATGTTACGTTAGATAAAAAATATTACGTTAAATAATATCGATGTCGATATATCGATAATGTGTTTAGCGGAAATGAACTAACGTCTCAATACCATAAAAACTGCCGACACAGTAGAAGATCATCGATCACAGACGAACGTTAAGTTTCAAAAACATACCAATAAGGTCCTGACAGCCAATTTTTAATTTTAATAAATTTACATGTGTTGTTTTTTTTTTATTTTCAAATAATTTAATAATTCTTTTATTTTATATTTGTTTAAAAATTGATATTTTCCGATATTGTTGATATCACAAAAATATTGAAATACTCAGATCGCTGCCTAATAAGTTTACAATTATATTTTACATATTATCGAATAACGGAAGCCTTGCAAAGCAGTTAAAATATAAAATTTGATCCGGGACTCAAACGCGAACACTCTGCAGTCTGGACTAATGCCCAACCGTCTCGACCACTTTGCCATTTTATTGAATTAAATAAAATTAATGAAATTAAAAAATGAAAATGAGGAGTTTGTCATAGTAATTGTAGTCACATTATAAGTCCGAAAAAGTTGATTTCGTTAGAAAAATGTAAATAAATGTGTTTATCTCACCGTAACGTTTAGCGTCAAGTGGCAGCGCCAGGTAGCGGCTAGTGGCTAGCGGCAGCAGTAGCGACACGCGGAAGTTCGCGCCAATCGGCTTGGTAGCCGGAGCTTCATACACTAACGATTTATATTTCAAATCGCCTGGTCTCATAGTGGACCTTATCACGTGCAATGACGTCAAGAAAAACAAGAATTAACACACCGCGGAAATGTGGGGGAAATGCGGAGAATCGAGGGGAAATAAAGATCAAGAGATAAACGAAGATGGCGCGTGATAAAATTTAAAAAAAAACAGGTCATTTTTTATGCAGGGATGTATTGCAAACATTATAATTAATAATTAAGTATTTTATTATTGTTTCAATAAGAAAGTGATCTTTGTAGAATAGAAGAATAGTTCCTAGAAAGTCTTTCGTATTTGTTGTTATCTTTAGAGTGTGCGTATTTGTGTGTTACAGCCGTCCTAAGAATTATTTGCGCAAGTTATAAATAGCCACTTCATGAAAACAATGGCAAAGATTCTTTGGTTCATTGTTGTGCATGAGGACACACTTGATGATTCATTTTCTGGTGAAACACTTGTCAATTCCTACGTCAAAACATATTTCTAATTAAATCGACTAGCATTACATTTTACCTGTGTTTTTTATACAAATTGCACCTTGTCTGTACTCGTGACATTTGTATTATTACGCACGACGTAATGCAATCTCAAGCCTCAAGAATTTGTTTTTGAGCCGGAACATAACTTAAAATTACCGCCCTTTTAGATAACTGCTTTATGTTATTTTATATACACTTTTTCGCGCTTGAGCAGAAGTTGTATAAATCTTTACAATTTAAACTTGTTGCAGCCTGTGACAAGTATCTCTATTTATTAATTAATTAATTGGTTTTGAGCGACTGTGTTTCTTGGCAATTACGTTGCATGCTATTGATGGTGACATCATGAGCAGCGATGTAAACAAATGCTTTTCAAAAGTATTTAAATACGTACACACATACAAATACCTCAGAATACTATTATTCTATAGAGTCACGAAACAAGGCTCGACATGGCTTGTTTTTCGTTTTCGTTGGAAACTTCGAGTTTGCAATCAGTCGACCGTGTGCAGATGGCCTTAGGCCCTCCGCACATGAGGCGACTGATTGCAAACTAGTCGAGCCGTGTTTCGTGACTCTATATAATTTTTAACAGTAATATAATAGGGGATTTTATTGTGTCGTATTTGTATGTATGTATTTAAATACTTTTGAATAGTATTTGTGGACCTCTCTGCTCATGATGTCATCATCAAAAGCATGCAATCACATACATCCAAGCATTCCCTGCGACCGAGAAACACAATCCCTCAAAACGTGCTCAAAATCAGTTTAGTTTCGTTCGTGCCGTGTGTTTTCTCTCACTCATATACACATTCGTTCTCTCACTAACAACATAGTTCCTGTCTCATTCTATTCGGGGCTAAGGTTTGCAATCAGTCGCCTCATGTGCGGACGCCCTTAGAAGGCAAAATAGTATATATGTATAATTAAATAATTGATATCATGTTTTTTCAGTATTACTATAAAGAATTGCGCGTAGTACAGCGGCCGCGATGCATGAGTCTTATCATAAATCAATGAATATAATTTTTAGGTCAATGACAAAATTCATGAGAATAAGCTAATGTACTAGAGCTGGTTTAAAAACCAAAAGAAGATCTAAATATCGAATCTTTGAATGTGCAGTAAAAGTCGGTAAAAAGAATATTTTCATATACCATAATTACACAAAGACATATCCAAATAAAGTTATAACGTAATGGTTATTACTCGTATAAAGTGTAATAATTTAAGCCGATAATAATTTTTATAAAAATAATTGTAATACTTTTATAGCGAAAGTAAATTTCCTTAATACATTTACAAGTATGTACACATAACAGTTATATTAATTTACATTGTAATTGAACTTCTTTACTTTTATTTAACTGTCTAAACAAGGTTTTATCAAACAGTGAATAGATACGTACAAATTGATATAACTGGATAACTAAAAATTGTCAGAAAAATTACTCCAATTTTAAATAACTTGTAGAACGAGATAAAGCGCCTGACTAAAAGCAACCGGTTTAACTTGTCGCTTCAACATTTAATGCAAAGCAAGATTTTGTGTCGCCGTGAAAAATAATAAGTTTGTGAACCATGTCTTAATTTATGTAAATCGGTACTATATATCGGTACTACTTGATAAAATTGTTTATCAAGACCTTAAATGCCCAATTATTTTTTAATTAGTAGCAAATATTATTTATTATTCATTTACAGTAGTCTTATAGTCATAAAATGGTTATTATCTTCGGTTCTTTCCGAACCTATTTCCTTTTATGATCTACCATATCTGTTTTACAACATTTTATAAAAATGATGCATAATCAAACGTCAGATATTATTTACAGGCTTCTCGAGTAGCAGATAAAGCTATGATATTATAAAAGTGGTATACAAGGTAAATAACATTGATTTCTTATTTTTATACAAACTTTAAATCGAATTACTAGTTTAGAATCGTGTGACATTAAAATATGGCTAAATTCAAATGTTAAACAATAACTAGAATTTACCTCCGTCGCAAGCGACGCCTGTCCTTTGCATGTGAATTGACTTTCATTTCAAATTTTAATTCCATTTTTTAATTAAAATATTAAACTCGTTCTATATTAATTTTACATATATTGCAAATAATTTTTCATATAAACTGATTATAAAAATATATTTTTTTCAACAAAATATAAGATATTTTCAATTTATTCATTATTTGACTAACTTTTTTTCAAAATTGGGATTTTTTTTTCGATTTGTAAATTAGGTACCAAAGTCACCCTATCTATATACAAAATTTCAACTTTGTAGCACATTTTTTATTCTCGCCAAAAACAGTCCCCGTGCCCCCAAATAAAATTTTGAAATTTTGATTTTTTCTTTATAATATGATATTGAATTATAACAAAATCGAAAATTTGAGCTTTCTCCAAAGTTTCTCAACGCCTCCGTTTCCAATTTTTCAATTTCTAACTTTCAAAAAATGTTAGCATTGAACACCGTAATACACATACCAAATTGCAACTTTCTATCTTTTACGAATTAAAAGCTAAAAAGCAAACAGTAAAAAATTTCTTTTCAGTTTTTCCAAAATTACGGGTTTTCAGGAAATTCAGGGGAAAATTTGGAGACGCCAAAAGTCTTAACTTTCAAAAACATTGACGGAGTCGTTTTCATTCTACCATACGAATTTCAGCAACAAACAAACATATAAATATACACTTGGAACATTATAATACAGTATTTTTTGGAAAAAAATGTAAAAGTAATAACCGGCTTAACCCAATACGTATCTTCGGCATAGAACTCGAGGTAGACTTAAAATTGTCTAAAGACAGTCTTGTTTCCAGTACGCAAGTGCAATAAAACGCAATTCTCATTAATTTTGAAACATGACATTTATAACCAATACAATTATTACCTAAACGATGGGCAAACCCCAACCGTGTTGAGACGTGTTCGAGATAGTACCAGGTTCATAGCAATATTGTGCGATCATTTGTTATTTACAACTAGGCTGTCACGTGCTAGGCTAGGTGCTGAGTATTTTTTGCCTCTGTATATAGTTTTATTACAACTTAAGATAAGCTGTGAATAACAATATTGTTCATAGACTAATTGTTGTGTAATTAAAGGAGCTTAAAGGTCTTAAAGTATTAAACTGCTTTGATATAATCTGATTGTAAAACTATACAATACAATTAAATACAATAGCACTTGTCATTGAGTTCGAATCAGCATTTTAATTGGCCCATAAATAAATAACGGTCGTGACTAAAAAAATTGACGCAATTATTAATTTACGAGTATATACTATCTTTGTCAGCATAATTCTTACACACAATTAAAAAGAACTTAACTTGGTGTATCGGCTAGAACTACAGCCGTAATTAATTTATGATTACTTAATGTAAGTTATTGCCTTTAAGGCTAATTACTGAAGCAGGGCGTAAGTCCAACTCAATTGTGGATACTGATTTTGAACTGCGATTAATATTTGAAGAAAAAATTATTAAGCATGACTGCCTTAGGCTGGACTTGTGATGTTTTTTTAATAATAAATTTAACTTGAAAAAACCTGGATATAATCAATATGTTGAGGTATTTCCTTCAGGTTATGCAAACTTTTTTCTGGCGATCTGCGACTTTTTCAATAGGGTTGTAATCGCATTAGCATATTTCAGCATAAGATGAAGTTTCTACTTTAATGTTTATCAATGCACTACTGTACCATAGAAGTATGTATTTCAGACGTTCGTATTTAATATAGGTTTATACGTATGTAGATACAATACCGCACTGCGATCTACTCGCAGTCGCAGATCCGGACGATGCTGGGATACATGCATATTCGTTCATAACTTGAACACGATTTTTGTGGTTATCGTTTCATTGCAGATTGGTAAGAGGAGAAAACGATATAGATATAAAATAAGCAATTTTTTACCCACAGTACAGTGGTGTATTGATTTTTTTTTTGTAAGAACGTAACTATACAATTATTTACCTTATTTATGGTATAGTGGACAAGAATTATAATTATTTTATTCTATAATAAATAACAAATTATAATAATTTATTATAAATAATAAGTTATTGATTACTCAAAAATCACTCTTCACTTATTTTTTAACTATAAGAAAGGCTTGTATTTTTTTACAAATATAATAAAAATAAAATCGATAAAAGATCGTTTTCTTTTGGGTTAGATGTTTAGTATCTTTTTTATATAAAAACTCAAAGAGATTCGAAAAATCGATCTTCTAGACTTCGATTTTTTTCTGAATCGATTCAATTCGATTAAAAAATCGATCTTTTTTAAGAAGAATCGTCATCCCTAGTTTACAGTTTTAGTACCCATAAGGCCAGTCTCAGTAAGACACCGTAATTCGACGAATTTCGGCCGGACGTATACGCGAACGCGGCACTACACTTTACCCATCCGAACCCTGTAAATGTAATGAGACTCTCCGAATACGGGAGGTACCTACCTCTCACATTGGATCTATATAACAGCGAATTTTATCCAAGCGATACCACCACCACAACGCTAACCTATCCGAACCTTTGTAAATGCAAACAGCCGCCTCAGACTGGAGGAGATACCTAAGAACGTTGTTCTAACGCTTCAATCCGCATCGTTTCGGATCTATCAGCGACATCGATTTGTGAACGAGTATGTTCAGCATGCTTCAGTTTATACAAACCACCAAACATTTACGATAGAACTAAATTAAAATTCACGTCAACCAAAACTCAGATATATAACAAATGCTAAAGTCTCTTTAATACCAGTGGTGTATCAATAAAAATTAAAGTAAAAGTTTGCTCTCATGATAAATTATGTTAGTGCAAAACAACTCCAATACACCCCCTACAGTACACAAGTAGCTTGGAGTACTCTTGTATCGGTAAGGGGTATGTATGTTTTGTGACACACACAGACAGTCGGTTTCTTTGATAATAGAAGCCGCTCATCCAACTCGCCGATTTACGTCCGAATTCGCCGTCGCTTAAATACGATGCTATACTACGACAGGCCTAACACAATGACAGATGCATGTTATATAAAGAAAGGCCATTCTGCATACAGAGCTCGGCTTTCCTTTAAATAAATAATTGTGCAAGTAAAGCACGAGATCTTATTGCACGTGAAATGTTTGGAACCAACGTACAAATGCGATACGCGAATTGTGAGATCTGATAAACGAACATTAAATTGTATGCGATTTCATGTTTAGATATATTAAATGTAGCAAATAGCAAATATTTGATAAGCATTTTATATCAGCAAATCATACTTTTCGTAATTACAATGTATCATTATGATACGTTGGTCTTATTTGTTAATAATATTCCTATTTTTATGATGTCTAGAATGACAAAGGCTCAACATGATGTAAGCACGTGACAAGCATCGGTACTGGGTGTTATTCTGTAATACATTTAAGTCCGACGTAATTTATGTATGCACTTATCTTAACAATAGAAAAGCTTTAAATATTCCGTTGAAGTGGATGTGCACACAAATTGTTAATTTCTATTATTTATAGATTAGGTTCGCTCCTTCTTGCTTAACTCATTTCGTCTGTCAAAACATAGGTATATATAGTGATGACCAGAGATATAAGTTTTTCAAATACATATACTCAAAATGCAAATACAAAATAGTAAATACCTATTTTCTGTTTTGTATTTAAATATCTTTGAAGAGTATAGAATTTTATATTTTATTTGAAAACTTTTATAAACCTATTTCCTATTTGGAAAATACAAAATACTTTTTTCATTTTTGTTACTTCATAGTGTTAATCAGTAAATATTATTTTTTGAATATAAACTTAAAACCCCACAAACATTAACACCATCTATGATCTAAAAGTATCTGCACAATTGTGTTAATAATTCTAATTTAAAATGATAGAGAAGCCTATTATTTTATTATTCTTCCTGTTACCCCCACCATAAGACATCTGATTTTCTTTTACCTAAATTTGTTTATCATATTTTCTTGTTCATTATTTGTTTTACTACAAGACAATCAATCCACTACATTCCTTACTGAAATATACAACGTGTCCCAAAATTCAACGATAAACGGGCACCAGAGGGTGGACCTGCCTTTTTTACACCACGATGAGTTAAAGTGGACTGAAAGTAAAAATCTTTAAAAATTTTAGGGGAAAAAATAATTTAAATTCATTTTTATGTAAAAACTACTAGCATTCTGGGATTTTTATTGGTTGTAGTGGATAGCAGTGTTATTTAGGTTGCCGATACAAAAAAAAAATCAAAAATATTTGACAAATTGTGGTCATGGTAGTTAAAAACATCTTAAGGTGTTTCAATTTTCGAAAGATTTTAATTTTTTTTTTGTAATGTCAAAACAAAATGAGATAATTTTTTTTTCTCTCGAGTAGTCATGGGCAGGTCCACCCTCTGATGGCCGCTATATATACATATATATATATATATATATATATATATATATATATATATATATATATATATATATATATATATATATGTATATATATGTGGAAAACAACAGTACTATCCCAATTCTGATGTGGAAAACGAGATACCATGCCACCTCTGATGTGGAAAACAAGATCTATCCAACTTCTTATGTGGAAAACGATACCCAATCAGCTAATCTGATGTGGAATCAAGGTACTCTTATTTAATTTAGGGCAAATGTCAATTCAATTAATATTCAACTATGTAATATCTTAGTTTCTTGTCAGGATGATAAAGAATCACATAATTTGTTTAATATATTTATTTGATAAAATAATAACGATGATAATAACACAATAAGGTTACAATATAAACGTTGGTATTTACTTTACAAATACAGAACAATGAATGAACAATCATCTTAAATTCTAGTTATTATATACTCAATCCTACATTAGTTTCAGCTGGATTTAATAGGTTTATTTTTATTACTTTTGAGAATGCGTTTAGTTAATTTCGGTAAGCACATTCCCTCACGTATTCAATCAGTGGTTTAAAGTTTCACACATTTTAATTGCTTTAACCTTTCACTTGGTTTCCGTTTAAAATATACCCTCATTAATCACATTCTTTTACGACTTTTCTAGTTAGGATGTTATAGTTATGATTACTTTGTATGCTCGATTTATTTTTACGATCCCATATATATTTACTTTACCTTTACTTTACCTACTACCCCCACAGGTGACATCCAACATTTATATATTTTCATTCATTAGTTGACATTATTTAGACATGAGTGTACTCAATGTGTTGTACTTTTAACGTACAGACTAGTGCGACATAAACATGCGACACTTATAAAACCTACTTTTGGTATTTTTAAAAATTCTAGGTGGTATTTTTATGAAACAAAAATGTTTCAAAACGAAGTCGGTCTTTATCAAAGAGAATTCTCATTGTACGAAATAAAACCATGCGAGTATTTGTAGATTGAATAATTTATTCAATCGTTTAATGATAAAATTAATTTACACTTTTTAATAACTTTAACCAAAATTCTAATAATATAAAATGGTTGCGAATTATGATCTTGACAGTGTAGAAGCCCAGAACACAACTGGCTTGCTTGGCATATGCCCGTGGCGTACACAGCAATCGTCGTATTGTTGCCATGCGCATTACTTCTATCAGAGACAACAATACATTATAATGTTGGAATGTCAGCAGAGACATCTCTTATGTTCTGTACTAATTTTGTACTGAACATAAATTGGGGGGCCAGGATAAATAGATAAGCTCACAACCAATATCAAATTATACAATATTACATAAAATTATTATAAACCAAATTACAAAAAATAATGTGAACTTCTTAATTCTAATTCTTCTTAAAACTATTATAAACAAAATTACACAAAATAATATAAACTTCTTAATTCTATGGTAGTCTACATAATTTTGTGAAAATAATATAAAACAAATTAATAACTATCCTAAATATAACAGAAACCATAACTATCAATGTAGCATACAATATCATTAACATAATTGGCACAACAATCATCAACTTAGTTACAATATTATTAATGATGTTAGAAAATTCTTTAAACAACTCCAACAGTAAAGGTGCTTGTTTTACTTCAATGTTGTAAGCATTGCAATTAGTATCTTCACCTTCTGATGGAAGTATTGTATTTAAATCAGGAATTTTATTTGTTGCTTGTTTTATTCGCGCCAGCAACCCTGCGCTAATAATTTCAAGCTGGGGTATTGTAAGTACCTTACTTGATGGAGCCACACTAGACTTGCAGCAAATTAAATTTGTTTTTATCTTACTATTTATAAAAATAATATTGTGTTTTAAACCTAATGTCATAATACTGGTTGATTTGTTTAATAAAGTTTTATAGACCTCCAATAATGAAGGATTGCGTCTAAATCTTTTTTCCAACACATTAAATCTTTGCGGGGCGACTGAGAAAGAATCCCCCAATTCTATTTTATTTACTAGGCTGAGTAATGGCAAATCAACAGTTAAATTATTTTTAAGTGCTACTGAATTTTGAAATTTATGTTCAGCCTTTAAGTAATCCTCAGAAAACTTATCTGATTCCTCTGGGACTTTCTCAGTCGTCCAAGATTGTTCCATAACATTCTCAAAGTTTGTATGGTCATAAATAGCAAGATTACATACAATATTATTATGTGAATACTTATTTTGATTATGCAATTTTCTTGGATCAATAAATTTTTCTTTATTATTATTGTCATGTGACATATTTTTATAATCTAAACTATACTCAAGTGCAATTGCACGTCTTTCTAAAAATGAAATAAATTCTGCCATAGTAGGCAGTTCTTCTAAATTTCTTTCCATGTAGAAAGTGCGGTTAGTAACGATATCTAATTTTCTACTTAAGGCCGAGATTAAAATCATATCCCATTTGTCTACAGGCTCATCAAGATTTTTTAACGCTTGTAATTGCTGTTTTACTTGACATAAAAAAGCCCTTATAGCGACTGCAGTACCTTTCTGCATGTTGGGAATATCAAGTAATATATTAATATGATAAAAGATTAATCTCGCCTTATTTTCATACCGCGCTAACAATAAATCAACAGCCTCTTTGTATGAGCTGTTCACAAGCGGCAGATTTATAATTATTGAGAGAGCCTCATCAACGAGATACTTTCTCAAATAAAAAAGTCTTTGTACATCGGACAATGAGGTATTATTATGAACAACTGCTTGGAAGAGCTCATAAAAGGGCTTAAACCTGGTTATATCCTTGCCATCGAAGGTTGGAATTTCCACCGCTGGGAGCTTCAATGGAACTAATTCAGGCCTATTAACTTCTTTTAATCTATTGATGCTAGCATTTAATTTTGCTAGAATATTAAAATACTTTTCTTCAACTTCTTCTATGTCTTCCTCATCTTGATCATCAATTTCTAAAATGCTGTACTGCGTGAGCTCGTACGATTGGAATGTAGTCATCATCTTTTCTTTTTTCACCTGCAGCACCTCCACTGTAGCGGAGTCGAGAGCCCTTGGGTCGCTGACGTAATTGTCCATCCTTGATATTGAACTTTTTGCAGTCGTCCGCGCCGTTCTAAGCCTTTTCAATCCCTCCATCTTGCTTAGGTGATAAATTCGTACTTGTATGATAGACGAAACGTGGATGACAAAACTAATCCAGGTTAATCCAGCAACATAAGAAGTTTTTAATAAATTGGTACTTGTAGATAGTAATAATAGCTTTGTACCTTCATGAGTAAAGAAGTATTTTACTCTCTTCCAGCATCCATGTATCCTCTTCCGTAATGAATAATTTTTCTTGAAATATAAATGTGTAGTAATCAAACCGTCTGTGAATCCGTCTAAATCAAGCGTTGCATTACCCAATCAATGGCAATTGATGACTTGCCAGGCCGCCATAGGGTAAATGCAAAAAAATAGCTTGCACATGTGCCGGTTACTATACAGACGTAACCTCAAAACACCACGAAATCACACGCGGGTACCAATGGCTTGTAAGACCAGTTTTTTTTGTAGGAATTAAAACCTTCTTGAAATGTAATTGTAAAATCCAAATCCTCCGTGAATCCGCCAAAATAGAGCGTAGCATTACTCAATCAATGGCAATCGCCAAGGGGCAAATGTAAAAAAAACGCCAAAAACACAATGAAAAACACACGCGGATAATAAACTCGAAGGATCGGCTTTGTAAGGCTCGAAGGACCAGCTTCGCATGTACGAAATAAAACCATGCGAGTATTTGTAGATTGAATAATTTATTCAATCGTTTAATGATAAAATTAATTTACACTTTTTAATAACTTTAACCAAAATTCTAATAATATAAAATGGTTGCGAATTATGATCTTGACAGTGTAGAAGCCCAGAACACAACTGGCTTGCTTGGCATATGCCCGTGGCGTACACAGCAATCGTCGTATTGTTGCCATGCGCATTACTTCTATCAGAGACAACAATACATTATAATGTTGGAATGTCAGCAGAGACATCTCTTATGTTCTGTACTAATTTTGTACTGAACACTCATAATTATTAAAAAAAAAACATTTATATTAGTAACATAAAGAATATTCTATTTTCTCAAAAGCTTTTTTAAAATACGTATTTCGTATTTAAATACTAACATGAAATTTATTTTTTATTTTGTATTTGAAATAGGAAAATAACAAGATATTTGTATTTTGTTTTTAAATGCTTTTGAAAAGCAATTGAGCACATCTCTGGCGATGACAGCATAAGGGTAGTGCACATTATGGCTGCTCCGGTCACAACTTGCCATATCAATTTTTATACTTTCCAATAATGTGAGCCATGTATTTAAGACTCCTAATAATCTGCGGTTCTAGACTCAGCTTTACCCCTGGGCTACAGGGCTTGTGTAAGCAAAAATTCTTTCTTCAGTATTTTAAATCATTAATTCTGTTTCTAAAGCTCTTCAGCATGAAATTAATGACTTACAGAAAGCCAGCATTTTGTTAAATAATCTTATATTTAATAATATATTTTCTATAGACTTAGACGAGTCCAGAGATCTAGCAAAAGAGTGGGGAGTAACAACTGTTTTCAAAAATAAAAGAAAGAAGATGACAAAGCGTTTTTTTGATGAGCTATCAGAAGATGAGAAAATTTCAGACCCGGAGGCAATGTGTATTATTGCTAAAAATTTCAGAACCTTTGTGACCTAAGAAGTAATATGTTCGAATTATTACAACCGGAGAAACTCTTATCTTTTTCAAACGAAATAATAAAAAAGTATGCCGAAATACTGTCTGCTAAATACAGTAAAGACATGTCAGTTGAACTTTATGAACAATTAATTGCTTTTGAAAACATGCTTGAAATTTAGAAAATTCATTCCATTAAGGAACTTATTCAATTATTGCTGATAAAATTTAATAGCCTTGCATTCAGTTTTCCGGAGGTAATAACAACATGATTTTTATACTTTGCCCTTCCGGTTACAATTGCAACAGCTGAAAGAAGTTTTTCGAAATTAAAACTGATAAAAAATTATCTAAGGGCCTCTATGGAACAGGAAAGACTATCAGAGTTGTCACTTTTGTCTATAGAGGCAGAACATTTAGAAAAACTGAAATCGTCTTCAGTGATGAATGATTTAATAAATAAGTTCGCCGAACAAAAAGCAAGAAAAAGTGTATTGTGATTTTGTTTGTTTGGTAAGTAAAACGTAAAATTAATATATAATTATTTTAATTCAATGCGAGTGTTTTTGTTCCACTTCTGAAAATTTTTATCCATCATTCGGGCCTACCAACAAATTTTGATACAGGACCCGTCTAAGGCACGCTACGTAAGAGCTCTATAATCTCCACAAGGTCTCCAGGATCCGTCTTCCTGTTGTTCCCGTCTTCAAATTCCCATGTTGACCATTTCTTGAAATTCGGCTTTATCAGCTTGATGTTTGTCTGTTGGTAGTCATCCGGCTTTGACTGTGACGGGTGGTCCTGTAGTAATGATGGAGTGGGACAGCTTGGGATATTGGCGAACACTTCTGCGTAGGGGTGGTTTGGTTGAACTAGATGCAGTGATGATGAGTTGTAGTTTTGAACACATTTCCCAATACTATTGAGTTTGGTAGCTGTGTCAATCAAACATTGGTTAAAATATACCGGAGTATAATCGGTTGCTGGGAGTGAAGTGTAAATATTTTGAAGTGTACTCCCTTCATCCTCCTTCTCTTCAGATGTTTGGTCGCCGAAAATATTAGTTCATTGGAATATGATATTCCAACAGGGGTCGCCTAAAGCGGTTTATTCCATGTCCAATAATTTTACTCTAAATCAGGGTACTATCACTTAAGTAAAATTCCTCGACATGGAATAAACTGCTCTTGGCGACCTCTCTTGGAATATTATATTAAAAGTTCTTGGCAACTCAACATAAGAAGGGAATGAAGAAATTAGAATGAAGAAAGGTTTTAATATTATGAATTATCTTTCGTTCCATCAGACCGTTAAACTAATCAGACGGTTCTTTCCATGAGACTGTTAAATCCTTCGTCCAATCAGACCGTTAAACTAATCAGACCGTTAGACCAGTTAACCCAATCAGAACTTTAACGGTCTGATTGGAATCAGATCGTTAACTTTAACGGTCCTATTGCAATCAGATCGTAAACTTTAACGGTCTGATTGGAATCAGGCCATTAACTAGTTATAGTTAACCGTTAGGTCTGATTGGAATCAGATTATTAACTTTAACGGTCTGATTGCAATCAGACGGTTAACTTTAACGGTCTGATTGGAATCAGACCGTTAACTCTAGCGGTCTGAATTGGATTCAAATTGTTAACTTTAACGGTCTGATTGGGATCAGACGGATAACTTTAACGGTCTGATTGCAATCAGATCGTTAACTTTAACGGTCCGATTGCAATCAGATAGTTAACTTTAACTGTCTGTTTGCAATCAGACGGTTAACTTTAACGGTTTGATTGGAATCAGACGGATAACTTTAACGGTCTGATTGGAATCAGATCGTTAACTCTAACGCTCTTATTACAATCAGAACGTTAACTTTAAGTAGACCGTTAGTCTGATTGCAATCAGATAGTTAACTTTAACGGTCTGATTTGAATAATCATCGTTATCCTTAAGTTTAGCGGTCTGATCGTTGATTTTAATGGTCTGATCTAATCTGGCTCCATCTTCCCAAGTCTGATTCCAATCAGACCATTAAACTTCTGATTGATTTAACGGTCTGATTAGTTTAACAATCTGATGGAACAAAATATTTAACAGTCTGATGAAATGGATTTAACCGTCTGATAACAGTCTGATGGAACAAACGAAAGATTTAACGGTCGACAACGATACATAAAAACCAAAACAAAAGGAAAACCAGAAAATATTAACTTTTAAAATAATATATGTATGTAATTATAAAGAACAAAAGATTAATAATTCTGATTGTACTCGTACTTATTGTAATTAATGTAGCACTTAAGACAATGTGAGTCAAGCATTATTATTATAATTACATATGTAATTCTATTACGCTTTGTTCAAAGATAATATATGCTATGTGCTTCAAGCTGCTGTTAAACAAACCCATCTAAACAAATTCCACAGTTGAACCAGGTAAATTAGAAATTACAAAATCAATTAAATTTATCATTTTTAAGTCTGAGTTAGTTAAAAGCATTGAATACTGCCTGCTAAATCTACTTTGCCAAAATAAAGGAGTGCTTCAGCAAATGAAATCAAACAATCTGGCTGCTTTTTAGTTCATGGCCTCCTTACTGGACACAATATCATTTCCCCACATCATATTTAATATCTGCGTGCGCTGTTTGCTACTTGATGCTCATTCTATATAGGGAAGTTAAAACTGACATTTCTTTTGGAACAGATCATGTTGATAATTTATAATATCAAAACCATCACATTTCTTCATTCCCTTTTTATGTTGAGTCGCCGAGAATTTTAGTTCGTAGAAGAAGATTCATAAATGTGTCTGGATGACACCAGATATAATAGATGAGACTGGATGTTCTATCCTACTCTATCATTATCCAAGTAAATCCTAATATTTTACAGCCTACTCACACACCCGAACCTATTCAATGTAGCGCAGAAACTTTTAAATTGAAAATGTCATAAAAAAATGATTTATAAAAATTTTAGTCCAAAATTTGTCTGTTTTTTTTAGTTTTTTTTATATATCTCAAAATCCTGCACATGGATGTACATTATTTTTACAACGTTCTAATATACAGTGATATTATTGCTTTATCCGCTCGTGTAAGGGTCATATTCAAACTTCAATAACTTTCGAATTATGCAACTCAGAACAATGATTTTGGTGTCATTTCGTAGATAATATCTCTGTATATTAGAACGTTGTAAAAATAATGTACATCAATGTGCAGGATTTTGAGATATATAAAAAAAAGACAGATAAATTTTGGACTAAAATTTTTATAAATCATTTTTGTATGACATTTTCAATTTAAAAGCTTATAAAATGATTTTATTATTTGATAGGTGATATAATTACCTTTCAAATACATTTTGTTTCATATCCGTAGGACCTTTAAATCGAAAGAAATCGATATTTTTTGGAAGAGTTACCTAAAATAAAAAATTAAATTTAAAATGGCCGCCATTCTACAGGAGGAGAGATGAACCCCCACATGTTGATGTTTTCGTCGATAAAATTACGTGTATACACGTCCTTAAAGTAACGGTAGCGGAGACAAGACACCCTGTATATAATAGTAAAATACACTGACTACAGTACTTCTCATCAAAGATAATAGATATAGCCTGGATATAGCTAGATCACAAACCACTGAATTTGTGGTTGTGAGCTAGAACCACTGAATAGTGTGGTTTGTGAACTAGATATAGCTACCATAGCCACACCGTAGAGACGTCAGTCACTGTACCGAGTAATTTTAGTTCATAGAAGATATAATAATACTGATGTGTCGCTAAAAGCGGTTTTAACCGTGTCGAAGGATTTATTTTAAGGGATGGCCCCAATATATATATTATCTTTGATATTACCTTTGGATGGCCCCTCGATCTATAATATGACAGATATGCTATAATAATTATATGACCTGTGGTCACTGATAATTATAATAATAATAATAATAATTATATGAGCTGTGTAGTCAGCTGTCATATG
This sequence comes from Panorpa germanica, assembly GCA_963678705.1. NCBI lineage: Eukaryota > Metazoa > Arthropoda > Insecta > Mecoptera > Panorpidae > Panorpa > Panorpa germanica. The sequence goes on from OY783206.1 coordinate 15,032,968, forward strand.
TCAGTTTGTTTCAGTCACTGATATTATCTTAGGTGTCAATTTTAGTGTGTTCAGTTGTTTTGTTTTGTGTAGTGTGATATATTATTGAGAATTAATTATATTATCATGGAAATGCAAGATATTTATTTTAATAAAGGAGAATATGTAGAAACTGTATGAATAATATATCGAGAAATGAAATATGCATGCAATTATATTTAAATTGGTTAGAAACATTTTGGTTATTTTGTAGGCTTCAGGAAATAAAGTCAGCAGACAAACGGTACTGTGTGGTTCTCAGAATATTGTATTGCATGGTAAAGTAATTGTTCAAAGCGATGCAATAATTAGGGGCGATTTGGCAAATGTCAGAACTGGGCGTTACTGTATTATTGGAAAAGGTGCGGTTGTAAGACCTCCTTTTAAGAAATTCAGCAAAGGGTAATTATATTATATAATTAAATCATTGACATTATAGTTTGTACTTATTGTTCGCCTTTCGGCTTTACAATCTACATTCTTAATACATTTCATAGAACTTCAACTTGAAATTAAACTTAAACTATTCTAGACCTTTTTATTTCCAAAAGTACTTTCTGGTTCTTTTTCTCTTGACCCTCTTCTTTCATTTTCCCTAGTCTTCCTTCATTCTCACCGTTTCCTCACCTCTTGTCTTCTTTGTCTCCTCGGCAAACCGTTTCCTGCTTCTCCTTCCTTATTGCCTGTATCTTCATCTATCACCTCTTGCCTTCCTTGTCTCCTCTCGACAAACCCTCTATTATCTTTTCACTATCCTTCCTGCCTTCTCTCTTCGTTTTCACTTCTCCACTTATGTCTATTACAGGCATAGACGCAAAGTTTATAGTTTGTACTTATTATTTGTTCTTTTGTAGAGTTGCGTTTTTCCCTCTTCATATTGGTGACCATGTATTTATTGGTGAGGGGGCTGTTGTTAGTGCCGCTTCAGTTGGATCATATGTCTACATTGGTAAAAATGCTGTCATTGTAAGTGATCTAGATTTCTTGTAGACCGTACAAATTAACTACATTTAGAAGTAACAAAACCACGTATTGTTTTTTAGGGTAGGAGGTGTATATTAAAAGATTGTTGTATTGTTGAAGACAATGCTGTTTTACCTCCCGAAACTGTAGTAGCTTCTTTTACGAGATATGGAAGTTCTGGTCAGACAGGAACTTCTGAAGCCGTTCCGGAAGCTATGCAAGATCTAATGGTTGATTATACAAAATCTTATTACGATCATTTTGTACCGAATACCAATTAAATCAGTGAATATTTATTATATATATTAGCGAGTTTTTTTTACTGTTCGCTCTAAGAATTAAAGGCTGAAAGAATTTTTTTTTTATTTAATGAAAAAATTAATTTATTTTTATTATTGTTTTTATTTAAATACTAATTAAGATAAATATAATGGATAAATATATTTTGTTATGCTATCAAAATATAAGAATATCAAAACGAACAAAAATGTAACAAAATTCTTTCACCAAAAAATACAGAATTATTTCATAAATGTACAAATTATTGCAGAATATAATAAAACGAAAGTTTCTTTTCCTTAAAAGTATAAAATCCTTCTAGTAAAATGGCCGTCTTGAGCGTTTGGTTTTCCTGCTAGAAAAGAAATACATTCTATCAATAATCTACTTTTCCATTGACTTGATCCTCTAAACACAAAACATAAACTCATGTATTATTTAATGAATTATCACATAATTCTGTTACATTTTTAATAAATCATTAAATAATAAAGTAATATTAACATTAAAAGTGTTATGTTAAATACAGCTTTTATAAACGTAATTGTGTTTAGCGGGGAATATATATTTGTTTACCCTTCACTAGCTGTTAAAATATATTTGCTAGGTGTCGTCAAAGGTTGCAAAGAATTTGTGCTAGCCTCACGATGTACGCCATCCCTGGCTGAAGGATCAAGATCGATGCATATATACGTTGCCCAATAATCCGTTGGAATGTTCAACAGACTTTCCATTACCTAAATTGAATTAATTGATAAAGTACACCGCATTATTTAAAATATTAGGATTAGTAAAGATAACTGATGAAATTCTTAAGACTCACAGCGACTTGTTTTCTTGTTTCTGTTAGGAGAGTAGCAGGATTGGGTTCAGAGCTTGAATATCCTACTACTGTAGGCCCAAAAATTTTTGAAATATTTCCAATTGGCATTTTTATTTCTCGACATTCAGCCACTCTATAAAACGTTTTAGTTTAGTACAATTATTTAATGAACTATTTATAACATTTTTAAAATACCTTTGCAAATGCATAACCAAGTATGCTAGAGTATCCCTATTGGGTTGCGGTAAATCGGAAATAGCACGATATAAGGCTTCCGTCCCTTCGTTCACAGGATCCTCAACAGCAAGTACAAAGTCAGGCCATAAAGATTTGGTTATCAGTGGCTCTTTCAGTGATCGTAAAAAGTCTTTCAGGCATCCACATATTACATGAATATCAACTGGTGTTAGATTTGGAACTCCTTTTCCTCGCAAGAAGCGCTCTTTCAATGCTTTTACATCCTTTTCGGAGCCAGGTACTCTATATATACCAACTTCTTCTAATCCGCGAGATTCAACTTCATTAACGCAGTGAACCACGATGGATGGCACCATTGGCGGTATATTTGGTGTATAGTCAGCGATAGAGCCCTACAATTTATATGAGTAAGACATTTTTGTTATAAAAACAGATATTTACTGAACTCAGGTACTCAGATACGCACCATGGAACCTCCTTTCATTGTCGGCGTATTACCCACTGGCACACAAGGTAGGGGCAGCAAGTCCTTACACTCAAGGTGACTTACAGCACGACATCCTTTGCACTTTAGGAAGGCTTTTCCAAAGCGAATCCTATTAAATGAATATTTAAAAAACAATTTTTAAACCTCCAGTTCATTAATGAGACATCTCCGAACTAAAATTGTATCCTCTTATCTAATTAACGCAGATAACACCAAACAAAATTATAACGCAGATAAACTTTTCGAAATCCATGGAATGCCTAAAACTCTACCACTTTAAATAATACTACTATTGTCAACTCAAATGTTCGGAGATGTCTCAGTAAAGAACTGGACGATATACATGAAGGATGTTTTACACGATCAGGGCCCGTATTCCTGACTCGTGCGAATAATATCCGTGATCGAACAAATTTGATTTATATGAGTGTAACATTTTATGAATCACTTTTAAAAGAGTATTTCTAAACTATAATAATAATTAATAATAAAATGGGCTTGTGTCCTATGTCTTAATTTTTATAAAAGTGTACTATGTATTAATAAAGTGGGTTGCTAGAACCTCAAATGTTCAATTATTTTTTAATAACTCCTTATATGTTAAGAGATATTAACAATTAAAAAAGTCATTTTGTCTCCTTAATTATTAAAAGGGATTCAACGTTGTACACATTCCAAGTGCATGTGACATCACAATCCTTGTGTAAGGTTACCAACCTTACAGCTCATAAATCTCTGCTATATTTATTTATATATCAAAGTATCAAGTATTATTTACAGCTATTTCAAGGAACACTCAAATTCCAATATTATGTCTGCCTTAGCAGGGTTAAATAAAATAAAAACTTATTATTCTTTGATTTGACTAGATTATTTGACTACCAACAGCTACAAAACATTACCACAGCACTGACCTACTCAACAAATAACTTACATTAAAATGCATTTCACGTCATACAAATATGGCCGACCATTTCTAGCCCTAAAACTACAATTCAAAATTTTAATTGCTATATCTCCGTCAATATTTAGATATTTAATAAAATAGACACGCCAATACACATTTATTAACATCAATTTCAAAAAATGAGGACACAAGCCCATTCAGGAATAGTACAAGAATACTTTTTTAAAAGTGCTTCGTAAAATGTTTCACTCATATAACACAGATTTGTTCGATCACGGATATTATTCGCAAAATATTCAGGAATAGGGCCCCAGATACGATTCAGATTCAAACGAAAATCGAAACTACGTATGTGGAAAAACTAAAATTGAGCGTCGAATCTGAAAGAAGAAGAAGCTTAGATCTGACCAAACAGTATGGAAAAACCATTCTGACTGATTAGATTTTGTATAGGTAATAGGAAACAGAGTTCTGATGGGATCTTGTAAACAGAAATCTGAAGTGAACAAAAATAAAAAGAAAATCGCATCTGAATCTTAAGTAATAATTCCCATACACAAAAAAAAATATTTTAAACTTTCATAAGTTAGTATGCAACTGCTAATTTTTTTTTGTATTTACTAAAACATAACACTTGCCCAACGCTGATTGGAAATTCAAAAAAATTAATAATATCAAATTTCCTGTTATACATTTAATATAAAACTATAAATTTCATTCACAAAATAATAAGTTTAAGAAATATTGTAGCATTGATATGCTGTTTTGAATCATTATTAATTTTCACAGATCTATCTATCAAATCAACAAAAAAATATATATTTATTAATAGAAGGAAATTGATTTCTCAATCAGATCAATTGTGAATATTTTTATCTTAAGACCCACTAGTAAGAAACTATTAATATTGTTATTTGCAAGTTTTCGTCAAACTATTGCTTGTATGAAAAATACTATACAATCATCTTTTCAGAGCTTAGTTTTCGGTCAGTGAACAAAACTTAGATGAGACTTTAAAAGTAACGAGATTGAAAAATAAGAGCTACTCGAACATACATATTTTTTACTAACCGTTTATTACATCCACAACATGGTTCTGGACGCAATATGGAAGATTTGTCGTTGAAACAATGGGGCCTCAAATTTCGATTAAAAGCTGATGGACTACCATCACGGGTCCAAGCTTCATTATCTACAAAAGATAGTATTTTAGGTAACCTATATTTACTACAATATATATATATTTTTAAATATACCTAGTAAAGGTGCAGTTGGTGCAAATAATTCTCTGACAGAACTTTTTTTCGACGACGCTTCATTTTCATCTTTTTCAGCAACAGCTTCAATAACAGAACGGGCAATAATTGGTCCCATTCCATCTTTTGGTACTGTGACCGTTGTTGTTGCAATAACTTTGTCTGTATTGTTTATTTCAATGACCTTGGCTAAATGAAAATTATAAAATAATTTCTTGCACAATTATAATTTGAGATGAATATTTTGATACTTACAACTTGATGTGTTACAATTAGATTCTACTCTTCCTGATGACCTCCTTCTTTTTGTATCTACACTTTCATCAAGATCATTGCCGGAGTGTCTGGTTTTCCTAAAACCAGAGAATCTAGGTCTCGACTTGTCCAAATCATCTCCAGAGCAGGAGTAGCTTAAATCTGATATCAACGTTCCTAAAAAATATATTTTTTGTTAATAATGTTTGTGCATGGCATTTGTAAGAAAAATAACGTTTTCAATACCAGTCGTATTAATATCTGCTTCAGCTATAGGGTCTAATCGGTCATGTCTAGAACTTGGCTTTTCTACAGCATTCAGAAATGCAAGTTTGGAAAGTGTGTCATTATTAAGATTAGCATTACACTCATCCGAGAACAAAAGCAATCGTGCTTTTTGTATTTGTTCTGCCTAATAATAAAAAATAACCGTATTATTATTGACACAAACTCAACCACAAAATAATCATGTGTATAAATCAGCATACCCATCTATTGGCTTCCGCTCGTGCTTCTGCAACTTTACGCTTTTCTGTATCAAGCATTTTTTGAGCATATCGAAGCCTCTGATCTGATTTACTTAATTCATTTTGCACCTCTTGAAGTTCCTTTTGTGATCGACGCGCATCTTCTATAGCCTCTTGTGTTTGTAAACGGTACGTTTCCAGAAAACGAACGAATCGGGAAAATTCTACCTCTGTAAGTAAAAAGTATTATGTACATAATAAACGTATTAGTTATATGAGGCAAATTGTGTATATTGAATATTGTGAAAAAACAGATTTGGGGCTATTTACCTGCTTCAGCTCCGCATTCTAAAAGTGTAAATTGCGACCGTTGCAGATCATCAAAAGCAGCCACTAAACTCAATTGAGTAGTCATGTTGCAGAAAACATATGATATAATTAAAAATTCTTTTTTATAATTATACTTTCAGAACACTGTTTTAGAATGATTGATTAAAATGACGGTTATGGACGGTTACAAACAAAGGCATAGACATTGCAGAATACTTCACAACAACTTCACAAGGATTGTAATCAACTGTCACTTTTCTAACCGCTTAAATTTTATTTTATTGGTGACCATGAACATATTGCATCTCTCATGCTTTCTTATTTCACTCTTATTTCTGTCTTACTAAATACTGTCAAAATTGGTCAAAATATTGACAAATAAATGTAAAAATAAGGAGTAACTTAGAATTTCTAAAAAACGTCTATTTAAATAATTAAATATTTATTAAAAATTATATTAATAATTAAAAATTATTAGTGTTTAAGTGGGAGTATGTGCTCCAGTGCATTCCTTTGCCATGTTCACATATAATATTATGGTAGGTATGGTAGCAGCAGGTAACAGATTGTAGCAGATTAAAAGCAAAAAGATTGAACACGGCAGACATGATCTCCATTAAAATGCTTTTGTTTCTGTTTTCGATTTTATGAAATATGTATATAAACACGTGTTTAATTCTTTTTGATATAGTACTATCCTAGAGTGATGTGTAAAATATAATGTTTACATTTATTTTTACCAGAATTACACAACGATTTTTAACAACGTAAAACCGTAACTAACAAGATATAGAACATATCATAATTATTGATAATTTGGTTCCAGATGCAGAGAAAGCATAATTTCAACAATCCTAGTATGTTTATTTGTTCCTTATTTATATAAATCAAATGACTTTCAGTATTAGAAAGCAATAAAAGTATTACTATAAATACTTAATTATATTTATAAAAGTTCATGATTTCATTTATAACTACTTTTGATAAAGAAATAAAGAGTGCAGAATATATAGAATTTGTATCTAAAGTAATTTGATCTAAAGTTGTACCCATTCAATGTAAAACATAAAAAATATGAGACTTGCATGTGGTATTAAAATGTTGTTTCAAATATTGCAAAGTTTTTTGGAAAGTTATTAAAATATAAATTATCCTAACAAAATTTTGTTTTTATTATTTGTACAAACTGGATATTATCGTAATTGTATTCTGTATCGTTAACTACACGTCATTTATATTTACCTTTATTAAAATGCAGGGAATTCAATTGACACAAAACGCAGAAAACTATATTGGGGACATGGAAATACAACCTGCTGAATTTACATATGCTAAACTATCTGCCCATAAAATAGATCATTGTTTGGCTATACGAGAATATAGAAATGCATCAGTAGAAGAAAAGGAAATGGATAATACGGATCGCTTTATTAAAGAAGATGCATCAAAAAATTTTTACTCTTCTCAAAATGAACGACCTACAAATCGAGAATTTATTTTTGAAAATCAAGAAAATATTTCATTTGTAGGAAATAAAGACTCTATTCAGTCTAAAACTGTAAACAACCAAAATATTGAAGTTGTAGTTGCCCAGAAGTGGTTCGGAGATTTAAAACACGCAGTTCCACATTTAAATGAATCATTTTGGAAAGAAGTACAGGGTCAATATCAAACACATACGAGTAGTGAAATGAAACCATTAAATAATAAAAAGTACAATGAAATTAACAAAAATCAATTATTGTGTAATAATATTACTAGGGAATCCGATAAACGGGTTATCGTTCAATCGCAAAATAATTTTAAACCACAATCTTCAAACACAATAGAACGTATCAAAAGTACATCCGAAATTATTCCTTTCCGTGATGACATTTTTCCCAAAGATTCACTTAGTTATAAAAATATTATAGATTCTAGGATAACAAAAATTAAATCACGACAAAAATACCTTTACAACAAAACCAAAAGCTTAGTACGAGAAGCACAAATGCTGCAGACTTTTTTAATTCATAATAATATAAAAAGTGAAGTAGTTAGTTTGTTAGAACATTCCAATGAGGTGATTAAAATGAGGCAAAACGAAGAAGAAGACGAGGTCATTGATATCTGTGATACATCTTTTACTTCATCCGATACTAATGAAAACTATCAACAGACAATGCAAAACTTTATTTCTCAGATCGAAAGTTCTCAGGCTGCACAAGAGGCTATTCTATTTAGACAACGGTGTCCTAATAGATATTTTGGGGGTGGTTCTTCACAATGTACACTTTCAACTATAAAAGCTGCAAATACTAAATTTATACCAAAATTGGGTAAACGACTTATGAATAACATAAAGAATTTTAATAAGCAAACAAAGTCGCAACTAAGAATAATTGAAAAAGAATTTGATTCTGATGCAACCGAAAGTAGTTCTGGTGGTGAAAGTTTTGATGATAGCAGTAACTATAAAAATGATATTAACAAGGGAATGACAATAATAAAACGTGCGGCATACGAGTGGCTTCGAGATAAATGTTCAATAATAGCCAAAAGGGAATGGTTAGAATCTAAAATACACGACAACGAAATGCAGTTAAAGAAACTGGAAGATGCTCAGAAACGTATTCGTCTATCCAAATCTACGTTTCGTTTTGAAGGAGATATTTGCACCAATGGAAATGCGGATGTTGCAGTTGTAGGTTGTGCAAGAACTCGACCACTGGTGACAAAATTATTCAGGAAGCGGAAACTACTTCAAATGAGTAATTTACATACAGCTTCCACTATAGCAGCACGACCTAGCACAGTAAGGTGCGGGTGTCAATGGCCAATGCAACCATGCAGTATATGTACTGGACGAGAGGATCCCATTGCACCACGTCCACCAAATGATAGAATGAGTCTTCATGAAAAGTTAGCATTGCTAGATCCTGGAGTGCATTCAAAACTGTCTCTGTTGACAGAGATTCATCAAAATTTCCATTTTGAAGCAATTATGAAAATGAATGAATGGCAAACAAAAATGAAACGTCATGGTCCTAGATTGAGTAGGATGATTTCGAAAAACGAGAAATATAGAGAGCAACAAAAAAAATATAATTATTGTAGCACGGAACCAAAACCTGGGTTAAAGAAACGAGGCAGAAAACCGAATGCACTGAAAAATGCTGAAATTGGTTCTAATAGAAATGCAATTCCACTAAATACTGGTGAAATTGAAAATTACGTTTCTGCAAACAGTTCGAAAATGAATGAAACCTACAAATCATTAACATCAGCAGAAGCAAAAGAGAATCATCCCTCCTATGATCCACATTACAAAAAGAATGCAGCAGCAAACAATACGGATAATATCTTTGTTCCCCAAAATGTTGTAGCTACAACTAGAGTAGAAGTACTTCAATACAAAGAAATTGTTACACCAAAATGGAGAATATTGGATATCTCTGCTAATAAATCTGATTCAAATATACCAGAAGTAATTGAAGATCTGTCTGAAGACAATGCAATAAAGCGTCACGATAGAGCATACTGTGAAGAAAGAAAAAAGTTTGGTCTAAGTGCCAAGTTTATGTGGACAACTCGTTCTCGAGCAAATAAAAGATTATACATCGCAGAAGATAATATCAAATATTCTGATTCAGATCCAAATTCATTAGATGAGTCAGAGTGCTCAAATAATAATGACGATGATGATGCATTACAGCCGAAGGGAAAGCCAATGTTGCGGCAAATTTCGTTATCTCCAACAAATATGAAAGACTATTTAAAATATGACTTTTGGCCACAAGCACCTTATAACAAACGGTCTTTTCCGATAAATGATGATGAATATGACGACATGATTGAATTGATGCCAGCGGGTCATATTTTACATCTTAGTCAGACTTCTAGTGAAGAAAAATCTTACTCAGCACATGATTACAATGCAGACGTTATGGAAACTGAGGAAATTCAGTTTCGCACGTCTTATATAAGTGATACAGATTATTCAGAAACAGATGATCCAAATGACCCTGAATGGAATTAAATTTAAGGTTTATTAATTTATTAAAAAGATTATTAGTCTTATAAAATGTTATTTCTAAACCGGTTCATTTTATTTAAAATATTTTTATATAACCGACAATATTGTGTACCTGATTCTAAACAATTATTGTAATTTAGAAATTATTTTTTTGTGATTTTAACAAACAATTCTGTGATTACTTTTCAGTATTTTCGATTTATTGTGATAAAAAATTTTAAGCCGTATGTATTCAAATAGTTACATATTATACGAAAATCAAATTAAATGCAGATAATTTAAATACTTAGCATGCTAAAAAAACATTAACTTTTATTTTATTGAAATTAACGAAACTGATTTTGTTCAAAATATATTAAATTATGCAAATAAATGTATCTGACTGATCTGTTTAATGTTTTAAGTATTATTATCAATAAATTAAAGTGAAGTTTATGACAGATATTATTTAATATAAAAAAAGAAATAATACAATAAGTTTAATTTTAAAATCCTACTTTAATTAACATATACAGTACTCTAGCATACAAATAGTATACTATGCATAAGTAACATATTCAACTTATTATATTCAGATAATATTGACTATTAAATATACATAGTGAAATATTTTCAAGATGGTGAGATAGATACATAGGTGATAAGTACAACACCTAGTCGTAAATGTCTTCTTTGTCCGCAATATATCTAACAATATCCTTGGGTCGAATTAGTTTTTCTGCATCACCATCCGGAATCTCGAATCCTTTTAAAAATATGAAAAATGTACATCTCTATTTTTACAAATATGTTATTCTAGCCTAGGTTCTTTAATCCAGTAGCAGAACGAAATAAAAAGACCTTGCCTTACAGCGTGTCACTACGTAAAGCAAAAGTTCTCTGCTGCTGGGTTACTTACCGAATTCGTCTTCCATCGCCATAATAACTTCAACGTGGTCTAATGAATCCAAACCCAAATCATTCAAAAAATGGGCGTCCAGGGACAACTGAAATTAAGTAGATTCAGGTGAATAAAGTATAAAATTAGAAATTACAAATGAAAATATATATATTTTAGCAGCTATTCCCAATGGCAACTGGTAAGACGCAAAATCGTGAACTTGCTTCAAGTAATTACCTTCTGAACGTCAATTTTGTCGTAGAGTTGCAGTACTAGGGTGACTCTTTCTTGAATAAGCTTCAATGAAAGTGGTTCCTTTGCGCTGTAGTTTCGCACTAGTTGCCATCGGGAATCCTGCAGTAAAAAGAACAAATACCTTATCAGCTGCTACTTTATCATATGAGCTGCAAACTTTCAACACCCGTTCTCTCAGCTGATCCATTGTTACTTTTGATCCTGTTGGGGTTGTGTAGAAACGACTGATGGTTTTTGGAAACTAATTTTAAGCATACGAGTAGACAATATAATATTTTGATTTATACATCAAATTGTGTTTAATATTAAGAAATATTGCCTTCATTTTGCATTTTTAATTTCTCGTTATATAGGACATTATTTTTCAATAGAAAAAAACCATTTTGAATATAACAACTTAACCTTTACCTATAGCTTTTAGCCTTTAAGTTAATATACATAAATACTAGAATAACATCAATCATTTAATTTACAGGTTAGGCATGTTGTATGTTAGAATCTGGAATGAATACCTTTGTTGAAGATAAACTTAGGAGTTCTGGATTTCCACAATAACTTGTAGTAATGTTTCTGTTTGCAGCAAAAGAAATTACTTTTGGTAACATAGAGCGCATAGCAGGAGAAGTTCTGCATAATGCAGAACTGAAACGTTGAATGAGACCTGCCATTGTCGTTATAATTTTGAGTAGATCCAAAATGTGATATATATGTTCAAATTAGAAAAGAACCTAAAAAGATTTATGTTAAATTGCTTATATTTAATGAAAGCTTAATATAATCATTAAATATTACCTCTATAGGCTCTTGTAAAAATATATTATGTGTAGATATGACTTATGTAATTCTGTAATTTTACGTCTGAATTTAGTAAAGTGTGCGACTTTATGTTTAGTTTATGCTGTGCGGAACTAACAAAATTCTGGTACTGCACAAAAACCATATCTCTGGTCGTAACACAATTTAAACTTAAGAATTAAAATTATATATACACAAACATGTAATGGGCTTGTGTCCTATGTCTTAATTTCTATAAAAGTGTACTATATATTGATAAAGTGGGTTACTAGAACCTCAAATGTTCAATTATTTTTTAATAACTCCTTATATGTTAGGAGATATTAACAATTAAAAAAGTCATTTTGTCTCTTTAATTATTAAAGGGATTCAACGTTGTACAAACTCCAAATGCATGTGACATCACAATCCTTGTGTAAGGTTACCAACCTTACAGATCATAAATCTCTGCTATATGTATTTATATATCAAAATATCAAATATTATTTACAGTTATTTCAAGGAACAATAAAATTTCAATATTATGTCTGCCTTAACAGGGTTAAATAAAGTAAAAACTTATTATTCTTTGACTTGACTGGATTGTTTGAGTACCAACAGCTACAAAACATTACCACAACACTGACCTACTCAACAAATAACTGACGTAAAAATGCATTTCATGTCATACAAATATGGGCGACCATTTCTAGCGCTAAAACTACAATTCAAATTTTTAATTGCTATATCTCCGTCAATATTTAGATATTTAATAAAATAGACACGCCAATACACATTTATTAACATCAATTTCAATCAACAATTGAAAAATCGACCACTAAAAAATGAGGACACAAGCCCATTAATGTTTAGTATTCTTTACTTTAAATATTCTTTTATACAGTAACTATTGGTAACTATCATTTCCTAGTCTATTTGCAAGATGTGCATTAGGTGAAGTGGCATTTATAAGAATAAATTTCTTTAAACTGATTTAAACAAATATATTAATGAATAACTGACCGAATGAATAATAAATTAATAATGAATAATTTTGGTTAGATAAGTTTTAATAGATTTACTTCAAATCGCTTTAATGTTATAAGTTTGTGATTTAATAAATAGATGGCACTTATACAGGAACCAACGGATATTCAAGATGTAATACTAATACCACAACTAATACTTATAGAAATAATAGCGTCCTTAAAGTTATGAATTTGTTCTTACGTAGGATCTAATAGGCTATATCAACACAACTGTAGTTAGAGTAAACTTTCAAATGATCCATTCAATGTTTTAAAAAACAGTATGAGGCAATAATATTTCATAAACGTTAAAACAGAAATTTGAAAAAACTGAAGAATGACTAAGGTTTGCTTGAAAACATGTTCTAAGTAATTATAATATATTTAATAACATAACATATATGTAATACTTATATTAATGTATTTTTATTATAATTAAACTCATCTTAAGAAAAAAATTTGCAATGTTCTGTTCAATGTTTGTCAAAACAGCACGAGGTGATGATAGTTTATAAGAGTGAGAAAGCAAATTTGTACGATAAACTGAAGGATGACTAAAGTTTGCATGAAAACATGTTCTTAGTAATTGTAATACATTTAATAACATAACTTACATAAAATATTTATATTAATTGGAATCGCGAAATCATCTTGCCCGCATCATATTAAGATATTTTTCCGTCACTAGCCCGGAACACTAAACTGATTGCTTAATAACTCTATTTAGTATGACGAGCTGTTTTATTTTATATTTGTTAAACACAAAATAAATAAAATATAAAATTTTCAGCATTTCTTGCGATGTAAGAAGATTATCTCTTCTTAAAATTAACGAAATCATTGACTGTTTAATTTTAACAAAAATTACATTTTCTACATTTCTTGGGATGTAAGAATAGTTACTAATGTACTAAATTGTAGGTGATACTTTTATAAGTATCACGTGCATGCATTCGCTGTTGAACGTCATCTACTGTATTGAATCATTCAATACTAATTTTCACTGAAGTGCTCTACTTTACAGCAACTCAATTCATATCAAGAGTAATATAATTGATAATAACTATTTTTCTTATAGGTCCACTGGTAATGAGAGCACCCGGAAAAACTTGGTACTTTCAAAGGGATCCTAAACTTTTATATACATCCAAAAATTAAGAGTAGCGAACACCATGTAAAACAAAAGATCCCTGCTTCTGGATTACTTTCGGAATTGGTCTTTCATCGCCATAACAACTTCAACGTGGTCTAACGAAACCAAAATCCCAATCATAGAAAAGAAAGTATATCCCAATCATTTAAAAAGTGGGCGTCCAAGGACAACTGGAATTAAGTAGATCCTGGTGAATAAAATATAAAAATAAAAATTACAAATGAATAAATACATTTTTTAACAGCTATTCCCAATGGCAACTGGTAAGACGCATCATTGCTGCTTCAAGTAATGTCCATTTTGTTGTACAGTTGCTGTACTAGGGTGACTCTTTTTTTAATAAACTTTAATAGAAGCAGTTCGTTTGCGCTATAGTTTCGCACCAGTTGCTATCGGGAATCCTGGAGTAATAAAACAAATACTAGAGACGTTGTATAGACGAGTAGTCGTTGATATAACACCTAAGTGCACTAATCTGAAAATATATAATACAATGATTATATGAATTATTTTCTTGCTATCAGTTTTGTTTAATTAACTCACTACTCACTAAAGTAACTGAATATAGTATACCAGTTTTTGTTTGGATTTTTAATCCTAAATTTGTATTGAATTGCAACTGAAAAGAGACGACAAAGCGGTATTATTTATGTAGTATTTATGACACCAGACTACTGCATATTTGGCCTATATTCCCACACCTATGAAGTGCTGCATCCAAAACTAAAATTTGAATTTATATTAAATCTTGTGCAGAAAATGATTACACATTTGCCATATTGCTATAATTTATATTAAAATTAAAGGAGCAATTATTTCTGAAATTAGCAAATCAAAGTTAAATTGGTAAAATATTACTTAGATCTGTTTCCCAGTACAATAACTAATGATGCACACAGAGAGTTATTAAAAGTAATTTACCTCCTACGTTAAATTTAAAGGCGCAAGTACTCAGTTTTGCCAACATTCACCACTTTTGCTTTTTCAGAAATAAATTACATAATGATCTATTAAATTAATATGAGAACAAAAGTACAAATAAATAAAACATATTTAGAGACAAAGTTTAATTTTATTTACACAATATTGATGACTAATTTGTTTTCACATATACTATAATAACTGACATTTACTTGGAGATATCCAAAGCAGAAGGCTGCGGAAGGCGATATTTTGCCATTTCATTTTCTGCTTCATAATAGCTGGTAACGTCGTAACAAAAATATTCTGGAACTTTATATTCTCCTGCTTTGGAAGGCGATACTCCTGGTCCAAGCAAATCACTTCCTGGTTTTTGAATGACTTTTTCACTCAACCCCGGAACGTCCACAATTTTTGTGCTCGAAATATTTTGATTGATACTTGCAGGTCCATGTCCACTATAATATCTCGCAATATTTACAAATACTCGATTTTTGATTACAAATTGTTTTAATGACATTATAAATTTAGACTAATAAGTTGATACGAAATAAACAAAATAAAGCTGGACCAGAATCAGACTATTGGGAATATTGACCACAGAATATTGACCATAGACAAGAATATATTATCTCTGTAGACAAGTCATTCTTTCGGAAATAAGAGTTTGACATGGTTTGACATACCATATGGCTAAGTAATAAGTACTGCCAACGGGAGTAGTTAAAAAATGAATTTATATGTATTATGTAATCTATATCAATAATATAAATTATTTTAAAATATGTTATCTCTGATTGTTATCGCACAAGTAGTTCAAAGAGTGCTTATTATAAGACTATTTATATCTAAAGAATTTATTATTTAGTGTAAATAATTTACTTAAAAATGAAATTTGACGTAGTTGTATTGGGTTCTTGTAGCGTTGATTTTACAAGGTTGGTCTTGATGGACTGGAGGGTTGTTTAAATAAGAATTTTGAATAGCAAATTCTTTCATTTGTTGCTACTTTTAGTTATGCACCTCGTCTGCCAATTAAAGGAGAAACTTTACACGGTACAAAATTTTCCACTAGTTATGGAGGTAAGGGAGCAAATCAATGTGTGGCTGCTGCAAAATTAGGAGCAAAAACAGCTCTCATTGGAAGAGTAAGTATATATTAAATGGAAAACAAATTCATATATCATTACTTCTAATTTTTATTTTATTTAGTTAGGGGATGACGATTGGGGACATAAATACAAGAAATACCTTGAAGAAACGAACATTGACACAAGTTTTATGCACATTACAAAAAACAGTGGATCCGGAATAGCACAAATTGTAGTGTCCGATTCTGGCGACAATCAAATTGTTATTGTCGGTGGCGCAAATAGTCTTATTACAGAAAATGATGTTATTACATCCAAGGCAATTATTGAAGATGCTGCAGTCGTTGTATGTCAGATGGAAACTCCTACAGCAGCTACAGAAGCTGCTCTAAAGTTGTGTAAAGGAGTATGTCCAAGAATCATTACTGTTTCGAAATCGAAACGTCAAGTGGCAATAGCTATCTACCATAGAATGTTACCATAGTACTGTCTAGATACAATTTAAATATGTTGTAAATGTCTTAAAATTGGGATAAAGCAGCTTTCCAACTTCACGTCTCATTTAATAGATTATTTTTAAAAGAATAGATTAATTACACAGTGGTGATGTACCAAGGCTGAGAGACTTTTATTCAACTCACACACGAAATCAAATCTATTTAGTCATAATAGCATTGTTTTTGCTTCCATGCTGAATTAATTGTATCTATAGTCAAAATTGACTTTTTTTAGGTTCTCAAGCGAAATCAATTGTATCTAGTCATAATTAAACCGAGTTTTTGGGGGTCTGTTGTACCGAGGCAGATCACCGCGTCAGACTCGCACCCTCCACTTATGTAATTGCAACATTGTTAGTTTCGTTACCACTTAAAAATAGTAAAATCTAACTTTTAAAAATAATTCTTTATAAAAATTTACGTATGTTAAGGGAAAATAACGCTATAATTATGCGCGCATAGTAAAAAATACTTTTAATATAATAAGTATAAATTTTATTTTGAAGATATCAATTTTGAATGTGGCTCCAGCCAGAACAGATTTGAATGATAGTTTTCTACAAATTCCATCTATAATATGTGTTAACGAACCTGAAGCTTCTACATTGGCAGGCAGAGATGTTGTTTCTGTCAGGTGATTTTATAATATTTCCGTTTGCCTCTATGTTATTTTAACACCTGTGTAGTTTTTTTTATTTATACCCATAATATATTTATAATTATAGCGACGCTGCTGAAGCCATTGCTTGTCTAATACAGCGTGGTTGTAAATGTGTTTTAATTACGTTGGGAGGAGAGGGGGCTATTTTTGCATCTCAAGACGATCCAAGACCAATTTTTGTCCCATGTAAACAAGTACAACCTGTTGATACTACGGTAATTCTTATATATATTATTATTTATCTCTTAAAAATATTTTAATATTCAAAACAAATATTGTAATTAATGTAAACTTAAAAAATTATAATATGTTATAAGTTGTATTGAATCGTCTTATAGGAATATTTCAGTAATCATATTTTAATAACTGTAGCATATAGTATTTTATATAGAGAAATATATTTTTTTTAACGCAACCTTCAAGTTAATAAATACAATAATATATATGCTAGAGTTTACCCCCGTCGCAAACGACAACTGTCTTTTGTGTGTGAATTGAATTTCATTTCAAATTATTATAATTCCATTTTTAAATTGAAATATAAACTCGTTCTATATTAATTTTTCATATAACAATAAATAATTGTTCATATAAACTCACTAAAAAAATATGTTTCTTTCAACAAAATATAAAATTATTCGTTATTTGACCAACATTTTGTCAAAATTTGGGATTTTTTCGATACGTAAATTAGGTACCGAAGTTAGCCCATATACAAAATTTCCACTTTCTAGCACAATTTTTACTCGCCGCAAAAACCACCCCGGTGCCCCCAAATAAAATTTTTGACTTTTCAATTTTTTTTTTAATATGATATTCAAATATTACACAATTCAAAATTTGAGCTTTCTCCAATGTTTATTACTGGGCCCCCTAATTTTCTCAGTGCTCCTTTTATAAAATTTGGAAATTTGAAATTTTGAAATATGTTTGCATTCAATAGCATAATACACATGCAAAATTTCACCTTTTTATCTTTTACGAATAAAAAGTTATACAGCAAAAAAGAGCCCAACTTTTTTCCAAAATTACGGGTTTCCAGTAAATTCAGGGGAAAATCCAGGGACGCCAAAGTCTTAGAATTTTTTCTCTACGAAATAGGAAATTTTCAAAAACATTGACGCAGCCGTTTTCGAGCTACCATACAAAATTCAGTACTAAACATATAGGAATATAAACATACAGTTGGAACATTATAATATAATAAGGTTAACTTCCCAGTAAACAATTTGGTGAAGTGTCCTATTTAGTGACGTTTCTATCACTATTTCACTTCAATTATAGTTCGCATCAACTTTATCTTCATTTGTATTCCGACAGGTGGAGTAATTTCGCCATTTGTAGCAGATAAAGTAGACATTTTATATGAAAAAATGTGAGAAACTGAATTATAAATGAACTCTTTTATGACAAAAAAATCATGACGCATCTTCAATATGATGTCAAAGTGACTCAAAATGTTTACTGGGTTATTTATATAAAAAATTATTAAAAATGGCAGATATAAACTGTTCCGTGTAACACGTATTCCGGGATGCTCACTGTTGGTCGAGCACATAGCATCATCAGAAACAAACAAAAATCTTTCAAGCAATTAATTTTTTTTTGAAAATGACGGTTGTTTGAAAAAAAAAGATGTTTTGTTAAAATTTTATGTTTTAATGTAAATAAAAAATTAGCACAACATCCAATAGCAAAAATCCTATGCTTCTCGAAAGGTAATATTATGGTGAATGATATAGTATTTGAGATAAACGCAAAAGAAAAATTTAAACAAATCTTTCAAGAAATATTATGAAAATCTCAGTGTGATCTAACCCCATTAAGTAATATATTTTCTTACCCTTAGGGAGCTGGCGACGCATTCATTGGAGCTCTATCTTATTTAACAGCAATTGATAGTTCACAACCTCTGCAAAAACGTGTGGGTCTTGCTTGTGCAGCCGCTACACATTCTGTGACAATAGAAGGGACCCAAACTAGTTTTGTTAATACTCTGGATGATATTGATCAAACGAATATTACGTGGACATATTTATAAAATGGAACACAAACCTTTTAAATGTAGTAAATTAAAACTCATGCATTTATTATTGCTGTGTCTGTTCATATTATAAGCAGATCATTTTATATATATATGTGAATGGTTGGTAAAATAATTTTATATTGTAATAACAAATTATAACATAGCTTAACTAGGACTATTTTTCTGTTTTATATTACATATACTTTATAAATCATTATTACTGTTAAATATTTACTTAATAAATATTGTACATATATGTAATTTCATATTTAGTAAATAAAAATACATACAAATACAAGTTGTTTTTTAACTTTCAGTGTTCTCATGAGGCGATTTTAGTTAAACTTTGTAGGTTCATTGATAAGGAGAATAAGAATTACTGAACGAGTTCCTCACGGTTCAAGTAAAACTGATCATCAATTGAAGAAGTAATTTATTTTCTCGTTCAGTTATTCTTTTCAGTCATGAACCAAGATCATTTAACTAAAATCGTTCCGTGACGAAAGAATAACGCGAAATATCTATTTATAAATTAGTAAAACATTTGCGATATCGCAGTTTTAAAATGCCGCTGAATGCAATTGTGAAAGAGACTGTAATAGATGTATTAGCACTTGATACTAAAAAAAAGAATTTAACTCTGTCGAGTGAAATCGCCCCGTGAGAAACGGCTTAAAGTTCTTACCGATCGATTTAACTTGGTTTACTAAAATCACCTCGTGAGACGCGGGTTTACCGAGTTAATTTAGTTTTGATTTGAAATAAATTGCCATATTATTAACAAAGAAACTGATCTCTTCAGTAAACAAGTTTTTGAAATTATTATATCTGAAAATTAATAGGAGCAATAATTAAATAAAAATAAACTTTAAAAACTAAACAAAACAATATTTATGTAGTAAATATGTTTAATCAACATCTTTATTTTCAGCTACACTTATATAATTACCATTTAATTTACAATCTTGCACTATGTCCAACAATATTTGTATTTCCGAAAAAGTTTTAATCACACTTGGGGCACCGCATAATTCAATAACGCAACCATCCACTACAATTTTATAAGTTCCATCACGATAAATATCCACTACACGATCTGCAGACCTGTAAACGTTCATGGACTTAATTTTGAATTGAAACCTTTTAAATGAAAAATATTTCAATGCATAAATATCGTTGAATGTCAATCGTTCGCTTGCTGTATTCTTAACATCAAAGTAGAGATTTTTAGTGAATTTCTTTTTGTCCAGGGTATATGACACAGTGATGTTTTTTCCTGTTGGTTTGTTTTTGCAAGGCTTATAATTGGATTCGAATTGCCATTGACTATTAGGCAGTTTTAACACCTTTTTCTTAGTATTACATAATTTATACACAGTATCATTAAAGTTGAATTTTTGTTTAATTTGTCTTTCTGGCTTTGAATCTTTGAAATTATGGGAACGTTCCTCAAGAACTAGTTTATATTCCGTTAAGTGATTGTGCTTTGGATTCGCTGATTTTTCTTCTTGGACAGTTGTTTCTGAGCTATGTGTAAATGATGTGCCTTTATTTTTACCCAATAGGCAAGGTTTTGTTGGCTTCTTACCAATTTTACCATTTACAGTGTTATTTTCATCAACATTCTCTGGTGTTGTAATTCTTTTGTCCTGTGTTTTCGTTAGAACTTTTTCAATTTCATTTTTATTGGTGCTTGTCTGTTGTGTCTGGGTATCATCATCTGTTATGACAAATACTTTGCTTCGTATATTGTTCTGACATGATTTTAAAACGTCTGCTTTTTTATTTACAGAATATCTTAGATCTACAAAACTGTTACTCTTAACACTAGATACTGAATTTAATTTTTTCGGATCAGATTTTCTTCGATGTTTCTCTTCATTAATCTTTGTAGTTCTTCTTAAAAGTTTTGGACCACTATTCACCAATGACTCGGGTCTTGCCTTTTGTCGAATTTGTGTTGTTTTTGGAATTGGAAGGTAATATTGATTACTTGAATTACAGTTTAATTGGGATTTTCTAAATTCACCCTTTCTTATTGAATAAGTAATGCTATCAATTTTACTGAATTTACTTAAATCCAGTCTTTGCAATTGAATAGCTGATTTTGAAATGTCTGATTTTTGTGGTAAAATCCTTTTTCCATATTTATTAAGAAATAGTTTTTTATTTGCTCGAAGAAGTCGTCTGGAAATGTTTGTAGAGTGTTGCTGATTTTCTACAGGAGGCTGTTTAATAATTTTGTCTATATCAACAAATGTAATTGTTGGTTTGTTTTCAGTCGTAGTGTCATTGAGGTTAGGTACCACTGCACAAGGATCACTCAGAAGAACGTCACAATTTTCTAAATAATTCAATTCGTTTTTATAAATTTCTTTATATTCTGATTTTTCTAAGGGTGTTATTTTAACAACACAATTTTCAATTTCTTCACTTTTCTTTCCATTATAACCCCGCTTATTTTTCGTAGTTATTTCAGTTTTATTTTTAATACTTCTTTTGCTTCTAGTATTATACATTTTTATTTTATATATTTTAGTCGAACTATTAGATTTCCATTTCACAGAGAACTTTTTTATCCAATTGTACAAAAAGACGCCATAACTTTAATTACCTTTCGTAAACAATAACACTGATGTAGTCTTTGATTGATTTGATCAAATAACACTCACATAACGATGATAACAATTTATAAATTATGTTTACGGTTGTCTATTATTGTATTTGGTTGCATTAGAAAATTCTCTTGGAAATCATCAGAAATCATACTATGTTGCCCAGTGTTGCCAGCTGCCGCCTTTAGTTGCCGTTGGTTGCCGTATTATCTCTGAGCTGCCGTAGTTACCTTTTAAACTTTAAGTTTACCATTTTTCTTGGAGTTCATTAATATGAAGTTGCACTAAAGTACATCAAATCTGGACATCAGTAATGATACAGGACTACTATTTGACAGGAATCAGCAGAGATAAGTTTTTGGTTAGTTGGGTCTATTATATATTTTGGGCAGCATTTGTTACAATTTGACTTGTTTGGTACCGCCTAAAAATTGCGTTTTTTCTTTATTTATAAAATTTTTGATATTTATAATAATTCAAACATCAACGCATTGCCGCCTCTTTTGTGTCTTGCAAGAACTTCTCGCGAAATAAAGTCAGAGGTTCCTAGCCAATAACATGAATATATCATAGGACCAAAGCTTAACATGGGAGGTACCGATCTATAATATATATATTGATATATTGATATATATTATCTTTGGTCAGTACCGCACAATTTTTGTACGATATGTATCAATACATACCAAAACGGCAATATAATATATATTCTATATATTGATATATATAATCTTCGGTGACTTTGACATATATACTTATTAATTTATGATCATTGACGTTTGTTTATTATATTTTCTTTTAAAATAGACAGGAAGTAAATCTAATTTTTTGCAATCATATATTGTATTTATAATTGATGCAGCGATGTTCTAAGTAATACCTATAATTATAATATATTTCAATTTTAACCTAAAATGTCAATTTTGACACCAAAAAATTATTATGCAGAAGGAATTGATGAGAATGAAGACTCAACGTCTAGGGTTTGTATTTGTAACACTTAAATCATAACAAGAAGATTTTTCAGGTTTCAACTTCTAATATTTGATTGAATTTAGGTTATTACCTGGTTGAATACTGCGGCACTAGCTACAACAAATCTAGCAAAAATTGAGTCAATTAAAAAAATTCAAGAAATCCTTTTACATAGCGACAAGCACTTACTGGAAATGTTTTTGGATAATGTTTTAAACTTTTGTGCAGATGCCAGTCCTGAAGTCAGAAAAGCAATCGTCGATTTTATTGACCAAACATGGTAAGACGTGTAACAAGTTTGTACGAAGTTTGCAATATCTAACACAGGTAATATTAATAATAATTTTTAATTTTCAGCAAATCTGAACCAAAATTGTTTATTTCGACAGCACAACATTTTGCCATTCTTCTCGACGATGAATCAGTTCAGGTACAAAAGAGAGCTGTACAAGCTGCTGGTGTTATATATAAAGTTGCTATACAGTATTTATGTACTGTAGGACAAGTCACCGATAAAATGCAAAAAGCATGGGATACTTTATGTGAACTGAAGGTATTGAACAACAGTTAATGTATTTTAATTCTTTTGTTATACAGTAATTTAATAGGATTTTAATATTCCAGTCTCATATAATTAAAATGATTGATAATGATAATGACGGAATTCGAACAAATACAATTAAATGTTTGGAAAGTATTGTTCTTTTACAAACATATGCAGACAGAGATTTAGCAGAAGACAAGAAAAAAAATATTCAAGATTTTTCTTTGGATAATATTCCCATTAATTCAAAAATACTGCGGCGACGAAATCTTGAAGAGGAAGCAATGTAAGACGATTTTTTCTCTTAAGTTATAAATTCCTTAGAAATCATCTTATTTATCTCTAATGTCTTTTTCATAATTTCAGAGAAATTTTTAATGTGTTGTTAAAGTTTTTCGTGTCGAGGTATATATCTAGTGTAAATTTAATTGCATGCATGAGTACGTTATGTGCAATTGGAAGATTACGGCCACAATTTATACACAAGGTATTATCTGCTTTTGAAAGTCTTAGTATATCTTTACCGCCAACATTGTCAGAATCACAAGTAGCATCAGTGCGTAAACACTTAAAACTTATGCTTTTCACTATACTGAGACACTCGTCCGGCTACGAAGTTAAAACAAATTTGATTGAATTGCTGACATCGTTAGGGGCCGCAAACTCTGAAATACAAAAAGCTATTCCAAAACTCGATAAAAATGAAGAACGACGTAGGCAGAAACGAATTTTGGAACGTGAAGTTGAAAGATATAATAAAAGAATAAAATTAGACACACCTGATGTGGATATAAAACCAGACTCAAAACAGATTGAAGAATCATTTTTACAAAGATCTGAAGGATTAGATATAAATGAAAGATTGATCTATGAGAGGTTACAAAATATTGAAAGCGTTGTTAATTTTGTAATGTATAATATGTCTAAGTTACCAGATGTAATACCAAGTGCCTTTTTGTTAGAATATACACCCATAATAAATACTGGATCCCCACAACATGTTAGAAATCTTGCTAAAATGCTTACGCAAAAACGCATTGAAAAGAATTTAATTGTAGAGGCACCTTCAAGATCGCCTGCTGTTGTAGAGGAAGAAAGAGTTGGTGCAAAAGTTTTACCAAAAGTAGCTGAAAAAAGATCGGCAGAGGTCATGGATGTTGAGAACGATGATGTAGAAGATGATAATGCAAAGAAACATAAGGAAGCACGTATTGAGATGGGTTCCAAATTAAAACAAAAGGTAAAATCTTTAAAACTTCAAGAAATTACGAAACCTCTAACAAGGGATGCGAAAGATAAATTATTACTTTTGACTGTGCAACGGTAGGTTTTTAAATAAATTTTATATTTATTTATTCATATATATTTATATTTATATGTATATGAATATGAATGTATTACTTTTAGAATCTTGAACACTGAGCGACAATCTATATTAGGCGGTGTTACAAATGAACGTTCAAAAATTATTACAACATTAGCGGCAAGTTTTACCCCACTTATAAGAAAAGAGGTTTTAGAACACATATTATCAGATATTCGAAATCGCTTGGATTTGGCATTTTGTTGGTTGTATGAGGAGTACAGTCTTCTTCAAGGTAAAATATACTTTTTATATTGAATGCATTATATCTACATTATTAGTGAGACTTTAATTATTATGTTTCAGGTTTCACACGCCAAACATTTATAAAAGTTGAATCAAAACCAGATCATAATTATAATTCACTTTTATGTGGAATTATTGAACATATTTCTAAATCTGACTTTAGAGACAAAGAGAATACTTTATCTAAAATATATTTGGGAGCGCCAGCTATAACAGATGAAGCTCTTAATTTATTAATCGATATCTGTCGTGACGAGAACATGGGCGCCATAGGTCTTAGATTATTATCTGAAATAATTACAAAACGACCACCTAAACAGACACAATATTTAACTGCATTACTATGCTTTACAGGTATGTTAATAGTAACATATTTGAAACAAACCAAGTTATGTTTAGATATAAAAGATATTGACAATATATTATTCTGTTTCAGTTCATAGCAATGATACTATAAGACAGGAGGCTATCAATAATGCTATTAATTTATATAAACGCAGTAATGTGTTAGCAGATCAGGTGGAAGACTCAGCTAAGACATCCATGCGTTATTTAACGTTACCACATCCTCCGGAACATTTATTTTCAGATGCTTTAGGAAGACCGGATTATACTGATATGTGGAATGAAGATCTATATAAAATCTGCTTAAACTTATATCTGGCCATATTACCTATATATGATGGTACATATTCATATTTATTTTTCAATATACCAAGTTCATTACAAAAATAAAACGATTACATATTTTTTTAGCTTTAATTCATGAATTGGCAAGAGTTTATGTGCAAACTGAGCCTGATATAAAACGAATTATATTGAAATTAATAGAATGTCCTATTCGTTCAATGGGTATGGATAATAAAGAGTTATTAAGATTGATAGAAAGTTGCATCAAAGGAGCAGAGCCCCTAATCACCAGAATACTACATATTTTAACAGAAAGAGGTATGCGACTAATACTAAATACTGAATATATGTCAATTAAGAATTTATATTAATAATTCTACTTGCAGCTCTACCAAGTATGGAACTTGTTAGAAGAGTCCGAGAACTTTATCAAAATAGAGGTTCAGACGTTAGATTTTTAATACCCGTTATCAATGGATTAACAAAGAAAGAGGTTGTCATATATTATTTCATTTCATTAATATTCTATTATTAGTGATATCTTGATATTTGTTACTAACAACTCAATTTTGTTTATAGATTATTGCTGCATTACCTAAATTGATTAAACTGAACCCCGTAGCTGTTAAAGAAGTATTCAATAGGTTATTAATAACTACACATCCAGACGGAACTATTTTTCCAAGCCCCAGTAAGTAGTAAACCATTATATAATAGTATACATTTTATTTTGAACATTGCAAATAAATTTAAGACATATATATATTTATAGTTACACCTGCTGAACTTTTGGTTGCTTTACATGTTATCGACACACAAAAGGCTGAGTTAAAATTCATTATAAAAGCAACAAGTTTGTGTTTTGCTGAAAAAGAGGCCTACACACAGGAGGTAAATGTGTTCATTTATGATCACATAAGTATAGCTTTCTCTGGTTTCTGAATATTGTACATATATTTATTTACAGGAACTTGCTGTTGTTATTCAACAGTTAATGGAAATTACTCCATTACCTACTCTACTTATGAGAACTGTAATTCAGGCGTTATCTGTATACCCCAGACTATCGGGTTTCGTTATGAATATTCTTCAACGTCTCATTCTTAAGCAGGTGTGGAAACAAAAGGTTGTGTGGGATGGCTTTTTAAAGTGTTGTCAACGATCAAAGCCGCAGAGCTCTCAAGTAAGTATAATATTTGTTATTAATGCTGGTCGGAGAAAATATGAAGCTCAATAAGTCGTCAAATTCAATTGTATCCAGTCTCAATGTACTGACTAGGAGGCCTTGAACGTATGATGTCCATGGCCTTCTCAGAGACCCTGTGTATTACTATGATCTACTTAAAATAAATTTATATTAATATTACGTTATTACAGATTTTAATCCTACTGCCTCCTCAACAATTAACAGATGCTTTAGAAGCGTGTCCAGATTTAAAAGCTCCTCTAAAAGAACATGTTTTAAGCTTCAATGAGAATCAAAAAGCACATGTTCCTCCGTCTATTTTAGAAATTATAATTGGTCCAGAACAACAAATGGTTAGTAACTATTGTTATATTTCACGTTTTTGCTACTACGAAACAAATTAAAATATTTCATTAATTATTTCAGTTGGAACAACTTCCAATGTTATCACCAAGTGAAATTAAAATCGAACCTGTGGCATCTCTTACAACATTGACTGAAGGACCACCTGGTTTGGAATAAGCATGACTTAAATATGATAATGTAATTTTAATGTATATGTACTAAAGTTATATGATGGAAAATTTTTATTAAACACCAAAAAATATATACTTAAAAAAATTTGCTCTTAATTGTATCCTCTTTATTTAAATTTCATGTTTTGTAACAATACTGGCATCTATTTTAGAGTATATAAATATACAATTAGTACAGATTCAGATACGAATATTTAAAAAAGCGTACATTTCTCAAACAAGCTGCTTTATTGTTATATTATTGCATTTATATATCAATTATCAGCTTTAAAAATATTTTATCTTGAATCTTTTATTCATTTATGTTGAATTTTAAATTTCATTGAATAATTTTATTCATTTTCTTCTTCGTGATTGTCCAGTTCAGATTGATAAAGTACATTAGCTATCCAAACTGCAATTCTATCTGAAACTGCTACCATAAATCTCTGTAATTTTCCAGGATTCCGTCTTGACGGTTTAGTTTCTCCTAAGATACAACAAACTCTATCTAAAACCGTATCAGCTATCTGTTTTAATCTTTCTGATACAAGTTTATTATGTTTTTTATTTATAACATAATAGGACAATCTTTCCGAAATTTCATTTGCCAATTGCAATAACCATTCTTGTCTTTTATCAAATTCTTTTTTTTGTGATAATTTAATTTTTAAACGATTTAATGAATCACTTTTCTTTCTGTTTCTCTTCTTCAGATTATCTAGATGTTGAAAATATTTCACGGTTTCGCTGTAATACAAAAATAGAATTATATTATTTAAATTCAGTCAGGGTGGTTCTTGTTTTGATACGAAAGTAATTTAAGATATGTTGAGATTATATCTTGTAAACTATAAATGATAATCTTAACATTATTATTTCATTGAAATTAAAATTTGTTGAATAGAGTTTGGGCCCGTATCTAAAATAGTGGTTAGTTAGGGTGCGCCACTTTATTTACTTTCAGATACCAATAACACAAAAACTTAGACAGATTGCACCAAAGTATTTCACACAGTCAGTGTTTCCTTCCAATATTAGAAGTTTATAAACTACATACTGTTAAATTATTAGTAATCATTCTGAGAATAAAATTATAATTATGTTTAACATAATTACTTAGGGGTTAATGAAAAATCTTCCTCTAGTAGCACTCTTATCCTGCGAAGTCTTGTTTTTGAAAGCATTGTCCCTGATTGCCAAAGATCCAATAAATTAGTTTTTCGTGGCTTTGCAAGAACTTCCAATCGGGGAAACACGTTTTTTTTTAAAGGAGCTAAAAAGTGTTTTTAGATGTTAAAAATGTTCAAATTTTGGATTGTGTAATAAATAATTGATATCTAAATAATAAACGAAAATCAAAATTTTATTTGGGTTCACGGGGTCGGTTTTCGCAAAAGTAAAAATTATGTTAGAAGGTTGAAATTTTGTTAATTTGTATATATTTTGGCTAAGTTTGGTACCTAGTTTTACGATTTTTTCTCCAAATTATGAAAAAAAGTAAAATGTAAAAAGCAAATGTAAAAATTACGTTAGAAAGTTGAAATTTTGTATATTTGTATATATTTTGGCTAAGTTTGGTACCTAATTTTACGATTTTTTTTTCCAAATTTTGAAAAAAAGTTGGTCAACTATACATATATTTTGAATATTAAAAAAAAAGTATATTTTGTTGAAAAAAATATTTTCTTATAATCTGTTTAGATGAGTAATTATTTTAATATTGAACATCTGATCATAATTATATTCAAATCAAATATATCTATTTAAAAATGAAATTTAATTTTGATATGGAATATTACGAATTATTTTATTCAATTTAAATAAAACATATAAAACTGATGACCATGTGTTCAAATGAAATTTATATTTGAGATTTTATAAAGCGCCATATATTTTGAGTTTGTATCTTTTAACTGATTTCATGCATTAGAAATGTATTGGACAGTGGTGTACACTGCTTTGTAGATCATATATATGAAGCCTTGACACCATATTATGTTATATATGATATATATACTCAAAACATAGAAGGTCGTTAGTGATAAATCGTCTATAGTTATTTAAATAAAAGTAAGTGAAATTTAAAAAAATAATTAAAAAAACAGAAAGAAAGATCTTGACGGTACATATTCCATGTATTTTTGAGTTTTTTCTTTATTATTCTAATACTCTAAATTACATTATGAGAATAAAAACCCATTTAAATAACCAATGGTTAGTATTTGGTTACATCTTATTCCTTTCACAGAGCACTGAAATTCGTAATTTATTGATTCATTTAATAAAGTAATTATTACTCACTGTCACTGTCATTTTGAATTGCTTTTGATTTTGATTTGGAGAAATCCCCAGATTGATTTTTTAACGAAATTTCTTCTTCATCATCCAAATCTTCATTTCTCAATCTTTGTCTTTTATTATTTCTTTCCATTATTTGGTATTAATACACTTGTAAATTTTTTTTCAATGCAACAATATACTTAATAAATCGAAAACAAAAATTTAATGAACATGTTACTGTGATCACAAAAAAAATTTATATTAAGGAATTATTATGTAAACATAACCAATTAGCCGGAGCGTTTTTTTTTTGTACAGCATTGATATTATATTCTTCGACATATGGAATGTGCCAGCTGTTGTATGTTTTATGTGCACTTGGCCAATATATTAGTGGTACCTAGAAATTGAAATGTGTGTTTAGTAGGAATGTAAGTTCACTATATCTTCAGAGGGGCTTTACGTGGGGCCGTGTGCATTAAAAATGAAAAGGAATATTAAATTGTTTATTGCTATTATAATTAGCCCTTTTAGAGGAGATGATATATATTTACTATTTTAATAAACGTAAAAGATAA
The DNA here is from genome assembly GCA_963678705.1 of Panorpa germanica. Classification (NCBI taxonomy): domain Eukaryota; kingdom Metazoa; phylum Arthropoda; class Insecta; order Mecoptera; family Panorpidae; genus Panorpa; species Panorpa germanica. The sequence goes on from OY783206.1 coordinate 15,063,187, forward strand.
AACGTGAAATAGCAGCAGATACCTTTATGCTATCTGGGGCAGCACACCTCCTATATTATAATGTTCCAGGTGTATCTGACTTGTTTATATGTTTGGTACTGAATTTTGTATGGTGGCTCGAAAACGGCTCCTACAATGTTTTTGAAAATTTCCTATTTCGAAGAGAAAAATATTATAAGACTTTAGGTGTCCTCGGTTTTTTCCTTGAATTTCTTAAATCCATAATTTTGAAAAAACTGGAAAAAACAACGGGTACTTTTTGCTCTATAACTATTAATCCGCAAAAGATAGAAAATTGAAATTTTGCATACTATGTAATACGGTCTTCAATGTCAACATTTTTCGAAAATTTTAAATTTAAAAATTGAAAAGGGGGGCGTGGAAAAATTAGGGGGCCTGGTAGTAAACTTTGGAGAATGTTTATATTTTGGATTGTAGAATAATTAAGTATATTATTAATAGAAGAAAATTTCAAAATTTTATTTAGGGGCACGAAGGCGGTTTTAATTTTAAAATTGTGCTAGAAAGTTGATATTTTTTATATAGGCTTGGTATAGACTTAATTTTTAAATCAAAAAAAACAAATATTCGAATTTTTGAAAAAAGTTGTTCATATAATATTTTTAAAATAAATTTGAAATTAAATTTAATCCACACACAGAAGACAGACGTCGCTTGCGACAGGGGTAAAAGCTAGTATATACATATACGAGTATATAGTGGACGATAGACGGATATATATCGGGTATCAAAATCGTATATATATGGTATTTTCTAAACGGCGCATACAAAGTTTTTCAAATTTTGATCCTTAAAATTTTCCCGGAATTTCCCTCGAAGGAGTAATTTTGGAAAAACTGGAAATTTTCAAAAAATACTTTTGCAAATATCTCACAAACTGGAAAAGATAAAAAACTGAAATTTGGTGTGTTTATTGAGATCATAATTGTGCACATTTGCCAATAATTTGAAATCCAATATTTAGGTTCAGTAGCGCCGCGATTTTTTGGGGACAATGTCGCAACACAGCTAGAACGACAATTAAAGACTAACAATAGAAAATTACAAATTTCCAGTAGCGGCGGGTGCCGGGAGTCTAAAACCAGAAATGTCAAATATATAGAGATGAAAGCCTACAATTTAGAATATATGTTCTTAGATAACTAACAAAATAGATCGAAGTGCTAAGATTTGACAAATTTGTTCAGTAGCAGAGGTACGAGGAAGGCACTAATGCTAAAATATAAATACAAAGCTGAAATTTAGTATGCAGATATAGATTGAAATATTAATAACGAAAATGTAAAAAACTATATTTTCTTTAGTGTAACATTAGGGCAGGGGGTGATAAACTGAATATAAGAACAATATAGAGGTACAACGATGATATGTTGCATACAAAATATTAAATATAGAAGCAAAATAGTTCTCTATATGTAAGATATTCAAATTAAATCCAGTAGTAGAATTGGATTGATATTTAGTGCGTTTGTAGTGCTACGAAATCGGACAGCAAGGAGAGGGGGTAGAGAGAAATAGTCAATAACCCCAAATATCAAATACTATGTGTGTGCCTGTGCATATTTGCGAAAAAGAATTTAACTTCAGTAGCGGCGCGAATTTGGGGAAGGAATTGTAAAAGAGCTCAATTTTGAAATTTAGTATGTGGAGGGTCTTTATAAAAGGTAGAGAGAATATTTACGAGCAAAATAGATTGCTATAACTAAAATTTGACAATTTTACTTCAGTAGCAGTGGTAAATGGGAGAGACTATGGTGCTGCGGGTCAGGATGCTAAACAGCGGAGGCACTCGAAGTAGTGGCGATGGTGGTTAGGGGCTTTGGGCGCTGCGGAAGATGTGCCGTGGTACTAGAAGTGTGGTCAGCGGTGCAGGGGGATTAAATCAAAAGTGCAAGAACGGGAACGATAAGGGCTACAGGGGTAAGGAGCGTAGGCTTACAGCGAAATGAGTGAAAATAAATTATATATAACAAGAATTTATCATATCGAACAATTATTTAAAAATAATGTACTTACAAAGATAAAATTTAGTATGTTGCAAACAGAAAAATATTAATTTTGAAAATTAATTGTTAAGAGATTGTTACGCAGTGGGCGGAAATACAGGATTATATAAGTTTAGCGCAGGGGCGGGGTCGAGGGGAAAATGCTCTAAGGGCCGGTACTGCTAAGGGAAGGAGCGATACAGGGCTGCTGAGCGTGAGCTGCGGTGTTAAAAGTGGACGATGTGTAGGAGTATCAAATTAAAAGTCCTGGAATGGTACAGCTTATAGGCGGCGCTTATTGGTGGCGATCACGGCCGGGGCACTGGCCATTATTCAATACATTGCTTATTTAGAGTAAATGATAGGTTTAGAGCGAATTGGGTGATGATAAATTTAAAAAAATATATATTTTTGCAAAAATTACTTAAAACTAATATTTTGCAACAAGATCAATTCAACAGCAAATTTTAAATTTAATCACAAATATTATATACACGTCGCTTTGCAACGGGACGAAGTGCTAGTATTATTATAAAGAGCGTAAATGTGTTTTTGATAATTACCTGAATTAGAACTTTTCCACTAGAAATAGAAATTATTTGATACTGATGTTTTTGCTGCCACTTTTTAAAGATCAGTCTCAAATTTCTATCTTTCAGTACATAAGATTGTTTATATAAATCTTTTGAAACAAAATTAGTTTCTGGTCCACTGTAAAGGGCTGCATATATCAGGTAAGGATCCTCATAGCACCTGCAAGAAAAAAATCTTTAAAACTGATGACTAAGAGTTTTTTAACGGTTAAAAAAAGTGCGAAAAAAAAATGATGTACTTGAGTAAGAGCACTCATTCATTTTCGTGATTGACTTGTTTGCACATTGTATATTAAAGAAGCAGAGCGATTTATTATGAACGAATCACTCGATGAAATTATTTGTTCACTCAAGTGAACGACAATCCTATATTATAATGTTCAAAGTGAAAGTTTATATGTTTATTTGTTTATATGCTCCAGCGATTTCTATGGTGGCTCGAAAACGGCTCATAGAGAAAAAAATTCTAAGACTTTTGGCGCCCTCTGATTTTCTTGGAAACCCGTAGTTTTGGAAATTTTTTTTTTTACTTTTTGCTCTATAACTTTTAATTCGTAAAAAATAGAAAGTTGAAATTTGGTATTGAAATTACGGTATTCAATGCTAAAATTTTTTGAAAATTAAAAATTGAAATATTTGAAAAGGGGTGGTGGTAAGAAACTTTAGAGAAAACTTAAATTTTGGATTACTTAATAATGAAATATATTATTAAAAAAAATAATTCAAAATTTAATTTTATTTGGAGGCACGGGAACGATTATACCGATGGTAAAAATTGTGCTAGAAAGTTGAAATTCTTTATCGAAAAAAAAATCCCAAATTTTGAAAAAAAGTTGGTGAAATAACGAATAAATTGAAAATATTTTATAGTTGAAAAAAATATATTTTTTTAGTTAATTTATATGGAAAATTATTTTATTATTGAACGAGTTTAATATTTCAATTTGAAAATAGAATTAAAATTTAAAATGAAATACACGAATTATTTTGTTGGATTCGGGGGTATATCTAGTTCATATATAATTTGTGTTACATGCTATTACTGTTCGTGAAGAATATTAAATGTATAAGATCTGAGGAAAATAGTACACTGGAGATATGACTGTCTTAAAACAAATTCGTCTTTGTCGTATATGGATATTTAAACTAAAAATTATAATAAGGAAGCAAAGTATCATACGAATTGTCAGTTAAATAAACATCGGCATTCTTTCTTATTTCGTTTAATCCTCTTGCTGGCCAGTTCAACATATTCTTGCGACCTAGTAGTAACACTTTATCACCATTTTCTGAAAAGTATCGTACGACAGCTAACATCTAAAAATTAAGAAAAAAATCATATATTTATATTATATTATTATTAATATTATCCTTCCTTCCTTCCTATAATATAATGTTCCAGGTGTATATTTATGATCTTTATGATAAAAAATCTTTAAAATAAAAAATATGAAAAAAAGTTGGTCAAATAACGAATAAATTGAAAATATTTTATATTTTGTTAAAAAAAATATATTTTTTTAGTCAGTTTAAATTAAAAATGATTTGTTTTTATATGTAAAATTTATATAAAACGAGATAAATATTTCAATTTAAAAATGGAATTAAAATTTGAAATGAAATTCAATTCACACACAAACGACTATGTATAATATTCCAGGTGTATCTGACTTGTTTATATGTTTGGTACTGAATTTTGTATGGCAGTTCGAAAATGGCTCCGTCAATGTTTTTGAAAATTGCCTATTTCGTAGAGAAAAAATTCTAAGACTTTTAGCGTCTCCGGATTTTTCCCGGAAATTCGAAACCCGTAATTTTGGAAAAACTGAAAAAGAAAGTGTGCTCTTTTTTGCTGTATAAATTTTTATTTGTAAAACATAGAAAGAGGAAATTTTGCATGTGTACTACGCTATTAAATGCGACCATGTTTCAAAATTTTGAAATTAAAAATTTTATAAAAGGGGCTCTGAGAGAATTAGGGGGCCCGGTAGGAAACTTTGGAGAAAGCTCCAACTTTGAATTCTGTAATAATTGAATATAATATTAAAAAAAAGAATTCAAATTTTCAATATTTTATTTGTGGGCACGGGGGCGGTTTTTGCCGAGGGTAAAAATTGTGCTAGAAAGTTGAAATTTTTTATGTAGGCTAACTTTGGTACCTAATTTACAAATCGAAAAAAAGATCCCAAATTTTGAAAAAAAGTTGCTCAAATATTTTTTAGCCGGTTTATATGAATTTTTTTTTTTTTATATGTACAATTTATATAGAACGAGTTAAATATTTCAATTCAAAAATGGAATTAAAATTTGTAATTATATTCAATTCACACATAAAAGACAGACGTCGCTTGCGACGGGGGTAAACTCTAGTTATATTATATTTAAGTATCAAAGGAAAGAATGCAGAAAATTGCGCACTTGATTAAATGCACACGCTGATAATTTTCCACACAAAAATAACGTTCTTGATATTATGAGATGATTATTTGCAAATTAGAAAAATATTACCGTATTTATCAAATCTGAAGGTTTTCTTTTTTTCCCTATGAGCTGCGCCACATAGAATCCGTCAATTATAACTTTGAAAGGCGCTTTTTCTTTAACAAAACTTATATAGTCTTCCAGTTCCTTTGTAGTCGTCCTATTAAAAGCGTTACCATTTTCCACTGCTCGGCTAAGGAAATCTTCCCTCAGGCTCATGAACTCATCATTTGAGAATATAATAGGGATCAACTTCTGGCAGCAGGTGGTGCACCTACCACTGATAAGAAAATTAGTGGACAACGAGTAAACATTTTATACATTTTATTTTTCAAAATTTACAATGTATGTCTTTACCTTCTGCCAATGTAACAGTATGTCGCATCCCAGTTTATAGAGGCAAATACTTTGATTAATTTATCTGCAACAGCTTTTGATATCTTTATGTCATTATTAGCAATAAATTGCAGCATCTTCTCGATACTCTCCAATAATTTGTAATCTTTAAAATTTCTGGTTGAGTAATCTAACCAAGATGTAAATGCAACACACATTGGAACTTTGTCATTGTTTATCATATCATTCAATAGCTTTAACGCCGTTCTATAGAAAAAGGGAAATAAAATAATTAGAAGTTTATAAATTTTTCGCCAAATGAGTTTTAAAAAATAAAAAATTGACGGAGATATAGCTCAATCTATGATTTTTTTATCGTCCTCTATATTATAATGTTCCAACGTTTGTTTGTTTATATGTTTACGCGATTCGTATGGTAACTCAAAAACGGCTCCAGGAATATTTTCAAAATTTCCTACTTCGTAGAGAAAAGAATTCTAAGACTTTTGCGTCCTCGAATTTTCCCCTGAATTTCATGGAAACCCTGTAAACCCTGGAAAACATGTAATTTTGGAAAAACTAAAATTTTTATTTTTACTTTGCTCTATAATTTTTAATTCGTAAAAGATAGAAAGTTGAAATTTGGCATGTGTATTACGGTGTTCAATGCAAACATTTTTTTTTAAATTAGAAATTAAAAAATTGGAAAAGGGGGCGTTGAGAAAATTAGGGGCCGGTAGGAAACTTTGGAGAAAACTCAAATTTTGGATTACATAATAATGAAATATGTTATTAAGAAAAAAATTTCCAAAATTATAAAATTTTATTTAGGGGCATGGGGCGGTTTTTGCCGAGAGTAAAAATTGGGCTATAGAATTGAAATTTTGTAATTGGTCTAACTTTGGTAACTACCCAGTAAACATTTGGTGAAGTGTCCCTTTTTGTGACGTTTCTATCACTATTTCACTTCAATTATAGTTCGCATCAACTTTATCTTCATTTGTATTCCGACAGGTGGAGTGGTTCTGTCATCTGTAGCCGTTAAAACAGACATGTCATATGAACGATTGTGAGAAACTGAACTATAAATGAACTCTTTCATGACAAAAAAATCATATCCCAGTAAACAATTTGGTGAAGTGTCCTATTTGGTGAAGTTCGAGTCACTCGTACAATTCTATTCTAACGCTTTACAAGTTCTCTACCTGTCACAGATTTTGTGTTAGTTTTTCATAATAATATTCTTTCTTTTTCCAACATCATTCATTAAGTATTTCTGTTTCTTTCCCACATGGGTATATTTTTATTATCCGGTCATAAATCATAAACCTACTCCGCTTTTAATTCAGCAGTGAACCGTCGTTGAAATGTCTGTAGCTCATAAAAAGGACCTTTCCTTTGAACGACTGAATAGAAAACGAACACGTTCCAGACAAAAAATTCATGATATGTAATAGAAATTAAGTCGAATTTACTCCAAAATGTTTACTGGGATGTATCTCCAATAGAAAAAAAATTCTCAAATTTTGAAAAAAAGTTGGTCAAATTCCGAATAAATTGTTAATATATGTAAAATTAATATAAAACGAGTTTAATATTTCAATTTAAAAATGGAATTAAAATTTGAAATAAAATTCAATTCACACACAAAAGACAGTCGTCGCTTCCGACGGAAGTAAACTCTAGTTTGTTTATATTTCAGTCTTTCATATGAAATGTCTTTGCTTCTTACGAGCGAATTCACTTCACGCTCTTCAGTGAAGTCTGAGCGGAACTCAACTTATGAGCTGAAATGTGTCCAAATGGTTTACTGGGTTATGTTTTACAATTGTTTTAAGGTAAAGCTTTTATTTTTTAAAATAATTCATATACAGAATGGGCTTGTGTCCTATGTCTTAATTTCTATAAAACGGTACTATATGTTGATAAAGTTGGTTACTAGAACCTCAAATGTCCAATTATTTTTTAATAACTCCTTATATTTCAGCAGATATTAACAATTAAAAAAGTCATTTTCCCCTTTAATTATTAAAGGGATCAATGTTGTACACATTCCAATTGCATGTGACATCACAATCGCTGCCAAACTTACAGCTTACTAAAATAAAAACTTATTATTCTTTGACTTGACTTGATTATTTACACTACCAACAGCTACAAAACATTACCACAGCACTGACTTACTCAACAAATAACTGACGTTAAAATGAATTTCACGTCATACAAATATGGCCGACCATTTCTAGCGCTAAAACTACAATTCATAATTTCTAATTACTATATCTTCGTCAACATTTAGATATTTAATAAAATAGGCACGTCAATACACATTTATTAACATCAATTTCAATTAACAATTGAAAAATCGACCACTAAAAAATGAGGACACAAGCCCATTAAGGATACGCGAATATAAATTGTTGTTTTTCTTTAGATTTCTTAAAAATGTTACAGAGAGCTAGCGCTAAAAAAAATAACATTATCTAAAAAACATACGAATGATCATTGTTCTTATTTGCTGCTTCTATGATGACGGAATAAATTTCGGCAGAAGGAGTACATGATAACTGGATTGTACTCAAGTAAGACAGACATTTTTCCCATTGCGGTGTTAGACAGAGTCCGTAAATAAGACTTTCACAGGTATTCGCATCCAAATTGTCCATTTTACCAAGCTCTTTGTACCTTAACCATAAAAATATAGAACTATAATTATTTATTCTAAGAGCGTAGCCACAAATCAAGAATATAGGCCTAAGTTTTACATTTTAGTTTCTTATTTTATCAATTATGCTGGTGCCATTTATGAAATAGAAGTCGAGCTTCTATTCAAATATTTACAATGATGTTGTTTTAAATTAAATAATTTTTTACTGATTCGAAAATTGTTTTTAATTAAATTTATTTTGAAATAATAATCCGGTCAAAACAGGCTATAAAATATGGGTAAATTAGCTATATTTCGTATAGAGCTGAAAATTGGTATACACCTTTGGGGACATTAATACAAATAAAATACTAAAAGTCCTCACAGATCGCACATCTGCATAAAAAGTTATTCAAGGTCAACAGTCAATAAAAATGGTTTTTCCAATGTTTACGGTAAACGGTAAATTTTATCATAAAAATAGATTAGACCAAAATTGTAGATCATGAAATTATCTACAAAAATGGTTCTAATACTTTTTTTCTAAGAATCACCATTCCTGAGATATTGCGATTCTAATTCACAGAAAATAATAATATATAATATATAATATATAATATATATGAGAATATACACATGGTTAAGGAAAATATGGACATTTCAAAGTGTTCCGAAATTACACAGTTATGCAATGTGATTTGAATTGACTCTTTGAAGTAAAAGTTAAAATATTTTATGTAAAGCACTAATAAACTTAACAGATGTTAAGATTTTCACATAATACAAGAATTATGAAATCAATTTACTTTCACTTGCTCAAGGATCTCTAGGATAACACCACAATAGTGTTATATTGATTCAGTAATAGTCAACTTTTATCGCATAACTGAAACAAACGAAACGTGTCCGGAAATGTGTGCATATTATGTAGAATCCGACTTCTTCAACTTTTAGAATTGCAATATCTCAGGAATGGCGATTCTTAGAAAAAAAATTATAAGAGCAATTATTGTAGATAAATTCATCTATTCTATTTTTATGATAAAACTTACCGTTTACCGGAAAACTTGGAAAAACCATTTTTGTTGACCTTTAATCTTGAATAACTTTTTTTTGCAGATGTGCGATCAGTGAGAACTTTTAGTATTTCATTTGTAATAGTGTACCCAAGGTCTGTACCAACTTTCAGCTCTATGCTTATATGGTTATAAATTCTTTAGTAATGTTATATGACTTGTCCGATAGTCTTTATCCTTAAATCTCAAAAGTTTATATTATTTATTTAAGTCTATTTTGTTCTAATTTAAGTGCATATGTATAGCTGTTATTTGAGTTTAGGGAGGACATTTTACCAAGATAATATTGATTGTAGTTCCTTTTCTGATGTCTTCTTTTCGTGATATGTAACGTAGTACAATTTTAAAAGTTTTCCAATTGTGCATACATTAGGTCCAACACCCAAGAAATTTAAATAATCCATATAAGATTGTGCTACTGATAACTGCTTGTTTGATAAACAGAATCCCATCACTGTACAGTCAATGTTAATTGTGTTTATCGAACGATCTGCATTAAAGAGAGACATTCGGAATGATTCCCATTCCTTATTGCCCAGTTTTGGTTGCTTCAATAAACTTCCAAAGAGAGATTGTTTTGGATCATTGAATTTGTTAGTTCGGGTTAAATTTTCCAATCTTGTGCATGCCAATCCTGATGTTGACAACGGAACTACTGAAATTTGAAAAATATATTAAGACCAGAAACTTAAAAAAGTATTAAAATTCTAATTTTGAATAAAAATGTGTCAGGATTTCACACGATTGACTAGACTTAATGTAAAAAATAAATAGTATTTATTTCTGCATCATTTTAAGTACATGTGTCTTTAAAAACATGCATTTACTTAAAATGGTTACAATATGAAGAAAATAAAATTTGACTAAAAATTTGGTATCGAAAATACAATACTAAGGTGAGATCCATTTAAAATTGTTAATAATATAGAAAACAATTTTATCTGTCACAAAGATATAATCTATAGTAACAAGATATATTGATTGTACATGTGTTGCACTTGTTATTATGGCTGTATAAATTCAGGCGCTTTGATGAAAATTGTTAAATTATTATATATATATGAAGGACCTCTTGTATATATTTTATACATAAATATTAATAATATAATCTACAAAGAGTAATAATGATAATTTCAGCTAAACTACAGTAACCACTCAATAAATCTTACCACTTGACTTTAAGTAAGCAGTATTGTATACGGAACCCTGTTGACTTAATTTTGCAACGTCTGCTGCTAGTTTATTTAAACATGGTTTACACCAAAACATATTCATTAAATAAATTTGTTTTCACTTATAATTTTTTAATACGGTTCAGCAAGAAAACGTATAATACTTGTTAGCAGTCAATTGTTTGGAACATGTTACATAAAATTTAGATTTATTTTCGAAAATATAATATTTATATAGGATTGATTTTCAAAAGTACATTCTTTTTTCATTTTTATACATACTTAGCTTAGATTAAGAAATTAATGATATAGTTGAAAAATATCGAATTTGTTTTATTTTATTGGTCACATTTTCAGCATAGGAGCCTACTTATGTTTACAAATTTGCAATACAGTAAGATTTGTAGTATAAGGATCAGGCTCGTTTGAATTTAATAGTCTGTGAACGCGTTTACTATTCGTTAATCCTTCCTACAGCTAATTATTTTTTCGCGATTACACTGACACTTGTATATGGCAGTGCACTTTATATTCACGTGCGGCATTTCCGTAGGAACTAAGTAAATAGGTCTAAGTGTAAGATCCAGGAGAATTAAAGAAATAATTGTGGTTTATGATTAAGGGATCATTATACTTTTATGTGGTAGCATAATATATAGGCACTATTTATGTTAGATTAGATAAAAGATTAGTTATTTATTTTAAAATCTTTATTAAATCAGATAATACCATGCCTTAATGGGCTTGTGTCCTATGTCTTAATTTCTATAAAAGTGTACTATACACTGATAAAGTGGGTTACTAGAACCTCAAGTGTTCAATTATTTTTTAATAACTCCTTATATGTTAAGAGATATTAACAATTAAAAAAGTCATTTTGTTTCTTTAACTATTAAAGGGATTCAACGTTGTACACATTCCCAGTGCATGTGACATCACAATCCTTGTGTAAGGTTACCAACCTTACAGATCATAAATCTCTGCTATATGTATTTATATATCAAAATATCAAATATTATTTAGAGCTACTTCAAAGAACAATCAAATTTCAATATTATGTCTGCCTTAGTAGGGTTAAATAAAATAAAAACTTATTATTCTTTGATTTGACTTGATTATTTGACTACCAACAGCTAGAGAAGATTACCACAGCACTGACCTCCTCAACAAATAACTGACGTTAAAATGCATTTGACGTCATACAAATATGGCCGATCATTTCTAGCGCTTAAACTACAATTCAAACTTTTAATTGCTATATCTCCGTCAACATTTAGATATTTAATAAAATAGACACGCCAATACACATTTATTAACATCAATTTCAATCAACAATTGAAAAATCGACCACTAAAAAATGAGGACACAAGCCCATTCATCTATTTCAGAAATTGTAATATACATATAAGAGGTATTTACTAATAAGTAATGTATAAGATAAAACACACATTTAACATCGCCTAGTGGTTTATTAAATGCAATAGAAGTAACAAAATCTCGTTTAAGAACAATGTAAAATTTGTTTTAATGCAATTTTATAAACATCTATCAAAAATATAAATCATAACTAATATAAATCTTGAAGTAAGAGTATATCAATTGTAGAATGTTTTATCTTTTTATGAAATAGTCCACGGCATTTTTCTGTTCATTCTTGTGCGGTACACAGCATCCCTTCAAATTTAATTTTAATATAGTACACTATTGAATCATATTAAAACGTATAAAATACATTATGTTAATGGAATGATAGTGATGTGATATAAAATTAATAAAACAATATTTTTTTTAACAAAAATATTTTTAAACAATAGTTTATAATAAAAATCTCACTGTTTTAAATATAGATAATTGTACTACCTTAATTATTGTGACACACATACTACTAAATCAATACAATATCAGTAAGTTAAGAGCCTAATCGTCTTCGTTTATGTTTTGTCTATCGCAATCAACTCTTCCTTAGACAAACAATTGTCCACATTTGGCAAGATAATTCATCTTAATTTCTTACTATTCTGTATACAAGATAATTGGCCCCTATTGCCAGAATAGCAATACCAATTGCTATAGCAGTAAATCGCAAACTGAAATAAATAGAATAATTTATATTAATATATTCACAAAAAATGATATGTACATTTGCATTTACCTATATCTAACAATATTGTACATATAATTACCATTTCTAATGTTGGAAACACAAAATTACATACTTAAACAAACATTACTAATGAGACAACAACCAGTAATTTAAACAAACCTCTATGGAAGGTAAATTGGTAGATTTTAGAAGCATGCGAAAAATTTTACTTGTTTCTGCTGAATAGCGCTCCAAAGAAGCCGGATCTATTAAAACCAATTACCAATAACTACTTTTATGCACATTAAAAAATCACAAACAGAGGAAAATGAAATTCTACACAAAGGTAACTTGAATTAAACAAATTTTACGGCTTTTAAATGCTGATACATTGTAAAATACTTACTTTCCGGGGCACCCTGAAGAAGGCTTTGGTTTACTTTTTCGTTCGTGTTCAACAATTTCCCCAACTTTAAAAGTCTTCATCTGCTCTCTAGTAACATATATCAATAACTTTAGACATGCTACCAATTATCACTTATTATGTAATATTTGATAAAGATATCTGTAAAAACTTACATAGCATCAGAACTGTGCCCAACGTCATCAAACTCTACTGTGGCATCCTTACCAGCAACTTCTAGCAAAACTTCTTCACCACCAGGATGCTACATGGAAAAAAATAATACTTGAATTATAATAATAAACTGGTACAGAATTTCTTACCTTGAAATAGCCAAATTCAATAGATTGGGTATTGATTTGAGTTAATGTTGAATATGTCTAACCTCTCTTAAAAAATTTTTAAGATCGTAAACACTGTCGTTAATAACCATTAAAACCGATGTTTCTGTATTATGTTCTTTTACTTCAGCTAATGTGTATGTTTTAATTGGAATTGCCATATTTTTAAATATATTTATTGTATTTCTTAATATCGGTATTTACAAACTTCTTCTCAACAAATGTCTACAAAGCAAAGTGGCAAGCAAGGTGGCAAATGTATAAAACGAACCAAACTCTTCGCACTGTACGAATTTTTGTTCGGGTTAGTTCGGACTAGTACAAGATAAAAGTTTTAAAAACTTTCTTTCTTAAGTATATATTTATATTTACAAATATTAATTACTTATAAAATAGTCATTAATTTTATAATAATTTATATTTTATATTACTTATATTATTATATCGTGTTTGTTCATCTATTTTAAACAACTAGAAATAAATACATAATAAAAATGCAGCTTATTTCATGATTGTATACATACATATGTAATAAACTCTTAAAGACAATATAGAATAGTTAACAATATAGAGGCCGAGTGTATTTATATATGCTTACACCAGACTACTGTGATTTTGTATTCAGTCCCTGGACAGTGGACTCAGTCCTGGAAAGGACTATACTTCCGTTGTCGCACAAATTTTATGGTTTTTAACCTCTGGATGCGGTTCAAATCTTTGACCAGCCGTGTTGTAGCTGGGTAGAATTTTTGTGTTATATCATTGATTACATGCATATACAGTCTATAGTCTAGTAGTACGCTTGACTTTTATTCGTCATAGCCACCATCAAACATTTTTTATATATATTTTACAATGTTTGAATCACTTAACAAAAATTTAGCGTTAACAGGAAAAGTTTTAATCACATCTAATATTTCACTATTGAATTTTGATCTTTCTAAACTATAATTTATGCATTCAAATATAATATGATCCAAAGTTCCTTCTTCACCACATTGACATCTATCGTCAGATTTAATATTAACTAGCAAACCCGGCGAACTCCGTTTCGCCATCAGATGGCTTCGTTTTATGTAACATTTCGTTTGGTGATTAAAAGATGAAGAAAATTTTTTTTTTTGTTTTATATTTGAAAAGGAAAAATTTTATTTCATTTCACAACAGTAATGAATTCATTTCAAATAGTGTTATTTAGTTGAACTTCTCTAAGTAAATGAAAGTGAATCCAAAGTAAATACTGAATCGAAGCGTTATACGTGTCCGCAAATTATCCGTTTCATTGAAGTGCTCTTTGGTAAACCACATTTTTTGTTTTTTGGTCTGACGTTAAGACAAACAAAGCGGATGGTTTCCCAACTCGTGAACACGCAACGTATAACTGCCCATGTGAAAAACAATGATTTTCTAAATTTATCCCGCAAACACTAAGCGATTGGCCTTGCGACTTGTTAATTGTCATTGCGAACGCAAGGCGAACTGGAAATTGCAATCGCTTGAAGTCAAACGGAAGATCAGTCGGAATCATTGGTATTCGAGGAATACATACATTTTCACCTGCGTACTTTCCGTTAATAATGGTTGCCTCAATCAAATTCGGCATAAGTCTTTTTATCGAAAGTCGAGTACCGTTGCAAAGTCGCGGTGGATTCAAATTACGCAATATCATAATAACTGTACCAAGTTTGAGTTGCAAGTTATGTGGTGGAAATCCTGGTAACTCCAGAGAGTTCAAAAACTCCGTTGGATAATTTACTACATCATCGGGATTTGTTATGGAATCAACGGATTTGTATGTCACCAAATCGCCAGCAATTTTTGATTGAATGGTGAAATTCAGTGCGTGTACATCATTATTCTTTGCGGCAAGAATTGCTCGTTGACTTACCCAAGCATAATTCTGATAATTCTCACTAATGTTTGGGAAAACATTTTCAATAAGAGCTAATTGAGAGTCTACAAATCGGCAAAAGTCGTTTGTAAGAGTAATTAATCCAGATGTCGCATCAACTGGGACTTTTCCATTTCCAACAGCTAACAATTGTTTGGAAAATTGTGCAGCACTTTGATCGTTTTGAAGTTGAAGTGGTTAGCGATAATGTTTTTACGTTATTCCATAAAGGTGATGCCTTCAGGCAAGCATTCAATTCATCTGCAGGCGTTCCACGGGGAATTACTGGCAACGTCTGCCTGAAATCGCCTGCCAACAATATCATCAAGCCGGCAAAGATGTTGTTATTTCGCCGAAGATCCTTCAGTGTGAAGTTAAGTGCTTCAAGTTATTTCTTATGTGCCATTGTGCACTCATCCCAAACAATGAGGTTGCATTGCATCAACAATTTTCCCATTGCACTGGATCGGGAAATATTGCATGTTGGAGTATCAATTGTGTAATTGGATCGACCATCTTCAACGTGATGTCGTATCCGTCTTGCCCTTGCCAATAAATGATTGGATATTGTAACGCATCGTACAAACGATGTGTCTCGTTTACACGATGCATGATATTGCTTCTTCGCTGAACGACAATGTCTCGCGATTTAGTTGGATCGCCAACAATAATTGCAGCAACATCATTAACGGTGGGTGCATTGAATCTTCGCACATGTTCACCTGTTGGGGTACAATCCGCTCTTATGACAAATTTGTGCGTATCCGATGGCATTCGTTCCAATGCTGTTTTGAACATATTAACCACAGCATTATTAGCGTGAAAAAATCCTTGCAACTGTTCAATAATTCGTCTCTTTAACTGTTGCGTTCCCTGTATATTGCACCGCACATTCAGCTGATCCACCATCGACGAAATGAAATATATTTGCAGAAATATATGATATATTTTATCATATATGATAAATATATGCAGAAATGCAAATGATATATTTGTTCTTGTATCTGTAATTGCAAACAACCATTTGTTGAAGAATACGGTGTAACTTTTGATCGTGTGATGGTGTAGTATGTGGTGTATATGTAGTTGTTATGTGTTGCAATTCATTGTGTTGGTGTGAGTGATTGGTTATTTGTGTTGTATCTTTTACCTTGCAAGTCGGCATGAAGCCGCCTTCTCGAATGATATTAGCTCCAAAGGAAGTCATGCGAAAGCAGTTATTGTATTCAAGGATGTGTTGAAGAAAATGGCTGGAATCGGGATCACTTCCATCGAACAATGGTTTCAGTGGCTGTGGTGGTGTAAGTAATGGATCCAGTTTGACTTTTCCACTTGCGCAGCACAATCCAGCCGTTTCTCTTTTGAACTTTAACGCATTGCAATATCGGCATATAGTCGTCGTTCGTCCAATATCTAAATTTTCATCATCACTGTAGTTCGCAGTGGGATCATATTGGAATGCCAAGCGATTGTCTTAATCGGGCATTTTCTGTTATTATATTTTGTCTTTCTTCGCTTAAATTCTGTGAATACAGTTGTTGCTGGCTTGCATGTCTTGCGCGGCGGCCGATGTTCGCACGTCGTCCTCTAGGCATTTTGGACTATGGACAGAGTGGTGAATGTAACCTTAAATGCACGATCCACATAATTTACACAGTTCAACTTACCACCTTAAAGGCAAATGCCTGCTGTTGAAATTGAATAAAAATTTGCACAATACACGTGATTGATTTGATGGTTTCCAATTGAAATGTTAGGAAACGAATAACTCATTTTTTTAACTTTTTTTTCACAATTTCACAATGAACACAATACCGGTTTGTCACATGAAATTAATTAACTGAGCAGAGAATAATGAGTAGCTGTCAAACAATGTATCACACACCGGCGCCTACTACTTAAAACACCGGTCTACTTAAAATATTGGTTTGTATATATGCTATGTATCAGAGTAGGCGCTGTATGTGAAAAAAGATTTTCCCGCTTTTCTGTTGAAATTTTTCCTGAATTCCTGAATTTTCTTTGCTATAAACCTCACGGAGCCCGAGACCTTTCCAACGAATGCAAAACCGTGGAAATCGGTTCGTGCGTTCTGGAGTTATAACGTCAGGAAGGAAAACCCGACTTATTTTTATATAGTAGATTTTGTACAGGTGAGCTTGAGTTTTACAATGATTACTTTTGATTCTGATTATAGTTGATATTGTTTTACGGGACTCATTTCTAAACCATCTTTTCTTACTTAAATTTGGATGTAACATATAAAAATCTCTTCCTTCCTTAATCTCTGACTTTTATTAATGAAATCTGTGTTTCTCAAATTGAAGTTTAACTTTTTGATTGTATTAAAAATTTCATATGAAGGTTCCACTTTCCAATTCCACTTTCATCTCAATTTCTAAATTTATTGATTCCTTTGTCAATTTAACCGCAATTTCGTTTCCTCTTATTCCACAATGTCCTGGTATCCACATACATTTTATGGTATTATTCTTATTTATTATATTGAAATACATTTCCTTAATTTTGCATGTCAAAATATCATTATTTCATTTGTGATCATTAGAATTTAATTTTTTTAAAACACTTAAAGAATCCGTTATTATTGTTCATATTTTCATTAATTTCCAATGCTTTTAATATTGCTAATTTTTCACCAGTATAAGAGCAAACTTTGTTATTTAATTTTTAATGTTATTTAAATAAAAATTAAGTTTTTAATCGACACGATATTTTTACTTACGCAATAGAATAAAAAAACCAACAGGTATCACTGATTGTTGGAAAAATCCAGTAAAAGTATGTAATTTACAAACTAATCCGGAGGGAACTGAACGAACGACCATTAAGAGCCATTTAGAATCTAAAGTAGTAGTTGTTAAGTTTTATAAAACACCTGTTTAGTTTTCTATAATGGACGTCGCGTAAGAAATTAATCGAGCGGGAATTTATTGATTAATTGTTTATTTATTTTAATTATATATTTTTATTTTATAAATCTCTAACTGGGAGTAGAGATTTATTTATGAATAAAATCACGGAAGTCAGTTTAATACTTATATTCTATATGTATATTCTATATTCTAGGTTGAACGTACTATTACAACTCACTTATTATAAAAACTAACAATTATTTTAACTTTAAAACAATGTACAAGGGAAGAGGCCGTAGATTACAATGACAAGAAATTCTTTTCTCTTGCGAACAATTATAAATATGATGTGAAGTGTTAAAATAATAAAAACGGTGTTGAACTTGCGGACATTTAAATCAAAAACTATATAAAAATGCGTAACATATGTTTACTTCGACCCACGCAATACTGAACAGAACTTAAATATTGCATTATCTGCAGGAATTTTCATTTTCTTTTTTCATTTATTAAATTTAATAGCACCTCCAAGGCTTCCGCACAAATGTGTTGCTCTGTCCACTTATTCTATCCCCCTCAATTTTTTTCAATTGATAAAGTGGGTTACTTGAACCTCAAATGTTCAATTATTTTTTAATAACTCCTTATATGTTAAGAGATATTAACAATTAAAAAAGTCATTTTGTCTCTTTAATTATTAAAGGGATTCAACGTTGTACACATTCCAAGTGCATGTGACATCACAATCCTTGTGTAAGGTTACCAACCTTACAGCTCATAAATCTCTGCTATATGTATTTATATATCAAAATATCAAATATTATTTACAGCTATTTCAAGGAACAATCAAACTTCAATATTATGTCTGCCTTAGCAGGGTTAAATAAAATAAAAACTTATTATTCTTTTACTTGACTTGATTATTAGACTACCAACAGCTAGAGAACATTACCACAGCACTGACCTACTCAACAAATAACTGACGTTAAAATGTATTTCACGTCATCCAACTATGGCCTACCATTTCTAGCGCTAAAACTACAATTCAAACTTTTAATTGCTATATCTCCGTCAATATTTAGATATTTAATAAAATAGACACGCTAATACACATTTATTAACATCAATTTCAATCAACAATTGAAAAATCGACCACTAAAAAATGAGGACACAAGCCCATTGTCATTTTTAACTTGAAGTAGTTTTTAGTGCCATTTTCAAAGAGTCTTATATTGTAGCCCCTTAAATAAGTTTTTGAAAATAAAATAATATATAAAAATCTTTGAACCAAGTGTTTGTTATCTTTTGAATGGTTGTTAATTTTTTGACATAAATTGAATTTACAAATGAAATATGTTTTATTAATTTTTGTACGTACTTAAATAACAGTAAAAGCAATAAAATTATTACTGTTGAATTGGTCATGGGGTGTTATTTATACATTTAAATAATAAATTTTATTATTGCATATCAGCGAGTTAATGGTACGATTTATAAGTTAATATTGCCGAAAATCTGTCGTATAAATAAGAATAAGTTCATGGTTCTTGTCAGTGCATTTTCCGTGTTTTTATATCAAGTCCAGTCACTACGTCTAGAATGAGAGCCGTCGAGACCGTTTCGTTGATATTTCTGATCACATTCAATAATGGCATTGGATTCGGTTCGGCTGGTCCAATGGGGTAGGTACTCGTATTTTGTTCATTTCAAACGTAAGCAAGATAAGGTGTGAATGAAATGTAAAGACTTTTTTATGCAATCTAGACCATGCGGTAGCCGATTTTCATATCTGAGTTTGTCATCTTTGCATTACTTTCCTAAGAGCGTGTGAATTCATTTTTTAAGGGTCGGTTTTTTGATTTTTGATTGAAATAAAGCTAAAAAGGTTAATATAGTCAAAATCGCGATAGTTCGGCGGTGACTTATACTTAAATGAGGTTATAAGAGCGGTATAAATCTATAATACGATAATGAATTTTATCTTATTCGTTTCTATTCGCTTTTTAGTTATATCGGCAGTTTACACCCCACAACTTGTTTTAAGAATGAGTCGCCGCCGAACTCTCGTGATTTTGACTATATATGAATATGTACATTCACGTATTTATTTTTTTTTAAATACAAAACATGACGGAGTTTATACGCATAAGACGTCACACAAGAAATAAGTAATCGAGATTATTTTTCCTTTTTCACAACTTTTGTAATATAATATTTGATGGAATACAGTAAATAACGTATCACACACACACACACACACCTGTATCTGTCTCTGTTATATAAAATAGATTGCTACATGCATAGAGATATAAGAATAGAGTACGCGAAGTGTACGGCCGCGTGTAAGAGGAAGCGATAGATGCAAAACGAGAGATAGCTGCCAAGTGTCCTATCTGTTTCTTCCTAACCGAACCGCTGCTGCTGGCTTGGTTGATTGGCGGTATGGTAGAGGGTAAACAAGACAGTATTGTTAAAATAAAAATGAAGATAAAAATATTTGTAAATAGTTAGTGTAGTGTCGATAGCGCGGTGATCAATCCCAGTACTCGGCTCGAAAGAGACACTCAGGACATTCGTGGCTATTTCTCTCTTTGCTTATATTACAGTATTTAGCCTCTTGTGCACTCTATTCTTATATCTCTATGGCTACATGTGACGTACATTGAATTTTTCTATAACGTTAACCCTTTAATAATTAAAGAGACAAATTGACTTTTTTAATTGTTAATATCTTTAAAAATATAAGGTTCAAATACATTTGAGGTTCGTAACCAATTTTATCAATATATTGCACTGTTTTATAGAAATTAAGACATGGTTCACAAGCTTATTGTTGTAGAAAAAGTTAGTATAACTGCGTTACAATAGTTGCAGACGCAGTAAAATGTTAAATGAATCATAGATAACTCATGTTTTAATATATATTTCTTAACGCAAGCACAGAGAAAAATAAGTAAGAAGCAGTATGTCAAATCTGCAATGAATTTTATTTCTTTAACTCACCCTTGAGAAATCTAATATATATATATATTTTTTTTTATTTGATTACTAAAGATTATTACAATCTCTCCTGCTTAGAGGACATTCAGCGATAGGTATGTAAAAAAAGTGTCCTGCGCGGGATTTGCCCATCGACTCATCCCTCAATTTTCCTAGATTTCCTAGATCCTAGATTCTATTTAGTTTAGATACTTTCTTTTTTATTCTGTGTACTATCGAATTATTGGACATTAGCCAGCTGGCCAAATTGTTTGGATGTTCAAGTATTCTCTCTTTGTATGCTTTGGTTCTAAGCACTAATTCTTCATTAACTGTGGGTATATCCAGATCCCGATGTATTATGTGATTAGGTACAAACCATGGTGCATTCGTGACAATCCTTAGTATTTTGGACTGAAATCTTTGGATTATTTCAATATTAGAGGTAGATGCAGTATCCCATAGTTGTATACCATATGACCATACCGGTTTAAGTATGGATTTGTAGAGCAGGAGTTTGCTTTCTGTGCTAAGTTGTGACTTACGCCCTATCAGCCAGTACATCTTCCGCAGTTGTAGGCCTAGCTGCTATTTCTTTGTAAATATATGCTTCTTCCAAGTAAGCCTCCTGTCTAAGTGTATTCACAGGTTCCTCACATGGTATATTGACATTGTTTAAAGTGATACTTAGGCAGTTTCCTGTCTAGTTGTGAACGTGACATGAATTGATTTTGATTCGCTGGCTTTGATTATGCAGTCCTTCATCCATGAAGATAGTTTGTCCAGATTTTTCTGTAGCATAGTCGAGGCATTAGCTGGATCATCTAATCTAATATATTTAGTCATAATTGCCCTACAAACAATTTGTAATGTCTTAGCAATCTCGTATCAGAGAGCGGTTAGACAGTAATCACACAGCGTTCGGGAGAATATATGAGAACTGTGGTAGTACTGGGTAGTAGCACGACTTGCACCTCGGCAAACCTCGTTTGGAAAGTATTAGGAAGACAATCAGAGAGGGTACGGAGCATTCCGGCCGGTTGAGACATGCTGTCCAAAGCTTCATGTAATGTCACACTAATGTCTAATAGGATTCCAATCACCATTCAGAGTGATACGATTCGCTTCTAATTGGATTCCGATCCAATTAGAAGCGAATTCCGATCCAAAAGAAGAAGTGGCCTTTGGAAATTGTTTGTAGGGTGCCTTCTGGCTAATCAATTCGATCTAGTCGCAATTGTTTTTCGGTAAACTCAATTGTATCTATCCTGCGCCATAAATACGGCATTGTATACTTCCCATACGTATGCTCTGGTAATTTCCCACAGTTATAAAAACTATGTATTTTAATACACATGATCAAACAATGGAACATTTATTGCTGCTCTTAATTTCGTTTTATGAAAATGTTATTATTGTAAACGTTATTTATTGCCATATCAGCTTGTAACAAGACGACGAAAGTTCACTTTCGTTATTTAAGTGTAACTGATAAGAATCGAACTTAAATTTTATTATATTTTTACATTATTAAAATATTTATTGTATATATTTTTATAAAAGTGGCCTTTGGAGGCACTTATCCATACTTTCCATATTTATGACTTTATTCTCCATTTAAATAACTTAAATGATCCGCACTGTTTATTTATAGAATTGATATATAGAAATGATTAAATTAAATTGTTGATTGAAATTGATGTTAATAAATGTGTATTGGAGTGCCTATTTTATTAAATATCTAAATGTTGACGGAGATATAGCAATTAAAAATTTAAATTGTAGTTTTAGCGTTAGAAATGGTCGGTCATATTTGTATGATGTGAAATTCATTTTAACGTCAGTTATTTGTTGAGTAGGTCAGTGCTGTGGTAATATTTTGTAGCTGTTGGTAGTCAAATAATCAAGTCAAGTCAAAGAATAATAAGTTTTTATTTTATTTAACTCTGCTAAGCAGACATAATATTGGAATTTTATTGTTCCTTGAAATAGCTGTAAATAATATTTGAAATTTCCATATATAAATACATATAGCAGAGATTTATGAGCTGTAAGGTTGGCAGCGGTTGTGATGTCACATGCATTTGAAATGTGTACAACGTTGAATCCCTTTAATAATGAAAGAGACAAAATGACTTTTTTAATTGTTAATATCTCTTAACATATAAGGAGTTATTAAAAAATAATTGAACATTTGAGGTTCTAGTAACCCACTTAAGATAAAAGCCCATTAAGATTGAGTAGAATTTTTGAAACATTTTTCTTTCTTTCAACATATATTTCGGGGTAATATTTAAAAAGGTTACGCCACCCATAGGTGCTGCATAGATGAAGGTGACTAAAACATATTCTGTACAAAAAATAGCTTGATTAATTTAATTTAATTGAATTTTTAGACCTGCAGAAGGATTACCTCAACCTAATGGGCCTGTAAATGCTCAGCCAATGCATCAACCACCTCAGTATAGAGAGCAAATACAACAACAAATACAACAACAACAATTACAACAACAACAACTTCAACAGCAACAGCAACAACATCAACAAATGCAACAACAACAACCGCAACCACAAATGGTAGCGTCACAGCCCCTGCAATTATCCAGCCAGCAACTGCAGTCACCCTATCCAGTGCAGCAACAAGGATTGACATTTATGATCGCGCCTCCGCAACAGAAACTTTCGAATGACCCAATGCTTAGCATTACTGATGACGTTAAATTATGCGTTCTTGAACTAAAAGACGCGATTTCCGTTTACCAAACTGGAGTTGGTAGATTCACTGGAAGACTTTGGAATGATTTGATTGGACATCTTCAAGCTCTTACAAGATTCCTTACCCATGCTAGACTTTTACATACAAAAATAATAGATATGTATCAATATTTAGGCCCTACTAATATTGGATTTGCTTTAGTTTCTAAAGTTCCAGAATTTGTCGAGTTGTTGACAGTGTAATCATTTTTGCTGACCTTCTATTCTTGATAGTAAAAATTTAATAAATTTACTTTTAAAATATAATAAGCTATTTTTTTAATTTCGTTTAGGTCGTAGATTAGTTATAAGCACTTTAATCTTTCCTTCCTATATTATAATGTTCGAAGTGAAAGTTTATATGTTGATGTTTGAAAATTTCCTTTTTGGTGGAGAAATAATTCTAAAATTTTTGGTGTCGTCAGATTTTTCCTTGAATTTCCTGGAATCCCGTGATTTTGGAAAAACTGAAAAAAATAATTTATTTTTTGTTGTCTAACTATTACTTCGTAAAAGTTGAAATTTTAACTATTTTTTAATTAATTCTAACATATTTTGGACTTTAGAAATTCAAAAATTGATAAATAGAGCGTTGAGAAATCTAGGGCCCTTTAAATTTAGGGAACTAAGGGGGAGAAATTTAGGAAAGTTCAAATTTTACTTTTCGTAATAATTTAGTATCAAATTAATAATAAAAACATCAAAAATTCAAAATTTTACTTGGAGACACGGAGACTGTTTTCTCCGAGGGTAAAATTTGTGTTAGAAAGTTCAAATTTTACATATAGGCTTTGGTAACTTATTTACAAATCGAAAAAAAATTTTGAAAAAAAGTTATTCAAATAACCCATAAAATTGAAAATATTTTATATTTTGCTGAAAAAAATATTTTTTTAACTCAGTTGAACTCATGAAAAATTATTTTAATATTGAACACCTTTTTATAATTATATTCGAGTTAAATATTTCATTTTAAAAATAGAATTAATATTTGAAATGAAATTACGAATTATTTTATTGAATTCAAAATATATACACTAAGAAGACATCGCTTTGCGACGAGGGTTAAGTTATAATTTAATCGCACGTGGCGCAGCATCCTGCAGTAAAAAGGCATAATTGTCCAGGACTCCCAGCAGGAGAAGAGGGCTTCGCTAAATATAATGAAGTTTGCAACAGGCGGTGTAGTGACCGAGATTCTATTTCCGAACAGGCGCTATATTTTCTGGATTTAGTGGTTGTCAATTTAAAAAATATTCTACGCTACAATGCAATACATTACAATCTCGAAAAACAGTAGAACATCTAATGATATCCTGCAAAAAATATATATGCAGCCATCCGAGAAAAACCACTATTAGTGCCTTCAGCGTCTCGTCAAGCCTTACGTGTTGACATTATTTATATTTTACGGCAATAAACTAGGCAGCGTAACGATCGGCATTATTAAAATGGTTTGCATGCAATTTTCGTAAATTAATGATAATATTTTATTGATTTATGTATTTGATAATTGATGTATTGCATTTATTTGATTTTAGAGAAATTTGCGCTTTACCCATAATGCACGGTTCCATGATGGTTTTCTCTGACTTTAAATAAACAGTAAATTTTTATGAAATAAGTTTATTTAATTTATTTTAAATAAATGGGCCATTCCCCATCTTCCTCTATAAGGAATTCTTAAAAATTGGACATTTGAGTTTCTGGTAGCAAACTTTATCAATATATAATTCCGTATTATAGAAATTAAGTCATGGTTCACAAACCCATTGCGTTAAACTTCAGGAAATACTCGTAAATAGATTGCCAAAATTTTTAGTACAGCGACAAACAAACAAATACTACCCGGGCAGAATTTTACGCCAGATGTTGTAGGACTCGATAAGGATACTCTAAGGACAATGATAAGGTTCTAGTAGGAAAAACGAAACCTTACCATACACGATCAACTTTAAAAAAATAGAGTATTATTTACCGCCTACGACAAAGGTGTTAACATAAATTAAATTTAATATAACTTTGTTAAAACACAATTTTTTCTCGTAAAATATATTCATATTACTTTATTTTTATATTTCATTTTAATAATAATGAAATAAAACATTTAATAAAAATAAAAACATTGAAATTGTGTAGTCGCCGATACTCTAATTGATAAAACATCTTAAATATTTCTCATTAAAAATAATTATTAAAGCTATAAATACGGTGTGCAGCAGAAATGTGTAGTGTCATAAACCGTGAACTATTTCAAATAATTAAATCAACTTCGTTCGCCTTTAGTTGCCTGCATCATGAGTGTTACTCAATGTTTGATATTCTTAACGTTGGTAGCCATTGTTTCAAGTTACGATTTTGGATATAATGGCTACGCTGGTCAAAACTACCAAAATGGCATGTAAGTAATGGTTAGAGTAAGAAATTTATTTGAATAGGGGTAGATTCCTTTTGTTATGATGTTAAATGTTAGGGGGGACGGTGGTCTAGAGCTCGACAATTTCAGGTATTTTGAGGATTGTTTTTTTTAAATAAAAATAATAAAAAACGATACTTTAACTTTTTATTTAGCTTGTTATTACACTTATGCTATATACAAAAAATCTTTTTTTGAAATTTAAAAATATTGTTGAATATGTTAAAAATGGCGCTGAAGTAGACTCTGTCAAAAAATTGGACCTGGACGGTGTTGCCGATTTTGGCTCTTCTATTTATCTGAAAAATAAAAACCAAGAAAATTATTAATTACTATGAGTACAGTTATGGTCGGAATTAGAAAATAAAAATAAAACTGAAAATGGACAAAATGACGCGCTTTCTAAATTGAAATTCTAAGAACTGGGTTTTTTTACCAGTTATTTAATGAAAAAAAATAATATTTGGTTGAATAGTTTTTTTTCTACAACACTATGTCGAAAAAAGTAGTTTTGAAATAAAAGAGATTAAAGTTTTGCTATATGTATATAAAACGGCTGTCGAAACGAAACTATTGGCATTATTCTTACAAAAATTACTTTTTAAAATTAATTCTTAAAAGACTATACTTTCGAAATTTCAAAAAAAAAACAAAAATCGATTTTTTGAAAATTCTAGACCATCCTTAAATATTTTAAAGATTACGTATTATTTTAATTATTATTCAAGTACAATATATTTCCAAGGTTCATTTTCTACCTCTTACATAGAAATTATAATGCAGTGTGCAAGATTCAATGTCTTATGTGACGGTCAAAAAGATTGCCTAAACAATAAGAAAAGATATATGTTACAAAGGATGTAAAATCGTGTAACTAAGTTATTTTTTACAAGCTAAAAATAACCAAAGATCCTTGAATTACGATTTCTTTCTTTCAGAGGCTACGCAAAACCAAGCAGAAGAGCTCTTCCTGTGGCCACAGATGATGGTTTAGAAAAATCTTTCAAATTTTTTGGATATTACCTGAAGGAATTTATATTTAGCGTCGTTGACGATATGCAAAACCAGCGATTCCTGAAATCAGCAGGATTAGTGACGGGAATGATATCCTCTATACTGTCCCTCGCCAGCGAACTCAAGGACAAAGTTATCGAAAAAGGATTGGCCTCCACTCTCGCATCATTAATTCCATTACTTCCTAAAGTATTGTTTTAAATATTTGGTGTGAAAATCGTATAAATAAATATACATGTAAAATAACATAATGTCCTTTTAATACGGCACGCTGTTTTTTCTTATATTCTTTTAATATAATAATATACTCACAGAATAGAATTGAATGTAGTAAAAGCTGTGCAACTAGTAATTACTGATTATCTTGCATTAATTAATTAACTTAATTAATAAAAATAACTCGAAAGATATAATTACATATAGTGTTTGTTTTTAATTATTATTTAAAGTTAGATCTTCAAGGTCCCATGGTGTAATGGTTAGCACTCTGGACTTTGAATCCAGCGATCCGAGTTCAAATCTCGGTGGGACCTTTATTTTACTTTTTACTATAATCATCCCTTAGTTAATCCATACTTTTAACTATATTTTATAATTTAACTATAAATATAATGTAATTTATTTAAAATTTCATTGTTTACTGTTATTTATCTAATTTATAATAATTGAAAGACATTTGCACTGGATTCTGTAGGCTCTGTACCATTATTGATTTTGATATGGGCGCCGCTCGTTTAGTAGTCGTCCATATTTTCAACGTGAAACTTGTCTACATCGGCTAAGTAAAAAATACATTATTATTACTAGAAAAACAATAAATAAAACATAAAAATTATCAAGCAATAATTACAAGAATCCGTCTTTCATAAATATAAGAAACCTAATGTGTTTTACAAGTGAAGAAAAGTGTTTTACAAAATAAGCATAAAAAATGATAAATTTTGTATTAAAAGTATTAAAATAAATAAATGTTTTTTAAAATAATGAAGTACAAGTTAAATATATTAAAATGACAACATCTAGTGATGGGGAAGTCCGTTGTAGGCCCCCCGAAGGGCCCAGCCCTTTTGGAATATTTCTTTTATGTTGGTGTATATGTTGCACACAGGCAATGACCTGGTGAAATAAATTACGTTGGAGATGCTCCCCATCATGGTGTATACACTAAAATACTATAAATTTATTGTGACTGTGAATTGTGTATTAAAATTGTAAGAAAAGTGAACTTTCAAAATGTGAAACTCTAACATTTACATTTATTTAATAATATAAACATTAGGCTGTGGATTAATTAATTTTACTGATTAATATTAAAATAATTAACAATGGTAATTAGTGCATTTATCTGATTATTCAACACTACGTTGATTTTTATTTTATTTTAACATAACCTAATTTTTTTTTGCATATTGTCTTTATTTCATGTTTTTTTTATTGTTTCTTTTTAAGGTTTTACCCGATAAATACTTTTAATTGTATTTAAGGTAATCTAACATAAATGAGTTAATTTTTACGAAAAAAATTGCGTATTATTGTAAAGCGTATTTAATACATACATTTTTCTAACATAACAAAAAAAAATTGCGTGATTATTTAATGATAAGTTTCTTTATATAATAAAACGAAACTTTAAGTAAATATTATTCAAGGGAAGATTCATGTTTTGAGTTCACCGGATATTTCTGAATCAATCTAAAATAAAGCTTCTTGTTAGATTAGCAAAGTTTTAATCAGATTATTTTGAGCCTAAGAAATAGTTTCCTAATGTAATATTTATCCATTGACCGCCAAGATCGTGTGATTTAATACAGTTTGATGTTATATTTTGTGATTCATAAAATATTAAAACGTTCAAAGACAATATTATAATAGTTAATGTCAAAGAAAGCCTAAATTATTTATTTCAATTAACATTTTAATTATTAATTGCAAAATTTCATAATTTTATAAAATAAAATTAGTGCCACGCAATTCTATTTGAAATATATACCATGAAAGTATTCAATTCTAAACGGTTTTAATTTAAATTTAAAAAATATATTACTCTATTAGTTTCTAAAATAGTCTTAAACTTTCAATAGATTCAAGCGCAGCATCGAACCATTCAAAATGTAATATGTGAGACAAGTTGATCAAAATTGGTTGATTAGTTCTCTAGCAATAAACGAAAATGTATAACATTGAACTTGTGTACTAATGTAATATTCCTTACCTAACTTTACGTTTTGTTACTTACAGAAGTTTAACATAATCCTGTTACTTTGTCATTAAATAAATGTAAAAGATATTAAAAATAATAATTTATGGAAAACTTTATAATCTTGAATAAAAGAGTTTATTCACGTTAGAAAGGATAAATTATATTTTTATCGAAAAACAAAAGAACAGTTAATTATTATTGGCCTTTATATTTTCCATCCCGTAAATGAAAATAAGCACTTATTAAATTTTATTTTTATATTTGTAAACTAACATTTTCTTCTTTAAATCAATTTTCAAATCAAAATATAAATAAAAAATCAAATCAATAATTTTTGAAATTAGTTTAATTACATTAATATAATCTATTGTTTGATTTAATAAAACTATTTTTAGGTTGTGCTAAATTAATCAATTTCATTATTTACTTTTACCTGTGGGACCGCACAGTAAATAGAGTT
Organism: Panorpa germanica; assembly: GCA_963678705.1. Classification (NCBI taxonomy): domain Eukaryota; kingdom Metazoa; phylum Arthropoda; class Insecta; order Mecoptera; family Panorpidae; genus Panorpa; species Panorpa germanica. The sequence continues at coordinate 15,092,912 of OY783206.1, forward strand.
GCATACTATTCAGGCGCCAACAATCCTATATTATAATGTTCTAAGTGATATGTTTACATGTTTGGTGCTGAATTTTGTATGGTGGCTCGAATTCAGAATACTCGAATTTTCAATTTCGTAGAGAAAAAATTCTAAGACTTTTGATGTCCTCGTATTTTTTCATGAATTTCCTGGGAACCCGTAATTTTGGAAAAAATGGCTACTTTTTGCTGCATAACTTTTAATCCGTAAAAGATAGAAACGTGCAATTTTGCATGTGTATTACGCTATTCAATGAGAATAAATTTTAAAATTAAAAAATTTATAAAAAGGGCGTTGAGAAAATTAGGAGGCTCGGTAGGAAACTTTGAAATAAGTCAAATTTTGGATTGTGTAATAATTGAATATCTTATTAAAAAAAAAAAAAAAATTAAAATTTTGTTAGAAAATGGGGTGGTTTTTGCCCAAGGTAAAACTGTGCTAGAATGTTGAAATTTTGTAAATGGGCCAACTTTGGTACTTAATTTACAAATCGAAAGAAAAAATCTCAAATATTGAAAAAAAATTGGTCAAATAACGCATCAATTTAAAAAATTTAAAATATTTTATATTTTGTTATTATTATTATAATAATTATAAAAATAATAATATTTTGTTGAAATGAATATTTTTTTATAGTCAGTTTTTATATGAATATCATAATTATATTCGAGTCAAATATTTCAATTTATAAATATAATTAAAATTTGAAATAAATTATTTTATTGATTTCAAATCATACTCACTAAAAAGACGTCGCTTTGTTAACACAAGTATATTTTACTAAAATTCTCCCATTTTTAATTATTATAAATATATATGTGTTTACATAATTTCTTATGAGAGTTCGTCACAATAAAAACCATCAACATAGTAGGAGGTCATCGGTGAAAGTTAGACTTGAAAATCACATACCAAATAGTATAATATGTTAACCAGGAAAGGATTAAACATAATAAATAAATAATTATTTTGTTTATATATTTTTATTACATTTCCATTTTCGCTTAATTTTCTTTATGTTATATTTCTTATTTAGAAATGTAACAACATATTTAGGACAGATTAAGATTAGTAAAAAGCAACAAATATATACAAAGAATTTCTAACTTTACAGCAGGTCGTTGAGTTGAAGGGATACGTAATTATCCTGGTGGAGACTCGTGATAAGAAAGTCAAGTTGTATGGAAGTCCGGCTGAGAAGGATAATCTTGAGGTCGCAGACGAGATCCTCGACGTGAACGAGACGCGGCTCGAGCACGCCACCCGCGCCGAGGTCATCAAGCACATACACGAGGTGACTATCATCATTAGAGTACTCTAGATTTACGTGATTAGAATTAAGCCGCCGAGTCAGGGCGAGACAAAAGAATTCAACGAACACTAGTCAATCTGAAGATGTTTCTTTCTCTCTCTTTCTACACCGTGACAGTGTAACCTCAGGGTGGCCACAGACCTGCAAAACCAGGAAATCCGGGAATTTAATGCAACCTGGAAATATCAGGGAATTTCAGGAAATTTCAATAGATATCAGGGAATTTGATTGCGGCAACTATTTCATATTATTTTTTTTATTATATTAATTGTGTGCCTTTCGGCTTTACAATCTACATTAATATATTTCTTAATGCGTTTCATATAAATTCGAAGGTAAAAACTAAACTTAAACTATTCTAGACTATTACTACTTCGAATAGTACTTTCTGTTTCTTCTTTTCTTGATCCTCTCTCTTCATGTCCCCTACTCCTCCTTTATTCACACCATTTCCTGCTTCTCCTTCCTTATTGCCTGTATCTTCATCTATCACCTCATGCCTTCCTTGTCTCTTCTCGACAAACACTCTATTATCTTTTCACTATCCTTCCTGCCTTCTCTCTTCGTTTTCACTTCTCCACTTATGTCTATTACAGGCATAAACGCTCTATCTTTACTATTTCTTCTTGACCCTCTTCCTTTACTATTTTATTATTGTCTCTATCTCCGTCATCCACCTCTTGTCCTTATCTCCTTCCCGCAAATCCTCAATTTTTCTGGACTGAAGTTTAACTGTTTCCTCGCTACTTCTTTCTTTCTCCTACTTCCCTTCACTGCCTATTTTAGTACTTCCTCTCTCTTCATGTTCCTTATGCAACCCAGCTACGAGCTTATTTATTGTCCTGTTTTTTCTTTCCTTTTTTCTATTTCCGCCATCCACCTCTTTCCTTCACTGCCTCCCTTTAATAGCTGGCAAATACACTTTCTACACTTTCTTTCCTCACTATTTTCCCAGTATCTGTTTCCTTTTTCCTCATTTCCCAATCTAAACCTTGCTGTCCTTCTTATGTGTTTTATATCTTTCTATTCTATTTCATATATAGTATATTATATTTCATTAAAAATTCTAAATGGAATGAATCAGAAAATTAAAAAAAACGTGTAGCTAATGATAAAAAAAATTGGCGTCAAAAAAAGCTAAACTTTTAGCTGAAATTCAACTTATTGATGATCAATTTAAAATTCTTCCATAATTTTATCTGTTAAATATTAATAGAGTTAATTTGTTCTAATTTTTGTCATCAGCTTATTTTTGTCTTACTCAATTTAAGAGTAACAAGTAATAAATTGTACTTAATTAGTTATTAAACGCCAACTAAGGTAATGAGATAAAAATAAATAAGAAATATATTTTTCTTTTTTAGTTTAATACCAGATTTAATTATTGGCAATTACATTATAATCAAAACTTTAATTATTTGATACGAATAAAATTTCTATATCAGGGAAAAGTACGAAAAACTTTACTGGAAAACCTGAAATTATCAGGGAAATTTGAAATCATCTTTTTGTGGTCACCCTGAACTTGCACTTATAAGAGGGTCTCTCACACATGGCCGGTCCGAGGAGCCGACCGGTGCATGTATCTTTGTACATAACGTGAGCGGTATCTTTGTGTTTACTATATCATGGTTAACGGATCAGAGAGCATGGGAAAACGATACAGATATATAATATTCACTTTTATCACACCGCAGGGCAGTGGTGTATTGATAAATATTAAAGTTGAATCTACATCTTCTGACGAAGTGTATTAGAAGACACCCTACTGAACAACTCTGCGTCGTAAGTAGTCGGTTGCAATGTGAGCGAATCCTAAGGCCCTCAGCACACGACGCGATTAGTTGCAAACATTAGCCCCGAATCTGCCCTAACCGAATGTGATTACAACTGTGTTGTTAGTAAAAGAACGAACGTGTTTACGAGTGAGATAAAATACACGGCACGAACGTAACTAAACTGATTTACAACTGGTTTTGAGCATATATTCAGCGACTATATTTCTCGGTCGCAGTGCATTGTTGGTTTCATGCTTTTGATGATGACATCATCAACAGAGATGTTTACGAATACTATTGAAAAGTATTTAAATACATACATACAATCAAATATAACACAATAAAATCCACTGTTTTGCTATTGTTAAAAGTTATATAGAGACACGATACACAGCTCGACTTGGCTCGTGCTCGTTTTCGTTGAAAACTTCGTTTCGCGTTTAGTTTGCAATCAGTTCCTCGTGTTTTATCTCACTCGCATACACGTTCGATCTCTCATTAACAACACAGTTGTAATCACATTCGCTTCGGGTAGATTCGGGGTTAAGGTTTGCAACCAGTCGCCTCGTGTGCGGAGGGCCTAAGTCTCATAAGGTCGTAAATACTGTAATTTTGAATTCATTGATGGTGATTTCAACTACTAACGTCATATTTATAAAATAAACTAAAGCAACTAAATATTAATTTATTAAATTTTTTTTACAGTGCATTCAGTCCTGCATGATCAAATTGCGCGTCAAGCGTCGAAGCGAAAGTCGGCTAGGTGAGTTTTGGAAATATTTCAATGTCGAGATTTTATATACAAACATCAAAAAAAAAATATAAGCAAATAGCTATAAGATTTAACGCCTGATACTGCTGCTATTATTATAACATTTCAATAGGATCTACCTCAGGCTTATTGATTGGCAAAACACATAGCTGATATGCATTCATTGATTTCTACATTTCCTTCCGTGTTGTTGGAAAGGTATTTTTGTAGGGAAGCCCTACGAGTGCTTTAAATATGGTGTAGACAGGTGCTTGAAACTAAGAGATAGGCAATTTGGACAAGCAGAAGCCTAGTTAGTGAGCTAGTTCAAAAATATTAAAAAAACACACGAAGTTACTCTAATAGCAGACAATACTATATTAATTGTACATTACTGAAGTCATTTAGTCAGTAATTAGTTTATTTAAATGATTATTATTCTTGTATAACTTAGCGCCTAATTAAATGCAACACGTCCTACATAAATAAATATATAAAAGTTTATTACTGCATTTCCAAGAAATCCATTACATTTTAAACAATTAAAAACATCATAATACACACTAATATTTATAAAACAACAGTTACATTTAATTATTATTATCATTTAGAAATAATTACAAAAGTAAGTAAGTAATTTTTTGCTTAGGTTTCGTAATTTAAATATAAACCATATCTTATTTCATATAAGTTGTACTTATAAACTAAAACTGACTCAAAGAAATTAATAAATAACTTATAATATGTAAATTAGAAATCGTATATTATCGTACATGTTCGTATAAAGTCGTATTTGTCGACGTAAACCAGGTAAAAGGCGTACCTGTTAGGCGGTCATTATACTCTATAATATTAATGTTCAAAGTAGTTTTCAAATAGAATATCTACATTGTTTAGTACAAGTGTTGTTTCAATATAAAACGACTTTGATATAATTTCTACGGACTTGTGTGTATGCAGAGTGTTATTTCGATTTATTATTTTATGAAATTGTGTACGGGTTTACCGAGACTTACCTTTTTTATTTTTTATATTAATTATTTACGTGTTAAATAAATGTAATTAGTGATTTGTAGTGCGTCTAATTGGAAATACGTTTAGTTGATTGCATTTTTGTGCAGGTGTATTGTTTTTTTCTTTGATCGTGCTGCAAATTAAGGTTAAAGCATGTGAGTGGTGTGTTTTGTTCATGTGGTCGCTTAATTAGTGTCATACTTGAGGAATCTTTTTTTGGATATTTTAATTGGATACATTTGAATTATATTCTAATTGGATTTTAATTTGGTGAGTTCTGCATTATGTTCTAGCTTGAAAAATGCAAGCCCCGTTTATTGGCATATTTTTAATATCAATATTTGTTTACACATTAAAAAATTAAAACAATAGAAGATAAATAACATACTTGATAATGCTGGTATTTAATATACAATCCTTGAAAATACTTTATGAAAACTGCATTATTGCTAAAGAAATAAGGTTCATTTTATAGCAATTCAATTTATTTTTGTAAGTCATGGTTTATAAATAACTAGACACCTGTAACACACAAATAATCATACTATAATCACAGCCAGATTTAACTTAAAGGGCCTCGAACCAATGATTACTAATTTGTGAAAAATTTAAACTAGATATAATGGAATCGATAACATTATTTTGGAGGTCACACCAAAAATCTCTTCAAAAATGTGTCTAATCGTTTATAATCTGCTTACTGTAATTAGAATACAATAACTAGAATTAAGAAGCCTTTCAATTAAAATTTGCCCGGAGCACTATTAAGCTATACCGCAACACTGCCGTTAGCTGAAAATATAGTAGGGTCTTTCTTATTGCGGGGATCTACTGCAAAGTTGTCACACATTTCATAAATCCTACTTCAGTTTACCCAAATTTATCCAGTATCTTGTGCTGAACCTAAGTAGTCTAATTTGTTATACAACATAGCATACTTAACACAGAACTCTTATCCATATAACAAATAACTGGCCTATCTCTTAATAGTGCGACATATTACGTCATAAATATGGCCGACATCTGTAGCCCTAAAACTACAATTCAAATTTTGAATTGCTATATCTCCGTCAACATTTAGATATTAAATAAAATAAATACGACAATATACATTTATTAACATCTATTTCAATGTGTTCAAAAATGAGTTCACAAGCCATTAAATCTGTTATATGAAAGGCAGAAGTTTGTACCACTTTTCTGCTATAAAAATAGACAGAAAATGTTTGAAATTTGACAGAACTTAAAAAATTACCCGAATGAAACATCACCGATTTATTTAATGAACTAGCTCAATATTTCCGCTTCCGGTTATAATCTGACAGTGATATTTACACCGGATAAATGGTATGCAGCATGCATTCATCGGAAAAATACACTTCCTAATATAATATAAATACTAATAATTAACAAAATGTTATAATTCAAATGTAGTCCCAGTAATGGGCTTGTTGTGTCCTATGTCTTAATTTCTATAAAAGTGTACTATATATTGATAAAGTGGGTTACTTGAACCTAAAATGTTCAATTATTTTTTAATAACTTCTTATATGTTAGGAGATATTAACAATTAAAAAAGTCATTTTGTCTCTTTAATTATTAAAGGGATTCAACGTTGTACACATTCCAAATGCATGTGACATCACAACCGCTGCCAACCTTACAGCTCATAAATCTCTGCTATGTGTATTTATACTTCAAAATATATTACAGCTATTTCAAGGAACAATAAAATTTCAATATTATGTCTGTCTTAGCAGGGTTAAATAAAATAAAAAATTATTATTCTTTGACTGGACTTGTTTATTTGACTACCAACAGCTACCGAACATTACCACAGCACTAACCTACTCAACAAATAACTGACGTTAAAATGCATTTCACGTCGTACAAATATGGCCGACCATTTCTAACGCTAAAACTACAATTCAAATTTTTAATGGCTATACCTTGGTCAACACTTAGATATTTAATAAAAGAGACACGCTAATACACATTTATTAACATCAATTTCAATCAACAATTGAAAAATCGACCACTAAAAAATTAGGACACAAGCCCATTGCTGTTTGTGAATAAACCACGCGGTGGTTTGAATCCCAACTACTACCACGAGAGGACCACGCTTTTGAGTCTGCGACTGAGGTGGAGCATAGTTTAGTGAATCAGCTCTTAGAGGTGTCGGTGTCGCAATTGTTTACTTATCGTGACTTGATTTATTCATGTTTTACTTAAACAATGAATGACGATCCAGTATGGAATTCGGATTCTTCGTAATGTACGAATAAACAATTGTTTTACATGGCTATGCCGGCATAAATAAATCATTAACTGGATTTCTACTTATTTTTATTCGAACAATGCTTCTATGTAAATATTTTATTTGTTAATGAAATAGAATTATTAGACATGTAGCGCTTTGCTGTACGGTATCTATAACCACTGCGAATGATTTTGTCCAGTGTGGATTCAAACCATAATTTCGCTAGAATCTGAGAGTTCCACTTCTACCCTAAGGGCGTCCGCACACGACGCGAGTGGTTGCAAACCTTAGCCCCGAATCTGCCCGAGCCGAATGTGATTACAACTGTGTTGTTAGTAAAAGAACGAACGTGTTTACAGTGAGTTAAAACACACGGCACGAACGTAACTAAACTGATTTTAAACTGGTTTTAAGCATATATTCAGCGGCTATATTTCTCGGTCGCAGTGCATTGTTGGTTTCATGATGACATCATCAACAGAGATGTTTACGAAAAGTATATAAATACATACATACAATCAAATATAACACAATAGAATCCCCTGTTTTGCTATTGTTAAAAATTCTATAGAGTCACGATACACGGCTCGACATGGCTCGTGCTCGTTTTCGTTGAAAACTTCGTTTCTCGTTTAGTTTGCCATCAGTCGACTCGTGTGTCTTTCCTCGTGTTTTATCTCACTCGCAGACTCGTTCGATCTCTCACTAACAACAGTTGTAATCACATTCGCTTCGGGTAGATTCGGGGCTAAGGTTTGCAACCAGTCGCGTCTTGTGCGGAGGGCCTAAGAAACAATGTCTTTTTTTAAGTTTAAACTGCTACAATTACGTAAATAACGCAAATCAGTATTAGAAAATGTATCAGTGCTAAAAATGATCTAGTACCTAATTGTTAAGGTTTTTTTTTCTTAAAATAAATTATTTTTTAAATTAGGTACAAATTCAATAGTAAATTTCTCTAGATACTATACTGCCACTTGTCTTTGACGTTTAGAATTCTATGCAAATAGCATAAATAAGACGTTAAAGTAGAAGAAAGTAGAATCGTGATCTTTATTCTAAACATGGATTAATCGATCACGAATCACGATAAGTATTTACTCTTTACTAAGGCCATAGTGTCTGACATTTTTGATTCAAATATTTTTTAGTTATGTTGAAAAATAGGTCTAATTTCTTTAAGGTGTTTTATAAATATAGGATTAGGTTTTTATTTACTCCGAAGGCGCTTTACTTTAAGTTACTGTTTTAATAGTTTACTCATACTCATAAAATTTATTAAGTGTAACTTATTTTTTGCTTGCTATAAAATAATAAAGTAAAACCATTTTAAATTAAATATTACTAGGTTTTGCTAAAGTAATGTGAAGTAGCATCAATGATTTGTGTTTTGCGGGTATAATGCTGTTTCTAATATAAAAGAAAATCTGCTAAATTTGGGTTAAACAATTTTTAAAGACAGCGTTCAATGGGCTTGTGTCCTCATTTTTTAGTGGTCGATTTTTCAATTGTTGATTGAAATTAATGTTAATAAATGTGTATTGGCGTGTCGTAGAGATATAGCAATTAAAAGTTTGAATTGTAGTTTTAGCGCTAGAAATGGTCGGCCATATTTGTATGACGAGAAATGCATTTTAACGTCAGTTTTTTGTTGAGTAGGGCAGTGCTGTGGTAATAAAGTAGGGCTGTAGCTGTTGGTAGTCAAATAATCAAGTCAAGTCAAAGAATAATAAGTTTTTATTTTATTTAACCCGGTTACGGCAGACATAATATTGAAATTTGATTGTTCCTTGAAATAGCTGTAAATAATATTTGTTATTTTGATATATAAATATATATAGCAGAGCTTTATGAGGTTGGTAACCTTACACAAGGATTGTGATGTAACATGCATTTGGAATGTGTACAACGTTGAATCCCTTTAATAATTAAAGAGACAAAATGACTTTTTTAATTGTTAATATCTCTTAACATTTATGGAGTTATTAAAAATAAATGAACATTTGAGGTTCTAGTAACATAGTAGTATAAAAATTAAGACATAGGACACAAGCCCATAGCATTTTTATTTAGCAATGTACTTATATGTGAAATAACGTTTGGAATGATAAACTGTTAAACTTGCAAGGTCACAATTAAAGGAGTGAATTTGTTTCAGCAATAGATCTCGGAAGTAGCATTCAAGATGCATTTGTCATTGCGGTGGAGCAGCAGGCGCGAGAACGGCTGCAGCGACTATCCGCGCTCAAGCGTATCACGCCCGTGGATATGTCGCAGTTGTCAATTCAGGTAAGAATGTTTAAGGCCGTCCGTACACGGGGCGACTGACTGCAAACCTTAGCCACGAATCTGCCCAAACCGAATGAGAATGCAACTGTGTTGTTTGTGAGAGAACGCACGAGCGTATTATACGAGTGAGAGAAAACACACGGCATCAATAAAAGAAAACTGATTTCAAACTGGTTTGAGCACGTTTTGGGCGACTGTGTTTCTATGTCGCAGGGTATGTGCTTGGTTGCATGCTTTTGTTGAGAGATGTGCACAAATACTATTCAAAAGTATTTAAATACATACATACAAATACTTCATAATACGATACAATAAAATCCCCTATTATGCTATTGTTGAAAATTCTATAGTGTCACAAAACACGGCTCGACCAGTTTTCAATCAGTCGACTTGTGTGCGGAGGGCCTAAGAGAACTACTATCTTGACGATATTTGCAATCTAACTCTTATTATATAATTGTATTAGAGTCATCTGTGAATCTTAGTTTTAGGTTACGTGCACTTCAACATTATTCGCATAGAATCGGTTAAGGGCTTAGGTACAGTCAGAGGCGTAAAATACTAGATATTTTCAATCACTTTTTACAAATCCTTTCCTCGTTATTTGCTCAGTATCTGTTTCCTTTCTTCTCGTTTCCCAATCTGAATCTGGCAATCCTTATCATGTTTTTTGTGTCTTTTTCTCTTAAGTATTCTGGTATCCCTCTCTCCCAAATCCTTTAATATCTTTTGTTATACTTGCTCTTCTCAATTTTTTCCATTTTTTCCTGTTGTTGTATCTCCCTGTCTCTTCTCCTTAGCTCCTCTTCCACACTTGTGCCTTCTTCTCTCTGCCTCCTCTGTCGCCATTACATTCGTTTCATAATACTTCTTTCTCTTTTTCGGACCCCTCTCCAACCCTCCTTTCTACTCTCCTCCCTAATTTTCTTAGTGCCCTACAAACAATTTTGATCGGAATCCAGTTAGATGCGAATCGTATCACTCTGAATGGTGATTGGAATCCTATTAGACATTAGTGAGACATTACATGAAGCTTTGGACAGCATGTCTCAACTGACCGGAACGCTCCGTACCCCCTCTGATTGCCTTCCTAATACTTTACTACCCAGTACTACCACATATGTTCTCCCGAACACTGTTTGACTACTGTCTAACCGCTCTCTGATACGAGATTGCTAAGATACGACAAATTGTTTGTAGGGTGGTTTATCTAAAATCCATAATCATGGACCTGATCAAAGGCTTTTTTCAATTTCGCAAAATGGCGGTCTTTTTGTTGATACCTTTGAGATCGTTAATTGTTAATAAGAAATACATAAGTTTCGGTTTAGCTAAAAATTGAAGTCTTTTTTACCATCCTGAGTGGTGCATTTCCTTAATTAACAACGTTTCTCGCTTTCCATAAATCAACGATAATCGATTAAAAAACATTACATTAAAACAATCAAAATGTTATACACCTAGTAAAATGGTTCTTAATGTCCATATTATATTTTCGTAATTCTTAAATAGGGTGTACGAGTATATTCTCAATGCGAAGGCGCCCTTCCTTGAGTGGTTCAAGTACAACAATGTCTGCTAAACGCTAGAGCTGGGCTAAGGGCTAGTAGAACTGTTTACTGTCAGTTCAGTCATTCAGTCAAACCCGTAGTGTTTGTTTTGTTAGCTGCCTTTTTGTCCCAAGTATCTGTCAGTACTACTTATGTTTAAATACCCTTTTTACTTATTTTATGGACCACTTGTGTATCCCATAGTAAATAAGAATTACTAGAAACACACAAACCCTTATGAAGTCAATGAGAAACTTCATATTTTTAGACAAAATGGTATTAAATCAGAATTCAGATAATAGTCGTACATTATTAGTTATAATTGTTAGAAAAACAACATGGGCTTTGAATTGCAGCAGAAACTGAGGCGCAATTACTGCAAGACAGAGAATCATCAGTGTTACTTTTCAATTCAATACAGCAAGTAAAGATATTTTAAATATAATAAAAGATAGGGGCCCCAACACGACAATAAAACATTTGTACTTCGTAAACACAATTATATATATTATGGTTTATCTTTATATACGTATGTATAAAATGGCGTACGTTTGTAGTAGAAGAATCAATTTTTTGAGTAAAAAAAATCGTTTTTTGTTATCGATTTTAAACAACGGATCGATCTCAAATACTCGAAAATCAAGATTCGATTTCTTTTTGTAAGAATGCAACTATACAATTATTTACATTATTTATTATAAGCTTGGACTTGAAATATTGGGAATTATAATTATTTAATTCTATAATAAATAACGTACACGTTATTATATATAGGCTTGTATTTCTTTTTACAAAATTTAATAAAAAAAAAATGGGGTTGGTTTCTTTTTTATGTACAAAAACTCAAAAAGAATCGAAAAATCGACTTTTGAGAAATCGATCTTCTATACTTCGATTCGAATCGATTAAAAAATCGATCTCTTTAAGAAGGATCGCCATCCCTAGTTTGTAGTCTGTCGATTGACTTGAAATTTTGACACAACAATGCATTCGAATACGCGCGTGTCTTTGAAAATCGAATTCATTTCTTTCATTTCTTTCCAGTTGGTCGTGGTCTATGTTTGTGTGCATGTATTTTATTTACTTTCCCATTTATTTCATTTCAGACTGAGGTTATATTACCTGGTATATATCATATTTTTTAGGTTACTATTATGGAGCATTAAGTATTATTCCCACTCACTGCTTTAATTTAATTTTGTATTTAATTTAAATTGTTTAGCATATGGCAATACGCGTAGTCATTCCCAGTACCATTTTTAATTTAATTTATTTTTTTAGTTTTCTTAGTTTTTATAGAACCTTACAAGGGCCAATGTTTTAAATTAGAAAAACTATATTATATTTTAACCTCAAAAATTTGACACTCAATCAAAATGCAGTAGAATTTATATTTAAACGAAGTTTAGTGTCAGTTTGTCAACAATAAAGAAATTAAAACAATTTCTATTAAACTATTTAAATTATTAAAAATAACAAGTTTAATTATTTCACCTTCAATTTGTTCAACTGTCAAAATTTATATTACTAAAGATGCATGCGCACCAACTAAATTAACTAAACTCAAATTAAAAGACGAATGTGACTAGGAATGCCGATTCTGAAAACCTGAAATCAAGATTAAATTATTAAATGATAAAAACAGTAAATTAAATATCAAAACAGTGAGTGGCAATGAGGCTTTACAGAAAATAATCTTTCGACATACATTTACGGTTTCTAACGTTAATGAAGCTCTAATAATTAATTATCTAATGCAACATATTAACTAATATATTAGTACAACATTTTTATTGTCCTTTGCATTTAATTAAGACAGTGTAACAGAATTACGTTAAACTTCGGTAAATAACAAAACGAAACGTTAGGTAATAAATATTTAAATTCATGAGTATACATTTTGTGTTTAAAGGGTTATGGATTATAGAAGATCTATGTAATTACGATAGCAATTAAAGAACATGAGAAGATTATTCTTTTTAGTCTTTTTACCAAAGAACCTATAAAATTTATCATTTTAATCTACGACACTGGGTATAAGGTTAAAGATACCTTCTTCTAAAGGTGTATAGGTATGTTTCATAAGGGGTCAAAGTAAAATAAGTGTTTTAAGTCTGTCTGAGTGAATGTTTAGTCTCAAAATCTCACTTGAAAACAAATAATTTAAAACAAAACAATGGCAAGAACACTTCCCATACTTCTCTCTGTTCTGTAATTTGAGTAGAACTGCATGGAGTGCTCTATGTTGTATGTCTTGCCGTGCCGTGTCGTGCTGGCCATGCCGTGCTATGTGTGGTGACGAAGATGCTGATCTGGTCTGGTGTTCAGAGCCCTCAGAAACAGCGTAACTGTAACCATCGCTTTAGTCAACTTAAGAATATCTTGAAAATTAAAATTGCCTTTCTTTGGAATGTGGTTCTGTTATTTCAGGAATAAACAACTTATAGCCTGCGGGCAGTTTACCGGCTTTGGTACACTGGTACAACAGCGAGACTAGTTGTACTTGAATACTCATCGCATTTACAAGTTTTCCTTGGAGTTGGAGTTGGACTTACTCCTCGAATGTACTAATTTGTTCAATTTTTAATCGTTTAATAATCCATTTAATGAAACATGGTTGTTTTATTTAGCAACAGGGCCGTACTGGTATAAAATCTCTTAGACTAAACAGTCTAAACTAGTCCAAAGTGAAACTACTTTTCTTTTAATTTAATCCTCACCCAAATTGAATTCTATACAGTTAGAGCTCATTTAGAACTGATAGAGTTTCTAGGACTACATAAATCTCTAGTTTAAATTAATTTCTAAAGGTAGGACTGTGGGGTCCAACAGAACTGTTGTGGGGTCATTTTTACTACCGATTTAGACACAGGCCCGGATTTGAGGGAGACAAGCGGTGCTACTGTCCTGGGGCCACACCTGTAAATGCGATCTTGAGCAATCACAGATGGGGACTCCTCCCGGACGGGGAGTTAAGCCTTCATCTTAGTTAATTATTGGTTAATTTGGCTGAAAATAGATGGCACTTAAGCTTTAAGCCCAGAGATGTGCACAAATACCTTTCAAAAGCATTTAAATACAAAATGCAAATACCTCGTTATTTTCCTATTTCAAATACAAAATAAAAAGTAAATTTCATGTTAGTATTTAAATACAAAATACGTATTTTAAAAATACTTTTGAGAAAATAGAATACTCTTTATGTTATAAATGTTATTTTATAAAGGACGACTTCGTTTTGAAAAATTTTTGTTTCATGTCGTATGTGGGGGTAGTAAGTAAAATAATATATATTTATGTATATATATTTCAGTAAGGAATGTAATGGAGTTTATAGTATTATCTTATAGTAAAACAAATAATGAACGAGAAAATATGATAAACAAATTTAGGTAAACGAAAATCAGATGTCTTATGGTGAGGGTAACAGGTGGTAACAGGAAGGATAATAAAATAATAGGCATATCTATCATTTTAAATTAGAATTATTACACAAAACAATTACAACTGTGCAGATACTTTTAGATCATAGATTAAGTTTATATTAAAAGAATTATATTTACTGGTTAACACTATGAAGTAAAAAATGAAAAAAGTATTTTGTATTTTCCAAATAGGAAATAGGTTTGTAAAAGTTTTCAAATAAAATATAAAATTCTATACTATAGATATAGAAAATAGATATTTACTATTTTTTTTATTTGCATTTTGAGTAAATGTATTTGAAAAACGCACATCTCTGGTTATGCCTATACTCAGCCGTTGGAGTAAGTTGGGGCTAGTGATGTATTTAAAACTTGAGTTATAATTATTATAAAGCCTCAATGAGTAGGAGGATTGCGGTCCGGATACTGCTTGGAGCCGCCATCGGTGCAGATCTTGATGGTACTAGCAAATTCTACTAATTAATTAAAATGTGTAAATTGAATTAGCATTCAAAATTTTGTAAAGCGTGTACGAGTCTTTCTGATTATCTGAACTTACAGAACGAAAAAGGTTGCAACACATTTGTTTGCAATATTAATAAATTTAATTTTTTGTCAAATTTGTCGCCACTTTGTTCCTTTGAAGATTGGTTACTTTTGGGCGGTGCACTTGCTGCTCAGACGCCTGCCACATAATTTAAGCGTAACGGACTCATGTTACGACAAACGGACCGAATTGCTGGCGCCGACAAGAGAAAGGGGGCGTCCATAAATTACGTGAGATGTTTAAGGGGGGGAGGGGGTCGAGTCAAATCTCATCTAATCTTCCGTTGGAGAGAGGGGGGGTCTCGGCAAATATCACGCAATTTTTTTTCTGATTGAAACAAAAAAAAATTATACTATTTTGGTCCATTTAATCTAGATTGTACATGCTTAAGGCCTGTCTCAGTATGGGACCGTATTTAAGCGAATTTCTGCCGGACGTATACGGGCTACTACGCTTTACCTATCCGAACCATGTAAATGTAATGAGATCGCTCTGGAGCTCTCAGACTGCACGCTACAAAGCCGTCCGAATACGGGCGGCACTACCTCGCACAGCAGAACCGAATAAAGGCGAATTTTATCCAAGCGTTACCACTACTACAACGATACCCTATCCGAACCTTTGTAAATGCAAAAAGCCGCCTCAGACTAAAGGGGATACCTAAGATCGCTTGTTGTTACGGTGCAATACGAGTCAAATGAAATCTATCGGCGACATGGGTATGTTCTGCATGCAGTTTATGTTTGTATTTCAGTGAATCATGGACACGGATGCCGATACGTATGTTCCGCAAAGTGCGACTCTCACGGATTGTCACAAGACGAGCTAATGAGTTACTGTGCGCAAGCGCCAACGGCTTAGAGTGGTTAGATCAGAACGAAGTTGAAGGAGCAGATGATTTTACTGAAAATCATATGGACATGTTGGTTCCAATAGTCTCTCTTGAGACCGCGCATGATTCTCCATGGACTGAATTAGAGTAGATATTCTTTTTTTAATCACAGTAATGACGATTTAAGTATTCTATTGTTAAATTCTTATTACACTTATAATTAAACTCTCAGCAATATTGATTACTAGTCTTAACTAGTCGTAAATAAAAGCACGAAGCAAATTTTTTTTTCTTTTTACAATAACAATCCAACGCGTTTACGTAAGAAACCCACATTTTGAAAAATCTCACGTGAGATTGGGGGATGGGGGAGGGGGTTGAATAAAATCTCACGACATCTCACCAGGGGGGGAGTGAGGGACAGAAAATTTAAAAAAACACCTCACGTAATTTATGGACGCCCCCAAACATGACTTTGGCAAGGAGGTCCCACATATCATATTAAGGGGATGAAATTAAATATCAGTAATTTCAAGAAATAGTTTAAATCTGTATACAGTACAGCAACTCACTAAGGTGATCAGAGGATGCCAAAAATTGATCGCATGGAAAAATGCAAACACAGATAATACCTGATGTGATGGAATGCTTACTTTTATATAATGATTATATTAATATTTAATGAATTTAAAATAGAGTGCGCTTTCCATGCAGTAATGATTTATATCCTTTGTAGATTAAAACTCACCCACCATTAATGTCTGCATTATCACACTCGGCATATGAAACTGAAGCTTGAGCAAATTCACCAATTAAAATATTCTCTTCTTTTGATTCAAAACAAGTTTCAGTGTCTAATGGCGGGTTCAGATTTGCGTGTTTCGGTTCAAACAAACATTTGGAATTCGTACACAAAGACAAACATTTCGCCCAAATATTAGCTTCGGGCATAAAAACAAAACTTGTAATATTATTTTAAGTGTTTATGACACCCAAGTTTGACAGTTGTCATAGAAACAAAAGAAAGTTAGGATGAATGTTTTGAGATTTGTGGACACGTGGTTCAGCAAATAATCGTGCATGTCTATTTGACCTCAAATAATTGGCAAATAGCACAAATAATTGAGCACGCAAGTGTAAACACGCCATCATACGTCGTCCACACCAGTACACATATCTCATATCCAAACCGAACTATCATGTAACTTTGTACATCAGCATGCCTTGTCGGTACTACATATTCACTCCGCCACTTTTATATGTTTATAAAAAAAAGTATTAAAACTCAGATCAATTCTTTAACATTTAGGTCTGGTTTACAAAACAGAGAGAATATTTAAAAGAATTTTTTTTTCAAGTCTCACAATCATATACCATGTGCCATAATGTAAACTTAGATAGTGGGTACATTTTAGTCTACAAAGGATTTTGCATTTACCGACAGGCAGAAGAAACATTTCGATCTCTCACTACCAACAGTTGTAATCACATTCGCTTCGGGTAGATTCGGGGCGAAGGTTTGCAACCAGTCGCGTCGTGTGTGGAGTGCCTTACTAATAAATATTCTGTTTTCAAATCACTACAACAAAATTCGTTCTATAATAAAACAATAATTCCAGCTTCTGGACGCATCTACTTCACGTAACTAGGTAATTCCAATTCCAGCAGCGTGTTTACGTTTTCTACATTTTTACGTAATTAGTTAATAATGCATGTTGTTGTTTTTTACTCGGCAATTAATACCACATCGTCAATCTCGCACGTTTTTGCTTTTTTTGTTTATAAAATGAAATATCGCGTTTTGACGTTACATGACGTGATCTTCTGACTTGTTTTCTCGTCACGGTGGAGAGGATGGTGTGCCTTGGAGATGGTGCAGGTGGAAGTGGTAGATGGAGGTCGAACTACGTCGAGTTTGCGATGATTCTGATATGATACAGTCCTTGAATGCGTACCTAATATTTTGACCGACATTCTAAAGGATAAGTTAAAGTCATTGTTATTAAAAATGTTGCTTGTACTACAAATAGCTAATTAATAAACCAATTTGTTGACTCATTAGTAGTATATTAGCCAAAAAATTGTGTTTATTATAAAATAAGCGACACTAGTCTCATCTATTACTTTTATTATTAACAAAATTCATGGCAATGCTATCCTTTTTTGCACTTTTTTTTATAAAATAATGATATCATCAGTGGCGTAGCGTGCCTTAGACGGGCCTTGTATCAAAATTTGTTGGTGGCCCAAATGATGGGTAAAGATTTTTCACAAAAGGAACTAAAACGCTCGCATTGAATTAAAATAATTATACGTTGTTACTTATAATTAATACTCTTAGGAACAAAGCTAGCCAAACAATTCAAATCAAATAGACACTTTTCTTATTATAACTTATTTATTAAATCATTCATAGCTGAAGACGATTTTCGTGTTTCTGAATTTTCTGTCTCTATAGACAATACTGACAAGTCTGATAGCCTTTCCTATCACATAGAAGTCCTTAGAATATATGTTATCAGTTTTAATTTCGAAAAACTTCATTCAGCTTTGCAGTTGTAACCGAAAAGGTCAAGAATAGAAATCATGTTGTTATTACCTCCGGAAAACTGAATGAAAGGCTATTGACTTTTATCAGCAATAATTCCATGAGTTCCTTAATGGAATGAATTTTCTGAATTTCAGATTTTAAGCATGTTTTCAAAACAACTCATTATTCATAAAGATCAACTAAAATGTCTTTACTGTATTTAGCAGACAGATTTCCGGCATACTTTTTTATTATTTCGTTTGAAAAAGATAAGAGTTTCTCCGGTTGTAATAATTCGAACATATTCCTTAGGTCACAGAGGTTCTGAAATGTTTGTTTAGTTTGAGAAATTAATATATCTAAGCAGCAATAGTACACATTGATTTTGAAGTACAATTCCGGGTCTGAAATTCTCTCATCTTCTGAAAACTCGTTTCGTTATCTTCTTTCTTTTATTTTTGAAAACAGTTGTTACTCCACTCTTTTGCTAGATCTTTGAACTCGTTCAGCAAACCATGGAATGAATTTTGATTTCTGATTTCGCTTAGTCTATTCAAAAGAACACTTAATAAAATGCTAGCTTTCTGTAAGTCATTATTTTATGCTATAGAGCTTTAGAAACAGGATTAATGATTTTAAATAATGAAGAAAAAATGCGAATTTTTGCTTACACACGTTTGGGGCCCCTGTATGTCAGGCGCCCTTTATCATTGATGCGGCTGATACAGCGGTAGCTACGGCACTGGATATCATCTAAATTTTACCGTAGCTTCTAATTTGAAGAGATTGTGAGTGTTTTTTTATCAAAATGTCACTTGTAGACCATAAGACGTCCCCTACATGATTTCTTTCAAATTGCTGTTTTATTTTTAAATATAGTCACCGACCCAACATCACAGACCCTTCCTAATTTTCACTTAAGAAAATAAATATTACTATTAAAATATTATTCTATTTATTGTACAAATTTTTATATTGATAACAATAACTAAACCGCGCCTTATTTATTTAAAAATACAACAATTCCTACACTACCTAGTTGGGTATACATGTATATGTACAATGTACATCATGTACACAAACTAAATCAGGTATTTATTGTGCAATAAAATAATTATTATTTAAATTGGTTGTAACTTTATTGTAAATAATGAATCATTGGACAAATCTCTTACTACACCTTAATTCAGCGCTTCTCAAACTATGTATGTCGTCAAGAACAATTTGTTATAACTTTTAACCTTTTAAGGCTATGAAATAAATAATTCTACAGACCAGTAGTGTATTTAATTTTTTTTTAATGATAATTCACGGGCTTCTTAGAACCACTGTCCTTTTTTCGTCCTTCTTAATTCATTTTGTTACCATTTTACATATTTACATTTCATTTATGATTACACCTAAACTTTTAAAACCGCTATATGCCATATCCTGTCTATCACTAAGCACACTGGCCACTTCGGATATCTTAGTAGTTCCGGCATACTCGTTGGCAACACACCTCCATTTTTTACCAAAACTCTGTACAAATTATTTCTGCAGGCCTCCGTTTCTGTACATTGGAAGATCAAATGTTCTGGATTAGCTACCCCTTCTCCACAATTGCACATATCTTCTTGCACCATGTGATTTCTTTTAAGATGTGCCAATGCCCCTATATGGTCTACCCTCAGTCTCGAGATAAGTGACAACACTCTTCTCGGACATTGGGCTTTCCACCACCAACGACGTCCGCACTGAATTGTCCGTCCCTTCTCTGAATTGTTCCACATACCCTGTCACTTCTGTTTCACTTCATTTTTGCTCTTTGTCAATAAGTCCACTTGATATTGAATTTCTCCAGTTGCTACTGTTCTAGCTGCTTATTATCTGCGGCGTTATTTGCTTTTTCATTTCCTGTGATTCCTTTATGAGCAGGAATCCACACTATCGTAATAGTGTATTTATAAACATTAAAATTAACACAATTCAACGTTACTACATTAATTTTATTACATTAAAACATTGTTAATGCGACTGTACCTTATTAAAAACGTCGAATGTCGCAAATAGTCGGTTCCAGTGTAAAACACAGCATATTAACCATTTTATAACACCTAATTAATAATTAATTAAGAAAATAAATGGATAATTCTGAAAAAATAAGTGAGCTTTATTCGTAAAGTAAAATTTTATAGAATCTTGTAAAAAACTAAATAAGTAACAGAAAATGTATTATTATCCTATATTATAATGTTCCAACTGTATGTTTATATTTTTATATGTTTATATGTTTGGTACTGAATTTTGTATGGTAGCTCAAAAACGGCTCCATCAATGTTTTTGAAAATTTCCTATTTCGTAGAGAAAAAATTTCTAAGTTTTTTGGCGTCCCCGGATAAAAAGTTGAAATTTTGCATGTATATTAAGGTATATAAGGTATATTCAATGCTGACATTTCTCAAAAATTAGAAATTCAAAAATTGAAAAAGGGGGCGTTGAGGAAATTCGGGGGCCCGGTAGGGAACTTTAGAGAAAGTTCATATTCTGGATTATAGAATAATTAAGTATATTATTAAAAAAAAAAATTTCAAAATTTTATTTGGGGGCAGTATTTTCCGAGAGCAAAAATTGTGCTAGAAAGTTGTAATTTTGTATATAGGCTAACCTTGGTAACTTATTTACGAATCGAAAAAAAAAATCCCAAATTTTGAAAAAAGTTGGTCAAATAACGCATAAATTGAAAATATTTTTTATTTTGATAAATTGAAAAATTATCCAAAATGTATTATTATTTCAAAATGTAATTACGAATTATTTTATTGAATTCAAATCATACACGCCAAAAAGAGTAAGCTCTAGTAAATGTAAAAAGTTGTAGAGCGATTCATCTGATTACAGCGCCATCACTTTTTATACAACATGTATTAACAATAACATTCTTGTTTCCAGTTGAATCAAAATCTGCACGGAAATAAACCACCAGCTGATCACAGCCAGTCGCACCAAGACTTATCTTTCCTATCATCATCTAATCCGATATATGTGACGTCACTAAACAACTCAGATAATCAAATATACAAACAAACATCTGTAATAAACACTGTGCCGAGTACCACAACAACAACTGTAACGAACTCAGTGCTGCCCAACGGCCACGGCCCCGCGCGAGGTGTTTATGAGCCTTCTGGTGTCAGTGCTACTCCTGGTGCTTTAGCTAGTTCTGTTGCTGGTGCTGCAGCAATTAGTGATTGTGATGTTAATGAAATACCGACGATAATTACACCAGGATGTCAACAACTGTTTCCAAATACGGATGTTATTACAACGACGTTAACGACATCTGAAAGTGAGGCTGAGAATCAACAGGATCAGAGGTTAACGCCTGTGGGGAAGGAAGTTCTTCTTGGAGAACAAGTTAGGACTACTGCAATTGTTGAAAACACTGCAAACTGGGAGAATAATAGGTAAGAGTAATATTCATATGTATAAATGAAAAATTGTTTGTACCATTTGTTTTAATTCATTCAACAATAAAAACCCTCTTTTGGGGTTGTAAAAGTGATAACTATCAACAACAACAATTTATGAAATATGGTTCTTGTTTAGAAATAGTATGCATAATTTTTTTTCATTGCTAGTTTTCCTGGAGTATTACCATTTTGGAATCCTGAAGAGTTGCGCCGATTTTTAAAAAAACTTGCCATAGTAGTGTTCATACTTTTTTTTACACCACGATTAGTTAAAGTATATATTTTAGGGAAAAATTTAATTTGGATTGATTTTTGTGTAAAAACTAGAGACAACCTGGGATGTTTAATCATTGTGGTGGATAGCAGTGCTACTTAGGTTGCCGATACAAAAAAAAATATAGAAATATTTGAAAAATTGTGGTCATGGTAGTTAAAAACATCTTAAGGTGTTTCAATTTTCGAAATTATTTTCTTTTGTAATTTCAAAACAAAATGAGATAATTTTTTTCCTTTTTTTCTCGTGTGGTCATGAGCAGGACCACCCTCTGCTGTCCGCTTATCGTTGAATTTTGGGATATTTAATCATAGTCACATGAAACGAAATTAAAAAAAAAACATACTAATCGCCGTACTGACCCGTAGATCGCTTCTAATCATAGAGATATAAGAATAGAGTGCGTAAGATGCAGAATACTGTGATAAAGACAAAGAAAGAGTTTGCTGCCGAAAGTCCTCTGTATCTCTTTCTAGCAGAGCACTGCGTCTACTTGCTTGCTTACCCCCTACCCTATCGCCAATCAACCAAGCCAGCAGTAGCGGTTCGGCTAGAAAGAGACAGATAGAACACGCGGCAGCTCTTTCTCTCTCTCTCTTTGCCTTTATCGCTTCCTCTTACACGCGGCCGTACCCTTCGCCCACTCTGTCCTTATATCTCTATGCTTCTAATTCTCTGCTTCTCTTTATGTATTTTTTTATTCAATCTATAGTTCAAATTACGAGAGTTCGGCGGCGACTCTTACTTAAAACAAGTTGTGGGGTATAAACTGCCGATATAACTAAAAAGCGAATAGAAACGAATTAGATAAAATTCATTATCGTATTGTAGATTTATACAGCTTTTATAACCTCTGTTAAGTAAAAGTCTCCGCCGAACTATCGTGATTTGGACTATATTTAACTTCGACCTATTTACGATGCTGAGCCCTGACTGACGATTTGTAGTTTCTATAACACGAGGCCTCGTATATGTGAACCACATCGCTGCCTAATAAGTTTATGATTATCTATGCACATAATCAATTAAGACTTGATGATAACCAAACCTATATACTGCTGTCGCTATGCGTCGCAACCTATTTTGCAACTTATTTAAGATAAAAATAGTCTTTTGGAAACGCGATTAATGTTAAAAAATAAATGAAATAAGTCATAAAATCGTCTAAAGTCGTTATAAAGGCGTCTAGTTTCCATGTTGGTGGAATCGTCGGATATTAATATCAAGTTTTAAATAATAGATGGCAGTGCAATATTTTATTCCTTGTTTAAATCATAGAACGTATTTTAGCTTCCTTTTTTAAGTCGGATAATTCCATTTAGCCGTATTATATAACAACATACGCCAGTAATCAGCGTAACCAACTAACTGTATGTAACAGTAATAATGCGAATCCAACAAAAATCAATTAAATTGCTTTATTTTACATATTTCTACCTGTTTTCGTTTCGACATATTATGCAATTTATAACTGTAACCATGATAGAAAATGATGAATGGCGATTGACTAATAAAAACATATGGGTTTGGCCTACAATGCAGTACAAGGTTCACATTATGCTAATATCTAATGAAAATGTATACCGATGGATGTTTATTTACAAATTAACTAGTAACTGTGTTTAAACATTTATTTACGTACAATAAAGAAGTATTTAAATTGCTTTACACGAGAAATAACAAAATATAATAATATGTCTAAAAACTGCACAGTGGCGGACAGGCCGACAAAATAGACTTGAAAGTACAATTAAAAAGAAGTATAATAATACAATATTTATGATATATTCAGGGCCGCAAGAAGCTTTGAGAAGATTAAGGAGTTCTGTTTTTAATTCTTATTGGGGGTGTGTTTATTTAAGGTTAAAACGATAAAAACAAAGCATACTTTCGATAATGTTTTTTTGTTAATGGTTATGTTAATATATAATTATTTCTATAATTACTACATGATAAAATAACGCTTGAAGAATAATTTGTAAAATTTTCATAAATAAATATTGACAGCGAATCTCCGTAGACGTTACAAGAAAGTAACATTGCTAAAATCAAAAATCCAAAACGATTTCATTAGTTGATAAGATTCTGCAGGTAACACTGTCGAGTTTTTTCTTTTTTATTGATTTTTCAAGTTTTTACAGCATTTAAAAGTCAAAATACCGATTTTTCATGAAAAAAATTAGAAACTTTGTTTTAAAATACGATAAAATAAAAAAAAAATAAAAAAACTCGACAGCGTTATCTCAGCATTTTATCTCTCAGCATTATTGTAAAGAAAGAGTGTGCAATATTTCAAAAGAATCGGTCAAGTAGATTTTGGCTAGAGATGGCACCGACCCTGAAAAAGCTAAGTGTGAGAAAACGCGTTTAAACATTTCAAGGAAGGACGAAACCAGACCAGAGAGGTGAAGACTTAAAACTCATCTCCGACAGTTTTACTCCAATCGATTTCAAATTTTCACACAATAAATTTAATATGTTGTGCATTAATATAAATAAATTTAAAAAAAGTTAAAACCTTACCTCACCCCCCCCCCCCCCCCCTCTCTACATTCGGAATTGCCCTTCTTCTTCGAATTACATTCCATTTATTGGTCACAAATTACTCAGATGAAGGTTTCTTTTACCGTTACAATTCCCATATTCGCTTAAATATGTTTTATTAATTAAAACCTAACCTAAAAAAAGTAAAGCAATTTAATTTAGTATTTATCCAAGCATAAACGTAAGCTCTAAGAACGTACAACAATAAGCAATGCATTTATTATTCAACGAGTAAAGTTTATAGATAGACCGCCTTGGTATGGCACGAGTTGACAACATCGCAAATACCTGTCCCGCTTATAGCACGGGTGTAGCCATCCTAATGCCCATCTGAGGATGCACAAACTTTTTGTATTTAATTAAATAATCAAATATCAACGACAAAATTAAATGAACTTTATGAGCATTAATTAAGAATGAACTGATAATTGCTTTAGCTTATAATTCATTTATTTGAGAACGCAAATGTATGATGCAACCAGAGACGAATTAAAATATGGACACACAGAGACCAAATAGAAGTACCTGAGTATCTGTGAATCCAGTTTTGTAAAATAGTTTGCCTTAGTCGAGGTGCCGGCGTCTTAATGAAGTCATCGCAAAGTACGAGTTCGTTTAAAGTCGTAAGATCTTGATTTTTCTATGCTCAGACTTTATTCAGTGTTCGTTATGTCACATCTGTTAAGCCTCATTCCCACTCACTGTTTTGATATTTAATTTATTGTTTTTATCTAATATTTTAATCTAGATTTCAGGTTTTCAGAATCGGCATTCCTAGTCACATTCGTGTTTTAATTTCGTCTTTGCGTCTTTGGTAATATAAATTTTGACAGTTCGACAAAATTGAAGGTGAAATAATTAAAATTGTTGTTTGCAATAACAATTAGTAATAGAAATTGTTTTTATTTCCTTATTTTTGACAAACTGACATTAAACTTCTTTTAAATATAAATTCTACTGCATTTTGACAGTTTGTCATATTTTGGAGGTTATAATATAATATAGTTTTTCTTAATTTAATATTTTTAATTTAAAACATTGGACCTTGTAAAGGTTCTAAAAAAAACTAAGAAAACTTAAAAAATAAATTAAATTAAAAATGGTTTAAATTAAATTAAAGCAGTGAGTGGGATACTTTAGACTCGAAAATATGAAGTTTCAGGGAAACGCCTTCAAAATGTTGACGCAATTCTTCTAACATGAGTTGAAAAAATTAATATCTTTGGCAATATTATTGGTTCAGGGATCGGGTCAGGCTTTCTTAAAGGCTCAAGCTACACTAGAACTTAAAAAGTGATGGCGGTATAACCTCTCAAGTCACTCAAATTTAGTGCTAATGTTTAAAGGTTTTTATAAGTGGGTTTATATTATACAGCTATAAGATAATTTACTATTTCTCATTGTCTTCGATTCTTCTTATGAATAAATGAGTAAAAATGTAAATGTACGTCTTAAGATGTCGCACGTTCCAGCCGAGTCAAGCCAAGCTGCACCAGGGCAAAACCAGTCGTACGAGTGTTGACAAAAGACATACCGAGGTGGAGTAAATTACCACAAAAAAAATATCAGGTTTTGAATAAATTAAATGTTTAATCATAACTCAGACAGTTGGAACAACCACGCCAAACGGAATTATTTAGTAATTGTTATATGAACTGATATAGCTATGTCACTCTAATTTGTATAGCAGCTCGAAATCTACAAAGTAGTCTTGTAAACCATCCATCAACTTGTAATCAATCATGCTCCTGTACATAGGCCTGACAAAGGAACGTTCAAAGTAACGCTCTTAATGGGACTTTGATAGTACGGTTCGTCTTTAGTACGCCAGGATCACGTTCAGTTCTGCTATCTTTTTGCACATGGTAGGTGTATTTGAACATCCTGGCGATTTCAGATCTGTGTATAGCGATATGGTTACACCATTTTGGTGTAAAGTCCGTCGCACAACGAATTTAGGCCGGACGTGTACGCGGTACTACGCTTTACCTATCCGAACCCTGCAAATGTAATGAACCTCTTACACTGCAAGTAAAAAGTCGTCCGAATACGGGCGTTACATAATTCTCATAGTGGAATCGTATTTAAGAGAATTTTAACCAGGCGCATACATGCTACAACGCTAAACCTATCTGAAACTTGTAAATGCATTCAGCCGTTTCAGACTGGAAGGGAATGCACTAGTCTCTTTCATAACAGTGATGTACCGATAAAAATTAAAGTAAAAGTTTGCTCTCAAGATAAATTATATTACTGCAAACCAACTCCAATACACCCTACAGTACACAAGTTTGATTTGGCGTACTGTCGTATCGGTACGTGGTTTGTATATATTGTTATACAACATGCAGGAACACAGGAGGCGGTTTGCTCTGAGAATTCTAGCCGATTTACACCCGAATTCGCCGTCGCTTAAATACGCTTGCAATGTGCGAGGGGCGTAAGGTAGGGATGGCGATTCTTTTTAAAAAAGATCGATTTTTTAATCGGTTCGAATCGAAGTTTAAAGAATCGATTTAGAAAAAAATCGAAGTCTAGAAGATCGATTTCTCAAAAATCGATTTTTCGATCCCTTTTTCAGTTTTTATATAAAAAAAGACAAAATCTAAAAAAAAAGAAAACGATCTTTTATCGATTTTATTTTTATTAAATTTGTAAAAAAAAATCCTTTCTTATAATTAAAGAATCGAAAAAAAAAGAAAGAAAAAAGAATTAAAGAAATGATTAATCAATAAAATCATGTACGTTATCTATTATAGATCCTTTCTTATAATTATAATTCTCTATATTTTATGTCCAAGGTTATTATAAATAATGTAAATAATTGTACGAGGTTGTACAAAAAATAAGGTGAGGCAAAAATTTGGCGGGCTACGTACATTCGATTATCGATTTTTTTATTTTGTTATGTTGGTACACTCGTCTCGAACATATGTTCACAGTTTTAGCTATATAGCACATTTAGTTTGTTTGTGAGAGGCATAAAAGTTAGAAGTGTTTTGCGTGTTCGGCGATTTTCTGCTGTCCAAAAACATGAATTCAAAGAGTTTGCATTAAATTTTGTGTGAAAAATGGAATCAAGTGCTCCAAAACACTTGAAAGTGGCATACGCTGAGTCTACTTTAAGCCAACAAATGTTTACAAGTGGTATAAGCTTTTCACAGAAGGTCGAGAAGATGTGAATGACGACGCTCGCCCTAGACGCCCCAGCACATCAACAACCGATGAAAATGTTGAGGAAGTGAAGAAAATTGTTATGGAGAATCGTCGAATCACTATTAGAGAAGTTGCTGAGGATATCGGCATATCGGTTGGCTCATGCCTTGCAATTTTTTCGGAAATTTTGGGCATGAAGCGTGTGGCAGCGATTTTGACCAAAAAAATCGTCGCATGAGCATCGTTCAGGAATTGTTGAATGACGTCAACGGCCAAAAACAACACCGTAATCATGCCTCAGCCACCGTATTCACCAGATTTGACCCCTTGCGACTTTTTCCTCTTTCCAAGATTGAAGAGACCCATGAAAGGACGGCGTTTTGAGACGATTGAGGAGATACAAACCGAATCGCTGAGAGAGCTCAAGAGCATACCAAAAAGTGCATATCAGAAGTGCTTCGAGGATTGGAAAAATCGCTGGCACAAGTGTATTATATCTGAGGGGGACTACTTTGAAGGGGACAAAATAGAAATTGATGAATAAATAAATATTTTTTTGAGAAAAATGAAAATTCACCTTATTTTTTGAACAGACCGTGTATGTCGATTTTCGAGTGTTTGAGATCGGATTCACGAGATCGATCCATTGTTTAAAATAGATTAAAAAAATCGATTTTTTTTACTCAAAAAATCGATTCTTCGATTAATCGATCTCAGCTAGCCATCCCTAGTGTAAGGGTAGTGAAAAGGTAGCACCTTTTTGTTGTTTCATAGGATTTCATAAAATAATATAAAGACAGATTTGTATTCAGTGCCTGGAAACCTCGAGAAAATAGCAACTTGTGACTAGATACAATTAAATTTGATGCAAGAGCAAAAGTAGATCATTATGAACAAAAAGTATATAAGTTGAAACTGCTTTTACCTATCTCACAGTGCACATTATCCTTGGAACTGCAATGTTCTAATACAGCACTGGTTGTGTAACTCTACAATTCATGCACTGCATATACTGGGTGTACTTTGGTATTTCATAGATACGATACTGTCATAACTGCCTGTACCGGCGGATTATTTTGAAGTGAATGTACTCGTAACCTGATATCATAATATGCACTTATTAAATTTTGTTCATTTTATGGAATTTGTTTTCAGTTAATTTTCACTTTGTTATCTATTGTGTTATCAGTGTTTGTGGGTGTATTTAATTCTGTTAATACTTGATAGACAACGTGTTTTAATAACAAACATATTAATTTCACATGCTTTGATTGCAAGTTTTAAACGACATTTTTATATCTACTGCTATTGAAAGTTTGCTGTTAGAATTCCATGTATGCATGGACGTCAATGGATTTATTGTCTGAAACGTGGAAGAGGATGGAAGCGTATGCAGCGAGGACTAATATTAGCAGTATGTTTGCCCGTGTAAATGTATTATAACCAACATTTGAACAATGGTTGAAATAATCGAACGGAAACCTATCTCAATTCGAGAATACCTGACGCAATCCTACCAAAGTTACCTACGTTTTATTCTAGGAAGCCAATGTAGGTGGACACCACAAACCACACAATATAGACTGTTACAACTCAGTACAAACTTCATTCCCTAATAATTTGGTGGTAAGACGTTCGACGTTCTGGGACGTCAGGGGATTTCAGGATGCGCCTATAGCATGTAGCATGCAACCCGCAAATCACACTTCAATTATTATATTAAATTATTCATAAATAAAACAGTTCATTATATTTTTTATATTAAACTTTATTAATAATATTAATAGAGAAAAATATAAAATAATAAATTGGACATAAATAAATAATTATTCAATAATAAATTAAAAATAAATAAATAATAAAATATAAGTCCTTTGCTTGCATAATACTCCACATCTGAAAATAAGTACTTGATATTAAAAATAAAGCCCTCCGCACACAGGTCGACCGATTGCAAACTAGCCGAGCAACGAAGTTTCCAACGAAAACGAAAAACGCGCCATGTAGAGCCATGTTTCGTGACTCTATAGAATTTTTAACAATAGCATAATAAGGGATTATATTGTGTCGTATTTGTATGTATGTATATATTTTAATAGTATATATAGAATAGAATAGTATTTGTGCACATCTCTGCTCATGCTGTCACCTTCAAAAGCATGCAACCAAGCATGCCCTGTGACATAGAGACACAGTCGCCCAAAACGTGCTCAAAATTAGTTTGAAATCAATTTTCTTTCATTCGTGCCGTGTGATTTCTCTCACTCGTATACACGTGCGTTCTCTCACTAACAACACAGTTACATTCTCATTCGGTTCGGGCAGACTCGGGACTAAGGTTTGCAATCAGTCGACCCGTTATTGTTATGGCATCTACATATTTGGAATAGATTTCATCTGCATACATATTATCTTTGCTACATACCGCGCTTATATATTATTAACTGCTTTGTTAATATAACATGCAAATCGAAAGAAGATTTATAGAAACGCATGTTTATAAAAGCATATCAAAATAAATCACAAACAATTAAATACACAAACTGTACACATATGTATACTCCAGAGATATACTCATGTCAAAGCATGTAAGATAATAATATTTTTAGGTTATAATACGGCGTCAAAATGGTTGTTTGGGATGAAAGAGATAAAAGTATATCTATTTCGTGTTTCCCCTCTTAACTTCCACGACGTGCATACTCCTCAAAAAGTATCGAATGATTTGCTCACAGTTGACGGTCTATATTGTTGTAAGTAAGATTCGAGGGCGGATGTTACACCTGACATCAATGTTGTAAAAAGAGGTCGGATTGTCGTTCTAGAAGGAGATTACTCAGCTTGCTAATACATTCCGCAGGGATGCTAGTTTCTGGAAGTAGACTCTTCAGTTGACGATCATCCACCTTCTTGAATTACTCACGTTGATAAGAATTAACTCTTTTAAGATGATTAATAGGATTCTTGTTAAGACGGTGTATTGTTGCAATTTGAGAATACTTGAGCGGCCTAAAGTATAACCTCGTTGCAACATACGACGGTTGAACAATTAGTATCTTTTAAATACTATTAATACAAACACTTTTTATTAAAATATATCATTTATTCGTTGTAATATTATATCTGCGTACTTAATTACAATAGTATTTTATTGGATTAATAAAGATGCCAGATATAAAACAAAATGTAATTCTAGTGTTATAATTTGATTAATAGTTAAAATGTGCTCACTATTGAATACTTAGATGTTACAATTGGAGTAATTGCACGAACGAAGTTACAAATCGTAAACACTTGGTTGAGACTCAGGAGAAGACTGGCTTTCTGACTCCAGTCCAGCTCGGTATATTACGATTTATTTTTAATATTCACATCGCATAACACCAATACTGAGTTACCAGTATTAAAACAATATAAAATCTCCACAGACCAGAGTCAATGTTTACAAGCGCTAAATACAAATAATTATTTATTACAATATTAATACTAAAATTAAAGATAACATAATATAATTCTTATAAAATAAATAACATTTATATTAAAAATAGAAAGGATAAGTACGACTTATGCGTACTTACAACAATATTCAGTGGTTTGTGAACCTATCTGTGTTGTGAGAATACCTGACGCGATTCTGCCGAAGTTACCAAGCGTTTTATTTCAGGAAGCCAATGCGGGTGGACGCTTACCTCAGTTTTTACTCGGAACAACTTTTTATAGCACTTAATTTGGTGTTCACAATGTTTCGCAACATAATTTTAATTGATTTTCAGAAATGTCTTAACTTTCAAACATAATATAAAGTTAAATCTATTATTGCGTTTCAAAATAGAAATAGCGATAAAATAAATGTCCAACAATTTCAACTTTTTGATTTTAAATGGTTTTCATCTTTTAATGTTTCCACGGAATCTGTCAAACCATCCGACATGTCGTAAAACTTGTAAAGGTTAAAGTTCATTTTATACTAACGTATTGTTAAATGTAGGTTTGGGCAAGCCAATAAAATAAGTTCAGAAATAATGTGTTAAAGATGAGTTATGAGTAAACTATTAATGGAAAAAATTGACGAATTCGATCTTTGAGCTGGAACACACTACGATTTAAATCGCGTGGTTTTAATTCAATACACCTAGCACACATTGCGATTAAAATAGCGCGGTCGGTTTGTTTTTAATATGTTTATATCACTTCTGCATCACTTATTTTCGGATGAACAAAATGTCTAAGATTGAGTAGTGTTAGTATGTACAATAATCGTATGCCTACTTGCTAACTTGACCAGGCGGCCATTTCCCAGGTATCAGGTAATCAAGGTTTATGTCTCCCTCACTCCTATGCGCACGGATAATGCCCTCTCGCTCATACTCATAGCGGAATTAAAATTGGGTCTAGGAGATGTCTGGCCACTTGGATCGGTCTATCCTCTTGTAAACTTTTAAAACTCTTAAAAAATACGTACATATGTATTTTAACATTAATATAATTTTTGTAATTAGAATTTCATTGTTAATTACTGTAACATTTGTTTCGTGTTTTTTTAAAAGACAGTTAATAAGTAAAGTAAATAAACCATTAGTATTTTTCATTTACTCGTAATGTTCAAACTTAACTATTCCGTTCGAGTGCTCGCTTGACAGCCTTCCCTTGTTTCCCCGTACCGACGTATGACGTTTCAACGTACTTGTAACAAGTGCAGCGTAACTCCAGGCGTTCGTTCCCCTTCTAGTAAAACGCTTCTTGACTATTAATAACCCCTACATCCGGTATTAAATATTTAAGGATGCAAAAGGGATGTTTTATTATTAATGTAGGTGTATTTTAATAGATGAATATACAGGTAGGTAATCATAGACCTGCTTCACCACAGTTTAGTAGAAGCGACTTTTGAATACTCCTTGAATGTTGAAACTCGAATATCGAATCAAAACATAGTATTTAGAGATGTTTTAATAATGAACAAATTGTATGTATTGTAGTGTATTTCTTAAATACATACGGTTTCGGATTTATTAGGCTTATGTCATATGTCTTAATTTCTATAAAAGTGTACTGTATATTGATAAAGTGGGTTACTAGAACCTCAAATGTTCAATTATTTTTTATTAACTCCTTATATGTTAAGAGATATTAACAATTAAAAAAGTCATTTTGTCTCTTTAATTATTAAAGGGATTCAACGTTGTACACATTCCAAATGCGTGTGACATCACAACCGCTGCCAACCTTACAGCTCATAAATCTCTGCTATATGTATTTATATATCAAAATATCAAATATTATTTACAGCTATTTCAAGGAACAATCAAATTCCAATATTATGTCTGCCTTAGCAGGATTAAATAAAATAAAAACTTATTATCCTTTGCCTTGACTCAATTATTTCGACTACCAACAGCTACAAAACATTGTCACAGCACTGACCTACTCAACAAATAACTGATGTTAAAATGCATTTTACGTCATACAAATATGGCCGACCATTTCTAGCGCTAAAACAACAATTCAAATTTTTAATTGCTATATCTCCGTCAACATTTAGATATTTAATAAAATAAACACCTTAATACACATTTATTAACATCAATTTCAATCAACAATTGAAAAATCGACCACTAAAAAATGAGAACACAAGCACATTGTATACGAATTTAAGACATTTTTTTTTTTTTCAAATAGTACTTATAATTTGGAATATGCATATGTATGCATGTTTGCAATTTGGACTGTAAATCCATGAAGTCTTTCTTTCGCACTAAAACGAGAAAGCTTTTGTGGCCACTATCACTTGCTCTGCAAAATATATACCATTGAAATAAAACATAACCTCAAACAGTTTTATTTTGAAGACAACATATGTTTAAAAGTTAATCTATGTGAAGATAATATTAATGGATTCTTTTTTAAATTGTTAAAATATCCTATGAGAACATTTTCTTTTAAATGTTGTAATAATAAAATGAATAAATTTGAAGATATCTTGAAAAATAGACAAATACTCATAATGTATCTTTTTTCTCTGTTTCTTTTCTTATTTCTCGCTTTCTCAGTATGTAAGGTTATGAGTCATTCTATGGAATATTTCATATACACGTTTTTACAAAACAGAGCCCTTAGTGTAAGTTGGCTACTCGAACACTAACTGTCATTTGTGAACTTTAGCTAAGGCCCACCGCACATGAAGCGACTGGTTGAATGAGAATGCAACTGTGTTGTTAGTGAGAGAACAAACGTGTATACGAGTGAGAGAAAACACACGGCACGAAAGAAACTAAACTGGTAACTCGAGCCGTGTTTCGTGACTCTATAGAATTTTTAACAATAGCATAACAGAGGATCCTGTGGTGTCGTACGTATGTATTTAAATAATTTTGAATAGTATTTGTGCACATCTCTGCTCATGATGTCATCATCATCATAAGCATGCCCTGCGACCCAGGGTACTATCACTTAGAGTAAAATTATTTGACATGGAATAAATCGCTTTAGGCGACCCCTGTTGCAATATTATATCTTCTCAGAACTAAAATTCTCGGCGACTCAACATCTAAAGAGAAGAAAGGGAGAAGGTGACTATAAGTGATAGCACCGTGTTGCGACCGGAAAACATACTCGCTGCAAACGTACTCAAAACCAGTTTGAAATCAGTTTAGTTTTGTGGCTAAAACTTCGGGGCTAAAGATTGCAATCAGTCGCCTCATGTGCGGACGCCCTTACATTTAAGGTAAAATGATTTTAGCATAGTAAATTCCGCACCGAAACTTATATTTTATGCATTTATAACATTTTTATTTTAAAAGTTAAAACAAAAAGTATATAAGACAAGTTTTAGATAATATCGTCATCTACATAAAGGGTCTGTATTAAGTTTTTGTAGAAATTATAGTTTTCAAGATAATAAAAAGAAACTTGTTACATTGATTTTCAAAATGGCGACTGAATGAGAGCATTCTCTCCTTTAAAATTCAAATTTAAATATAGGTTTGACACTTGATGAAAAATCAAATTGCTTCTACGCAAAATGTACGGTTGGCCTTTTTTATTGAATTTATCGCTTTTCAAGAAATGCAAATTATAACGTATTATTGTTCCAGTCAATGTATGTCAGGAGTAGTGCAATAGACCGTCACGTAACTCCCCTGGCCGAGGGTATTATGTCTACGTAAATACCTTTTGAACAGGATGGCGGGATGAGGAGTGGGGTATCACTCATTCCATTCCACTCCCCTAACAAAGAATTTGTTTGTTAGCAGCCACACCGTACTACGAGTCTATGCAGGTAGAAATACATTTACAGGTATTATGACGGTGCCAGGGCCAGGGCCAGGTTGAAAGATGCAATGTGTTCATCAGGTGTACGCAACCTGTTCATATTATGTGTTCATTTCAGGTGGTTTCAAAAATTGTGCTATTACAGAATTGATTTATTCTCTAATGATGAAGACGTATATTAGTTTATGTCATTATGATTTGCAGAGATGTGCACAAATGTTTTTCAAATGCATTTAAATACAAAATGCAAATACCTCGTTATTTGCCTATTTCAAATACAAAATAAAAAATAAATTTCATGTTGGTATTTAAATACAAAATACGTATTTTAAAAATACTTTTGAGAAAATAGAATACTCTAAATGTTATTCTTTTTAATAATTATGATAATTCTCTTTGATAAAGACCGACTTCGTTTTGAAACATTTTTGTTTCATAAAAATACTACCTAGAATTTTTAAAAATAGTAAAAGTAGGGGTTTTATTAGTGTCGTATGTTTATGTCGTACTTGTCTGTACGTTAAAAGTACAACACATTTCGTACATTCATGTCTAAATAATGTCAACTTATGAATGAAAATATATAAATGTTGGATGTCGCATGTGGGGGTAATAGGTAAAATAATATATATTTATGTATATATATTTCAGTAAGGAATGTAGTGTAGTGATTGTCTTGTAGTAAAACAAATAATGAACGAGAAAATATGATAAACAAATTTAGGTAAACGAAAATCAGATGTCTTATGGTGGGGTAACAGGAAGGATATTAAAATAATAGGCACATCTATCATACTTTTAGATAATTTTACATCATAGATGGCGCTAATATTGGTGTAATTTTAAGATTATATTAAAAAAATAATATTTACTGATTAACACTATGAAGTAACAAAAATGTTAAAAGGATTTTGTATTTTCCAAATAGGAAATAGGTTTTGTAAAAGTTTTCAACTAAAATATGAATTTCTATACTCTTAAAAGATATTTAAATACAGAATAGAAAATAGGTATTTAGTATTTTGTATTTGCATTTTGAGTATATATATTTGAAAAACGCACATCTCTGATGATTTGAAAATATTTTGATGTAAATAACTGCGTCTGGATTAAAATACAATAAATGTGATGACCTCGCGCTTAAATAATATGATGTATGCAGACGCCTTCTTTCATAAATTCATTAGAAAAGAATGAATACAGTCACGAATTCCATGGAATATTGATCTTGTAATTCATCAAACATACTCGTATAAGCTTCTTATTTCTAAATCCAGATTCCAGTGGATTCTAGCATCACTGCAATGTACAGTGTACTGTGTACAGTGCTCATGTAATACTTTGGCCTTTGTCAGAACTTTGTTCTCATTCAAACAATAGAACATCTGTTGAATGAACCAACCAATGCAAATATTCTCTTCCACACACTCGCACTCCCACGCAAACTGTTCCCCGTATTCAACCATATACTAAACTACCTATCCTTATTATCAAAGACCGTGAGGACCTGGTCTGGCCAGAACAAAGTATAGGACCTTTGTTTGACTTTGTCCTTGCTTTAAGGTACATGTTGATGTTGTACAAGTTACTGGCATGGCAGTTCTGTTTATTTGCATGGTTTTCCCACGCCTTGAAGTATAACTCAATCGTGATTTTGACAATGACCTGTACTTTGTTAATTTCTGGTATTTTCGTGATTTTAAATATCTCTATTATCTCATATTCCAGCACCTGACCAATGTAAAAAGAAATAAGTTAAAAGTTGCAATTAAGAAACATAACCTACAAATTGCTACGTGTGCATCTAGATGTTTCGTTTCCATTCATGAAGTCAGGCGCCAATTGTAAATACGAGTATATGAAGCTGTCATTTCAAAAATTTACTAGCGAGCATTCTAGGAAGCATTATTTATTACAGGCGCCCCCCTTTATGAATAGAAACGAGTAGCTGTAAATATTAAATTTATTATTTATTGTCAGCCTATTGCCAATGCTGAGACTTATCTTCGGTGACCCTCTACCATGTTCGCAATGTTTATAGTGTTATGACCTCATATATGAACTATACCGCTGCCAATATATACATAATTTATTTAACTTAATAACAACCAAACCGAGAAAATATAATTCTGGTCCGTGGATCGAATCTGAAGACATAGCAGTCACCGCTTTTGCCCACTCTGTTTTCGTAGCGTTGTTATACAATGGGCTTGTGTTCTATGTCCTAATTTCTATAAAACTGTACTGCATATTGATAAAGTGGGTTACTAGAACCTCAAATGTTCAATTATTTTTTAATAACTCGTTATATTTCAGGAGATATTAACTATTAAAAAAGTTATTTTTTCTTTTTAATTATTAAAGGGATTCAACGTTGTACAACATTCCAATTGCATGTGACATCACAACCAGATCCCAACAACTAGTTGCTATCTCTTTTATACAACAGAACATAAAAGAGATAGCATATTCAAGATAAAACTCTGGCAAGTTTACAGGTTACCAACCTTAAAGCTCATAAATATCTGCTATATGTATTTATATATCAAAATATCAAATATTATTTACAGCTATTTCGAGAAACAATAAAATTTCAATATTTCGTCTGCCATAACAGGTTTAAATAAAATAAGAACTTATTATTCTTTGACTTGACTTGATTATTTCGACTACCAACAGCTACAAAAGATTACCACAGCACTAACCTACTCAACAAATAACTGACGTTAAAATGCATTTCACGTCATACAAATATAGCCGACCATCTCTAACGCTAAAACTACAATTCAAATTTTTAATTGTTATATCTCCGTCAACATTTAGATATTTAATAAAATAGAAACGCCAATACACATTTATTAACATCAATTTCAATCAACAATTGAAAAATCGACCACTAAAAAATGAGTACACAAGCGTATTTCTGATCTGCTGATGCAGATATTTTCAGAGACTTCTGTGTTATATCATCCATGTAAAAAATTTCAATTTCAAATTGTATGGTCCACTATTATTTACCTAAATACCATAACTTTGTATTTATCTAGAAGAAAAAAAGATTTTGCGTCAAAAGAAATCTTGTACATGTATGTTCTATATATTTCAACAATGCACAAAAGGTACATGTAGTAGTCCTTTGTCTACTGAGAGGGTTGGGGGTTGAGGGGCTGGTCTAGTGGTTATTGTCTGTTGGCTTAGTAGCTTCGAGTTTAAACATTTTTGACATTTTTAAGTCAGGTATTCAGTTACCTTCGATATCAATACATACTACTTTATATCTTGTCATATTATATTACTAGTTCCTGAAAAATAGGTTTATAGGTTACTTTTATGACATTCCTTGATGCGAGTTATGTAATATACCACTCGCTATATACATAGTATGGTATATGAAGAAGGGAGCTTATAGATATAGATAAAAGCAGTAAAATGAATACCTAAAAATATTCACAGATGGCGTTTATAAAAAAGGTTTTTAACTTAGAATTCGTTTTATTTTTGATACAATACGACAAATACTGTCCCGGTTCTAAATAGGGAAAACAAAAAAATTATATTAAATAAAATATTCAACAAGTGTAAAATTGAACTGTAAATGAACTCTTTCATGACAAAAAAATTATACGCATCTTCAATATGATGGCAAAGTGACTCCAAAATGTTTACTGGGTAAGGGGTCGGTCATAAACTATTAAACGTAGTTTTTGCCATTTATGTTATGTGGCATAAAATATATTTTTTTATCTTTTTTTTTGCTCTCTCGGTCTTTTCGAACACCTTATTTTATGTGTACCTGGATAGTATATAGTATCCTATATTATAATGTCCGAGGTGTATGTTTGTTTTCTTATATGTTTATATGTTTACGCGATTCGTATGGTAGCTCGAAAACGGCTCCATGGAAGTTTTTAAAAACTTCCTATTTCGTAGAGAAAAAAATTCTAAGACTTTTGGCGTCCCCGGATTTTCCCCTGAATTTCCTGGAAACTCGTAATTTTGGAAAAACTGGAAAAAAAGTGATTCCTTTTTTGCTGTATTACTTTCAAGTCGTAAAAGATAGAAAGTTGAAATTTTGCATGTGTATTAAGCTATTTAATGCTGACATTTCTCAAAAATTAGAATTTTAAAAATAGAAAAAGGGGGAGTTGAAGAAATTCGGGAGCCCGGTAGGGAACTTTGGAGAAAGTTCATATTCTGGATTGTAGAATAATTAAGTATATTATTAATAAAAAAAAATTCAAAATTTCAAAATTTTATTTGGGGGCACGGGGGCAGTATTTTCCGAGAGTAAAAATTGTGCTAGAAAGTTGAAATTTTGTATATAGGCTAACCTTGGTAACTTATTTACGAATCGAAAAAAAAAATCCCAAATTTTGAAAAAAAGTTGGTCAAATAACGCATAAATTGAAAATATTTTTTATTTTGATAAAAAAATAATATTTTTTTAGTCAATTTATATGTGTGTATATGTGCGCGAGTTTATTTATTATTTCAATTTAAAAATAGAACAGTTAAATATGAAATTTAATTACGAATTATTTTATTGAATTCAAATGATACACGCCAAAAAGACGTCGCATTGCGACGAGGGTAAACTCAAGTGTATTATAATGTCCCAAGTGTATATTTATATTCTTATATGTTTATCCTATATTATAATGTCCTATATTATAATGTTCCAACTGTTTGTTTATATGTTTATATTCTTATATGTTTGGTACTGAATTTTGTATGGCAGCGCGAAAACGGCTCCAGGGAAGTTTTTAAAAATTTCCTATTTCGTAGAGAAAAAAATTCTAAGACTTTCGGCGTCCCTGGATTTTTCCCTGAATTTCCTGGAAACCCGTAATTTTGGAAAAACTGGAAAAAAAGTGATCCCTTTTTTGCTGTATTACTTTTAAGTCGTAAAAGATAGAAAGTTGAAATTTTGCATGTGTATTAAGCTATTTAAGGCTGATATTTCTCAAAAATTTGAAATTCAAAAATTGAAAAAGGGGGGGTTAATGAAATTCGGGGGCCCGGTAGGAAACTTTGGAGAAAGTTCATATTCTGAATTCTAGAATAATTAAGTATATTATTAATAAAAAAAAATTCAAAATTTCAAAATTTTATTTTGGGGCACGGGGGCAGTATTTCCCGAGAATAAAAATTGTGCTAGAAAGTTGAAATTTTGTATATAGGCTACCCTTGGTAACTTATTTACGAATCGAAAAAAAAAATTCCAAATTTTGAAAAAAAGTTGGTCAAATAACGCATAAATTGAAAATATTTTTTATTTTGATAAAAAAAATATATTTTTTAGTCAATTTATATGTGTGAATGTATATATGTGCGAGTTTATTTATTATTTCAATTTAAAAATAGAACAGTTAAATATGAAATTTAATTACGAATTATTTTATTGGATTCAAATAATACACACCAAGAAGACGTCGCATTGCGACGGGTGAAACTCAAGTATAATATAATGTCCCAGGTGTATATTTATATTCTTATATGTTTATGTGTTTATATGTTTGGTTCTAATTTTGTATGGCATCTCGAAAACGGCTCCAGGGAAGTTTTTAAAAATTTCCTATTTCGTAGAGAAAAAAATTCTTAGACTTTTGGCGTCCCAGGATTTTTTCCTGAATTTCCTGGAAACCCGTAATTTTGGAAAAACTGGAAAAAAAGTGATCTCTTTTTTGCTGTATTACTTTTAATTCGTAGAAGATAGAAAGTTGAAATTCTGCATGTGTATTAAGGTATTCAATGCTGACATTTCTCAAAAATTAGAAATTCAAAAATTAAAAAGAAGGGGGTTAAAGAAATTCGGGGTACCGGTAGGAAACTTTGGAGAAAATTCATTTTCTGGATTCTAGAATAATTAAGTATATTATTATTAAAACAAAAATTCAAAATTTCAAAATTTTATTGGGGGGCACGGGGGCAGTATTTGCTGAGAGTAAAAATTGTGCTAGAAAGTTTAAATTTTGTATATAGGCTAACCATGGTAACTTATTTACGAATCGAAAAAAAAATCCCAAATATTAAAAAAAAGTTGTTCAAATATCGCATAAATTCAAAATATTTTTTATTTTGATATAAAAAATGTATTTTCTTAGTCAGTTTGTATGAAAAATCAATTGTTATTAAATGTAAAATCAATATAGGACGAGTTTATTTATTATTTCAATTTAAAAATGGAATTTAATTTTGACACGAAATTCAAGCCACTCATAAAAAACAAACGTCGCTTGCGACGGGGGTAAAAGCTAGTAGTTGTATAAAATAATAAAAAGCGTTTCAGTATTATCTTTAATGACTTTTTTGCGTGTGTTAGAAAGAGAGGAAAAGAGTGATTGAGAGAAGAAAGACAGATGATATAGATAGGAGGTGGAGGGGGTTTAAAGTAGAGATATAATCTAATAACGTTCCTGAATGTTCTAAGCTGGTTTTTAAATATTACAATGTGCTTTTAATACGAGATAAGAGACACTGAAAGCAGCAGAAGTTTTTAGAGAGCCTCCGTGTTCTGTAAAGGGCATGGAAACATATGGATATTAGCACAGAAGACTGTCTTTAGTCTGAAAATTGCTAGCGTGTTCTCCGTGTGTTCAACCTCTTCAAGACAGGCCTACTTGAAGATCTTCTAGTCTCTAGATGCGCTCGTCCTCACTGTTGTTTTCTACTCATTTGTCAATGTGCTTGTGTCCTCATTCGATTCAGTGGTCGATTTTTCAATTGTTGATTGAAATTGATGTTAATAAATGTGTATTGGTGTGTCTATTTTATTAAATATCTAAATATTGACGGAGATATAGTAATTAAAAATTTGAATTGTAGTTTTAGCGCTAGAAATGGTCGGCCATATTTGTATGACGTGAAATGCATTTTAACGTCAGTTATTTGTTGAGTTGGTCAGTGCTGTGGTAATGTTTTGTAGCTGTTGACAGTCGAAATAATTAAGTCAAGTCAAAGAATAATAAGTTTTTATTTTATTTAACCATGTTACGGCAGACATAATATTATAATTTTATTGTTCCTTGAAATAGTTGTAAATAATATTTGATATTTTGATACATAAATACATATAACAGAGATTTATGAGCTGTAAGGTTGGTAAGGTAAGGATGTGATGTCACAAGCACTTGGAATGTGTACAACGTTGAATCCCTTTAATAATTAAAGAGACAAAATTGCTTTTTTAATGGTTAATATCTCTTGAAATATAAGGAGTTATTAAAAAATAATTGAACATTTGAGGTTCTAGTAACCAACTTTATCAATATATAGGATACAACAATTTTATAGAAAACATAGGAAACAAGCCCATACCCTGGGTGTGCTACCCAGTTAGGTATAGCTAGGTGAAATGATTTCAGATAGATGTCACATTTGAAAAAAAAATTATCAGAATCTTTTCATAACAATATTCTTTCTCTTTCCAACATCATACATTTACATTAAGATATAGCTGTTATCTCTTTTATATTTGAAAATATTTATTTTAGTAGTAGTAAATATCATTGAAAAAGAAACAAGATATATTTGTCTCTGTTACACTTTAATGGATTATTTCTAACGTCATTTAATACTGGTACGGTAGTGAGGCCAGGTGAAATGTTTTTGTCATTTATAGTTAATATCACTGACATTTCCTTGAACGAGTGAAATAAAATTGAATTGTTTCATGACAAAAAAAGCATACGCATCTTCAATGTTATGTCAAAGTGACTCCAAAATGTTTAGAGGGTAGTGACAGTGCATACAGCTAAATGCAGCTAAGTGCCTGAGTTTTCTGTACCGGTATTTGAACCATGTTACAGTATTTTTAATCTCGGTTTTTTAATTGTACTGCGGTAATTACGGTCCTAAAACAAATAGCTATGTAAATAAAGGCAATCAGTGGAATTACTAACGAATAAACAACGTTTCTAGAACGTGCGTTATCATCTTCTACAAACACCATGAATTGTACAAGAACTATTTTATTATATTTACTTACAGGTTGTTTTTAACAGGGTGTTCGAGAAATACGAAAACTGAAATAAATAATTTCCTGTAATTTCTGAGGTGATTTCGATCCCATCGTGGCATAAAATTAGCCTGCGTAAGTTTGTGAACGGAAACCTGGAAAAGTAGTCAGTCGATTGGTTCGCAATTTGGACACAATGTTGCATTTGCATACGCGCGTACTTTAGCAAGTTTTTTTGAAAAAAGTAAATTAAGGAGGTATAGGACGTAAACGTAAATGATGAAAACGTCGAGAAATTTGGAGGGTCGATACAAATAGTTAAAATACATGCTGTCTCTAAATTTTAGAGACTTAGGGTTCATAGTTTTCTTTTTCTACATGATTAAAAATAGTAATTTTCCATACAAATCATAATGTTTAACTCAATTTCACCACATAATATAACTTTTAACTATAAAAAAATGGTGACACGGCTTTCAAAAACTAGGTGTATATAAAAGAATCTTTTCTGTAACTATTGCAAAAAGAAAATTACCAAAATGATACCTATATACGAAAATATTTAAATAAAACCATTAAGAAACAGTAATTGTGGGTTATGAGCCGGCAACGTTGCAAATGCCAATTTGAAGGGGAAATTCAAAATCTCAATAAATATTATATAAAATATAACAATTTATTTGTCGAAGAACCAAATTACGCATGCATTAACACACGTAAATTTACTGTGTTGCCAAATTTATAATTCCTTTTTCAACATATTTAATTTGAATTTAAATTGAATTAATATAAATTTGATATTAATTATAGGTAATTTTTCATTTATTAAACTATTATATGCATAAAAAAATTATTTTTACAAGCCAAAAGCAGTTTAATAGGGAATTGAAAAACATTTGCTCGTCCCTCATGTTCTTCGTATTTTGCATTTCGTATTACCAAGAGATAAACTTTTTCCATTGACGATGCGTCCTGTACCTCCTTAATATAAAATTTTTATCTCTTTCTCCATACCCAAATTGAAATGGTACCTTATGATAAGGTTCATTTTATAACATTATTCGTTTCACCTTACATAAGAGCGCTGTGATTTGCAAATCGAATAAGTCCGTAAGGACACAAATGCTTTCAGTGTGCCGCCCCCTAAGAGGATGTGTCAATAAGACC
Organism: Panorpa germanica; assembly: GCA_963678705.1. Taxonomy (NCBI): domain Eukaryota; kingdom Metazoa; phylum Arthropoda; class Insecta; order Mecoptera; family Panorpidae; genus Panorpa; species Panorpa germanica. The sequence continues at coordinate 15,137,046 of OY783206.1, forward strand.
TGATTAAAAGAAGTGACTTTGAAATATTAAGTAAATTCTTTTCCAGTCAAGGAAGTTATACCCTGTTATTCTTTGAAAATATAGTTCAGTTATCTTTTGTCTTTTTCTATGTTATTTATGTTCGTAGTTACAAAATCATGTATAGTTCAAATTACGAGAGTTCGGCGGCGACTCATAGTTAAAACAAGTTGTGGGGTAGAAACTACCGATATAACTAAAGAGCACTGACCCACTTATTTTTCTATAATGTATATAGAAACGAATAAGATAAAATTCATTATCGTATTATAAATTTATACCACTCTTATAACCTCTTTTAAGTATAAGTCACCGCCGAACTATCGCCATTTCGACTATAAGTAATCCCGTCTTTGTTGTAGAACAAAGATAGCAATAGACAGGAGTGGTTGAATAGTAAATCGTTCTTTGTAATAAATCGGTTTTTTAATTATCTTTGCACTACATAACTATTTTAATTAATACTATTTTGCGACTAATTAAAAAGAACATGTTTATTTGAGATACTTATAGTAGAATTATATAAAAATTAAGACATGGCACCCCAATAAAATATCAGTCCCAATATGCATTATACAGCTCTGAATTCATGTAACTGGATTTCTAGTTGCTGCACTAGCATTATTGTCAAACCACGCCTTGAGTAATCAGATTATCTCATCAATCAATCTACCTGTAAGCATGGGAGTGCACTGCCATTTATCCAGAGCCAGTCCGAGGGGTATATGTGAGACGACAGATGTGGCTGTATCGAGACAACAGGATTAGATGGCCACCAAACTGTAAAAAAGGGGCGCCTAATCATCATCTTACATCTATTTTAAATTTCTCTCGGATCGGTTCTGCATTTACCCTTTGGATATAGAGGTTAACACAAAATAAAATGAAACTTTTCAAACTTTCTACGGACGCCCATGTCTGTACGTATATGTATTTGTAATCAAAGTTATTTAATTAAACAGAATTCAGTTCTAGCATATTATGTAATGGGAGTAATAGGAGTGTATATGTACAAAATTACTAATATATTTATTTTCGTCAACTATTTTTAAATATTTCTTTAATAACGTATTTTATTATTATGTAACCTATAATAATAATATAGTAAAAATTTATTATACATAATAAATGCCATACCTTTACAGGTATACTTCTTAATAACTGTATCTACATTCGGATGACTCTCTCTTTCCATTAGTAGGTTGTCCAACCCTGCGTACAACAGGTATTATATATTATAGAATTATATATTATTTCCACAAATATAACGAAAAGTTTTTATATAGATGTCTCACTTCTGTATATCGTAATTGAGTATGTTAGAGTAAGATGAAGTATTGAGTTACGTTGAATTACCATTCCGCCCCCACCCTATAGCTTTGTATATACATTAGAATTGTTTAATGTATACTAAGGGTAAAAAGTTTGTTTTTGTATATAATTTAAAAAAAATATTCCGTTAATATGAAAATATGAAATATTTGTAATTTTTTTGCTTAGGAACATTTGCAGTTTTGGTATAATAATTATCACATATAAACAAATATTAGGCAGCGATTTAGTTTATAAATAGGAATCCTTCTCTTTAATCCGCCACTTTCCGCATCACGATGATTATCCAGATTATCAAATTGCAATATAGTTTTCACGGAAATGCCAAAGGTAAATCATTCTAGATAATAGCTAGCTAATAAAACACTTTTTATATCTTTATGCAAACTGAACTGTGGCAAGCAGAGCAACCGCCCGTTGCGCGCGCTCTTGTAGGGGACTCGCATTCTCGCGCAAAAACCCAAGTACAAAAATTCATTACTATATATGTATCTGCATCTCGCGCATCGCTCTTTAGAAATTCCACTAGAATGACTACGTATATCTTTTAATGCATTCATGTGCCTTAGTTTATCATCATTAATATTTGTCCTCTTTGTGCTTGTTAACTTTTATAAAAGTTACAATATAAAATTTTATTTCTCGTCAATTATCATCAAAAATACTTACTTACAATTTACATAAATTATACAAAGAATAAGTGCCTCCCAAAGATCTGCCGCCCTGGGCCTCACCAATATCTGCTATCCCGGGGCCTTGCAAAGTTCTGCCGCCCGGGGCCTCGCAAAGATCTGCTGCCAGGGGCCTCGCAATGGTTAAGGCCTGATCATGAGCCATCCCAAAATAACGCGATCTTAGGCAAGGTTTAAATCTTTTCAGGTTAAATATTACCAGGTTTCGTTTAAATCAAATATATTTTAGGTAATATTCACGTGTGTGTATAGGGACTATATTCTTGTGTTTAACAGTTAACCTGTGATAATCATTGTACTTAATTTTTATCAATAATTTCTATGTGAGCCTTCTAAAGAATTTTCTTTAGTAATTTTATAATTAATTATAAATAAAATAAATCCAATGAGTATGTCTCAATTAATTTTATCTAGAAATAGATTAATTTATTTCTACATTTATTATATGAACAAATAATATATTTTTAAACGGACATTATTTTTACATCGAACTGTACATACCGTATGTAGAGACCTGTTTAAGAATTTTTTTAAGATGCATTTGTTTATTGTTACCGGACGAACGTGGTCGAAATAGGAGTTTGAAAAACATACGAGTATTTTGTGTATTTTATATATTAAAACTTGTAACAAATAAGGAGAAATATTTAACAACATTTTTGCTACATTTGTAAATATATTTATATAGAATAAAGGTTAAATATTTTAAAATTGGCGCGAATTTTTTAGTGTAAATAATATTACGGTTTAATTGTATTATGTGAACCTAATTAAATTTTTGTGTAAATTTTTGTGTAATGCTACAAGTTAATTGTATCAGTGATATTTTTAGTGATAAAAAGAAGTTAAAAATGCAATATTTGTGAAGTTTCATTTAAAAATAAATTGTGAATACATTTTGGATTACAAAAATGGGGCTTTTCAAAATATGGTGAGTTTTGTGTTTTGTGAAATATTAATGGAAGACAAATGTATTTAATTCGAATAGTGTGTTGCTGTATCATATATCCAGTCGTAGTCTCCAATGGAGACCCACTATTTAAATTATAATTTGCATTCTTAATGCATAATGTAAGCATTGTCCAGTAAATGTAACATAGGACAGACTATAATAACAAAAGTAATTCATATTTTCGGGAATTCCATTCTTGTGAGTCATTTAAATTTTTAAAGCGCCGTTACTAGGTCTTCTAAAGGTTATGAAACCTTTACGAGGAAGGTAGGGCTTGGTAGAGGATTATCTGCATTTGTATTTTGAGAAGTACAATAGTAGATTTATGGTAAATGACAGTTTAAAGTCATAAAATGAGATTTAATTTTAAAGAGCTACTTTGAATACGTCTCTATATTGTAGATATTCGACAAACCATTCCTTTAGATAGAGGCTCCCAAACTAAGGCCCGCAAGTCTGATGCCCCCTCTACTACTGACTTGATTAATAACATTTTTTTATTCATAATTGCAAACAAAAGATATCACAACAGACTAAGGGCGTCCGCACATGAGGCTCTGTCCGCACTGATTGCAAACCTTAGCCCCGAATCTGCCCGAAACGAATGAGAATGGAACTGTGTTGTTAGTGAGAGATCGCACGTGTATACGAGTGAGAGAAAACATACGGCACGAATGAAAGAAAACTGATTTCAAACTGGTTTTAAGCACGTTTTGGGCGACTGTGTTTCTATATCGCAGGGCATGCTTGGTTTCATGTTTTGATGGTGACATCATGAGCAGAGATGTGCACAAATACTATTCAAAAGAATTTAAATACATACATACAAATACGACACAATAAAATCCCCTATTATGCTATTGTTAAAAATTCTATAGTCACGAAACATAGCTGGACATGGCTCGTTTTTCGTTTTCGTTGGAAACTTCGTTGCTCGGCTAGTTTGCAATCAGTCGATCCGTGTGCAGGGACCTAACTCTACAATTCATGCACTACATATACTGGGTGTACTTTGCTCTTTCATAGATACGGTATTGTCATAACTGCCTGTACCGACGGAGATTGCTATTTCGTTTATGTGCTCCTCCAATTCCTAATTTCCAACGCTCTTGTACAGGTACAGTTTAGTGAGAGGTACAAATAAGGTTTATTTTATGATATTATTCGTTTAACCCGTTTAAGCTGTAAATTGCAATTTAAAATATAACTTTAACAGGGACTGTGAGTAAATTATTTCATGGTAAAACTTCATAGATTTTATTAAATATAATTTCGAAAGAAATTTAAATTATTTGCTGGGTTGAGACAAGTCTTTATTGAGGTTTCATTGATTATTTGTTTGCATAATCATAAACTTATTAGGTCACGTTACACCGTAAAAACATAGTAGGAGGTCGTCGGTGATAGATCTAGTATCCAAAATAGGTTGAAATTATTTCACTTTCTTCAGAAATCGATACTTATATATGCGATGAGTATTATGCAATGGGCTTGTGTCCTATGTCTTAATATCTATAAAACTGTACTATATATTGATAAAGTGGGTTACTAGAACCTCAAATGTCCAATTATTTTTTAATAACTCCTTATATTTCAGGAGATATTAACAATTAAAAAAGTCATTTTTTCTCTTTAATTATTAAACGTGGATTCAACGTTGTACAACATTTCAACTGCATATGACATCACAGCAGTTAGTTGCCATCTCCTTTATACAACAGAGCGTAAAAGAGATAGCATATTCAAGATAGAACTCTGGCAAGTTTATAGGTTACCAACCTTACAGCTCATAAAATCTCTTCTATATGTATTTATATAGCAAAATATCAAATATTATTTACAGCTATTTTAAGGAACAATAAAATTCCAATATTATGTCTGCCGTAACAGGATTAAATAAAATAAAAACTAATTATTTTTTGACTTGACTTGATTATGTCGACTACCAACGGCTACAAAACATTACGACAGCACTGACCTACTCAACAAATAACTGACGTTAAAATGCATTCACGTCATACAAATATGACCGACCATTTCTAGCGCTAAAACTACAATTCAAATTATTAATTACTATATCTCCGTCAACATTTAGATATTTAATAAAATAGACACGCCAATGCACATTTATTAACATCAATTTCAATCAACAATTGAAAAATCGACCACAAAAAAATGAGGACACAAGCCCATTAAATCGTATATTTTATCGTAAGGAATCGTAATTTTGATAACTTTACTAAAGAAGAAAGAATTTTATGAATATACAAAACGTAATATATCTTTATCAATGTTTACAATCTGTAAGACATATTGCAAAGAATCGTGTTCTTGGTTTGTTAGTATTGAAGGGACGCGGCGGACCACGGGGTATTTGAACTGTCAAGTGTGTGCTGTCGATAGATTACCTAGAGTCCTGTACTCAAATGAATCATGTTACATTAATACTATCTCTTCAGATTACGTAAAATGTGGATTTAAAATAATGGGTGTTTAAGAGTTATTCAATTTATTATTATTATACAATTGTTTCATTCATAACTTTTGTGATCGAATTCACTTCAATAAGAAGTGTACTTAAAAAAAATCAACAAGTTTATCTGCATTACAAGGATGTCCGCATATGGGTCGACTGATTGCAAATGCGACCCCCGAATTTGCCCGAACCGAATGAGAATGCAACTGTATTGTTAGTGAGAGAACGAACGTGTATACAAGTGAGATAAAACACACGGCACGAACGTAACTAAATTGATTTCAAACTGGTTTTGAGTACGTTTGCTGCGAGTCTATTTCTCGGTCGCAGAGCATCCTTGATGCATGGTTTTGATGGTGACATCAAATAAGAGATGTTCACGAATACTATCAAAAAGTATTTAAATACATACATACATACAATAGAATACCCTGTTTTGCTATTCTTAAAAATTCTACAGAGTCACGATACTGACTACCAATTTAGTTTCATTCGTGCCTTGTGTTTTCTCTCACTCCTATACACGTTCGTTCTCTCACTAACAACACAGTTGCATTCACATTCGGTTCGGGCAGATTCGGGGCTAAGGTTTGCAACCAGTCGCCTCGTGTGCCGAGGGGCTTAGTGACAGAACGCACAAGCTGGAATTAAGAAAACTGATTTGAAATTGGTTTTGAGCGACTGTGTTGCTAGGTCGCAAGGCAATTACGTTGCATGCTGTTCATGGTGACATCATGAGCAGAGATGTGCACAAATACTTTTCAAAAGTATTTCAATACATACATACATACAAATACCTCACAATACGATATAATAAAATCCTCTATTACAAAAGTTACATATTCAATCCAAATTTCAATTTTTCAAAAGATGTCTGATGAAAAGTACTATTACTTTTTGAGTTTTAGTTATACTGAGAAAGAAATTTTTAGTAAACGTGAAATAAAATGCTTTCTCATACTCATAGTAATATTATTTTATTATTGGTAAATTTAGAAATAGTTTTAAGATATAGAAAAGATGTAAAATTAATAACGCGAACAAATCAATTAGCAGATGGTGGCAATTGACAAGCATTAAAACAAGAATGCTGTTAGAATAATTTTATAGCTTATATAATGACTTCCATGAACTACCTGTATAAATTATCAATAACTCGACGTGTATCTAAATGGGTTAACAACAAAATGCCGTGACACACTAAACCGTTAATTGTGATAGCTACTCCGGTATTTATATCTGTATCTTCAACGATCAACAATCAAATTGTCAGACTTATTTGAAATATGTTACTTTTACGTTTCAGTTTTTAACCTTTAAGGTAGTTCACTAGTGAAACCACTTTTCTACAGAATTTGATAAAATTTAAATACATATGACCTACCTGTTATAATGTTCGTAGTTGTCCTATATTATAATGTTCCAGGTGTATCTGACTTGTTTATATGTTTGGTACTGAATTTTGTATGGAATTGCAAGACGTTTCCGGAAAACCGTAATTTTGAAAAAACTAAAAAAATTACTTAAATTACTTAAATTACGTTTTGATCTATAACTTTTAATTCGTAAAAGATAGAAAGTTGAAATTTAGTATGTGTATTACTGTAGCCAATGCTAACATTTTTTGAAAATTAGAAATTGATAAATTCGAAAAGGGGGCCCGGTAGGAATCTTTGGAGAAAACTCAAATTTTTGCACTACTTCATAATGAAATATTTTATTAAAAAAAATAAATTCAAAATTTTATTTGGGGGCGGTTTTTGCCGAGAGTAAAAATTGTGCTAGAAAGTTGAAATTTTGTATATGGGCTAACTTTGGTACATAATTTACAAATGAGAAAAAAATATTGTAAATTTTGAAAAGAAGTTGGTCAAATAACGAATAAATTGAAAAATTTTATATTTTGTTGAAAAAACTAATTCAGTATCCACACAAAAGACAGTCGTCTCTTGCGACGGGGTTAGGGGGACTCTAGTGTTAATATAAGTGGTCTTAATAATTGAAGTGCATACAATTAAACAGACTCTGTGTACAGGTCCTATACAAATCCTTCAAGACTTCGATTGTAACCAAGAAATTTAAGCAACAGGAGTACCTCAATAACTTAGAGCACAGCTCCGACGGTTTATTTTATAACTTGTTACTTACCTTTTATAAAAGCCTGAATTTTAACTTTCTGAAATATTTTTATTGTTATATTCCTTTAGTGTCAACATACCTGACTCCAATTATTATGGCGACTACTAGTCCCTAGTCTTTAAATTTTTTTTAATATTATTATTTGATGAGCTTCTTACCCATGGCCCTTTTTTCGACTGTAAATTACAATAATATTAATTTACATTACACTAACTTACAGTATCGTACATAGAACATTTCCTGGCTTGATTCTTTCTATTAACCCCCTTTTTCTCATTTTTGATTTCGACTTCCTTGGCTTTCGAATTCTTACTTAAATTAGATCTAACCTTTCTTTTCCAGTAACCTTCTGTTCTATTTCCAACAAATTGAGCCGTTTTTCCGCTGTTCTTCTTCTACACCTTTTCCTTTTTTTCTCTAATTTTGTTTCGGTATCTTTCATCCTCTGATTCCTCCTCGTCATCATCATCTTCCTCTTTCTCCCGATCATATAGATCTTCTTTATCTTCATCTACAATTTACACGCCTTTCTCATTTTCTTCTTTTTCATCATCACTTGGCTTCTTTGCTTTAGCCTTACCTTTGACGATTAGGTTTTTTATTTCTTTCCTAAGCTGATATCAGACAATTCACTGGAGTGAAGCATTCCAAATGAGCGGATCCAACATTGCTGGATCGGTTCATTTTGAATGAAAGGCAGAAATGAGCAAAAAGTGAACCGTTTGATATCAACTTTAAAGTCTGCCGCTGCCATCCTAGATTTAAACAACATCATTTTTAATTAAAAATAAAAAGAAAACAGTTTGTGGATCGAACCCAAAGATGTAGTAGTCTACCGTTAAGCAACAATGCTTCCGGCCGTTGTACCGTATAAACTCATTATGAATTATATATAATTTAATAATTTCGCTAGATTTCTAAAATATTTAATTCATGTCATCATTTACGTTTAAATATTATTTTCTATTTTAGTGAATTTATTGTTATTGTATAAAATAAAATATCCTGCTAAACACAGTTGTAAAACAGCCTATATTTCAAAAAGGGGAGCTGCTACTAAAAAAAAGCCAAACTACACATTACTGCGACTCCAACATGCGACATCGAACATTCATTCATAATTTAGTACACTCATGCCTAAATAATGTCAACTTATGAACCATAATATTTGAATATATGAGTAGTACGAGAGTTTACGGACATAAGAAATATCCAATATCAGTTCTTACTTTTTCAACTTAAAAAAAATTATTTTGTTAGCCAAAGGGGGCGTCCATAAATTACGTGAGGTGTTTTTTTAAATTTACTGTCACTCCCTCCCCCCCTGGTGAGATGTCGTGAGATTTTATTCAACCCCCTCCCCCATCCCCCAATCTCACGTGAGATTTTTCAAAATGTGGGTTTCTTACGTAAACGCGTTGGATTGTTATTGTAAAAAGAAAAAAAAAATTTGCTTCGTGCTTTTATTTACGACTAGTTATAGCTACTAGGATAGGTAAAGCGTAGTAGCCCGTATACGTCCGGCAGAAATTCGCTTAAATACGGTCCCATACTGAGACAGGCCTTAAGCATGTACAATCTAGATTAAATGGACCAAAATAGTATAATTTTTTTTTGTTTCAATCAGAAAAAAAATTGCGTGATATTTGCCGAGACCCCCCCTCTCTCCAACGGAAGATTAGATGAGATTTGACTCGACCCCCTCCCCCCCTTAAACATCTCACGTAATTTATGGACGCCCCCAAAGTATCGATAGAAAAAGCGCACGATTTCTTGTCGAACAATAACATTGATATTTGAAAATATCCTAGAACATGAAGTATAATTATTCTATTATTGTTATGTAATTTAAAAAGTAATCTTTAATAATTGGTTTAGTACTATAATACTAATAAATATTATGTATGAAATAATTTTTGGCCAGCCAAAGTCTATAAAATTAAAAAAAATAATACTTTTCTGGTAAAGAGTTACCTGTATTTAAGGTATATTTATGTTTTGTGTGTAACGGGTACACTCGTGTACATATATAGTTTATTTATTCTTTATTAAATTAACTTAAAATATTACACGCTCTAATACGCCCCAACAATTTTTCTTATTGCTAATTATACGGTATTAATTAAAAAATGCTTTAAATTAAAACCACGAGTACGATACTGCATGAAATAATTGACTTTTACCCAAGCCAAACGATGCGAACTTTCTTCACAAGTATTTTATAATAATTTCTATATGAAATACAAGTATTCTTGAGAAATGTTTCTTTGAGTGATTGTACTGCACTGCGATTTGAAGATATATGAATGTACCTGTACAGGAATCATGTGACGACTTCTGTTCTTTTGAGCCATGATTCTACAATAAAATTTCTACTAAAAATATCATTTTTATCTTTATTGTTCTATGTAATTAGTTTCTGGTATTTCAAGACCAAAATATCACCTGACGTAGTTTCATATTATTGTGTATAGAATTTCATTTGTATTGCTACATACATTTTAAGGTTATGATGCACACAAGAAATTTTTTTATGCACATTCTCCTATGGCGTTTGTACACTGGAGACAAGACTGTGTTAAGGTTGTCTTAAGCATACAGTCTGGTTTGTCTGATATAGTTAAAATTACGAGAGATCGCCGGTGACTCATACTTAAAACAAGTTGTGGAGTATAAACTGCCGATATAACTGAAAAGCACTGACTCACTTATTTTTCTATAATGTGTATAGAAACGAATAAGGTAAAATTCATTATCGTATTATAGATTTATACAATACTGCTCTTATAACCTCTTTTAAGTATAAGTCGCCGCCGAACTATCGTGATTTGGATTATAATATATATTTATTTGGTTAGCCTATATGAATAACCAGAGGAGGCCTTAGGGGGTATCAAGCAGGGCAACCGACCGGGGCCTCGTACCCTCGCGAAACAACCCAAGTAGAACAATTCATTACTATATATGCATTTGAATCTCACGCCTCGTGATTTAGAAACCCCACTTGAATGAATGTGTATACCTTTTAAAACACTGATTACCTTAGTTTATCATTATTAATATTTGTCGTCTTTCACCTTTTGCATTTTTCGGCAATCATCATAAAAAATACTTACTTTTAATTTACTTAAATTATAAAAAGAACAAGTGCCTTACAAAGATCTGCCACCCCGGGGCCTCGTAAAGTTCTGCCGCCCGGGGCGTCGCAAATATCTGTCGCCCGGGGACTCGCAAAGTTCTGCCGCCCGGGGCGTCGCAAATATCTGTCGCCCGAGGCCTCGCAAATATCTGTCGCCCGGGGCGTCGCAAATATCTGTCGCCCGAGGCCTCGCAAATATCTGTCGCCCGAGGCCTCGCAATGGCTAAGGCCACTGTGAACAACTAAACGAGAAGCACTTACTTATGCGTTGTATGAGATATTCTCTCTTCTTTCCATGACCAAGATAAAGATGTTTTAAGTCTGCGCACTCGCATATGTTACTCAGAAAAGTAAGAAATTCGTGTTCCATTGCCAAATCATCGCGGTCCTGTAATTTTATCATTTAATAATGCTCTGCGTGCTAGTAAATAAAAAGAATAAAAAAACTTCGGGAAAAATAATTGTACATAGAAAACATCACAATCTGAGAACTGTACTAATTGCAATTCTATTTAATTTTCAGGCCTCGTCGTCGATCCGGCAGCAGCATTGTAGTTCTGGGAGGCGAAGGAACGCTCTCGGAGAAGCCCCGTCTTCCAGTGGATGATTTCCCAGATATACATAACCAGCAGGATCTAGACATGGTCATGATGCTGTCTCTGTCAGGTGCAGATGCAGGTAACAACTTAATGATAACAGTCTTTGAGAGAATGTCTAACTGCATCGGTAATTTCTTCCCGTACTGTTGTTGCACATTAATTAAAGTTCAATTCATCGGTTCCAACGTGCAAGATTGCACATGCATCATCTTTCTAGGATATATTACATAACTATCAGGGACGTAATGAGGTAACGGCGGCAAATGGGCGTTCCAACATCATTATTAACACTTTGGAATCCCATGTAGATAAATCATTTTATCAAATAGTTTAATAATAAATGCAAAAGAGCATCAACCACAGTAAATGCGCAACTGGTAATGTTATAAATGTATTTCTGAGGTGCATAACAATAATTGGTTATGCGGTCAGAAATATTTTCAACGTGTATAGTTTTTTACCTTGAGCACGAAATAAATGGCATGATCAAAATGAATATAATTTACAAATAAATGTTACTTGTATTTTTTATAACGAAATTAATTTTGTTGCAGGGCCTCATCGAGAGATGGCAGTAGATGTACCGGATTCATTTGTGGCCCGAAATAAAACCCCTCCGCGTTATCCACCTCCAAAACCTCCACAGGTAACCGGCAAAGGAATCGGAAACAGAAAACCGAAATCCCCGGTTCACATCCCATCATTATCACAATCATATCATCATCTATTCAAACACAATACACCGGCAAACGATACTAACAGTCAACAAAATCAAAAGGTCATCAAAAGGTCAAATGATAACGATGCCAAGATAGATTCCGATTCATCTCTATCAAAAAATGGATACGATTCCATAATATCAAGTTCAAGTAGTTCAGGGTCTCTGAATCGTGCTAGGGAAGATATTTCTGAATCGTTGCAATCACTCAGATCTAGTAACTCGGAATTTAGCCCTGATTCATTTGACTCTATTTTAAAAGATGACTTCTCCAGAACTAGCATTTCAAAAACTCCAGATTTGATTACCAATAGTTCTGACTTTGAAAATCGTTCTGATTCATTAATTTTCGATCAATTCAATCGAAATTCAATTCACGATGAAAATAATCCAGAAGCAGTAGTAAATATTATGAGTAATGACGTTGTCCAGTTTGTTAAACAAAAGGAAAATACTAATAATCAGAACGCAAATTATTGTTACGATAACATTGCTTGCTACGATGCAGGCGGCATTGAGCTCTCTGGACCGGAATTTGTTGTTGTACACAAAGAGTTGGCTATTGATGTACCTGATAATTTTGTTGGGTTTATTAAAAGACCACCTAGATATCCACCTCCCAAATCACAAAACAAGATTAATAAAGGTGCAAACAAGGTGAGAGAGGAACTCTGCTTTGACTAGCTGTTAGATGATCTTCTTCTGCGCATGCTATTAACATTTATTCATAACATCATTTATTGATATTATACATTTTCTAAATATTTATTTAAGAAAGTATTTCACATAACTATAGACAAAAACATACGACCAAATAACGTCAGATAACGTGTTGACGTGATTTGTTATTATAAAAATTACCATTACTCAGTTTATGTAAAATATCACTAAATGATTATCAAGATGCATGATTAATTTTCTTATTTTATAATATTACTAACAAAACACAAAAAAAGATTCATGAAAATCATTATTTACTTTCAAATCATCTGTTTAATTATCATTTGTAATCTTGTAACTAATTAAAGAGCTTATAATTAATAACAGATATCAGAATTTAAAATTCGGTGATCTTTTCCTTTGGCCAACCATCCCGAAAATAAATTATCCGGTTCGTATTATATTTTCGGTTGTGAAGCATTTTTTGTAAATATAAAACTGCATTTGCACAACTCGTTTTCTAAAAGGCGTCAGTTTCATTTTTTTGTTACTATTTCATTGGTTACAGATTGTACAAATTTATTAATCATTTTTTATAAATATATTACAAATATTGTACAATTACCAACAATTGAATAAATAATTTAATAATTTCTAGATGAATGGAACAGTAGCACCATCTACAAATGCAGTGGTACTAAATTCAGTAATTCCACCACCCGCAACAAATAATCATATTGGTAGCAATAATATATCTTCAATAACTCAAGGACAGCAATCTCAACAAATTCAGAAACCAGTACCACCTCCTAGGGACCATTTAAGGATTGAAAAAGACGGGCGTCTTGTTAATAGAGCGCCTGCACCACAAGTTCCAGCAAGAACTAATAATAATAATCACTTGCCTGGAGTTAATCAGAGTGGGGGACAAGTTCAACAGGAACCAACTCCCGATCAATTGGACAGCATTAGAAAATTCCAGGTAGGATTTCATTTAGATTTTAGATTAACTATTGGGTTAAATATGTAATAAGTAGAGATGTGCGTTTTTCAAATACATATATTCAAAATGCAAATACAAAATAATAAATAGCTTTTTTATATTTTGTATTTAAATATCTTTTAAGAGTATAGAATTTTATATTTTATTTGAAAACTTTTACAAACCTATTTCCTATTTGGAAAATACAAAATACTTTTTTCATTTTTGTTACTTCATAGTGTTAATCAGCAAATATTATTTTTTGAATATAAACTTAAAACCCACCATCTAAATGATCTAAAAGTATCTGCACAATTGTCTTAATACCTCCTACTAGCCCCACATGCGACATCCAACATTACAAGTAGACATTATTTAGACATGAGTGTACTAAATGTGTTGCACTTTTAACGTACAGACTAGTGCGACATAAACATGCGACGCTAATAAAACTCTTACTTTTGCTATTTTTAAAAATTCTAGGTAGTATTTTTATGAAACAAAAGTGTTTCAAAACGAAGTCGGTCTTTATCAAAGAGAATTCTCATAATTATTAAAAAAAAATACATTTTTATTAGTAACATAAAGAGTATTCTATTTTCTCAAGAGTATTTTTGAAATACGTATTTTGTATTTTGTATTTAAATGCTAACATGAAATTTATTTTTTATTTTGTATTTGAAATAGGAAAATAACGAGGTATTTGCCTTTTGTATTTAAATGATTTTGAAAAGCATTTGTGCACATCTCTGGTAATATTTTTATACCTTATTTGTATCTGTCAATATTCGTTTCACAAAGCATAAAAACGTTGGAACTTCAAATCAGAATAAATCCCTTATTTTATAACTTTTTTCTGGTGATAAAACATTTGACGGTTGTGTTAGTAGCTTAGCTTTGTTACACAAGAGGCGCTTATTCTAGAGATTCAATGCTAATTCTCTGACGGTAAAAGTACCACCACAAAGGAAGCAGTGATACAGAAATTCCAATATCTCCGTTATTTCTTGGATGTTTCAAAAAACCAATAGACCAATATGTATATATTTCAATGAACATGAAAATTTCCCATCTTAAAAAATTAGTTCACATTTTATTATAATGGGCTTGTGTCCTATGTCTTGATTTCTATAAAACTGTACTATATATTGATAAAGTTGGTTACTAGAACCTTATATGTTCAATTATTTTTTAATAACTCCTTATATTTTAGGATATATTAATAATTAAAAAAGTCATTTCTTCCCTTTTATTATTAAAGGGATTCAACGTTGTACACATTCTACTCTCATAAATCTCTGTTATATGTATTTATGTATCAAAATATTAAATATCATTTACAACTATTTCAAGGAACAATAAAATTCCAATATTATGTCTGCCTTATTATTCTTTGACTTGACTTGATTATTTTAACTACCAACAGCTACAAAACATTACCACAGCACTGACCTACTCAACAAATAACTGACGTTAAAATGCATTTCACGTCATACAAATATGGCCAACCATTTCTAGCGCTAAAACTACAATTCAAACTTTTAATTGCTATATCTCCGTCAACATTTAGATATTTAATAAAATAGACACGCCAATACACATATATTAACATCAATTTCAATTAACAATTAAAAAATCGACCACTAAAAAATGAGGACACAAGCCCATTATTCTAAAAAAACTAAGTTATTTACTAGTATCGTTAGTTAAAATAGTAAACAATTATAAATAATTTAGTCGTAAATCGGACGTTGTACATTAAATATATAAACATGAAATGTTATACTTGTCTAATGTTGATAAAAGTCAACATGGCTCCAGTGTCGAGTAACATAACATAAATTAGTGGTTAAAGCCATCAGAGTACTGTGAGAGCAGAGATGACGAGAGACCAGGTTGCCTCTTATCAGGCCTCTTATCTTTCTGGACTTGTTAATTACTTTACAGATTATATATAATGTTTGTTTAAATTATTTTATGCATTATCTGAAACATTTAGATACACGGAATGTATTAGCATTGGTTAAACATGTTTCTACTGGTGTTTAAATACATGTAGTTGTACCAATGTAATAATTTTATAAACAATTTTAAGGTTATGTAATATTTATTTTTTATAACAATTTCACATGTTGATATTTATTTAAATTTATGGGCGTTGTTTTTTTTATTTAATTATTTATATACAACTTATTAGGAGTTTACAAATAATCCTTTGATACCATCAAATCCACCAACATATAAAAAAGGTTGTAACATAAGTAAGAGTAAAAGAGGTAAAATGATAGGACGAAGTTAAATACATAAGAAAACCTTAATTCATATACCCAGTGGGGCGAAAAGAGATGTGTGGACAAGGCATGTATTGCTTAAAGAACTTGGAACAAAAAGGATTCACGAAACATTAGTCTTAATTTAAATTTAACTAGCTTTGACCCCCGTCGCAAGCGATGACTGTTCTTTGTGTGTGAATTGAATTTCATTTCCAATTTTAATTTCATTTTTGAATTGAAATATTTAACTCGTTCTATATTATTTTTACATACAACAGCAAATCATTTTTCAAATAAACTGACTAAAATTTTTAATTTTTTTTAACAAAATAAAAAATATTTTCAATTTATTCGTAATGTGACCAATTTTTCTTTAAACTTTGGGATTTTTTTTCGATTTGTAAATAAGGTACCAAAGTTAGCCTATATACAAAATTTCAACTTTCTAGAACATTTTTTACCCTTAGGAAAAAACTGCCCATGTGTCCCCAAATAAAAATTTGAATTTTTTTTTTTTAATGTGTAAATTATTACAAAATCCAAAATTTGAGCTTTCTTCAAAATTTCCTACCAGGCCCACTAATTTTCTCGGCGCCTCTTTTATAAAATTTTGAATTTCTACATTTTGAAATATATTCAAATTCAATAGCGTTCAACACATACAAAATATCCTTTGTCATGTTATGCCATCTTTAATACTTGTATTTAAAAATATCTGAACAGGTGTTATATATCGGTACATGAAATTGCATACAAACATGATCGTCCGCGAAAGCCATTCGCGGGGATCACCAGACTGTACATTTTTGTTATTAAGAAAGCCTTAGGCTGGGATCACACTTTAGTGTTCGATTAATCTGCCGAATCAGCGCTGTTGTCAACGCATGTGGGGACGGTACCTCGAACATGATCGAAACATGTATTCGGACGCTTCTATTCTAGTGCATTTACCGACATTAAACCGAAAAAGTTTGCCGAACGAGCACGAACTTTGTGTCCACACATGGGTCTACGTGCACAAAAGTAAAATATTCGGACCCGAACACGCAAGTGTGACGTTAGGTTTTGCTCTATTCCGCGTAAATTCGTATATTCAGGAGGGGTGTGTATGGATTGGACTGTATCTAATATCAAACAGCAGAGTAAGCGTATGCAGCGACCGCTACGGTTATTGTATTATCTGTAAGGCCGCACATGAGTCGACTGATTGGAAACCTTAGCCCCGAATCTGCCCGAAACGAATGAGAATGTAACTGTGTTGTTAGTGAGAGAACGAACGTGTATACAAGTGAGACAAAACACACGGCACGAACGAAATTAAACTGGTTTTGAGCACGTCTTTAGCGACTCTGTTTCTCGGTCGCAGGGCAAGTTTGGTTGCATGCTTTTGATGGTGACATCATGAGCAGAGATGTGCACAAATACTATTCAAAAGTATTTAAATACATACATACATACAAATACGACAAAATAAAATCTCGTGTTATGCTATTGTTAAAAATTCTATAGAGACACGAAACACGGCTCGACATGGCTTGTTTTTCGTTTTCGTTAGAAACTTCGAGTCAACACGTGTGGGGACGGCTTAAGACGGTCTTATAGTTGGCCTTCGGAATAACTCTTTCAATGCATGTCGATGACATTATTCGGACAGTCTCATAGCTTCGGGGAGATCTTGGTTGTTGCCACAGTAGACCGTAGCGATCGTGCATATGCCTCTTGTTCTACGTTTGATACGATAAATTCGATTCGTCTGATACGAACCGTGCGGACCTATGTACACATACAGTACAATTTTATAAAATCTACAACTTCATTTATGAATCAATGCATAACAATTTAATTTTAGATTAAACTTAGTTTATCAATTATTCCGAGTCTTATTTACATATCGTACATATTTCTGAACACCGTGTTTATGAATCCAGCGCGTGGACACAGTCGAATTATAAAAATAAACACAGACACACACATACACACAATGCATATCACCTGGACATCACATCACACACACATTGATAAATGATGCACACGTATTATGTACATACAGTGTAATTCCTTTTACAATAACGGATGGTTATTTGAAACGCCAATAGTTCACCTGTACGCATTGGTATACTGCTGTACTGCTATAGTCGTAGGCTATTCTTTGGCGGTGCGGGCGATGTGCGAATATCGCATGGTTATCCATTATCTATTGTACGAGTACGAGTATAAGTTGTAACCGAAACAGTATTTGCCAATGTTCACGTGCATTTGTTTGTTGTGTTTCCATTGTTACTCAAATTATTGATTAAAACTTTAATTTATTAGCGTTCCGTTTGTGTTTATTTGTAAATAACAGTGTTTACCTCTCGATTAATAAACTACAGGAGTGTTAGTTACCTAATAATTGAATATTATATAATTATTTTAGTGACAGTGAATAAAAATTCAGCCAGTGCATGTTTATGTTCGCAAAACTCGAAAAGTTGTCGGTTAATTGGTTTGAAATTTTGACACATCGTTGCATTCGAATACGCGCGTCATTTTGAAAATCAAATTCATTTCTTTAGTTTCTTTCCAGTTGATCGTTGTCTGTGTTACCGTGTGTGGGTGTGTCTTTCAATTACTTTCGTATTCGTTTCGTATCAGACTGAGCCACAGAGAAGCATAGCCGGGTTTAGTTACTCAATTATAATAATAACTTTTTGTATAATGTCTCCGTTAGACACAATTCTAATGCCGGTTTCACACCAGAGAGACAGTTCATTAAAACACGAACAAAAACTGTTTTTATGAACTACAACATCAATGTTTACACCAAAGAGACAGTTCTTAAAACATTTTTGTCTTTTGCTGATGTTTTAGTAAACAAAACACATTCCCATCTGGAGTCAGAAATATCAAAGGAAAACACGTTAGTTGTTGTTTTTCAGTCTTCTTGGTTTGAACACGCAGTTTTGTTTTTTGTGAACATTAGCGCTTGTCAATTGTTGTTTATTATGTTTATAATTTTTATGGGACACACAGAAAAACACTAAAAACAAAACCAGTCCAACCACAACAAAACTGTTTTCAAAAATGTCTCTCTGGTGTGAAACCGACATAATATAACATAACAAAAGTTACGAGTTACGTAATCAATGTTACCTAAAACACAACCCATTTTGTGACCCATTTTTCTTCTTTTTGAAGAATAAATATATCTTTTTGTACATTTACATAATCATAAAACTTCATAAGTAGACCGTTTTAAGCATTTTATAATCTAAAGAAGTGCTTTTCTATGATTAAATGCATCAAAATGCACCCTTTTGGATTAAATATTACTAGTTTTCACTTAAGTAAAATATTATATGAATATAAACTAACACCATGTTTTGTAATTATCGGTTTTATTTTAATTCATCTTAAGCAGCGTGTCAAGTGACGCTATTTTCAATATTTTATTGTAATAATATTTTTTTAACTTATTTCTTAAATCCCATGGTGTCGAAAGTAATTTCTAAGTAAGGTTCCTTTTACGAAATGTGGTTTAATATTATTCAGTCCTTAATTTAGGATTATAGTAGATTAATTAGTAATTACATAGAAGGTCAGACGTATTGCAAGTTCCCGATTGGTTATCAATTGATAACCAGACATACCAGCCCGATGAATGTTTTGTTATCACTTCAAAGTTTATTATTATTGTTATTATCTTTATATAGTTGAGTAATATTATGAGAGGTTCGATTAACGCTGCTTATCTTTGGATCTTATCCCGCTTAACATGGTTATGTACATAGAACAAAGTTTATTAGATTTACTTTAAAAATGTACATTTTGTTAATGGAAAAACTTATACATTTTTATGTAAACTTTTGGTTTCATTTAAAAAAGAAATTGAGTGCAAATAACATCTTTTCAGTATTTTAAGGAGTACGTTTTGTGTTTAGGGGGATATGATTATAAATGAAATAGCAATAACTAAGTAAACAAAGTTCAGAGATGTGCGTTTTTCAAATACATATACTCAAAATGCAAATACAAAATAGTAAATACCTATTTTCTATTTTGTATTTAAATATCTTTTAAGAGTATAGAATTTTATATTTTATTTGAAAACTTTTACCATCCTATTTCTTATTTGGAAAATACAAAATACTGTTTTAATTTTTATTACTTCATAGTTATAATGTTTACTGATTAACAAATCAGTAAACATTATTTTTTGAATATAAACTTAAAACCCCACCAACATTAGCACCATCTATGATATAAAAGTATCTATCTTTGTATCTAAAACAATTGTCTTAGAATTCTAATTTAAAATAATCTTAATTGAAAATTGAATCGAAATCTAATTTTAATTGAAAATAAAACAAGAAGATATGAAAACTGTATGTGATACAACTAATAAAAAAAAGGAAAACAACAAATCTTATTATATGTTTGTGGATGACTTGGACCCTTCGACAGTCAGTGACAATGGTAATACAACCATAGGGCAGGAAACATTGCAGTATTTAATAGACAATAATACTAACATAGATTCTTTAATTAATTATCCATACATAAAGAAAATATTTTTAAAATACAACACCTGTTTGCCAAGTTCTGCACCAGTAGAACTTGTCTTTTCGTTTGGTGGAATGATAATGAGACCTCATCGACGAAAAATGAAGGATATATCTTAATATATATAAATCACGTGTCACGTTGTTTGTCCGCGATGGACTCCTAAACTACTTAACCGATTTTAATCAAATTTGTACACCGTGTGCAGTTTGATCCAACTGGAAAGATAGGATAGCTTACATCTCAATTTATGATTGCAATATTATCTTAATGCAAATTATTTGTCTATTAATTATCTGTTAGCTCCAAACGATTTTAAAAGATGGCGACATCTGTTGACTAGATTGAGTAAATATTCAATAGATGGCGCTATGTAATGTAATATGACAAAAACGTTAGACACAGCAACGCGTGGCCGTGACAGCTAGTATAATATATATTTATATTATGTAAATTCTTATAATTATTAAAAAAAAAAAAAATTATATTAGTAACATAAAGAGTATTCTATTTTCCCAAAAGTATTTTTAAAATACGTATTTTGTATTTTGTATTTAAATGTTAACATGAAATTTATTTTTTATATTTGTGTTTGAAATAGGAATATAACGAGGTATTTGCATTTTGTATTTAAATGCATTTGAAAAGCATTTGTGCACATTTCTGTCAAAGTTAATTTACTTAATTAGTTATACAGCCCGACATTACTAATAAATAAAAAAATGTCATTTTCTAAACAACTTGTTAGAATTTCATAATATTTTACTTCAATGTAATAGCATGTCAAATATAAGCACAAGCTGATTGGCTAGTGTTATAATTATCAATTATTATCACTTGTCGATTACATCGACTAAACCCGGCACGGCCACGAATAAACACCAGGCGAAATAATTTGCATTTTTCTATCGTCAGAATGTCTTCATTTTACATGACGTGTCTAGTTAAACTTGTTTTTAATGAGATGCAACAATAATTAAATAAGTAAATACAAATTGTTGTCAACTCTTTATAACATTACATAAACATACAGGGTTAGGCACGATATTCATACAAAATTCTTCTTTTCTTATTACGCAGTTTTGGTATAGGGGTTATTCATTAAAAGGTCTTATACACGCTGGAATATGATGTGCTGGTAAGGCCTGTCGCACACTGCATGCATATTTAAGCGATGGCGAATTCTTTACTTCAATTTTTATCGACAAATATCGAGACTGTATCTTTGAAATTGAATTTTTTAATTTGAAATTGAATGGTTTTTTGCCTGTTAAAATTAATTTTTGGTTCATATATTAGTTTATTAATTAAAAAATTACCTATAATTGATGTCAAATTTATATTAATTCAATACAAATTAAATATTTAAAAAAGTAATAATTAATTTGACAACATTTGATATATTTCTCACTGGTTTTATTTAATTATTTTCGAAAATAGACATCCTTGTGATAATTTTCTTTCTTGAATAGTTTCAAAAAAGTTTTTTTTTATACACACGTAGTTTTTGAAACCCGTGTCATCATTTCTTCATAGTTAAAAGTTATAATATACGGTGAATTGAGCTAAAACTTATGATATTTATGGACAGTGGCCATTGCGAGTCCCTGAACGGCAGATATTTGCGTGGCCCTTGTTCTTTGTGTAATTTATGCAAGTTGAAAGTATTTTTGATGATGATTGAGGAGAATTGCAAAAATTATAAATAAATAAATGTAGAGGTGTAAAAGTTTATATTAGATGATTTATAAAATTTAATAAATACGAAGACGACAAATAATAATAATGATAAACTAAAGTATACTTAATGTCTTAAAAGATATACGCAGTGATTCAAGTGGGATTTCTAAAGAGTGAGGCGCGAGATTCAAATACATATATAGTAATAAATTGTTCTACTTGGGTTGTTCCGCGAGGGTGCATGGCCCCGGGCGGTTGCCCTGCTTGCCACCCCCTAAGGCCGCCTCTGTATATAGATATTAGCTATTTTTAATGATTTCTAAGAAGAAAACTATGAAAATCCCTATGGTCACTAAAATTTTAAGACTGCTGTATTTAAATGTAAAGAATATTTAAAGACTGCTGTATTAACTATTTCTACCGACCCTCCAAATTTGAAGACATTTTCCTGAAAGTCTTGTAGCTCCTTAAAAACTATCTTAACTGATTCCCGT
The DNA here is from genome assembly GCA_963678705.1 of Panorpa germanica. Taxonomy (NCBI): domain Eukaryota; kingdom Metazoa; phylum Arthropoda; class Insecta; order Mecoptera; family Panorpidae; genus Panorpa; species Panorpa germanica. The sequence goes on from OY783206.1 coordinate 15,159,742, forward strand.
CGGTGGCGAGCCCAGCATATTCGAGTATTTATACCATTTCAAGATAACATGGCACAATTTTCTGTGCAAAAATAGTTCAGTATTTGTGCCTAACCCTGCGTATTATTTCAATTCTGCAGCATTAGACTTATTTCTCTTTAATTTGTTTAGAACGTCCGTCATGTCATGAATTTAGATGCTGATTGCTTGCATGTCGCCCGCATTTATTCTGTTCATGTAAATGTTTTTGATTTCACCAATGACAAGACACATCACTTGTCTGGAATAAGCAATTTTCTAAATGACCTTGTAACACTCTTCTTTATAGGACGACCTCATTATTTCTTTATTAGAAAAATTTGTTTCGTCATTTTATTTAAAAATTAGTTTTGATTTATTATTTATTCATAATTGTACATGTTTACAAATGTATTTGTATTAGCTAAACTCTTAGGCCTCTCTCAGTATGGCACCGTATTTAAGCGAATTTCTGCCGGACGTATACGGGCTACTACGCTTTACCTATTCGAACCCTGTAAATGTAATGAGAACTCTCTGGACCTCTCAGACTGCACGCTACAAAGCCGTCCGAATACGGGCGGCACTACCTCGCACATTAGAACCGTATAAAAACGAATTTTATCCAAGCGTTAGCACTACTCCAACGATATCTTATCCGAATTTTTGTAAATGCAAACAGCCGCCTCAGACTGGAGGGGATACCTAAGATCGCTTGTTATTACGCTGCAATACGGTTCAAATAAAATCTATGGGCGACATCGCTATGTTCTGCATGCAGTTTCTGTTTGTATTTCAGTGAATCATGGACACCGAAAAATTAATTCTTTGAATTCAAGAAAGAGAACCAACCAGAACTCAGATATATAATAAATGCTAAAGTCCCTTTAATACCAGCAGTGTATCGATAAAAATTAGAGTTAAAGTTTGCTCTCATGATAAATTATATAAGTGCTAAAGAACTCCAATACACCCCCTAATACACGACTACAGACATCTGTGACACACATAGGCGGTCTGGTTTGTAGCTCATCCAATCCGCCGATTTACGTCCGAATACGCCGTCGCTTAAATACGGTCCCATACTGAGACAGGCCTTAGAGAGGGGAAAGAACGGTTGCACTGACCTTAACAAATTTCAATTCGGTTATGGCATAACCTAAAAAATGGATTTTCAATTCTTGTCTTCTCAAAAACCGGTTAAGGCTCGACTAGAACAAATTTCTAATGTCAAGCAATTGAAGTCTGTTGCAGTCTCTACATATATAAGTACATATCATCATCCTATATTATAATGTTCCAGGTGTATGTTTATTTGTTTGTTTGTTGCTGAAATTCGTATGGTTGAATGAAAACGGCTCCGTCAATGTTTTTGAAAGTTTGCTATTTCGTAGAGAAAAAAATTCTAAGACTTTTGGCGTCTCCGAATTTTCTGAAGACCCGTAATTTTGGAAAACTAAAAATATATTTTTTACTCTTTAACTTTTTATTCGTAAAAGGTAGATAGTTGAAATTTGGTATGTGTATTACGGTGTTTAATGCTAACATTATTTGAAAATTAGAAATTGAAAAATTGGAAAAGGAGGCGTTGAGAAAATTAGGGGGCCCGGTAGGAAACTTCGGAGAAAACTCAAATTTTGGATTACGTAATAACAAAATATGTTATTAAAAAAAAAATTCATTTCTATTTGGGAGTCACGGGGGCGGTTTCTGCCGAGGGTAAAAATTGGGATAGAAAGTTGAAATTTTATGTACAGCTAACTACGGGGGTAAACTCTAGTATTTCTATATTGTCATTAGGATTATATTTAAAGTGTAAAAAGATTCATCAGGAGTAATTTTATTTGTTAAAGTACAGTGTATATAACAATAATTTAAAAATAAATTACATTATAATGCATACGATATTCAGGTGATAAGAACAACCCTAACTAAGTAGAATCAACCCTAATAATAAATAACTAAAAAAAACAATGATAAAACGCAGGTGCGGGGAATTTAGAAGGCGTGTTGGTGTGAGTCACAAAACACGTTGCTAAAACAACCAAAACAAACCACGTGCCTAAGGTCGCAAGGTCCTACGACTATTCCATTGCGTGGTACGCCATCGTGAGCTTTGTGCGGTACATTTGGTTATGCCCAAGTAAACTGCGAAATACTAAAATATAAACATTTTAAAGTGATTAAAAAATGGTTTCAAAATCACCGCGAAAGTTTAGTGGCGCTGCTAGTGAAAACGGAGGTGCTAAACAACATGTTAGTCTCTATTATTAGTAATTCTTAATATATAATGTTTATATTTAAAACATTTTAATAATAACATGTCGTCAGTGACTTTAACTGGTATCGGAAATAGACTGGTGTTAATTTTTTTTCTTAATTCCAGGAACAATTACGTAAAAGACGTGAAGAAGAAGAAAGAATTGCACAGCAAAATGAATTTCTTCGTGCTTCGTTGCGTGGATCACGTAAACTACAGGCGCTTCAAGATGGCGCCCCAAATCTTGGAGTTATTAACGACGCATATTGCGAAGACGAACTCAATGATTCTAGTAAACATATAAACGGTAAATTTTTGAAATAATAATTTGAATTTTTTTTTTAATGTATTTGTCTTTAGTTACTACATTCTTCCACCTTAAATCATTAAATTACATATCATTGTAAATAATTACATTTCATTTGTGTTCCGTAATCTATCTACTCATTCTCACTCCTTCCAAAAAAAAAAGTAAAAACAAAATAAATAAACTAAACTCCTACTGCTTCTCTCTTCCTACTACTCTCCCATCTGTTTCTACTCTGCCATTCCTTCCATTTCATCGCTCCTTCTCTCTTTCTCCGTCATCCACTTCTTCCCTTCTCTACCTCCCTTCAATAACTGCACAATTTTTTTTCTCTTATTACTCTTTTCTCACATGAATACTTAATGTGCTCCAGCGTTTCTATCTCTCTCTAGTATACCTTGCACATCCTTTTTCTCTCAATTTTCTCAATCTAGCTCCTTCTGCTACTTCTTATGTTCGTGGTCTCTTTTTCTCGTATGTACTGCGGTATCTCTCTTGTATCTTTCATTATATTTGCTATTATCAATTTTTTCCAATCTTTGCTGTTGCTGTATCTCTCTATTCCTTAGCTCCTCTTCCACACTTGTGCCTTCTTCTGTCGCCATTTCGTTTTCGTTCCTACTCTTCTACTCCCGTTTCTACTCTCCTGTCTTATTTTCATTAGGACCTCGCCTTCAGCATTTTTCATTTTCTTCTCGAATGTAATTCCCCTGCTTTCTTCTTCAATTCTTATTTTGTTCCTTTTCACCTCTTTCGTCCAGCCCTAATACCCATTTGATATACTTTTCATAAATATTTTACCTGCACCTTGGATGTTCTTAAAAGATTACTTTGAGTTAAAACTTCTACTGTAATATTTATCAACACATTACTGTAGTGCGAGTAAAAAAGTGCATATTATATGTCTGCATCGTTTTCACTTCCACCGATGTATATGTATCCGAGTATGCCCCGGGTATATGCAACTGCAAGTAGATCGTAGTGCGACATGTTGATATACATGCCTATGAACCGGATGATTATGAAATATAATAGATTCTACTACGGTACATTGGTGTATTGATAACATTTAAAATAGAAACTTCCTCTCATGATACAGATACCTGTCGTGATAATGAAAAAATTAAAAGTATCAAGTAAAAGTTTACAATGCGCGAGAAATGATACATCTTCAATCTGGCAGAGCTAGACAATAAATAGTAGCATATACTGCCAGTATTACTCGTAAAAGCATAGTAACATCAGTTACTTCACGTTCATACAATGCAGGCAGTTCCATGTTAACCATGATTTGTTTTGTAAGTGAATGTTAACATGATATGACAATAAAAGAGTATACAAAACTATTTGGTATCGGATATCCGGTCTCCGGGTTATTTATATAGACAAACAAATAAAAGGGCTTGCATACAAATGAAAATGACGTTTCAGATTCATATGTATGTGTACGAGTATTTAGATTTAATTTAAATCTATGTATGTTTGTTTCTGTCAAATGAGATTTACCGTTAATAACTTTGAATATACATGTAGCTGCTATATATTCACCGTTTGACTCGATTCGAACACCTATACAGTTTCTAAATCACAGAAACCATAGATTGGTCTCACACTGCAACAGACTACGTGCCGACTATGATCGAGTATGAACGACTATCGTCGATTTGGTTGTACGAGTGTACGACTAGAGCATAAAATGGATTATACTTTAAATCCTATATTATAATGTTCCAAGTGAAAGTTTATATGTTTATTTGTTTATATGTTTACACGATTTGTATGGTGGCTTGAAAACGGCTCCATGCCCCTTTAGGAAAATGTCCTATTTCATAGAGAAAAAAATTCTAAGACTTTTGCCTTCTCCGGATTTTCTCTTAAATTTCCTGGAAACCCGTAGTTTTGGAAAAACTAAAATATTTTTTTTACTTTTTGCTGTATAACTTTTAATTCGTAAAAGATAGTTGAAATTTTGCATGTGTATTACAGTGTTCAATCTTAACATTTTTTGAAAATTAAAAATTTAATAATCGAAAACCTTTGGAGAACACTCAAACTTAGGATTATTTTATAATTAAATATGCTATTAAAAAAAATCAAAATTCAAATATTTTATTTGGGGGCATGGGGGCAGTTTTTGCCGAGGATAAAAATTGGGCTAGAAAGGTGAAATTTTATATATGTATATTTTATATATATTATATTTTATTTATATATTTATATACTTTGGTACCTAATTTGTAAATCGAAGAAAAATCCAACATTTAAAAAAAGAAGTTGGTCAAATAATGAATAAATCGAAAATATTTCATATTTTGTTGAAAAAATTATGTATTTTTTTGTCAATTTGTATGAAAAATTGTTTTATTATTGAACGAGTTAAATATTTCAATTTAACAATAGAATTAAAATTTGAAATTCGAATTATTTTATTGGATTCAAATCATACACACTAAAAAGACGTCGCTTAGCGACGGGGGTAAATTTTTTTTAAGCTTTTCTACTGTAAACTAGTGATCTCCTAGATCTACTCATCGAAAATACCCCCTCTTATGGACACCCTTGTCTGTGCTTTAACGATTTTAAAGAAGTGTCGTGAGAATGATCTGGTCTAGAACTCTAGCCAAGGCGACTCCTGTCTCTTATTAAGCGCTTATTCAAGCGTGGCAAGCACCTGAGTGCCGTCGTACGTGACGTTTGAAAGATAATATGTTGGGAATCAAAATAAGTAAACGATCTGCTGTTAACAAAGATCGTTCTCTTATTTAAATCGACAGATATTTCATTACTTTAATTTATTTAGATTCTATAAAATAATTCTAGTTTGTCCAACTTTCAAAAAATATCATTCAATAACGTTTATTCTTGAACTTATTATTTTATAGGTTATGGAGACCTAGTAGCAACGCTTCAGCGTTTGCAGTCACAACTAAATAAGCATGGATTAGGTGCTCTTGCCGGTAGAGTTTCAACGGCACAGAGTCTTCTCCTTGGTCCAGCTGTAGCCAGAGCTTTGTCTACGAGATCCGTTGTGCTTGAACGACGAAGGCATCGACAAGCAGTTAACAATAATGCACAGACTCTTGTTAAAGACGTAAGTTTTATTCAAATATTTTAAATATTTCAAATAATCGAACTTGAATTCGTATATTAACCCGGTCAAATTAAAGAATAAAATAAGGGTAGATTAGCTGTAATTCGCATAGAACTGAACATTGGTATAGACCTTGGAGAAACATTAGTACAAATAAAATACTAAAAGTCCTCACCGATCGCACATCTGCATAAAAAGTTATTCAAGGTCAAAGATCATTAAAAATGGTTTTTCCAATTTTTCCGGTAAACGGTAAGTTTATCATAAAAATAGATCAGACAAAAGTTGTAGATCATGAAATTATCTACAATAATTGTTCTTATACTTTTTTTCTAAGCTTCACCATTCCTGAGATATTTCGATTCTAATTCACAGAAACAATAATACGTACGCTGACTGCGTATATGGTATACACGCCATCGTATGTTTAATATGAGTAAAAATATTGGTTTGTGTAACTTGTAAATACAAATTATACGATTGTGAGAATATACACATTGTTAAGGAAAATAAGGACATTTCAAAGTATTCCGAAATTACACAGTGTGCAATGTGATTTGCATTGACTCTTTAAAGTAAAAGTTAAAATATTTAATGTAAAGCACGAATAAACTTACCAGTTGTTAAGATATTCACATAATACAAGAATTATGAGATCATTTTATTTTTATTTGCTCAAGGATCTCTAGGATAACACCACAATAGTGTCAGTAATTCAGTAATAGTCAATTTTTATCGCATACTATTGACATTACCACAAATTAGATTCAAAAATAAACAAAACACTACCTCACAGGTGGTGCGGAAATGTGTGCATATTATGTAGAATAGGATTTCTTCAACTTTTAGAATCGCAATATCTCAGGAATGGTGATTCTTAGAGAAAAAAGTACAAGAACATTTTTTGTAGCTAATTTCATGATCTACAACTTTTGTCTAATGAATTTTTATAATAAAACTTATCGTTTGCAATAAAAATTGGAGAAAACATTTTTGTTTACCTTCGACCTTGAATAACTATTTTTGCAGATGTGCGATCGATGAGGACTTTTAGTATTTTATTTGTAATATTGTTCTTAAGGTTTTGTACCAACTTTCAGCTCTATGCGAATTATAGCTAATTGAAATGTTTATTTTTACCGTAAAGAATAGTTTTTTTCTAAAGTTTTAGTTCGTAAGTAGTTCACTATTGCTTTCTCAAAGAATACTAGTTCTATGTGAAGAAAGCTGAAATATATTAGTTTAAGCACTAATAAGTGTTTGTTTTTAGTGTGTGGAGGGTCTTGCCCAGTCAAATTCTCCAGCAGCCATCGAGTTATGTGATCTTCTTAGTTCCTATGAAATGGAGGGACTCATATCGGCTCATGATAGGATTGCTACCAGTGTGGATCGCAGCGAATCGGTGGCACCACTTCCGTCACCATTGATGACGGATGATCACATTAAAATAATACAAATCGAGAAGACAAATGAACCACTTGGAGCTACTATAAGGTAAGATGGTTGAAAATCTTCGGTTCAATTAACGGTTTATTGATTTTATCTAGGTTTGATTTATATTGTCTTGAACCATCTTTAAAAATCGCTAAGAAAAATTAAATACATAGACTTATTTCAAAATAATGATCCTATATTATAATGTTCCAAGTGTATATTTATATGATTATTTGCTTATATGCTCCAGCGATTTGTATAGTGGCTCAAAAACGGCTGCATGCATCTTTTTGAAAATTTCCTATCTCGTAAAGAAGAAAATTCTAAGACTTTTGGCATCCTCGGATTTTCCCCTGAATTTCCTGGAAACCCGTAATGTTGGAAAAACTCAAAAAAAAAAAATGTTTTACTTTTTGCTCTATAACTTTGATTTCGTAAAAGATAGAAAGTTGAAATTTGGCATGTGTATTACGGTGTTCAAGCATTTTTTGAAAATTAGAAATTGTAAAATTGGAAAGGGGGCGTTAAGAAAATTAGAGGGCGTAGGAGAAAACTCAAATTTTGGATTACTTAATAATGAAATATGTTATTAAAAACAAAGAATTCAAAATTAAAAAAAAAAAAAAAAATATTTGGGGGCACGGGGGCGGTTTTTGTCGATGGTAAAAATTGGGCTAGGAAGTTGAAATTTTATATATAGTATAGTTTGTGATATGGACTAACTTTGGTACGTAATTTACAAATCGATTTTGTTGAAAAAAATATATTTTTTTAGTTAATTTATATGAAAAATTATTTATTATTGGACGAGTTAAATATTTCAATTTGAAAATAGAATTAAAATTTGAAATGAAAATACAAATTACTTTGTTGGATTCAGATCATACACATTAAAAAGACGGGGGTAAACTCGAGTAATTTGATATTTTTACACCAACCATGAAATACGTATGCGTTGAAATAAATTTTCAATTGTAAAAAGCAATTTATTTTTTCAGAAATGAAGGCGATGCCGTAATAGTAGGTCGAGTTGTCAGAGGAGGCGCAGCTGAGAAAACAGGTCTCCTCCACGTGGGCGATGAAATCTTGGAAGTCAATGGCGTAGAAATGCGAGGAAAAACAGTAAACGATGTATGTGCACTTCTCGGAGCAATGAGCGGTACATTAACATTCCTTGTAGTACCTGCAGGTTCACCACCACCAGGAGGTGGTGGAATGCGAGATCCTGCTGTACTTCATGTACGTGCACACTTCGATTATGATCCTGAAGAAGATACATTAATTCCTTGTCGAGAATTAGGAATAAGTTTTCAAAAAGGAGATGTTCTTCATGTTATATCTAGAGAAGATCCTAATTGGTGGCAAACATTTAGAGAAGGAGAAGAAGATCAAACTCTTGCTGGTTTGGTTCCTAGTCAGTCGTACCAGCTACAAAGAGAGTCTTTAAAACAAAGTATTACTGCTGGAGCAGGAGCTGCAGCACAGGAAAGAAATAGGAAAAGTGGTACGTTACTTTGTGCAAAGAAAGCGACAAAGAAGAAGAAAAGAGGAAAACCTAGCAGTGAAGCTGGATATCCACTATACGCGGCTAGTACCACAGATGGTAAATAAAGATAATGCCTTTAAATTTCTTATGTTATTCAAGGATTTACTAAATTGTCATTACTTATATTTGATAGATAACGAACCTGAAGAAATATTAACCTATGAGGAAGTATCGCTGTATTATCCACGAGCAAATCATAAACGCCCAGTAGTTTTAATTGGACCTCCTAATATTGGAAGGCATGAATTACGACAAAGGCTAATGGGAGATGCTGAAAGATTTGCAGCAGCTATTCCACGTAAGTAGGGGGACTGTAATATTTACCAGAGCAACCTGCTAAAAGGTAACTACTTCTGCGATTTGTGTATTTATCTTCTTATGTGTCTTTTTTTACTCCTTCAGATACATCTAGAGCGAGAAGGGATGGGGAAGTATCCGGTCAAGACTATCATTTTATTACTAGAGCTCAATTTGAAGCAGATATATTGGCCAGACGTTTTGTGGAACACGGAGAATATGAAAAAGCGTATTACGGTAAAAAAGAAACCCTCTAAACATGGTTACATATATTAAAGGTTTATTTAACATAAAAATTCTTTAATTTATTTTTTTATTTCAGGAACTTCCTTGGATGCCATCAGGAGTGTGGTCTCCAGTGGTAAGATCTGCGTACTAAATTTACATCCACAATCATTAAAACTATTAAGATCTTCCGATTTGAAACCATATACAGTACTAGTAGCACCTCCTAGTTTAGAGAAATTAAGACAAAAGCGACTCAGGAGTGGCGAACCGTACAAGGTAAATCTTCGTCTATATGATTGCTAAATAATTTACATTATTTAGGAATGCAGGTGGTAATTTAATTAACTTTTGTTGTAGGAGGAAGAACTGAAGGATATAATTGCAACAGCCCGAGACATGGAATCACGATGGGGTCACTTATTTGACATGATCATAATAAATAACGACACTGAAAGAGCATACCACCAATTGTTGTCAGAAATAAATAGTTTAGAACGAGAACCTCAGTGGGTGCCGGCGTCCTGGTTGCGCTGCTAACGAATAAGACATTGAGAAGAGAAGACTTGTGATAGAAATAATGTCAGTAAACTTACTAGGTAACAAATTGATGCAAAACGTGTACCTCTCAGAGAGAAGTGAGGTATTTCAAATGAAAACGTTTGCAAAAGCCGTCATTACACTTCTTTCGATGATCTTCCTAAAAATGAGACGTCTTCGTGTCAATATATCTGAATGAAGTAAGCTAGTGTGAGAATTTTACGGTTGAAAACATAGGTAGCAGCACAACAAGGTTTCAATAAGACGTGAACTTAACAGTCAAGTAAACAATGTATGAGGAATTCAAGTAATCTAGTTTCTTTTATTAATTTTATTACGTGAATTTGAAAATGAATAAAAAGCTAGTAATATTTACATAACTGCAAGTAATAGTCGCAAGAACATTTGCGATTTTTGGACGTAAATGCTATATAAAATGTGGATATTGGGAAGAGTTTATTGCATCGTAATACATTTTGGAAGATTTGCTAACATTTTGGGAGAGTAAATTCCAAATATTGCTTGCAGTTACAAATATTATTATCTTATTATTTTTTATAATTTTTTGGCAGATTGATACTCACTAACAACTATAACTAAAAGTGTAGTGAAAAAGTTCATAAAAATAGAATTCTCATGTAGAAATAGAAAACCTAAATACGTATACAAGAAATTAAAGTATTATAATTATTTAAAATGATTTGAAAAGCGTGCATGCATATTCCGTTGATTAGAAATGTGCAATCATAAATGAAATTATTAAATAAAAACCAATTACAGTACTGAAAATAAGTTTCTAGGAAAACTATATATGAAAATTTGTGTGTAGGTATTGAAAATTCTTGAAAGAACAATTATTTATTCGAACTAACTCAATTTTATATCTATTTTCATTTATTATTTGCCGTAGTTTAAATATTTTTAAGCCTGGACATAAACTATTATATTAGAGTAACTTTTCCTACTTGACAGAAATGTGTCACTGTTTAACTTTTTATTTAAAATCAGACAAACTTTATAACTGATAAAATGATAAAATTTAATAAGCAATAAAATGAAATCTGTATTTACGTTAATTTCTGTAGTGTTTATGTATGTCGCATACGTGTATTGGGTCCTTATTATGAATTCAACTTGTCGAATTGTCGATTACGCACTTTGCTCCTTGTAGTCGCTTTAACGCAAGGCTGCACTCTACTGAAGGGCGTCTATGCTAGTACAAAATAAGTGCAGAATAAATGGTTGTGTCCAGACTTATTATTAGATTTTTTTCAAAATATATAAAACTCAATAAATAGATTCAATATTTAATAGATTTAAATGTCATTTGGATCAAAACCATAAATAATTGTTTATAATAAACAAACAATAAATTAATCAAAATGCATTCTCAGTAATTATCATATGTATATGAAACGTAAATATGTAAAAAAAATAATCATATTCTAAAATTATCTTATAAAAAAATCATCGTCAAATTTTTTAATACAAGTTACTACAGTATACTATTTAAAAATAATTGTGTAAAATAATATTGCAAATTTAAATTAAAAGTTTTAAGTAAAGCTGAAATGAGATTTTAGTTATGTCAAATTGCAGAACTTTTTTACTTATTGGTGCAGCAGAGATCTAATATATATGATATAAGATAGGCATATAATTTTACCGTTCATTCATCTGGCCTTCGCTATCGTAGATTCCTTGAGGTTTATGCCACATACTGCGAAGTTTCGTTTGATCTTTGTAAACTGCATGTGACGACAAAAAGATAATTCAGATTTTAGTAAATTCATTGCAACAAGGGTTAACTGTACATTTCTGCATGTATTCAAGCATATATCTCAGGCTGCAGCTTGCAGTTTAAAAGTTTTTCGTTTGGAAAGAGAAAGCGACGACACAATGAGCGAGAGTGAGCGACGGCTTTGTTTTCGGGTTCGATCCTAGAATCAGTGTTATATTTTCTGGGTTTGGATTATTTAGTTATATTGATTGTGTATTTACATAGTCGTACGCTTATTAGACCATGACACCACACCAGAAATACTACTAATATAGTAGGAGGTCGTCGGTGAAAGGACACATCATCGGTAATAGGCCGACGCAAAATAAATTTAAAAAAAGAGAAGGTTGTTTATATTTTTCAACTCTTACGTTTCTTTTATACTTTCAATTCTTATGCAGACTTATTTGAGCTATGCATTTCTATAAATATTTTTCAACAAATCAAATTGTTTACATTACTTTTAAATAGTATACCAATTCATATTAAAATACTTATATTATTCATTTGAGACAATTCAAACTGTACCAAAAATTAAAATTACGAAAAACTCATAATATATTCCATTTGTTCCCTATAACTGTCAATTTTCATTAGTTGAAAATTAGTTTTTGGATGCCATTATTGCGTTCCGGTGCCAATGATTCAGATGGTAACGGGGAATGGATTTTGTTCTGCGTTTGTCCGAGTTTGATTAGTGGTGGGGGAAATGGAAAAAAATATATCACTTTCTGGAGAAAATCAATTATTTCATATTTGTATCTGTGGGTTATTTTATCTATCTTTTAATGTATTTAAGATACGACAGGCGTAAAATACTCAATTAATACATTTAACAAATTAAAAATAAGTAAGCAAATATCAAATAATGGATTTTTCTATATAAAAATAAGGGAGGAAATCTGTCACTGTTGAAAATACAATAAGGGTTACAAAGTAAAATTCTTATTTATTAATTTATGAGTGAAAGTTATTTTTAATATAGGTTCGCATATTTTATAAATATTTTATCAGTAAGTAAACTGAAAATGGTTCAAGTCTTGAATAAATAAATGGAATGCATTTTACTTATTGTTAGAAACGTAGGCACCCCATTTCTTTCAATATTATGTATTATTCTCTTTTGTATATGAACTTATTCTAATGCTTCTAATTTAGACATTTTATATTATTAGAGTTATTTTCTGAAATTTCTTTTAAATTTTATTAAGAATTTCTGTTACGATCTGATATCATTATAATTACCAAATAAATAAAAAAAAAATCTTATTAATTGTATAAAAATAAATAAAATATATTATAATTATACAACTCATTTGTTGATGAATAAAAAAAAAAAAACTAAGTAAAATTTTAAATTCTGAAAATATAAATGTTAGAAAATTTGATAAAATAATCAAAAAATGTTCTGTAAATAGATTCAAAAATTGTTTATATAAAAAAAATTATATATGTACTATATATGAATTAAAATATATATAATAATATATTAAGAATAATAGAATAATTTTAAGACATGTATAAAATATTAAAAAAACTAATAATAATATGTAATTTCATTGATTATAAAATTGATAACAGTAATAAAGTATCAATATAAGTCAAATAATATAACAAAACACTGTATTATAGATATGTATTAACAGATGGAATTTCTTTTGTTGGTTAGATCGTAATTATTATTATCTGTATAAAATAGTAAGAAATATTATTAAATAATTATTATTATTTTAGGCATAATACTCAGATGTCTGAATTCAAATAAAAATGCAATAGAAAATATCCTGTTTTTATAATTATGTCAGTGAGACCTATAGTTAAAGGGAGGCATGCCGGGCACTTTGGGCAGGGAGCAATGGTTTTTGTTCCGCCATGTGAAAGCGCACAACTGAATTTAAATTTGAATTTCTGGGGTGTAAGGTGGAGTGGTGTAATTATTTCTTTTTGTCTTATTTAGAAACTGTTAATAAAATTGATTATCACGACCATAAATGTTCAATTATTTTTTATCAGTCAATATATTATAAGAGGTACGAGTATTTACAATTAAATAGTCATTTTTATGTCTTTAATTTTTAAAAGGATCAGAAGTTATGAGAAATCAGTAATCGTATACTATTTTACCTCATATACATGATTTTACTGCTTTTTGGTATACATATCAAACCTGTTGCGCATTGCGGTAACTCATAAAAGTTATTATTAAGAAGTTCTTTTTAAGGATTAAAGAATTGGGAATAATCATAAAATGATATAATAAAATCCTTTTAGATTACATATTGCCTGGTTCTGGTTAAGTAAAATATTATATGAATGTAACGTATGTTCTTAGCGATATTTGGCCCTGTGATTCCTACTCTCAGTGCATCGCTGTGACTTCAATCCGGGTCTGATCCATTACATTATACAATGGAACAGAGGTGCCTATTCTCAGAATGCTGATACAGTAATTTGAATCAGCGGTTACGCACTTACACGTGGCTGAACCTGCTGGACACGGGGAAAGCTTAGAGTTTTGGTTTTGATTTTGATTTTGACGGTTTTGACGACACAAGAACTATCCACGTTTTGCGTTTCTACGTGTTTTTCTACGAAACTCTTTACGATGGTGCAGTGGAACAGTGTTTTAGAAGCCATTTGCACATGTACATGAGGCAGACACTAGTGTCTAGCTACTCCTTTTCATTAGTGACCTTTTCGGCAGCTTTATTAACGTTGCCTCCACTGGCATCATTCATTCAATTTGATGTCTAACAATGACATTACCGTCACCAGGTAGAGATTAAGGCTAGAATCACATAGGAACCATATACGTGCTTACACTTGACGCGTGAACCCTTTTCAGTCCTTTTCGGATCCATGACTTCAATAAAGAATGCAATGCGATCAGACATAGTCGTGTGGCAAAGATGCGCGCCTATAAGGTTCCAATGTAAGTTCAGACCAATGCTGATTTATTAAAGTTAAGCTGATTACAATGTTGCAATTATTGTTAAATAGTTAATCGTATTGACCAACTGGTTTCCATTTATTGCCGGATTATGAAATGTTTACTGCATGTTTCCGAGTATCCTCCATATGTACTGAGTCATGTCCTATTTTTATCAATGTTTGCACTTCTGCTAATCAACACACCGGCGATTGAGCAAAGCTGATAAATTATATTGCCATTGATCTCCCGTTATTTTGGGGATTTACAATTTTTTAGATAAGATTAAACTTTTAATCGGCTTATGAATATATTCAGCAGAAGAGAATTTTTTTCAGTGAGTGCTCCGACCGCTAACTTCATCAATATGACCTTTTCAATAATTAGTGCCTTCTTATGGATCTGTCTAGCTACCGGTAAGAATATTTTTATTATTTGCTAGTATACGTAAAACATAAGGAACTGTGTTCAAAACCGATTTAGGTACTTGTCTACCTTCGTGACAACTCGCTTTCTGTCGGCTTTTTTATGCCGATCTTATTTATAATGTCCCAGATGTATTTGACTTGTTTATATGTTTATATGTTTGGTACTGAATTTTGTATGGTAGCTCGAAAACGGCTCAGTCAATGTTTTTAAAATTGCCTATTTCGTAGAGACTTTTAATTTGTAAAAGATAGAAAGTTGAAATTTTGCATATGTATTAAGATATTCAATGCTAATATTTTTCAAAAATTAGAAATTCAAAAATTGAAAAAGGGAGGGTTGAAAAAATTCGGGGCCAGGTAACTTTAGAGAAAGTTCATATTATAGATTGTAGAATATTTAAGTATATTATTAATAAAAGAAAATTCAAAGTTTTTGACGAGGGTAAAACTTGTGCTAGAATGTTGAAATTCTGTATGTGAGCTAACTTTGATACTAAAAAGACATCACTTGTGACGGTGGTAAAACTCTAGTAAAACTATATTTTTGAATGATTAGAAGATTTTAGTTGTTTTCAATTTTTTCTACAGGCAGTTGCTACAGTATAAACTTCAGCAATGAAACCGAATTAGCCCAATTCTTCCAGAACAAAAATTCAAGAATTGTGGGTACTGAAAAAGTTTCTGTTGGAGATTTTCCACATCAAGTAAGTTTAGTAAAGAGTCGATCAAAAAATACTTGAAACAAATTTATTTAAGCAACTAGGCAGATATTTGAAAGCAGGGAAAGTCTGAAAAACCTGATTGAGTTTATCAATAAAACTAATTTAATCTCTTTATTTTAAGTACCCATACTCGTGTCTGTAAGCTGTAAATTATGTATTGTAAATGTGTATAAATGTATATATTAGATTAGGTGCTAATAACTCTTGAAAATTGATGCACTTAAACGCACAATATCTTAATCCTATAATTATTTAATATTTCAATAAAGAATTAAAAAATCAACTCTTAAACATCAGTTAACCTTATTTAAGGGCTTACTAAATTATGGGGACGATTTTGTAAAGCCTTATATTTTATAAATTAAGCTACTTATGCCCGCTCCAAGATATAGGATCCATTTTACACTTGATTTAAGGTCTTCTAAAATTTTGATGTAAACTTACATAGCTTAGTTTAGAAAATATAAGACTGAAAAATCATCAAAAATTAACAGACGTCAGGTAAGCAGTTACAAAATAGGTCCCTATATTTCGGCACTGGTTAAAACGTAATTGGTACTACTGAACTGTTGAAAGTTGATGCACTCAAATAAATATTATAAAAAAAAAACTTATTACATAAACGATTAATTCTCTCTGATAAATAAAATAAATTAAAAACAAATAAAAAACTTGATAAACATCGCTGATTAAAAATAAGTTTAGATCAAGAAATATGATTTAGATAAAAATTAGGTAGCAAAATATGTAAAACGATTGTATAACACATTTAGATCTCATATCAACAGATAATGTGATTTGCTGCAGGTATCTATTCAATACAGGGAAGAGCATATTTGTGGGGGAGTTCTTCTGAGTCAAAACCAAATATTAACTGCTGCTAGCTGTTTACTGAGCACGCATAAAATGCTTCTTAATCCTAAACTTCTGAGAGTGATGGCAGGGGGTGTGGAGACGGGAGATTATACATCTTATCCAGAAAATCATCCATTGTTTGCAGACAGAAGACAATTCGTCAACGTTGACAGAGTGTATATTCATTCAGATTTTAACACTGCAACAAAGAAAAACAATATAGCTTTGATAAAGGTAACTTGAATTACACTACAAGCACTATTTATCTCCATCTATATTCTATATTTCAATCTATATTTTAATTTTAATTAACCAATTTATCAAATTAACGAGTGACGGACATAACTAGAATCATTTATTTTAATCATGAAAGACCTGTAAAACAATGAGAAAAGCAAAAAAAGTTAATTTACTAACATTGGAAAATACTGACGTCGTTTGTACACTGACCCTGTTAGGGAAGTTTAAGGGCTTTTAGGGCTCGCCTTTACCGGTAAACTGCCATATCTTACTCTGCTGGCACCTTAAGTCTGTACCTAGATTTTTTAGAGGTCATAGGTAAAGCGTGCTCTGTATTCATGAGAGAAAAATAGTAGTTTAAAATTTCAACTGTTCCTTAAAAGACCCAGTGTACACACGCAGTGTTAAAAAAAATGTTCATGATCATTAAGTCGACTTTATATAAGCTTCTCTTTATATGAATCACATAACTCATATCTGCGCATTATAACGGGATGAAAAAGCTAATCCTCCCACATAGTAATTTTCTACAGTCCACATTAAGG
Organism: Panorpa germanica; assembly: GCA_963678705.1. NCBI lineage: Eukaryota > Metazoa > Arthropoda > Insecta > Mecoptera > Panorpidae > Panorpa > Panorpa germanica. The sequence continues at coordinate 15,176,938 of OY783206.1, forward strand.
CTAAGGTTAAAATATATTTCTCCTAGTGCGAACTTGTAGATAGTTGTAGAACCTTTTCTAAATGCTTTCTTTCTAATCCAGACAGCTACACCAATCCAACTGGTTGCCGATGCTGACTATACCTTCACGGCACTTGCCATTTCTCAGACGACATCTGTTCCTGATGGACTTCATTGCAGGATGAGTGGGTGGGGAGTTTCTGATGTAATTATAAAGTTATTACTATTCTTTATGTATTCGAATAATTGAATAGGTAGGAAGGTTCTTTACTTAATTGAAATTTGTGTTTTTCAGTCTTCTGAAACTCAATTCTCTGAAGTCCTGAAAGCAGCTAGCGTGTTTATAGCTAATCATGATGCCTGCAGCAAAATTTACCCAGGTATTACTGAAGATATGATTTGTGCAGGAAGTACTCGAGTTAACGGCAATCCATTTTGTGATGTAAGTTAATCATGGTTTTACATAAGATAGAAAATACAACGCACTTTAAGGAGGTACTGGACGTACCGCCAATACTAAAAGTTTATCTCTCGGTAATTCGAAATGCAAAATACGAAGTACATGAGGGTCGAGCAAATATTGGGACTGTACCTTTGAAAAGGAATTTTTCAATTCCCTATTATACTGCTATGTTTAATAAATGAAAAATTACCTATAATTAATATCAAATTTATATTAATTCAATTTAAATTCAAATTAAATATTTTGAAAAAGGAATAATAAATTTGGCAACGCAGTAAATTTACGTGTGTTGACGCATGCGTGATTTAGTTTTTTGACAAATAAATTGTTATATTTTATGTAACATTTATCCCGATTTTAAATTTCCCGCTTAAATTGGCATTTGCAACTTTGCCAGTAGGTTATAACTACTGTTTCTTAAAGGATTTATTTAAATATTTTCGTATATAGGTATCCTTTTGATAATTTTCTTTTTGCAATAGTTACAGAAAAGATTCTTTTATATACACTTAGTTTTTGAAAGCCATACAAAAAATGACTCTTTTTTGAACCCTAGTTTTCTAAAATTTTGAGACTGCATGTATTTTAACAATTTGCATCGACCCTCCAAATTTCACAACGTTTTTATCATTTACGTTAACGTCCTATACCTCCTTAATAGCTTATAGTAAGCTAGCATTGCTATCAACGTGGGACAAAGTTAAATTATTTGTTATAATTACTTAGGGAGACATTGGTGGGGGCCTAATCTGTAATAACGAGCTGGTGGGAATAGCTTCTCATAGCAGCACTTGTGGTCCTGCGCCATATTTGGTAGGCGTCTACACAGAGATACGTTCTTACTCAGAGTGGATTAAAGAGACAAAAGCTAGGACCGATATCGGGTAAGAATAACAGTTGGTATTATTATTTCAATTTGATTTCGTGGTTATTTGAACCAAACATAAATGGATATTTAGTTAAAGCGAATTCGTTAAGAACTCCTAACGAATTCAAAGACCAAATTGCAGTTAACAATTTATGAATGAGCTTGTGAACCATGTCGTAATTTCTAGGAAACTGCGCAATATATGAATAAAGTTAGCTACCAGAGCCTCAAATGTCCAAATATTTTTTAATAACCCAGTAAACATTTTGGAGTAAATTCTATTTCATTTTTTACTTTTTATGAGTTTTTTGTCATGAACGCGTTTGTTTTCTATTCAGTCGTTCATGGAGAATATCTCTATTATCAGCTAGAGACGGTGCAACAACTGCTCACTGTTGAATAAAAGCGACTCCTGTGTCAGGTAGAGAATCAATTTAAACTGAAATTGGTTTCTGTGTGTTGCTCCAACTGGTAAAATGTTGGAATTGAAATGTACGAGTGACTAGAACTTCACCTAGCCATTCTATTTCACCAAATGTTTACTGGGAAGTCTCTTTATTTTAGGAGATATTAACAACTAAAATATAGTCATGTTTTCTGTTTAATTATTAAAGGGATCTTACGTTCTAGACAATTCCCAGTAAACATTTTGGAGTCACTTTGACATCATATTGGAGATGTGTATGATATTTTTGTCATGAAAGAGTTCATTTATAGTTCAGTTTCTCACAATCGTTCATATGAAATGTCTGATTTATCGGCTACAGATGACGGAACCACTCCACCTGTCAGAATACAATTGAAGATAAAGTTGATGCGAAGTATAATTGAAGTGAAATAGTGATAGAAACGTCACAAAAAGGAAAACTTCACCAAATGTTTGTCAAAGAGGCTCCAAAATGCTCCAAAATTTTTACAGGAGCGCTAAAACTATAATTCAAATTTTTAATTGCTATATCTCCGTGAACATTTAGATATTTAATAAAATAAAAATACCAATACACCATTTATTAACATCTATTTCAATCATCAATTAAAAAACCGACCTATAAGACATTGAGTTCACAAGCCCATTGTCAGAGAAGGACTGGTTCCATTTTATCAAGGGTTTAACAATGTGCGTTCTTTTCAGATCTCAATTTGATGACAGATTCAACGCAGCAGGCATGGTTACCAGATCTGTCTTACTCCTTGCAATTGCTCCATTAGTTAGTTTACTGTTACTTTTGTAAAATTATAAATTGTAGTGTTGTGCTATTTTTATTTTATTTATTGTTTTGAATGTGTACGAGTATGTAAATTATTTAATAAAACAAATCTCATGTGCTAGATATACGAAATAAATATTGTTTCATTAGAAGAACTCTGAGAGTGTTGAAAACATAAGCAGACAATAAATCCATACAAAGTAAACATTTTGGAGTCACATATTAAAGATGCTTATGATTTTTTTGTCATGAAGAATTCAATTTTATTTCACCGGTTCATGGAAAATGTCCGTAATATGAACTACAAATGGCAAAATCACTTCACCTGGCTTGACTACCGTACTGTATTGTATGAAGTTGCAAATAAACCATTAAACTGTAACGGAAGCAGATATATCTTTTTCTATTCTGGTGAAATAAATATAGAATTTTATCTCTACTAAAATAAATATTTTCGAATGTAAAAGGGACAACTATATCTCCATCCTATATTATAATGTTCCAACTGTATGTTTCTATTCTTATATGTTTAGTACTGAAATTTGTATGGTAGCACGAAAACGGCTACGTCAATGTTTTTGAAAATTACCTATTTCGTAGAGAAAAAAATTCAAAGACCTTTGGGGTCTCGAATTTTTCCCTAAATTTCCTGGAAACCCGTAATTTTGGAAATACTGGAAAAAAGTGAGCTCTTTTTTGCTGTATAACTTTTTATTCGTAAAAGATTGAAAGATGAAATTTTGCATGTGTATTACGCTATTGAATTCAAACATATTTCAAAATTTAGAAATTCAAAATTAAATAAAAGGGGCGCCGAGAAAATTAGGGGCCTCGTAGGGAACTTTGGAGAAAGCTGAAACTTTGGATTTTGTAATAATTAAATATAACATTAGGAAAAAAATATCCAAATTTCAAAATTTTATTTGGGGGCATGGGGAAGTTTTTGGAGAGAGTAAAAAATGTGCTAGAAAGTTGAAATTTGTATATAGGCTAACTTTGGTACCTAATTTACAAATCGAAAAAAAATGATAATTTTGAAAAAAAAGTTGGTCAAATAATGAATACATTGAAAATATTTTATATTTTGTTGAAAAAAATATATTTTTTTAGTCAGTTTATATGAAAAATTATTTGCAATATATATGTAAAATTAGTATAGAACGAGTTAAATATTTCAATTAAAAAATGGAATTAAAATTTGAAATGAAATTCAATTTACATATAAAGGACAGTCGTCGCTTGCAACGGGGTTAAACTCTAGTTTAAATATGTGATGTTGGAAAGAGAAATAATGCTATATAATGCCTAGCTATGCCATTTCACCTAGGCACGGATCGAAATGGCGAGGGGGGGGGGGCAAGAAGTGGAACTTGCCACAGGCGGGCAATAATTCATGGGGGCACTAAAGTCTGAAAGACACTGCGTACACATTTAGTCTGTCAAACGAAAATTATTTTTAGTTTGTTAAAAAAAAATTTGCCTATCCAGTTACTTTTTTTTCAATTCATTTTTTTTTCTCCAATGAAAAAGGAAAAATTACATTTTTTTTAATTCGCAATATGTACGGGGGCCGCTAGCTTATTTCTTGCCCCAGTTAGAAAAAATCGTAGATCCGTTACTGATTTCACTAAAATGTTTACTGGGTAAATTATTAAAAAATATCTTTAAACAGATTTTAGAAAATATTTGGATTAATAAATACTATTTATGAAGAACTATATTTTCATTATATTTTTGTTATTTTCTTTTTTTATTTAATTTATATAAAGTGTGCCTATTTCCGATACTAAGTGTTGTCTCCGACAACCTCATGCTATGTTGGCTGTATTAAGGGTGTCGTGGCTTCGAATATACGCACAACACCGCTGACTAAGTTTACAAATTTGTACGTACATAATAAATTTTATTTGATACAACCAAACAGAGAAAATATATCTCTGCTCCGGGAATCGCACCCAAAGATATAGCAATGGGCTTGTGTCCTCATTTTTTAGTGGCCGATTTTTCAATTGTTGATTGAAATTGATGTTAATAAATGTGTATTGGTGTGTCTATTTTATTAAATATCTAAATATTGACGGAGATATAGCAATTAAAAGTTTGAATTGTAGTTTTAGCGCTAGAAATGGTCGGCCATATTTGTATGATGTGAAATGCATTTTAACGTCAGTTATTTGTTGAGTAGGTCAGTGCTGTGGTAATGTTCTGTAGTTGTTAGTAGTCAAATAATCAAAACAAATCAAAGAATAATAAGTTTTTATTTTATTTAACCCTGCTAAGGCAGACATAATATTGAAATTTGATTGTTCCTTGAAATAGCTGTAAATAATATTTGATATTTTGATATATAAATACATATAGCAGAGATTTATGAGCTGTAAGGTTGGTAACCTTACACAAAGATTGTGATGCCACATGCACTTGGAATGTGTACAATGTTGAATCCCTTTAATAATTAAAGAGACAAAATGACTTTTTTAATTGTTAATATCTCTTAACATATAAGGAGCTATTAAAAAATAATTGAACATTTGAGGTTCTAGTAACCAACTTTATCAATATATAGTACACTTTTATAGAAATTAAGGCATAGGACACAAGCCCATTTAGTGTCAAGCATCATTGATCTCGCTCACTGTGTCGTCGAAATATTTTTATATCGTAATCTTTATCACAAGCAGGGGTGTAGCTACCGCCGTATCAGTCGTATCACTAATACGGGACCTTCGGGCTGTAGGGGCACTAAACGTGTGTAAGCAAAAATTCATAAAATGTTATCCTCAATCTCACTTAAACTCTTAGGCCGTACTTCCCGAGAAAAGAATCATAAAATAGAAAAGTCCAAACGTGCCTAAAGAAGTTTTCACTTCAAAAATTACGAAAGTCAAAAAGGGAATTTCTTTTTTCTTCGAGTTAAGCGGGCGCCCAAAAGTTGGCAAGACATGCACGACGCGTGTCAGTTATTGCAGTTATATTCATTTTATAAACTAAACAATGATTTCAGAGCGTCTGAGACCTTAGTATTTTGTTCGAAGTATTACAACCGAGGATACCCTTTTTCCTCAAACTGACTGCTAAATATAGTAAGGACATGTCAGTTGATCTTTATGAACAATGAATTGTTTTGAAAACATGCTTAAACTCTGAAATTCAGAAAAATCATTTCATTAAGAACTCTTGGAATTATTGCCGATAAAATTCAATAGCCTTGCATCCAGTTTTCCGGAGTTACTGACAGTATGCTTTCTATTATGGACCCTTCCGGTTACAACTGCAACAGCTGAGAGAAGTCTGAAAAAAATATCTAAGGAATTCTATGGGACAAGAAAGCCTATCAGACTTGACACTATTGTCTATAGAGACAGAAAATTTAAAAAAACTGAAATCATCTTTAGCTATGAATGATTTAATAAATCGAACAAAAGGCAAGAAATATGTATATTTGATTTGAATTGTTTGGCTAACTTAGTTCCCAGGAGTATTAATTGTAAGAAATAACGTATAATCAATATTTATTTACTTTAATTCAATGCGAGCGTTTATGTTCCTTTTGTGAAAAATCTTTACTCATCATTTGGGCCCTCCCACAAATTTTGATATTGGGCCCGTCTACGGCACAAAGCTGCGTATATTTAAGGTTCATCTTACAGAGCAATAGTTACCCGTTTCGTCAACGATTTGTTTATCAAAGGTCAATTGTGGTAATTATGTTCGAAACAGAAAGACTAATTAATTAAAATTATTCATTGATATAAGAAGATAAAGTTTAACACTTTGTGGTTATCGTAGATACTGGTTTATGTAAAGTCCCCTGCTCATTGATTTAACATGTCACAACTGGTTACAAGATTACAAATTTACGTATGGCATTGGTATCTTGTAAGATCACATTGATATGATAATGTTAATTATAACTACGTAATTGAACCCATTTTAACGTTTGTAGGTGCAGACAGAGGTGTCTTACCACAAATTAGGTTTTCAACAACAAATCTTTGTGATTATGTATGTTATGATTTATTTTATGAGCATTTTAAAGTCATTTTTGACACCATCTTCAATCCACACCGTTAACGGTCATACCATGTTGAACGCACCCGATGTTGGGCAATCCGGGACGTTGGCACCAGTTGGCCAAGTCACAGTTTGAATGGGTGTTCAGGGGTGCACTGGTATAGTATAGGGTAAATCACCTTTATACTTCCATTCCCCCCAGCACGAACACACATCAGTGATATCCATATTTACTTTGGGATGTATTTCCCCTTGCTACATACCTAATGTTCCGTCTTCCTTGTACACATGCAGATGCAATTTCTGCTCAATATTTAGCGAGTTTATGGCCGATATAGGCTGGCATCGCAGAGGCTCTAGGAGTAGAGGACAATCGAATTTAGATTTACTGTAGTGTAGTGTATAACACGTATACAACACCAACTTAAATATTTCAAAATGTTGGCCTCGTAAAGTCAATTCTTAGAAGGCAATGGTGACTATTATATATTAGCTTTTGCCGCAAGAGAATTGCGACTAGCTACAATTGATTTCGCGATGTGGGACATAAGAAAAGTATAATATAGTCTATTTCTATTTTTTAAAGTGGGGGTGGTGAATATGCTCGATCTAAATTCGGTACTGTTCGACTGTGACCGGATGACCCTCATTATTTTCTGATAATAGATATCAATACTTTCTATTTCTATCTGAGCTATCTCTGTCACCTTAAAGAATTTCTTTTGGCTACTGGACAGTTGAATAAATTCATAAATATCTTTGTTTATACATAGTTGTTAATATTAAACAAAAATATCAAAGTAAACCGAACCGTGAACACCAACGTTGTATCAAATGAAACATGCCCTTCAATGAAATATTTAATTGATGACAAGTCCGCGCTTATCACTAAAAATATTTGTAAGTCTATTGCACAATATATTTTCAATATATTGCTATCTCTGTCACCTTAAAGAATTTCTTTTGGCTACTGGACAGTTGAATAAATTCATAAATATCTTTGTTTATACATAGTTGTTAATATTAAACAAAAATATCAAAGTAAACCGAACCGTGAACACCAACGTTGTATCAAATGAAACATGCCCTTCAATGAAATATTTAATTGATGACAAGTCCGCGCTTATCACTAAAAATATTTGTAAGTCTATTGCACAATATATTTTCAATATATTGTGTACTTTGAACTATCATTTGATAGTTCAAAGTACATTTTAACCAGTGTCGAAATATAATTTAGTAAGCCTTTAAATAAGGTTGTGAACTGATTTTTAGCAGTTGATTTTTTAATTCTTTATTGAAATATTGTTGAAAATATATTTATATCATTTGAAGTTTGAATTATTTTTTTCATTTGATAGTTCAAAGTACATTTTAACCAGTGTCGAAATATAATTTAGTAAGCCTTTAAATAAGGTTGTGAACTGATTTTTAGCAGTTGATTTTTTAATTCTTTATTGAAATATTGTTGAAAATATATTTATATCATTTGAAGTTTGAATTATTTTTTTTTAATATATATTTTAGTGCGTCAACTTTCAAGAGGTATTAGCAGTTAAAGCAATATGTATACATTTACATTACAAAATTTACAACTTATAGATACGAGTATGGGTACTTAAAATAAAGAGATTAAATTAGTTTCATTGATAAACTTTCAAATATCTGCCTATATTCCTCAGGCATATTACAGCCTTGTCTGTTTTATTTATTTTTCGTTTAATATCACGATATCATAATATTGAAACATTATAGGTCGGCACAACAACTGCTATTACTATGACGTGTAATTCTTCTTCTTTTTTTTTGCACTTCTTTTGTTTAGCAGTGATGATAAAGGTTTGCAAATGGTAGTGGGTGAGAAGATGAAAAAGGATTGATGTCAACTAGTCTTTCTATAAACTTTTCATCTTTATCATCTTTTATAAACTTTTACCCAGTCAAAATTGACTGAAGCGGAGTCGAGAATCGACACATTCGTGATATTGCAGTGACGTTTTACCTGGTTGTAAGTCAGTTTGGACCGTCTTAGAGGAGTAAAACACTTATTTAATTTAATACTTTGTTTAGCTTGGTATTTGTAATACAATGTTGTTGGTTGGTAATGGAAGAAATGTTTATGGGCAGGTTGTTTTATCAGGAATTAGTGATTTAGTGTATTTGTAAGAAGGATAAAGCATTTCTAGCTAGTTGGATAAGAAATAGGAAGGATATGGAAATACCAGATTCACATCTATCATTTTGAATTAAAATTATTAAGACAATTGCGCAGACACTTTTAGATCATAGATGATAATGTTCGTTTTCTTCCAATGACATTTCAATCGCTAATAACTTTTACAATATTGCGAACTGAATAAAATAATTCGATATTTGAGGTTTTGATAACCAACTTTATTTTTGGGACATGGTTCACAACCAAAATATCCATACTATGATCTTTTCTCGCTTTCTCGCACCGTACTACAACTTTACTGGCTGGCAAATTATAGTTTCAAATAGAGTTTGTCCCACGTCGCAAGCGACGACTGTCTTTTGTGTGTAAACTGAATTTCATTTCAAATTTTTTTAATTGAAATATTTAACTCGTTTTATATAAATTTTACATATAAAAACAAATAATTTTTCATACAAACTGACTAACCAAAAAATATTTTTTTTATCAAAATAAAAAACATTTTCAATTTATTCGTTATTTTTTTTAACTTTTTTTCAAAATTTGGAATTTTTTTTTGATTTGTAAATAAGTTACTAAGGTTAGTCTATATACAAAATTTCAATTTTCTAGAATAATTTTTACTCTCGGCAAAAACTGCCCCCGTGCCCCCAAATAAAATTTTGAATTTTTTTTTATTAATAATATACTTCATTATTCTACAATCCAAAATATGAACTTGCTCCAAAGTTCCCTACCGGGCCCACGAATTTTTTCACGCCTCCTTTTTCTATTTTTGAATTTCAAATTTTTGAAAAATGTCAGCATTGAACATTTAAAATTTCAACTTTCTAACTTTTACGAATTAAAAGTTATACAGGAGAAAGTGATTATTTTTTTCCCTGTTTTCCAAAATTACGGGTTTCCAGGAAATTCAGGGGAAAATTCGGGAACTCCAAAAGTCTTAGAATTGTTATCTCTACGAAACAGGAAATTTTCAGAAACATTGACGATCCCGTTTTGGAGCTACCATAAGATAAGTATATAAGAAAACAAACATAAGAATATAAACATACGCCTGGGACATTAAAATATATGATTGTGGTATACACTTTCTGATCATTAACAGGATTTATGCAAGTTTGCGTAAGAGCATTTCTTTGCATCAATGCATGTAACTATAACAATAACTAAAATTATTGACGGCAAATATTAAAAAGGGGGACAATTTTAAGTTTTTGTTCCGCCTTGAAAAAAGTCCATGTATATATATGTGTAGGAACTTAAACCACGAGCATTATATTACATACAGCAGGAAAGAACTAGCCTCGTAAGACACACCAAAAATAACCCTGTTAAGGACAACTAACAAGTATGTTTTTTTTTTATTGCGGCTCTGGTTATATCAACTTCAATAGCGACTAATACAAGTGGAGTGATATTGATCTTTTACAGATTTTAGGTTGAACACAATTTATTGATAAGATAGCACTGATAGTGCTTTCAATTGGTATATTAATAAAGTCGGTAAGAGAATTTCCACGTTCAATAACTGAGTTTAGCTTCGACGACCTACAATGTCTTCCTCGGCGCTAGTTACGGTTTTCTATTTAATTTGCTTTGCAGCTGGTAAGTTATTTTTTCAAATTTAAAAGCAAAAGTGACAAGCATTCAATCACTTATTTCTTATTACTTTTATTGCACTTAATGTCGAAATTTTAAGCAATTTCGTTTAGGTGCAGATTTTGTCTCAGTATTAAAAGCAACCCGACGTTAAATAAATTTAAGAATAATAAAATCGATAAATCATAAATAATCTGTAGTTTGCAGATGCTACAGCATTGGCATTGAGAACAAAACTGAACAAGGATCTCCGGTTCCATTTGGAATTGACTCTAGAATAAGTGGTGCAGCAAGTGTAGGAGATGTACCATCTCAAGTAAGTTCTTGAAATTTTTAACTTAATAGATATAAAAAAATTCATTAATTGAAGAATATACAAAGGAAATTCTGTTAATATATTGTAAAGTAAACGTAAACTAAAATTACCCACAAAACCCAAAACATAAATAATTAGGTAAATTTTAGTTTTTGTGTGTTTGTGTAAGGAAACGTGGTTAAAAAACTCTACTCTGCCATGGTGAAATTTTGTAAAGAAATATGTAGATGCCTATGTAGTGTAGCATGCGCCTAGAGCATTGTATCTTTTGATAATTTGTATTTGATCTTGCGTATATTGTCCAAAATGTATTAATGGATTATCATGAGTTTTTATAGTGTTCTACATTTTCTGTTTGCTGTTTTATGATTGTTTTGATGTATATCGAGTCAGTTAATCCAAGCTACTTGGTGTTTAGTTTAATTTCTTTATGTAAATATAATTCACTTTATACACAAAATATTAACGTATTACTTACTGAAGTTTTACATTATTATTATTATTAATTTATTTAATGTTTTACCTTTCGGCATTACATTCTTCTGCCTTAGTACAATACATTTTAATTCTTAAATATAAATATATATATATATATATATATATATATATATATATATATATATATATATATATTTCCTTATACCAGAACCAAAAACAGAAACCTCAATTCTCCTAATAACTACAAGAAAATAAATGGTTTTGCACATTTTCAAAAGTTTTAAATAGCTTCAGCCTTCCTTCTTCTAGTTATTTCTGCCATCCATCTGTTCCTTTCCTTGCCCCCTTTTAAGAGCTGCCCAATATTCATCTCACTCCCTACTTTTTCCTTACAATCAAACTTAATGTGCTCCAGTGTTTCGTCCTCCGTTCCGCGCACTCTACACATTCTTTCCTCTCTACTATCTCACCTAGCAATCTAAACCTAGCTCTCCTTCTTATGTTTTTTATGCCTTTTTCTATTACTGAAGTTTTACATAATTCACAACGTTATTAAGTAAATTCAAAAGACATAATAAATCATTTACTAATACATATTTTCTTATATATTTATTTGAGTGCTTCAACTTTCAACAGTTAGCACTTGAAACAATATATACATTTGTAAACTTTACAAAACATAATTTACAATTTATATACACGAGTATGGGTACTTAAAATAAAGAGGTTAAATTAATTTCATTGATAAAGATTTTTCAGACTTTCCCTGCTTTCAAATATCTGCCTATATTCCTCAGGCATATTATATGCTTGTCTGTGCGACGAGTACCTTGAGCATTAATATATTAGTTTAAACTGTAACATCATATAATCCTGCATAAAAAAACTATACTAACGTTAGAAAATGTGAATTTATGTTCAAAGATAATTTGGTTATGTAAGATAATATTAACCTAAAAATAAAACAGGTAAACATTTTATGTTAAATGAACCTTTAATATATGTACCTATATTTAGTCAATTATAACATATTTTACGTAAAATGTAAATAAAATATCCATAAAAATGTGTAACATTTTTACAAATTTAGTGGCGAACTTTTACAATAACGCCTTATTTCATGAAGGGCCCCATGAGCCAGAATTATGATGAAATACTACTTTCCTCCTATTTTTCGATAAAAACAATTCAAAGAATTTTGTCTCGTCAATTATTGCTCAGAAATTGACAACCAATATTATATCTATAATTAATATCACCGTCGATAAAGATTAAAATTAAAAAAATACGAAATAGTTGTTATCGCCAATAAATTAAATGAAATTAGTTAATTTAGACTAAAGATAAAGAATGTACGCCGCAACAATATTTTGAATCAATGTCATAAAGCGGTGTTTAACGAGAACTGATAAGAATCTAAATTATGTTACATAATTAAACAATTAATTGAGCAATTCGTGCGGTATAGTTGGAAACTGTCCTAAGGAATAAGTACGAGGTGTGGCTATTTTCAAACGAGATTGGTTTTGTAAAACGTTTTATTCTTAATTAATACATATTTTATTACTATGCCCTTCAATATACATCTTACCTCTATCACTAAATGGCTCCATGCGCATTTTCCTTTGTTGGAAACTGTGCGTCTTTAGTGAGCTCGTTCTTGACGCGTGCCGCTTTCTTCTGTACAGCCGCAATGGTCTGAACTCTAGTTTTTTTAATGCAGATTTGATCTTCGGTAATAGATAAAAGTCACATGGTGCCAGCTCAAGCGAATAAGGCCCTCAGCACACGACGCGACTGGTTGCAAACCTTAGCCCCGAATCTGCCCGAACCGAATGTGATTACAACCAGTTTATATTTTATTTAACCCTGTTACGGCAGACATGATATTGAAATTTTATTGTTTCTTCAAATAGCTGTAAATAATATTTGATATTTTGATATCTAAATACATATAGCAGAGATTTAAGAGCTGTAAGGTTGGTAGCCTGTAAACTTGTCTGAGTTCTGTCAAGAATATATCTCTTCAACGCTCTGTTGTATAAAAGGGAAACAACTTTGCAGTTGTGAGGTCACATGCATTTGAAATATTGCACAACGTTGAATCCCTTTAATAATTAAAAGACAAAATTACTTTTTTGATTGTTAATATTTCCTAACATATGAGGAGTAATTAAAAAAAAATTGAACATTTGAGGTTCTAGTAATTCACTTTATCAATATACAGTACACTTTTATAGAAATAAAGACATATGACACATGCTCATTTGACTGTATTATATTGCAGGTATCTATCCAATACCGAAATCTTCATATTTGTGGAGGTGTCCTCATCAACGACAAAACCGTGCTGACAGCCGCCACCTGTTTACTGAGTACCCATTTAAGATTACTGGATCCAAAACACATGCGCGTATTAGCCGGAGGGATATGGGTTGGAAATTATCCACTTTTTAATCCAGAGACTAATCCATTGTTTGATGATAAAAGACAATATTCCGCCGTTAATAAAATTTTTATACATCCAAGTTTTAATACCAAGAAGAAGACGAACAACATTGCAATTATCCAGGTACTCATATTACATTGATTGATTGAAAAAATTAATCCTATACAGTAAAGCAATAGAACTTTATTTGATTTTTTTATATTTTTAGGTAGCAACATCTTTTACAGAATCTAACATTGAAATCGAAACTGACAAACCAGTACCTTACCTTAAGTTTGCACCACTTCAGACGACCACAGTTCCTGATGGTCTTCCTTGTGAAGTTAGCGGCTGGGGATTTCCGGCGGTAATTATTTGTTTGCTATGAAACTATTTCTAACACATAATTCAATTAGTTCGTAAGATGACATATAAATGGCGGCACAATTGATAAACTCATATGATTTTTACGTAGTACTCACCTGCAAATGATATGTGTCAAAATTTCATGACATTCTGACCAGTGTTATATTTACTGAAATGTTTCCAGACTGGTGCAACTCCTGAGCTGAGCAGAACATTAAAAAAACAAGAAGCAATTATTGGAATTCACGAAACCTGTAGCAAATCCTTCCCATCTGTTGATGACAACATGATCTGCGCTGGAACCAACAGATATCAAGGTTCTGTGTACTGTGATGTGAGTATTTTCATCAATAAATGTTAACAAAGATCAGTTCCAAAGATCTAGAAATTGCTACAATCATTTTAAAAGAACATTTCTATTTACTCTTCGTTTTTGTGGCGAATATATATATCTCTCTCCAAATGGAGAATACGATAACATTGCAGTAATCGAATGCGTTTATTTCAGGGTGATGTTGGTGGTCCATTATTCTGCAACAATGAGTTAGTTGGCATTGCATCTAACACTACCTGCGAGACTGCGGCCACAGTACAACTTGGAGTCTACATGGAAATAAGACCTTTCATAGATTGGATTAAAGAAACCAAATCAGCTGCAGGGTAAATTAATTTGTCCCAGTTTCTTTTCTGAACCTACAATGAATTTTATTAGTTTATGTAAAATATAGATAACTCTGTTTTGCGTGTACGTAAGGGCCATTTTTCAATAATCACTGAAAAGTAAATTATGATATAACTAAAGTTGAACCTAGAAAAGGGTTATTCAAATTTAGTTTTGTCCAAAACCAACTTGGTTAGGCTGCAGCTATGTTCGACTGGAACAAAAATGAGAGATGAAAACCAAAGTATTAACTGTAATCAAAACCAAAGTAAAACCGGCACTAAATAGATCTTCTTCTGTAGGTGCAAGGAATTATAAAATTTTTGAAAATAATTTCTTCTTGTTTCTTTGCAGAAATTCATACGATGACAGATTCAACAGCGCTGTTACCAACACTGGAAGCTTCCTCTTTATAGCAGTAGTTCCGGTTGTCTTAGCATTATTTAAGTAGACGATATTAACTGCTCCATAGTAGTGTCCATAAACTACACAAAAATTGACAGAAATGTTTCGGTAATGAGAAAAGGAATACAATTTAGGATAAAAATTCTACTCTGTAGTTTTAAGCCTGTAACAAGCTAATTCCAAAGTTTATTTTCTATCTCTCATATAGAAAGTTAAACACAGTGTGCAAGATTAAATTTGCTAGTTTAATTTTGTACCTGCCCAGTAAACATTTTGGAATAAATTCTATTTCATTTCTATTACTTTTCATGAGTTTTTGTCATGAACGCGTTTGTTTTCTATTCAGTCGTTCATAAGGAATGTCTCTTTTATGAGCAACAGACGGCGCAACGAGTGCTCACTGTTGAATTAAAGCGACAGGTAGGGAATCAATTTGAACTAAAATTGATTTTCTGTGTGTTGCTCCAACTTGTAAAACGTTAGAATTGAAATATACGGGTGACTAGAACTTCACTTAGCCATTCAATTTCATCAAATGTTTACTTGAGGGTTTTTGTGACAAGTTTAACTACAGGGAACAAATTTTAATTTTAATTTTTGTCTAGCTATTCCTTAAAATCTTTTGCTGTTTTGCATTGTTAATTGCATTTCTTTGAGTAAATTAATTAATGGTTTCAATTTAAGTATAAAAAAGTTTAATTTAAATTCAAAAGTAAGAACAAAAATAATAATAACATTTTTACGAGTATTTTATGTTATGGTATACAGAAATGGATCAAGTCCACTCGTGCATGTTTAAATGTCGTGCTGTTAGAGTATAGAGTAAAATGACTATTTAATTCAATGTACAAGCAGTCATACTTTTCGAAATAATAGAAATGTAAGTTATATTTAAATTATTTGCTGGGGTGAAATATTTGTTTGTTTTAGTACTAGAGTATTGTGGACTTGATGCACTTCTATTCTAAACACCTTATAAGTGTTTATAATTTTAATTAAAAGTAGATATATGCAAAATAGTAAACTATATTATTTCAAATAGAATTCATGAACATTCAAGGAACATACAGTGAATACAAATTCATAAAGTTCCTAATGAGTTCAAAAATCATCAACATAATAAACATGACGTAATATTTACGTAACATTTACACAGGCACTTCATGTAACATAAATGTTTAGTCATGTTAGATTAGATGAAATTTCTTTTTAAATATTTGATGTAAACAAATCTTAATTTATATATGTGTATGTATTAATTTAAAAAAACAAATAAACTTATATTTTAATTTAAAAAAATTAAGCAGTGTCAAATATACGCCTTTGAAAAATTGTCCAATATTAAAGGGCGCTCTTAAAAAGTTCTAAAATTCTCCCCCATTTGGTTGACGGGTGATAAGATTTATAAAATAAACATTTTCAACACCAAAATTCTAACCTACAAATTGAATTATATTTTATTATATACCCAGTAAACATTTTGTAGTAAATTCTATTTCATTTCTATTACTTTTTATGAGTTTGTTTTCTATTCAGTTACAGTTTCGTTTTTAGTTTTCTACAGATGGCGCAACGACTGCTCACTGTTGAATAAAAGCGACTCCGGTTTATAATTTCTGACCGGAGTTATAAATTATAATTTATGGCCTGCTGTGATTGGACAGAAAAATTACATTAAAATGAAGCGGTAACTTTAAACAGAGTATTTTTTTTTATTAATACTTACGGGCTTCTTAGGATCACGGTCCTTTTCACACAGAGTATTTATTTTGAAAAATAAAATCGATTTTAATTAGAAAACAAACTTATAATGAAGAAAAAACAATAACTGTATGCAAGTATTTTATTTATAATTAATATATTTACGGCATTATTTGTGATCAATTGTTAATATAATATTAGTCTACAATGTTAAGCATTAAATAATCATACACTAACTATTCTATACACTTGAATATACACTGGGCTTGAACTTTAGCGTTAGTTTTATTTAGGAGACAGTTTCTGAAAATGAAATTACATGTACTTTATATATTTATATAGTAATACCTCTTATAAATAATATTTTGTAAGGATACTATTTTATTTACCAGTAGATAACATCTTGATTTGTAATTAAGTTCTTCTTATTTCTCCTTGTAACAATGTTTGGGTACCGTTTAAGTTTGTTTCTGAAATAAAAGAGAATAATTAAAACAACTTTCTGAATGAAACATGATAAAACATATGTATGTGTATAAGATGCTTCACAAAATGGCGATTAAATTTATATGTATAACTTACCAAACATTTCACTACATCAGCAAATAATTACATGTAGATGAAAGAAACTTATAATTTCTTTGAACACTATTCTATATTATTGTTTTTTTAATGCAGTATTAAAACTGAGAAAACAATTCCCCATTCTCGTAGCTATTCGTCCATAATGTTACCTTCGTCATAAAACCAAATTGTCAAACATCAATGTTAGCCTCAGTTTAACAAGGTTGTAAATAATTCTAGTTTGACACGAATATTTTTCAACATTTTTGTTGTTATTTTGAACTGTGTTCATGTGCTATGCTAGTGGTCACATAAAATAGGGTCTAATGTGTTCTATTTATAACAGCGCTGCCAGGTATTAGACATATGAGTACGATATTAATGTATAATTAATATCATAATTCAATCAAGTTTGTTGGCGTCTGGACATGACCACTCTCAACTTAGTCGGCAAACCGCAATCCGCAGAAGCAAGAAACTTGTTAGTAACTAATAAAGTAATACATGCAGTGGCAGGGCCGAATTACAAATGTCGCACTTTAAAATGTAATAGCATTATTATTAATGAAACAAAATATGAAAAAACTACTTATTAAAAAAACACAGTCATTTTGATACAACACAAAAGGAAGAAGAAAGTGGCATACAGTGCCCATGACACAGCGACTGCAATGTTAAGCTATAATGTTTTTTAATGTGAAGACAAGAGGTAAGGAAATGATGAGAATGTAGGAGGACTAGGAAAAATGAAGGGAGAGGGTTAAGAGAAGTAGAAGCAGAAAAGTACTTTTGGAAATAGAAAGTGACAGTAGAGTAACCGCTCCTGGAGCAACGGCACTTGATGAAACCACCGCTAAGAAACTCTGGGAGGTGTCGTTAAAACTCATAGGAATAGAACAGGATCCGTATCCGCTTCCTGAGTGAGTCCTAAAGTGTAAAAAGTGAAAAGAAGATTGTGTGGGGATAGAGAGAAGGAAGGGCAGAGTACAAACAGGAGTAGCAGGAAGAGATAAGGAGTAGGGGTTTCAATTTATCTGCTTTGTTTGTATATTTCTTTTTTCTTTTGGAAGAAATGAGAATGGATAGACAGTATGTAATTAAACACAATGATTTGTAATTTATTGATTGATTTAAGGCGGAAGAATATAGTGCCTAATGACAAAAACATTACAATAAATAAATAAATATTAAATATTTTTTAATACAGCCCTGGGGAGTTACTACTTCTCGTCGAATAGAGGAAAGTGAAGGTAAAAAATAAGGCGAAGAAGAATAGCACGCGCCCCTGAGCTACAGGGGCCCTAAACGTGTATAATAAAATAAATAATATGAATGAAAAAGTATACCGGAAAACTGTCTGCTAAATACAGTAAAGACATGTCAGTTGATCTTTATGAACAATTATTTGCTT
Source organism: Panorpa germanica (assembly GCA_963678705.1). NCBI lineage: Eukaryota > Metazoa > Arthropoda > Insecta > Mecoptera > Panorpidae > Panorpa > Panorpa germanica. The sequence goes on from OY783206.1 coordinate 15,195,558, forward strand.
TTGAAAACATGCTTAAAGTCTGAAATTCAGAAAATTCATTCCATTAAGGAACTCATGGAATTATTGTTGATAACATCCAGTAACTTTGCATCCAGTTTTCCGGAGGTAATAACAACATGCTTTCTATTCTTGGCTCTTCCGGTTACAACTGCAACAGATGAAAGAAGTTTTTCGCAATTAAAACTGATAAAAAATGATCTAAGGATAATAAGGTAAAAGTTTTAGGACATGAAAGACTATCAGACTTATCACTCTTGTCTATAAAGGTAGAAGATTCAGAAAAACTAAAACCGTCTTTAGCTATGAATAATTTAATAAATAAGTTCGCCGAACAAAAGGCAAGAAAAGTGTATATTTGATTTGAACTGTTTGCCTAGCTTAGTTCCTACGAGTATTAATTTGAAGTAATAACGTATAATCAAATTATATTTATTTTAATTCAATGCGAGCGTTTTTGTTCCTTTTGTGAAAAAATTTTACCCATCATTTGGGCCCCACTACAAATTTTGATACAGGGTCCGTCAAAGGCACGCTACGCCACTGAGTCTATCTAATTCTTTTTCTCTCTTTTTAGATTTACATTTATATGTAATCATAACAAAATTATTGTATTTAGTTTATCATATTATTTTTTCGAACCATATGCGAACTAATAATATTTCTTCATAGAGATAAAAAACTTTGAACTGACTTTCATTTTGATCAACATTCGATCTACTACGAACCGGCACTGTCTTATAAGAAAATCAACTTATTTATTAGATTTAGAACTGACCATATCATAGCATAAACTGACTACAGTGGTTGTCAGCAAGCACTCAGCAGCGAGTCGGCTTTGTTCAGAAAGTTTCAATAAAAACCTTGGAAGATCTGGATATAACCTCAAAACTAGTATGGAATGTTGATTTGTCAGGTTGATCAAAAGAATGTATAAAAACGAGTATAAAGTGTTTATTTAAATAGAAAACATTAAAGCAGTGTCAAAGATTATTATTTTAATATTCGTTGATGATATGTTATACCAGTATTAACATACATATTATAAGAAAATATTTGCCAGACTTCTGTGTCTTCGGGATCAATGTTATCAAAATTAATTGGATTATGTGATCCCATAATCATAAAAACGTATAAGGCAGCAGTAGCGTCCTAAGATTTAAGACGACGACACCATAAATACTGTCAGCATTGTAGTAAGTCGTTATTGATAGAACTCAACATCGTAAATAGACCGAAATTAAATACATAAAGGGCGCCTCGTTTTTATTTGTCGCTAAATCTAATTTAAATCAAATGTTCAAAAAATATGACAGGTATACTTTCTTAGATAATCTTAGAGGTTCTAAGATCGTCTTTAATGACCTTAAGCGATCTATCACGCGATTTTTTTCAAACAATTATATCTCAAGAATACTTAATATTTATAATGTTTTTATGACAAGTAAACGTTTAGAGCTGGAACACACTACGATTTAAATCGCGTGGTTTTATTTCTGTATACCTAGCATACACTGCGATTAAAATCACGCGGCCGTTTTCTTTTTAATATGTTTATAGAGTGAGATCCCAGAGCCTGTAGACATCACTTATTTTCTGATGAACAAAATGTGTATGATTGAGTAGTGTTAGTATATACAATGATCGTATGTCTACCTGCTAACTTGACCAGGCGGCCATTTTCCAAGTATCAGGTAATCAAGGTTTATGTCTCACTCACTCTCATGCGCACGGATAGTGCCCTCTCGCTCCTACTCATAACGGAATTAAAATTGGGTCTAGGGTATGTCTGGCCACTTGGATCGGTCTATTCTCTTGTAAAACGTTTTAAAACAGTTGTCTCACTAACATATATAAAAATGGATCATCAGAAAATAAGTAATTTTAAGTAATTTTTTTGTCAGCTTTAAAGCGTCTGCAAGGTAATACAAGGTATTACAAGACAACTGTTTTAAAACGTTTTACAAGAGGACAGATTGATCTAAGGGGCCAAACATCTCCTAGACCCAATTTTAATTCCGTTTACATTTTGTTCATCAGAAATAAATGGTGTCTGCAGGTCCTGCGATCTTGGACTATTACATACTACTCAGTTTATATGCAGTATATCTATACTGTTGTATTTCGATATCTGTTGTATTATAACAATAACAAATAATACATATTCAAAGAAGTTCTGTATACAAAGAGATGTGCCGCAAGAAATCTGTAGCTGCGACAAAAGTCGCTCAGATTAAAAACCCGTGGTGTGTGCATGCTCATATGATTTCATGTGTTACATAGCTACGCGATTTAAATCGTAGTGTGTTCGGGACCTTATTCTGCGTCAAGTTTTACCGCTCGAGTGCAGCTTATTAGCAAAGCAATTAAATACTGAATTACAAAACTAATTTTTCTGTTCATAGATTCAATATTTTAATTTGCCGCTGTAGTTAAATCACAACTACTCGTAACTATAAATGTGAATGGCCTAAAGTAGGACGGCGATTGGCGATTGGCGGTTGGCGCAGGCGGCAGGCGGTTGACTGATCTTGTTTATTTTGTGTTTACACTGACGTGTCTGTTACATTCAATTTCAATACTTGACTTGGTAAAACAGCGGATTAAAAAATATTGGAAAAAACGAAAGTGTTTATTTATTGATTCAGTCATTAAAATAATAAAAAGTGTGGTTAATTGTTCACAAATACATTACCAATAAATCATAAATATTAAAATGACACTCCAGATGATGCACTGTACTAAGGTAACTTCACTTGCTTAATTGTTATTTTTAATTAGAATTATTTATAAATATCTATACGTTTATATATATACGCTAACGTAACGTTACGTATAAATCGGAATGGGTTATTTATGTTGTTACTAAATTATTCGCTATAAATGAAGAAGCTAGAAATATTATTTTACGTGTTACTTATGTACTTTTGTTTACATTAAATTTGTGATATAATATTTGTGTTAAAATAAAAATCAAACTTTACATAGTCCTTTAGCTTACATAGAAATAGAAAGAGATAGAGTGAGAGGGGGGCTGTGTTTATATAGAAATAAATTTGGTTTGGCACCATTTTAATAAATTAACATATAATTCTGTTTTCAATTTTGAAGTGCATATAAAATATCATTTACTTGGGGTTTCATTTTTACTCTAAGTGCCTCGCTTAAGTAGAATAATCTAGTTACTTATATTTGGAAACTATTTAGCCATTTGTGTGCAGGAGTGAATTAGTCTTCGTAACTAGACTAAATCATACGAGCCTCAATACAAAAAGAGGACATTTTCACGGAAGAAAGGTAAAATTATCAAATTGCGAAATTTGTTTTTCAAAGCTTAATACGACACTGGTTTAGAATATATAATATTAAAGAATGAAATGATTTGGAAGCTTGGACCTTATTCTATTAATACATTTTAAAACTTTATCAACGAGAGAAGAAATTTATTTGTAAAATACTGGTAGTATTCATTTTCTATATATGTTGACACCTCTTCTCCGTAAAATATTTTTTGACACTCATTCTTTATTTTTTGAAAGAACTTTAACAATTATTTTTTACTACGACCACTATAGTTTTTATTTTTTGTCCCACTTTCATTTTTTGTACTGGAAATTACAACTACAGTTTTAATTATAATAGGATTGCATCGCTGGCTCTGGCTTTGATCCTTTAATGGGATTGTGTCCTCATTTCTTAGTGGTCGATTTTTCAATTGTTGATTGAAATTGATGTTAATAATGTATTGGCCTATCTATTTTATTAAATATCTAAATGTTGACGGAGATATAGTAATTATAAATTTTAATTGTTGTTTTAGCGCTAGAAATGGTCGGCCATATTTGTATGACGAAATGCATTTTAACGTCAGTTATTTGTTGAGTAGGTCAGTGCTGTGGTAATGTTTTGTAGCTGTTGGTAGTCGAAATATCAAGTCAAGTCAAAGAATAATATGTTTTTATTTTATTTAACAATGCTAAGGCAGACATATTATTGGAATTTGATTGTTCCTTGAAATAGCTGTAAATAATATTTGATATATAAATATATATAGCAGAGATTTATGAGCTTCGGTGCTGATGTGTACAACGTTTAATCCCTCTAATAATTAAAGAGACAAAATGACTTTTTTAATTGTTAATATCTCTTAACATATAAGGAGTTATTAAAAAATAATTGAAGATTTGAGGTTCTAGTAACCCAGTTTATCGATATATAGTACACTTTTATAGAAATTAAAACATAGGACACAAGCCCATTAGTATTAATTTAGATTATTATTTTTTCAGTTCTTCTTTTTTAGTGTGATTCTATGCAATACCATCTGTTGTTCAAGAGTATCACCAATAAGCAGAGATCAAAACAATATAATAAAAGACCATGAACAAACTCAAAAAATAAGATCCAAACGAAATCCTTTAGAAATAGGTTTTGTGTCGTTTGAAGTGGCCCAGCATCACGGAATTCATATCCCAAAAAGTTCTTCTGCCGTGATAGCACATGATCTATCAATTATCCACCAGGATCATCACAAAATATTCAAACCTGCAACAATCCTCTACCAGGAACACCCAATATCCGAACCAAGCCACGAGAAGGTCTCTATAACTCATGGTCACGAAATTATTGAATTCCATGAAGATCATTTAAAACATGGTCACGTTTTGATACCAATTGTACCGATTAGTCATTCTCATGCACACGTGATGTCGAATATCACACACGTGGCGCATCACCACCTGGCTAAAGTTCCTATTATAGTTCCTTTGGTCTTGCCTAAGACTAGTTCTATTAAACATCATGTCATAGTGCTGCCGCATGTGATTATGGATGGAGGGGCGCTTCATCATGTGACGGATCATGAAGACGGTAAATTCAGATCACATTTGGGAGGATTTGGAACTGGATTGGATTTTGGTGGGCACGGGGCTGGACATGGATATTTTGTATAGCAATGACAACTTTGAAGAATCTTTAATGTTAATGTTTAAAAGTTTGATGGTGTTTTTTTAGGCGAAGGTTCCTCTGGAATACAAATTTCTCAGTTATTTTCCTTGTGCCTATTTAAAATAAAACACTAGTAAAAATTACTAAAATTGTTGTTTTATAATAAAGTACATGTACTATTATTTAGAACGGGTTTTTTCTGTTTATATTACAATTGTTTGCAGTAATTTTTTTTATACCTTTTTTATAATTTATATACTATCTAATAACATATTTTCTAGTTAATTTAATAATGATAATATTTTTTAAGTCAGAGTATTAACCATTGTTAATACTCTTTTTGTATCGGTCATCATACTAGCTCAAATGGCTTAGTTCTCTTTATAGCCCAGCTCCCAGAGCTGGGTCGGTAGTTCTAATTTTTGGATATGCTTTAAAGTTAGGGCTGTTAATGAAAACTCCAAGTTATCCAACACAGGCGTTAAATAATTAAAATTTCTATTTTTAATAACAATTACCCAGTAAATATTTTGGAGTAAATTCTACTTCATTTCTATCACTTATCATGAGTCTAGAACGCGTTTGTTTTCTATTAAGTCGTTCATAGGGAATGTCCCTTTTATGAGCTACAGACATCGCAACGATGGCTCACTGCTAAATAAAAACGAGTCCGGTTTATGATTTATGCCCGGAGTTGTAAATTATAATTTATGCCCTGCTGTGATTGAACAGAGAAATTACATTAAAATTAAGCGGGAAGTTTAAACAGAGTATTTATTTTGAAAAATAAAATCGATTTTTATTAGAAAATAAATTTATAATGAAAAAAACAATAACTTTATGCAAGATTTTTATTTATATTTTATTAAATTTAATATATTTACAGCATTATTTTTGATCAATGGTTAATATAACATTAGTCTACATTGTTAAACATTAAATAAACATATACTAACTATTCTATACACTTGATTGAGGGAGACAGCGTCTGTATATTACCATTGAAGAAATATTTGTTGAAAGAGGATAGCATATACTTTAAACATACCGTACTGAACGAAATACTATACAAGTGTAATGGTGAAAAATATATTTTACTTGTCTCACCACATATCGTTTCTTTCTCACTAGGCTCACTTTGGAATAAACAGGAATGAAAATGAACTAAAAAAAATATATCCAAGTGTGAAAGAAACAACTGCTACTTAATGAATGATGTTGGAAAAAGATAAAATATTATTATGAAAAAAATTCTAACAGCTAACAAAAAAGTTGTGACAGGTAGGGAACTAAAAGCGACTTTTGTGTGCCACTTTTGAACTATTAATGAACTTGCTAAAACTACATATATCAGATTTTATTTCACAAAATCTTGACAGGTAGTCAATTTGAACTAAAATTGGTTTCTGTGTTGTTGCTCCAACTTGTAAAACGTTAGAATTGAAATGTACGAGTGACTCGCACTTCACCAAGTCATTCTATTTCACTAAATGTTTACTGGGTAGTAATAGAAATTCTTCTAGAAACACTTCTATATTTTTCAAAATCTGACATTAAACTTCTTTTAAAAGTAAATCCTACTGCATTTTGACAGATTGTCACATTTTGGAGGTTATAATATAATATAGTTTTTCTTAATTTAATATTTTTAATTTAAAACATTGGACCTTGTAAGGTTCTAGAAAAACTAAGAAAACTTAAAAAATATGTTAAATTAAAAATGGTACTGTGAATGACTAGGCGTATTGCCATATGCGAAACAATTTAAATGAAATACAAAATACAAAATAAAATTAAAGCAGTGAGTGGGAATGATACTTAACACAGTACAAAAAAAAAAAATAAAGGTTAAGTTTGCTTGTTTTTAATCTGCAGTAATAAACCGATTAAATTTAGTAAGTAATAATCTAGTAAATAAATCGATTTAACAAGTAGGCATATCTCGTAAAACAATGGATACCGATGGATACAAACAAAATATTATAAAGCTAGCACGTTAATTTTTCTAATTCTTAAAATGTTGAAGTATCCTCTGCTTTTAATGTTTATTGGCATGATTTATGGAGTCGTTGCTAAGTGTCCAGAGGAATTTGAATTGGTGGAGATGACACTAAAAATGCAAAGCCGCATTGTTCAGACCCATAACGCTCTTCGAGACAGAGCTGCTATGAACCGTAATATTGGTAAGTAAGGCAACTAAGTGAGTTATGTGGAATGTTGTTATAGAAGTTGTTATATTACCATTACGTTTTTGAAACAATATTACTTGAATAGTTATTTTTAAGATATAGGATAGCATTACGTTATTGTTAACGGTGTAGTATATATTGAAGGGGCAATGCTGGCTGTAAATTAAATAAAAGTTTTGAGACCGTGAGAACCCAGTAAACATTTTGGAGTCACTTTGACATCATATTGGAGATGCGTATGATTTTTTTGTCATGAAAGAGTTCATTTATAGTTCAGTTTCACACAATCGTTCATATGAAATGTCTGTTTTATCGGCTACATATGACAGAACCACTCCACCTGTCGGAATACAAATGAAGATAAAGTTGATGCGAACTATAATTGAAGTGAAATAGTGATAGAAACGCTACAAAAAGGGACACTTAACCAAATGTTTACTGGGAAGGAGACTCTTATGAAACATTATAGCAATACATTTAAATATTATTACGTAAAATATAACAAAATAAATGTTGTTTTGATTGCTTTCTTGAATCACCTGAAAAATTAGGGGCCTATTTTGTAACTGCTTAACCGACGTCTCTTAACTTCTGACAATTTTTCAAAGCCCTGTAATTTACAAATTAGGCTACTTATGCCAGTTTCAAGGTATGGGATTAAAAGTTATAAGAGCGGTACAAATCTATAATACGATAATGAATTTTATATTATTCGTTGTATATATTACAGAAAAATAAGTGAGTCAGTCAGTTTATACCGCACAACTGGTTTTAAGTATGAGTCGCCGCCGAACTCTCGTAATTTGAACTAAAGCTTAGTTTAGAAAATCAGGTAAGCAGTTACAAAATAGACCTCTTAGGTTAAATTAGTAACGATTCTAACCAACATATAGTTTTATTTCCCCCACAATGCAATCCCATTACAAGAAATGGAATATGTTTTAATGTTAAAGGTGTAGTATATTTTAAGGCGCAAGGTGTTGACAATTTCCAGTAATCTTGAATTTATTTTTAATTGTCATACATCCTTAAATCTTGTTACTATTGTCTATTTCTTCGAAAAACTTTTGGATCAGCCTTATAAAGCAGGGACGTTGGTCACAACATATTTTATTCCTAATTTTATTTCACATCGACTTCAAATAAATATAAGCGAACCCCAAAACAACGTTAGATTTTAATTTTATTGTTTATTCTTAATTTATATATTGTTTATAATTAATTTAACGAAACAACATATGAACTGAAAAGTATCACCGGCAATGTCTCTCCTCGCACCCGTTGTGCGTAATTACTAAAATTTTGATGTTCTAGGGCCCATATCAAATATGAACTATGTGAATTGGAAATTCAAGTTTATGAAAATTGCTGAGAAACTCAACAAAGATTGTTTGACACCTACTAGTTATACTACTGCAGAAGCTGCGAATAATGGTAGTAAATCTATTTCCTATAATGCTTTACCTCGTACGAGTACCATCAGCGAAGACCCACCAGAAGTAAATAATGAACAGGATGAAGACGGGCCAAAAACACTTGGAGTAAATTGGGGAGATTATCAAAGTTATATATTTCCTAAAAGTGCACCTTCACACTTGATTCGAAATTGGTTTTTAGAAGGGAAATATATAACGAAAGAAATCCTTACCAAAATGATCGATGGAAAAGGAAATAATTTCACACAATTATTGTGGGCAAAAACAAAATTTGTGGGATGCTCTATGGCATTATTTCGGAATGTTTCACCACCAAAATATCGTCTGCTCTGTGTATACTATCCGCAAGGGAACATTATAGATGAAGCTGCTTATTTGTTAGGAGTGCCATGTTCAGAGTGTGAGAGCCATGTCTGTAATCCCATATTTTCGCATTTGTGCGGTAAAGATGTCGCAAAAGCAGGAAATATTCGCAGCTCTTATAAAATAATATTTACATCCGTTATGTCATTAATTCTATTGTCATATTAAGCTGAATATCGAATAAAAACAAAGCAGTTGTCTTAAAAAGTTGTTGGTTTTGTGTAAAAGATTTCAAAATAGTTATACTGCTAGCTTTATATCTCCTTCAAAAGTAAGTTTGAGGTTCTTATAAACTTTAGTTGATCATGGTGTTTGTCGCTTTGGTCAAAACTTGGCAATCGACTTTTAGACCATCTCCAAAGAGCTCAAATTTTGCAAACACACTTTTCTTTTAAGATTATTTGTGGTTAGAAATGTATTACCTGCTAAACGCGTTTCAAATATACGAGTATATTAGGTTTATTTTACATACTAAAGTTTTTACATATTTTTTTAGGTTAATATGAATTAAGATTAAATAACAATCGCTATTTTTCGACATAAATTGGTTTTCTGACTTTAAGGTGAAACGATACTTGGCCATTTTTTCTAGCGAAATATAGATGACGGTACTGTAAAGCAGTTAAATATTATCAAAAAAATCATTTTTTTTTTCTATAAATCGTTTTATGTAAGTAACTATAAACGCAAATCAAAATATAAAACTGCAATTAGTAAGATGAATAATGTATCTACAGTTTAATGAGTTGGAACCGCAAGAATAACTTTTGAAAATTAATATTGCTATATTTTCTAGTTAAATCCAATTTTTATATTTTTATATTATATATATTTTTAAGTCCTAAGCGTAAGTTTGAGAATCATAATAAAGGTTATAAAATTTATGACAAACCCTTGGAAAGTTACCAGTCATACAAAAAATGGAAAACTAGAAAATATAGCAATATTAATTTTCAAAAGTAATTTTTGCGGTTTCAACTCATTAAAAATCAATGGAAGAAAGCTGAAAATGTTGTTACGTTATTCATCTAACCGTTTGTAAAAGATTTTTTGATTCGCGTTTACAGTTACTTACATAAAACGATTTAAACATAAAAAAACATGATTTTTTTGATAATATTTAACCTGCTGTATAGTATCGCCATCTATATTTCGCTTAAGAAAGCTTTCTATGTCACATTATACAATGTAATATATTTTAACAAGATTTTTCATGTGTCTTGTACGTTTCATTAATTAAATTAAATGGGTTGACTGTTTTCAGACTGAGTAGTGAACGCTTACCATACTTGTCATTTCTAATCACCTCTTCCACAGTTGCGTCGTGGACGCCTCGTTGACCTGCAGCAACAATAAAACGACCTTAACCTAATTGTTTGTTGTACTGGAAAAAGATTAAAATCTTTTTCTTCATATAGTAATTTACTTACAAAGAATTGTGTATTATTTTTTATGCCATGTATGTTTTATTACTTCTTCATAATTCACACATGTTACTTACTTTATTTTTGTCATTGTTGGCGTTGTCTTGTCTTGTGTTGTTCTGTCCTGTCATTGTCGTCGCTGTTATTAGCTTCTTACGCAACTATCTCGCAACTTTCTTACTTATACACAGTCGCAATGTTTCGCAGTGATGTGACAAAGAATACATTTGTTTCTTATTTATTGTTTCTACTCAATGTTGGCAGGTTTATGATAATTTTACTAATTAAAAACAGTCCAAATGATTTTCTTGTTTAATAGATTTGTTATTATGCAACTAGAAAGGTGACAGTTTCTTTAAAGTAGTTTCATTATCTAACCTCAGTATTCCGGGGGGAAATTATTTTAAAAAAAATACTGCGCTCATAATTATTAATAAATACAAAGATACTGCCTCACAAATAGACTCGTTTTATACTTGATGGTGCTGTGTCTTCGGGTTCAATCCACGGACCAGAGTTATATTTTCTCTGGGTTTGGTTATTATCAAAATAAATTGATGATTATGTAAATATATAATTATATCAGGCTACACGACGAGACCCTTCTGAAAACTATTGAGGCAGTACCGAGACCACTTACGACGAGACCCGAGAGCCTCGATTCTGGTCTCGTTGACGTTATTTTAAAAAAAAAGTCCGAGAAAAATAAAGCAACAAGAAACATAAACGTTCAACGTTTCTTTATTACAAAAAAGGTTAAGTCGTAAATTTACGAAATATAAAATCTGGTAAACAAACACCTGTTAAGTATTTTATTTTTGATAATTTTGTCTTTTACAACATTTTGCAGCCGAACGGAAACGAATGTTTTAAGGGAAAATAAATGTGAATATAAATTATTTACAATGCGATTGTTTGAAGACATTTTAGCCTTTAGTTGCCGCTAAAATGTCGTTGAGCGTTGGTGTTAATAGTGTCAACCTGACAAAAAGGCCAAAATGAGAAGAAAGTGATTGAACATGTATTAATGAATGTTAATGATACATTAAGTGAAATTGAACCAGTTGATCAACTATGAATAAAAAAAATCTTCAAAGTTTAAATTTATTTTAAATTTAATACAATTAATGGTGAGAAAAAAGCGATATGCTTAGTGTGGGAAAAATTTGGAATAAATAAAATGATTAGCCGAAATAATATAATGAACTACTTTGTCTAAGACTATCTTAGGAGTAAGTTCTCACAATAACGAGATGTGACGAAACCGAGACTAAAACGATACCTATTTCTTTCTAAACTAACGAGACCGAGGCGAGATTTTTGAAACTCTCGCCTTATCTCGTCTCGTACTTGTCAAGTAATTCGTAAAATGTTTCTCTCATTTAAATAATATCTGTTCGATCACGATCATCGTTCGCAAGACTTAGGAATAGGGCGTCCTATCATCGACGAAATGCTACTACATTGGAAGACTCAGGAATAGGGCCCCAGTATCGAAAATAAGCTTACGTTAAATAAATGAAATAGAAAAACAAAATGGAATCGTTGTCACCAGTTGCAAAGCAAAGTTGATAGTTAAAGTGAATAATTCTTTTTATCTATCAGTATCATTAGTTTATGACTAATTAAGTTACTCCACTGTAAAGATATGCGTGCACAATAGAGGTGGAGTCTTAGAAGAAGGTCTGGCATACGCAATAGCTATTTAAATATTTAAAATAACCAACACACTGCATTGTTTATTAGATAATAGTAAGTTTGTGAGAATTTTCTTTAATTTGAATAGAATGTTAAGTAACACAAGATATCATATTAAAAAAATTGTTTATATTTAAAATAGGTATTAATTAATATACCCCTTAAACACAAAATACGGCTGTAAGGTGAAACGATACTTGGTCATTTTTTCTTGCAAAATATAGATGGCGATACTATACAGTGGGTTAAATATTATCAACAAAAAACATGTTTTTTATGTTTAAATCGATTTATGCTAGTAACTATAAACGCGAATCAAAATCTAAAGCTACAATTAGTTAGATGAATAACGTATCTACATTTTAAGCTTACTTCCACTGACCTTTAATGAGTTGTAACCGCAAATATACATTTTGAAAATATTATAAATATATTGCTATATTTTCTAGTTAAATTCCAATTTCTATATGACTGGTAACATTTCTAAGGGTTTGTCATAAATTTATAACCTTTATTATGGTTCTCAAACTTACGCTTAAGAATGAAAAATATATAGAGTATAAAAGTATAAAAATTAGAATCTAACTAGAAAATATAGCAATGTTAATTTTCAAAAGTTATTTTTGCGGTTCCAACTCATTATTACGTTACTCGTCTAACTAATTGCAGCTTTAGATTTTGATTCGCGTTTATAGTTACTTACATAAAACGATTTAAACATAAAAAACATGGTTTTTTTGATAATATTTAGCCTGCTGTATAGTATCGCCATCTATATTTCGCTAGCAAAAATGACGCAAGTATCGTTTCACCTTAAACAAAACTTTTTTTTATAAGAGCTATAAGAGTTTTATTTCTTAAAAACAATGTTTTTCACTTTTTAAAAATATTAAAACTGTCTTCTTAAGAGATTTGTTCTAAAATTTGAAGATTCGGTCACATATTGTATACGTATATACTTTTGTTATATTAATTAAACCTTAAATACACATAACAGTGTTGTGTGTAAACCTGTCAGGTAAACCGTTATGTATATGACCACTATAATGTATGTTTCACTTTGCTCCACATTAAAAGCAGTTTCTGACGAATTATTTCAAACTAAACCAACGACAAAATTAAATTTATTTAAGAAATTCAAATTAATTTAACTAATGGTTTACTTTTCTATAGTTACGTAACTTCCTGCAGGATGTATATGTTTCGTTTTTGGTTATTAATTTTTTTTTATTGATATATTTAAATCGGGAAATCCTGTTTCTTAAATTACTAGTACAGTTGCTTCATTGAATTATTTCAAGGTTTTTATGTAAAACTATATCTTTGTAAATTATTTAAATGCCAAATCAATGGACGGCGTTCTACTTCAATAGATATTTTGATCTTCAAATCGTGAGTATTTTTATTATTGCTAAACATTATTTAAAGCAATGGCTAAAAAAATTGTAATGAACTTACTTAATGAGATACATAAAAATACTTTAATGTTGAAATTTATTTATAAATAGTTTCTTTGTTTTTGTTGTTAAATTTTATAAATATTTACTTATGGTTCTTTGCTGTAGAAGGTCTTACTAGGATGTTGTTGGTGTTAAGATCCGCCAGTGCGAAGTTATGCAACGCGATAAAAAAGTACGACGACTTGTTTTCTTCGAAGAGATTCTTCATACAACTTTACTTTACTTTACGACTCTTGCCCACTCTATTTCAAACATTCGCCGTATGATTTCACTCCTCCTTAGAATAATCTGTTCTGAAATGAGGTAGTTTCCAGTAAGGTAGGTTAACCAATTAACGACCCCCTAGGGGTTTCTCATTTAATATTTCAACAAAGGTTACCAGTCGAATGAAAACTTTGAATATTTTTAATAAGGCATATATATTTCTATTAAGAATCGTGTTTGGATTAACATAACATAACATTGATCCAAATAACGCGTGGACTAAAATAATCAAAGAAATAGAGGTATTTTCCAAAACAAATCGAAGCAATAAACATTTTTGTTAAATATAATCAGTTGCAGCCTCTACGACAATCGAAATACATATCTTCCTTAGCCAAACCCACACACTTAGACATGGTACACAGCCATACTCACATACAGTTCATGATCATTTTTGGGCTCTTGCCGGATTCAGCATTTGAGCCTGGATATTTCGGGACACCTTTTCAAAAATAATTCGGCCAGCAATTTCGTCTTCACTATTAAACTGCCCACGTATACTATTTACGTTATTGGGCACAACTCCCTATATGTTCGCACATTTATGCTAAATGATTTACCCTAAAAACAATGAATTTTTTTTAATAAATTATGAAATATAAACACATTTACTTATGTTCAACATATGTTAAGTTATTAAATAAAAAGTTGTGCACAACTTTGCAAATAGCTTACCAACTTATTATTTAATAATAAAATCGCAACGCGCGTCACTTCCACTTCTTGTAGTGCTCCTGGTTAACTAACGCATAGCCGAAAACAGCAGCAAATGTGACAAATGACTACACACCCTGTCTTCTATCCACCGCGTTTAGCGGTTTCTAGCTTTTATGGGTATTTAGTTAGCGTCAGGTGGGTATTATTTGGGTGACCTACCTTAGCCGCGAACAATTAAACGATATGAAAATATTACTTTGAAAATATATTGTTAACGAATAGGTACCCTGTGTACATTCACCTGATTTACAACCCTTCTATTTTTATATTAAGCATTATTGCACTGGCCTTACAGACATCAGGTGTCCCCAAACTCTGGTAATAATACCCACAATTTTGGAACCTAAAATTTATAACAATAATTTTTACAAAAGGTGAGGTACAGAAGGTAAGGTACAGAATATCTCAGATTTAGGCTAGCTCAGTAAGTAAGGATCTCTAAATTACAATAACTACTTCTCTCTGAATCTGTGATCAGTTCACCTCTCGGAAGACGAAAAAAATTATATTTATATAGTTTTAAATTCATTAATAAATATTCTGAAACAATAATGATATCTACGGTCATTAATAAAGTTAACTATCACATGCCTCTAGGCAGAGGCGACCTTAGGTGGTGGCAAGCAGGATATCCTTGACTATATCTTTTAAGACATTCATGTACCTTATTTTATCATTATTAATATTTGACATCTTTGTGCTTGTTAACTATTATAAAACTTCCAATATAAAATTTTAAAACTCTATATTTATTTATTTATAATTTTTGCATTTCTCGTCAATCATCATCAAAAATACTTCCTGTCAATGTATTATTAATAGTTAGAGAAGATATTTCTCTTCGTTTTAATCATTGTATTGACACAGACCATTACGTAATCTTATTTAAATGATATCAATAATTATAATGAACATTAAAAAGCTGCACACTTTCATTCCGGGCTGTCATCTAAAATAAATTCTTGCACAATACGTTGTAGCTTTGTTAAATGAATAAAGAGAGAATGAGATCTTAATCGCTGGACCACCGTACAGCTGATGTTGCTGTAATCTCTAGACAATTCAACATGAACCACTTTCAACTGATAGTGCATACACAATTGACTAAAAACTCATTTAAAAAACTTAATTTACTATCGTATTTTTGAAAGTTGATATAAAAATTGATAATTCCAAAGTAAATAAAATAATGTGCCGCGTAAATGGGCTTGTGTCCTCATTTTTTATTGATCGATTTTTCAATTGTTGATTGAAATTGATGTTAATAAATGTGTATTGGCGTGTCTATTTTATTAAATATCTAAATATTGACGGAGATATAGCAATTAAAAGTTTTAATTGTAGTTTTAGCGCTAGAAATTGTCGGCCATAATTGTATGACGTGAAATGCATTTTAACGTCAGTTATTTGTTGAGTAGGTCAGTGCTGTGGTAATGTTCTGTAGCTGTTGGTAGTCAAATAATCAAGTCAAGTCAAAGAATAATAAGTTATATTATTATATAAGTCTATTTTATTTAACCCTGTTACAGCTAGTAACCCACTTTATCAATATATAGTACACTTTTATAGAAATTAAGACATAGGACGCAAGCCCATTAGATCCTAAGATAACAGTATTAGGTAATGACAGCATGACATAAGTACTTTATATATGAGGTACAATAGTTATTTTTTATTTTTAGGTTATAAAATATGTAACTCTTAAAACTGTTTCATCAAATAGTTAATTAATATTCTTAACATAAACTCAACGACAAAAGTTGAAAAGGCGGTTGTAAACAACAATAAACCTCCAAATTATGTTGCGATGACTCAGCCGGTAGATGCGAACGCACGGTGTCGGTAACACGACATGATTTCAAGCACTTTCTTTTGAGATTTATGACAATTCTTGACATATTTAGTTCGTTTTACGTCAATAAAAATGTAATGGTGTTTACACTACTTAAGTACTTGATGCCTTAGCTTGGTTCCAAGGTAAAACTAGTTCTCTAATTGTTCTCTTTATTTTATGATTGCCCATAATACCAGTTGTTAAGAGCTGTATCAATTTTAATTAGTTATGACAAATTCGATAACCAATAAACCACATTTGATATCGCTAATGATCCGTGCTGAGTACTGCGCAATGAGTCGAAACATCCTTCGCGGTTTTTAACCGCAGATGTTTTTCGACGAGTCATTTATGGTCATCAATGGCAAAGAATGAGGAAGAATGAAGAAGAGTTTATTCTAAAATTTACCCTATAGTATTTTTTAACTTGCGGTATATTTGTATGTTTATATTCTTATATGTATGAATTTTGTATGGTAGCTCGAAAACGGCTCCAGTGAAGTTTTTGAAAATTTCCTATTTCGTAGAGAAAAAAATTCTAAGACTTTTGGCATCCACGGATTTTTCCCTGAATTTCCTGGACACTCGTAATTTTGGAAAAATTGGAAAAAAAGTGGGCCCTTTTTTGCTGTATAACTTAGTATTCGTAAAAGATAGAAAGGTGAAATTTTGCATGTGTATTACGCTATTGAATGCGAACATATTTCAAAATTTAGAAATTTAAAATTTTATAAAAGGAGCACTGAGAAAATTAGCGGGCCCGGTAGGAAACTTTGGAGAAAGCTCAAATTTTGGATTTTGTAATAATTGAATATTATATTAAAAAAAAAAGTCAAAATTTGAATTCGGGGCATAGAGGCGGTTCTTGCCGAGACTAATAATTGTGCTAGAAAGTTGAAACTAACTTAGGTACCTAATTTACAAATCGAAGAAAAAAATCCCAAATTTTGAAAAAAAGTTTGTCAAATAACGAATAAATTGAAAATATTTTTTATTTTGTTGAAAAAAATATATATTTTTTTTAGTCAGTTTGCATGAAAAATTATTTTTTGTTATGTGTAAAATTTATATAGAACGAGTTTAATATTTCAATTTAAAAATGGAATTAAAATTTGAAATGAAATTCAATTAACTCACAAAAGACATTCGTCGCTTGCGACGGGGGTAAACTCTAATTTCTTTAAAACATCTCAGTTCAAGCGTTACAACTATATAACATAAATTGAGAGAATAACATGGCTTTGAAGTAGATGTCTTTTAGTCGTTTAAGTGCCATATAAAATAGGAGACAACCGACTGCTTGCGACGCCGACTTCTTCAATGTGGTGTATTCAAGTCGTTTCATACACTTTATTAATTTATTATATTAATTGTGTGCCTTTCGGCTTTACAATCTACATTATTATATTTCTTAATGCAGTTCATATAAATTCAAAATTAAAAACTAAACTTAAACTATTCTAGACTATTACTATTTCGAATAGTACTTTCTGTTTTTTTTTTCTTGATCCTCTCTCTTCATGTCCCCTACTCCTCCTTTATTCACACCGTTTCCTGCTTCTCCTTCTTTATTGCCTGTATCTTCATCTATCACCTCTTGCCTTCCTTGTCTTCTCTCGACACACCCTCTATTATCTTTTCATTATCCTTCCTGCCTTCTCTCTTCGTTTTCACTTCTCCACTTATGTCTATTACAGGCATAAACGCTCTATCTTTACAATTTCCTCTTGACTCTCTTACTTTGCTATTTCTTCTTGACTCTCTTCCTTTACTATTTTATTATCGTCTCTATCTCCGTCATTCACCTCATGTCCTTATCTCCTTTCCGAAAATCCTCTATTTTTCTGGACTTCCTTTCTGGACTTTCTTTCTCCTGCTTCCCTTCACTGCCTCTTTTAGTACTTCCTCTCTCTTCATGTTCCTTATGCAACCCAGCTACGAGCTTATTTATTGTCCTGTTTTTTCTTTCCTTTTTTCTATTTCCGCCATCCACCTCTTTCCTTCACTGCCTCCCTTTAATAGCTGGCCAATATTCATTTCGCTCACTACTTTTTCCTTACACTCAAACTTAATGTGCTCCAGTGTTTCGTCCTCCGTTCCGCACACTCTACACTTTCCTTCCTCACTACTTTCCCAGTATATGTTTCCTTTTTCCTCATTTCTCAATCTAAACCTTGCTGTCCTTCTTACACTTTATTATAATATTAAGCTTCTACTTTAATGTTTATCAATATATGTGTATATATTATATTTTGTATAAATTGTAAAAACAAAAAACACTGCGATCGTATACAAAGATGCGGCACTTTGATATACATACCATACATATTGTATATAAAACCGGACTTATAAAATAGTACTCTACGGTACGGTATAAAGTGTGCCAATGCGACTACAGTCTACTGAAAAACTGTGAGGTCGCAATTAGTCGGTTCTAGTGTGAGAGAGCTCCAAAGCTTCCACCTTTAATTTGTTCATTTCGTAATTTACTATTCCTTTCATCTGCATATATCACCTATTGTCTGTATTCATCTCTTGATAAAAATAATTGAATAAATTATTATTTCAATTTTTTGCATAAATTTTCTCAACCATTTTAATTAGTCATAATTAAAATTGGTGTGTTTTTAATTAATTGTTTTTATTTATCATATTTAAATTTTTTTAATTGTTATAAACAGAATATGAATAATATTAATTTTCTAAATTGCTGTAATTTTATTTTCGTCCTTGATTAATTATTTTTTAAATGTGTAATTAATTTTTATTTGTTTTTATATAATTTTAACGAATTCATTTTATTGTTGTTAATACAGGCCTCGTTCTAATATTTCGACAACTTTGATTAATAAAAATTTTTCTGAAAAAATTGTAAATGATTTGGCACTTACATTTTAACATAGCTTGATTTAAAATATTTTATTTACATAACCTTAAATAATTTTTTTAATTTAATTATCAAACTATTTGATATTTCAGGGTCTTATTGGTCACAGAAATGTTAGGCAAATAACCAATTCATTGTTATAATCAAAAGTAACACCTAACAATTTCATTTTTCCTTGTTTTACATAACTTTATTAGTTTTCTTAAAATAAGTACGTTGTATAGAACCATATTTAATAATACTGCTTTTATAGTGCATATGTGAATTGATTGCAATTTGGTATATATTAATAAATCATTTCCCAACAAATTGACACACATAGGTGCTGGTATTCTCCTGGCTCTGCTTTCGTAACACGTGTATTGTTCATCGTGTTTTTATTTTGTGTTCTTAACAGTATCAACATTGTTCTCGACTTCTTCGTCCGTTAAAGGAATGCTTATGAGCAAACATCCATATTGAAGACTGAATATTTCCTTATATCGTGCTAGTGTGGTAACTGGCACATTTTATCACTGAAACTCAGTGGCGAACTAAGTGTTTCTTCGGGGCCTGAAATGTAATTATGTCATATTTGTATTCAGTGTAAATTTCTATTAAATTTCATCAAATCACTCTTCGATTAAGGGCTCTTAAAGTGGTCTTCTAATACCTTAAGAATCCGACTCTGCTTTTGGTACATTGAAGCCTTTATTTATGTGTATCATAGTTACCAGTTCTGATATATTTACAATTTACTCATAACCTTCGTGAACTATTGTGTGGTATATTTAGTAATAGATTCACGAACTGTGTGAGAAAACTGCAATTGTTTCATAAATATGGGAAGGCAGTGACGGTTTATTAATTATAGGAACTGGGTCTGAAATTCTGTTAAATTGTATCCATTTATTACACATTTTTAGAGATGTGCACAAATGCTTTTCAAAAGTATTTAAATACTAAATGCAAATACCTCGTTATTTTCCTATTTCAAATACAAAATAAAAAATAAATTTCATGTTAGTATTTAAATACAAACTTACAAAACACGTATTTTAAAAATACTTTTAAAAAAAATAGAATACTCTTTATGTTACTTTTTTTTAACAATTATCAGAATTTACATAAAATATATATGTTATTTATGTTATGAATTTTAATACCACTATTTGTTCAAATAATTTATATTTCATTTTTCGTCGATGGAATTATTTATATTTTGTAGAAGGATAAAATATTTATATGTAGTTAGGGTAGTTCAGAGATTAAAGCGGACAAGTGTTAAGGTTAGTAGGTGAAACAATATATATTTTTATGTACGAGTATATATATTTCAGTAAGGAATGTAGTGGAGTGATTGTCTGTGTAAAACAACGAGAAAATATGATAAACAAATTTAGGTAAACGAAAAACAGATGTCTTATGGTGGGGGTAACAGGAAGTATAATAAAATAATATAATAATAATAATTTTCTTGTGGTTGATTTTTCAATTGTTGATTGAAATTGATGTTAATAAATATGTATTGCCGTGTCTATTTTATTATATATCTTAATGTTGATGGAGATATCCCAGTAAACATTTTGGAGTAAATTCTACTTAATTTCTATTACATATCATGAGTTTTTTGTCTGGAACGTGTTCGTTTTCTATTCAGTCGTTCATAGGAAATTCCCTTTTTATGACCTACAGATATCGCAACGACGGTTCACTGCTGAATTAAAAGCGGAGTCGGTTTATGATTTATGACAGGAGTTATAAACTTTACACTAGCAGGGATGACAGGGGTATAAAACTTAATGGAATTCTACTTTTTAGAGTTTGCAAAATATAAATATTTAAATG
The DNA here is from genome assembly GCA_963678705.1 of Panorpa germanica. Taxonomy (NCBI): domain Eukaryota; kingdom Metazoa; phylum Arthropoda; class Insecta; order Mecoptera; family Panorpidae; genus Panorpa; species Panorpa germanica. The sequence continues at coordinate 15,216,601 of OY783206.1, forward strand.
AAGAAATAAATAGATGTAATCTTTTGTACGGATCGTGATTTTTTTAATAAATATTATTCATCTTCAACTATACTCGTTATATTAGTTTTTTACATTGTTTTGGTGATTCAAAAATCCACGATCGGCAGGTCTGCGTTAGGTTTAAAACCTCTGTCTTAGCATCGTTGCTTACAGTTTAAATACTCGTATTCGTTTAAACACATTATATTCGGAGATTGAGGGAGACAGCGTGTGCCTATTACCATTAAAGAAATATTTATTGAAAAAGGATAGCATATACTTTAAACATACTGTACTGAACGAAATACTATACAAGTATACAAGTGTAACGGTGAAAAAAATATTTTACTTGTCTAACCGCATCCTGTTTCTCTCTCACTTTGGAATGAAAATTAACTAAACAAATATATATCCTACTGTGAAAGAAACAAGTGCTACTTAATGAATGATGTTGGAAAAAGAAAGAATAATATTATGAAAGAATTCTAACAACTAACACAAAATCTGTGACAGGTAGAGAACTTGTAAAGCGTTAGAATTGAATTGTACGAGTGACTCGAACGTCACTAAATAGGGCACTTCACCAAATTGTTTACTGGGATAGCAATTAGAAGTTTAAATTATAGTTTTAGCGCTAGAGATGGTCGGCCATTTGTATGACCCCAGTAAACATTTTGGAGTCACTTTGCCATCATATTGAAGATGCGTAATGATTTTTTTGTTATGAAAGAGTTCATTTATAGTTCAGTTTCTTACATTTTTTCATATAAAATGTCTACTTTATCGGCTACAAATGGCGAAATTACTCCACTTGTCGGAATACAAATGAAGATAAAGTTGATGCGAACTATAATTGAAGTGAAATAATAATAGAAACGTCACTAAATAGGACACTTCACCAAAATGTTTACTGGAACGTGAAATGCATTTTATACGTCAGTCCTGTGGTAATTGTACCTGTTGGTAGTCGAAATAATCAAGTCAAGTCAAAGAATAATAAGTTTTTATTTTATTTAACCCTGTTACGGCAGACATAATAATGAAACCCAGTAAACAATTTGGTGAAGTGTCCTATTTGGTGAAGTTCGAGTCACTCGTACAATTCTATTCTAACGCTTTACAAGTTCTCTACCTGTCACAGATTTTGTGTTAGTTTTTCATAATAATATTCTTTCTTTTTCCAACATCATTCATTAAGTATTTCTGTTTCTTTCCCACATGGGTATATTTTTATTATCCGGTCATAAATCATAAACCTACTCCGCTTTTAATTCAGCAGTGAACCGTCGTTGCAATGTCTGTAGCTCATAAAAAGGACCTTTCCTTTGAACGACTGAATAGAAAACGAACACGTTCCAGACAAAAAATTCATGATATGTAATAAAAATTAAGTAGAATTTACTCCAAAATGTTTACTGGGAATTTTATTGTTCCTGGAAATACCTGTAAATAATATTTGATATTTTGATATATAAATACATATAGCAGAGATTTATGAACTGTAAGGTTGGTAACCTGTAAACTTGTCAGAGTTCTGAGTTCAGAGTTCTTCTCAAGAACATATCTCTTTTACGCTCTGTTGTATAAAAGAAATAGCAACATTGCGGTTGTGAGGTCACATGCATTTGGAATGTTGTCCAACGCTGAATCCCTTTAATAATTAAAGAGACAAAATGACTTTTTAATTGTTACTATTTCCTAACATATAAGGAGTTATTAGAAAATAATAGAACATTTGAGGTTCTAGTAACCCACTTTATCAATATATAGGACAGTTTTATAGAAATTAAGACATAGGACACAAGCCCATAAGGAGTATGGTATGACTTATGTAACTGCACAAATTGGTAGCATTTGACGCTTTGAAGAATAATACCTATAAATGCATTTCTCAACCCAACAAGTTGACGGGCGCTATGCTTCATGCTTCACCGTGTTAGGTAATGGATAAATATCGAGGCGCTGATCTTTAGCGAACTGAACCATTTTACATCCATTTCATTCTACTCTAATTCATTCCTCTGGGAATTGCGCGAACAGTGAATTGTCACGTTCTTTAGGAACGACCAATCACCATTAATTACAGCCCTGCAACTTGTTGATCCGCAGTGCATTTCTCAGACTGTAGAGGGCGTTGGCAAGGTTCCTGGAACACGATCTTTATTCTTATTTCTTTTCATACATAATGAGAGATAAAGGTAACTATTAAGACATGAAAATTAGATGTTATTTATTATTATTATTGAAACATTGAGTCATAGGAATTAAAATTAGAAGGGGAATTGAAAATAATACTGTTTGAGATTTGTGATGCATTGTTATACATTTTAATGTTGTACGTGCTACAGTTGGTACTATGAGCTTTAGGCCTGTCGCACACTGCAAGCGTATTTTGACCTTAGTGCATGTTTGAAACACTGTTAGTTTACCGCGGCTATTTTGTACAAATGCTTATATCTATTGTGCTGATTGACAATACTGCAATGCACGTTTGATTGTTTATAAAAAAGAGTCCACCTGAATGTTTGTTTAGTGAATTGGTTTATTTAATACTGTAGAAGCAATACTGTAAGAATACTACTAAAAACTAAGTGTCAATACAGCTTAAGAATAACAATGATGGTGGTTGCATGAGAACAAATCGCAACTATTATTCGTTGCTTGGAACTTAACATAAGAATATGTTAAACAGTTAAAATCTTAACAAACTAAGAAGTTGTTGGTTCAAAACTTCATATAATAATGAATATACATAGTAATACAGTTTTGTAAGTAAATTAACCCAATGAAGGGGAAACTTAATAGAATATTAATATATATATTATATAGACAGCACTTTCGACGCATGCGCATAGAGAAGAAATAGGAACATATATTTTTCTCTTTGGCACACATTTTGGACACACAATTAATCTATAGGAAACGTACCCAGTAAACAATTTGGTGAAGTGTCCTATTTGGTGAAGTTCGAGTCACTCGTACAATTCTATTCTAACGCTTTACAAGTTCTCTACCTGTCACAGATTTTGTGTTAGTTTTTCATAATAATATTCTTTCTTTTTCCAACATCATTCATTAAGTATTTCTGTTTCTTTCCCACATGGGTATATTTTTATTATCCGGTCATAAATCATAAACCTACTCCGCTTTTAATTCAGCAGTGAACCGTCGTTGCAATGTCTGTAGCTCATAAAAAGGACCTTTCCTTTGAACGACTGAATAGAAAACGAACACGTTCCAGACAAAAAATTCATGATACGTAATAAAAATTAAGTAGAATTTACTCCAAAATGTTTACTGGGTAGGCTATACACTGGACCGGACGTATGTGCCCTACTACGCCTTACCTATCCTAACTATGTAAATACAATGAACCCTCGCACACTGCAAGCGGCAAAACCAGTATATGTCATACTGGAAGCGGATTTCAGCGAATTTTAACCATGGGAATATATGCTGCAACGCTAAACCTATCCGAACCTTGTAAATGCAATCAGCCCTCTCAGACTGGAAGGTATATTGAAGGGAATGCATTAGTCTCTTTCATAACAGTGGTGTATCGATAAAAATTAAAGTAAAAGTTTGCTCTCATGATAAATTATGTTAGTGCAAAACAACTACAATACACAAGTTTGACTTGTGTTTGACCCCGTACCGATACGACAGCATTTATCATGAAAGCAAACTTTTACTTTAATTTTTATCGATACACCACTGGTAATAAAGATACTTTAGCATTTATATATATGAGTTCTGTTTGGAGTGAATTTTAATTTAGTTCTATCGTATTTATTTGGTGGTTTGTATAAATTGAAGCATGTTGAACATAGTCGTTCACAAAGCAATGTCGCCGATAGATCCCAAATGAAGCGGATTGAGGCGGCTGGTTGCATTTACAAAGGTTAGGATAGGTTAGCGTTGTGGTGATGGTATCGCTTGGTTAAAATTCGCTGTTATTCGGTTCTAATGTGAGAGGAAGGTAGCGCCCGTATTCGGACGGCTTTTCCGCTTGCAGTGTGAGAGGGTTTATTACATTTACAGAGTTCGGATAGGTAAAGCATAGTACCGCGTATACGTCCGGCCGAAATTCGTTGAATTACCGTGCCATACTGAAACAGGCCTTACGTCCGAATTCACTGTCGCTTAAATACGTTCATGTCGCCACATAGAAGGGAAAAGGGTAAGAAGAAATCATAAATATTATTGAATGTTTCTTTTAAAAAGGGCCATCATATTCAGGCGCCTTAGTGCTTGGTGGTATTGCTTTTATAAATCCACGTAAATTCCAGTAATTGTAACGGTTCATCTCAGTATGGTTAATGGGTTATATTCTTACTATTCGATACCTTCAAAGATACTTCTTAACAATTGCTTAACTTTAAACAAAGAATATATTCCAAATAAAATGTCACTTTATTTATTTATTATTATTCTGTTGATATTATTAATTATTTAATTCGTAGAAATTTAAGAATACAAGGAATTTGCTTTCGTTAAGTAATTATAATTGATGGGATGGTTCTTCTCAAGGTTTTCGTATGGTTAATTTTTCAGTCTGCTAGCTCCGACTAGTTGTCAACCGTAACCTTACAACAATGGCTGTAATTACGATTTGCACAAAGTTTCTATTTTCGTAATTTCCGAATCATAATTATTACAAAAATATCGTATATTCATAAACGCATTATTAGGTTTCGGCATTATTGCTCAAAAATCGTGTCATACAAAAATGCCCTAACTATTTAATAAAAACTTTTAATATAGTTTTAAGCGATGTCAATCAGTCCTAACGGTCAATATTATCGTAGATTTTAACATACGGTAAAAAAAAATATTTAAACGGTTTAAAACAATAAATACATGTCAATTGTCTCGTTGATTTGGATATTGAGAATTATATGGGCATGGGGAGTTTTTTTTTATTTCCAATTCCTAGCCATCTTATTGTAAGTTAATGAGTGACCCAATCATTCATGCTATATGAAATAGAATAACAGAATCAGAAAAGTTTCCTTTCAAGCCATTCTCGACCGCAATGCCGCCGTTTCGTCACATACGATACTGAACAGTAAACGCACTTTTATGAGTAGTTATACAAAGAATACTACGTTCAATGACTTCCATGATGATCCACCCATGAACTCACCAAATTTACTGGACTGGTTGCAAACTAGTCGCGCAACGAAGTTTCCAACGAAAACGAAAAAAGAGCATTGTCGAGCCGTGTTTCGTGACTCTATAGAATTTTTAAGAATAGCATAATAGGGGATTTTATTGTGTCGTATTCTGAGGTATTTGTATGTATGTATGTATTTCAATACTTTTGAATAGTATTTGTGCACATATCTGCTTATGATACCACCATTAAAAGCATGCAACGTAATTGCCCCGCGACCAAAAAAATAGTCGCTTAAAACGTGCTCAAAACCAATATAAAAACAGTTTAGTTTCGATCAGGCCGTATGTGTTATCTCACTCGTATAAACGTGCGTTCTCTCACTAACAACATAGTTGCATTCTCATTCGAGGCTAAGGTTTGCAATCAGTCGACTCATGTGCGGACGGCCTTACATTTACAGTAACTTTATGCATTCTTTATTGCTGGCTGAAATAAGGAGAAAGAAAAGAGAAACGAGAAAAACGAGAAAAACATGGATTTCAATTTTTGGGAAACGATGAAAAGGCGAAAATGACGAAAATAAAGAAGAATTACAAACGAGAATGACAATAATAGAAAGAAATGTTTTATTGTTTTTTAAATATTCATATTAGTAATTAAGGCATTAAGGAACTGTAATCAACGAATATTTGGGCTAACGGCAATAAATATTCAATCAATACATAGATACATAAGGGATCATCCACAAAGTACACACACAAATTTCGCCTTACATATACCTTTCTCTCTCGCACAAATTTTAAACACACTTTTAATCTATAGGAAATATAGGCTATTCACTCTCCATATATATATGCTCTAAGCAAAAAACTAAGTTTAGCTTATAACTTCTCACTCCCCGCTTCACTCGTCCTCTCCGTCACATCTTCTCACAGTTTGAGTACTCACGTCACTCCTCTCCCATTTCCGTGTGACGTAATTAATGGATGGTCCCTAACATAATATGACTAATAGTGTTGAGCTGCTCCTAGCTCCTTACAGTCCACAAATCATTCAATATAATTGGCTGTCGGAATCGTTTCGCTTTACTCCAATTACACTTTTTATAATATAATATTTATTTATTATTATTGTAATTATCAATAAAAACCAAAGTCATTTTTTAGCTCTCATAGTCATAGTATTACGTGTATTAAGTCTCCACAAGGTCTGAGAAAGTATTCTGTAATTGTTTTAGTGTATAGTATGTTGATTATGTGATTGGTGTTACATACCATCGAGATCATCTGTGAGGCAAATGACGGCTTTAATAAGTCAACCCCACCCCTCGTACTCCCAGCTTGTCGATAACATTCCACCCGCCGTGAATCTAGATCATGATAATCATAACAAAGACCAAAACTATTTTAGTACTATTCTGTAATTTATGTAACTGTTTAATTGTTACAATGCGCTTAATTTTAAAAATGGCTTTTTGATGACAAAAAAACTATAACTAATAGAGACAACTTAGTTGATATATCTAAAGATGGAAAGACGATAGCGAAATCATGCTTTCTTATTATCAAATGATGTAATTACATCATTTGATTTCATCATTACATCAGGAGTTAACTTTGTAATATTTTTAGATCTTATGACACGAATACATAAAGTTCATTTTACAATAATATTTTGCAATTTTTCAAAGACAATAGCTTTGGATTATCTCAATTTAAAGTCAATACCCAGTAAATATTTTGGAGTCACTTTCATATCACATGCGTATGATTTTTTTGTCATAAAAGAGTTCATTTACAGTTCAGTTTCTCACAGTCGTTCATATGAAATGACTATTTTACCGGTTACAAATGGCGAAACCACTCCATCTGTTGCAATACAAATGAAGATTAAGTTGATGCGAACTATAATTGAGTACAATAGTCACACGAAGTCAAACGTCACAAAAAGGAACACTTCACCAAATTGTTTACCGGGTAACTATATAACATTTAGTCCTTTGGGTTGCCGAGGTAGTTAGATCATAAACTTGAGGAGATGGAATAAATATATTTCACTGGTAAAAATAATTAACTCACGGAATGATAAACAAATAGAAAAAACAGATATACCAACCATATAAATAAATAAAGCTGTACAAATGCTGTAAAAGTGTACTATATATTGATAAAGTGGGTTACTAGAACCTCAAATGTTCAATTATTTTTTAATGTTAGGAAATATTAACAATTAAAAAAGTCATTTTGTCTCTTTAATTATTAAAGGGATTCAACGTTGGACAACATTCCAAGTGCATGTGACCTCACAACAGCAATGTTGCTATATTTTTTTATACAACACAGCGTAAAAGAGATATATTCTTGACAAGCTTACAGGTTACCAATCTTACAGCTCATAAATCTCTACTATATGTATTTATATATCAAAATATCAAATATTATTTACAGTTATTTGGAGAAACAATTAAATTTCAATATTATGTCTGCCGTTAACAGGGTTAAATAAAATAAAAACTTATTATACTTTGACTTGACTTGATTATTTTGACTACCAACAGCTACAAAGTATTACCACAGCACTGACCTAATCAACAAATAACTGACCTATATCATACATTTTCACGTCATATAAATGGTCGACATCTTCAGCGCTAAAACTGCAATTCAAATTTTTAATTGCTATATCTCCGTCAACATTTAGATATTTAATAAAATAGGCACGCCAATACACATTTATTAACATCAATTTCAATCAACAATTGAAAAATCGACCATTAAAAAATGAGGACACAAGCCCATTGTTATTTTACAATTATTGAGATATATCATGTAGGTGTTGAAATCATAGTAATGTAACATTTATTTATTAATAATCAATTACAATCGAATATGTATATTATCAGGTCTCTCAACCGATCTGTATGTGTCGAAGTCTCAATCACGAATCTTTCAGTATTCTGTGTCCAATGTCGAAAACCCTGAGAATTCTTCGTGTCCAGCGGTTGCCCTCGGAAACGCGTTCTGTGAACCTTAAGTATGTATCAGTATATTTAATGAATAGGCTCCTCTGACCTCTGTCCCTCTGCATAATGTCATCACTAGCCCTGCGTTGAAGTCACAAAGAGATGTACTAGGAATATTCATACCAAATCATCTTCTGATGATGTGTCAAATCTATTACTAATTCCTGAGCTCCTTCCAGCTATTTCTAACGTTGATCAAGACTCAATATTCGGAGAAGTCTGACTAATGAACTGGACAGTCAATATAAGTCAAAAGATTCCAACTAAATACAACCAAAAATCATCTGCAATCAGGAATAATCCATTGCTAACTTTCTTTGATTGTTGACTACAATAGGATCGCAAATTATTTAAGGTTCTTTTAATTTTTATTTATATTATTTACTTTTACTTTTTAAGACTTAAAATTTTCAAGATTACTATTATTTTACGGAATATGCCTTATGCCCAATAAAACACAATGCATGTACGTTCTTGTTTGATAGACCGTGATTTTTTATTCAGGTGTTTTCTGTTTACAGGTGGAGAGGGTTCTCGGTCCGGGACCCGGGGCCTGGGACCTTATTACCGCACCACTTCCTATTCTATGAATTAGCCATTTGATGGGGGGTTTGTCTTTTTTCTAACAATAAATTCATACATTTGTTAAAGTATAAATACTGAGACACTAGTAGCTAAAAATCAGTATTCACTTTGCATTGTTCTTTACCACATCAGTGAAATAACGTTTTAATTAAAGCATCATAATGAAGGGTCTGGTGAGTTTTTCTAATTTCATATTTCATTCACTTACAAAAGTTTGATTCCAAATTTTAAATTATAAAATTAAGAAAATTGTAGATATAGATGTACCATTGTGGAGAATAGCGTGTACAAAACACGACGCCTATCCTGAGCGGATACATTAAACTGTTTAAAAGGCATATCAAGCATTCCTTAGTAATAGGTTGTTACATTTTTACTGATAAGTGTAGTACTAATAAGTGCATAGTTCTACCGTCCTAAGGAAGAGTGATTCATGTCCAAATTTTAAGATTTTTTTCTTTTTTTATCTATAATTTCTCGGGCTTCCTAGGCACGTAGCCTTTTATCGCCCCTAATATTATTCTGGTTCCCCAGATTTTTAATTTGTTGTTGTTGTTAAATTGTTAATTCCGATAGTTTGTGACATTCTGCATCTTGTGGTGTGTTCGAAAAATTCAGCAAAACTCGAAAAATATTGTTAATTTTGAAAACAAAAATACTCATGTCTAAGATAGTCAAAATACGCCATCTCTTACTAGGTAAGTAAGTCCTAAGTAGCTTAGCCTTATTTAAACGGGCTCAAATCAAGTTGTTTTGAACATGAGTCTTTTTAGTTTTATGGCAAGTGCAACACTAAGTTCAGCAGGCTGTTTGTCAACCAGCCCGTTTAAAAGCACCTCAAGTCCTTTATTACGGATACGAGTCCTTCTTCTTAAGGTTTTTAGACGGTAAAAAATAGTCCTTTCTATAACTTTGGAACCTAAGAAACAAATAATGTTACCCGGAAACACTTATATCATTTTTTTTTGTTAAAATTGAAGCCACTGACAATTAATTCAGAAATTTGTTTCTTCTGAAAATTTTAAGAAAATGGACTTGAGTCCTTCTTCCTTAGCACGGCAGTGTTGTTGAGAATTTTATCATTGACTACAGACTGCTGTTGTATCTTTGGGATCGGTTCGCAGATTAACGCCATAATTACTGGGTTTGATTGTTTTCAAAAATTTTTAAATTTATTCACTTTTCACTTCATCGTTTAAACTTATTTGGCACAGATGTAGCCCACATATATGAGTTGCGACATTATTGTCACATAAGTTAGAATATTGAATATGCAGATAACAATGTGGAATCCTATAAATGAGCTTGTGAACCATGTATTAGGAGCCTATTTTGTAACTGCTTACCTTACGTCTATTAACTTCTGACGATTTTTTAAATACCTATATTTTCTAAACTAAGCTATGTAAGTTTACACAAAACTATCAGATGAACTTAAATAAAGAGCCAAATGGATCGAATACCTTGAAACTGGTATAAGTAGCCTAATTTGTAAATTATAGGGCTTTGAAAAATCGTCAGAAGTTAACAGACGTCAGGTAAGCAGTTACAAACATAGAGATATAAGAAGGAAGGAAGAGAGGAAGCGATAGATGCAAAACGAGAGATAGTATGGTAGTGGGTAAACAAGCAAGCAGACGCTATTGTTAAAATAAAAATATTTGTAAATAGTGTAGCATACAGTAAATTTTAAATAATATATACAAAGCATTTTAACGTCCAGATAATGAATAAAGACACCGACAGCCCCCAACTAGTATAGCTATATTTTTGTTAGCGCGCCAGTCAATCACAGTACTCGGCTCGAAAGAGACACAGAGGGCATCCGTGGCTATCTCTCTCTTTGCCTGTATTACAGTATTCAGCCTCTTGCACACTCTAGTCTCATATCTCTATGGTTACAAAATAGACCCATTAATTTTCAAATGTCCAATTATGTTTTTTAACTCCTTATGGTAGGAGACAATTAAAGAAGCAATTTTTCTTAATTATTAAATGAATCCAACGTTATAGAAAATGCCAGGACTAAGTATGCCAGCATACTTAACGCAGAACTCCAAAATAGTTCGACATGGTACGTCATAAATATGGCCGACATATGTAACGCTAAAACTAAAATTACAATTTTTAATTGATATAATTCCGTCAACATTTAGATATTTAATAAAATAAAAGGTCAATATACAGTTATTAACATCAATTTCAATCAACAATTAAAAATTGGATGCAAAAAAAGAGTACACAAGCCCATCGTTGGTTGCCTTTGCAGTAATGTTTTCTAACTCTTTAATATTTACCAGTAACAACTAAGAAGCTATTATTCTAAAATACTGATTATTTTATTTACAACATTTCAGGCTATCGTAATCTTCTCCATATTGGCTGTCTCTTTCGCTGAGGAAGAAGCGAAGAAAACAGAAAAGCGTGGAGTTTTAGGTTTGGGATATGGTGGCTACGGTGGTGGTCTTGGCTATGATGGACTAGGACATGGAGGTTTGGGTCTTGGCTATGGCGGATATGGTCATGGTGTAGGTCTTGGCTCAGCAGCTGTTATTGCAGCACCAATCTCCACAGTTTCTAAAGTCCAATACACCACAGGACACGGCTATGGAGGTTACGGATTAGGAGGTCTTGGTAAGACAATCATAAACACGTCTGATACATATTTTTAAGAATATATGACTCAAGAATCATTTTTAGGTTATGGAGGTGTTGGTGGATATGGAGGTTATGGTGCTCATGGTCTCGGCTATGGTGGTAAACTTGCCTACGCTGCCCCAGCTCTAAGTTATTCCAGTCATGTTGGTCTAGGAGGCCATGGGCTCGGTTACGGAGGTTATGGAGTTGGAGGATATGGAGGATATGATGCCCCAATTGCCAAAATCGGTTATGGAGGTTACGGAGGTCTAGGATATGGAGGATACAGCGGTTATGGAGGATACAGCGGATATGGTGGACATGGCCTTTATCATTAATTTAAAGTTGATAGAAAATGATTTCGCTTAATAAAAAAAATATCATGTAAATTTTATCCATTCTTTGTAAATTAAATATTTTTCCTTTATGATCATAACCTCTTTTGCGAAATAACAAAAAAATGTTTCATGCTTTAACAATTGTATTTCATCTACTGCTAAATTAAATTGTAACTTATTTTTTTGTATATTTTGTAATAAATTTGCTACCCTCTAACATTTATGTTTGTATTTATTTAAACTCTTAGGTTCACAGACGATTGTATTATGGCCTATATTTTCTATTAGGTATTTTGAAGCTCAATTAAGCAGTATTTACCACAATTGCTATGCTTATACCCAGTAAACATTTTGGAGCATTTTGGAGTCACTTTGACATCATATTGGAGATGCGTATGATTTTTTTGTCATGAAAGAGTTCATTTATAGTTCAGTTTCTCACAATCGTTCATATGAAAAGTCTGTTTTATCGGCTACAAGATGACGGAACCACTCCACCTGTCGGAATACAAATGAAGATAAAGTTGATGCGAACTATAATTGAAGTGAAATAGTGATAGAAACGTCACAAACTAGGACACCACTAAATGTTTACTGGGTACATTTCTGAATAAGTTTAAAAGTTTTCTGAGATATTACAAATTGTTTTTGCTCATTTTTGCATATTTTTGTCACTTATTTTTATTATCAAATTTTGTAACTCGTGTAATATTTTTAAAACTTAAAATAAGAATATATAAGGTTCATTTTACATAATTTTTTTATGTGAAATAAACCTTACGTAACTTTTTAATGGAAGATCAGGGTAACGATATTTCATGAACATGGAATAAATTTTAAATAAAACCGAATGTTCTTTAAGTGCATTTATTAAAAAAATTTGTACTATAAATTACAGTAGTTGATTATATTTAAGTCAGTTACCACTTTAGCCAAAATTATTTTTAAAATATTAAATTGCAATGACTTTGTTTATTCATTTTTTATTTATTCAATTAACCAAAATTTTGGAACCGGCAGCTTTTGTATTAAAAGAAATATTTTTAATTTATAAATCGCAAAGTAATTTTCTCAAAAATAATCTTCATTTAAAAAATCATTGGGTGTTCTTTTGTCCCGGCTTTTATTCCGCAGAATAGTTCGGCTCCTGTTGGCTACTGCATTGATGACGCTCTGCTCGGTTCGCAGGAACTTCAAAGCTGTTTTGTTAAGAGGTTCGGGGATGGGTCCCAAGTTAAATATGGATCTCAGGAAGTTGTTCTTACAAAGATGGACTTTCATACTGGTCCCCAGGAACTCCTTAATGCATTTGTACTGAATTTGCAGAGCCCACGAGTCCAACAGCAAGGTCTCATTATCTAGCTTAACTCTCCTGTTTGGAATGATTTCTTCCTCGTAGAAATTGACTATATCCTTTATCAAGGAGCTATGAACTTTTCGATCGTGCTTTGCTACAATTTTGTATGTCTTATTTGATAACCCTTTGATGATAAAAACAAAGTGTTTTAACTGATCTTCTAACCACTTGTCAGGATACTCTTGTGCTTTGTTACTTTCCATGAGGAGTACGATACTCTCTCCAGCTATTAATCGCAAAGCCAAGTTACTGGAAACCAGTAGCTGTGCTAGATTTGGAACCCAACTTAAATTCACCTTGGTACCTTCTGGAATTAATGTATACAATAATCCCCATGTCTGAAGAGCGCTAATGTACAATTCAGCTCCAGACTGCCCAAAACTTTCAGAGGAACTTCCCCGCAAATATGAATCATTCAAAAGATCTTCCAATGACGTCATAATCTCAAAGATGGTTGAATCTTCAGATCCTATCAGGAAGTTCAACACCCCTAGAATCTCGCAACTGAGCGTTCTGATAGGGTAGCATACTACTGGATTATGGATGAAGGTTTTTAATGTTTCATTTAATTCTGAGCACAGTTCTTGACCGCATTCCAACTGAATACACAGCAAAGGAATTAATTTCAAGCCTTCTATAACCTCTAAATCTTTTCCTTTCTTGATGCAACGAACTACAGACTCCAGCAAAGTCTCCTTGAAGTCGCTGATTAGAGCGGGTTTGTACTTGTTCATCAACTCGCAAATTGTTGTTAGGTATTTAGTCCTCACCACTGAAGACTTGATTTGAAGTCCTTCCAACGCATCCGCGAAGACCTTTTTGAATGTCTCGTCATGTCTCATTCCTTCATCTTCAACTGTATCCGATTCTGATGATTTGACATGTTCAGTTATTGGTGACTGTTTAACGGCGGCTTTCAAATTAATCCTACATCTACTTTTTGGCATTTTATTTATTTACGATTTATAAAGAGTTTACCTGATTTTGAACACAAATATTTTTTATTGTCGTTTAAATTACACACAAGAATTTTACACAATTTTTGTTTACAATTAGTTATCATCTGGTTGATATATTCCTTGGATTTGATTTGTTGTAAAAACAAATGATGGATTGTGATTGAACATTATTTATGTTTTATACAGGAAAATTTATATGCAAATAGAACAAATTATGTATTTAAATATAGTAAATATAAATCAACAGAAGTTGTAATATTATGTTGTAGAAGTTGTAATGATATGTGAATATTGAAATCTTTTTTAATTATTTCGTATCACTGATATATAGTCTCATATCGGTAAGCTGATCCACCTAAAACTTAACCGCATTTAAAAATGAGAATTTTATGCCACAATATACTACGAGGTGAATGAGTATTAGGATGTGAACCTAATTTTTTGTGGTCGATTTTTTTGATTCTATAATGAAATAGTGGGTAATAAATATCTTGGCTTTTTAAATTATTTCACATTTGCTTACAGATATGTGTTTAGTATGTGTAGCAGTGCCATCTGTTAAAAGAATCCTTAAGTTAATTTAGTTTATCTACTGCTTAATAGATGGTCAAATGGTTTAAATATTTACAAATAAATTTATGGTACGAGTATTTGTTTGACCCAAGACGCAAGCGAAATGTGCGCTAGAAAACAACTTACGTTTATATATATATATATAAATATATATTATATTTATTATATATATATAATATATAATGGCCGATATATATATATATATATATATATATATATATATATATATATATATATATATATATATATATATATATATTATTTTATCGGCTAGAAATGGCGAAACCACTGCCTCTGTCGGAATACAAATGAAGATAAAGTTGATGTGAACTATAATTGAAGTGCAATTGTAATAGAAACATCTCAAAAAGGACACTTCACCAAATTGTTAATTGGGTATACACGGATGTGCGGCTCCGTCTCTATATCTCGGGAAGGGGCGATCGGAAGAACTTTGCTCTACAACTTTACTAATAAGTCCGATTTTCCGATCCGATTTTTATGACCTTTGAACTTCAAAAAGACTGGCGTACACGCTACATTA
Organism: Panorpa germanica; assembly: GCA_963678705.1. Taxonomy (NCBI): domain Eukaryota; kingdom Metazoa; phylum Arthropoda; class Insecta; order Mecoptera; family Panorpidae; genus Panorpa; species Panorpa germanica. The sequence goes on from OY783206.1 coordinate 15,231,735, forward strand.
TGCGATATTTCAGAGGGTCTATAAAATATTAAAACAAAGATTAGTTTAAGTTTTTAGTTTATTAGCTCTTATTTCGAGATTTTCCCCTTTTCTCGATTTGAATATCCGGGCTATTTCTAATTTTGAAATGTGATATTCGTTTTTTAAGTTGATTTTAAATTTAAAAACCTTCTTTACGACAGTTATAAAATGTGACTTTGAGAGAACAAATTCATGAATTAGAAAAAGAGTTAATTAATAATTCAATGAATAATACGCATTTGAAATTTTTATTTTTAGAATTTATTAATTAAATCTTGTTAATTTATAAATAGGTTGCAAAAAACCGTAGATAATTAAAATTTAATCAAATAGTTTATCAATTTAAGGCCTTATTCTGTAACTTTTAAAAAATCGACCTTATTTTTTCAGCGGTGGAAATATTAAATTTTTTTTCACCCCTCGAATAAGGTCGGTGTATTTTAAATAGCTAAAGTGGTATTCTGTATGCAAAATTTTCCACTGCCCTTATAAGTATACAGCGGTGAAAGAGTATAAACTGGTATTGATGACGTATTCTTCGACGTCATCAATTATATAATATATCACCAATCACGATAAAGTATTAAATAGAAAAAATATAAAATATTTTAAATGACAGTTGTTTATATAATTCATACATGTCAAAATCTATTAAAAAAAGTCAATATGACATCTACGAAAAGGAAAACGGGAAAATCAGTGAGGAAATAATTAATATAAATAGTATTTCAAATGGCCCTGCACAATTTATGCAAAAAAGCAATGCTTTTGTAATCCCACGTAATCCCTAATTCGTAATGGCAAACAACATAACCTCACTTTCTGATATATTCATATGTATACACATATAAATACTAATTTATTTTCTACTTTTTCGTAGAATGCTCCAAATTCAAATTATAGTTCGAATTGTTTGACAGTTCTCAAAAATACAGTGATGAAAATTTTATATGACCTTATAATTTGGTCGATCTTTTCCAGCGACAAAAATAAAATCGATGAAAATTTCTTACAGAATACCAAATAAAAAATCATCGGTTTTGTGACGTCATTTTACAGCGATGAAATTTTTTCACCGGTGGAAACACTTTACAGAAGGCCCTTTAAATTTGTGGCGTATGTATTCCATTAAGAATTAAGGCAAATTTGGACTTATAATTATTAAGAAAAGTGTCCATGTCTCTACGTCGCTGAAGTTAGCGAAATGTTCGAAAGTGAGCACTACTAGTGGTATCAAACTGACAGTCGCGCAAATGATTATAAATTTGTTGGATTTAACATGTACAATTGACTTAGGCTTTCAATTTAAATAAATAAGTTACAATGTGTAAGTATAAATTAAAGAAAGCATAAATAATAATAATCATAAGCATCAATATGATATAAATACCATATATTTGGTACGGAGAAATAGGGTTTCTGGCACACATGGAAATGACAACTTAACTGACAACTTAAATGAAATAAAATGTTAAAATTAATGTACGAAGCTTAATAACATTATAACTAATTAAATAAACGGAAATTTTGGAAATTTAGGTATATTAATTAAAAAACTACGTGCATCCGCTGTCGTTGAACTAAAATTCATTGCAACTTTTTTTCTAACTTTTCGCTAATTTAAATAGAAGATCCATTCTATATAACAAACACATAATTAATTAAACGGCTTTATTCATTTTGGTTTTTATATAAAAATTTATTTTTAAAAATTGATGAAAACTATTAGTTTATAAAATATTAGTACATAAAGTTAATGAAGTACGTAAGGTATAAAATACCTACAAGTCTTAAGCTACGAGTATTATACCTACTCTAATAATATTAGGATTTTAAAAGTTGGCAGCACTTGAAATATCCCTTATAGTATAATAACATTTCATTCGATTCTAAATTCGCGTGTATATTTACAATTTGCGAACACTACTTATTAAGTAACACAAATCTACATAAAATTAATCTGCATCATTTGTTATTAAAAGACCGATATCACAACTAAAATATTGATTAAAGTTAATTTGAAGTCATACTATCTGAGTATTCTTAATGCGAGTAACCCAGTTGAGCGAGTCCTAGTTTAGCGTAGTTTACTTGTGGCTGAGAAGCATAGGCGAGTTGAACTTGTGGGACGTAGGTTATCTTTCCAAGCGACTGGCCTTGATGACCTGCGTAACCAAGTTGAGGGAGGGCTGCGTAGCTCAATTGGGAAGCAGCGTAGTGTTGAGGTTGAGCGATGATTTGCGCGTAGGTGGGTTGTTGTTGTTGTTGCTGCTCGTAGCTTGCATAGGCTTTAGCTGGGATTGAGGCGTAAACTTGAGCTTGAGGGGCTTGAGTGTACACTGAGGCGTAATTCGGTTGAGCATGAGCTATTTGAGGTGCTTGACTTGCATATTGTACCTGAAATTAATAAATAGTTAGCTGCTGCACCATAACTGTGAGAAACTATCCAAATACTTTTAATCATGATCGTACAAGATTTTTGAATCTGTTCATACCTTTCCAACTTGTGGTGCAGTGATGTATTGCACAGCCTGTCCATGAGAACCTTGAGAAGGACCCCCTTGAATGAAAGAAGCATAAGAAACAGCTCCTTGTCCATGTGTTCCTTGTGACGAATACTTCAACGATGGTTGAGCATAGGCTTGTTGAACAATGCCAGCTGATTGAGCATAAGCTATCTTCGGCTGGACACTTTCGTAGCTACCGTACACAGCTTGTGCAGGCGCAGCAGCGACCTTAGCGACAACAGGAGCAGTTGCGTATGTGATGTGACCTTGAGTTGGTTGAGCTGCTGCTGCGAACGTGAGTTGAGCTGCATGCGGTTGAGCGTATGCGTATTGGGCTTGTTGTAGCGGTTGAGCTGCGTACGCAAATTTCGGAGAGATTGATATTGTTGGAGCATAACCAACTTTCGATGAGATTTGTGGTTGGATGTATTGAGCTGGTGCGAGTTGTTGTGTGTATTGTAATGGAGAAACCTGCTGGGCGTACTGGATGTGTCCAACTTGAAGAGGAGATGATTGTTGTGCGAGGTTTATTTTGTAGTTGGACTGATCTGCATTGGCGTAAATCTGAAGAAATAAAATTTAGTAACAATGCCTTTTGAAATTACATGAAATTTCTTAAAAAAATGGAATTATTGTTTGCGACAACTGGTACTTTATCTAACTGATGATGCCATCAAATGTTAACAACTTTAGTAACTGCATTATATCATTAACATTTAAATTGCGCTAGTAACATTACTTTCCTTGTTAGTAAGATCTTGTTACCTTATACGAAGATTTATAGAAAATGTATAGGAGCATGTAATACTACGCGCGTTTGGAGAAAGCGGAAACCCCAGCGGATGGCGGATATTAAATGCTTATAGATTTACGGTCACAAGCAAATGTGCAACGTGGCACTTAATTACAACCGCTTATTAATTAATGAAACCTTATCTAAAATGAACTCGGAATTTATAAGCATATTTTGTCTTTGTAAGAGAAGTAAGTAAGTAATAAATATATCATCTTATAGTCATAAATATCTATATCTTACATTAAACCGTTTCATAGTGGAGCCAATGTCGGATTTGAGGGAGGGCAGGTGGGGCTACTGCTCCGGGGCCTCCACAATAGAGATCATAGTACTAAATTTTTAAAAGACTTGACGGAAAAAAATTGTTCCTTTTATTTGAAAAATAATTAGAGACCTCCGCCCTATCGTTACCTCAAGCCTCCCCACCTCTAAATGCGGCACTGTTGTGGAGGATTGAAACAACATTTGAAAACGTTTAACAAACAGTGACAACTTCAGCGTTCCCTCAGTGCTGTAACATAACTGCAGTTTAACACAAGAAATTAATATTTTAGTCCCAATTTTTCCAAAGTTAACCACCACAACTAACTAACGAAAAATGTAACCCAGGCATTTTTTCTTGGTTAAGCTAGAGTTGTGTTCGACTCGCATAAAAATGAGTGGTGAGTAATAAAATAGGCAAAAAGGTTTATAAATAATTTGTGCCCTCATTTTTTAGTGGCCGATTTTTCAATTGTTGATTGAAATTTATGTTAATAAATGTGTATTGGCGTGTCTATTTTATTAAATATCTAAATGTTGACGAAGATAAAGCAATTAAAAATTTGAATTGTTGTGTTAGCGATAGAAATGGTTGTCCATTTGTATGACGTGAAATGCATTTTATACGTCAGTTATTTGTTGATTAGGTCAGTGCTGTGGTAATATTTTGTACCTGTTGGTAATCGAAGTAATCAAGTCAAATCAAAGCATAATAAGTTTTTATTTTATTTAACACTGTTACGGCAGGCATTATATTGAAATTGTATTGTTCTTTGAAATATCTGTAAATAATATTTGATATTTTGATATATAAATACATATAGCAGAGATTTATGAAATGTAACGTTGGTAACCTGTAAACTTGTCAGAATTCTATCAAGAATATATCTCTTTTACGTTCTGTTGTATAAAAGGAATAACAACTAGTTGTTGTGAGGTCACATGCATTTGGAATGTTGTACAACGTTTAATCCCTTTAATAATTAAAGAGACAAAACAACTTTTTTAATAATTAATATCTCCTAACATATAAGGAGTTATTAAAAAATAATTGAACATTTGAGGTTTTAGTAACCCACTTTATAAATATTTAGTAGACTTTTATAGAAATTAAGACATAGGACACAAGCCCATTGAGAATTAAAGAAACGACCCTTAGATACATAATAATAAGTAAAACATACTTGAGGTGCTGGTGTTGCATACACTGCTGAAACCTTAGCAGCCGGGCTGTAGTTCAGTTGAGGAGCAGCAGTGGCATAAAGAACCTGTTGCTGCACTTGATGGCCACCATAACCTTGCGGCCCAGCATCCGGTAAACCTCGCTTATCAGTCTTTTTATTGTCATCTTCGGATATGTTATCAACTGAAGTGTTCTTGTCGTCCTCTGCAACAGCTACTGCCACTAGGAGTAGTATGGGCAAGAGAATCTGTAAATAAATCATATATTGCTTAAGAAAGAACAACTAGAACAAGTTACACTGTTTTGAAAGTAGCCATCGTTGACATCATTAATCTGCTGTCACCTCTCATTGCTCCGCCTGGTCTGCACTTCATGTTAGTCTTGCGGTGCTCTCCTTTTACTACTCGCGACATTTTTTTTGGCGTAATTCTTTTCGCTTTCATTTATAATCGACAAGTGTTTTAAGAATTAATAACCTGTTACAGTCTCTTTTACAAAGAAGTCTATTTTTCTTTTATTACATTACAGGAATTTCAATTATTAAGGTTATATATATATATATATCTCATATAAGGAGTTATTAAAAAATAGCTGAACATTTGAGGTTCTAGTAACCCACTTTATCTATATATAGAAATTAAGACATAAGACACAAGCCCAGTATGACAACTCCAGCACAAAAGAGACGACGCAAATAGGGGTTAGGGTGTATTTCTATATTTAAGGAAAACGTTTAAGATGCACTTACATTATTTTAAATAGAAATAAAAAATATTAATGAAACACCTAACGTAAACTCATAACATTTCGTTTTACTATTTAACGAAGTTTAGTATAATTCTGTTACAATGCCAATATAGTAATGCAAAATACATCTTTTACTATTATATTAATTTCATTATGAAACATTGAATAATCTTGCGCACTGCACTTGCAATGAGTATCAATCCAGAATCTGAATGAACCTGTGTCAGTTATAGCAGTTTATATCAAAGAATACAATATTTATATAAATAATTATCTTTTAACGAGTTTACAATCTGTTATCATTAATCTAAAACTCATCAGTCCATCATCATTGCTATTGTTTTCTAATTGAGCGTGCTATAATCCCCACCCTCTTGCCTGTGGTGTGCTGATCGCGTGTCTTTACCTTTCTTTACTCTTTGCGCAAATTACATTTCAATAATAATGACTTTAAGTAACGTGAAGTCAGTCTTGCATGAGACTAATTCTTCACTGATTTTCTAGGTTATGTTTGCCGTTGCATTTTCTAAGGTCACATTTAATAAGTGTATTTTGTTTTTGTATTAAAAATTGTAAATAATAGATTAAAATTAAAATAGAATTAGTATAGTTTTAATTCATTTCACCGCAAACATGACAATACGAGAAAGTTTATTTTACTTGTATTTAATTTGTTATTGTCTTGTTGTTTAAAAGTAAAAGTAAAAATGATTAGGGGGATGTTAGATCTTCATTTCTTATATTATTTAATAGATTTGTTCGTACCATATACACAAACTGTACTAATTACCTTGTGTATTATATATACACATACTTATATATATACAAAGGTCGGCCCTAAAAGAATTTTATTGTTCCACCTTTAGTGCGGATAATAGCAACGCCTCTGTCCGAAAAAGCTTCACACGCTTCTCGAGTGTGGTCTGATGGTATTTTGCCCCATTCTCAGCGAAGTGCATTCTTTAAGATGTCGATTGTCTCACATTTTTTAGCCAATTGGCTATTGTTGTGAAGAAATGAACCTGGGAACTTTTTCTTGAAGAAAAAGAAGTTTTCCTTGCCTTTCACGACTTTATGAGAGTCTTGATGGCGAGAAATTGTTTACGTACCCAGGGTAACAAAGCATCGTTTGAAATCTTTTCACGGTCGATTTGTAGATTTATCTTTACGCCTTGTTTAATTTAAACGAGCGGTGAGCGTCCTGTGGCAGTTTCCGCTGCCCAAACCATCACTGATGCAGACGCTTGCTTTCGCAGAGCAATTCGCTGATCTAAATTGTCTTTTCATTTGCACTCTAACCATACATGATCGTTTTGTTTGTTTACATATTGTTGAACCGTGAAAAAGTTTCATCAGAAAAGACCAAAATTGCAGGCTTCCCAAGTGTTTTAACACCTTTGCTCTTGCTTGGCGAACTGCCTTTTGTGCAAGTGTTAAATTTTGTAGTTTGTAGGGCTTCAAACGTGGTTTATTTTTTAATATGCGCGCCATACTTTGTGCAGACAAATTGAGATTTTTCGCCAATTGAACTGCGCTTTGCCGTGGGTTACATTCAATTCTGGCCTTCACCTTTCGAACCATTTCTGGCGACATTGCTATTTTTGGATGTCCATCTCTATGGCGTTTTTTGATGCCATCAGTATCATTGTAACATGTAATGTGGTCCAATACACAAACATTTTGTTCACATGTAAATGTCGGAGCTCATTAACAATGGCTGGTTGCGATTTTCCAGCCATATACAAAGCAATAACACTGTAGCGTTTTAATTATATTTCGATAACATTTTTTAATTACTAGTGATATGCTTCTTTAGGCTTGTAAACAACATAACGGACTGACGCTTGTCAAAAAATGGGCTCGCTGACATTAGTCGTTTGGTTCTACAGCAGCGTAAAATTGGTAACACTTCGAGTGCCGACCCTTGCTGTACTAATACTTAATCTTACTATATACTGTTATTAAATCTAAACAATAACGTATAATTAAAAAGAAAATCACAGAGCAACAAATCGTTACGAATCACGAACATAAGACAATACAATTATAAATCTTTGCGGGATTCTTATCTTAATTTTCTTGCATTCCAAAAAAAGAAATTTTTCTAATTTATTGTAACCATTATCTAACCAGTTGAAGAATATTAGATCCTCTGGCTATATTTAGGGCCTTATTCTGTAAAGTATTTCCGCCGGTGAAAAAATTTCATCGCTGTAAAATGACGTCACAAAAGCGATGATTTTTTATTTGGTATTCTGCAAGAAATTTCCATCGATTTTATTTTTGTCGCTGGAAAAAGATCGACCAAATTATAAGGTCGCCTTTAGCAGTGACTTTAAAATTTCCCATCGCTGTATTTTTTAAAACTGTCAAACAATTCGAATTATAAGTTGAATTTCAGTACAAATTTTTTAATACACAGTATATGTATAGTTATATGAATATACAAATATAAATATATCAGAAAGTGAGGTTATGTTGCTTGTCAATTGACTTGAGCAATTGACATGTATTCGTACTTGTCAAATGTTTGAATTTTTAAATATTTGAATATTCTGAATGCCGTGATTGGCCAAATATTTTTAAAATTGATGACGTCTTAAAATACGTCATCAATACCAGTTTATACTTTTCCATCGTTGTATATTATAAGGGTGATGGAAAATTTTGCATACAGAATACCACTTTAGATATTTTAAATACAGCTACTTTATTCGAGCGGTGAAAGAATTAAATATTTCCACCGCTGAAAAAATAAGGTCGATTTTTTGAAAAGTTACAGAATAAGGCCCTTAGAGACAAGAGCGAGGGGTAATTGTCGCGGCAGTTTGGGAGACCACTGCTCAGTTTCTAAAATGTCATGTTAATTTGCAACTTGGCAGTTTCGTTCTAAAAGGTATACAGTCTTAGCAGTTTAAATTTAACTTAGGCGGCAGACTAGCCGTAGACAACTATGCTTGTCGCCAGTTTTCTGAGTCTTCGGGTTCGATCTCTAGACCAGTGATATATTTTCTGAGTTATTAATAAAAGTCAAATTGATTTTGTACTCATAATCAGTGGTGTATTACACATAAGGTCACAACACTATAAAAACTGCTAACATTGTTTTGTTTTCGGACTCAGCATCAGAAATAGGCTGATGTTGAATATTGCAAATTAAATTTAAAAGTTAAATTTGTAATTTCCAGTGCTAAGAGTGCAACATTTTCTACTACAATGTTGCATCAATGAAAGCGCTCCATTACATTCTAAGATATATAAAACATACTAACCAATAGTTTCATTGTAGTGACACTTTTTGGTACAGCTGATGATTTAGAAGAAGCCAATCAACACTTTGTATAAATCACTTAGATAATAAATAAATAATTGAATATAAGTCGACTGCAAACTCAGCTTCTTCTAGGACTGTTTTTCTACCACTGACAATTTGTCAATTTTTAGAATCATATTTATACTGACTCTCTCTTTCCACTTTGAAGCGTAATTTTTCTTCATTTCTTCTCATGTCGTTTGGGTGGTGGTTCCCATTCTCGTTCTCCCCCCGCATTACCACTCACCGCGATGGCGTTGGAGTGAGAGCGACGATGGAACTAGATTTGCGAGTCGGCGTTATAACAACTGCGGTTTTTGGTTTCATTTTACTTTTCTTTTTCTTTCTTTTTGTTTTCTGATGGTTTTAACATTTACTGATGAATGATTTTGCTGTATTAGTTACAATGTTGCTGTTACACTTCATCTATTATGGGATATTTGATGAAAACGTAACATCTCGTTTATGGTGAAGATTATTAAATGGAGCAGTGTCGCTCAAAATAGTCTAAAATCATCGAATTTTAAACACGCAGTTATCTCACTCGTTTCAATGTTACTAAATAGGGGTATGAAGGACTATTTTTCGATACTCAGTTAATTGCGGTCAGTTGCGACTATTGAAAGATCGACCCTTAGTATACTTAATTTAGTATAAGGTAGGACGATAACTTCGGATGAATTTATGTTGCTTAACCCTCTGTTTTTTTCGAGTCATGGTACACTGGGTCTTTAAGGGAACAGTCGAGTTCTTAGAGTTTTCTAAGATTTCAAAAAATCTAAAAAAAATTCGGGATTACTTCTTGAAGTGTCTACTACATGGTCCAGAAGTTGCAAATGTTCAAAGTTTAAAACCGTGTTAATAAAAGTTGACAAATGGTGAAAAACCCGGAAAAAACGAAATATTGTTAAAAAATTCGTACCTTTATAACAAACAAATATTAAGAAAAACGGTTGTAGACTTATTTATCTTAGACTAAAAGTTATGAAATAATATTTAATAAAAGTTAATAATAATTAGTGTCAAAAAGAAAATTTACGGTGCGCAACTGGAACAAAAGTGGCTACCTACAATGATTATCGCAAACCGGCACAGAGCGCGGTACAAAAGAATACATTGTTTTTTCTGTTTTTTCCTTCCAGGTGCAAAGAAAACATCGTTTTCGCTTTTCTAGTTTACCCGTTGAATGGTCACCCATCTTCAAACACTTATTGTAGTCTACTAAAAAGAAATCTATGTATATAATCTAAGAAATATTATATTAAATTACATAAAACATTTATTTTAACCAAGAAAAATCTGTAAAACAACGAGAAAAGCAAAGAAAAATGCATTTATAAATGCATTGCGTTAGTATACTAACATTGGAAAATACTAATGTCGTTTGTAGAATGACCCTTTTAGGGAACAGAGGCAAGTTACACTGACTTACCTTTGGCCCAGATCCGGAAGCTGCTTAAGTCTCTGCCCCTAGATTGAAATTTCAACTGTTCCTTAAATGACCCAGTATACACACGCAGCGTTACGCCTTAATTTTACAGTTAAAGCGCGTTACGCCTTAGTTAAGAAATTTAGAAGTAGGTGATTTAACCTTGAAAATAAAGGGTGTAACTGTAAAGATAATTTATTCTAAAACACCAATAATTACCTTGTAAAAGTCTGCAAGCAACAAGTCGTACTATAATATTATACATATACATATATAGTATACAATATAAGAAAGTGTTGTGTTACGAGATCTGCAGCCTCTCCTAGTTTAAACATTGCATTGATATATTTAAATCACATGTAACAACGTCGGCTTTCAAATAATGTTAATTTACAAGCAGGGCTGCCAGCGACACTGTTATTACATCCAGACCCAGATCTCGGATGTCAGATTGATCCATGATAGTTCATTGTGCTGATCTTTGTGTTTAATCTTTAATTTGTCGCCTTTCGCCACAGTTTATTGACCACCAACATCAGTTATAATTGTAGCCCCACCTGTAACATTGTATACACTGTCAAAACCAAATCAAACGTTGTAATCTGAATGATTTATAGGTTAGGTTTCGTTGGAAATGATAGACTCAGTTATAAATAAGTTTTATATACGTTGTATTTAGATTTAAAATGTTTATTACGTAGAAGAAATAAAAAAATTATTTAAATTTTTATACATAAATTTAATAACTTACTAAAAATTAATCATATAACTTAGAAATCAACCCCTAGAAACAAATAGCACTTTGTTCATTGATGTTCAGTTTAAATTAATATAGTAGGGTGAAGAATAGAATAGGGGGAGGAGGCCCGAAAAAGAGAAACGAGTATTACGAAAGGAATGGAATGGCGTCAGAGGAGGCCAATAGAAGAAGAGAAGAAGACACAAGTGTGGAAGAGGAGCTAAGGAGAAGAGACAGGGGAATACAACACCAGGAAAGAATGGAAAAAATTGAGAAGAGCAAGTATAACAAAAGATATAAAAGGATTTGGGAGAGAGAGATATCACAAAAGTTAAGAGAAAAAGACACAAAAAACATGAGAAGGATAGTGAGATTTAGAAATAGAAACTTAGAAACCGATACTGTGCAAACAGTGAGGAAAGGATGTGAAGGTGTGCGGAACGGAGATAGAAACATTGGAGCACATTAAGTTTTCATGTGAGAAAAAGGTAATAAGCGAAAAGAACATTGGGCAGTTATTAAAGGGAGGCAGTGAAAGGAAGAGGTGGATAACGAAAATAGAGAAAAGGAACGAGGAAAGAGAAGGAACGGCAGAGTAGAAACAGGGGGAAGAGCAGGAGGAGCGAAGCAGTAGCAGTTTTGTTTTTATTTTTATAAGGATAATTTTATATATTTTTTTTTGTTTGGAAGGAGTGAGAATGTTAAGGCACAAGAATGTAGTGCCAAATAGCTAAAACGTTAAAATAAAATAATAATAATAATAATATAGTATTTTTTAAATATCATGTTAACAATACGTTGCACAACCTGAAATCAATAAGAGAAATCTCTTGTTGGCACGTGCAACGAACCATTAAGATTACGATTTGATATCATATATAATTTAATATTCAATAAAATTAATTGTAATATTGATTGGATATGCAATGGACTTGTGTACTCATTTTTTAGTGGTCGATTTTTTATTAGCGTTTTTATTTTATTAAATTTTGACGGAGATATTGCTATTAAAGATCTGTAAAAAGGACTATAAAGATTTGAATTGTAGTTTTAGCGCTACAGATGTCGGCCATATTTATAACTTATCATATCGGACTATTAAGAGATAAGACAATTATTCTTTATATGGATAAGAGTACGTTCTGTTATATAAAAGAGATAAAAATTTAGCGGACGTAACGTCATAGTCTTGGAATTTTCTATAACGTTTAATAATTAAAAGGTAAAAATTACTTTTTTAATTATTAATATCTTCTAACATATAAAGAGTTATTAAAATAATTGGATATTTGAGGTTCTAGTAACCAAGTATATCAATATATTGATATAGTACAGTTTTATATAAATTAAGACATGGTTCACAAGCCCATTGTCACGCACACGCACCAATGTACTCTGTCTTTCCTAAAACTGTTTCTGCATTGTCTGCAAATTACAATATATTCAACATAAATGAATGCTTCAACCTACAACCATTTGAGTCTGTGATTGGTTATACAGGGTATCCCAGAAGTCGACGTCAAGCCAACTTTTAATGTTAATTGCCAAACTCGCATAGTACTTTTTTCAGTACAATCACTCAAAGTTAAGCGAAGAATTAATTTTGAATATTTGGATTGACACAAAGTGATAATTTCTTCCATGCTGGAGCAGTTGGCTTACATTTTAGGCAAAAGTTTACAGACACATTATTCAGGATCACATAACAAATTTCTTTGTTTTTAAATTAAGATTTGTAGCAACTGGAGTGAAAAGATTGTCACAGGGTGCAGATTTTCTCGATTTTTTTTAAATTATTAAACTTAGATTTTTTTAAATATTTATCTGATAACTGTTATGACTTGGCCTATGACCCACTTCCGGCTTGACGTCGACTTCTGAGACACCCTGTATAAACAAACAATAATTTAATAATTTTAAGAGTCCCTGACAGCTGTGCACTTACAACCGTTGTAGTTTGCTGTAACTCGAAAAATAACCTAAGAGTAAAACCATTTCACGTTGCATAACAAATAATTAATGGTACCGTGAATTAAAAGTGAATGTGGATAGAACAGCGACGCGACGACGAGATAATAAATAGGAGCAGTTTGTAGTAAATATGATGCAGTTTTTTTTAATTAACATCTTCAGGGCATTTTTTTTGAATGCTTACTCGTAGTTTATATTACGGAAACCGCAAGCCACAATCTCTTTGCATAAATATTGTTGAACATCAAAGATTCGATCCGACCCGAACCAACCTGAGAATGAATGAAAGAAATTAGAAAGAGTTACGTCATTTTAATATGGAATAAATGTGCGTAGAGCCACGTGCTTCAAATTCGTGAGATGAATCAACTTATTGTAGCAATTAGCCAAAATGGGCTTGTGTCCTATGTCTTCATTTCTACAAAAGTGTACTATATATTAATAAAGTGGGTTACTAGAACCTCAAATGTTCAATTATTTTTTAATAACTCCTTATATGTTAAGAGATATTATCAATTAAAAAAGTCATTTTGTCTAATTATTACAGAGATTCAACGTTGTACACATTTCAAATGCATGTGACCTCACAACCGCATGTTGACATCTCTTTTATACAACACAGCGTAAAAGAGATATATTCTTGACAGAGCTCTGACAATTTATATATCAAAATATCAAATATTATTTACAGCTATTTCAAGGAACAACCAAATTTCAATATTATGTCTGCCGTAACAGGGTTAAACAAAATAAAAACTTATTATTCTTTGACTTGCCTTGATTATTTCGACTATCAATAGTTACAAAACCTTACCACAGCACTGACCTAATCAATAAATAGTTGACGTAAACAATGCATTTCACGTCATACAAATGGCTGATATCTCTAGCGCTAAAACTACAATTCAAATTTTTAATTGCTATATTGCCTTCAACATTTAGATATTTAATAAAGTAAAAACGCCAATACACATTTATTAACATCAATTTCAATCAACAATTGCAAAATCGACCACTAAAAATGAGGACACAAGCTCTTTATGTTGCACTAAAGTTGTATTACCAAATTTAGTTATTTTCTAAAAAATACACAAAATTTGTTTCTTTTTGCAATTTCCCCAGTATTTTTTCACTGGCTTAATTCTTTCTACTTCTTCTTGTTTGAGTTGTTTCCATTTTTATTTTCCAGGACCAACAATTAAAGAATTAAGGTTCTAGAATATGCAAACTTTCAAATAGAAGCATGAGAAACACGCAAAGGGATTCCTAGTTTTTAATGCCATGGTTCATTCTCCTCATATGCTATAAAGAATCAGAGTTGGCATAATACACAAGCGCCCCTGATAATTTTATTTGTTTTATGAACCAAAGTTTATAAGAATTATTTTAAGTCAAATTAAAAAAAATAATTTTTAGAACGAACCATAGATAATAAATGTAACTTTTAACTTGCTACTCAAGTACTATAGTTGTTTTAAAAACGTTCTAAAATAAAAATTACTTTTTGCAAAAATAAAATGTTTCTTTTACTTTTGCCTAAAATTGATTTTTAGAAATTAATTAAAAACTTCTTAGCTACGTAACAGTATCAAACTAGCTAATGTATAATGGGTGTGGCTGAATTTCTTGAAATTAAGTTTGTAACTTTTCAACTTCATAATTCAGCGTAATGGCGACATGTAATACACCGTAATGCATTATTAAACCAGTGCAATTACACTTTAGACTAAAATGTTAAGTATCTAGCTGTGAGACATTGAGATTAGTCATGTACTTTCAACAATAGTTTTCCCACGGATGGTTGACCCAGTATAATCAAGTAAATGTTAGTCGTAGGTATGTGAGTGCATTATACCTGGACCTAGCTCGATAATTCAAAGCTCGGAAACTATTTATTATAACATAAATACAAATAATAAAATAAATAATGTGCAGTAAATGTTATATAACGCATTCAAACCAGAGATTCAAACAGTCAATAGAATTAGTAGTTGCATATATAACAGGCGCTATGTTTAACTTCAAATTATAATAAAATGAAATAACACATTTCTATCTTTAAATATTGTTGGTAAAACTATATATTTTTAATAAACAAGTTTTCGTACTTCGATTAACGGCTGTTCAAGAAAAGTAACTATTTTTTTCTCTTCCTTTTAAATTTGTTGTTGATAGTAGGTGCAAATATTGCTGTTTACTTCAGAAACGCGGAACTTCACTTTTTCTTGTTGGAAACCAATTATTTGATATAACCAGATCTGTTTGATGTTTAACTGCCTGATACAGATCTTGCAGGTTCCCAGATGCCGGTTTAGTTCCTGTCTTGTTCTGCAGAGTGCAGTCCAAGCGGACGATTGTGTAAACATCGCGCTATAATAGGTTATTTACGCAATAACATAATATTCGTACCACGTCAACAATTGTGGGCATTCCTTGATACTACATGTAATTATGTACAATTAGAGATATTTTTAATTAGTTTTTATGACTTATTATTATGGAGTATACTAGAATATTTTAATGTGTTTTTTTCTGAGGTAGATGATTATGTTAAGGGGATTGACTTATGGTAGGAAATCGTACTTCCGCTTTCCCGCTTATTGTGCCTTAATGTTTTGCATCTCTCTAAAGACGTGTCTGGTAAATTGAAAATTACGTTTCTTTTTTGGTTCTTCTGAAAGTGATTGACTGTCGCCTTTTTTGAACTCGTGCGGCCTATTTGTGATACAATAGTATGATATTACGAATATTTTCATTGGCAAGCAAGATGGCGTTAGGGTTTCATGTTATCTATGCTCCTGTTCCATCGGAACAGAATTCTAAATTAAAATTTTGTGTAAGATCAATTTAAAGAAAAATATCGTTTTCCAATTTTGAAACTTGTTTTTGAGGACGCAGAAAAGGGGTAAATGTATAAAAGTCGGCATAGAGTTAAGATTACATTCCATGGGTACGCACCACAAACCCTTTGACTAGACACAATTGATTTCGCGAGGGAGCTAAATAATAAAATCATTCAAGATAGGCTAGAAAGCAATTGATTTGTGTCGTGCCTGCGAGCGGCTGTACACTTCATATGGCTATGTCAGTCCCGACAAAATATGGTGTACATGATCCTACAAAATTTAAATTAAATTAGATAATTATTTCTATAAGAATTCTATATACATCAATATATGAATCCCTCTGAATCAAAGATGGCCCAAAATGTTATTACAATATCAACTCGCAATAAATCTTAAACTTTTTTGCAATTCTTTTAAATAACATAGTAAACCATCTTGTGGTATAAGCTGTTTAACAAATTATTTATGTTAAACGCCTGAAATTTACATGAAATTTACTGAAATTTTGTATGCTCAGTAAGCTATTAGTGACTGAGAATGAGCTTGTGTCCTATGTCTTAATTTCTATAAAACTGTACTATATATTGATAAATTGGGTTACTAGAACCTCAAATGTTCAATTATTTTTTAATAACTCCTTATCTGTTAAGAGATATTAAGAATTAAAAAAGTCATTTTGTCTCTTTAATTATTAAATGGATTCAACGTTGTAAACATTCCAAGTGCATGTGGCATCACAATCCTTGTGTAAGGTTACCAACCTTACAGCTCATAAATCTCTGCTACATGTATTTATATATCAAAATATCAAATATTATTTACAGCTATATCAAGGAACAATAAAATTTCCATATTATGTCTGCCTTAGCAGGGTTAAATAATATAAAAACTTATTATTCTTTGATTTGACTTGATTATTTGACTACCAACAGCTACAGAACATTACCACAGCACTGACCTACTCAACAAATAACTGACGTTAAAATGCATGTCACGTCATACAAATATGGCCGACCATTTCTAGCGCTAAAACTATAATTCAAACTTTTAATTGCTATATCTCCGTCAATATTTAGATATTTAATAAAATAGACACGCCAATACACATTTATTAACATCAATTTCAATCAACAATTGAAAAAGCGACCACTAAAAAATGATGACACAAGCCCATTGTGTGGTTGTATATGTAATAACTCGACCGTTTAAAAAGGAGCTGTAGACCAGAGATAAGACTATCACGACAGTACGGACCAGAGAAACATATGAGGACGGGCATTTGGAAGAAATCTGTCTTATGATAAATTTGTTGGTATTATTTTTAATTATTAATTTAACACGCGCGCATCTTCTTTTACACCTCTGACGTTTAATGTACTTATAATAAATCAAATCAATTAAAATAAATTTGATATATATTCAATGCTATTGAATTATTCATTTGATAAGATTTGTAAAGGCGAATGTAATCCTATGATTTCTTCTTTAGCAACTCTCGTTTTCACTTCTGTCTGCAAATAGAGCAATCACTGCTCAAATACCTGCAGGCGATGCTCGAGTTCGACGAGCTGAGTTCTTCATCTTCGCATGTGTTTGTTTGCATTGCGTGGAGGTGACAAGTAATAATGAAAACGAAATAAATTCAATTTCTAAAACGTTAAGCCATGTCTTCATGAAAACAATATTTAAATGAAACATTTATTTCTATTTTCAACATTACAAAAGACCAGAGTTTACTTCCGTCGCAAGCGACGACTGTCTGTGTGAATTGAATTTCATTTATAATTTTCGTTCCGTTTTTAAATTGAAATATTTAACTCGTTCTATATTCATTTTACATATAAAAATTAATAAATTTTCATATAAACTGACTGAAAAAATATATTTTTTTCAACAAAATTCCAGATATTTTCAATTTGACCAACTTTTTTTCAAAATTTGAGATTTCTTTTCAATTTGTAAATTAGGTACCAAAGTAAGCCTATATAAAAAATTTCAAACAAATAAAATTTTTGAATTTTGAATTTTTTTTTTTAGTAACATACATCATTATTAAATAATCTAAACTTTGAGAGTTCTCCCAAGTTTCCTTTTTCAATTTTCAATTGAAAACCGTAATGCACATGGTCAATTTCAACTTTCTATCGAACATTCTTACGAATTAAAAGTTGTAGACCAAAAAGTAATAAATTTTTTTTTAGTTTTTCCAAAATTACGGATTTACAGGAAATTCAGGAAAAATCGAAAGAAATGGACGATTTTCATAACGATGCATGGAGCCGTTTTCGAGCTACCATACGAATTGCGTAAACATATAAACAAATAAACTTTCACTTGGAACATTATAATATAGGATAATAAAGGTTGCCTCCTGCGAGGATTGAACTGAAGATCTCTGGTTTAAGAGTGCTCGATGTAATTACCTAGCCGTAGGCTACTTCCACTCCTAGACGCTATGCAGTACTACTAATCTATGATAATCAGACAGCTCGCAAAGTGTGTGTGTGTGAATTTTCATCTACGCATGTAACAAGGACAGTGGTATTCAAGATGCCAAACCGGGAGGAGAGAACCCCAACTATTATGCGATCCCGGAACTCTACTTGCGTTGGCAAGGAGTGCAATGGAAACTCCGATTCGCATGCCACCCGATCATAGTAGTTTAGGCGACGGTTAATTCCCATAAACCACCTGTACACACTGTCACCGGGCCAACTGTTGCTTAGCCCCTGATTAACAAAACCGGAGCCTGCCACTGGCCTAAAGAGGCGGGAAAAGTAATTTTGAATATATTTACTCTCTCGCAAAGCTTATCGGACTTAGGATAGTGCCGCGGAAGGAGTAAACAGAAGATATCCCAAGATAACAGCCTACTCTATCAATCTGTGACCGCAAGGCACTACGGTGTGGCCATATCTGACTATACATTATAATAACAAAACATTACAAATTATATCCCAAATATAGAGGGTATCTCGAAAAGGACATTTCACACTGATACCGGAGATGGACCTACCTCAGACGCATTGGATTAGCCTCAGTAAAAGTCGCATGGTTTTCGAGATATCGTCAGTTTAAGTCTTTCTAAAAATTCTTCATTATTTAATATTGTTAGTGCTAGCGTTTTATTGGATAATGACTATTGTAAAATACGAAAAATTTCTGATTTAATATTTACTCCATACGTCCACACTGGCTTAAGCACTTGTTCATATATAAGCAACTTGTTTTCAATGTTTAGTTCAGAGTATCGTGCAATTAGCCAATACATATTCCTGTATATTATGTTCAGTTTTCTTTTTGCCATTCGTGTTAGTTTCTTCTCCAGCGTCATTCCTAGATATGTTGCTTCATTCGCATGAGGAATTGTGTTTGCGTTTATGAGTATGGGCAGATTGACAGTCATTGAATGTAATTCGCTACACTTTTGTCCAAGGGCTGACATTGTCCACTGCTTTTTTAAGTTTTATTGTCGCTTCATTGATAGTGTTCCCAACGGCCAAGATAGCAGTATCATCCGTAAAGGTGGCCATTGTTGTTTCCTTGTGGTATATCTCTTGTGTAGAACAAGTACAGTGTTGAGCCATGCACACTGCCTTGCAGTACTTCTGCACAGTAGCAAAATTGCAGTCCCTCTATTCATACTTTATCAAACGCATTAAACAAATAATTAAAGAAATAAAAACGTTTCAAAATAAAGTTCTGCGAGGAATAGTTAATGCACCGTGGTATATTCGCAATAACGACATACTGAAGATCAGCACCATCGGAGGTAAAATGAAATCTATAGCAGCAAAGTACGAGTTGAGACTTCGTAACCACGAAAACATCGCCGTGACGCAAAGGTTGCTTGATAATAATGATGTTCGAAGACTTCGCAGGACTAAATCCTCGGACCTAGTAATCTAATCATGTAGAATTGTTCATTGGAGCGATATCTACCACTCCGTGTAATTATAGAAATGTAAGCCACTAGATAAGTATACCTATACTTAGTTGTAGTATTATAGTTAAAAAATATAGTAAAAAAAATTTAAATCCTCAGCAAAAACATTAACTTCGTGTTTGACCAACTACCGTGATAAAAATTGCTAAACAATGAAATGATCACTTTTGAAACTTACTTGTGTTATGCCGATTCAGGAATGTTATGATACTTGTATCTTACTGACAGAGACGGTCTTAGAGGATGGCAAGCAGAACAACAGGTCCGAGGCCTCGCACCCTTCCGGAACAATCCAAGTAGAAAAATTCATTACTATATATATATTTGAATTTCGCGCCTCGCGCTTTAGAAAACCCACTAGAATCACAGCGTATATCTTTTCAGGCATTCATGTGCCTCAGTTCTCCATTATTAATATTTGTCGTCTTTGTGCTCCTTAACTTGAATATGAATATTAAATTTCAAAACTACACATTTATTTATTTATAACTTTTGCATTTCTCGTATATCATCAAAAATACTTACTTTCAATTTACATAAATTAAGCAAAGAACAAGGGCCTCTCGAGGACTCACAAAGTTCCGCCGCCCGGGGCCTCGCAATGGCTAAGGTCGCCCCTGCTTACTGATATTGAAGAGGAAGTACACTTACCTCTTACTTCTAAACAAAGACCGAAAGTCAAAACTTTATTTTTAATAAAAATTAAAACTGATTTGTCTTTTATTGATAATATTCAAATGTTTAACTTTAAGTGGTTTATTTTAAAAAAATAGCTAACATTAAGTGCCCAAATTGTTTCCCTCTAACTGTTATGCACAAGTGACATCTTCGGTTTAAAAATACGTATTATAAAATTTCGGTTTAATCTTCTTAAGCTCATACTCGATATGTCTCGGGCTGCGTTGAATACTCGTAATTCCTCTTCGAACCTTTTTTTATTTATTTGGTAGAAATAAAAAAAACTGAAAGAGACAGCTATTCAAAAAAACGGTTCCACTAACAATGTGAAAAATAGAGAATTTAAAAAAAACTTTAAACTGACGATCTCTAAAACCATGTGACCAATGCGATGCGTCTGAGGCAGGTGCTTCGGCAATAGTGTGGCGTGCCCTTTTCGGGAATTACAAATTTTAATTCCATTTTTAAATTGAAATATTAAACTCGTTCCAAATTTATTTTACATATAACAACAAATAATTTTTCATATAAACTGACTAAAAAATATATTTTTTCAATTTGTCCATTATTTGACCAACTTTTTTTCGAAATATGGGATTTTTTTTTCGATTTGTAAATTAGGTACCAAAGTCCATAGTCCATATATCAAATTTTAACTTTCTAGCCCTATTTTTACTCTCGGCAAAAACCGCCCCATGCCCCTAAATAAAATTTTATAATTTCGAAATTTTTTTTCTTAATAACATATTTCATTATTATGTAATCCTAAATTTGAGTTTTCTCCAAAGTTTCCTACCGCTCCCCCTAATTTTCTCAACGTCCCCTCTTCCAATTTTGCAATATCTAATTTTCAAAAAATGTTAGCATTGAACACATGCCTAATTTCAACTTTTTACCTTTTATGAATTAAAAGTAATAGAGCAAAAAGTAAATAATTTTTTTTAGTTTTTCCAAAATTACGGGTTTCCAGGAAATTCAGGGGAAAATGCAAGGACTTAGAATTTTTTTCTCTACGAAATAGGCAATATTCAGGAAAATGCGCGTAGCCGTTTTCGAGCCACCATACGAATCGCGTAAACATATAAACAAACAAATAACAACTTACTAACTATAAATTACTAACTTAAATAAATATAAACATTATAAATATGGAACATTATAATGTAGGATATAAATACGTTATTTTGAAAGGTCATACTTTTTGTTCAAGACAGTTCAGAAGAACATAGATGACAATTTCGCTACAAATTAACTGTTTTAAAATTAACTAATTTTTTTATATGTGAAAATGTAACGGTCGTTAGTATGGAATGAAATGAAAGAAAAACGAGTCTCATAAGACAAGTTTTACGTAAATGCTACATTTATAAATTTTATTTTTATATTTAAAAGCAGCTATTTATTACATTAAGAGTCTTAAATAGAAATTTCTGTAATATATTGATTGTTGGTACAGAAATAAGTACAGCTTAAATTTAATTGCAAACATTTACTTTGTTCAATTACACACCGATTACTCTTCCCTGGAACTACGAGTACATTATATCAAACAAGTTTGACAATTTTCTTAAAAATTTTAAACACAACTTAATCTAGACATTTTTATTTGGAATGACAGCGTTGACACTACCACTCGCGCAGTTCGAACCAAGCTGGAACTGAATTATGATTATCAAATAAGTAGTAACAGCTGCAAATATCTGAAACGAAACAAAATACTCGTAAATCATCATAAATAATGATCATATTGATGATATAATCAATTAATAAGTACAACAATGCTTACGGATGTTGGTAGTTTAAAATCTAAATTGAAAAACCCACATGCAGTGAATTTTAAATCATTATGCAAAATCTGCAGCGAAAACATTTCAATCTGAAAAAATATAAAGTATTTATTAATGTAGAACATGTTGACGTCAATCAGGCGCCGTTGTACACCATTTAATTATTTTTCTAGTACTGAATGAATATTAAATTATATCATATTAGCACTGTCATAACTGATGAATATTAATGAATAAATCTTACTGTTCTGTAGAGGTGAGAATCGTTTGAAACATTTTTTATCATATGCAGCATCGCCCCAGTTTTTTTAGCCTGTAAATGAAATTCATTTTGAATGTTTCTGCATGAATTTTCTTTGCAAATTTCTATTACAGGTTGCGAATATGTTTATGAAGAAACAACTACATACTCACAAGACGTAATATTAACACAATTACATCTTCCCTCCTCTTATTTAAAGTGAGAAAAAATTGTTATTCCCCGCTAAACACACAATATGACTGTTGAATAAATTTTGTAATCCATATGAGGATGTCATTAAAATTTAATGTGCAAAAATTAATTTAATAATCAAAAAACAGTAAGATATGAATATGTAAAATGGTTTATGTAATAGGTATCATTTTTAATTTAGATAAATCTTAAAAATATGACATTTTTTTTATGAAAAAGTGCTTTATTTCTCATTAAAAGATGAATTCTTTCAGCAAAAAGCGCTTTATCTGTCAATATAGTTTCCTTTAAGCACGATACATTTAGTCCAGCGTTTTTCCAATTTTTTATTCCTTAGAAATAACAGGTTTTCTCAAGGCATTTTGCATTTCAAATTTTAATTCTATTTTCAAATTGAAATATTTAACTCGTTCAATAATAAAATAATTTGTCATATTAATAACTAAAAAATAAAAAAATTGACTGAAATTTTTTATTTCAACAAATTATAAAATATTTTCAATTTATTTGTTATTTGACGAACTTTTTATCAAAATTTGGGATTTTTTTTTCGATTTATAAATTAGGTGCCAAAGTTAGCCCATATAGAAAATTTCAATATTCCTGCCAATTTTTACACTCGGCAAAAACCGCCCCCGTGCCTTAAATATTTTTTTTGAATTTGGAAATCTTTTTTTTAATAACATATTTCATTATTACATAATACATAATATTTCAATATCTAATTTCCAAAAAATGTTAGCATTGAACATTGTAATACACATGCCAAATTTAAACTTTATATCTTTTACGAATTAAAAGTTATAAAGCAAGAAGTAAAAAAATTTTTTTAGTTTTTTCAAAATTACGGGTTTCCAGGAAACTCAGGGGAAAATCCGAGGACGCCTAAAATCTTAGAACGTTTTTCTCTACGAAATAGGTAACTTTCATAAAGATGCGTAGAACAGATTTCGAGCCACCATACGAATCGCGTAAACATATAAACAAATAAACATAGAAACTTTCACTTGGAACATTATAATATAGGAAGGATTTTATCGATTATTTCTGGCGTGATGAGCTCTTTTGCGCGACCTGAACGTTCAGCGTCACTTCTGCTGGTACGACCACAACGGAATTCAGTCAACCACTTCCTTACTATTGAAATTGATGGTGCAGACTCCCCATAGTCCTTGGTTTCGGTTATGGTTATTTACGCACAATATAATGCTTAATCAGCACAAGAAATTCACTCTTTTCAGTTACGTTAAAATTCACGAGGTTGTGTGCTTTCAATGACTGTCCAACACAAACTATATCACGCAGCTTGCTCAAAATATGACAGTAGTCTATTACTATATGGCAGTTGACGAGAGCAGTGTTGCATTTAAAGTTACTGAGCGGTAATTACAAAAAGTCATTGACTTATCAAACTGCCTATATACGTAAGTAAATTTACAAGAAAATCCATTTTGTTTTATTTTGAATCAAAGCTAATTGAAACTTTCCCGATGTATAAATAATAACGAATATTTTAAGATGATGACGTCAACAGAGAACGTTAATCATTTAGTGCTTACTGTTTAATTAACTCATTACATAAAAATAATAGTTCATTGCATGGTTCTAAACGTATAGGGTGGTCTTAAGTCGATATTTCCACCCCCTACCACCTACTTTATATGTTTTACAACATTTATTAGACAGTAAAGTTCTATAGCTCAGAGCGGAAACAGAGAAGTTGTAAACAAGATAAGTATCAAATTAACTTTTTATAGTAATTACACCTCTATATTAATTAGGTTAATAATTGGGTTTTGAACCATAACTGAATTTATATAAAACCGTACTGTATATTGATAAAGATGCCTATCAAAACCTCAAATATCCAAATATTTTTATTTAATTGGCAATGTTATAGAAGTTATTAACGATTGAAATAATCATGTTTTCCCCCTCATCCCCACTACCATTTGCCAACCTGTACAATCGCTGTCAAACAAGAGAAGTGCAAAAGAGATGCAGTATGGAGGCCTAATATACAATTATTAGTCCCAAAAAAAGCGATTTTTTTAAAAAATTTCCTGAGAAAACTATTAATTGTACTATTGTAAAAATTTGTACACATGGTATGGTAACTTTTAACTGTATTTAAATATTTTCATATTTGCAAAAATAATAATTTGGAAGCTGCTATAGCTGATCTCCAGGACCTCCTCTCACAAAAGGCATCTTGCGGTGACCACTATCTCTGGACTGAACCATTTAAAATGAAAAAACCAAACGGATTTCGTTAAAGTAATGTAGCATATAATCTAGAAATTAATCATTTATTAATTTTTTGACAAAATGGCGGCTTCTCAAAAAGAAAATCGATTTTGACCAAATTTTTGGCTTTAAATTGTTTATAAAAAAAATATAATTATCGGTGAGATAAAACTTTCGATTAATTTCTAAAAAATATACTTAAGAAGCTTGTGCTAAAATTTGAGACTGATCGGTTTAGCCGTTTCCGAGTAATCTTGGTCACCGTTTTTGAAAACACTATTTTGAGAAAAACGCTTTTAAAGTTTCAAAAGCACTATACATAGAATTTTTTTTTTAAATTTACATAACTTCAAAAATAGTAGCTGGATTTACTGCAAATTTTCTGTGTGTGTACTTAAATATATGTACATGAAGAAAATGAGTTTAAATTTTTTTTTTTTTTTTTTTTTTGAAAATATTAACTGTATTATATAACCCCGTAAATATTGGTCCGTCGACCCATAACGTTTCAATGTAATGTCGTGATATAATACCAAAAAATAAATAATATCACTTATAATATTTTTTTCAGTATGTGACGTCATCAACTACTAGGATAACGATCGGAATTTACGCAGCAAAACAAATTCAAACTTTAAACAGATATATATTTAAATTGACTATATCCGTCAATTTTTCAATATTTAATAAGATAAAAGCACCAATATACGTTTAATAACCAATATTCCAATATAGAATTAAAACATCGACCCCTAAAAAATGAGATCACAACCCATAATACCCATTTATAAAATACGTACAGTTGTAGTAGGTGGTAGTTTTGTATTTAGTGGGTATATTCCCAAATTAAGCGATTAGCAGCTAACGTAATTAAGGCTGCTCACTTTTATATTTTGTTTTACGGACTTGAATGCATTAGTTTTTTAAAAATTCAGTCACTATACACAATGTTCAAATTAAAGAGATCTTACACACCTTTATTAGTTGATTGATTAGTAGCAAACGATCGCCTAAATGAAAAAATATAAAATATCTATAATATAATAAGTGGCACTACGGCTAATTAATTTGTCCATCCTACCTCTTCTCGAGTTACAGTGCAAGCAGCTACCATCAACACAATCGACGCAACATTGACAGACGTCCAAATCAGCGTACAGATGAGCATAAAGGTGTGCATTTCGACGTAGCCGATCGTTACGGAGAACACATAATACAACTGAATGGTAATTACTCCAAACGAGACGGAAATATTACAGAGCAGATAGAAACCATAGATGGAATTCACTTCCTTTGCTAATTTGCAAAGAATTCCGTGAATCGCACACATTCCGTCCATGAATTGGACATCGTTCTCATTCTGCGGTAAGTTCTCGACTTGGCATTGATTGTCCACCTTGGGATCTGCCTCGTTTTGTATTTTTGGGTATTGGGACATGGAATATTGATCAATTAGGTAATTAATGGTCGCCATTCGTTGCCTTATAAGAAGCATCAAGTTACAAAACTGACATTCCATCAACATATTAATAGAAATAGGAAAAAAGCAAATGAACCAATAGCATAATGAGAAAACTCGAATTTGCTTCATGTTCATGACAATGCAGTTGCTCATTACAGATCCGAAAATTATCCCAAAAACCAGCAGTAGTTGAAGAAACGTATACACCTTAACATTCTTATACGAAGTTACGACGTTTAGATCCTTTAAGCTTTCATCCACTTCTGTTGTTTCCTTCAGAACGTTGATAATGCGTTTCTGACGGAAGAGACACGTCATCATAGCTACTATTGTTACCAGCATCACTGCATAAACCTGTCCCCAAGCTGCGACGTTAGAAATCTTATCGAAGGTGTGTGCCCGGCCGAGAACTTCTTCGACGCCCATTTGGAAAAATATAATCAAGAATATCAGCATTGAGATGTTGTAGAAGATGCCGTATTTTGATATTAATAGGACCGGCCCTGTGGTCTTCTGGGTGATGGTGATTGGCAGCATACCCAAGATGCGGCAGCAGTAAAACATTGGACTTATTGCAGAGTACAAATCAGAGGGCTCGAGACTGATGCGCCACTTCTGCCATTTTGATTTTTGGAACTCCATTTTGATTTGTCACCTAGAATTACAGTAATATCAGAAATTGCAAATAGGCTAATTTAATATAAGGTGTGGCTATTTTTAAACGAAACTGATTTTGTAAAACTTTGCATTTTTAGTTAGTACATACGCTGTCTGTTCAAAAAATAAGGAGAATTTTCATTTTTCTCAAAAAATATTTATTTATTTATCAATTTCTATTTTGTCCCCTTCAAAGTAGTCCCCCTCAGATATAATACACTTGTGCCAGCGTTTTTTCCAATCCTGGAAGCAGTTCTGACATGCACTTTTTGGTATACTCTTGAGCTCTCTCAGCGATTCGGTTTGTATCTCCTCAATCGTCTCAAAACGCCGTCCCTTCATGGGTCTCTTCAATCTTGGGAACAGGAAAAAGTCGCAGGGGACCAAATCTGGTGAATACGGTGGCTGAGACATGATTACGGTGTTGTTTTTGGCCGTTGACGTCATTCAACAATTCCTGAGCAATGCTCATGCGACGATTTTTTTGGTCAAAATCGCTGCCACACGCTTCATGCCCAAAATTTCCGAAAAAATTGCATGGCATGAGCCAACCGATATGCCGACATCCTCAGCAACTTCTCTAATAGTGATTCGACGATTCTCCATAACAATTTTCTTCACTTCCTCAACATTTTCATCGGTTGTTGATGTGCTGAGGCGTCCAGGGCGAGCGTCGTCATTCACATCTTCATCTTCTTAAAGTAGACTCACCGTATGCCACTTTCAACATTTCAAGTGTTTTGGAGCACTTGATTCAATTTTTCACACAAAATTTAATGCAAACTCTTTAAATTCATGTTTTTCGACAGCAGAAAATCGCCGAACACGCAAAACACTTCTAACTTTTATGCCTCTCACAAACAAACTAAATGTGCTATGTAGCTAAAACTGTGAACATATGTTCGAGACGAGCGTACCAACATAACAAAATAAAAAAATCGATAATCGAATGTTCGTAGCCCGCGAAATTTTTGCCTCACCTTATTTTTTGAACAGACCTCGTATTTAATGACTATCCCCTTCAATAAACATTCCACCTCTATCACTACATGTGCATTTTCCTTGGTTGGAAACTGTGCCGGAAACTGTACCTCTAGGAATAGGTAAAAGTCACATAGCGTCAGCTCAAGCGAATAAGGCGGATGGTCTAACACTGAGATGTTATACTTTGCTAGTCTTTGATTGTGAGAATTTTCGGCACTATTTTCGCACACACTTCAGATCTGATTTAGATTACTGTTGTTTTCAAAATTTTTGACGTGCAAAAGCATATCGGGTGTGCATCATGTTCTACGTCTACTCGGCCATCTTAACCAATTTTACTTAAACCAATCAAAAACCCGCGTACGTGATAAACATTCACGGTCATTTTAATAAAAGATAACTTTCACTACCAATTTTTTGAGTTTCTTATATATTTTCTTTTTGACAATTTGTTGCTCTATTAAAACACTTATCATTTTTCCGACAAAACAAAAAAATAGATCTTATACAATCGAAGGCTGCTGCCAGACTAATATGTACAGAGACATCGGAGATCCAGCAATCGAAAGTTGAGGGTTCCCACTACACAGTAGTCGGTCATACAACTTTGTCAGTCTCGTTTAAAAATAACCACACTTCGTAGATTATGGTGAAAAGAGAGTTTAAATATGCAATAATCAAGTTTCAATATATACTCGTACAAAGAATCTTATTGTATATATATATATATATATATATATATATATATATATATATATATATATATATATATATATATATATATATATATATATATATATTATATTATATAAAAAAATATACATTTTGAAAATATAAAGTTTGAAATTTTTTAAATAAAATTGCAATATTACCCGCAAAAACTTGCTAAACAATTTATAAAACAAAATCTTTTGGTAGTTCACACATCATTTTTATATTATTAATATTACATACAAAAAGATAAATGTTACAAATATAATTGATAATGTATTAGTACGTATTTTACATAAACTTAATAATTTTTTTCATGTTTTAAATTGTTCTTCAATTTTGTGTTACATTAAACCCTATCGATTTTTTATCTACAACACGTAAACTCTTGTAATAATTAACGCAATATTGTTTCTTAACGTTGCGTTTTATAATTTACCAAAAAAAATCCAAAGGTATTAAATTTTTTTATATAACATATATAGTATAATATTATTTTTATACTTTGTACGGTGAAGCACTTTTAATTGTAATTAATGTTAAAGGAATGTATTAATACTCTTACTCACTAATCGAAATAAATTCGCGCTACGCTCTACAGAATTTTAATTAGAGCGTAGCACAAGTTTAATGAAATGAGTAATTCTATAAAAAGAAATTGATTAATTTTAATTTAATTAAAACACAAATATGATTGACAATTAGGAGTACACACACATACCTTGTTACACACTTATGTTAATTGTTAACACAACAAACACGTGATAATTAAGTACGGGGGTAGATCCAGTACTGTTGAGCGTCCAACGATAGAACACCCCGACCTCGACTAACTCCACCGAGTAGGGTGTCCTGTTGCTTCACGTCGTTATCCTGTTGCGCGCGCTGGGTTGTGGTAGTTAGGCTTTCTCACACTGGAACAGAATACATATACGCGACGAGGAATTGTTTTGAATTAGCAGACTTTATCATGAGAGGAAGCTTCTACTTTCAAGTTTATGAATATAATCATATAGTGTGTTAATGCGACTGCACCCTACTGAAACAGCCGAAGGTTGCGAGTAGTCTGTTTCAGTCTAAGAGAAGCTTTAGGCCAAATACGCTATAACGAGTCATATTATCTACAACGTTATACACTTTAACAGTCTTTTACGAATATCTTTTGCTCATTTCCTAATTAATTTGTTTTCTTGAGTCTATTTACCACAAACAGTGTCATTATTCATTTATATTGTGTCAAGCAACAATAAGATATTAAAGATCTGTTGCATAAATTTATTGAAAGCTATTTGTAAGTGAGTAGTGTTGCTTGTTAATCAGGCGCTTGATTTATTAAATTTAAAGTGTGATTTGGATTGAACAGGATTAGAAAAAGAAGATCTTTTCCTAATTAGGAACTTCAGGTTAAGGCATTTGATCATAAAATGCAAGAAATCATATTTTTTGAAATATGATTGAAATTTGGGTAGGGTAGGGTGTCCTATTGCTTCACGTCGTTATCCTGTTGCGCGCGCTGGGTTGTGGTAGTTAGGCTCTCTCACACTGGAACTTAATACGTATACACGACGCAGACTTATTTAGTAGACCGTATTCGAATTATTTCGTATTAGAGTTTACCCCCGTCGTTAGCGACTGTCTTTTATGTATGAATTGATTCAAATTTTAATTCCAGTTTTAAATTGAAATATTTAACTCGTTCTATATTAATTTTACATATAACAACAAATAATTTTTCATGTAAACTGAGTAAAAAAAATTATTTTTTTCAACAAAATTTAAAACATTTTCAATTTATTCGTTAGTTGACCAACTTTTTTTCAAAATTTGAGAATTTTTTTCCGATTTGTAAATTAGTTACCAAAGTTAGCCCCTATATACAAAATTTCAACTTTCTAGCACAATTTTTACCTCGACAAAAACCGTACCCGAGTCCCCAAATAAAATTTTTGAGTTTTGAATTTTTTTCCAATATAATATTCAATTATTACACAATCCAAAATTTGAGCTTTCTCCAAAGTTTCCTACTGGGCCACCCAAATTTCCCCGCGCCCCATTTATAAATTTTGAAATATGTTCGTTCTAAATAGCATAATACACATGTAAAATTTCAACTTTCTATCTGTTACGAATTAAAAGTTATACAGGAAAAAGTAATTATTTTTTTCGCAGTGTTTCCAAAATTACGGGTTTCCAGGAAATTCAGGGGAAAATCCGAGGACGCCAGCCAAAAGTCTTAGAATGTTTTTCTCTACGAAATAGCAAATTTTCTAAAACATCGCCAGATCCGTTTCCGTTTTACCACACGAATTTCAGCTACATATAAGAATATAAAAATATACACCTAAAACATTATAATATAGGATCATATCGTGTAAATGCGACTGCACCATACTGAAACAGTCAAAGGTTGCGAGTAGCCTGTTTCATTAACGAGTCTCATTAACTACAACAGGGTATATAGTCGTATTAATATATATTACGTTATCCACTTTAACAGTCTTTTACGAATAATGAATTTGTTTTCTCGAGTCAATTTACCACAAAGAGTGTCATTATTCATTTTTATTGTGTCAAATAACAATAAGATATGAAAGATCTGTTGTATAAATTTATTGAAAACTATTTGTAAGTGAGTAGTGTTGCTTGTCAATCAGGCGCTTGATTTATTAAATTTAAAATGTGATTTCTTTAACTGGATTGTAGAATAATGTTTAGGTGGGTACAGGTTACACCATCTGGGAGATTTTCTTATTTAGAAAAAGAAGATCTTTTCCTAATTGGGAACTTCAGGTTAAGCCATTCGATCATAAAATATAAGGAATTATATTTGAAATAAATAATATTATTAATCATCACTCATCAAAGCATGCATATGAATTGTAGATAGAAATTTTCACTGAAACATTTACACTCATACACATAACACACTGGATCCTAATACTGTAACATAATAATATCTTTTAAAAAAATAATAACTTTTATTTCTCGCAAATATTTTTTACATAAGTCATAAAGTCACTTTTGGCTTTCTAACTTTAATATATAATTACATTAATTACTCAAAACAAATTGTAAGTATAAAGAGTTGTTCTAATTTAAAATATAACACTGCAATAAATACAGTTTTGTTTGTATCACACTGTATGGCAACTAACAAAATCGGACCCTAAACTTGTTTTCTATTCATTTTACTTCTATGTAACAAATATTTAACGATTATATTAAAATAATACTTAAATTAAATATATTTACAATGATTTAGCTACAAATAATAAATATCTGTTCTATTCCTTAATGTGAGGAGAATCCTTTGCCAGCGTTAGGACTGCTGTAACTGATGGTGTTGTATTCCGGTGGTCCATATGATTTACCAGGAGCTCCATAAGAAAAGCTGGGTGATGAATATGAGCCCTTGGGACTCTCATATGAAGAGCTTCCTTCAGAAAATGATGAACTACCTCCAAATGATCCACTGTACTCCTTCGCTGGTAGATACGAAGAAGAAGAAGATTCTGAAGTACTTCCTAAATATGCGGATGGTTTGAATGAACCTGATCCACTGCCAGATGATGATGCTTGTAAAGATTTTAATACACGTGGAGCTAAATACGCATATGAACCGCCTGCTGAGCGGTAAGGGGTTGAATATGAAGCGTCAACGTGTAATCCAGATGAAGGTCCAGCTGATAAACTGCTGCTGTCTATGAAGCTAGGTGCGGAAGCTCCGTTTGTTGTGTAAGATCCCAGTCCTTTGATGCCAGCCGCATAGCTTGGGGCACCGTATTCAGAAGATGGGCTTGAAGGAGGACCATAGGTTGAAGCTGGAGGGCCATACGTTGATGCTGGTGGACCATAAGTTGCAGCGGGAGGTCCGTAAGTAGCAGCAGGAGATCCGTACGTTGATGCTGGAACGCCATAAGTAGTAGCAGGACCAGCATAAATCTTAGCAGGTGTCGAAACACTTGAAGATGGTTGACTACTGAATGTTACAGGTCCAACATTTCCTGCAGATGCACCATAACCTTGGGAGGACACTCCACCAAGACCAGAATATCCAGCACCGATGCCACCAAGTCCACCTAAACCTTGTCCGCCAAGACCTCCAAGTGATAAGCCCCCTAGACTACCACCGCTAAGTCCGCTATATCCACCGAGACCGCCTAGGCCTCCATATCCGCCAAGACCTCCAAATCCACGGCCTCCTAAACCATGACCTCCTAGCGCACTACCACCTAATCCTCCTAGTCCGCCAATTCCTCCACCAAAGCTGCCTCCGTAACCTCCAAGTCCAGCACCACCAATTCCACCAATTCCTCCAAGACCACCAAATCCATGACCTCCTAGCGCACCACCACCTAATCCTCCAAGTCCTGAGTAGCCTCCATATCCACCATAGCCCCCAAGTCCTCCTCCATAACCACCTCCTAGACCTCCAAAGCCACTAAGACCTCCACCGAAACCGCCTAATCCTCGTCCACCGTATCCTCCATAGCCCCCAAGTCCACCTAGACCTCCTAGGCCTCCTACGCCAGCTAACGATGATCCTCCTAAACCAAGGCTACCCAAACTTCCTAGTGACCCACCCTGGAGCTGAGGAGTGCCATACGATACTTGTGGGGATGCTTGCTGGATTGAGATACCCTGGTGGCCAGATCCGGATGAAATGTCTGAACTAGTTTGTGCAACTCCGGCAGCTGGATAGGGCCCACTTGATGCTTCTCGTTTATTCTTCGTTGCAGGAGTATCTGCAGCTGCAGTTGCTATGAAGACAGCTACGCATATTACAGACTGAAACAAAATATTTGATTTTAATTAGTTTCTTCAGTTGAAATACACTGACAGTATCTAAATGTGACAGTATCTAACTAGATATATCACAACTCTGGCCGTGATGAATATATTTCAAGGAAATAATTAGAATTTTACTCAAGTAGCTTACAAGTTAGAAACAGTAATGCATTACCAAAAAATACTGTGTTTGTTAGAACATAAAAATCGCAATTAGTAGTTGCAATTGGAAACCTGGTTGTAATTTGCAGGTTATAACACAATACCGTTATTTAATACATCATTAACCTCATTTAATAGATGACCACAAGGTGTCCATGTCAGTGGTGCTGTCAGATTCATTATATTCAAGAATATAAAATGCTTTTAAATAATAATGCCTTAAACATCAATTAGTGGCTTTAAAAGTACAATTAAACATACAAATTAATTTACAATCTTTTTCGCTAATGGGACCTTTCACTTGCTTTTCTCGTAAAAACTTTTGAAATTGATGGGCAATTAAATTTATTCTATTTATAATAAGACGTTGTGTTGAATATATAAAATGATATTCTGGAGCATTGAAGTTAATAAATTGGTTTAATGCATTTCGTTAAAATCCAATAAACGTACGAAGATTTATGACTCATTTACTTTCCTTACATTCTTTTCATTGGTGAAACACACCGACATTATTTCTTAGTTTCCAGTCCATTACTTTAAACTATAAAGACCGTGGTAAAGTAATAATTGTCTCGATTTGTTATATAAATCCTTCCTAGGTATACAGATCTTTTCTTGTTATAATGGGCTTGTGTGCTCATTTTTTAGTGGTCAATTTTTCAATTGTTGATTGAAATTGATGTTAATAAATGTGTATTGGCGTGTCTATTTTATTAAATATCTAAATGTTGACGGAGATATATCAATTAAAAGTTTGAATTTTAGTTTTAGCGCTTGAAATGGTCGGCCATATTTGTATGACGTGAAATGCATTTTAACGTCAGTTATTTGTTGAGTAGGTCAGTGCTGTGGTAATATTTTGTAGCTGTAATAAGGTAGTCGAAATAATCAAGTCAAGTCAAAGAATAATAAGTTTTTATTTTATTTAACTCTGCTAAGGCAGACATAATATTAAAATTTTATTGTTCCTTGAAATAGATGTAACTAATATTTGATATTTTGATATATAAATACATATAGCAGAGATTTATGAGCTGCAAGGTTGGTAACCTTACACAAGGATTGTGATGTCACATGCACTTGGAATGTGTACAACGTTGAATCCCTTTAATAATTAAAGAGACAAAATGACTTTTTAAATTGTTAATATCTCTTAACATATAAAGAGTTATTAAAAAATAATTGAACATTTGAGGTTCTAGTAATCCACTTTATCAATATATAGTACACTTTTATAAAAATTAAGGCAAAGGACACAAGCCCATTCGACAGAGTGTGGTAATAACGCCTCACGTAAGTAGACTAGATGTGACAGCTTGAATTTCAGGATAAGGGCATGCGTAAACAAATGATTTTGTGCAGAATTCTGGTCTTTCATTAAATAACTTTAAATACGAGTATACCAACACAAAGAATATGATATACAGAACAGTGATCGACACAGTTTACCTACTGTAAATATATTTTCAACTTAGTATAAATTATTTTAAAAGTTTTTAGCAAATTAAATTATCATAAAATGCAATTTTCAAGTTTCCACAAAAACCTGTCGGAGTAGTAAATTGGATATGCACCCTCCGAAATAATTTATGAGACTGTTGGGGGTTGTATTTCAATACCAACGCAATCTTTTAGTGAATATTTCTAAGGGAGTATGCTAAGATTATTATTTTGTTTTGATATTACCTATATTTTCAATGGGGAGTGAAAAACTATAAAATTTATTGCAAAATGTTATATTTTTCAAACTTGGTATGAATCTTCATGTATTTCAATTTTAAAACATTATGTTCATTCAATACTTAGCGAGGTGCAATATTACAATAGTAGCAACTTCATAAATTTGATTTATTATTGTAAGAAGATATATGTAATAATAATGTGTTATATAGAGTTACGTGTTTTCTAACATAACAAAAGTTAGCTGTCCAAATGTTAACGTAAATACTATGTTTTGTCACGTTCCAGAGGCCCGAAAAAGAGAAAAAAGTATTACGAAAGGAATGGAATGGCGACAGAAGAGGCAGATGAAGAGGAGAAGGAGGCACAAGTGTGAAAGAGGAGCTAAGGAGAAGAGACAGCGAGATACAGCAACAGGAAGGAATGGAAAAAATCGAGAAGAGCAATTACAACACAAGATATAAAAGGATTTGGGAGAGAAATACCACCTCACTTAAGAGAAAAAGACACAAAAACCATAAGAAGGATTGCTAGATTTATATAGGGAAAAGAGGAGAAAGGAAACAGATACTGGGCAAATAGCGAGGAAAGGATGTGTAGAGTGTGCGGAACGGAGATTGAAACATTGAAGTACATTAAGTTTTCTTGGCAGAAAAAAATAATGAGGGAGAAGAATATTGTGCATTTATTAAAGAGAGGCAGTGAAGGGGAGAAGTTGATGGCGGAAATAGAGAAAAGGAACGAGGAACGAAAAGTACGCTAGAACAGAAATGATTTTAATCTGAAGTGACAAAAAGACGAAGAGACAAAGGAGAAAGAAGTGAGGAAAGGATGAAAATGAAGGAGGACTACGGAAAATGAAGGGAGAGGGTCAAGAGAAGAAGAAGCAGAAAAGTACTTTTGGAAATAGAAAGGTCTAGAATAGTTTTAAGTTTAATTTCTATGTTAGTTGAAGTTCTATGAAATGTATTACGAATGTAGATTGTAAAGCCGAAAGGCACACAATTAATATAATATAAATAAAATTAAAATAAAAATAATACAAGGCTTTGCGCATTAATATAATCATAAAACTTCTTAACTTTTAAGTTTTAAGGATAATGTATTAAGATTATTTTAATGAAATATAAGTAAGTGTCACTTAAGTTAAATATTACATAAATGAAAGATAACATTCATGTTTTATGTTTCGTGACAATTATAGGTTTATTAAAGAGCAGTACACCCATGATTGCTGCTTACTATCTGCCTGAGCAACATTGCCAGCTCATATTAATGTAACGTAATAAACATATATATGAAGAAGTGTGTATTAACAGTAACACGGCTTTATATTAATTTACAATTCATATCAAGCAAATAAAACAAGGAAAATAATATGAGATTATTTATGGGAAGTCAGTGTATACTATTACAGAGTATTTCAAAAATTCAATGTCGATAAAAAAAACATTTGCAATACCGTCTATTTAACTGTTAATTAAATGGATTTATAATCATATGTAAATTAGAGGCACTGGTGCAGTCTACATTTTAGGTTATAACTATACTCGTATACTATACTGTATACTGTAATATCTGATCTAGATTGAAGCATTGGAATATAATTTATAAAAAGAAGATTAACTTTTTTTTAAATATATATTAAATACACGAATATCCATAATTTTAATCCAACTTACCAATATCCTCATGGTCAAACTTATATAAAACACAAGTATAAAATATTTCTCAAACAACAGATGTCGTTATCGAATGAAAACACAAATTAAAATGATATCAATTTTAGAAATTCATGAATTTATATAGAAATGGCCAAAAATATTTTGTTTTAATTTTCCCCTCCACTTTAGAACGAACATTCGCTATCCATATTACTAGAACCACGCTCAAAGTACTAATTAAACGCGTTACTTTTTAATTTAATGGACATAAAGTGAATGTGAAATTCATAGTACGTGGTCGTAACTATATACCAAGTTAGCAGCAATGCTTATTATAAGGATGACACTAAATGCAAAACGTAAACTCATGTATTATTTAAGTTACTACAGTTTACCCCCGTCACAAGCGACGACTGTCTTTTGTGTATGAATTGAATATAATTTCAAATTTTAATTCCATTTTTAAATTGAAATATTAAACTCGTACCATATTTATTTTACATATAACAACAAATAATTTTTCATACAAACTGACTAAAAAAATATATTTGTTTCAATTTGTTCATTATTTGACCAACTGTTTTTCAAAATTTGCGATTTTTTTTTTCGATTTGTAAAGTAGGTACCAAAGTTAGCCCATATATAAAATTTAAAGTTTCTAGCCCAATTTTTACCCTCGGCAAAAACCGCCCCCATGCCCAGAAATAAAATTCTTGAATTTTTTTTTTTTTAATAACATATTTCATTATTAAGGAATCCGAAATTTGAATTTTCTCCAAAGTTTCCTACCGGGCCCCCTAATTTTCTCAACGCCCCCTTTTCCAATTTTTCCATTTCTAATTTTCAAAAAATGTTAACATAGAACAACGTAATACACATGCCAAATTTCAACTTTCTATCTTTTACGAATTAAAAGTTAGAGAACAAAAAGTAAAGAATTTTTTTTTGTCTACGAAATAGGCAATTTTCATAACGATGCATGGAGCCGTTTTCGGGCCACCATACGAATCGCGTAAACACATAAACAAACAAACATATATACTTTCACTTGGAACAAATAAATATACACCTGGAACATTATAATATAGGATTATTGTTTACTTACGTTACGTTTTGTTATTTACCGAAGTCTAACATAATTCTGTTGTATTGTCATTAAATAAATGCAAAGAACATTAAAAATCTTGTTCTTATATATTAATTTCAAATGTAACATTAACTAATCTTGCAGAAAGATCTTTAAAATGTCAGAAATTGTTATTTTATGTCTGAAGATAACTTATGTTCTTCGCATTTAAGCTTACAATACAATAACCTAGAAAACGTTATGTATCATGTAAGGTTTTTTATATTAAACAAACCTTAAATATATGTAACTATTTAGCGAGTAGATTGTTTATGAACAAAACGTTATTTCAAGTTCTATCCTCATTCACAATTTATTCAGAAATGGACATGACA
This sequence comes from Panorpa germanica, assembly GCA_963678705.1. Classification (NCBI taxonomy): domain Eukaryota; kingdom Metazoa; phylum Arthropoda; class Insecta; order Mecoptera; family Panorpidae; genus Panorpa; species Panorpa germanica. The sequence continues at coordinate 15,270,232 of OY783206.1, forward strand.
TCAATAAAAATCTGGCATTTAGGTTACCAATTTGATGCTGTTAATGAAATTATAAATTATTGGTGTTTCACCATGGTTTCCTCAACTCGCACTCTACATTTTTTTGGTTTAACTCTTTTAATTTTTCAAATATTGTCGTACACCTAAGTGAGAGTCGACTTGAACGTTCAGCGATTTGTATCATTTACTTTTTTGTTTAACTAATGCTCTTATTGACGCAGATGTATTCCATAAAATAAAATGAAAAAGCTAAATATAATCTATAACAGTTAGTTTCAGTCTGTTGAATAGTTTGCGGTGAATGCAAAGTAATGGCCCCTCCTAAAGATGTTGAAATGGAAAATTGAACGAATTTTGTTATAGCGCTTGCATTGTTTTTTCGGATGCACTTTGAAATTGTGATGGATATAATGTATGTTGAAAAAGATTGGCAAACTACTTCCCTCATGGTTCCTATTTCCACTAACCACTTATTCTGATTTTAACAGAAATAACATTCCATACAAATGGTGGATTTAAATCTAGAATTATCGATTTAACACACCGATAAAACTAATATGTTTTATGTTAAAAGATTGACTAAAGGCGTCCGCACAAACCTTAGCCCCGAATCTGCCCGAACCGAATGTGATTACAACTATGTTGTTAGTAAAAGAACAAACGTGTTTACGAGTGAGATAAAACACACGGCACGAACGTAACTAAACTGATTTTAAACTGGTTTTGAGCATATATTCAGTGGCTATATTTCTCGGTCGCAGGGGATTGTTGGTTTCATCAACAGAGATGTTTACGAATACTATTGAAAAATATTTAAATACATACATACAATCAAAAACAACCCAATAGAATCTCTGTTTTGCTATTGTTAAAAATTCTATAGAGTCACGATACATAGCTCGATACGGCTCGTGCTCGTTTTCGCGTTTAGTTTGCAATCAGCCGACTCGTGTGCCTTTCCTCGTGTTTTATCTCACTCGCATACACGTTCGATATCTCACTGTAACAACAGTTGTAATCACATTCGCTTCGGATATCACGGTCGCTTCGTGTGCGGAGGGCCTAAAGGATGAAACACATTACGATACACATATACGTAACTGTGTTTAGCGGGAAGAGATACTTAGATGTGATTTCAAAACTAAAAGTTCTCAACAAGGTGAGATAAAAGTTGCTTTACGTACCTCTCGCTTGTTCAAACAAAATGTCCATCTTGTCCTAAAATAGTCTCAGATATTGCATCGTGTCCACTACGCAAATCCATTCTTTTGCAGACCGGTAGAATAAGGTCCTCCGCACATGAGGCGACTGATTGCAAACCTTAGCCTCGAATCTGCCCGAACCGAATAAGAATGAAACTGTGTTGTTAGTGACAGAACGGAGATGTATACCAGTGAGAGAAAACACACGGCACGAACGAAACTAAACTGGTTTTGAGCACGTTTTCAGCGGCTTTGTTTCTCGGTCGCGGGGCATGCTTGGTTGCATGCATTTGATGGTGACATCATGAACAGAGGAGTGCACAAATACTATTCAAAAATATTTAAATACATACATACATACATACAAATACGACACAATAAAATCCCCTAATATGCTATTGTTAAAAATTCTATAGAATCACGAAACACGGCTCGTTTGCAATCAGTCGACACGTGTGCGGGAGACTAATAAAATTATTTGCTTTCTCACCAGATGTACGCTGCATACTTTATTTCACCTTTGTTTCAATACGTTAAATGCAAGCAGTGGGAGCCTGTGGACGTTTACCTTAAAGCTTTCAGGATATAATAATCATATTTAAGACAACGTTTCTCATATCATCAGATACATAGAAATCGTAGTTATGAAATGTAATTTTAATTAAACTTATGAGTAGGGTATTAATAAACTATGAATGTTAATTAATTTTAAATTAAATCGATTATTAACAAAGAAATACTTATTGTTCTTTCACATATGCAGCTCAGCGTTCTGAATAACTTTTGAACTTATAGATTTAAGGTTAATCACATATTCTGAATTAATGAACTTTCTTAATTTTAAATCGATAGTTAAGTTAGTTGTAACAGCAGAAATATCATTTGATAGTTTATTATGATTACGATATATTATAAATTACAACAGCTAAAAAGAAATAATACATTAGAACAAAAATGGGAGGATAAAATCAAGTATGGATTTTTACCTTATTTTAAACATATAAATAAAATTAATTATTATTAGTATTAAATGAAATAAATGCCTGTAATATATAGTTATGAATTGTTTATTTAATATTTAATTACTAGCACATAAATAAAACACCTCAATATGTTATGTTAAGGTGAAACATTACTTCATGGTTATATAGTTAGATATAGATGGCAACAGTGTACTAAAATGACAATCGATTTACAACTTTGTGCTAGCACTCCATGTTTTCAAATATAAAAACGTTAATAACTTTGCACACGATTGAGCTATTTCAATTATATATACTTTATAAGTCAGATAAATGTTCAAGCTTTGTTTATAAATAGATCATTAATTGTTATATCAACTATTTATAAACTATTTAGCGTGTTAAAAATCAAATTTCTATTTTCTGTAATATTTGTATACCTGCATTTAAGGATATTCGTTTCATATTTTCCTGTGGATCCAAATTTCTTTTTACATATACATATTTAAAAATATTATGAACTATTTTTAAATATGTATATATCGATGGGTTAGTTCATTAAGGAGTCAAGTCCGAATTTTGAGTTGTTAAAAAAATACATTTGAACATTTTGAATTGTTTCAATCATGAACCAGGTATTACTTATTCTATATTATAATGTTCCAAGTGAGAGTTTATATGTTTATATGTTTACGCGATTCGTATGGTAGTTCCGCGCATCTTCTTGAAAATCGTCTATTTCATAGAGAAAAAAATTCCAAGACTATTAGCGTCCTCGGATTTTCCCCTGAATTTCCTGGAAGCTCGTAATTTTGGAAAAACTAAAAAAAATTTTTACTTTTTGCTCTATAACTTTTATTTCATGAAACATAGAAAGTTGAAGGTTGGCACGTGTATAATTCAAAAATTTTAATTTGAGGCCACGGGGGCAGAAAGTTGAAATTTTATATATGGCCTAACTTTGGTACCTAATTTATAAATAAAAAAAATCTTAAAAAATTTTGAAAAAAAATTGGCCAAAATAAATTGATATTTTATATTTATTTTGTGGAAAAAATTATATTATTTTTTTTGTCAATTTATATGAAAAATAATTTTATTATTGGGCGAGTTAAATATTTCAATTTGAAATGAAATTTGAATTATTTTATTGGATTCAAATCCTACACACCAAAAATCGTGGGTAAAGTCTAGTAACTTTGGATATTTAGATAGGTAATATTTAGAAATTACAAAAGCATTTAAGCCACATAACGGTTTCAGCTTTTATTTTGAATGAATGTAGATTGTAGTATACATGCGTCGTGCGTCAGTAACACTTGATTTCATATTTATTACTTAAAAGAGTAATAAAACAAAAATTTAAAACAAAAAAATTAAAGAATAGCATCAAACTCAGAGATTGTTAATAAATCAAAATAAATACAAAACTAAAATTGAACTACAAAAGAAAATAATCGATGAAACAAGTGAAGGGTTTTGTCCGCGTAATGTCTGTAGAAATAATTTTGTTTTACTTTATCCATCGACCTTCTAAATGGATGAAAGTACTACAATAAAAAATATATATTATTCATTATCAATAAATAATATGTTTTGATGATTGTTACAAGCCATTGATATACTCGTACATAAATTATGATATTATCTAGTATCAATATCAGTACATGTTACCTAATAATATATTTATTTTATCTTTTTTAAAACTATTTGTGGATACACATAAGTGCTTAAAAGGCAAAAGTCAAAATATGTAATTCAGCTTTACGTTTTTGTTAAAACAATAAAATTGTAAATAGACACCTACTTTGTAACTTTTTAAGTGCGACTATTATTTTGGACGATTTTTCAAAGCAGATAAAGAAGTATGTAACTTAAGTTTACTAATAAAATGCAAAACAAGTCCCCTATTCTAATATAATCTTAAAACCGATCATTAGCTGAAGACCATTTTTCATAAGTCCATATTTTCTTAATTAGGCTACCAAAGTTTACCCAATAAGTGCCATACCTTAAAGCCGACATAAGTGGACAAATTCAGAAATATAGGCGTTTTCTTATGCCTAAAATTAACGGTGCACATAAAAAGTAACTAAATGCAGCTCAAGACAAGGCCGCTATTATTTAACGACACTTTTTAACAGTAGACTTTTATTTAAGGGCTTATATAATGTTATTAGTCCCAAAAAAAGCGATTTTTCAAAAAAAAATCCTGAGAAGACTATTAATTGTATTAATGTAAAAATTTGTACACATGTTATGGTAATTTTTAACTGTATTTAAATAATTTTATATTTGCAAAAAATTTAATTTGGAAGCTTCTATAGCTGATCTCCAGCAACTCCTCTCAAAAAAAACAACTTGCGGTGATCACCATATCTCTGGATTGGATAATTTAAAATGATAAAACCAAACGGATTTCGTTAAAGTAATGTCTAATCTAACAATTAATCGAAGGATTAGGCACAATAATTTTCTTTGACAAAATGGCGGCTTCTCAAAAGAAAAATCGATTTTTAACCAAATTTTTGGACTTAAATTGTTTATAAAAAAATAATAATTATCGTGAGATAAAACCTTCGATTAATTTCTAAAAAATATACTTAAGAAGCTTGTGTTAAAATTTGAGACTGATCGGTTCAGCCGTTTCCGAGTAGTCTTGGTCACCGTTTTTGAAAGCACCATTTTGAGAAAAATGCTTTTAAAGTTTCAAAAGCACTATACATAGAGTACAAAAAAAATTTTTTCAAGTTACATAACTTCAAAAATAATCGCCGGATTTATTTGAAAACTGTGTATGTACATATAGCCCAGTCATTATAGTAAGTTCACCTCGGAACAAAGCCTACAAAACCTACATATGGTAGGGTGTATAAACCATATGTAGGTTTTGAGACAACTTTAGGATGTCAATATACAAGTATTTACAGACTTACAGCTGGGTATCTCGAATTCCGAGATTCCTACCTAATTTAAGCTTAAAATGACTGGGCTAATAAATATATGTACATTTTGAAAATGAAATAATAAACAATAATTTTTTCTTGAAAATATTAACTGTATATAACCCCTTAATAGACTTTTTGACAAAACTAATTAAATTTTAATACACTGAAAATCGTTCAATTTGTAGTTGCGATAGTTTACCTCTCGATTATCTTTGACAGCTATGTATACAAAATAAATAAAATATCTTACTCATTAATATTAATTTATTTAATATGTATTGTATAAATTAAATCAACTAAATTATTCTTACTCTTACTTTTTACCGGAATTACATTTTAACAGAAATTGGATCAAATCTGACCGGAGGTTCTCAGCCTCAGTGGACCAGTTCCAACGTGTTGGTGCACACGAATCTCATATTTACTAAACTTCTTAAAATTACTGAATACACATCGACTTTCAGTTCGTCATCTATCTGTTATACTTGTATCAGTTTCCAGAAATATTAAAATACCTGCTAAAATAAAATTCACTTGCTAATGATTTGAACCCGTTATAAAAGACTAACTAGTTTTTTCAAGAGTTACTTAAAGTAATATTTAATTTTATTAATTTATTTTCTGATGTTGTTTATATTTATTTAAAATTACAAACTAGAAAACATCCTCCTCTTCTCTTCTCTTTGTCTTCCTTCCACCAGTTCATTAAAATTTAATTAATGATAAACCAATTTAATTAGATATAAATTAGCCTTACGTTAAATAGCGTATCCTGTAATATTTTACAAGTCTTGTCTAGAAAAATAGAGTCTTTAATTAGGTTGTACCCTACTTCTTAATGAGCTGTTTAAAACTTTGTTAAAAATGTTGTATAAAGCTTTTCAAATTTTAATAGAACATGTATAAATAAATACTATTTACAATTTACAATTGTTTTTACGCAAAAAAACCCGATCTGGTATCATTTCAATTTTGGTTTGGGGCAGATTACGAACTTTGGATTATAGGTACGCCATCTTTGGCACTTTTATTGCCCTGCGACTTTTCTTTTCTCTCCAGGTTTATTAATTCGTTCAATCCTTTTTTATATCTTGTGGATCAAGTCTGTCTGTCTAAATTTTTTTTGGAAAAAGTTTTCAGTTCCGTGTCGTCAAGCGACCTAAACCTTTATGTAATGAGCCTGTGTCCTATGTCTTAATTTATATAAAAGTGTACTATATATTGATAAAGTGGATTACTAGAACCTCAAATGTTCAATTACTTTTTAATAACTCCTTATATGTTAGGAGATATTAACACTTAAAAAAGTCATTTTGTCTCTTTAATTATTAAAGAGATTCAACGTTGTACAACATTCCAAATGATTGTGACCTCACAACCGCTATGTTGCTATCTCTTTTATACAACAGAGCGTAAAAATATATTCTTGACAGAACTCTGACAAGTTTACAGATTACCAACCTTACAGCTCATAAATCTCTGCTATGTGTATTTATATATCAAATATTATTTACAGTTATTTGGAGAAACAATAAAATTTCAATATTATGTCTGTTGGTACAGGGTTAAACAAAATAAAAACTTATTATTCTTTGACTTGATTTGATTATTTCGACTACCAACAGCTACAAAACATTACCACAGCACTGACCTACTCAACAAATAACTGACATATACAATGCATTCACGTCATACAAATTCCCGCGCAGCTCCCGTCAACTTCCATCTATTAATAGACAACTGTCAAATTTTAAGCAAGCTGCTTGATTTAGTTCGTGTTTGACAACCATTGAAAGCAAACAGTCAGCCATTAAAATGAGCTATAAGAGCTTATTCTCAAGATGTAGCCTCCTGCAACTGTCTCTTGTTTCCAAATCCAAGAAGTGGCTGTGCGGTAAGAGACTTGTGTCTAACAAAGAATATATCAGTCAATCCACTAAAACACACGCCTATTTTAAGTGCTTTGAGAAAACCTATTATTACCAAGTTTAAAGAAGACTATATTGTAAATAAGCATTTTTTTGCGTAAAAAATATCTTTTATTGAGAAATTAAGCGCGTGTTTTAAAAAGTCGCTGAATTATTAAACTATAAGTAGTATATTTTCAGATTCATTTCTAGGCTCTAGCTAGAACATGTAACGCAATGTAACTCTTTTATTAGTTTGTAGGAAGCTACCAAAATATTGAAACGGTACTGCAAGACAATTTGCTATTTAAGAATTTAGAAACGAATCTCAGAAAAACAAGAAAAATAAGGGTTAATTCACAACACAATTGCAAAACAAACAATTGTGAAACTTTTACAGAACAAAGACTGTACGACGGAGCCTTTACATTTTAAATACCTAAATGAATACTATTACTAATTGTCGTTACAAAAATAAACTTTTACTGAAAGTTTAATTGGATGTAAATATTTAATATCACTTTGCATAATGCACGAGACGTAATTACTGTAATATACATCTATTTATAATTCCAATTGTTTATGTTCAATGGTAATTGTTTTACAATGAGTCGTTGCGCCAGGGCTCAGGATGTGACAATCGCCGAAGACGAAGTCGAAAACCAACGTAAGGCGTCGGCATTATTATTTAAAAATAATATTATAAAAATAAATTACAAGTGAAAGTCACGCATAGGTAGAACAAAATGGCCAAGTTAATAATGACACAGACAGTTGTAGTTGTACTGCATAGTGCAGGGATAGCCCACATATAGTACGCGTAGGGCTTCACACGAGACGAGATAAGGCGAGAGTTTCAAAAACAGGTATCATTTTAGTCTCGTCTCGTCTCGTCACATCTCGTTATTGTGAGAACTTACTTCTAAGATAGTCCTAAACAAAGTATTTCATTATATTATTTCGGCTAATTATTTTTTTTATTCCAAATTTTTGACTAAGCATATCGCTCTTTTCTCACTATTAATTGTATCAAATTTAAAAGAAAAATTAAACTTTGAAGAATTTTTTTTTACACAGTTGATCAACTGGTTCAATTTCACTTAACATCTAATCTTGGCCTTCTTTTAGGGTTGACACCACTAATACCTACGCTCTTGCGGCAACTAAAAGCTAAAATGTCTTAAATAATTTCTATTCATATTTTTTTTTACCTCAAAATCTTCGTTTACGTTCGGCTACAAAATGTTGTAAAAGACAAAATTACAAAATAAAATATTTAACAGATGTTTGTTTGCCAGATTTTATATTTCCTAAATGTACGACCTAACCCTTTTTATAATAAAAAAAGGTTGAACGTTTATGTTGCTGTTAGTTTATTTTTCTAGCAATTTTTTTTTTAAATAACGTCAACGAGAACAGAAACGACGCTCTCAAGTCTCGTTGTATGTGGTCTCGGTACCGTCTCAACAGTTTTCAGAAAAGTCTCGTCGTATTGATACGAGATTCGCTCTTACGATACGAGTAACGAGACGAGACGAAAAAATTATCGTGCTCGTGCGAAGCCCTAACTACGTGTACTATGGCAGACACATTTGAAAATTTACTGGCATGCTAAAGGTCATTTTATACAAATTATATGTTTGAAAAGTTTGGTTTGACAATGACGCTATTCATAGGTTCATCTTTCTAGCTCGTAGTAATTATATCCTAGTTCAAATAAATGACTTTACAAGTGTTCTTTCTCGAACAGGTTTAACATCACTATGTACTTATTTAAATCGATTTACGGTAAGTTTTATAACCCAATAGGTTCAAATTGAAGATATTTTATTATTTCTTTCCGTGTTACTTTTACCAAATGTTTGTCGAACGTATCCAAGTAATGTTATGTCATACTGTGACTGATTAAAATTAAATTTAGCTTTCCAACGTTGATTCGAACACACCACTCAAAAGGTTGAACATCCCTGATGTAGTGAGTTCTTTTATTCGGTTCTAAGTAATGACAGCTTTGATCTGGGGCACTTCTCTGTGGAGTTGTTAAACCACGGAGCCGCTCCCGGATGCTTTTATTCTTGCAACAATTGAATTATTATTAACAAAATAAAAACAACGATTAAATTACTTTCTCAGTCGCGACCTGATCATGATTATGGGCTTATGTACACGCCCTCTTATGTACAGACATATATATATTTTACTATATTCACTGTTTTATTATGTACGTACATATAAAGTAGAAGCGGTGTTGACCGTAGCAATTCAAAATAATTATCATGTAAATTATTTTTCGAATGTAGCTAAGGAACTTCAATCAAACGCGTAATTTTTAGCGATGTTATGTTATATAATGAACCTTATGTATTCCTGCTATAAGTATAATACGTTTCATTATCGTCTTCGTAATATTACAAGATTTTCTCATTAATATTTTTCAGATTCACATTATTCACATATTTGAATAGACTAGAGTTTACCACCGTCGCAAAACGACGTCTTTTTGATGAGTATGATTTGAATCCAATAAAATAATTCATAATTGCTTTTTAAATTTTAATTCTATTTTCAAATTGAAATATAATATTTAACTCGCTCAATATTAAAATAATTTTTCATATAAATTGACTTTAAAAATAATTTTCTTTTCACAAAATAAAATTAAAATATATTTTGATTTTTTTTTTCGATTTCCCAACTTTTTTTCAAAATTTGGGATTTTTCTTTTCGATTTGTAAATTAGGTACCAAAGTTAGCCCATATATAAAATTTCAACTTTCTAGCCTAATTTTTCTCCTCAGCAAAAATCGCACACGTGCCCCCAAATAAAATTATTGAATTCTGAATTTTTTTCTTTTAATAACATATTTAATTATTATGTAATCCAAAATTTGACTTTTCTCTAAAGTTTCCTACCGGGCCACCTAATTTTCTTAACGTACCGTTTTCCAATTTTTCAATTTCTAATTTTCAAAAAATGTTAGCATTGAACACCGTAAAACACATGCCAACTTTTACCTTTATATCTTTTACGAATTAAATCTTATAGATCAATGTCAAAACTTAATTCTTCCCCACACATCCTGCCTATTTCTCTTCTTCCATTGCCCTATATCTACCCTGTATGAGGTTCCATTCTCCTTCCTGTTACTTGAATCTAACATCAATAGCGTCTAATCTTCTTCTTCCTATTTTCATCATTTTTACATATTTAACTTCTGAAACTCAGGCTGTATTTTCTTAATTCATAAGTGATCAGTACTATTTACACACTTAATTTTAAACACCTAAGTGGGGGACTTATTCCATGTTTTTAAACGTGTAGCGAGCAAATTCATCCAAACCAATTGAATTGATAACATTGCTTAAATAAAATAAGATAAACTTAAGAGGAACAGTGGTTTAGAACTGGGTAGTGTTCGAAGTACTCCTCATGCTAGCTCTGTCATTAATGATTTCTAAAAAAAGTTAATAATTGTTAACTATGTCTATAGAATGTAGAGTAAGAATTTCTTTTCTATTTTTTATAAATTAATATTTTGGAGTCAAGCTGACACAAATTCAGTAGAAATGTAATAAAAACAAATTCAGACCGAACCCAGTTCGGAGACAATAATAAATGTTTCTACGAAACATCTGCTCCGCCCACATGTCCACAAAATACTGTATCGCTGTTAAGAATTTTAAATAAAATAAAAATAATTTCGTAAATAAAAATTAAAATAATAAATAAATAAAATAAATAATGTTGATTTGCTTTCGCGAAAGATTTCAATCAATTTAATTTTTTGTAAGGAAATTGTTTAAAAAATCCCTTTCACTTTTGTGGTCTTTTTACATTGTGCCAAGTGAAAATAACATCTCTTGGAACTTGGAAGCAACAATTACGAATCCCGTCCTGGTCTTCATCTGCGTCATGCTCCGCTCCAGTTCTAATTGTAAATACTCGTCTGCGCATGCGCCGTGCTCGAGTTGTAGTCCGAGTCCGCGCCCAGGAGAAAGTCAAGAGCGTGACCTTCAGCACCTCCAGATGAATTATGACATAAGGAGAACGAGTTGTGAACTGCAAACTGCGGGAAGTGGGGAAGTGGAATGGACACTCGGACGAAACTCTAGTTCCAGGTCAGTCACCGTTGACGTATGCTAAAATATAATTGCACTGTTGTTGAAATAAATATTTAAAAACATATATTGTCCCTCTAGCGGGCAGTATCTGAACTATGTACTTAATATCTTATGTTTCTGTTCCTTTTTATGTTTTAGTTCTAAAGTCTTTTTATATCGGTAGAATTTTACATTCGTTTTTCTTAGGGCTTCACAAGAGACGAGATAAGGCGAGAGTTTCAAAAATCTCGCCTCGTTCTCGTTAGTTTAGAAAAAAATAGGTATCGTTTCAGTCTCGGTCCCGTCTCGTAATCGTTTGTCTCGGCTCGTCTCGTCACATCTCGTTATTGTGAAAACTTACTCCTAAGATAGTCCTAAACAAAGTAATTCATTATATTATTTCGACTAATTATTTTTTTTATTCTAAATTTTTCACACACTAAACATATCGCATTTTTCTCATCATTAATTGTATCAAATTTAAAAGAAAATTTAAACTGGTTCAATTTCACTTAATGCATCATCACTTTTATCTAATCTCACCCATTTTGTCAAATTGGCACTACTAACACCTTCACTCAACGACATTTTTGCGGCAAAATGTCTTCAAACAATCGCATTGTAAATAATTTATATTCACATTTATTTTCCTCTAAAAATCCTTCCTTCCTTCGGCTACAAAATGTTGTAAAAGACAAAATTATAAAATAGAATATTTAACAGATGTTTGTTTACCAGATTTTATATTTCGTAAATTTACGACCTAACCTTTTTTGTAATAAAAAAATATTGAACCTTTATGTTGCTGTAGTTTATTTTTCACGATATTTAAATAACGTCAACGAGACCAGAAACGAGACTCTCGGGTTTTGCCGCATATGGTCTCGGTACCATCTCAATAGTTTTCAGAAATGTCTCGTATCGTTCCTCTTTTACGAGACGGGAAAGTCTCGTGCTCGTGTGATGCCCTAGTTTTTCTCACTTATTACTGTACATATAGAACAAAACAGAACTACATGATCGCATCGAACACAGAAAATGTACTTTTTTATGTTTAATGTTTGTTAAACTGTTTCTGTTCAAAAATGTAAGCACAAATTTAACAAAATGTTTAATTATCACCATTTTTATAATAGGTTTTATTAATCTCTATGATATAGGATTTTGAGAATAAGACAATCTACACCGTTTTCTTCATTGGGTGTACAGAAGTTATTGTACATAATATGGTCATACGTCCATAAATCAAAGTGCCGCATTCCATTTAGACGGTCGTTCCACGTAAACGAATTCTTTGAGATAGATGCAACAACGCACAAAACATTCGCGGACGTTGTCATTGTGATGAGAAAACGATACAGATATATAATATGCAGTATTATTACTATCAATACAGAGATATATTGATAAACAATAAAGTAAATCCTTCGCCTCATGATAAAGTTTTCTAATGCAAAACAACTCTTATACACCATACTAAAAAATCCAGTGTCGGAGTAGTCTGTTGCAGTGTGAGAGAAGCCTAAGAGTTCTGCAATCGTGTACCGTGGCATGATTCATTTATAGATTATGTGGATGACGTATGTCCGGTCCATAGAAGGTAATTTAAAATTGCGCTTCTTGTTGTATCATTTATACTTGTAATGAAATAAATGCAATTCAGAAAAAGGCAATATTCTTTATTATTGGAAAAACAACCGAGGGAGAGACTTAATTAGCTTGTAGTAAGCTAACAAGTGTAAAACTGTAGGACAATTTTCTACCTGGCAATAACTTGAAAAAATAATATAAATTTGTTAACTAGGATTTTAAGAATTAAGAATTTTAGAATTTCAGAGCTTCAGAATTTTAAACATTTCAAGGAATAAAATTAATAAGCATCTATTTTAAAACTATTCGTTTCGTACCATCCAAATTTTAGGATTTGGATTAGAATTTTGTTTCGAATTTAACAAAAATTGATAAAGCATAAATGTTGTTTAACTATTATCTACTTTTCTTTAACATAATGTACAGTTCACAGCGCCTGAGAACTATTTGATACCACACCAATAACTCCTTACTAAACGAATTATCAAATATTAGTACTATTTCTAATTTCTTAGTATACCGCAGTTAATTTATTAATTACACTTATAAAATTTAAATGTTTATCTACTGTTATAAGTATAATGTGTATATGCAAAAAGATTAATTTATAAGTTTTAAAATTATCTCGAAACATATTCTAATTTTTATAAGCTTTGACATTGATTTTAAGCATGAATTGACCATTCAGACAAAAAAGTTAAATGTTTAAATTAGATATGAAGTTTTCAGTCTCCAGCATTCAAAAGAACGAATTCATAGTTTACTAGTAATTGTTGAAAATTTGGTTCAATAGGTATTCCATATTTGTATTATTAGAATCCTATATTATGTATACTCAGGTAGGGATGGCGATTATTCTTAAAAAAGATCGATTTTTTTAACGATTCGAATCGAAGTTCAAAAAATCGATTTAGTAAAAAATGGAAGTGTAGAAGATCGATTTCTCAAAAATCGTTTTTTTTTTTTAGTTTTTATATAAATTAAAAGACACTAACCCGAAAAAACGATCTTTTATCGATTTTATTTTTATTTAATTTGTGAATAAATACAGGCCTTTCTAATAATTAATGAATGAGGTAAGAGTGATTTTTGATCGATCGGTACAAAATATTTGAGAGATATTATCGAATGCTCTATATATTCTTAAGTCTTAAGCGTAAGTTTGGGAACCATAATTAAAGTTTTAAAATTATGCCAAACCCTTTGAAATATTAACAGACATATCAAAATTAGAATTGAACTAGAAAATATAGCAATATTCATTTACAAAACATATTTTTGTGCTTCCAAAGTCATTAAAAGTCAGTGGAAGAAAGCTTAAAATGTAGATACATTATTAATCTAACGGCTTGCGTTTTTAGATTTTGAATCGCGTTTATAGTTACTTACATAAAACGATTAAAACATAAAAAACATGGTTTTTTGATAATATTTAAACTGCTGTATAGTATCGCCATCTATATTTTGCGAATCAAAAATGAGCAAGTATCGTTTCACCTTAAAGTTAAAAACTTGCAATCGATTGTGAAACTATTTTCTGATAAACTAAGGAGCTCAAATTTTGACCACACTATTTGTAGATCACAATACAATGTGGTGCACTAATATTCCGATGAAAATAATAATTTGTGGTTCGAAACATGTGAGATATGCATACTTTATGAATTACATAAAATAATTAATGTACTAAAAGAAAAAAAATGGATCTTAGAATTTAATAATAAAAACGTGGGGCGCCCTATAGAATATTTGTAAAGATTATTTTGACACACATACTTTCTTTTATCTTTTTAAATATATAAAAACTTATTTATATCAAACAATCCTAACATTCATCAATTGAAAGACACAAAACATGCCAATAATAATTAAAACTTTCTAAGAATGCTTCACGCGCTTTGTTACAAGAAATGCTTCCATAGAAAGGGTTTCAATTAATTTTCTTTTCTTTCATTAATTTCCGTAATAATTAGTCGTTCCTTCCCTAATTACGATAATTAAATCAGCCGTGCTTTGGAAGAAGAGCATTTGGTTTTGACTGTTCCGTCGACCGTATGGAAAGTGCAGCGATAATACATCTACCGGTAATGATAGCTGTTTCCTGGAATTAAAAATCAAGGTTGACTCAACAGCGACAGGTTGGCCAGTGCTTGACAACGAAATCTTTGTGATGAGATTGCATTGTTTTAATTTCTATAGAATATTATGTATCAGTAAAGTTGATTTTAGTTATTTAGTTTAGTTTAGTTTCGTTATTTTTTAGTTAATCGCTATAGTATAAAAGCTGTTATAGTTAAAATAGGCTATTCTAGGCTAGCTAGGCTTAAAATAGGTCACACGGCTCAAATTGATACGAGTAGCACAGAGCGTAATAAATAATTAAATTTTTTAACGTTGTTTACTACTTTCATAATATCTACATCTAAGATCAACTTATAGAGTAATAAACAGACAAGAAGACCATTTCTTAACGAGCATAATATGTTACAGTATCTTACTCTTAATGCGAAACACTCATTAAGCATAACAGTTTTTCCATACAAATTAATGTAAAATACGATAATGTGCTCCATGTTAAAAGAATACTCAATATCATATATTATCTTCTTATTTATAATGTCCCAGGTGTATATTTATGATCTTATATGTTTGGTAGTGAATTTTGTATGGCAGCGCGAAAACGGCTCCGTCAATGTTTTTGAAAATTGCCTATTTTGTAGAGAAAACAATTCTAAGACTTTTGGCGTCCCCGGATTTTTCCCTGTATTTCCTGGAAACCCGCAATTTTGGAAAAACTGGAAAAAAAGTGATCCCTTTTTTGCTGTATTACTTTCAATTCGTAAAAGATAGAAAGTTGAAATTTTGCATGTGTATTAAGGTTAAGAAGAAATTCAAAAATTGAAAAAGGGAGGTTGAAGAAGTTCGGGGGCCCGGTAGGGAACTTTGCAGAAAGTTCATATTCTGGATTCTAGAATAATTAGGTATATTATTAATAAAAAAAAATCAAAATTTTATTTGGGGGCACAGGGGCAGTATTTGCCGAGAGTAAAAATTGTGCGAGAAAGTTGAAATTTTGTATATAGGCTAACCTTGGTAACTTATTTACGAATCGAAAAAAAAAATCCCAAATTTTGAAAAAAAGTTGGTCAAATAACGCATAAATTTAAAATATTTTTTATTTTGATAAATTGAAAAATTATTTTATTATTGTGCGAGTTTATTATTTCAATTTAAAAATAGAATTAAATAGGAAATGCAATTACGAATTATTTTATTGGTTTCAATCATACACGCCAAAAAGACGTCGCTTTGTGACGGGGGTAAACTTTAGTACTATTATAATGTTCATAATTTTTACCGTTTAAATGAAAAACCCATAAGAACGCATGTCGGTATATATACAACGTGTCCCAAAATTCAACGATAAGCGGACACCAGAGGATGCCCCTACTCATGACTACAAAATTATGTTTATGCGCTTGTTGCTAAAATTCGTATGGTAGAATGAAAACGGCTTCATCAATTTAAAAATGGAATTAAAATTTTAAATGAAATTCAATTCACATACAAAAGACAGACGTCGTTTGCAACGGGGGTAAACCCGGGGTGTTTTGTATAAAATTTATTCAAAGAAAATTATATATACACTGTTAGGAGCGTAATTAATCTTCTTCTTCTATCGCAGAATGACCGAACTGGCATGCTCTTCCACAAGCTTATCGATATCTCCAGTCCCATGATCTTGGCCAAAGGCACAATCACGTTGACTATAAGCTACAGGTAGTGTCTCAAACCCTCTAAGTTTCTTCCAAGTAGAGGTGATCCACACGCCGAACGACGTTGAAGTTATAGTTAACCCGGGACTTCCCATTCTCTCATTTCAACAACAACATTCCTCGTAAAGGGAAACATTTTTTACAATTTTTTTTGCTCGTTATGCGAGTTACCCGTTATTAAACGATAAAAAAAAAACAATGTTTTTGGACAACGCAGTTAATATATAATTATTTCCATAATTACTACATGATAAAATGATATTTGAAGAATACTTTGTGAAATTTTCATAAATAAATATCAAAAAATGAGCGAATCTCCGCACACGTCACAAGAAAAAGTAACATTGCGGTGCCACTCATAACTCATCACTGGATTTTCTGAAATCAAAAAACCAATTCATTAGTTGATAAATTTCTGCAGATAACGCTGTCGAATTTTTCTTTTTTTATTGATATTTCAATTTTTTACAGCACTTAAAAGTCGAAATACCGATTTTTCATGAAAAAAATCAGAAACTTTATTTTAAAATACGTTAAAATAAAAAAAAACGCGACAGCATTACCTCGGCATTTATGCAAAGAAAAAGTGTACAAAATTTCAAAAGAATCGGTCCAGTAGATTTTGAGTAGAGAGGGCACCGACTCTGAAAAAGCTATGTGTGAGAAACCGCATTTAAAAGTTTCAAAGTAACACGAAAGCAGACCAGAGAGGTGAAGACTTAAAAATCTATATCTTCGACAGCTTTACTCCAATCGACTTTACGTTTAAATTTTTACACAATAAACTTAATATGTTGTACATTAATATAAATAAATTAAAAAATTTTTTTTTTTAAAATTGAAAACATACAGCATACACTTCATAAACGTAAACCTCAATTAAAAAGAAAATGATAAATACATTTGATTTACTTATAATTGATTCTGATTTAATTTATAGGTTATATACAACATACTTCAATACTTTCAAAACGTATCTATAGTTGCATAGGTGCATTTAGCCTGGTGAAGTGTTATTTGTTTAACGATAAGACTTGGCAGGTGGAGCGAGGTACAAAGACTTTCTCGCGTTACGCTTCAAAAATTAACGCATCGGAACAAGAACAAAAACATTGAACAAACGTGTGTAGATAAAAACATATCATTTTAAATATAAAGTAGAGCAAAGTAATTGGTTTTATTTCAAATCAAGACTAAGAAATACATGGTTAAGGTCATGACCAGTTCTGTTTGAACTCATAAGGTCATAATTATAACCCCAATCTGTATGAGAAAGTATGATAAACCTAACCTCAAATAAAAGTATGTACATAATAGAATAATGGGCTTGTGTCCTATGTCTTAATTTCTATAAAAGTGTACTATATATTGATAAAGCGGGTTAATTGAAATGTCCAATTATTTTTTAATAACTCCTTATATGTTAAGAGATATTATCAATTAAAAAAGTCATTTTGTCTCTTTAATTATTAAAGGGATTCAACGTTGTACACATTCCAAATGCATGTGACATCACAATCGCTGCCAACCTTCCGGCTCAAAAATCTCTGCTATATGTATTTATATATCAAAATATCAAATATTATTTACAGCTATTTCAAGGAACAATCAAATTTCAATATTATGTCTGCCTTAGCAGGATTACATAAAATAAAAACTTATTATTCTTTGACTTGACTTGATATTTCGACTACCAACAACTACAAAACATTACCACAGCACTGACTTACTCAACAAATAACTGACGTTAAAATGCATTTCACGTCATACAAACTATTTCTAGCGCTAAAACAACAATTCAAATTTTTAATTGCTATATCTCCGTCAACATTTAGATATTTAATAAAATAGACACGTCAATACACATCTATTAACATCAATTTCAATCAACAATTGAAAAGTCGACCACTAAAAAATGAGGACACAAGCCCATTTCTTAAAAGGTTTGATTTTCTGATAGTCTGCAGTAAATACAATTCATTATGAAGTAATCAAATCTAAACTTGAAAATTTTCTCATTGATTCATGTAGACTACCTATTAATACTCTTATAAATAAGATATTCTGTAATATTAATCAAACTAATTTTTTTATTTAATTTTCATATTTATGACTGTATTCTTCATAAAAAATAGATTTAATAATAATTACATGTATTTTGTACAATTAAAGACAAGATTTCTTCTTTCCCATTAGAAAGTGTAATATAGTTATAATAAGTATAGTATAAGTATAGAAAAGGGTTTGGGAGAGAGAAATACCACATTACTTAAGAGAAAAAGACACAAAAAACATGAGAAGGATTGCCAGATTTAGATTGGGAAACGAGGAGAAAGGAAACAGCGATTCCGTGAGAGTGGAAACGATACAGATACAATATATGCAGTTTTATCACCCACAGGACAATAGTATATTCATAAATATTAAAGTAGAAATTTCATTTCATGATAAAGTGTACTAATACGAAACAATTTGAATACACCCTATTTAAAAAGTTACATGTGCAGCATCCGATTCGATTCAATACCCTTTGATGTATACAAAACGAAAGCATTGTTATCTTAAGTTCGTTATTTCAATTAATTACGAACTCTATAAGAATTCCAGTTCGTTAAAAGTCTAATACTTTGAATAACCGAATTCTGCTTCAAATAATATGTTACTAGAGTTTTAGCTGTCTTCATGAATAAGGATAGTTAAGGCACTACGTCTTAACACCATAATAAGTTATGAACCAGTTAACACAAAGACAATGAAATATAAGAACAACACACTCCTGTCTGCAAATAACATATGTTATTGAAGTTAAAAGCCTGGTCACGCTTTCGCCCATTGCTCTTACCCTTTTAATACAATTATATGTAAACGGATGCAAACGTTCTATTTATATTTATTTTACGTTTTTTGTTTTTTAATAAAAAATATATACATATATAACAAATCGTCTTTAATATTTTAGGAAACTACTTGGATATGTTTTTCTCTCAATCAACAGTAGCTTGCAGTCAAAGCTTTGACTAGATTATTATGTTTTTATTTTTTTTATATTTATTTATTTATTTGCCTTGACTTTCTTCGTTATAGCCACCATCAAACGTTTTTTATACATCTTTTATAATTTATAATTCAATTTTACAAATTTCTAAATATTTCAATAATTCACTAATTAATTTTGAATCACTTTAAAAAAATTAGTGTTAACAGGAAAAATTTTAATCACATCTAATATTTCACGATTGAATTTTGATCTTTCTAAACTATAATTTATGCATTCAAATATAATATGATCCAAAGTTCCTTCTTCACCACATTGACATCTATTGTCAGATTTAATATTAATTTTGTACAGGTGAGCTGAAGTTTTACAATGATTACTTTTGATTCTGATTATAGTTGATATAATTTTGCGGTACTCATTTCTAAACCATCTCTTCTTACTTAAATTTGGATGTAACATATAATAATCTCTTCCTTTTAACTGACTTTTGTTAATGAAATCTTGGTTTCTCAAATTGAAGTTTAATTTTTTGATTATATTAAAAATTTCATATGAAGGTAATTTCACTTTCATCTCAATTTCCAAATTTATTGATTCCTTTGCTAATTTATCCGCAATTTCGTTTCCTCTTCTTCCACAATTTTTATTTATTATATTGAAATACATCTCCTTAATTTTGCATGTCATCATTATCATTATTTGATTTGTGATATATTATTATATTTGACTATTATTCTTAAAGAAAACTTAAATTAGAAAAATATTTTCACCTAGGTTCGCTCGGCGCGTGCAAATGAACCAACATAATTATATCAAATAAGAAAATAGTATAAATAAGAGTGTTAAATGAAAAATAATTTTAAAGTCAACGACGATGGCCGACGCAATACGAACAACAGCTGTAAGAAAGAAATCTATAAATATGTTTTAGTGAATTGGTTATAATCAGTGTTATTGATAGTGATTTGATTAGTGTTTACAATTATTACTTTTTTTTAAGTAAAACCAGCAAATTTTAGTTTAGTTAAATAGTTAAACATAAATATGTGCATAGCAGTGTAGATTTTGGAAATTGCTATACTTGGAATTTCACAAATTGATGGTGCCATCTTATAAATAAATATTTAAACGGTAAACTTTAACGATAAAAATGACGTTTCGCGTTTCAACTTATTTGAATTGTAATTAGTTAATGATTAACTATTTTGTAAAGTACATATTATATAATACTTATGTAAATATATATTTATAAGTAAAATTAAATATTGCTCATAAAAGTTAGTCTATTTACTATAACAGACAATGCAAACCCCTGTTAGTATAAAGGGCGACAATTATTAGCTGGTACCGAATCAGTTCAGTCACATTTTTTATAATCCAGACTTCATTTATATTCAGCGATAAATCTACTTCTCATTTTAACGCTCTTATTATTTATTTACCTTATTTTATTTATTCAACAGGTGATTATTTTACTTTTCGTAAATATAATCTTTTGTGATGAATCAAGTCACCCCCGAAGACGTCCGACTCTGGACAATCAGATGAAGTTTCACCCAAGTGAGCAGATAACATCATCCTCAGATAATATACACAGTCCTCCACTGAGATGGCTTCCAATGAACAGTGCCCCACAAGTTATGTCCACAGCACATGCTTCATACAACCCTCTAGACTACAATACAACCCCGAAAGCAAATATCGTTGTCAACTATTTTAACTCACAGCCCCAGCAACAAGGATCATCAAGTCATAATCAGAATGATGCTTTCGGAACATTAGCAGATGCACCTAATGCTGAAGAGTATGTGAAAACAGCATTAAAGATGAGAAATCATAATGTAAAACACGTTCCAGCAAATAGCGAAAATAATATACATACAGCTACGTTCACAGCATCAAACACTCCGGTGAAAAGTTATGTCAAACCGAAAAAATACAGTGGAGTAGATTCTCAGCACCCTACAGAAGATGCTGGTGTACTACAAGGGAATTTGTATGTGCAACAAAGTTTGGATAACTTTCATAAGCAAATGGAAGATTGGAAACATGCACACAGTAATCTGAAAACGGTGCCGTCTGATAATTGGCACGTTGCACAGCAGAATCACTATGTTCCTGAAAAAGAAAAACATTACCAACACGCCACAAATATTAATTTAAGTCCCCACCAAAGTTATGACGACGTCATGCATCTTAACCATAAAGAAAATACCAAAATATTTGATCAACACCTAAGACAATTTGAAAATTTGGGGATAAATCATAAAGCAAATTGGAATTCGAATCAAGAGAGTCACCTACATCATAAAGACCCTTTAGTTTGGCACGCGGATGCAAAACCGAAATACGAATCGAAACACCATAATCGCAACCCTCAGACACAGAGCTATGCTCTACCTTCCAAACAGCATGATATTCCTCTAAGTGCTGTTCATCATACACAAAACTTAATAAATCCGCAACATATAGTAACCCAAAACAATCTTCCAATTCCTCAGGCATTAGTAGGAGAAATTCCTGGGTATAGAAGTTTGGAGTATGCGCCTCAGAGCGAAAGCGCAAGTAGTCTTCATCACCAACAGTCGCAAAATCAAAATCATCCAGCAGTAACTTATCATTCTCTTCCAATGAAAGATAACTTTGCAAATGTAGGAGCTAGTATAAGCGTGGGTCAACAACTGATGAAGTCTGAAGGTCCTCATGGTCCAATAACAATGATAAATGGTTTGCCAATAGTAAATCCATATAAAATTGATTTGCAAACACTACGCAGTATGATTGGTAACACTAATGAAGAAAAGGATTCCAACCCATTGCAAAATATTCAAGATTTTCAACGAGAAAACAATTATCAAGTACACGAACCGAAAACTGAAAACATTCCAGTACACGTAAATCAGAATAATGATAATTCTAATCAATATAATGTAGGTAGTGATGGCAACGATCATCAAGGAAGTCAAGGGCAATATAGTCATCGTTTTAGTAGTAATTTACCATTTACACCATTGAAATTTAATTGGAATGAAGGAAATAATCACAAAGGGTATAAATCTGATTTGCAAGGAAGTTATTCGATGTACACTAATAGGGTTGCATCTTCTGGGGCCTCAAAGAATGTTGTCAAGAAAAAGCAAAAATTTACTGTGGGGAAGAATGACAACACCAGAAATTTACCAAACCTACACACTGAATTACGACCACCGCCACTAAATACTTGATAAAATTATTACATTAATTTAAGTTATGATTTATTCAAACTATCGTTGAAACAAGTATTATTAATGCAAATAACTTTATTTATAATAATGATGATTTAAATATCAATTACTTTTTAGTGTTTCCTAATCACTGACCACTTTGTTTTTAATTTAATTGTTACTTAATTAAGAATGCACTGTGATATGAATAAATTGTTATAACATATAAAATAGTTCTAATAAATAACAAATAAAGATTAGACTGTTCATATTTCTGTTTACTATTATTGCAGTTGTAATGATTTCGCTATAAATATACATAGTGTATTCAAAAGTAGCATATATGGCAAAACACATCAGGTCTAAAAGGATTGTGTGTCCTTGAATTCTTGAGTCAAAAAAGTATAGTCACATTCTATAATAAGACTTACTTAAAAGTAAGTTTAGAAAATACTTAAATGAAATGAAGCAATGTTGCCTATCTATATATCAAATTTAAATAAATAAGAAATACAAATTAAAAAGTAATTTGTTAACTAAATATAATAACGTTTTATTAATGAGCAATATACATTTACTTTTTAATTTATTGTCTTAATATATATAGCAAAATAGTGATTTACATTATAATTATAACTATGATATATATTCATAAAAATACGGTATATAAAATATATATAGATTATAAAAAAATTCAAATAAGAATATTAATTTCCTTATATAAAAAAGGACAAATTATTTATGGTCATAGGTCATAAGCGCTCGCATCCACAGAAAATGATAAATGAGGTCCATTTCTTACGTAGCGATGATTGAATTGATCGATCACCTTGTGATTGCTTACATTAAATATTTTATGTTTTATAAATTATAAAAGTAAATGGGCGCGTTCTGGACACTCAACAGTTGTACAACAGTTGAGTAAACCAGGGACAACTTATCATAAAGCGCTAAGTGAGCGGTAAATTAAGATCCAGAATGCACTAATATAGCATGTTTGAGTTTGAAAAATATCGAAGCTGTCAAAACAAAATTATCATAATTAATATCATCTTTGATTAATATTATCTTTGATTGTTATCAATTGTTATTATCATAATTAAAATGGATACGAATGATATGGATATCGTGTTAAGTGTAGCGTTAGACAGTGGCTTCGATATAAGTGTACTTAGAGGAATAGTAGAAAATACGTGCATGCCTAAATATTTAGGTGAGGTAGGTATTGAAGAAAATGCAAAAACGGAAAACTTTTTCGAGAAAACAATACTAAGATTTACAAACGATATGTTTATTGAACATTTTCGAATGTCTCGAGAAAGTTTTGAAGTAAGTACAAAAAAAACAAATATATTTCAAGTAAAACACATTTGCTAGTGGTATTATAAACATAACCAATTAACCTAACCTATAAAAATACCTAATAAACCTTTTTTTTTAGATATTAACCAATATAATTGGAAATACAATAAGTGATAACAAACCTTATGAGGAAGTACCTTTGCCCAAGAAGATATTATTTGCAGTATGGGTGCTTGCAAAACAAGAAAGTTTCTTATCTACAGGAGACAGATTTGGATTTTCCAAAAGCACTGGGCATGGGATTTTTGCATATATTATTAAAATACTCTCAAATCTCATGCCACAATTCATTAAATGGCCTGAATATAAAAATTATGAAACCATTTCTAAAGTATGTATAAATCTGTCATACTTTGTTAAAAACACATAAATATGTTCCTCAACTTATCGTAAAATATTTTAACAGATTTTTCAAACAAAATCTTATGGGTTTCCTGGCGTAGTAGGAGCTATCGATGGGTGCCATATTCCCTGCAAGCAACCTATTGGTAACCCTACAGATTTTTATAATAGAAAAGGGTTTCATTCCATCATCCTTCAAGGTAATGATTGTAACTAATTAATTAACACAGTATACAGAGTTATCAGTTTATAACAATACTATTTCAAATATTTTTAATACAACACTAAGTTATCAACATAAACAATTAATTACTCTAATTTACACAGTTAAGACATCAACTAACTCAAACTCTTTCACAATATATGAGAAATAATAACATTAAAATGTTTTCAGGAATATGTGACCACAGAATGAAATTTACGGATGTATTTATTGGTATGCCTGGACGGATGCATGACGCCAGAGTTTTCCGGAAAAGCCCAATATTCAACCACCTTGACATGTTATTGCCACAAAGTTATCATATTATAGGTGATACAGCGTATCCACTGATGCAACAAGTTCTTACGCCTTTTAGAGATAATGGACATTTGAGCAGAAAACAAGGTGCATACAATAAAAAACTGAGCAGCATAAGATCTACAATTGAGAGGGCTTTTGGACAACTGAAAGGAAAATTTAGGAGACTAAAATATCTTGACATTTCAAATTTTGATTTGGGTCAAGAGATGATTTCTGCTGCATGCATGCTACATAATTTCATTATTGAGCATAATGAAACTGGTAGTGAAGAAATAATAGACGAAATTGAAAATATGGATGTACCAGATCACAATGAAAGCAATGTGGACGATAGAAATAATGAGGCTATTAGAAAAAGAAATAATATTTGTGATATGTTATGAATAGCTCTATATTACTTTTACGTGTATCTGTAAATAAGTTTTGATATAAACTGACTAAAAAAATAAATTTTTTTTTTACAAAATAAAAAATATTTTCAATTTATGCGATATTTGACCATCTTCTTTTCCAAATTTGGAATTTTGTTTTTTCGATTCGGAAATAAGTTACCAATATATACAAAATTTCAACTTTTTAGCACAATTTTTACTCTAGGCAAAAACTGACCCAGTGCCCAAAATAAAATTTTGAGAATTTGAATTTTCTTTTATTAATAATATACTTAATTATTCTACAATCTCCCATATGAATCGCGTAAACGTATAAGAAAACAAGAATATAAACATACAACTGGGATATTATAAATAAGATGATATTTGGAAGGAAAAATTATTTTTATTTTATATAATACATAAAATTTAGATTCCAGGATTATTCCTTTGTCTGATTAATTCTTTTAATAATTCGTTTCTTTCCTGCTGAATCTGGTTAGATACTTTTATATCTTCCGAAATTACTTCCAAAATTTTGATGTGCTTTTTTTGAAGTTCTAGTTGTTCTTCTATAATTCTTTTACCACCTTTTTGTTTTATTCCCGATGATCCTGATGTAGATGGTAAAGTGGGAATTGGTTCTGGTGTCGGGGAATTGGAAAACAAATGGTTTGTGGATGTACTCGTCGATGGCCCCATTATATCGAAAGTAGCTTGAGTAATTGGTAATTTAAATGACGATATTGTACGTCCAATGTTGACCGTACAATCAGTTTCAAAAATATTTTCGAACATGTCAAAATGTTCCCATTTTACGCTTCCTTTACCTGTGGTGGATTTATTATCTTTTATAGTGCTGTACGTTTTTTTTAAATTTCTAAATTTTCGGTCCAGGATATCACAGGTGATGTTGTTATACCCTTCTTCTTCAAAAATTTTGCCGATTGTTGCCCACAGATTTTTCTTTTTTAGTTTTGGGTCTCTGAACTTAGCCTTCATACCCATATAAGAACTTACTAATAATTTAGTTTTTTTTAAATCCCACGTAAAACTTTCTGTTTCTGCAAATAAAAATAATTCTTAGTCGAAAAGTATTAAAACTAATATTCGCTTTGAAATATATCGCAATCTAACCTTGTGGACTGATTTCCGCGTCTGAAGTAGCCTGTGGAGTACTTCCTTCATCCTCAACATCGGGATTGGATATTTCCAGGGAATTTAAATTTACTTCGAAATACCCTTTGAAATATTCTGGATCTATTTGAAGCAGTGCCATTAGTAATTTAAAAAATGTATTCATATCATATTATTGCTACTTACCATTATGCAATTTTACGTGCACATCGTAAGTATCTGCAATAATATATTCCACACCATCCTTTATATAATTTGCAGAAAATATGTCACTCATTTTTAAATAGATACGTTTTAAATTAAATCCCGGGTTTTCAGAAGCTCTACTTTCTGATCAGATCAGTAGCGGCAATTTGTTTTGATGGATAAAATGGCGACCGCTCACATAATGTGCTTAGAGAGCAGAGACAGCTCTCATATTCAATTAACAAAAATGATGACCGATCACATAAAATGTTTAGAAAGCAGAGTCAGTTTTTAAACACTCTAGCGATATTCACCAAGTTTATCTGTATTTTTTTTTTAATTATTATTTTCTTTAATTTAATTTTTGAAATTCTGAGTATTGAATTAAATAGAAGATAAAAATTGTACATATTGGAGATGAACTGGACAATTCAAATATACGCGCGCATACGAAAAATATTTTTGATGGAAAAAATGGCGTCCGCTCACTCAACATGTTTAGTGAGCGGACGTCTATAGCTCGATCGAGCGCTACATTTACTCAACAGTTGTACAACTGTTGAGTGTCCAGAACGCGCCCAATGATACTTTTTTTAAATTTTAATTAGTGTCAAATATAAATTCATATTAAAATATCTTTATGTATTGTCATTATAAAAGTTCTTTCTGTGCAAATCTAGGTAAGACAAATGAAGTTTTGTGTACTTCAGATGTATAGTAGCGAAGACCCATACCGTCGCAATCTTCGTCCGAAAATGTAATAGTAGGATTGCCGAATTTAAGGTCCTGAAACAAAGATGAACGTTTTAGACAAATAACGAAAATTTATATTGCAGAGAATATATTTGTGGTTATTAATGTAAAAAAAACATCTTTAATATATATTCAGAAATAATATTTGTCAAATATGTTACCTACTTATCAGGCGCTTTTAATGGTAATTATGTTTCCTGTTATTCAGGCGTTTAAATAAAGCAACTTATAATCTTACCGCATCTAAAGAACCCATTACAAATCCGATTTGTCCTGATGGATATGTTGGAATGGAAATTGATGAATAAGCCGCAACTGGAAACTGTCCCCGACAATGAGCTAATGTTTCTTTAACATGATCTAGATTACTCCAGATGGACCCTCCTTGAGAACAAACAATTCCTCCGGGTTTTAACGCAGCTTTCATTAGTGAAAAGTAGCTTTCCTGAAAAATATTATGTGTATAAATTAATGCCCGATCTTTTCTTTTATTATTAGTAAATTTCGTTATTTTCATACTTGAAATAAGGAAACAGCCGGTCCAACAGGATCGCTGCTGTCAGTAATGATGACATCAAACTCTCCAGCACGATTTTTCATAAATTCAAATCCATCTCCAACGTGTAAACTTAATTTGTGTGATTCAAAGCCTTGAGACATGAATTTTAAATATTTCTTTGATACATCTATTACTTTATCGTCTATTTCAACTTGATGAATTTCTTCTACTTTTGGATGTTTGGCAACTTCTCTTGCAACACCTCCATCACCACCTCCTACTATTAAAACCTATAAAAATAAATTGATTATAGCTACAACAATTTTATTTTATTATCTGGTACTATATATTTCTTGTGATTTGTCTCTCAAATTAGTATGTCATAATATAATTATTTTCTGCAATTATATACTTTCCCACGTAGTAGCTAATTGTGGAGTAATCGAACATAGAAGTTTGTCAATTAAAACTTATTTTTAAATGTTTGAATTTTACGCAAATTAAATAGAAATATTAAGAAAATTTAAGTTAGAAATGAAACTTTTTTTAAATATGTATCTGCTTAAAATAAAAGTATAACGATCTGTAAAGAAAATGTCTTTTTGTGCTGACCTTCTTGGGATTAGGATGACTGCAAAGTGGAACGAACGAGATCATTTCTTGATAAGCGAATTCATCATGTTCTGTGCATTGTATGATTCCATCTAAAACGAGAGCTTTGCCATGATTTGTTCTGAAAATAAATAAATAATATTACTAAAGGTTTTAAAAATGTATCTAAACTGTTAAGACACAAGTAATTTCACTTTTTTACTATAGCTAAATAAATTTACATTAATTAATTTACATTTTTTTTACTATGTGTTAGATCGATGTTACGATAGTCATGAAAGCATAACTGTTTGCTAAATGAAACATTTTTGTAGTGCTGTTATAATTAACTAATTATTAATTTCTAATTAAAACATCCATATATGAATATAGTAAAGTCAACATTACGTCTAATTCATAAATTCACATCCGTCTTAACAGGTAATGATATAATCATTTAGTACAGTGTACAGACCAAGAAAAAGTTTTCTAAAGTTATCTCACAACGTTTTGTGAAATAGAAGCCAATTTAAAAAGTTTAATATATTTTACAAGAAGATCTTTTATAAACAACTAAACAGTTTAAATACATTAATTTATTGAACTCAGTGCATTTTCACTAATCACTACGTTTATTAAAGCAGCTAGATCGCGGTTAAAAAAATGGTTGGGAACTTCGGAATACATTTAGTTTGGTAATGCCTTATTGTTAATAAGTGTTGGTAAACTGGGTTTCTTTTGGGACCTTTCCTTTAAGTAAACTTGACATCCGTATTTAGCTTTTATTGATAATAAAAATGTATTGATCCACTTATGAAATTAAATATACCCTGTAGAGATGCACCGATCCTGATGGAGTTCCATCGCACAAAAGTAAACACTTCATCTAATGACGAAATGAACCTCGAATATACTCTACTGAAAAAGTCGGCGTCGAAAGGAGTCTGTTTTAGTGTGATACAGTCTTACTCTAAAGTCGCGTTCTCACGAGGCGATTTTAGTGAATCAATAATTAATTCTTTCAAAAGTTGAATATTACCTGAAGCAGATTTAATGACACATATATCATGAGTATACGATAACAGATTCAGGTAATAATCAACTTTTGTATGAATTCGCTTATGGCTTGTGTCCTCATTTTTTAGTGGTCGATTTTTCAATTGTTGATTGACATTGATGTTAATAAATGTGTATTGGCGTGTCTATTTTATTAAACATCTAAATGTTGACGGAGATATAGCAATTAAATATATAAAAATTTGAATTGTAGTTTTAGCGCTAGAAATGGTCGGCCATATTTGTATGACGTGAAATGCATTTTAACGTCAGTTATTTGTTGAGTAAGTCAGTGCTGTGGTAATGTTTTGTAGCTGTTGGTAGTCGAAAAAATCAAGTAAAGTCAAAGAATAATAAGTTTTTATTTCATTTAACCCTATTACGGCAGACATAATATTGAAATTTTATTGTTCCTTAAAATAACTGTAAATAATATTTGTTATTTTGATATGTAAATACATATAGCAGAGATTTATGAGCTGTAAGGTTGGTAACCTGTAAACTTGTCAGAGTTCTGTCAGGAATATATCTCCTTTACGCTCTGTTGTATAAAAGAGATAGCAACTA
The DNA here is from genome assembly GCA_963678705.1 of Panorpa germanica. NCBI lineage: Eukaryota > Metazoa > Arthropoda > Insecta > Mecoptera > Panorpidae > Panorpa > Panorpa germanica. Next base: position 15,300,306 of record OY783206.1, read on the forward strand.
GCGGTTGTGATGTCACATGCATTTGAAATGTTGTACAACGTTGAACCTCTTTAATAATTAAATAGACAAAATGACTTTTTTAATTGTTAATATCTCCTAACATATAAGGAGTTATTAAAAAATAATTGAACATTTGAGGTTCTAGTAATCCACTTTATCAATATATAGTACACTTTTATAGAAATTAAGACAAAGAACACAAGCCCTTTACTAATCCACTCAACTCGCCTCGTGAGAACCCCGTTTAAGAGACAGAGAAACAAGTCATAAAAAATACAGCTTTAAAAACTACCTTTTTCAATATTCTTTTTTAAAACATCACAAAAACAACATAGATTAGGATACAACTGATAGGAATTCGCTTTAGCTATGTTTCTACACTTAAAATACTTTCTTGAAACTGTATTTTTCACAGCAAAGTCATGTATCACATAGCTGAATGTAAGTACGGCAAGAATTTGATATTTGCATTGGCAATCATATGCTTATAGTGCTCACAGTGAATCTTGCAGGACTGCGTTCGACTGTGACAACGTTCTGCATAGTGACCACCAGCTGATCCATGTGCTAGCCACCTGTACTAGCACCGGAGCGGCAACGGTCTACCAATCTACCATGCTCTTTATGCTTGTTTACATTTTAATTATTATGAACATTAACTCAATATAAGGATTGCACAAATGAATTCTTCATAGTCTGCAACATTTTTCTCTCTTTCTTATGAAACGCGAACTTAAATAAGCATGCCATCTATTTGAATATCAGAAAATGTTCATACTTTATTGAACAACAGTCACTTCAAGTACTGTGAACATACATAGAACACTAAATTTCTTTTTTTTATGTAGATAGCATGGAGTAATTATAAAAGCACAGGGCGTCTCACTGTGTTATTAAAATGAAAGATATAAATAAAAAATGGAAACAAAGTACGCGTGCTAGAAAAGAAATTTCTGTTAGATATCTCTATATATACTAGAGTATACCCCCGTCGCAAGCGACGACTGTCTTTTGGGTGTGAATTGAATTTCATTTCAAATTTTAATTCCATTTTTAAATTAAAATATTTAAATCGCTCTATATTAATTTTACATATAAGAACAAATAGTTTTTCATAATAAACTGACTAAACAATTATTTTTTTTCAACAAAATATAAAATATTTTCAATTTAATTGTTAGTTGACCATTTTTTTTCAAAAGTAGTGATTTTTTTTTCGATTTGCAAATTACATATCAAAATTATCCCTTATACAAATATCAACTTTCTAGCTCAATTTTTGCCCTTGGCAAAAACCTCCCCCGTGCCCGCAAATAAAATTTTTGAATTTTGATTTTTTTTTTAATAACATACTTTATTATTAAGTAATCCAAAATTTTAGTTTTCTCCAAAGTTTCCTACCGGGCCCCCTAATTTTCTCAATGCCCCCTTTTCCAATTTTTTTATTTTTAATTTTCAAAAAATGTCAGCATTGATCACCGTAATACATATCCAAAGTTTTAACTTTCTATTTTTTACGGATTAAAAGTTATAAAGCAAAAAGTAAAAAATTGTTTTTAGTTTTTCCAAAATTACGCTGTTCCAGGAAATTCAGAGAAAAATTCGAGGACGCTAAAAGTTTGTGAAAATAGGAAATTTTCGCCGTTTTCGAACCACCATACGAATCGCGTAAACATATAAACTCTGACTTAGAACATTATAATATAGGATTTCTTTTAAAGAATTATACATACATGTTAGAATTTGGTGAGGTTTGTAAATTAACCTCAAAAATCGAATTTTCAATTTGTTATACATCAGACAGGATTTATGTCCCTTTTAATGTTTTCTATCCGACTTTAATGTTTCTTATCTCAACCGAATTACTGTGTCAACGTCATTTATAATTATAAAAAGGCCCACACCACAGTGTTAAAACTTATTATAAGTGATAATTAAGAAAAATACCAACTGCTTACAACCGCATTTGATGAAGTGAACAGTGAACTTGAAAATGAAAACTTAACTACTCTCTTTTGGAAGAGCACTCAAGCAATGTATGTTTACTGTTAAATCTTATGAATTACTATACAAAAACATACGAGTACTTGATTCCAATAAAAGCCGTGATTGCATACACCAATTACACCATACTAGAAACTAAATAGAAAAAAATGTGAGTTCTCTTTCATGACAAAAATTTCTAAATTTTAATAAATACGATTTCGAATATAATCCAAAATATTTATTGGAATATATGTACGCTACTATGCTACAGAGGAAGACGTAGCCATACACAACAGTCGGTTCCCAGTAAACAATTTGGTGAAGTGTCCTGTTTTGTGATGTTTCTATCACTATTGCACTTCAATTATAGTTTGCATCAACTTTTGCTTCATTTGTATTCCGACAGGTGGAGTCGTTTCGCCATTTGTAACCGATAAAATAGACATTTCATATGAACCAGTGTGAGAAAATGAACTGTAAATAAACTCTTTCATGACAAAAAATGATACGCATCTTGAATACGATGGCAAATTTTACTACGCAACACTTGCGAAAATTATTCTTCTTAACACTATATTTTTATAGTTTTTACCGTATTATTTTTATTGATTTCAAGTATAAATAATGTCAACAGTAAACTTTAATCGCGTTTTTTTTGGAAACCATAATTTCCTACATCATTTTCAAATATAACATTTTATTCAACTATTTTTAACGTTTAAATGGCTCAAATTTGTATTGAAGCACTACAAAATTTACTCGATTTGGCTGTTCACTATAATTGATAAACTAAACTTCAACAGTGAGAACGCGACTTTACACGGTAAGGTAGTAAAGTAGCCATTTTGATGTTTTTTTAAGATTTAGAAAAAGGTTAAGACAAATTTCTTGTTGGGTTGGCGACCGTTTTAAATATGTGTACTCTCGACCGTTGACACCACCATAGATTAGTCTGCTCCGCTCTGCATCATATCGTTAGATAAAGCTAGCGTTTAACGATAGATAAATTAAGATTGATTATAAATGTTATTAAAAAATAATATAAGAATGTTATATTGTAAATCTGGCTTCATTACGCGCCAATTTCTTTCATTTGTTTGTAAACCCTGTATGAAACATAGACGTGAGTACTACGATTTTCTCTAGAAAGCAAAGAAACGTACACTGAGACCAATAATCAGTAATTTATAAAATAGATTTATAATTAAATAAATATTATTAAAATACGAATTCATAAGTGGAAATAAAATTACAAAAAACAATCAATTTATTTTTGAAAAATCATTGAGATACTTTAGTTCCTATATGAACATGTATCAAATGTATTGCAAAATTTCAAAAAAATTTATTCGTTTTTGACAAAGGTAAAAATTGAGCTAGAAAGTTATAATTAAAGACTAGAGTTTACCTCCGTCGCAAGCTACGACTGTCTTTTGTATGTTAATTGAATTTCATTGCAAATTTTAATTCCATTTTTAAATTGAAATATATAACTCGTTCTATATAAATTTTATATATAAAAACAAATAATTTTTCATATAAAAAATATATTTTTTTCAACAAAATAAAAAATATTTTCAATTTATGCGTTATTTGACCAACTTTTTTTCAAAATTTGGAATTTTTTTTTCGATTTGTAAATTAGGTACCAAAGTTAGCCTTCATAAAAAATTTCAAGTTTCTAGCACAATTTTTACCCTCGGCAAAAACCGCTCCCGTGCTCCCAAATAAAATTTTGATTTAATTTTTTTTAATATTATATTCAATATACAATTCAAAATTTGAGCTTTCTCCAAAGTTTTATTAAATTTTGAATTTCTATGTTTTGAAGTATGTTCGCATTTAATAGCGTAATACACATGCAAATTTTCACCTTTCTATCTTTTACAAATACAAAGTTATACAGCAAAAAAGAGCCCACTTTTTTTCTAGTTTTTCCAAAAGTACGGGTTTCCAGGAAATTCAGGGAAAAATCCGAGGACGCCAAAAGTCTTAGAATTTTTTGCTCTACGAAGTAGGAAATTTTCAAAAACTTCCTTGGAGCCGTTTTTGAGCTACCATACAAAATTCAGTACCAAACATATAAGAATATAAATATACACTTGGAACATTATATTATAGGAAGGACAACGAACATTATAATAGGTAGATGTTTGTAGGATAACTATGGTTTCTAATTTACAAATCAAATTAAAAAATACAAAATTAATTGAAAAAAAATTGAAAATATTTTTTTATATAAAAATAATATATTCTAAAAGATTTGTTGCAGTGGTTAAGCATGAGAAAAATCAATGGCCCACACTTATTGTGAAAAAAAAACACCAAAAAAATTAAAAGTGTTTGAAAAAACATACAGCAACAATTTACTGTTACTAAAAAAAACTATTTGTTTATAATTACACATGAAATTAAATTTTGAAATATTTTTAGTGTTAAATATACCATGACCACAAATAGTTAATTCCAATATTGAGGGACTTATGCAAGATAATTGTAACAAATTTATTTCTTTCTAACCTATTAAAATCGAATTTCTATCTCTTTAATACCTAATTTCCGATAAATCAAACACCTAATGCAATACTTTCATTCACAGCCGACCAGAAATAAACGTCCAGTACAAATTTTATTGCATTAATTATAAATAAAATAAAAAATATAAATGATTTAAAAAAATGTGTATACGTAATGTTTAATTAAAGTGTAACTCAGATTTGTACATGCTAGATATTTTGAACGCGCGCTAAAAAGCAAGAGTAGGGGCCAGCCCCTCCCAAACGGAAAGACCTAACTCTGTCCTGGTAGGATCTTTTCATTTTGTATATATAAGTAAGTAATTCGAAAATTATTATAGTATTGTGGTGACTTCTATATATTTATTATTACTCCATTTTCTACTTTAGTGGACAAAATGAATTTCTTGGTAAGACTTAAAATTACTTTTTAATAAAATATAATCACATACATATTAATAAAAATTATTTTGGTAACATACGGGCTTTCCAAAAAGTTTCTCTTGTTCATAATTTAGAAATGAGATCTTTTGAAAAAACGATTTTACGTGAAATAGAATGTATACGAAATAAAAATGAACTTTATGTTACTTGTCATAAGAATCATACACTTATGAATCTTATAGCAGGTATACATTATGATTCATTTAACAACAATATTCGTTTCACCACATATAAGAGCGCAGAAAATTATAAGTCAAGATAAGGTTCTGTACACCACCTCAGATTTTCTGAAAATGGGTCATGCTCTTATTTACAATTTAATGTTTTCACACGGTCTAACATTGACAGACGTCGTTTTGTTATTAGTACACATTATAATTTGGTATTGCCTTAGAACACGAAGTATAAGTTGGTTAACAATGTGTTAGAATACGTACAAAATTACTGAAAAATTATTTTAAACTGACATCAGTATTTGAACCTATAACCTAAGCTCGCACTGCGAAAAAACTATATGGATTTTAACTGCAATTAAAACACATAGCATTATAACCGTATACACAGTGGTGATTTAAAATAAAAATCTATAGTTTGATATCCAGTGTTATCATAAGAAATGGGAATCAATAGCATAATGCGAAAGTAATCACTGAGCACCCGTAGACGTTATAACTCTTGTATTTTCACAAATAAGTCGTAAAGTTTTATAGTTATTCCAAAAAAAGCTAATTATACATCAGCTATTAAAATCTGATTGAAATTATTTGAACCGAAATGTTTTTCAAAGCTATATCCAATTAACATATCAATAATTCTTATATATGTAATTAAAAACAAACAATTTAACAATTTCATTACTTAGAGAAAGTAGTATGCTTAATAGTTATTGAAAAATACAGATTTCTCTCATATCAAGATTGCAGCTTGCCAAGTCAGTTTCATTTATTCACTATCATATGTACTTCCATATTGGAAAGTCTTCTTTAATAATATCAGTGAGAGCTAATAAATATACCTTGCCACTTTCAAAGCTTTGTAATTTTCTATAAGGTTTCTATAAGATTCCTTTAGATGTATTGCATTTGCCAAACATTCTAGACAACAGAAAGTAGTGATATAATAATAAAGGTCATAATTCAAATATATTATTTAAATTCCAGTTGATTTCTGTGACTGTTGTCCTTGCGGTTGTAGCACACACAGCTTATGCTGGTGTTCACCACCTGGAGCATAGTGAGCCTCTTGGAGAGACTGAACACCACCACGAAGTAGACCATAAACATGCTACCTCACATCAAACAATCAGCCTGCATCATTTTCACCCAGTTCCAGTTTATGTAAAACACGATGAGCACCCAATTGAACTGAAGGGTATTAAACACGTTCTCAAGGTATTAAAAAAAGAATGACAATTTAAAAAATATAAAATCAAATACTGCTTTAGATATGCAACACTATTAACAAATATTTGTTTTCAGGTACTTCACCCTGAAACTAAGCAACACGGTGAACATGGTCTTACAATTGAAAATCATGGATCTGAATTCCACGGTGATGGTGGTCATGGACAAAGTGCTGGCGGACACGAAGAACACTCCGGTTACTCTCATTACGATCTTGGAGGGCATTAGAAATCATAATTATATTGTAGCTTAAATATAAATTAACTATAAAGAATACTAAAGTCAACTATTATGTAAATCACTTCTTAAAATTATACACGCGAAATATATGCTTTATATTGTACAATCTTATGTTTTACTGATTCAACATAGCACACAAAAGTGTAAACTTTTTCATTATGAGTGTAAGTTAATTGCGGTGTTATTGGTGTAGTATATTTATCAGGCGAAAATCTTTCAATAGTATTTAACAAAGTACTTCAAATTGTTAATAGATATATGCAATTACATATATTATTTATTAACTATTATTAGATATAAAATAATAGATTTCACTACTATCAATAATTGATTTGATTAATGGAATTTCTAGCTACGCCAATATACTACTATTTAAAGAGTAAAATTTGAAACCTAGTATATAATTGCATTGTTATGTCTGACAATACTTTGTTTGTTAAAGAAACATAAGAAATAAAATATGTATGATAGCTATACCATAGTTACAACAGCGATAATAGAGGTTCAAATGTCACAAAAAAAACAATGAGCTATACTGGGTGATAGGTTATCAAAACTGTAATAGATAAAACATATCGTGTTAGTGTTACGTTATATAGTAGTGTGCCACGGAGTAAGTGTACACAACAAGTAGTTTTCGTATCTCAAGATTTTACATGCATGATACATTTCATGTTTTACATACTAAATGAACAATGAGCTTAATGAATAGATATGATTTAACTAAAAATAATTTAGTAGATGAAAAAAAACAAGAATAAAATAATTTAAAACAAACGTTTAAGCAATAAATAAGAAAAAGAAACAGATGACATCTCATGACATATTGTAAACATAACCTCAACTCGTAAACAATATTAAACACATGTGTAAACCCAAAAAACTGTAATTATATGAATTATATTACTGTAATTATAATAATAATTATTGATATTATTATGGGAACATGTAACTCATAAGATGTTTAGCAAATTAAATACTTGTGCATTGTTTCGAATGTCAAGTAGTTCCTTATAACCTTCAGAGTTGCAATGAAATAAAATTAAACATAACTGACTAAATAATTAAAATAAAATATATTAATAAAGAATAACTACTTACGTATCTAATACAAGTATATCTTGATAATTTGAAGTTTCTTGGTGTAAAATTTCTTTTACTTTTAGTGACATACACTGACCCGGCCATAATTCTGACAATTCACTAAACCAACCACTTTTAATTGTATTCATTTCTTAATAATGAAACACTCAACAAAATCTAGTAAATATTAAATTAGTTTATTACTTGTGTTGTATTATTTCTTCAGAAGTTAAATTATGAATGACTTGTAAACAGATACCCTCTGCTTTTAAATCATATTTTTATAGTGAGTGAAAAAGAAGCAATGTATAAAATGAAAAGGATATATTTGTCAAGCTATTTCACAGTACTGATCTCTGGTTTACAGTTACTTTGGAATATTTGCCAGGGTGGAATTATCCTTTATTTCAATATGGGCATTAATAGTACCCCAAAAATTGTTAGTTATTTTTTTGTTATTAATTATAAGCAAGAATATTTTATCTATTTAAAAAAATACATTAACTAAAACTGTTTTATATACACTCTAGAAAATTTGACTTTGGACGAGGACAAATTTATGGAACTTGTAAAATCTTAGATTTTATTATAAATTCTACTCTTGTAATGAAAATATAGATCATGCCTTCCATTTTATCTATCTGAAGCTTTTAGAATGTATTGGGTGACCCAGGTGGCGAATGTGCCCCGTTTTACACCATAAGGTCATCCATGTTTGTATATATGCGTCGTCTATTGAAATGCTGAACAATGGATGTTAATATTTCAGAGAAATATTTGTTGAAAAATTCAAACAAAGAAATTTATCTGCAATAACAATTAAAATAATGCATAATATTTATACATATAAAATAATTTTATATTCTTTGTCATTGCATTATTGGCATGATGCATCCGAAAAGCCATCCCGTATAAAATGTGACATATATACTACAATTTACCCCCGTCGCATGAATTGAATTCAATAAAATAATTCATAATTCCATTTTTAAATTGAAATATTTAACTTGTTCTATATAAATTTCACATATAAAAACAAATAATTTTTCATTAAACCGACTAAAATAAATATATTTTTTTCAACAAAATAAAAACTATTTGACCAACTTTTTTTCGATTTGCAAATTAGGTACCAAAGTTAGCATACAACTTTTGGCGTCCTCGGATTTTCCCCTGAATTTCCTGGAAAACCGTAATTTTGGAAAAACTAAAAATTTTTTTTAACTTTTTGCTCTATAACTTTTAATTCGTAAAAAATGAAAAGTTTTTAATACTAACATTTTTTGAAAATTAGAAATTGAAAAATTGGAAAAGTGGACGTTGAAAAAATTAGGGGGCCCGGTAGGAAACTTTGGAGAAAACTCAAATTTTGGATTACTTAATAATGATATATGTTATTAAAAAAATATATTTCAAAATTCAAAAATTATATTTGGGGGTCGGGGCCGGTTTTTGCCGAGAGTAAAAATTGCACTAAAAAGTTTAAATTTTATATATGGGCTAACTTTAGTACCTAATTTACATATTGAAAAAAAAAATCCCAAATTTTGAAAAAAGTTGGTCAAATAACAAATAAATTCAAAATATTTTTTATTTTGTTGAAAAATGTGTATTTTTTTAGTCAATTTATATGAAAAATTATTTTATTATTGAGCGAGTTAAATATTTTAATTTGAAAATAGAATAGAAATTTGATTTATTTTATAGTATTTAAATCATACACACCAAAAAGACGGGGGTTTACTCTAGTATATATGTATATATATATATATATATATATATATATATATATATATATATATATATATATATATACATATATACTAGAGTAAACCCCCGTCTTTTTGGTGTGTATGATTTAAATACTATAAAATAAATCAAATTTCTATTCTATTTTCAAATTAAAATATTTAACTCGCTCAATAATAAAATAATTTTTCATATAAATTGACTAAAAAAATACACATTTTTCAACAAAATAAAAAATATTTTGAATTTATTTGTTATTTGACCAACTTTTTTCAAAATTTGGGATTTTTTTTTTCAATATGTAAATTAGGTACTAAAGTTAGCCCATATATAAAATTTAAACTTTTTAGTGCAATTTTTACTCTCGGCAAAAACCGGCCCCGACCCCCAAATATAATTTTTGAATTTTGAAATATATTTTTTTAATAACATATATCATTATTAAGTAATCCAAAATTTGAGTTTTCTCCAAAGTTTCCTACCGGGCCCCCTAATTTTTTCAACGTCCACTTTTCCAATTTTTCAATTTCTAATTTTCAAAAAATGTTAGTATTAAAATATATATATATATATATATATATATATATATATATATATATATATATATATATATATATATATATATATATATATATATATATATATATATATATATATATATATATATATATATATATATATATATATATATATATATATATATATATATATATATATATATATATATATATATATATATATATATATATATATATATATATATATATATATATATATATATATATATATATATATATATATATATATATATATATATATATATATATATATATATATATATATATATATATATATATATATATATATATATATATATATATATATATATATATATATATATATATATATATATATATATATATATATATATATATATATATATATATATATATATATATATATATATATATATATATATATATATATATATATATATATATATATATATATATATATATATATATATATATATATATATATATATATATATATATATATATATATATATATATATATATATATATATATATATATATATATATATATATATATATATATATATATATATATATATATATATATATATATATATATATATATATATATATATATATATATATATATATATATATATATATATATATATATATATGGAAAATATGATAAATATAGGGAAAATATGACTTTTTCAATAGTTAATATCTCCTTACATATAAAGAGTAATTAAAAAATAATTGAACATTTGAGGTTCTGGTAACCAACTTTATCAATATATAGTACAATTTTATAGAATTAAGACATGGTACACAAGCCCATTGAAAATAAATTAACTTGTGATGAAACATATTAAAAAAATCAACAACTCTTGATTAGAAAGCTATAGTTCGGTAATTGCCTTAGTCTAAAACTCCCTCTTAATCGTTACAATATTATTGCAATTATGCTGTACTGCCTTGATGCTTCAAAATTAAAAAAAAACATCTTCACTGACCAGCCTTAAAGCCAATCTAAGAAGATCTCACTGCAAATTTATTTTACTTTCTTGATGCGCCTCTGTATGTGAATCATAACATTTCAAATAGCTTACTAATTACTTAAATTGTTACCTTTTCATTTAGTAAATATAATAAATTCTAGAAACCATACCCTTAATTTGTTTACCGAAGAATTACGTCTAGACGTGTTCAGAAAGTATGCCAATCCAAATAGACAAAATTAGTCATTTATGGTTAAGAAATTAGTGTAATGGCCGATGACTAACTCAAACCATTAACTTAGGGGATAAAGAGATAACGACTGTACCTTGATTCCCCACCGTTATTGGAGTGATAGATAGTGTAAAAGTATTTTAAATTATTTATTTAATTTAAAATAGATTTTAAAAATAATCTCTAAAACATCAAAATCAGCAGTTAAGGGTGGGCTATGTGGCAGCTAATGAAAACATGTAAAAAAACGCCAAACATGATGCGATCACCCAAGAAAGCCATCCAACAAGAGCTAAGTTTTAGTTACAAGAAAAGTAGCTTGCTAGAAAGGCTCACGCAAGTGGAAACAAACAGTCAGCATATCCGAAGAAATCCGACGCAGATTTAATGGATGCATCAAATACATCCAATGAGAAACAATAGCTTTTAAAATAACTAGCTCTCAAGCCACATCATCCTGGCAACTGGACAAAGTATCAGAAAATAACCAAAAGATAGGAAAATATCAGAAGTATGTCCAATCAAAAAAAACTGTACTGAAAGTACGGCGATATATACACAGGAGGAGCAAAAATCCTATGTTAAAGATCCTCTTTTCTACCTGCAATGGGTTCTTTTAGGTTGACAATAGGGTCAAATTTTCGACTTGGGCATCCATACAGATGTGTGAAATGTGGGAGTGTCCATTCCACAGAATCTTGAAAAAAGGCATCAACAGTAGCAGCTCAATGTGTGAACTGTCAACAGGAACTCCCTACCACCCAGTACCAGTAATATAAGACGAAAATTTATGAGTCAAACCAAAGAAGAAATATTCCCGCACGTCCACCAGTCACCAGATTCAAACTCAAAGCATTGCTGTTTCACGCCAGTAAACCAACAGAGGGAGTCTCTTATGCCCAAATAGCCGGAGGAAAAAGACCAGTAGAGAAAACGGAAACATATTCCAAGAAAGACATCCTTAACCAACCAGATATGATGTCAATGATGCAATAGGTATTTGCTGAATAGAAAATATGTTTGAACAAATGATGGACAAGGTAATGGATCGAATTCCAAGCACCAAATGCTGCCAAAATATGAAGAAACCACGACAATAGAAACAAATGATACAAACGGTAATTTAACAATCTGTTACGTACACTGTCAACGTAGGCATGTAATTATCAAAGAACAATTTCCTATATTCGTGGGTACACTGAGTAATAGATTTATAACGAGTGGAGACTGGAATGCGATACATCTACGTTGGGGATCAAGGCTGTCACTATCTCGTGGAAGACAACTGCTTCAAGTTATTAGTCAAATTAACCTGGTAAGCCTAACAACAGGCGAACCCACGTATTGGCCAACAGATCCGAAGAAAATACCAGGCTTGTTAGATTTTTTTATAACGAAAAGTGTCTCAGTAAACTATTTACACGTTGAATCCTGTTGTGACTTGTCATCTGTTCATTCCCCGATTATTCTAACAATCAGAACAATTAAAATAATTTTAATGCAACGTTCTATAACACCTGTTAGGAAACATACTGAGTTTTAGTATTTTCGCCAGCTTTATATCTGAAAATATTTGACTCAAGAATTAACAAATTCAGCCAAAGATACCAGTAGCGATTAATAATCATCCAAACTATCTAGCTAGATAAACATACGTCTGATTTTTAAAGACTAAAAAGACATACTCCGTTAAAACTACCACAACGTTTTTAAGTATCATTCATAGATATAGCCATCACTGGACAACTATTTCTTATCTAGCTTAATTTTCATTTTTAGCATAGGTACTTACTGTTCATAGTTATTGTAACAGATTGTAACTTGGCATATTATTATAAAATAAAAAAAACTAGTAATAGTTAATATTAGTAGAATCCTATAATATTTTAATATTATATTATTTATACAAAATATTTTTGAGTTTGAGTAAGTTTGACAAGCATAATAGGATTTAAAATTATGACAAACCCTTAGAAATATTATCAGGCATATAAAAATTGGAATTGAATTAGAAAATTTAGCAATGTTCATTTTCAAAACATTGTTTTGCTATACCAATTCATAAGAGTCAATAATAACTTAAAATCTAGCTACATTATATTTATTTGTTTTTTTCGATTTTGATTCGCGTTTATAGTTACGAAAAACGTTATAAAACGATTTAAACATAAAAAACATGGTTTTTCGATCATGGTTTATCGCCATCTATATTTCGTGAAACAAAAATGGTCAAGTACCGTTTTACCTTAACTTAACGATTCATTGTTGAAACTGGTTAAACCGATCAATCATAGACATCTGGTATGCGAAAACACAACTATACTAGAAAGCCGCTGAACTATAAACATTTATCTATATAATTAAAAAGAATTATATAGAAATTTTCTAAATTCTCCAAAATTGTAATGTGTATAAAAAATGAAAAATCATTTAAAAAAAATTTAAAAAAAAAAACAAAAGAAATTAAAAAATAAATTCTTTACAACATGTATTAATACATTTATAATAAAAAATTATTAGTATTACTTACATTTAAATTTGATGTATGTCACACTGCGATGAAGTACAATGGAATTTGCCTAAAGTGTTCATTATATATGTTCAATTTTGTCATTTTTACCTACGGCGTCTTCCTCTACATTATCGGCATCACGGCTCAACGAATGTCCCTCAATGAAATGTCCCTCATTCAGAATGAAGTCCTGATAGGCAGAGAATCCTTTATCTTTATCGTTATGGGTTTCACAATGACATTGATAGGCTTCTTGGGTACTTTGGGGGCCGCCACGGAAAACATTGGAATGCTCTCGTCGTACATTGCAATCCTAGTGATATTGATAACTGGTCAAGTTGCTATAGCAGTTACAGTTTGCATGGATAACATCCAAAGAATGTATAAAATTTTTGTGATAAAAGAAATGCATAATTTTGATGGTAGTATAATACTTCCTGGTTTGTTGAAAACAATTTCCCGAAAAAAGTTAGAAGAAATGTGCTCTGTGGAAATCTATCAAGAATGTGATAATAGAAAAGTTATAGGAAGTATTAGTTTAATATTGGCAATTGTTGAAGTTTTTGGAGCAATTTTTGCATTTCATCTTGCTAGAATTATCGAAAGAAATCAATTTGAATTTAAGCATATGTAATTTTATTTGCAAACTTCTTAAAATAAAAGAATATATGAATTCCTGTTTTTTATTGTTTAATTTAAATTTAAACAGTTAAGAGTTGAACTTTGTCACCGTTGGCAAAATGTTGCCCAGTTAAAAATGAAATGTTTTTATTTAATTTAATTTAATAATTGATAAATTGTTCATGTTTCTAGACAATTTAAGAAAAAATCAACTTAAAATTCAACTTCAAGCAATCTTGGATTGACACTTTACTAAGTTTTGTTTCTTGCTGATACTATAAATTTTGCTGAAAATATAATATGGGTAGTTTTTTACATTTCTTATCAGATAATATGAGTTTTATAGCAAATGATCATTTATAGAAAGTTTAAAAAGATTAAAATATACTTGCGAAAAAGGCATCTCTCGTTCTATTGTTAAGGGTTGAAATACGTTCTTCAACAATTATTATTGTTATAAGGTCCATGTGTCAATTAGCAAACAAAAAGCTCGAATTTTATTCGATAGAGCCATTTATTTATTTTTATTAAACATTAAATTGGATAGCCTAAAGCCTATGCCCCTGTTTTAATAGACCAGTTCATGAGTAAATTGTGAGACTTTTATGAGATTGAAAAGTCGACAATAAATGGTCCCCAAAAATATTTTAACCTAGAACTCCAACAAAGTTCTTTGTCATGGTTAGAATTATTGGTTATATAAATAATTATAGATATTATTCGTTAAGTGGCTCCTGTTCTTTAGGACTCCATTTTTTAACTTACTTGTATTTTTGAAGCCGGATATCACTAGACGCTTTTCAAATGCTCTTTTTTTGACGAATTAGGCTACTTAAGTTTTTCCAACTCTATTGGCAGAACATAATGTGAGTTTCAAAATTAAAATTAGTAAAATTAGTCGGTATAATGCAAATATATTATTATTATTGTAAAAATATAATTTGACTAAAATACAATATTTTAAATTAGGATAAAATATTAAACTATAATTACAAAACAAGAATAATAAGAACAAAAATAATAATTAAATAAAATTAAGTTGAACTAAATTGGACTTTGAAATTAATTTCCAAAATCAGGAGAGAAGAGGCCGTAGCTTGAAGCGTTAGAAGTTAAATTGAGCATGTTGCTGAGATTCCTAGCTGAGGCAAGCAGCATGTTTCCAGTAGAGTTTAATTGGGGCAGCTGATGCAATATTAAATTTTCAATTAAGTATTCTTTATGAAATCTACTAGTATTGTCTGCATTGGTATAATTTAAGAGCCAATCTGGATGATCATTTATTTCTGGAATAGCAATATTCCCCCACGTTGCAGTAAAAAGTATCGTGGTCCAGTAGGTAATCAGCCCGGTCCCTATTCCAGCTAACATCTGTAAATAATGTGTTAGTGCTCTTAAATGTGTCTAGTTTTATAACCGCACACATAATAGAACATTTATTCAATTTATGATAGCGATATTAATCGATACATCGATATCGATCGTCCAGTTACATATCTCCAAAAAAAGCAAAAGTGTATCCTCTTATCTGATTTAATATTTGGGTAACTCATAAATGAAACCAAACAAAATTATTTTGCAGATAAGCTTCTTGAATACCGCTGGAATGCTTGGAACTCGATTATTACTCGTGGGAGTTAAACAAAAAGTGCATAGATGATTTCCACGAAAGACACATATGATTGGATACAATTGATTTCTTGGAGGACATTTAAAAAAGATCTTTTTGCCTATTTGTTCTCTATATCTGGACACTTGCACTATGCCTCTAAAAGTGAATCAGGCACACTGATGAGATTAACACTAACCTATTAACCTTATAGAGCATCTTCAGAAGAACTGAACACTAAGCTTACCATTTGTGGCACTGGGATAAACATGTACTCCCTAATGATAGCATTTGGGGGGGTTCCTACAGGTAACATATATGCGTGCGAGACCATCACTCCAACTGGCGCCATCAAATAGAGGGGATGTAGACCTACTTGACAGCTCTGAGAATAAAAAAAAAATATTGAAGAATACTTCATAATAACTTACACAGTAAACTATAAAATAAATCAGAGTTACGATGCTTTGATGAAGTAATAATGAATTCATTATCGGTTGAATTAATTACGAACTCTATACGAATTGGAGTTCGTTAAATCTTTATTACAGTGAATTTCATTTGAAGTGATATGATTTACTGAGCATTGTGGTCAATAAAACGCATAATAAAAGCACAATATTTTATTAAATTGAAAAATAAATAATAAAATAACAAAAATAATAAAATCAAGTCGCAAAATTTGGTAAAAATAATGTAAAGTCGTTGTTTTTGATTGTGGTTGTATTTTCTTCGGGATGAATAAGGACAAATAGGGATGAGTTGTCTATAACTATTTCATGCAAGATTAATCTTCCGTTTTGGACAGCTTGTCTTAGATTGTACTCAACGGCAATATTTGCTGCCCAGTCAGGGAACGTTGAAAGCTCTGGACTGATAAGAGGGAAGTATACTACTGCAAATATTGTTACTAAAATGTAGGCAATGACGGAGGATCCTGCGCCTGCTTTCATCTGTAATATGAATATTTAAATTACTTCAATTAATATAACAATTATCACGAAAAACTCGTGCACTGTTTAACGTAATATTGTTTACCAAACGTTACGTTTCATTATTCACCGAAGTTTTGACATAATTTTGTTACATTGTCATTAAATAAATGCCAAATGTTAAAGAAGATATGCGAAAAATATTTTATGAATATTTTCATTTAATATGAATCAGCTTTATTAACGTCAGAAAACTTCAAGCGTAGAGAAGCGGAAACTGGAAACTCATATAAACTCATTGTACTAAGATTATAAGATTTGCTCGAATGGACGATTAGACTTAACTAGAGTTTACCCCTGTCGCAAAGCGAAGCCTTTTTAATGTGTATAATTTGACTACAACAAAATAATACCTAATTTCATTTCAAATTTTAATTCTATTTTCAAATTGAATATTTAACTCGCTCAATAATAATATAATTTTTCACATAAACTGACGAAACAATATATTTTTTTTCAACAAAATATGAAATATTTTCAATTTATTCGTTATTTGACCAACTTTTTTTCAAAATTCGGCAATTTTTTTTACGATTTGTAAATTAGGTACCAAAGTTAACCCATATATAAAATTTCAACTTTCTATTCCATTTTTAACCCTCGGCAAAAATCGACCCCGTGCCACCAAACAAAATTTTTGAATTTTGAATCTTTTTTTTTAATAACTAATTTTCTCAACGCTCTTTTCCAATTTTTGAATTTCTAATTTTCAAAAAATTTTGGCATTAAATACCGTAATACACATGCCAAATTTCAACTTTCTATCTTTTATGAATTAAAAATTATAGAGCAAAAAGTAAAAAAAAAAATTTTTAGTCTTAGAATTTTTTTCTCTACGAAATAGGAAATTTTCGTAAACATTGTAGGAGCTGTTTTCGAGCCACCATACAAAATTCGGTACCAAACATATAAACAAGTCAGATACACCTGGAACATTATAATATTACTAACACTTCGCCCCGACGTTTATATAATACTTGCGATTAAAAAAAATTATTTATTAAATTGAACGTAAGTAATTAAAGTATTTGAAAAGGTTACTTAGATATCTTATTTATAGCATTTATTAAGAAAAATAAATTTTTATAACCCTAGTATTTTGTAAATGGTGACATCACATGCAAGACAAGGAGTATCAGATGAGCGTGAGCATATCTTATTAGCTTAGTATCATAATAAAAATATATCTACATACATATAAACCTAAATGTTACGTAAATAATGGGTTAGTGTTTACAGAGAATACACCTACCATAGTTAATGTTGTGATGTGATACCTCGACTTTACTAGATAATTGGGTACTGTTCCAATGGGCAATAAGAAACTCAGACTGCCCAATAAACCAGCTGGTAACATAATATACAACGGATGCAGTTTTGCCGCTAACGCCTGAAAATAAAGTCATACTACAAATCATACACGTCGGCGTACTGTGTCGTTACAATGTGAAGACGGCTTCAGGCGACAGTTGAAATGCTTATGCAGGACGCAGGACAAAACACTCCGCGCGGAACAATTCCTCGAATTCCAGAACGTCCAGAGACGGCATACCTGTCTCAAGTACATAAGGCATCATTTCTTTTAATAAAACACGATAATATGTGCAGTCATTTTACAACAGAACTGCTTTATATACTTACCAGATACGGAAGGTATTCCTTTAAGAACCTTTAAGTATTCATTTCCAGTTTTTGAGAAGAATAGCAACAAAAACAAAACTCTTAACTACAAAAATTAATATTGTTTTGTATATTAAATTTATAACATTCCAAATACCTCGTTAGATAATACCTAATACTAATAAGTTAATTACATTTTCTCAGAAGTTAATAGGAAACGAATATATCGTCGATTATCTGACAATCTAATATGCCAACATCATATTTTTCGATAATTAGTTAAACGCCAGTTATGACATTATCTTAAAGAAATGAATTTTTTAATGGGCTTGTGTCCTATGTTTTAATTTCTATAAAAGTGTGCTATATATTGATAAAGTAGGTTACTAGAACCTCAAATGTTCAATTATTTTTTAATAATTCCTTATATGTTAGGAGATATTACCAATTAAAAAAGTCATTTTGTCTCTTTAATTATTAAAGAGGTACAACATTCCAACTGCATATGACCTTAAAACCGATAGTTGCTATCTCAATACAACAGAGCGTAAAGAAGATATATTCTTGACAGAACTCCGACAAGTTAACAGGTTACCAACCTTACAGCTCATAAATCTCTGCTATGTGTATTTATAAATCAAATATTATTTACAGCTATTTCAAGGAACAATAAAATTTCAATATTATGTCTGCCGTAACAGGGTTAAATAAAATAAAAACTTATTATTCTTTGACTTGACTTGACTATTTCTACTACCAACAGCTACAAAACATTACCACAGCACTGACCTAATCAACAAATAACTGACGTATACAATGCATTTCACGTCATACAAATGGCTGACCATCTCTAACGCTAAAACTACAATTCAAAATTTTAATTACTATGTCTCCGTCAACATTTAGATATTTAATAAAATAGACACGCCAATACACATTTATTAACATTAATTTCAATCAACAATTGAAAAATCGATCACAAAACAAAAATTTCTAATGAATTTAACAAGTACGATGCCCATGGAAGGTGAAGTTGATTTGTGTTGCAATTCTTTTGTGCTAAATAAATAGCAGTTGGCAAAATTTCACACTGTGTGGCCGGTATTATTATGATTCTAACTAAGGGGCCTATGGGCCTTTGTAACTGCTTACCTGACGTCTGTTAATTTCTGACAATTTTTCAAAGGCCTATATTTTCTAAACTAAGCTATGTAAGTTTACCTAAAACTATCAGAAGACCTTAAATAAAGAGCAAAATGTATCCCATACCTTGAAACTGGCATAACTAACCTAATTTGTAAATTATAGGGCTTTGAAACCTCGTCAGAAGTTGACAAACATTTTCAAAATAGGCCTCTAAATAAATACCTTAATTGCACTATCAGATCACCGACGATATATAATTGCCTTTTTAAAGCGAACTGTGTTCTGAAAATTTATGAATCTTTGTTTTATATTTTCGTAAAAATACCCAAATAGATAAAATATTGTGACAACATTCTCAAAATTGACGGACCACGAATAAATGAGTTACGGCGGCTCCTACCAGTTTTAGCAGAGCTGCAGAGTTCCAAATTATTAGCGGGATTTATACATATTATCGCACGAGCATTTAGTTTGTATTTAGTAAATTAAAAAAAACTGTAATTATGTAAAACATAAATGAATGAATTAAGAAATTGTTGTATATATCTGAAAATGAAAATGAAAAATATCAATACATGTGAAATACACTGTGTTTAATTTGTTCGGGCTCGGAGCCAAACCAACATTACTAAAATTATCCAGACAGATGTTCTCAACAGACTTTGCAACCCTGAGTTAGAAAATGAAGTAAATAATAATGGACCCAAATAAAGAAAAGGCATCGTAATATGCATCAGCATTTTCATTATTTTTCTTTTGTGAAAAAAAGCAATACTTGAAAATTTGTAATTTATAGGACAAACCTATAAATTTGAAAATTTATAAGTACCATAATATATAAACATACCACTTCTGCAACAATTGGAAGCATTATATTGGCCACAGCAACATTGGACATCAGATCAGTCAAAATTTTAGCGCATAAATTAATCATGCACAGAATGGTAAAAGGTTGGAATTGGCTCAGGGTCTGCAGTTGCAATCCTATGTAATGGTTCATTCCTGATTCCTTTCCTGCAGAAGCAATAGCAAAGCCACTTCCTAAATTGACAGAGAAAATACATTATTTAAATACCGCATTGCAACTATCTGAAAGAATTATATGCTACTGCGGTAGGACTTAAAATGCGCCTTAAAAATACTTTTATATAATTTGGACTAGATGTAAATACAATTATTTGTTATTACGCACCAAGTAAAAATATAAAGCCCCATGGAAATTTTCCATTCATATATTTCCAGGTCATGGCCCCTTGAGACGGTGCGGTCGGTAAAGAATCTATAAAAAAATCGACAAATAATTTATAAACTAGAAGATGAACGAGTTTGACTTATTTCATATATCATTCTATCTCTACCTGGGTGTCGTTTACAGAAATTGAGACAGGAGCACTCTTTGGGAATAACGAACAAGAGGAACATAATAAACATAACAGGAACAGCATCTTTTAAATATTTATTTTGCCTAAAATATTAGAAGTGAATTATTATATTATTATAACAAATACAGAAGACTATTGTTACTGATAATAACATCTTACTCGGCATAGCTTAAATGTGTGTTGAAAAATTTGACATAACCGTCAATAAATTCAGGGTTTCGGAAAAAGAACAGCAATAATAAAATTACAAAGAGGGTGCAAACAAGTTTCTCATGGAAACTCATAGGTCCTAGATCTTTATATTTTGTTACTAATACTCTGTGTATAGCTGCTTGTCCTTCATTGTCAATATGAATATTTTTAGCAGCTTCGCTATTCGGCCGGCACAGTCCCATAAACCAAATTTGCAACCAAAATGTATTCAAAATAGTCTTTACTATCAGCATAGGTACAGTGTAGAAACTCCAAGTAGGAAAACTTATATCTCCTTCTGGAAATATACTGAAAAAAAAGAAAATTATTTATTATGATTTCACTTTTTATAATTTACAAGCGCCGTTGGATTTACAATTAAATTCTTAATTTTATCTTACTTTTCGTATATTCCTTTTAATGTTAAATTTGATCCAGTTCCAACTAGAGTGCCAATTCCTCCAATGGAACTGGAGTAGGCTGCAGTCAGATAGTAGCAATTGGTGATGTCCGTTGGTTTTGGACTGTAATATTATTAGTTATTCAGTTAAAACGATAAAAATAATAAGTGCTTTAATTTTATATACAGAAGAACCAATACGAATTTCTGCATCACGACAAAAATGTTGCAGCCATTAGTTTCGATCAAAACATTTTTTTGTACAATACACCAAACCATACTTTTAAAAATATTAAGAAATATTCTATTCCACTCTATTAAATATATTTTAAAAATTCACTTGTATAGTTTAAATTACGAGAGTTCGCCAGCGACTCATGGTTAAAAGCAGGTTGTGCCGCATATATCAGAGATACAATGAAAAGTAAATTTCTTTCACATATAATAAGATGAAATTCACCATCGTATCACCATTTATGCGGTTCTTATAACCTCTTTCAAGCATAAGTCACTGCCGAACTCAGGCAATTTCGACTATATATAACTATGTCGAGTAGTTACTTTAATTAGCTAGTAATAAGCTAGCAACTGAGAACCTTGCACTGACTGCACTTTTATAGCACAAATAAAGGATTGAGAGTGAGGAATGTAAATGCCCTGACAAAATAGAATGAAATTTGTGACAAATTCGCACTGGATAGTATAGAATTTTTTTTTTTAATAATTGAAACTACTTACTCTTCTTCTGCATTTTCAGTAGGATCAGGCGGCCCAACAGACTTTTTGTTTGAATATATTTTGCAAATGCCTTGCTGCAATAAGGAGAAAGAAATAAAATAGGAGGATATTTAAATGGAGAACATGTAGCGTGACATCAGAAAGACTGTGCTTTCAGTTGGAACCATTTCTATTTGTATTCTTAAATATTTAAAAACGCAATAAAAAAAGTAAATGCTTCTGTTTGTTATGGAGGTACAGGACGTACCGTCAATACTAAAAGTTTATCTCTCGGTAATACGAAATGCAAAATACGAAGTACATGATGGACGAGCAAATATTGGGACTGTACCTTTAAAAATGAATTTTTCAATTCCTTATTAAACTGCTTTTTGCTTGTTAAAATGATTTTTTTATGCATATAATAGTTTAATAAATGAAAAATTACCTATAATTAATATCAAATTTATATTAATTCAATTTAAATTCAATTAAATATTTTGAAAAAGGAATTTTGGTTTTTTAACAAATAAATTGTTATATTTTATATAATATTTATTCCAATTTTGAATTTCCCGCTCAAATTGGCATTTGCAACGTTGCCGGCTTATAACCTACATTTACTGTTCCTTACTGGTTTTATTTAAATATTTTCGTATATAGGTATCCTTTTGATAATTTTCTTTTTGCAATAGTTACAGAAAAGATTCTTTTATATACCCTTAGTTTTTGAAAGCCGTGTCACCATTTTTTAATAGTTAAAAGTTATATTATGCGGTGAAATTGAGCTAAAAATTATGAGTTGTATGGAAAATGACTATTTTTAATCATGTATAAAAAGAAAACTATGAACCCTAGAGGTCTCTAAAATTTTGAGACGTCATGTATTTTAACTATTTGTATCGACCCTCCAAATTGCACAACGTTTTCATCATTTACGTATACCTCCTTAAGTATCGGATGTTATAAATCGGCTTGTGAACCGTAACTTAATTTCCATAAATATATGGTTCCATGCTGATAAAGTTGGCTACCAAAACCTTAAATGTCCAAATATTTTTTAATAACTGATTATATTTTAGGAGATATTAACAATTAAAACAGGCATTTGGTCTGTTGAATTATTATCCAACGTTATAGAAAATTAAAATGCATGGTACGTCACCACATCCGAAGATTTGACATTTCTTACAACACAGACGCGTATGAGTATGTATGTGTGTGATACGTCATTTACTATTAACAGCTCAGTTGCATATTCCATGAAGCAGTATATTGCGAAAGTTGTGAAAAAGAAAAACTATCTTATTTCTTTTGTGATGTACTACGCATTGCTAAAATATGCAACAAAACTGAAATTCAAATTAGATATAGCTATCACTCCGTCAACTTTTGAATATATAATCCTATATTATAATGTTCCAACTGTATGTTTATTTTCTTATATTCTTATCATCTTACTATTATAATGTTCGTAATGTTCCAATTTAACATGGAAAACTCATAAGAACTCATAGATATTTATATATATATATATATATATTTCCGGTAACAAAATCTGTATGGTATCTTCTAAACGGCGCCTACAAAGTTTTTTAAATTTTGATATTATGTAAAGGACGAATTTCTAAGACTTTCTACGTCCCTGAATTTTTCCCTGAATTTCCCTGGAAAAAATTATTCTGGAAAAACTGGAAAATTTGAAAAAATACTTTTGCAAATATCTGACGAACTAGAAAAGATAGGAAACTGAAATTTGGTATGTGTATTGAGATCATAATTGTGCACATTTGCCAATAGTTGGACATTTAAAATTTAAGTTCAGTAGCGGCGCGAATTTCCGGGGGCAATGTTAGAATAGAGTTAGGACGTTCAAATTTAATATGTAGGCTCGCTCTAGAGTGTTATTAATGAAAAAAAATAAAGAGCCCCAAATTTCCAGTGGCGGCGGGAGTTGAGTTAGTAAAAGCCAGAAATATTGAAAAAGTAGTAATAAAACTTAGGGCATGTATTGAGACACTAATTGCGAATGTTGCCAATAATTGGATTACCAAAATATTAATTCAGTAGCGGCGTGATTTTTTGGGGGCAATGTTGCAACAGAGCTAGAACGTTGATATTTGGAACGTGGGCTCTATATAGAGTGTCATTAAAGACAAACTATAGAAAACTGCAACTTTCCAGAGGCGGCGGGCGCTGTGGGCCAAAAACCAGAAATATGAAATATATAGAAATAAAAGGCTATAGTTTAGATTATATGTTCTTAGATATAAATAAAATAGATCCCTGTGTTAAAATTTGACAAACTTGTTCAGTAGCGCAGGTATGTGGGGGGGTAATAATGCTAAATATAAATACAAAGCTAAAATTTAGTATGCAGATATAGATTGACAAATTAATAACGAAAATATAAAAAAAAAATCCTTTTCTTAAGTGTAACACTAGAGTGGGGAGTGATAAACCGAGTATAAGAACAAAATAGAGGTACAACGATGATATTTTGCATGTAGAATATTAAATAGAAGCACAATAGTTCTCTATAAGTTAGATAGTCAAATTACATTCAATAGTAGAATTGAATTGATTTTTGGTGCGTTCGTTGTGCTGTGAAATCGAACAGGAGTGAGAGGTATAGGGGGGAAATAGTTAACAGCCCCAAATATCAAATTAAAAAAATAGAAACTACGCATGTGCATATTTGCGAAAAATAAGTTTAACCTTAGTAGCGGCGTGAAATTGGGGAAGTGGGGGCGGGAAAGGCTTTGCCAAAGAGCTCAATTTTAAATTTCGATCATTTATAAAAGTAGATAGTAGTAATAAAGGTTATAAAAGTAGAGAGAATTGTTATGAGCAAAATAGATTGTTATGCCTAAAATTTGTCAATTTTATTTCAGGAGCGGGAATTAATGGGGAGGACAATATTATATCGTAAATATAAATACAAAAATTAGAACGTAAGATTACAGTGCAGTTTTAATTATGTAAATGAATTGCTGTAATATTGAATTGGTAGTGCCTGATTGGAGGAGAGGGTGGCGCCGGGGTTCAGGACACCAAGTAACGGTGGTCTTAGAAGAAGTAGCGATAGATTATAATGGCTCTGGAAGATAACCGTGTTGTAGAATATGTGCTTTGGTGCTGGAAATGTGGGCGGCGGTTCAGGGGATTAAATTGAAAGTACAATAACGGGAAGGATAAGGGCTAGAGATGAGATGATTAGGAGCGAACCGCTAGGCTTTCTTAAAAACATAAATGAATTGATGTAATTAGTAGGTTTACATTGAAATGAGTGAAAATTAATTTTATCAAGCATTTATCTTATCGAATAATTATTAAAAAATAATATACTTCTAAGGATGAAATTTAGTGTGTAGGTTGCCAGTAAAGTATTAATTATGAAAACTAATTGTTAAGAGTATTAGTACGCAGGAGGTAAAAGCGCAAGATTGTTTAATGATTGCGGTAAAAGGGGCGATAGAACAGTGCCGTTATGTGCGATGATTCTCAGGTTGGCTGTGGTGTTGCAAGTGGGCGCATTGTGGCAGAGGTGCAGAGGAATACAATTGAAAGTGCGAGAACGATACAGAGCATGGAGCCAAGAGGTGATGATTAGTATTACGGGGCGGGGCAGTGGACATTTTTCAATACTGCGCTTTATTAGGGTAAATAATAATTTTACACAGAGAGGAGGAAACGAAGGATTATTTAATTATAGTGCTAAAGCGGGTGCGCTGTGAATGTACTCTAAGGACCGACGATGCTCAGGAAAGAAGCGATACAGAGTGCTGAAGGAAAAAGGCGCTCCATGGCTTATGGGCGGGGGCACTGGAGACTGGTCAATACAGTGCTTTATTACTGTAAATGAAAGAATTATAACAAAATAAAAAAAAAAAGTTTAAAAAAGATATATTATAACGAAAATTACTTAAAAATAATATTTTGCATTATTTTCAATTTAGCTAATAAATTTATTTATTCACAAATATTAAATACACGTCGCTTTGCGACGGGGCGAAGCGCTAGTATATTATAATGTTCCAAGTGTATATTTATATGTTTGTTGCTGAAATTCGTATGGTAGAATGGAAACGGCTCCTACGATCTTTTTGAAAATTTCCTATTTCGTAGAGAAAAAAATTCTAAGACTTTTGGCGTCCCTGGATTTTTCCCTGAATTTCCTGGAAACCCGTAATTTTGGAAAAACTAAAAAAAAAATTTTTACTTTTTGCTCTATAACTTTTAATTCGTAAAAGATAGAAAGTTGAAATTTTGCATGTGTATTAAGGTATTCAATGCTGACATTTATCAAAAATTAGAAATTCAAAAATTAAAAAAGGGGGGGTTGAAGAAATTCGGGGGCCCGGTAGGGAACTTTGGAGATAGTTCATATTTTGGATTCTAGAATAATTAAGTATATTATTAATAAAAAAAAATTCAAAATTTTAAAATTTTGTTGGGGGGCACGGGGGCAGTATTTGCCGAGAGTAAAAATTGTGCTAGAAAGTTGAAATTTTGTATATAGGCTAACCTTGGTAACTTATTTACGAATCGAAAAAAAAAATCCTTAATTTTGAAAAAAAGTTGGTCAAATAACGCATAAATTGAAAATATTTTTTATTTTGATAAAAAAAATATATTTTTTTACTCAATTTATATGTGGCAATGTATATGTGCGAGTTTATTTATTATTTCAATTTAAAAATAGAACAGTTAAATATGAAATGTAATTACGAATTATTTTAATGGATTCAAATGATACACGCCAAAAAGACGTCGCTTTGCAACGGGGGTAAACTATAGTAGAGTTAAATATGAATTGTAATTACGAATTATTTTATTGGATTCAAATATACACGCCAAAAAGACGCTTTACCACGGGGGTAAACTCTGGTGGAATTAAAATTTTTACATGAAGTTCAAGCCACACACAAAAGACAGACGTCGCTTGCGACGGGGGTAAAAGCTAGTATTCTTATATTCTTATATTCTTATGATCTTATATGTTTGGTACTGAATTTTGTATGGCAGCGCGAAAACGGCTCCAGGGAAGTTTTTAAAAATTTCCTATTTCGTAGAGAAAAAAATTCTAAGACTTTTGGCGTCCTCGGATTTTTCCCTGAATTTCCTGGAAACCCGTAATTTTGGAAAAACTGGAAAAAAAGTGAACCCTTTTTTGCTGTATTACTTTTAATTCGTAAAAGATAGAAAGTTGAAATTTTGCATGTGTATTAAGGTATTCAATTCTGACATTTCTCAAAAATTAGAAATTCAAAAAGTGAAAAAGGGGGGGTTGAAGAAATTCGGGGGCCCGGTAGGGAACTTTGGAGAAAGTTCATATTCTGGATTCTAGAATAATTATGTATATTATTAATAAAAAAAAATTCAAAATTCCAAAATTTTATTTGGGGGCACGGGGGCCGTATTTGTCGAGAGTAAAAATTGTGCCAGAAAGTTGAAATTTTGTATATAGGCTAATCTTGGTAACTTATTTACGAATCGAAAAAAAAAATCCCAAATTTTGAAAAAAAGTTGGTCAAATAACGCATAAATTGAAAATATTTTTTATTTTGATAAAAAAAATATATTTTTTAGTCAATTTATATGTGTGGCGAGTTTATTTATTATTTCAATTTAAAAATAGAATTAAATATGAAATGTAATTACGAATTATTTTATTGGATTCAAATCATACACGACAAAAGGACGTCGCATTGCGACGGGGGTAAACTCTAGGGATCTTATATTCTTATATGTTTGGTAGTAAATTTTGTATGGCAGCGCGAAAACGGCTTCGTCAATGTTTTTGAAAATTGCCTGTTTCGTAGAGAAAATTTTTGTAAGACTTTTTGCGTCCCCGGATTTTCCCTGAATTTCCTGGAAACCCGTAATTTTGGAAAAACTGGAAAAAAAGTGAGCTTTTTTTGCTGTATTACTTTTAATTCGTAAAAGATAGAAAGTTGAAATTTTGCATGTGTATTAAGGTATTTTATGCTGACATTTCGCAAAAATTAGAAATTCAAAAATTGAAAAAGGGGGGGGGTTGAAGAAATTCGGGGGCCCGGTAGAAAACTTTGGAGAAAGTTCATATTCTAGATTCTAGAATAATTAAGTGTATTATTAATAAAAGAAAAATTCAAAATTTCAAAATTTTATTTGGGGGCACGGGGGCAGTAATTTCCGAGTGTAAAAATTGTGCTAGAAAGTTGAAATTTTGTATATAGGCTAACCGTGGTAACTTATTTACTAATCGAAAAAAAATCCCAAATTTTGAAAAAAAGTTGGTCAAATAACGCATGAATTGAAAATATTTTTTATTTTGATATAAAAAATATATTTCCTTAGTCAGTTTGAATGAAAAATTAATTGTTATAATATGTAAAATTAATATAGGACGAAACTTATTTATTATTTCAGTTTAAAAATGGAATTAAATTTTGACACGAAATCCAAGCCACACACAAAAAACAGACGTCGCTTGCGACGGGGGTAAAAGCTAGTCCTATATTATAATGTTCCAAGTAAAAGTTTATATTCTTATTTATTTATATGTTTGGCTCCGCGCATTTTCTTGAAAATAGTCTATTTCGTAGAGAAAAAAATTCTAAGACTGTTAGCGTCTTCGGATTTTCCCCTGGATTTCCTGGAAAAACTAATCATTTTTTTACTTTTTGCTCTATAACTTTTAATTCGTAAAAGATAGAAATATGAAATTTGGCATGTGTATTACGGTGTTCAATGCTAACATTTTTTGAAAATTATTATGGGGGACTGGTAGGAAACTATGGAGATAACTCAAATTTTGGATTAGTTAATAATGATATGTTATTAACAAACAAAATTTCAAAATTCAAAAATTATATTTGGGGACACGGGGGCGGTTTTTGCCGAGGGTAAAAATTGAGCTAGAAAGTTGAAATTTTATATATGGGCTAACTTTGGTACCTAATTTACAAATAAAAAAAAATCATCACAAATTTTAAAAAAAAGTTGATTAAATAACGAGTAAATTCAAAATATTTTTTATTTTCTTGAAAAAAATATATTTCTTTAGTCAATTTATATGAAAAATTATTTTATTATAGAGCGAGTTAAATATTTAAATTTGAAAATAGAATTAAAATTTGAAATAAAATTCAATTAACTACACGCCACACATACACACAAAAGACAGTCGTCGTTTGCGACAGGGGTAAACTCTAGTATATTTACATTTATTCCAATCAAATATTCAAAAAATGGTCACTAAAAGAAGAGTTCACAAGCCTGTTAACTGTATTAGTCTTGAATATGCCGGATTGAGGAGAGATTACTGTATTATCAAATAAAATTACAAAGGAAAAACTTCGAATATCAACTTACAGATTCCAATTCTGCCAAAATGGAGTATACAATGGGGCACATCATGGCCGTTGCAGCAGCATTTGTGATCCACATTGAAATAGACGTTGTAATTAAAGTCAGAGCAATTTGTAGTCTGCAAAGAACGCAAGAAAAATATTGAGATATACGAGAATTCAGAGAAATTGGCGAACAAATTTTAATCAATTTTTGTTATTTATCTACACTTGTATTGTATAACTTACCTTCTGTGACTGGTTCCAAGTAATAACATCGAACCAAGTGCTAGCCGATTATGTAAATTGGAGAACTCTATAACGACGGCAAACATGATACCGCCGACGCACATCATCGTTGTATCATTCAAGTAGGCCATGCAAGTATCTCTGGTATTCTAAAAGAATGTTATGAAGAGTAAGGCAACCGATTTGCATCGTTAATAAATAACGAAAACAGGTGAATGTATTTCAAAGAGTGTATTTTAAACTAGTAATATTTCATGAGAAAATGCCCCTTACTAAAATCCATTTACTTAAGCTATGTGAAATATTAACAACACAACTTCGAAATTACTAGATTATATGAAAGATATAACTTTTGGGCGCTGAGTGTACTACCTTAGAGCATATATATATATATGAAGAGTGAATGCTGGACCTGAAAGTGTGTCCAAAATGAGTGTGAGAGAGAAAGGTATATGTTCCTATTTGTTCTCTATGCGCATGCGTCGAAAGATATAATACGTGACTAGCTTTTACCCCCGTCGCAAGCGACGTCTGTTTTTTGTGTGTGGCTTGGATTTCGTGTCAAAATTTAATTCCATTTTTAAACTGAAATAATAAATAAGTTTCGTCCTATATTAATTTTACATATTATAACAATTAATTTTTCATTCAAACTGACTAAGGAAATATATTTTTTATATCAAAATAAAAAATATTTTCAATTCATGCGTTATTTGACCAACTTTTTTTCAAAATTTGGGATTTTTTTTCGATTAGTAAATAAGTTACCACGGTTAGCCTATATACAAAATTTCAACTTTCTAGCACAATTTTTACACTCGGAAATTACTGCCCCCGTGCCCCCAAATAAAATTTTGAAATTTTGAATTTTTCTTTTATTAATAATACACTTAATTATTCTAGAATCTAGAATATGAACTTTCTCCAAAGTTTTCTACCGGGCCCCCGAATTTCTTCAACCCCCCCCCTTTTTCAATTTTTGAATTTCTAATTTTTGCGAAATGTCAGCATAAAATACCTTAATACACATGCAAAATTTCAACTTTCTATCTTTTACGAATTAAAAGTAATACAGCAAAAAAAGCTCACTTTTTTTCCAGTTTTTCCAAAATTACGGGTTTCCAGGAAATTCAGGGAAAATCCGGGGACGCAAAAAGTCTTACAAAAATTTTCTCTACGAAACAGGCAATTTTCAAAAACATTGACGAAGCCGTTTTCGCGCTGCCATACAAAATTTACTACCAAACATATAAGAATATAAGATCCCTAGAGTTTACCCCCGTCGCAATGCGACGTCCTTTTGTCGTGTATGATTTGAATCCAATAAAATAATTCGTAATTACATTTCATATTTAATTCTATTTTTAAATTGAAATAATAAATAAACTCGCCACACATATAAATTGACTAAAAAATATATTTTTTTTATCAAAATAAAAAATATTTTCAATTTATGCGTTATTTGACCAACTTTTTTTCAAAATTTGGGATTTTTTTTTTCGATTCGTAAATAAGTTACCAAGATTAGCCTATATACAAAATTTCAACTTTCTGGCACAATTTTTACTCTCGACAAATACGGCCCCCGTGCCCCCAAATAAAATTTTGGAATTTTGAATTTTTTTTTATTAATAATATACATAATTATTCTAGAATCCAGAATATGAACTTTCTCCAAAGTTCCCTACCGGGCCCCCGAATTTCTTCAACCCCCCCTTTTTCACTTTTTGAATTTCTAATTTTTGAGAAATGTCAGAATTGAATACCTTAATACACATGCAAAATTTCAACTTTCTATCTTTTACGAATTAAAAGTAATACAGCAAAAAAGGGTTCACTTTTTTTCCAGTTTTTCCAAAATTACGGGTTTCCAGGAAATTCAGGGAAAAATCCGAGGACGCCAAAAGTCTTAGAATTTTTTTCTCTACGAAATAGGAAATTTTTAAAAACTTCCCTGGAGCCGTTTTCGCGCTGCCATACAAAATTCAGTACCAAACATATAAGATCATAAGAATATAAGAATATAAGAATACTAGCTTTTACCCCCGTCGCAAGCGACGTCTGTCTTTTGTGTGTGGCTTGAACTTCATGTAAAAATTTTAATTCCACCAGAGTTTACCCCTGTGGTAAAGCGTCTTTTTGGCGTGTATATTTGAATCCAATAAAATAATTCGTAATTACAATTCATATTTAACTCTACTATAGTTTACCCCCGTTGCAAAGCGACGTCTTTTTGGCGTGTATCATTTGAATCCATTAAAATAATTCGTAATTACATTTCATATTTAACTGTTCTATTTTTAAATTGAAATAATAAATAAACTCGCACATATACATTGCCACATATAAATTGAGTAAAAAAATATATTTTTTTTATCAAAATAAAAAATATTTTCAATTTATGCGTTATTTGACCAACTTTTTTTCAAAATTAAGGATTTTTTTTTTCGATTCGTAAATAAGTTACCAAGGTTAGCCTATATACAAAATTTCAACTTTCTAGCACAATTTTTACTCTCGGCAAATACTGCCCCCGTGCCCCCCAACAAAATTTTAAAATTTTGAATTTTTTTTTATTAATAATATACTTAATTATTCTAGAATCCAAAATATGAACTATCTCCAAAGTTCCCTACCGGGCCCCCGAATTTCTTCAACCCCCCCTTTTTTAATTTTTGAATTTCTAATTTTTGATAAATGTCAGCATTGAATACCTTAATACACATGCAAAATTTCAACTTTCTATCTTTTACGAATTAAAAGTTATAGAGCAAAAAGTAAAAATTTTTTTTTTAGTTTTTCCAAAATTACGGGTTTCCAGGAAATTCAGGGAAAAATCCAGGGACGCCAAAAGTCTTAGAATTTTTTTCTCTACGAAATAGGAAATTTTCAAAAAGATCGTAGGAGCCGTTTCCATTCTACCATACGAATTTCAGCAACAAACATATAAATATACACTTGGAACATTATAATATATGATAGTTATTAAATATAACATTATATTATTGTAAAATAATGTAGATATGTATAAATATAAATAAACTATATATAAATATAAATGTAACTGAAAACGTGAGTTCTGTTCACTCCAAATATCAATTATTGGCCGTTATCCCTACAGCGACACCTATAGCGTTCATGAGTATATGTTTTCACTGAACGGTCACTGTTTTACCGAGAGACGAGCTTTGTACCAACTAAACAAATATAATTTCTTTACATATATTTTATTTGTTATATCTTAATAGAATATTAATATTTATTATATCTAGACAGCTGTCACTTTCGACGCATGCGCATTGAAAACAAATAGGAACATATACCTTTCTCTCTCGCAAACATTTTGGACACATTTTTAATCTATAGGATATATTCACACTCCATATACATATGCTCTAAGTATACTACAGAGGTTGCTTTGTTGTGTACAGCTTTGCCATATTTATCAGCGTTGATATACCAGATGTAGCTATTTTTAAACGAGACTGATGCTGCTACTACGCATGCGCCAAAGTTGCAAGTCCGACTGCTGTACAGCGTGAACCCTTCTCTTTCATTTGCCGGCACTCTGGTCAAAAAATTGCTAATGAAACTTATCTTTTATTGAAAGTGGCAGTGAATATTTATCACGTGCTCGGGTTTTTGAGTGGTTTAAGTGTTTCGAAGATGGCCGAGAAGACGCAGAACGTGATGCACGCCCGGGACGGTTCTGCACGTCAAAAACGATAAAAGATATTGAAAAAAGCAGTAAACTGATCAGATCTAATCGTCGGTTCGTCTCTTTATGCGATTGGTGAAACTGTAGGAATGCGTAAGACAAATTTGACATAAGAATTTTAATATGCAAAAAGTGTGTGCGAAAATGGTGCCAAAAATTCTCACAATCGAACACTTTTCTAGAAAAGTATAACCATTATTCGCTTGAGCTGACATTGTGTGACTTTTAGGGCCTTATTCTGTAACTTTTCAAAAAATCGACCTTAATTTCTCAGCGGTGGAAATATTTAATTTTTTCACCGCTCGAATAAAGTCGCTGTATTTAAAATATCTAAAGTGGTATTCTGTATGCAAAATTTTCCATCGCCCTTATAATATACAACGATGGTATGTATAAACTGGTATTGATGACTTATTTTAAGACGTCATCAATTTTAAAAATATTTGACCAATCACGGCATTCAGAATATTCAAATATTTAAAAATTCAAACACTTGACAAGTACGAACACATGTAAATTGTTCAAGTCAATTGACAAGCAACATAACCTCACTTTCTGATATATATATACAAATACTATACATATACTGTGTATTAAAAAATTTGTACTGAAATTCAAATTATAATTCAAATTGTTTGACAGTTTTAAAAAATACAGCGATGAAAAATTTTAAGTCACCGCTAAAGGCGACCTTATAATTTCGTCGATTTTTTCCAGCGACAAAAATAAAATCGATGGCAATTTCTTACAGAATACCAAATAAAAAATCATGGCTTTTGTTACGTCATTTTACAGCGATGAAATTTTTTCACCGGTGGAAATACTTTACAGAATACCCCTTAAAGAAATTAGAGTTCAGACCATTGCAGTTGGAAAGACAAAACGGCCCGCGTCATAAACGAGATTACAGAAGAAGACTTCCAACCACAACAATGCTTAGCTGGTCTACCTTCGATAAATCTAAATCTAAACTGTTCTTTTTATAAAATGAAATAAAAACTGTGATTTCTCATAAGCCTTAATGTTAAATTAAAAATTCAAAGTTCAATATATTTTTACTGGTTCTCTGCAGTTTTTCTGAAATTTAACGAGATCAAAATCTTATTATAGTCTACTAATATAGCAAATTTAAGAAAATATTAAACGGTAACTCTCTGACCGACAGTACTACCTTAACGTCGTGTTGCAACCTATTTTATTTACATTCCAAAGATGGCAGAATTTTTAGCTAGTACAATACGAGGTTTGCTGGTCAGGATCCGAGGGCTCCCTGAGCCCTCCAGCCAAGGAAAATGCGCATGGAGCAATGTAAGAGTAGAGGTGGTATGTATATTGATAGGGATAGTATTTAAATATGTATTAATTAAAAATAAAAAGTTTTACAAAATTAGTCTCGTTTAAAAATACTAATCTATATGTAGTGAACTTAACGTTTTGTAAGAAACATCAGCCTCTGCTTTTGCCTGTAGATTGTTACTAGCCAACTAGTCGTATCTTAAATATATTCTACCAACAAATTCTTACCAATATTCCCAATACGGGAAAGGTAATTACTGGAATAAACCCAGTCACAGCAATTGGTATAGCTTCAGTGACCCAGCATGTCGCCATTATACCAATAATGTACATACATAAAAATTTCTAAAAAATACATTAATTGTGTTATTAGAGTAATATTGTTGTTCTATCAATTCATGTTATACCCATACATGTACTTACAGGGTCCGTTCCATTTATAATCAAAATAGGACAAAATATAATTGGACCTAACAGTGCCACTATGGTTTTCCAGTATACAGAGCAGAAAGCCTTCTTGCGATAACAGCATTCTTTAGCAAATCCCCGCCTAGAGGTATTATACTTAATTCAATTTCAAGATATACAGTCAGTATGAAATAATTGAATATACTTTATAAACGACTTACTCAACATCCGTGTCTCCCATGTTTAACGAACGGCGCGTATTCCGTGTTTAAAACAAATTACCTTCATTCGAATAAAGTTATGTACAAATTCTCTCAATTGTTCTTTTTATACAAGTATGTATAAATATTTTGTTTCTTGCTGATTTACGATGCATCCATTGTGTTTTGTTTTTAATGTTCAGCAACTGTTTATGCATGCGCATTAAATAATAGTGGTCCACGATCAGCAGCTATTGCCAGCTATGAATAAATCAAAGCTCATTATACACCTATAATCTTAATAACAGTAAATCTTCCTAACAGAGTCTTACATCACGTATTCTCGGTTTTGTAGAGTTAAACAAAACTCATTTCTTATACAAAGAATAATCTTTCTTTCTTGAATGACCTTGGGCCATCTTTCTGGCAATTGGAGATTCCATGATCATAGAACTTATGGTCTTTACCAGTTAAAAATTCAGAGGAAGTTTTACCATTTTGAAGAGTTTTGTAAACTTCGAAATAAAGGTCAATGCTATATGGAGGATGTGACATCATTTTTAATTTTCTGCGTATACAATAACTGTGTATTACGAATATATTCGATTGGCTATCATTTTGAAGTTCCATAACATCGTTCATCGAAACGGCACAATGGGCTTGTGTCCTCATTTTTTAGTGGTCGTGTTTTCAATTTTTGATTGAAATTAATATTAATAAATGTGTATTGGTGTGTCTATTTTATTAAATATCTAAATATTGACGGAGATATAGCAATTAAAATTTTGAATTGTGAATTAAAGTTTGAATTGTAGTTTTAGCGCTAGAAATGGTCGACCATATTTGTATGACGTAAAATGCATTTTAACGTCAGTTATTTGTTGAGTAGGTCAGTGCTGTGGTAATGTTCTGTAGCTGTTGGTAGTCAAATAATCAAGTCAAATCAAAGAATAATAAATTTTTATTTTATTTAACCCTGTTAGGGTAGACATATTGAAATTTTATAGTTCCTTGAAATAGCTGCAAATAATATTTCATATTTTGATATATAAATACATATAGCAGAGATTTATGAGCTGTGAGGTTGGTAACCTTACACAAGGATTGTGATGTCAAATGCACTTGGAATGTGTACAACGTTGAATCCCTTTAATAATTAGAGACAAAATGACTTTTTTAATTGTTAATATCTCTTAACATGGCATATAAGGATTTATTAAAAAATAATTGAACATTTGAGGTTCTAGTAACCCACTTTATCAATACATAGTACACTTTTATAGAAATTAAGACATAGGACACAAGCCCATTCGTAAAAATGTATCTACATCGACTCAATGTTAAGAAAAAACAATATATTGTGCATAAAAAACAGAATTTATTCAAAAATAAGTTGATATTTTATGAAAAAGATAATTCAATGACGTTAACATCGTCAATTATATTCGCCGAGTCATATTATATCTTTGTTGCTCGGTTCATCTGTCGTATGATGTATTTTCTGTTCTCTCTCAGATATGGCTCTACAATAGGATGTATACAAAAGCAACATTTTGGAAAACCGGTTTTCGAACTCAAGATTTTCAAAAAAACCGGTTTTCGAATTCTTGTCAAAAAAAATAAAATAAGGAAAAACATTTTATTTCACTTACTAACACTTTCACAACTAACTCCAAAATATATAGCGTATAATCAAAGAGTGTACTAAACAAACGCTCTTGCTCTTGGTTTCTGTGCAGTCGAAATATTAATTATTGGTATTGATTGGTTTTGATAATTAGAGTTATTGATAGTTATGTTCATCCATATACATTTATTAAAAATAGGATATTTTACAACAAATGATTAATTGCACCATTTTAAATAATATTATTGATGAAATACTTATAAATGAAATCCCAAGTTGGAATTTGGCGCCATTTTCTTTAGCTGATAACTGGAGTTGATTATTGCAGCCCTCGCTAGTTTTCCTACTGTAGAATTAATTGATTCATATTCATCCAGTACAAGTGATCCAGAGAGAAGTGCCATGTGTACGCCCTCCAGCATTCTCTTAGCAGGTTCAGTTCCAGCTGCCATGTTTGTAACCGCTGTTGTCTCCGGCATAGGGCCGTTAATTTCTGGAAACACAATGGGAGCAAAGAGATGAGCCATTCCCAAAATAGCAAAGAACGTGATGACACTTGTTCCGAGTCCAGCTAATACCTGAAGCATAATATATGGAATAAGTTATTAGTTTTTCGCTTTTGTCAACCTGTAGTTAGTTGTAGAGGATATTTAATCAACTAGTTGAAAGTGGGTTTGAGAAAAACGTATTTAAAGCCTGCATAATTGCACCTGTGTAAACCTTTATAATTCAGAAAATGACTACTTAAATGTAAAATTTCTCACCATTTTGGGAAGCTGGATGTAAATGTATTCCTTAACAACGGCATTTGGCGGGGTTCCTGCAGGAAGACAAAACGCCATGGATACCATCAGTGCAGCTGGTAACATGTAATATAGCGGGTGTTGATCTATGTCAATACTCTGAAAGGAAGCACTCACTAAAAAATCGCTATTCTTTCAAAAACAAACTAGCCGGGGAAGTACATAATCGAACCGTACATTTTGAGTAGGCGGCAGTTATTTTGTTTCATCGTGAAAAAAGGTCAAACTTGTATTTAAATCCCCATTTTAACGATGAATTTCCCCGGGTAAATTTTCAGGTAACCCATTAAACATATTTATGTAGAATTTACGTAAATGCAACATTTGTGTTTACTGCGAAATATTCTTACCAGTTGCGCTATGACTGGCAATGCAATGTTAGCGACGGCGACATTAGACATAAGCTCAGTAAGAATTTTTATTAGTAGACAAATCAGAAACATGACAATAAAATCTCCGTATATTCCTATGACACTCAGACGATGACCTAAATACTCCGTCATTCCAGATTCCCTACCTCCAGTGGATATGGCAAAGCCACTTCCTGCAATTAAATAAAATGTGCCTCCTTGAAAAATA
Source organism: Panorpa germanica (assembly GCA_963678705.1). Lineage (NCBI taxonomy): Eukaryota > Metazoa > Arthropoda > Insecta > Mecoptera > Panorpidae > Panorpa > Panorpa germanica. The sequence continues at coordinate 15,338,901 of OY783206.1, forward strand.
CAAGATAATTTATTAACTAAGAATAATCTGCTTTACGTTTTAAATAACAACATTTTTATTATATATTTTTAGCCTAAGCTGCCCCGGGCGACATATTAAACTTTCAAGTGTGACTTACTGACATTAAGCTACGAATTATGTATTGGGGAGATTTAAACAAATTCATGCATGAGCGATTTTACTCAATAATTTGAAAAAATAAATGTCATTATTAAAATATATTAATTAATTAAGAAATTATTTTATATATTTAATTAACAAATATCAATACATATAAAGAACCAGAAGCATTTATCAAAAAAAGCGACAATTATTACATAAAACGACAGTTTTATGTTTTCGCCTTACCACCATTGCCAACCACTTGTTTGTCGAATTTACCTTTTTATAGGCCTGACACAACGGCAAAAAATAATGGCATCAATTCAGAATTGGTTCGCCAGAATCTATTGTACTCCGTCAGAATTTCCTTTCGGCCAAAATCAAGAACATTTTTTTTAACCATACTGCGAGAAAATATGTAATCATAATTTCTCTTCACCGAAATCAATTGTATCCAGTCACAATTGACTTCAAAGGTAGGCCACTTGCACCACTGTTAATACGGCACTGCTTATGCCGTGTGTAACGTAATGGATTAGAGCTCATTATATTTACCAATTAAGAAAATGAAGCTCCATGGGAATCTGGTGTTCATAAACTTCCAACTCATAATACCACTTGTCACTTCATTTGGAAGTACAACTGAAAGAAATAAATGTTTTGTATGTTAATGCAATACACTAATTAAATATATTTACCAAATAAGAATTTACATATTTACCATTAGCGCATCGACAGAATCTAAGACAATGTCTCTTTCTTGGAATCAAAAACATTAAAAATACAATAAACATAACAGGTACGGCGTCCGTAACATATCTTTCTTGTCTGCAAAATATGTTTAATTAACAATCATTCATCCCTTAAGAGCAAAACATAATATCATCCTGAGTTAAGAGGAGAAACCCTCAAAAATAAACTATTAGTTTTAAGCAATCGTATGAGGATAATCTGAAAAGTCTCCATCCGTAGCTGATGTTAGTTGTCAAAAATATTCTGTTGATTATAGCTAACACTGAAACGGAAAACAGAAATTCAAATTTTAAATAGCTATATCTTTGCAACCTTTCAATACCCTACATAAAGTTAATTTGTATTGTTCAAATGTGTAGTAAAACATAGTGAAAGTTTGGTAAAGATTCCCACATGTCGGTTCTTTTAAAAATAATTCTCAAACATCCTGTTATTAACACACTTACTCTTTCTGCGGTAAATCTGTATTAAACAAGACGACATAACCTGGCAGGTATCCCGGATTTCGTGTAATTAAGGCAACCACAAAAATAACAAAGAGCAGCGCAATAATTCTTTCATGAAATGACAGTGGTCCTAATTCATCATATTTCACCCTTAATATTTTTCGAATAATATCTTTTTCTTCACGACTCATATGAGATACTCTTGCATCATTACTTGTAGGTCGAAATAGCCCCAATAATAAAAATTGTAACCAAATTGTATTTAAAATTGTTATTATTATCATCAGTGGAACATTGAAGGCCATCCATTTCAAAAAACTTAATTCGGTTTTCGGAAATATACTGAAAATTAAGATAAAACAAATAATTGACGTCTTGTTAATTACGAGTATTAAATAACCTTGCCTTTATTTCTATAAACTTACTACTCGTAAATGCCTTTCATTGTTAAATTCGTTCCTGTTCCAACCAAAGTACCAATTCCCCCAATGGTAGAAGCGTATGCGGCTGTTAGGTAGTAGCACGTTGTTGAGTTTGTAGGAATTGGGCTATAAATACAGCACAAGATTTTAACTTAATATACTACATACGTGTAATAAGACAATTCTTGTAAGATATATAAACTCCTCGCTAGACACAGTTATATGTATATGTTACATAAACAATTACAGGTTTAATAAATGTAAAATTAACAAAGTACGCTACATTGCCAAAGCGTTTTGGTACATTAGGAATGAAAAACTGCATCATGATGTAAAGATACCCACCGTAGAAGAGCAAGGCTTCATGCATTGACAGCTAGTAAACATTTCTTTTAGGTTATGGTCCGAGAGCTAGCAAAGTCGAGAAAACAAGAATTTTAAGAAAGCTGAATTTTTGATATATATTTTCTTTTACTCTCTCGAACAGCATACGGGCCACCTGGCTGCTGGGACAAAAACAACGTTTACACCAAAGAGAATATTTTTATTCCATAATTGTGTCACAAAAATGTGTTGAAAACAACAACAAACGTGTTTTCCTTTGATCTTACCGACTCCAATGTGTTTTGTTTACTAAAACTGTTTTTAAATACAAAGATGTTTTAAGAACTGTCTCTTTGGTGTAAACATTGTTGTTTTTGTTCAGGAAAACAAGTTTTTGTTCGTGTTTTATTGATCTGTCTCTCCGGTGTGAAACCGGCATAAACATGTGAATTTAGACTGACGCCATATTGATGACTAACATGCGCCGCCGCAGTTATGGCTATCTACAACCAGCGAACATCTTGTATCTTGACCCAAAATTTTTTAACTTTTAATTTTAATACCTTAAATAGTTTAATGTATTCTTGTCTCTTTCCAACCCATGTATTTTGCACCTATCTCTCTCTGTAACAACCGGCATAATACCGCGGTACTTTACAATATTAAATTCGTCTAGCTCTCGTTTAACAACCGAATTAGTGTATGGCAAATAAATTTCATATTTTTTAATATTTAAATAATATAATATCAAAATTAGCCATTTTAAAATAGTTTTAAAAAATTTATTTTTGGTTATAAAAAATAGCTTCTGGCATGTTTTAGCAACAACCAAAATGCATGGCAATAGTAAATTTATGTTTTTAATAGTTTTTAAAAGTTATTAAAAAAATATATTTTCTTCTTAAAATGATTTAAAATTTCGTATTTTTACCTGTACAAGTGTCATGCGCAGTAGTTAACGCAACGTCTCCCAGCAGCCAGGTGGCCCGTATGCTGTTCGAGAGAGCATAAGAAAGCTTTCAGCTTTCTTAAAATTCTTTCTCAAAAACGTTGCTAGCTCTTATACTATTATGTATGAATATGTCTATATACTTGTTTAACAGGGTCTTAATAATATGTCTTACTCTTCTTCCTCATTCTCAGTTGGATCCGGTATAATTGCACTTTTATTTCTGTACACCTTTGCAAGTCCAACCTTTAATTATCAAATATTTGGTTAAAAGATGCTAAAGAAATTCTAGATGTAACTCATATATATAATTTACTTACAGCTTCTAATTCAGCTAAAATTGCAAACAAAATGGGACACATCATTGCTGTTGCAGCCGTATTTGTTACCCACATGGAAATTAGCGTGGTGATGATGGTAAGGGCGACTTGCAATCTAAAATATCGTACATTATATTCATTTCAATCAGACAAAAGCGGCAATGTTTATAACGACTGCGATCTCCTTTGTATTTGTGTTTACAGCAGATCGTTCAGAGCTTTCCCAGTTAACATTTTGTAGTAAATTCCATTTCATTTCTATTACTTTTCATAAGTTTTTTGCCATGAACGCCCTTGTTTTCTATTCAGTCGTTCAAAGTGAATGTCTCTTTTATCTACAGACGGTGCAACGAGTGCTCACTGTTGAATAAAAGCGACTCCGGTTTATAATTTATGACCGGAGTTATAAATTATAATTTATGACCTGCTGTGATTGGACAGAGAAATTACATTAAAATTAAGCGGGAAGTTTGAACAGAGAATTTATTTTGAAAAATAAAATCGATTTTAATTAGAAAACAATTTTATAATGAAAAAAACTCTATTACCATTAAAGAAATATTTGTTGAAATAGGATAGCATATACTTTAAACATACTGTACTGAACAAAATACTATACAAGTGTAACGGTGAAAAATATATTTTATTTGTCTAACCACATCTCGTTTCTTTCTCACTTGGCACTTTCTTTCCTCACTTTGGAATGAAAATGATTTAAACAAAATATATCCAAGTGTGAAAGAAACATCTACTACTTAATGAATGATGTTCGAAAAAGAAAGAATATTATTATGAAAAAACAGCTAACACAAAATCTGTGACAGGTAGGGAATTAATTTAAACTAAAAGCGACTTTTGTGTACCACTTTTGAACTGTTAACGAACTTGCTTATACTACAGATATCAGTTTTTATTTCACAAAATCTTGACAGGTAGGGAATCAATTTGAACTAAAATTGACTTTCTCTATGTTGCTTCAAATTGTAAAACGTTAGAATTGAAATGTACTATTAAATGTACATTCTATTTCACCAAATGTTTACTGGGTTTAATATAGTGATGTTGATAAATATTAAAGTAGAGCTTCCTCTGATGATAAAGTGAGCTAATGGAGAACAACTCGAACACAGCGTATGGAGAAATACGGTGTTGTGGGTAATCTTGTGTTGTCAGACTGCACCGTAAACGGTCCCAGCCCGCTGTATACATATCTGTATTGCAGAATGTATGCGCAGTTCTTTGATTTTTTTGCTCTGATTGAATGTATGTGGAGACCTCAAGACTTACCTCCGCAGGCTAGATCCAACACACCGCATAACACCCAAAGCTAAGCGATTATGAAGATTACTATACTCTATGGCAACGGCAAACATAATCCCGCCTATGCACATCATTGTGGTGTCGTTCAGATAGGCCATGCATGTATCCCTTGTGCTCTAAAAAACGCAAATACCCAATTATTCATATTTACATGAAATAAAATAAATAAACAACACACTTACCAATATTCCAAACACAGGAAATGCAAAAATTGGTATGAATCCTGTCACGCCAATGGGAATTGCTTCTATAGCCCAGCTGGTGGCCATGATAGCGATCACATACATACACCAAAATTTCTAAATCACAAAAAATGATTATAAAGTTACGTCTGGCTGTATGGGGTTTCAGATGCATCTAAAGATAAGGATACTGCCCAGCAAAAACAACTGCATTATTTAGTAGCGTAGGTTCATACGTGTTTTGTACCTTATATTTTAAAATTTCACTGTGGAGTTGTAATCATTGGAAAAAATATATCCCGATATTAAGTACAAAATATTACATAAATACTAAATGAGTATTTTTTTGAGACTGTACTCGGTACGTATATTTAAGCGAATTGAACACTGAAGCATTTGGAGGAGGCATTCATGTAATCACATATATACCTGAGTAGGTGCACACGTGATCACGAGAGCATGGTAAAACTAATTGTAAGTAATATAATTAAGTTTTGTATGAAACTGTTAAACTAAAAGATATTTAATGGGTTATATATACAGGTTGTCCCAGAAATCGACGTCAAGTTGGAAGTGGGGCATAGGCCAAGTCATAACAGTCATCAGAAAAATATTAAAAAAATTCTAAGTTGAATATTTTAAAAATTATTGGCATTTAAAAAAAATCGAAAAAATCTGCACCCTGTGACAGTCTTTTCACTCCTGTTGCTACAAATCTCAACTTTCTTTAAAAAATATGTTTGTTATGTGATCCTGAATAATGTTTCTATAAACTCTTGCCTAAAATGTTTGGAAGATATTGGCACTTATTTTCCAACCAAATATTTATGGTAAATTCTTCGCCCGACTTTGAATGACTGTACTGAAAAAAATATGTACTATGCGAGTTTGGCAAATAACATTAAAAGTTGGCGCATTTAATAAGGACTCCAAAATGGTATTACACTTGCTAGAATATTTCTTAAATTTTGGACAATTTCTTCTTTTGCAAAGTAACCCAGATTTGAACCTATTTTTCTTACTATCTTAAAAATGGCATATGAGCCACTTCCGGCTTGACGTTGATTTCTGGGACACCCTGTATATGCAGGATTTAGGAGCTCTTTTTTGCAAAAATAAATTCTAATTAGTGAACAATAAGATATTTGTACCGGAGCCTTGTTCTGCATATAGCCAACCAGTATGAAGATTTATAAATTCTTTATTAAGAGGAAATACACGTCGATTGCCTAAACACAATACCATGATAAAAGAGCAATATTTCGATAACACTGTAAATACTTGTGGTATTTCAGATAGTTACGAAACACTGAACCCACATTAGGTTGTTTTTGATCTGATAGTGCCAGACCTCCAAAAAGACATTGCTATTTGATTCTCTTTGAGTGTCAGTTTGCCAGTAAGCTATAACATAAGATAACCCAGTCAAAATAAACAATAAAATAGGGGTAAATTAGCTATAATTCGCATAGAGTTGCAAATTGGTATACACCTTGGGGACATTATTACAAATAAAATACTAAAAGTCCTCACCGATCGCACATCTGCAAAAAAAGTTATTCAATCTCAAAGGTCAATAAAAATGATTTTTCCAATTTTTACGGTAAACGGTAAGTTTTATCATAAAAATAGATCAGACCAAAGTTGTAGATCATGAAATTATCTACAAAAGTTGTTCTTATACTTTTTTCTAAGAATCACCATTCCTGAGATATTGCGATTCTAAATCACAGAGAACAATAATATGTACGCTGACCGCCTATATGGTAATACACACCATCGGTTGTTTAATATCAGTAAAAATATTGGTTTGTGTAACTTGTAAATACAAATTATACGATTGTGAGAATATGCACATTGTTAAGAAAAATATGGACATTTCAAAGTATTCCGAAATTACACAGTTATGCAATGTGATTTGAATTGACTATTTAAAGTGCAAGTTAAAATATTTCATGTAAAGCACTAATGAACTTAACAGATGTTAAGATATTCTCATAATACAAGAATTATGAAATCATTTTACATTCACGTGCTTAAGGATTTCTAAGATAACATCACAATAGTGTTATCTTGATTCAATAATAGTCATTTTTAATCGCATATTATTGACATTACCACAAATTAGATTAAAAAACAAATACACAACCTCACAGGTGGTGCGGAAATGTGTGCATATTATGTAGAATACGACTTCTTCAACTTTTATAATCGCAATATCTCAGGAATAGTGATTCATAGAAAAAAAAGTATAAGAACAATTATTGTAGATAATTTCATGATCTACAACTTTTGTCTTATCTATTTTTATGATAAAACTTACCGTTCACCGTAAAAAATGAAAAAACCATTTCTGTTGACTTTGATCTTGAATAACTTTTTTTTGCAGATGTGCGATCGGTGAGGACTTTTAGTAATTTATTTGTAATAGTGTACCTAAGGTCTGTACCAACTTTCAGCTCTATGCGAAATATAGCTAATTCAAATGTTTATTTTGACCGAGTTAAGAGTATAACTAGTGAATTCATTGTTTGCTCAATCATTCCACGCGAATTCGTTTATTTCTATTTAGTTGAAGTAACAGTGAATTCTATAGTTTCGTGAGTGTAATAAAAACAACACTTACTGCTTCTGTCCCATAAATGATCACAATTGGAAGATAGATGAAAGGGCTTAGTAAGAGTATGATTATCCTCCAATACACAACGAGAAAATGAAAAAAGCGATAACAAATTTCCTCCTCACAGTCGCGTCTGTTGAAATATATTTATAAATACCAACTTCAAAAATTATTGATAGCCTTAACTCCTCTAATGGGCTTGTGTCCTCATTTTTTAGTGGTCAATGTTGTTTTCAATTGTTGATTGAAATTGATGTTAATAAATGTATATTGGCGTGTCTATTTTATTAGATATTTAAAGGTTGACGAAGATATAGCAATTAGAAATTTGAATTGTAGTTTTAGCGCTAGATATGGTCGGCCATTTGTATGACGTGAAATGCATTTTATACGTCAGTTATTTGTTGATTAGGTTAGTGCTGTGGTGATGTTTTGTAGCTGTTGTTAGTCGAAATAATCAAGTCAAGTCAAAGAGTAATAAGTTTTTATTTTATTTAACCCTGTTACGGCAGACATAATATTGAAATTTTATTGTTCCTTGAAATAGCATATTGAAATAACATTTGATATTTTAATATATAAATACATATAGCGGAGATTTATGAGCTGTAAGGTTGGTAACCTGTAAACTTGTTAAGAGTTCTGGTAATAATATATCTCTTTTAAACTCTGTTGTATAAAAAAAGAACCAACATAGTGGTTGTGATGTCACATATGTGACATACATATGTATGTGGGAAATAATTTAAGAATAAATATAATTAGTTTAAGAAATAATGGGCTTGTGTCCTATGTCTTAATTTCTATAAAAGTGTACTACATATTGAAAAAGTGGGTTATTAGAACCTCTAATGTTTAATTATTTGTTAATAACTCCTTATATGTTAAGAGATATTAACAATTAAAAAAGTCATTTTGTCTCAATTATTAAAGGGATTATTTAATCTTAATATATATAAATTACGTGTCACATGTTTGTCCGAGTTTGTCCGCGATGGACTCCTAAACTACTTAACCGATTTTAATCAAATTTGTACACCGTATGCAGTTTGATCCAACTTGAAAGATAGGATAGCTTACATCTCAATTTATTTATCTTATTGCTAATTATTTGTCTATTCATTATCTGTATATGACATCTGGCGACGATGATGGCGACATCTGTTGACTAGATTGAGTAAATATTCTGTTGACTAGATTGAGTAAATATTCAATAGATGGCGCTATGTAATGTAATATGACAAAAACGTTAGGCACAGCAACGCGTGGCCGGGACAGCTAGTAGTTTATATGTATTGGGTACAAACTCCGAAAAACAAAATACTATACCATATGGAGTGTACGTAACTTTTGAACTTAATAGCCGAATATACTTTTGTCTAAGAATGACACTAGTGAACTATCTTTCATGTACATTTGACTTAACTTACTCTGATAGTCCTTGTTCCATGGTGAAGTGTTAGAAGATATTTCACATTAGATTTACTTTTTTATTATTTATTAACTGTTAATTTGAAAGAAAATATAAATTTAGAAATAAATGTGTGTCAAACCAGCTTCGATTGCATTTTGTTATTTGCTGGTTGAAGAAAATTAGAACACTTGGATAGTAGAATGTGCACTCTAGTTTAGGTTTCTAGCCTCCGAATTGTGATAAGAAAAACTTCTGTACATTATTATAAACATAAAATAATAGGCACTGGCTTAATCCACAATTTAAGTCACATACGAAAAAGGGGGCGCAACTATAATTACCCATTTTTCCTTTAATGGGCTTGTGTCCTATGTATTAATTTCTATAAACTCGAACCTCAAATGTTCAATTATTTTTTAATAACTCCTTATATGTTAAGAGATATTAACAATTAAAAAAGTCATTTTGTTTCTTTAATTATTAAAGGAATTCAACATTGTACACATTCCAAGTGCATGTGACATCACAACCGCTGCCAACCTTACCGCTCATAAATCGCTGATATATGTATATATATATATCAAAATATCAAATATTATTTATAGCTATTTCAAGGAACAATAAAATTTCAATATTATGTCTGCTGTAACGGGGTTAAATAAAATAAAAACTTATTATTCTTTGACTTGACTAGATTATTTGACAACCAACCGCTACAAAACATTACCACAGCACTGACCTACTCAACAAATAACTGATGTTAAAATGCATTTCACGTCATACAAATATGGCCGACCATTTCTTGCTCTAAAACTATAATTCAAATTTTTAATTGCTATATCTCCGTCAATATTTAGATATTTAATATAATAGACACGCCAATACACATTTATTAAAATCAGTTTCAATCAACAATTGAAAAATCGACCACTAAAAAATGAGAACAGAAGCCCATTTTTCATTTAATTTGGGTTGGGAACAAAGCTTGATTTCTAGGAATGTATATTATCAGTACTTGTCGTGGCATGTTGTAATAACTAGAAGAAAACTCAGTGTTGAGTCTATTCTGTAACTTTAGTACTCTAGTTATGTTTCTATCGAATGCAAAATGAACAATCTGTATAGATAACAATACATAAGGAGCTTATTTGTTAGGCTATACTTGATTGAGAGTCGCCAACTCGCCAAATACTGATAAAAATTATCAATTAAATCCGATTTTAAATTAGTCGCATTATTGTTGTAGATATAAGCAATTAAAATAGACAGAATTAAAGAATTAAAGGGGCTCTAATTACTCTACAAAATATTAAAGAAACATTTAATGTCATGTCCATCGTTGCACTCTTACACTTTAATTAATTATTATTTTATTTATATTATTTAAATATTTTAGTTAACTTAATAGAAATTTAGGTTTTCCAATGCACGCAGTTCAAACGGGAATCTGCGGGAATCGATACCGGTTCCGACTCCGACTTCGACTCCATAGCCATTGGCTACGCAAAACCTTTGTTTTTAAATAATAATTCAGCCGGATATCTTCATCTAATTTTTTGCCGCTATGTTGATTTCTGTATACAAAAACAAAAATAGTCCAAAACAAATTTTAATTGAATTTACAATGTAATTTTATAACAACAAATTAAAAATCACTATTAATTGTAATTTACCAAATTATCAAAATGCACAAACTTCAAAGTATATTTATTTTACATATAATTTTAATTACAGTTCTAACAAGACAATCTACAGCTGTACTGGATTATTTGAGTTCTGAAAGTTTTCTTTCTAGTAGTGATGTATCCGACAATAGTGTCGAACGTAATGAGAGGTTTGGATTTGAGAGAAAATATCCGGACGATAATACAAACCTAGAAGAAAATGAAAATGAAAATGCAAAGGTAGTATCGTACGAGTTTGTTGTTTGCATTTCTAAAGATAACCGAGAACAAGATACTCTTGGAACAGGTATTCTAATATCCGAGAGCTTCGTCTTGACAACCGCACAAACTGTCACTTCAAATGGAAAACACAATCTGTCTCCTAGGGACATACTAATACACTACGTAAACGGGGATTATGTTAGTGTCATTAATATACAAGTCCATAATAATTTTGTTAACGAAACTTTAGAGAATAACATAGCTCTGCTGTTGTTGAGAGAGGTTGCACCTTCACATATCTCTCCAGCTGTAGTGGATGGTACCAAGTGTGGAGGAAACGCCGAAATATATGACATCTATAAACAATGCACCGTTATTAGCCAAACCCAAGATCCGTATGACGAATACGTCACGAACTATGTAAGCCTGTTGAGCATGAAAAACTGCTCTGGAAGACATACAGATAGAAACCTAAACTTAAGTGTGAACAGTCACATATGTTCCTATTACGCAACACAGCCTGTTGATATCGTCTGCGATGAAACCAGTCGAGGAAGTGTGTTAATGTGTGGATCCGAAGATGAGGAAGACGTCTGCGGATTGATGACAACTGCATATAATACTATCCTCTGCAGAGAATCTAACCCGACTGTCTACGTGAAACTGCAAACATACTCTGGTTGGATCCGTGATACCATTACCGCCATGCAGAATTACGATCGTGAAACCAGAAACAACACAACACGTAATCCCAACCCAAAACCTGGTAGAATGCCACCTGGAAAGAACAAGCTTTTTCAAGGATTCAACAAAGGTCCTACGGTCAAAGTTACCTTGTCCACGATGTTCATCTTATTTGCGTTTTATCAAATATTTCAGATTAATATCTAATATAACTGAAAATTGTCTTGTTTTACTTACATTTTTATTCGTTTAAATAATTCAATAAAATTTGAAATTAATCTGTGAACTGAAATGTTTATTTGACCCAACCCCATTATGTTAACTTTATGGATTTATATTCAGTTTACTCAAGAAATAATCTATCAGAGGAGAGAGATAGATGCTAAACGGTATAGTACGTTCTATATAGGCACACTATGAAAAATCTAAGGTATAGTCAAAGTTACGATAGATCAGCGATGAGTCATACTTTTAAAAGTTCAGCTGCATAAAGCTACGACACATTAAAAAAGCATTGTCTCACTCTTATTACTATAATATATATGGGAGTGAAAGGATAAAAAAAACACCAGTTGTCTGCTATGTTAAGTATAGACTGACGTATAAACGTATGTCTGTGTTTATTTTGTAAACAAATTTAAATTTGTAAAATTTATTTATTGTAATAGAACGAACTGTCAAATTTATTATTAAATATTATAATATTTTAAGCATATAAGGTGTGGAAATGTTTAGATCTTTGAAAAGAAAAGCATTACAATATTTTGAAAATGATGGACCAACATTATTTCAGTGGAGAATGCGTCACTAACATTTTCAACGAAGTGTCAGATATTGAATTACCATGATATGAATGCAGAGTTGTCCAAGAAATGGCTTAAAGAACAACTTATTCCCAATTTACAAGAGCCATTCTTAATGATCATGGATAACGCAACATATATTCCAAATAATATTGGAACCTCTACCCACCTCTACCTAACACAACATGGAAAAAAACGATTTGCTTATTTATCTTCAAAAAAATAATATCTCAACCACACCAGAAATGCTAAAAACCGAACTTTCGTTTCTTGCTAAAGAAAACCGTTTATAAAAAGTATATGAAATTCACCGCATCACAAAGAAACAGGGTTACAAAGTATGCGTCTTCCACCTTATCACTGCAATTTCAATGCTATTGACTTAAGTCAATACATAACAGTTGGCCTTTACTAATTAGTACAGGCCAACTGTAAAGAATTTTATATTAAAAACATTGACACAGATAAAAACTGAAAAATGAAAATGTTTTATCCATGCGGCAAGAATCGTTAAACAGTGTGGATGCGGAATATTGTACAAATTGCATAAAGACTGTAGAAAACAAGATGTTGCAATGCTGAGATATTATAAAGAAGCACGACCGAAGATTTTTTTCTTATACAGATAGGAGATCCTGGCAATGATAGTGATAGTAAATAAAGAGGTCTTATTAGTAATTGTTATTTTACATCGGTCTAGCACTGACGACTTCTTAGAATGTTTACAGTATCTATAGTGCCGTCACCTCACACATGTGAACTATACCGCTGCTTCCTAAGTTTTATTATTATAAGTGCAAGTGTGTATCAATTAAATTGTTGTAACAATCTAACAAGGAACTAAATATGAAGATACAGCAGTCTTACGTCAAGCTATGGCACTTTGCTATGGAACTCTTTCATGACAAAAAAATCATACGCATTTTTAATATGATGGCGAAGTGACTCCAAAATGTTTACTCTGCCACATCTAAATGTATTTAATTACTTATCTACTTAATATAATAAAATATTAGTAATAGATAAAACTAAAGCTAAAGTACAAGTATATAGTGTATATTAAAGTGTATGTTTATTTAATGTTTAACAATGTCGACTAATGTTATATTAAAAATTTATCACAAAGTAAAATATAAATAAAATATTTGCATAAATTTTTTTTTTTCATTATAAATTTGTTTTCTAATTAAAATCGATTTTATTTTTCAAAATAATATACTCTGTTTAAACTTCCCGCTTCATTTCAATGTATCACCGTCCAATCGCAACTATAAATTATAATATATAACTCCGGTCATAAATCATAAACCGGAGTCGCTTTGATCTACAGCAATCTACTGTGTGTAGTCGTTGTGAAATCTGTAGCTCATAAAAGACATTCCATATGAACCAATATGAACGACTAAATAGAAAACAAACGCGTTCATGACAAAAATCAGCAAAAATCTCATAAAAAGTAATACATATGAATAGAATTAAGTCCAAACTGGGTATAAAAGATCCGATTTTTGTAATGGTAACCTTAAAGTATTTATTCGAAATAATTCTAAATTAAATCCATATGAAATGCAAATAATATTTTCTTAGATTATCTATGTACGTTCATTTTACTTTCCTTTTAAACAAGATAATTTAATTCTTTTAATATTCTAGGGCAGTAGGCTTAAGCCTGCTGCACACGTAACGTGTTTTAGATGACGTCAGTCTAAAATATTTACAGTCAAGCTGTCAAGCTCATACACAAGACTAGCAACTGTGAGCAAATCATTTGATCATTTGACGGGTAAAACTTTATACGCAGTGAGAGAGGAAACACGAAATAAATATACTTCCATCTCTTTCAAACCTGTTAAAAATGTTGATATCCACAAACCACCATTTTGGACGCCGTATTATAACCTAAAATATTACTATTTGACATGAGTAAATCAGAGATAATAGAGTAAATGTGTAAATTTATTTAGATACATTTTTATGAACATGCGTTTCATTAAATCTTTTCCCGTTTTGCATCTTATATTAACAAAGCAGTTAATATATAAGTACAGTATGCAGATGAAAAATATTCCAAATATGTAGGTACCATAACTATCATTTTTAATATATGATATTACAATGGTTTAATCTATTTTGGAAATATTAGTCCAATAATAATGATAAGAGAATTAAAAAGAGGAAAAAACAGCCAATAATATTTTAATTTATTTATTCAATAATATATTTAAATCTATTTCATTTTAGGTATAACGCAGTATAACGTCTTAATAATTTTGAAAGGTCTGATCATGGTGTAGGATCTAATATAGGGACAACTGGTACTTTGATAACTTCAATCCGAACAAAGTATTTTATAAGAAAGTTTATTGGCTTGACTGTACATATTTTTAGGCATACGCCATTTAATCCAGGTACCAATTCAGGAAGAATTATTTAAGTGCTCTAGAATAATAAAAAAATTAAAATATCTTATTTAAAAGGAAAGAAAAATCAACAGACATAGAAAATCAAAGAAACAAATATTTATATTTGCCTTTCATGTTGATTTTAGTTATAATTATTTCGAATAAGTACTTTAGGGTCACCATTAGTAGAATTGGATCTATTATATTAAGTATAGACGTAATTAATTACATTTTTTTACAGATAAAATTAGGAAATGTTGTAATGTACAAATAATAATAGGGTTTTGAGTCTTTGCTTTAGATTACTTTGAGTATTTTAACAAAACAACTGTGCTTTTAAAGAACGCCTTCAATGAAACTTCTAAATACGCCTCTTACTAATATACAAATTTATCTTAGTCCTCTGACGTCATATTTCCGAGCATCTCCGAGTGATCTCCGAGTTTTATGCATATGGCTGCCGTATTGTTGTATTTCTAAGTGATTACTGTTTTACTTTCAATTAAAAGTAATAAATAGTTAAAAAGTGCAAATTTAATTGAAGTTTTTCGTATATTATACAAATAGCGATAAGAAAAATAATAGTTGGCAGGTAAAATATTAATAGTTGTTATTATCTTAAAGCAAATACACTAACTCTAACAGTGGCGTCATTGTTAATTATATATAACATATTATTATTTTATTAGACTTTATGATACTTTTCAGGACTGCATATTGGGGCCAAAGCACTATATATTGGGAGCTGCCAAAGAAATGTAAGAGGCAATTGGGCAGCAGATGAATTAACTAGCTAGCTAAACAACTACATCATCAAAAATCAAGAAGGACTTTGGTTTATATACAATTACATTAATTAAATAATTTAATATTTTTGTTTTTTTAGGAAGAATTTTTATGTATATACAAATACATTAATTACAATAAACATTGTTAACTAAAAATTGCGGTTTTTTTTTTATTTATAAAATTTTTGATATTTATAATAATTCAAACATCTACTCATTCCCGCTTTTTTTGTGTCTTGCAAGAACTTCACTCCGAACAAAGTCAGAGATCTTGGCCAATACCATGAATACATCAAAGTACCAAAGCTTAACATGGGAGTGAGCTATCTATAGTATATATATTTCAGTAGTGAATATATTCTTACGGTGAGAGTCGCCTCATTTATATATTTTCTGTTAATAAATAAGTTTATTAAACATTTCGTACTTCTGAGGGTACTCTTTAAATACTCTTTAGGTGAGTGTTATTTCTATATTGTGTTATAATTTTAAAAATATTTCTATATCAAGTAATTACTTTACAGATTTTTTGATCATTTTTTTTTTTTGCTCGAAGTAATAAGATGCCATCGTATTGTGCTGTATGTCATACATCTAAGAAGGGGGTGTCTGTGTTTATTTTGCCTAATCCAAAGCAGCAGCAACGTCATGAAATATTTGATAAATGGGTGAAGTTTATAAACAATCCTAAGTACAATAACTTAACTCGTGAGGAATTATTCCGGAAAAGGCTTGTAGTTTGTAAAAAACATTTTCATGAGCACGAGGTGGTTAGGGATTTTGCTAAAATCTATGTAAAGTATGACAGTTTTCCATCGTTGTTTCCAGCTATTGGTAAGCATTTCCAACATTTTTGTATATATATGTAACTGTAGAAATAAAAATATTAACTGAGTACTTTTAATAGATGAAGAAATTAGCGGAGATCAGGTTGAAACATTAGCTGTTAATGTGAGCACATCAAGTGAAATACGAAATTCCCCTAAAAGTACGCCGGCCGCACGTTTAGTTATAAGAAAACATAAACTACTGGCGAGGAAGAATAACGTACTGAAGGAGAGATTGAGAATGGCGAAGAGTTTATCAACCAATGCCAACTTTAAAAAGAAGCTGCAGATGTTAACTCCTGAGGGCGCTCAATTTCTGCAATCACAATTAAGATTAGCAGGTAAAAGTAGACAGGGCCGACGCTTTAACTTTGAAGATAAAGTAATGGCACTGTCTATTTATAAGCAGGCTCCTAAAGCCTATAGACACTTCGCCAAAATGTTTGTCTTGCCGTCAATATCAACACTAAATAATTTGCTTAAAAAATTACCGTTTACAACAGGTATGTCTAAATATTCTTTATTTCGATATTAGTGTATTTTTACAAATATTACTAATATAAATTATTATTTGTAGGTATAAATGATTTCCTGGTTAATTATTTGAAGGATCTAGTTAAAGGTTTGTCACTTCAAAACAGAGCGTGTTCCATTCTATTTGATGAAATGTTTTTAATGCCAGGTAACTGCAACTTATTTATCATGTTATACGAGAACTTATTTAGCAATAACTTAATTTTTATTTTCAGGTTTGAAGTACCATGCGAGTAAGCGACGTATATCTGGTTTTCAAGATTTGTCAGATGGTATTGCTTCTTCGCGATTTTCTGACCGTGCTTTGGTGTTTATGGTAACTGGACTACGAAGTAGTTGGAAAATTCCATTTGCTTACTACTTTTGTGAGACCAGTACCAAAACACCTGATCTGGTCAGAATAATAAAAGAAGTTGTGAAGAGCATTGTATCGACGGGTCTTGAACCAGAAATACTTGTTTGCGACCAAGGTTCCACAAACATTGCCGCAATTAAATATATTAAGAATGAGAACAGAATGGATGCGCTCAGAAACGATATCACATATAATGATAAATATGTGATAGTCAGCGGTCGGCAGTTACTACATACCTTTGATGTGCCACATTTGATGAAAGGAATAAAAAATTCCTTCATCAGTAAAGACATCATATTTAAGTTGGATTCGAATGGCACCGAAAAAAGGGCATCCTGGGATAGCATTACAAAACTATACGATATTGACATTCAAAAAAATATTCGTGTGGTACCCAAACTTACCGAATACCACGTGAGAGCAGGAAAAATAAAAAAAAATAAAGTATTGCACCCAGGTGTTCAGCCAACGTGTCGCGTCGATGTTGTCTGTCTACGTTGACGAAGGTGATTCAATTCACCGTTATATTTTTCTATTTTTATCAATTATATTTAATTAATAAGTATGCCACAATGATATATTTCTGAATTTTAGGTTCAGTACGCGTTGGAAAATATGCATCGGGCACTGCAGAGCTGCTGCAACTTTTGGACAGTTTATTTGACTCCCTGAACAGTAACCAAAAAACAGGTGGTGGAAGTAAATATAAGGGGGCTCTCCAAACTGGTTCAGGGCATATAAAATTTTGGAAAGCTGCAATAAAGGTCTTGAATTCTATGTATTACATAGATAAAGATTACATAGAGAAAGCTAATGATATAGATACGGAAAAATATAAAGGTTTGGTTAAAATCCCGTCAATAAAGAATTTTATTACTAGTATAAAAAGTTTTATATGCCTCTGGTTTAAATTGAAAAATGATAAGAAATTTGAATACTTTTTAACCAGAAGGGTGAACCAGGACCCACTCGAAAAATTTTTAGGTGCCATTCGAACATACGGAAGATTACATACAAGGCCAACACCAACGGATTTTGAAAGTTCCTTCAAAGCATTAGTTATCAATAACATGTCTTCAAGACATTCTATTGATGCTAACTGTGAAGAGGACAAATGTGTTGGCCTTGTATCAAATATCAGACATTTATTAAGTCATGCGGAAGACAGTGAAATTGCAGAAGTTGGGGAGAGTGTTTCGCAAGTGCGTGCAACTGTACATGAGCTGGTGCTACAGCAACTCAACTAAATAAAATTTGTAACCTAGATATAGGTTACTTTGCTGGATACGTTTTAAGAAGGTGTTTCACACTTCTTAAGTTGAGCGATTGCGACATCTGCAAAAACACGTTAAGGGCAGAATCTCCAACTTCAGTGCATAAACTGATCGAGAAAAGAGAATTTAAGGATCTCGAAAATAAAAGTTTAGAGTATCCAAATGAACAATTTATAGACTTAATAAAAAATATTGAATGTACTGTATTTGAATTACTGCCACAAAAGCACAATAGGGTAGATGAGATTGTGGAAACAGTACGGCATGAAACAGATTTCACTCTTTTCGTATGTACAGATCACAGCATAGAGTTAAAAGAGACATTACTTAATTTGTCAGTGAATCTGTACATATATAAATGGGTGAAAGATATTAATCAATTGCTCTCTGGAAGATTATCGCTCTCATCTTCTATGAAGAGCGATTCTATTAAAGTGGCAGCACAGCAGAAGAGGCAAAAATTATTTATAAAACGTAAATAATATTTTATTTTTAATTGGACGACCTAGGCGTTCTGCACCTGATGCAGATGATACTTCCAAAAGCTCTACTAATCAAGATGAAGAATATAATCAGTTCGAAGATTTGTTTACAGCTGTACGTTTGTCTATATAGTTTATTGCCACTTTCATGTTATTTATTTATTAATTTTATGTATCTTTTTTCAGGTAATGACAGCTACGGATACAGATGATCATCCTCTTCACACTGTCTTTCAATTACTTCCATCAAAAAAGCGATACCCGAAATATTACGAAGTTATTGACAATCCAATTGATTTAAAAAATATTGCAACAAAAATACAAACTGCATCATACGGTTCATTAAACGATATGGAAAAAGATCTTTTGTTAATGAATAGAAATGCCTGCCTTTTTAATGAACCTGGTAGCCAAATTTACAAAGATGCTAAGGCTTTAAAAAAAGTAATTACTTATAATAATTATGTTAAATAATTGTTTAAATTTATTCATTATAATATCGTGTTTTTTGTTAAGGTTATAACAAGTAAGAAAATTGTAGTTGAACATGGTAAATTTACACCAACTGGTAAAACAAGTGAACGAATTCGTAATAAACGCATTCGAGGAAGTCAAAGTCTTTCAGCTATAACAGCAGCTCTTCGTGAAGGGGATTTAGACAGTGATGACGAACCTAAAGATAATACAAGTCCTAGTGATGGAGATACTCCGCAATGGCAGGTGTTTGATATTGTTAGGTCAGCTGTTAATGCTCAAGGTTAACATTTTTTTAAATACATTCTAACAATAACATTTTGTTTATGCTAATGTAAATATATTTTAAGAATAATTATTTTAAATTCTAAGGAATGATTATAGAAATGTAATAAATTTGGATACCTATGAACTATATAAGCTAGAATTTAATGATTCCAATATTTATATTATGCTAGTGTGTAATGCTGTTTTTGCTTAAAGACAAAAGTGATTGTTTTAAATTCTGTAAATTGAGTATAAAAATTCATTAAATTTGAATACCTTATAAACTTCATAAGTTAAATTGATGTTGATGACAATGTTTAAAAGTAAGAGTAAATATTTTAAATTCTAAAGATTGAGTATACAATTTTAATAAATTTAAATATCTCATTAACTATATAAGTTAAAATGATAAAATTCTGTTATCTACTACAAAATTACCTCTATATAATTCCAATATTTATTTTATGCCAAAGTGTATGGTTGTTTCTGTTTAAAGGCATAAGTGAGCCTTTAAATTCTGAAGATTGACTATAAAAATTTGTTAAATTTAAATACCTCTATATAAGGTAAAATTGTAAAAATTTTGTATGCCATCAAATACAAAATGACATTCATTTTATTCCAATATTTAATTTTTGCAAAAGTTTTTATTTTAAATTCTAAGGATATATTATAAAAATGTATTAAATTTGGATAATTTATGAATTATATAAGTTAAAATTTTGTATATCATGTTATACAAAATGACCTCCATAATAAAATTCAAATAAAATTATTAATATAAAAATACAATAAACATTTTATTTATGAATAATTTTAATTTTAACAATAATATATGATATGCGGGTTGCATTCTGTATGCTATAGGCGCATCCTGTAATCCCCTGACTTCTCATAGGGTAAAACGTCTCACCCAAAATTATTATCGACTGAAGTTTGTACTGAGTTACGAGTCTATGGTTTGTGAGCTCAGAACATCAGAGACAATGAGAGATAATATATAACATTTCTTATAAAATATGAAGCATTTTTTGGTTCAGATTGAAGTTATCATAGTACCAGTAGTACCAATATATGATTTCCTATACTCCTATCATCTCTGCCTATACTCTGTTTGATTGTGACATTTCGAAGTTATCCGCGTGCTTTAGTGAGTTTTACCTTGTGTCTATATTTTTAAGGTTATATCAATTTTATGTAGTTTTGAGAATAACAGTTAAATTGAAATGTTTGTATCAGAATTTATATGAACTTAAATGAACATTTATTATTATAAAATACTAAGAAAAAAATCTTTTTGTTTTTAGAACCATGGGTAAAGTGCGGTCGACAACTGGGGCCCCCCGTAAACAGGGCTTCAATAAATCGAACCATTCTATGAATCCTGAAAGACCAACTGAGGGTTTAAAAGGTGTTGGAAAAGTCCGTACCAAAGCAACTATTAAACGACTGCAAATGTACAGAAACTTCAAAGCCAAAAGAGATAAAACCGGAAAAATTCTAACACCAGCTCCTTTTCAAGTAACTTAAATTTAATAAACATATTTCATTAAAAATGTTTTCAATATACATTTTCTTTTTGTATATTCTTCAGGGTCGTTTATCTAGTGGAACTGTAGCTCGTGTAGAACCGAGTCAACGTTGGTTTGGCAATTCCCGTGTTATATCACAAAATGCGCTGCAAAAATTTCAAGATGAACTAGGAACAGCTGTTAAAAACCCATACCAAGTTATTATGAAACCTACTACTCTTCCTATAACTCTTTTAAATGAAACTGCTAAAAATGCTAGAGTGCATTTGCTGGACACAGAAAGTTTTGACAGTGTTTTTGGAAAAAAGAAGAGTCGTAAAAGACCAAACATTAAAGCACTAGATTTGGAAAATCTTTCAAAAACTGCATTAGAATCGGGAGATTGTTACAATGGTGAAAAAGATCATGACCGAGTTAAGGAAGACGACGGTAATTTATAACAATTTACTTACTGAAATACATTATTTGGACTATACTGCATATTATATTTAGTACAGTACAATTGGAATTTTACCTCAATATAGGGACTATACAAGGAACTATATAGCCTTTCAATAAGTTAGTAGGAGCATTTTTTTTTATAATATCTTTGTTTCTGTTGGTTTTACGACTATGAAAGTTATGTAACAAAAGAAAGTTAAAAACATTTATTACCAGGTAAAGGTTCTGGTATATAATATGCTAAGGCAATAGTCGAGTGCGTTGAGGCATTGTAACTGGTTTACTTGTACTCAGTTTCAATATTAAGACCACTACTATATTTATTTGGTTTAATTATTGTTTGATTCAATAATTATATGCAGAATGTCAATTTGAACTTATCGATAAGGTAAGGTATCGATCCTACTTTTTACCTATTCAAAAATATATGGTTTTTGCCAATATTTTACAAAAAAAATTCAATCATGAACATTCTTATAATTAATACGTATCTTATAATATAAGGCAAACTTCTTGTCCATTACGTAACCGAATTATATACTATTTTATCAAATTTTCAGGAAAACCATTTTGTACTAAACTTTTTTGTAGTAAATTCATTTATCTTTCTTTTGTTATATTACTTTTAAGGTCGTAAAACGAATAGAAACGAAAGACTAAAAAAGTGCTTCTTTCTAACACTATAAAAAAGTATACGGACAATATATCAGTAGGAACTTCATTTACTGCTTTCATCTACTTGAACGTTGAAATGAACAAGAAAAACAAGAAAGAAACCAACCCAATAAGTTATTATGGGGTTTCAGCGTGTTTTCCTTTTAATGTACAGAACTAATTGCTATATAATCGTATTCTAATTTTGTGAAAACTTTTTTTTTTGTGTATTCCAGGTGTTAAAGATTCAGTGAGAGATTGGGTATTTGGAGCTGGAATGAGCAAACGTATATGGAATGAATTATACAAGGTTGTGGACTCTTCTGACGTATTACTGCAAGTACTAGATGCAAGAGACCCACAAGGAACACGATGTCCTTTTATAGAGCAATTTTTACGAAAAGAAAAACCTCATAAACATCTAATGTTTATTTTAAATAAAGTAGATCTTGTGCCAACTTGGGTTACACAGAGATGGGTGGCTATTTTAAGTGCTGAATATCCAACTATTGCATTCCATTCTTCATTAACACATCCATTTGGTTTGTTCCTTTATCACATCTATTTTGAAATATGTCATACTAGTGACCGGATTTATACGCATTTTGCATATTTGTACATTTTTTAGGATAATGTATACTTTTGTACATTTATCATGCTTTTATATAATCCTGTTGTTATTTATCTGTTTCATTTTAGGTATTACAATTACGCCTGAATTTCACTTACTTTTTTTACTTACATATTTCCCAAAAATTTGTGTACATAACACATATTTAAGAAGTTTTGTTGCATATAAATCTGGGTCCCAGTAATAACTTTTCTCAGTTATTATTTTTGTAAATATTAACGTTAGTAAGCCAAATATTCTAAGATCTTACAATAAATCTATTTTGTTTTTTGTAGGTAAAGGTTCACTTATTAATCTTCTTCGTCAATTTGGAAAACTTCATATTGATAAAAAACAAATCAGTGTTGGATTTATTGGCTATCCTAATGTTGGAAAATCATCTGTTATCAATACTTTGCGATCTAAAAAAGTTTGCAAAGTGGCACCTATTGCTGGAGAAACCAAAGTGTGGCAATATATTACATTGATGAAACGAATATATCTAATTGATTGCCCTGGTGTGGTATATCCTTCAGCTGAAACTGATACGGAAAAGGTTTTGAAGGGAGTCGTTCGAGTTGAGCTTGTGCAACAACCAGAAGATTATGTTGCACCTGTTCTAGAGCGAGTACGTCCAGATTATATTAAGAAAACTTACAAAATAGATACTTGGACCGATTCTATAGATTTTTTGGAAAAATTAGCAGCGAGAACAGGTAAATTGTTAAAAGGTGGTGAACCGGATGTTGCTATTGCCGCAAGAATTGTCCTTAATGATTGGCAGAGAGGTAAATTACCATTTTATGTTGCACCTGCTGGTTTTGAAAAACCACTTTCTAATAACAATGAATTAGAAGCGGAAGTGAAATCAAATGCAGAAATAATCAATACAAATAATACTAATAGTAACGCTGAAGACAAAACGAACGAAATATCTGAAAAGATTCCATCGCTAAATCTTAAAGATAAAAAAGAAGAAGATAATATTGAAAACGAAACAGATTCCAAGAAGAAAAACAATTTTGGTGTAGTCCAAGATTTTAACAAAATTCGTGTAGGTTTAGATTTTGATTCGGGAGATATTAAAAAACTAGAACCAATAGAAAAATTAGAAAAGAATGAAAATAGTAAGAAGAAGAAAGACAAAGCAATTAAGAGGAAACTAGAGGTTGAACAAGAAGATGCCGATAGCTCCGATTTTAGTGACTTTTATTCTAATAGTGATAATGAAATTTCTGAGGAAGATATACCAGTTAAAAAAATATGTAAAAAGAGTAGCTTACAATCAGCTAGTGGTGATTTTAAAGTCGAAGAGGTTTTGATAAAGAAATCAAGAAAAGAAGATGATGGTCGAATAAAACCAGAAGGGACAAAATTATTATCCAAGCAACGGCGAGCACTTGAACGTGCAAATAAAAGAAAGAAAATTGGGAGCAACTTTTATGAAACAGCAAATGTTAAAAATAGAAATAGAAATAAAAAGCACGTATAATATAATTACATTATATAGTTATTTGTGTAATATATGTTTTATTATAAATATATGTTTTAACTGCTTAGTTGAATAATTGAATTGGTCTTTCTTTACAAAATTTATGATAAAATAAAATTCCAAACAGATTTTCAAATTTCCACAAAGAGACATCTGATGAAAGGAATTTAAAATAAGTCTAAGAAATGATAATAAATTTATATAAAGTATATATTTATTATTATATATCTAATTTCCCTTATTCTTTTTTCAATTTTTTTCTTTTTAGTGTTGACAAGGTTTAATTATTAATTGATGTTTAAATAACTTATATTTTTCTATATCCTGTTGCGCACGCAATTAAAAATGAGATAACAAACATTATCTGACTTTCGTAGTTCCAATTTTCTGTGCAGTCTGTGTCAGCTGACAGTCTTGTGATAGCTTTGGAGAGCTAGTCGGCGCACTTAGTATCTGTTGTAAGTTCCAAAAATATATAATATTTAATTTATCATATTTTAGGTTCTACATTATTACAAGTAGGCGTAGGTTCTACGTTATTACAGGTATTTTGAAAAAAATTATGAATTTTTCTTACATTTCTATATTTTTCCATGTATGTACTAAAAATCGACCTACATTGCGCATATCGATAACTTAGTGTTGTAGTATATATTCTTATAAAGAACTCTATCTGAACTTATTTGTATTAAGTCTATAATATTTACAAGAATATATACTGGATATCTTTGATAAATATGCCTAAAAATCAAGTTTAAAATGTAGGCGTGACACCATTTTATACCATAAGATCTGTCATGTGACTGTTTTCACCAATGTTTTTAATAAGAGTTTTATCAGTGTTACGTAGACGCCTAGAAAATGTCTTTATTCAAAAAACTTACAATTCTTACAATTCATTAATAGTTTTTTTTTACACATCACGAGACTAAGATCATATGATAACCATGTCATCTGATTTTTAAAAGTTACACGTTACTTATTCTAGCCAATTCGATATTAATATTATCAATTAAAGTAAATAAGAAAATAAACCTAAATTTTATTAGATCTATGTTAAGGATTTGTATTTACAACATTTATATGTATTTTACAATATTTAAATTATCATGAAGAACTAGTTCTGAAATAATGGATGAATAGTCGATATTATTGGTATATAATTTTTCTCCCATATAGAAATGTTTCATAAAATTCATTTTACAGAATAAGTACTAATTCAAGATGTCTAATCTAAAGAAATTCAGTGATGAGGAGAAGGAGAGTAAATTTGGATATGTCTACGCTGTTTCTGGACCAGGTTTGTTGTATTTAATATATTACATATCGGCTTTTGCAGATAAATTTAACAAATGTGTTGTTTTGGCAGTCGTCACAGCAGAAAAAATGTCTGGATCTGCTATGTACGAACTAGTACGTGTCGGTTACTACGAGTTGGTTGGAGAAATTATTAGGTTGGAAGGAGACATGGCAACTATTCAGGTAAATATTAAAAGTTATATATTTCCAGATGCATAGCTTGATGTATATTGTTCTTAATTCTAGGTATACGAAGAAACATCAGGTGTGACAGTCGGAGATCCCGTTTTAAGAACCGGAAAGCCTCTCTCTGTAGAGCTTGGACCTGGTAATATTATAATAAATATGGTAATATTATAAAATATATGTATGTTTATATATAATTTTAAAATTTAAGGTATTTTGGGAAGTATTTTTGACGGTATCCAACGTCCTTTGAAAGACATTAATGAGCTCAGTGAATCCATTTACATCCCAAAAGGTGTAAACGTACCATCTTTATCCAGAACACAGAAATGGGATTTTGATCCACTTAATATTAAAGTTAGTATTAATAACAATTAAATCAGATCAACATCTCATATTTATTAATTCAAAATAAATCTATTTCCCTAGATTGGTTCACACATAACTGGAGGAGACTTATACGGTATTGTCCACGAAAATACTCTTGTTAAGCACAAAATGATTTTACCACCTAGAGCTAAGGGTACTGTCAAATTCTTTGCTGAGAAGGGCAGTTACACTGTTGATGTAATTAGAAAATTAAATACAAACAAATAATTTTTTTTAGAACAGTATCTAAATGTATTATTGTTGTAATCAGGATGTTGTATTGGAGACAGAGTTTGATGGAGAGCGCACAAAATTCACTATGTTACAAGTTTGGCCAGTACGTCAACCAAGACCTTGTTCCGAGAAGTTACCAGCTAATCATCCTCTCTTAACTGGACAGAGAGTACTCGATTCCTTATTCCCGTAAGTAAAATGGTTCATAGAAAATAAATTGGTTAAAAGTACATCGCTATATATTTAATTTATAAATAAGGGGCTATATA
Source organism: Panorpa germanica (assembly GCA_963678705.1). NCBI lineage: Eukaryota > Metazoa > Arthropoda > Insecta > Mecoptera > Panorpidae > Panorpa > Panorpa germanica. The sequence continues at coordinate 15,365,615 of OY783206.1, forward strand.
TTTAATCAGAAAAAATTGTCTATAACTGCGACCTTTTTATTACAGTTGTGTACAGGGAGGTACTACTGCTATCCCTGGTGCCTTCGGTTGTGGTAAGACTGTCATCTCACAAGCTTTGTCAAAATATTCCAATTCTGATGTTATTGTATACGTGGGTTGCGGAGAAAGAGGTTTGTTAAAATCTTATAATGAAACTTTTAAAATTATTAACTTCTGCATTTTATTTAAATTTTATTTTCGTTCCAGGAAATGAGATGTCTGAAGTATTACGTGACTTCCCAGAATTATCAGTTGAGATTGACGGCATGACTGAATCTATTATGAAGCGTACAGCTCTTGTCGCCAATACTTCCAACATGCCTGTCGCTGCTCGTGAAGCTTCCATTTATACTGGTATGTATAATTAAATAAAATTGATATAATATGATGCTTGTTTCTAACATATGTTCCTTTAAAGGTATTACTTTATCTGAATACTTCCGTGACATGGGTTACAACGTCTCCATGATGGCTGATTCTACATCTCGTTGGGCTGAAGCTTTGAGAGAAATTTCAGGTCGTTTGGCAGAGATGCCTGCTGATTCTGGTTATCCAGCATATTTAGGAGCACGTTTGGCTTCCTTTTATGAACGTGCTGGTCGCGTTAAATGCTTGGGTAATCCAGATCGTGAAGGCTCAGTATCTATTGTTGGTGCCGTATCACCCCCTGGAGGAGATTTTTCAGATCCCGTTACTTCTGCTACTTTAGGTATTGTACAAGTATTTTGGGGTTTGGATAAAAAATTGGCTCAACGGAAACATTTCCCTTCCATCAACTGGCTTATATCCTACAGGTAAAATATTTCTTCAAATATTTTTTATTATTACTGTAAAAAAACTATTTAAATGTAGAATTATTAAATTAATTACTAAATTAAACGATATTTGCAGTAAATATATGCGAGCTTTGGATGACTTCTACGATAAGAATTTCCCTGAATTTGTTCCTCTTCGTACTAAAGTAAAGGAAATCCTTCAAGAAGAAGAAGATTTATCTGAAATTGTGCAACTTGTTGGTAAAGCTTCTTTGGCTGAAACTGATAAAATTACTCTTGAAGTTGCTAAATTGTTGAAAGACGACTTTTTACAACAGAACAGGTAAAATAGTTTTAATTAATATTGGTAAGAGAATTATGTTAATATAAAATTATTTTATATAAAATTATCTCTGATATATTTAGCATACTGGAAGAAAAATAAATATAGTAATTGTATTTATTTATTCAATGTTTTTCCGATTAGACATTATATTCTTCTACACTTACTGTTCCATTTATAGTGGAACAATGAAATTTAACTAACATAAACTATTCTAAATCTTCTAATTTTTCGCAATTTTTTCTCCTTCGTTATTCTCTGCACCTCGCTCCTTCTCTGTCTGATTAATTATTTTGTACTTCGCCTGCTCAATATTCTTCATTCTTTCCAGCTCCTGTACTTCTCACATTCCTCTCCCTCCATTCAACCTGCACCTTGACTGCTTTTCTACATCTATTTCATTCCTTTCATAGTATTGCTTCCCCTTTCCTCGTTCTAATAGAAAAATAAATGTAATATAAACATAACATAACTTTGAAATAGTCTAGTATTTTTGTAACTTGTAATTATTGTCCACAGTTACTCTTCTTATGATCGCTTCTGCCCCTTCTACAAAACAGTGGGTATCTTAAAGAACATGATTGCTTTCTACGACATGGCTCGTCATGCAGTTGAATCGACAGCACAAAGTGAAAATAAAATCACATGGAACACAATTAGAGATGCAATGGGAAATATTTTATATCAACTAACTTCAATGAAGTTCAAGGTATAAAATCTGATCTTTTTTTATTTAGATTTTCTTAGTTCTCTATCTTATTTTTAATTTGTTATAAATTGTTTAGGATCCTGTTAAAGATGGTGAAGCAAAAATTAAGGCAGATTTTGATCAACTTCATGAAGACCTTCAACAAGCTTTCCGTAATTTGGAAGACTAACTTGTATTTAACAATTCGCGCCAAGCATTTTTACAAATCAAAATCATTGTAAAATATTTAAATCGATATTGTTAGTATTAAAAAATAGGGTCGCCCTCTTGCATTCCAATTTGAAAAAAATATTAAGTTGCAGAAATTAAACAAAATGTGTCAGTTAATTTTGTTTATAGTAGATATTCCTATTTAATAATGTAATGTAATATTTTGCAGATATTTAATTAACAATAAATTCGAAAATATTACAAGTTAACTGCATTGATTAAAAAATCTTTTTGTGATTTTAAAGGAAATTTAGATTATTTCGGTGCTTGGCATAATTAGAAATTGCAATAACTTTATTTTTAAGACACGTTCTTTGGTATATTTTAATACCAATCTAAAAACAATTTAACACTATGTTCTGGTTTAGATCGATATCATTTTACTTGTAAATTATATTTAAACAATTTGAATGTCATATATACAATTATATGCAGTATTAATTTTAACTTTGTTAATTATTTGACATTAAAATTTTTTAAACAGTCATGTATATTATTACTAACGTTTAAAGAGTTAATGTTATTTTATTTTCAACAAAAATATTCCAAATATATATTTGTGTGTTAACTGTGTACAGATGTAACTAATTACGTAAATATTGTATCTATCAAATAAAATCTGAAAAATATTTAAAATAGCTGTATAAAAAGTGATAAAAGTTACAATAAATAAATGTTCATTAGAATTTATTTTTGTTCTTTTAGCAATAACCTACGTTGAAGTGAGATTATTAGTTCAGGTATGCATTGTCGTAAAAAGAGAGGTACAGCGTGGCCACAAATCACAAGTGTGTCTCAGATGGTGCAATCATACTGGAGGAGGTTATTTTATTACCGTACATCGAGTTCATTACTTCTAATTTTTGGATACTTTTTAATTAGAAATTCAAATTTTTTATCTTTCCTCCATGATAAAAGTTATAATATAATAAAAAAACTCCTCGTAATAATATAAAAACATATATCATTAAAAACAATTTTTACGTCCTACAACTTTATTAAAATATATGTATCTTTAATAAAATAAATAGTGCATATAAATGTATATGAAGAACCGCCAACCACGAATATTTTCTCTATTAAAACAAAAACGTTTGTGTTCAAATACCGAATGTTTGTCATGTAAACTTGTGTACGCATATACGCTTTAGCATCGCGCACGATCAATCATGTTTAGTTTAAATGTACTCTAATGACTCAACCTGACACAAGCACAAAAGCGTATTTATCTAAGAATAGCAGAATAGGTACAGATTTATAGAAATTAAGCAGATTCATAACCATTGTTTATTACCCAGTTTGTTAATACTTTTTTCAAATTTTTATAACTACCGCTCCCATTACTAAACTTACTATATAACAAGTTATATACTTGTTGAACTACTAGTTTACTCTGTGTCTCGTCCAGTCTCGTCAGCCTATTGGAGAAGGTTCTGCTCGTATATTATTTTTTCTTTTATGTCAAAATGGCTCTCAATTTAACCGTACGGGTTCATCCCGTTGTATTATTTCAAATTGTAGATGCTTATGAAAGACGAAATGCAGATTCGTTGCGAGTAATTGGAACATTACTAGGTAAGCTCCTATTATATTTTTATAACATTCTAATTTTTTATAACGTGTTTATTTATCCCCATATGACTTTTAGGAACTGTAGATAAAGGTGTCGTAGAAGTAACAAATTGTTTTTGCGTGCCCCACAAGGAGCACGCTGATCAAGTTGAAGCAGAATTAAACTATGCTCTAGATGTATACGATTTAAATCGACGAGTTAACGCTGCCGAAAGTATTGTAGGTTAGTTAACCACCATCTTGAATTTGACAACTAGCAACTAAATATTGTTTTCAAGAAATACATTTTATTTATTATATTTTATAGGTTGGTGGGCAACTGGAAATGAAGTAACAAATCATTCATCTGTTATTCATGAGTATTACAGCAGAGAATGCACAAACCCTGTGCATTTAACACTAGATACATCTTTGCAAGGAGCTCGCATGGGGCTTAGAGGTTACGTATGTGTCGCACTTGGAGTTCCTGGTGGACGACCAGGATCAATGTTTACTCCAATAAATGTTGATGTAACATGTTACGAACCTGAGGTATTGCAATATTAATTGTTTGTTTATACGATATAAATGTTTTTGCAAGTGAACTGAAAATATAATGGATGGACGCTTGCTTCTAGGTGGTTGGCCTTCAACTTTGCCAGAAGACAATGTCTACATCTGGAGGTCGTGCTAGAAATGGCGCTGGCACGGTTCAACCAATGATGGATTTAGCACAAGTAGCTGAAGCCTCTGCAAAATTGCAAGGACTTTTGGAGCAGGTATAAAAATCATTTGTTTCCAACATGCAGAACATCACATTAAATATAGAGTTTCAACTTTTAGTACAAGTTAATTCATATTTTTTACTTTTGTATTGTTTAATTGTATACTCTCTGAATTGAATTACCAAGTGTTATTATTTGCTGATATATGAAACTAACTGAAGCACTTTACTTTGCACGCAGAGTAAAATTAATTTTCTATAATTAAATTCTATAACATGAGTTCATTCTCTGTTATGATATTCTGTATTTTAAGCTACTGTAGCAAATTTTCCTTATTACGCTTCATTTCATAATTTTTTTTTATCACCCTTATGTTGTATCATTTCCTCTAAAACGAACCCAATGTTAACTGAATCAGCCATAAGGATTACATGGCTTGCTTTAAATATCGTTATGAGTTATTTTAATATAAAGGAGACAACATAGGGTTGATTGACTAATTAGAATTTGACCTCAAAATAGTTTATTGATTTAGTTTATTTGTTTTTCTTGCTCATTTTATATAAATGGACTATGAATAGTCCCTACCGAATATTCCCGCATATTATTTACAACGTTAAAAAGGAGTTTTTTTTTTAATGATGTCTTCGTTTCTATTACTTTTAAGACTAAAAATGTAATAAAACCATTTTATGTACAATTATTTAAGTTTTCGTGAAGACCATTACTTGTATAAAAAAAATGAATTGAACTTTTTGTGTAGTAAATTATCTTATCTCTCTTTTGTTTTATGACTTTTGTAGTTTTTAAACCATAAGAAACGAAGAGCTAAAGGAACACTAAAACATGTATTTCTGTAGAATGTTCAAATGAACAAGAAAAACTAAAGAAAAATCCTTTCAATAAATTATTTTGAGGTTTTTAACGTGATTTTTGCCTAATTATACTGCATTTACATGGTCACAACTATATTTCTATTTATAATTATAGTTCAAATTACGAGAGTTCTGAGGTAACTCATACTTAAAAGAGGTTATAAGAGCCGTATAAATCTATGATACGATAATGAATTTTAGCTGATTCCTTTCTATATAATTTTTAGAAAAATAAGTGAGTCAGTGCGATTTCGTTGTATTAGCAGCTTATACGGCACAAGTTCTTTTAAGTACGAGTCGCCGGCGAACTCTCGTAGTTTAAACTATATCATTAATATTAAATTATTTTTAGGTATTAGCTTACGTAGAGGATGTGCTACACAACCGAGCACAACCTGATAATGCAGTAGGGCGGGCTTTGTTGGATCTTGTTAGTTCAGTACCTAAGATGACTCCAGAACAATTCAATCAAATGTTTAATTCAAACGTTAAAGATTTACTTATGGTTGTTACTTTGTCTCAATTAATTAAAACTCAATTACAATTGAATGAGAAATTAACATTGTTGACCACTCTTTAAGTTTCTACTGACTACATTTCTTTATTTATCTTCATAAGTTGCATTGTGTTGATAGAAAAATAAAATATAAACTATAAACAATTATAAATTTGTGTATTATAATCTTGTAGTAGTAGATAACCTGATTGAAAATATAAAGCGACGTTTACTCTTATATAACGTAATATAAATTATAAAACTCAACCATGTCTGAATTTCTATAAAACTGTGCCATATTGATATTGTTAAAGTTGGATACCAAGACCTCAAATGTCCAATTATTTTTTATATCGCTATATTTTAAGAGATTAACAATTAAAATAGTATCTCTTTAATTATTAAAGGGATCGTTATAGAAAATTCCAAACATGTGACGTAACGTTTTGATATATGTATTAAGAGAGTTCTTCATTAAGTATGCTATCTCTTTTCTACAGCAGAACGTAAAATAGATATAATAACACACTTAACACAAAACACTCATATAAAAAAAATTGAAACTTATAGCCTTTTTCACATCTGCATTCAGCGGCATTTTAAAACTTTTAAAATTTATAAATCGACTAGAGCTTACCTCCGCCGCAAACGGACGTCTTTTTAGTGTGTACGATTTGAGTCCAACAAATTGTAATTTAATTACTAATTTTAATTCTATTTTCAATTAGAAATATTTAACTTTTTCAATAATAAAATGATTTTTCATATAAATTAACTAAAAAATATATTTTTTTAGACAAAATATGAAATATTTTCATTTTATTCGTTTTTTGTCTTTCAAAATTGGGATTTTTTTTTCGATTTGTACCCCCAGTTACCCCATATATAAAACTTCGACTTTCTAACTCAATTTTTACCATCGGGAAAAACCGCTCCCATACACCCAAATGAAATTTTTGAATTTATTTTTTTTAATAATATTTATTAATTTAACATTATTAAATAATCCAAAATTTGATTTTTTTTCCAAAGTTTCCTACTGAGTAATTTTCTAATTTTCTCAGCGTCCCTTTTATAAAATTTTCAAATATGTTTGCATTCAATAGTGTAATACACATGCAATATTTCACCTGTTTATCTTTTACGAATAAAGTGTTATACAGAAAAAAGTGCCCATTTTTGTCCAGCTTTTCCAAAATTACATGAATTCCAGGAAATTTAGTTAAAAATTCAAGAACGCCAAAAGTCTTAGAATTTTTTTTTCTACAAGATAGGAAATTTTTAAAAACATTCCTGGAGGCGTTTTCGAGCTACCATATAAAATTCAGTACCAAACATATAAGAATACTAGTGCATCGCCCCGTCACAAAGGCTTGTATATAATATTTGTGATGAAATTAAAGTTATTTGTTAAATTGAACATAATGCTAAATATTATTTTTAAGCTATTTTCGCTAAAATGTATGTTTTTTTAAATTTCTGTTCATTTTTTCTGCTCTAAATCTACCACTTACCCTAACTAAGCCGAAGTTTGACTTGAACGTTTCCGCACTTTCAATTTAATTCCAATGTATCTCCGCTGCAGAGCGGTAAATACCAGCACCACGGCACACGTTCCACAGTCATTTATCGCTTCTGATCTGAGCGTCTTCGCCCTGTAGAGCACAGCTTCAGCACCCCGCTCCTGCACTTCGAATAAAATAACCCTGCGTTTTCGTTCTCTTGCATACAAATCTCTTAACAATTCATTTTCAAAATTAATTTTTTTCTGTAACCCTATATAATAATTTTCATCCATAAGTGTACATTGTTTTTAAATAATTATTCGCTAAGATAATGTTTGTTAAAATTTTCCCGTTCCCGTACATTCAATTCAATTCCACTTCCAGCACCTAAGAACTAACTAGCTCTGCAGCGCCTCTCCTCACAGTGTTACCATCCCTTAACGTAATTTGCGCCCCAGCGCATTTGATATTTCTTGGTTTTGGCCATCGGCGCACGCCGCCTTTATGATATCGATGACACCCCCCTTAACCGATACTTCTCATACAATCTTATATTAAACACTATTTTACAATACAGTTATCTGCAGTTAGAAAAAGGTAATCTTGCTTTCTGATGAATAGATTGACTCTGTATTGCTCTGTATATAGTTTCAATATATATAAAAGACGGTTTGTACGGAGTCATGGCTTCGACATTTTGCATACTAAAGTATAAGAATATGAATAATAAAGTATTAAGAAGTTGCGGTGGCATAATGTGTCCATAGTCAATGCGGTCATAATTAAGACCATAGATCGTACCTTTTCATTAGTAACGGTAATTTTTTATTTGATAATTTTAACTTTCTTTAAATTACGGAATACATTAAAAAATGCATTTGAAATATACCTCATTTTGAACACGAAATATTCTAGTATTATATTACTCCGTAAAAACAGATGGTTTGTGCCGAGTTCTGTATTCTATACAACACTATAGTTAAATTTCCAAATCGAAAATAATTCTTATAATTCTATACTATGTGTTTCTACGATTTAAATGATTTTTTTTTAATAAAAATGGTGAAGATAATTAAGTATAAATATTAATGTCATTTAAAATCTGCTTGAGATAAGTGAAAATATTAAAGCGCAGCCATATTGTATTCTTTTTGTCAAATATACATTTAATTGTTCAAAGTAAATTTCACGTTCAATTAAAAAATTTATGATTTAGTAAATAATATATTTTAGTGACAGTATAAAGAATTCATTTATTTATTAGGTGGTATTTAAAAGTAAGTGTTAACTGGTGCGAGGTTTACTGTGGGGACGTATACATATCACCTGTGAAATATTGTCCTAATTTCTCTGTAAGTAACTAATTTCTTTACGTAAATTATAATTTACAACAAGAGCAATTCATTGTAATTATTAACAACCATAATATATCCTAAATAGCATATATTTGTGTACCATACATACAAAATATCTGTCACTCATCTGAAACATCTGTCAAAATATAAATCTGTAGTTCATCTATGACTGCTATTTATATTATTACAATTATTATTTTATTAATGATAAGTCTATTATTTAGAATTGTTTATTTATATTAATAAATATTACAGTTCGAGTATTTTCTTTCCTTATAAAAAAGAAAAATGTACTAGCTTTTTTTTAGTAAGTCAGTGAAGGTTGTAGTATGAGTCATATTTTATGTCTTCATTTTTTACATTAATTATAAAAATCAAACCTTCTCCTTGCATTGTTGTTCCCGTAATTATAGACTAATGATCTCTATCGATATGTACAAAGTATATCTGTAGAATTCTAACCAATGTTAAGAACATCTTATTAGAATATGTGCGGCTTAAATGCTTTTATTATTTCGATATACGAGTACTTCCTATATTTTAGAATAGAAATATCAAAATGTATTTTTTTAGGCACCTACATTACAAATAGAGTCAAAAAAATTCAAATTATCAAAAAAATGTGTGAAAATTGAAATTATTTTGTTATTGAATGAACATTTTTAAGATTGAATGATGCTCTGTATTAAAAACTATATATTCAAGTAAAATATTACAATTAGTAGTTTAAGAGAAATGAAGGTGCACTATTTATTTTACTATTTAAATCAATACCAAAAACTCGACAAATGTTATGATACAAATAGGGCCGATAATTCACTTGTAAATAATTCTAGGCAATAATAGATAAAATTTAAGAACTTTCGTAAACATACTCTCAAATATATGTTTAAGCAAATGTGCATCCGGATTCTCGACAGTATTATTTACAAATAAAGTTCTATCCAGAAAGGAATTACTTGTTAGAGATAATGATAGTTGAATGTATAATTTTAATTATTTTGACGATGCCACCTCCCATTTTTTTAATTTTAAAATTATTCATCCTTTTCATGCCGGCATTAAATTGTGTTGGCTAGGGTAGCAGATTGCCGGATTTTTTTTTAAATTTTCATGTCATGTTTGAAGGTTTTGTACTTTTTCATTTAATATACATATTACTATTGAACATTTGCATATATCCTATGAATTCGTATTTTAAAAGAAATATTTATAGTAGTTAAATTTTCGATATTCAAAAGCAGAAATGTATTTTTAAATAAGTAGCTTATTTTAATTAGCTATTAATAAAGCTAATAATGAGCTTATTTGAAAGAGATTTTGGCAAAAATATATTTATAGTGTGATGTATTGTAAAAAAGCTAAAGCGTGATTCTCACGACGCAGTTGAGAAGATCGGTAATTGTGTATTCAATAAAAGTTGAATATTACCTAAATCTGTTCTAGTACAGTCATAGACTGTGTGTCTTTAAATCTGTTTCAGGCAATATTTAACTTTTGTTGAAGAACTCGGCTTGTGAGAACGCGGCTTAAGAAAAAAATAGTCAACATAAATGATTCTGAAAAACACTTAATTATAAAAATATTGAAATATATTTTTAAATTTATGTGACTTTTGTTAGAGGATCTCAAAACTGTGAATCTATAATTGAACTTAGAATCTGGGCTGCGGAGTAAAAAACGGCTTCGGATAATTTTAGCAATTCGACCAAATTAAATACTAAAACATTAAGTATCGAGATTAATTGAAAAAGGAATATATATATAAAGAAATTATTTAAAATTTGAGTAGAAATTAATGTTCAAATGAATCTAAATTTGTACTCTATCAAAAACAGAAATACTAAGCATCCGCAGATTCCATTTTACCCTGGGCGAATTTGTTACAAACAGATTTGTAGATTCTATTTTAACCCGTGCACAATTTTTCACAGTTTCTATTATAGTTCAATATTAATCTAGATAATAGATTTCATTTTATCCAACGAAAATGTTTTATATTAATTCAGTGTTAATTTGCTATAATGCAGCATACATTTGTTAAAAGTTTTGTAGTTCCTCCTTGAAGCGGGGGACATCGTTCTATTGCCAATTTTTAAGAAAGGAAAACACACTTTAATTTCAGTTCACAATAACTAGAATTCTAGAACTGTATTGGTATACTGATAAAGTTAACTCCTATGACCGCAAATGTCATTTTTTTCACAATTAGTAATGAAAATAGTCAATTAAAGAATCAGCACGATTAAAAGAATAAATAACTAAAAAAAATTAAAGAAACATTTAATATTATGTATTGTACATACATACACCTTAGTTAAATATATTTTTTATATATATTATTTAAATATTTTAGTCCAGTTGATAGAAATTTAATTTTTTCTCTGCGCGAAGTTCAAAACTGAATGGGCTTGTGTCCACGGTCGCCATGTAGAACGGCTGAAAGAATGTTTTGATCGTTGTGAACGCTTAGTGGAGCGTCTTAGTGGAATGTCTATTTTATCGGCTACAAATGGCGAAATGACTCCACCTGTCTGAATACAAATGAAGCTAAAGTTGATGCGAACTATAATGGGCTTGTGCCCTATTTCTTAATTTCTATAAAAGTGTACTATAAAGATAAAGATAAAGTGGGTTACTAGAACCTTAAATGTTCAATTATTTTTTAATAACTCCTTATATGTTAAGAGATATTAACAATTAAAAAAGTCATTTTGTCTCTTTAATTATTAAAGGAATTCAACGTTGTACACATTCCAAATGCATGTGACATCACAACCGCTGGCAACCTTACAGCTCTTAAATCTCTGCTATATGTATTTATGTATCAAAATATCAAATATTATTCTACAATACAATACAATGAACAATAAAATTCCAATATTATGTCTGTCTTAGCAGGGTTAAATAAAATAAAAACTTATTATTCTTTGGCTTGACTTGATTATTTCGACTACCACCAGCTACAAAACATTGCTACAGCACTGATCTACTCAACAAATAACTGACGCAAACTGACGTTAAAATGCATTTCACGTCATACAAATGGCCGACCATATCTAGCGCTAAAACTACAATTCAAATTTCTAATTCCTATATCTCCGTCAACATTTAGATATTTAATAAAATAAACACGCCAATACACATTTATTAATTTCAATTTCAACCAACAATTGAAAAATCACCACTAAAAAATGAGGACACGAGTACAATTTTTCGTGACTCCGAGTCACTGATAGCGCACCTAATTTTTCATTACTAACCTTTATTTTGGCAGTTTAAAAATGTATCAAACAGCGAAAACAAAAATAATTAAGTTAAATTTTTATTTATCCTAAAAAAATTTCAACATTTATCATTTGATTTTACTTTATTATTCAAAATATAATCAAACATTTATTAGCCAATGGTGTAGTTCACATATATGAGACATCCACATTTCTGCCAACATTTGTAGAAGGTCCTCGGTATGGTCTTCTCTGACTGTGTTTGTACACACATGAAATGTCTGATTGTAAAACTGATTTATGTATGTGAATTACAATCTAAATTGTATCTGATCGTGTAAAATACTCTTGCATGAGGTGCGGAATTCATTTAATGTTTAGGAAGAATGTTAATGTTTACGTATTTCCTGTTGCGCCTGATAATGAAAAAATAGTTTATATAAATTAAATGAATGCATTGAATAGAATCCATTTCATTGATTAAATATTGATTAGTTACCTGCAGAAAATCGGGGATCATGTTCGGATAACAAACGCCATTGACTTAACGACTTTAATCATTATACTCATTGGGTTATCGTCGTATTCACCGTAAATTTCCAAAAATTCATTTAAATCCTTATGTAGCTTCTATAAAACACTAAATGATAAACTTTATATTATTTCTGATTAGCAAAAATCCATCCTAAACGTTTAATACTCGTATATCTGATTCGACAGTAGATGATATTAATTTAATGAATAATTTCGCAAGGTTTTTCGGTTGCCTGTTGAATATTATTGGCAATTTCACTGATTTTGAAGCTATTTGTGTTAAGAAAAGTATTTTCAATATGTTAAAATATGTTATGATAAGAAGAACAATTGGTTAAGTTTTTTCATGTTAATATATTATAGAGAATTTTCACACTGTTGCATATCTGCAAAAACCTAGTTTTTTCAAAAGAAAATTGAATTTAAGTAAGTAGAATTTTTAATTTTTATTCTTCCCAAACCTGTATAATAAGTATTAAAAGTAGAAAAAAAATTATTTTGGTTGAAAATAATGTGCATTTAAGGATTATATTTGGATTATATTATATTATAAGGGTGTTTGGTGGATATTTGGTGTTAGATGCAGAAATTTTAATAAGTATTTTTGTAAATACCCATAAATTTTATTGTATTTATTTATTTTATTCTACTCTGAAATATATTTTAAGTTTGTAACATTGCCATTTATTTTCCATTTGCATTTTTAAACACTAGCACCCTTGTGTAAATTCTTTCAATGTTCGCGACGCTCCAGAAGGCCTATTGCGCAAGTTCGATTATTTTAACATCGTCGACAGTCAACACCAAGCATAGTGGGAACCTACATCTTACGCGCTGAATACCATTGTACATATGGGCGTCGTTTTTATATGAACGTCAGTCCGTTATTCAATTCTAAAAATCTTAAAATAAAAAATGTTTATTTTAAATAATATGCATTTATGCCCAGTGATATTTTACAGTTTTTAAATAATGTTCACTTTATTTGTAGTGGTAAATATTTAACGGAAGTGCTGTGATTATTGTTACTGAAAAAGAAAATATGTCAAAAACTATAAATGACTACCGAGTGTAAGTTGTAAATATTGTAAGTTGCTTCACTTGCTTTTGTGCTTTCAATTTCCACTTTAAAACAGAAATATATTTCCGGATAATAAATATGCTTTCTTTCGCCAATTGCGGTTATAGCTAAGGATATGTAGTCTGTGACTCAAAAGTTAGTCATCTATAATAATATATACGTATATATATATATACATGCGAATCTATATCAGCAGAACGTCTAAATATCCCCTTTGTGACAGCATACCTTGCTTACTCTTACTTTTGCTACTTCTTCGTTAACACGATCTTTATTTGCTTGTTTCAGTCGCAAAGGTCTATTAACATAACCTTAAGAAGAGTAGTTTTCTCAGAAATAGTTTGACATTTTCAAAGAGGAAATATTCACAACAAATAAGATAGTCTGATTATTCGATGCGGGTCGTGGGAAAATATGAGAAGGCGCATACTTGCGGCAAGCCTGCGTCAAGATAAAATTGTTAGCGTTGTCTAGCGTATATAATGTTTTATTCAACCTTGAATAAGAAAATTAAATACTCGATATTCTTACTTGAAAATAATTTATCACAACGGAGTGTTTGTAACGTTTTTTTAATGAGAAGAAAACCAGGTCATTGCTTTGATCGCTTAGTAGATGCAATGCTATAAATCTATTTGGTGTAAAATTAGCTGTACAGTCTTCAGGTCAAATCATTATAAGTAGACAGAGCGGAACCGATTTCTGGACTGGTTTGCCACTTGTAATCTTTATATTTCTTAAGGGGAAGTTGTTAAAAGTGCTGCGTCATAAACTGTGTTGTTTTTTCAAATACTTTTGATAGAAAATTAGATTATTAGAAGATTAGATTTTATTTACAGTACAATAATATTATTGTATTATCATGTTAAATATTTAAAAAAATAAATAAATAAAAACATGTTACAATGCACTCATTTACTCTCAGAATAGAAAATTTCCACCGGGACCTATGAAAATTTAAATAAGGAAATTATTCCTTTTTTTTCTAAAAACGTACTTTTTGTACGATGTGTTTGATTTGTTTGATTTCTATGTTGTGTTCTGTGTTGTCATAGTGTTCGCGTGTGACGCCAAACTAAAGCAGCACCAAAGACCGATCAATAAAATATAGAGGCGATTGAAGCCACGATATTACCAATCCCTTTACTTACCACGTTGCGATGAAACTCTATATTTATATTTATGACATCCCGTACATATTGTATTTTACGGTAAATTTTTATTATTAGTTGGATTGGAGCAAATGTTCAAATAAGAAATTCATTCTGCTTTGTTTATTTTTTTAAATTTTTTATTATATTCGGATTATATTTTGCCGTGATTATGTTGTGTTTGTCTTGGTTATTTGTTGCAATGGTATATTTATGGTTGAATAAGAAGGCAAAGTCTAGACGTCAGCGGACTTTTAAAATGATGTAGTTCTTGTCCTTGTAATTTCCATGTCCCTTTCAGTTGAGTTTTTAAATTGCTAATATCCTAAATGAGAACAGTGTTCGTAAGGTTGCACTGACCTTGTATGTTAGATGTTATTCATTTTGTCTAAAAAATTAAAAAATACAATAGTATAAATGATTTTCTGCTCACAATATTATGTTAATACATAATTTGATGTTAACATTTGTAAGCGAATCTGGAAACCTTATTTGGAATTAAAATGTTCAGACATTTTATAGCTGGCTATTGGAATCGTACGGAGTGCATAGTCTGGAGAATAAAATCGATGCCAGCATATGCTGCGGATAAATCAAGTATTAAAAGGGGAATGTTTTGTTCCTTTGTGTAATTAAATAACACGTATAAATAAGTAAAATACATGGGTAATAATTGAAACTACTATCAGAAAAATTAAGTGTAGATATTATAAATGTCCAGTTACAATTTGGTAGAATCAAAGAATTAAATATATAGTTGCAGTAAAGAAGTCCGTGACCATAGAGTTTCTCAATTAAACAAGTGGCAACTCTAAGTCAGAAAACCTTTGCAGTTCAATCATTATCTATCTACCTATTATAATGTTCGTAGTTGTCAAACTGTTCCACCGTTTATATGAAAAACCCATAAGAACGCATGTTTATATATATATATATATATATATATATATATATATATATATATATATATATATATATATATATATATTTCGTACACGTCTTATTTATAATATCCCATGTGTATGTTTATATTCTTATATGTTTACGCGATTCGTATGGTGGCTCGAAAACGGCTATGTCAATGTATCTGAACATTTCCTATTTTGTAGAGAAAAAAAACTTTTGGTGTCCTCGAATATTTCCCTAAATTCCCTGGAAACCCGTAATTTTGTGAAAACAGGAAAAAAATAATCACCTTTTCCTGAATATCTTTTAATTCGTAAAAGATAGAAAGTTAAAATTTTGCATGTATATTACGGCGTTCAATGCTGACATTTTTAAAAAATTAGAAATTCAAAAATTGAAAAAGGGGATTCCGAGTATCTTCTAAACGGCGGCTACAAAGTTTTTTAAATTTTGGTATTTTTTAGAGGACAATTTTCCAAGACTGAAATTTTCACTGAATTTCACGGAAAAAGCGAGCGTTACAAAAATTAGAGATCTCTATTCAAAAAACTCAAATTTTGGGTTGTGTAACAATTTAAATTCTAAAATTTTATTTGGGGGCACTGGCGGTTTTTGCCGAAGATAAAAATTGTGCAAGAAAGTTGAAATTTTATTTATAAACTAACTTTAGTACATTGTTTACAAATTTTAAAAAAATCACAAATTTTTAAAAAAAGTTGGTCAAATAAATATTATATTGAAAATATCTTATATTTTGTTAAAAAAAGTACGCTCTGCGACGAGGATAATTTATGATTTAATAGTAATATGTAATTTGTAAATCATTCTTTATTTAGCTATTAAAGGTTACACATGTGTTTGAGGTTATTTTATTATAGTTTCTAAGTTTCTATATATTGCTAACTTTATATTGTTAAGTAACATGGAAAAAAGTGGTCATTTTACCTTCTGCTCATGTTACAATAGACTACAAATTACCCTCAAAATTTTACTCTCTATCGAATGAACAGGTGGAAACATAAACGAGAAACAAAAGGTTTCATTCAAAATAAACCACTACTGCTATTTTCACCATTTTCATGAAAGAGATTTTTGGTTAAACATATTTAAATAATTACAAAAAAGAATAGTTAGTTTATAAGATTAGTTTTACTAAGCGAAAAAGTTTATCCAGAGGGTAAAATTCATTTCGACAAGAAGTAAATGAAAAAAGAAATGCCATACTGAAAGTTTACCTGGCGAAGTGACACTGTTTTTAGTTTTAATATTAAACAGGGGTACGAAATATTAGTTTTTATGTGCTTTAAGGTGTTAAATAAAAATATTAGTAAAATTAAAAAAAGGTATTTATCATTTATTTTAGAACCGGCATAAGTCCGACACTTTCATGTTATCTTTTCTCATTGACAATTTGAGTCAAAGCTAAATAATCCATTATACAAACATTAATAACATTTAAACCAATCAAACTGCATACAAAACTTATTTACGCCAATATTTTTTTTTTCACTGCGAAATTTTTTTTTGTCTCCTGTAAAATTACCGTCACTGGTAAAGCGGGTTTCTCAAATATACGATTCAATTGTATTAGGAGTATGTATTTCCTGTAAGAGAATTATAGTCAAAGTTACGATAGTTCCGCGATGAGTCATACTTTTAAAAGTTCAGCTGTATAAAGCTACAGCACATTAAAAAAAACATTGTCTCACTCTTATTACTATAATATATATGGGAGTGAAAACAATAAAAAATTCACCAGTTGTCTGCTATGTTAAGTATAGACTGATGTATAAACGTATGGTTGTGTTTATTTTGTGAACAAATTTAAATTTGTCAAATTTATTTATTGTAATAGTACGAACTGTCACATTTATTGTCAAATATTGTAATATTATAAGCATAAGCATATAAGCATTTAAGGTGTGGAAATGTTTAGATCTTTGAAGAGAAAAGCCTTGCGATATTTTGAAAATGATGGACCAACATTATTGCTGTTAACATTTTGAATTATTATTCAAATATTTCTTAAAGCCGCAATGGAATTACAATTCCGAATTGGCTTGAACACCAATTAGTCTGGATAATTGAAATCCTACAGTACAAACATTTTCTATACGTGTAGAAGACAGCAGAAGCATGTAGTATAGGAGAAAAATTACTGTGAGTGTCAAAAAGTGTGTAGTTGATGCTGGTTCAGGAGTATCCATTTCTCCACAGAGAACATGTAATCGTGTCAAAGCTAAGTCAGAGGATGTAGATGAATTTTTTAAAGATGCCGTAATAAGCGTTAAATTTATGAGAAGAATTTTCAATGTAAGAATATGTTTAGATGTATGCACTTAAAAAGTATTTTGAAATATTAATTATTAAATATTAATATTTTCAACAAAGTGTCAGATATTGAATTACCATGAAATGAATGCGGAATTGTTCAAGAAATGGTTTAAAGAACAACTTATTCCCAATTTACAAGAACTATTAAGAATGATCATGGAGAACGGAACGTACATTCCAAATAATGTTGTTGTAAAGAATATTGGAACCCCTACCTAATACAACATGGAAAAAAACGATTTGCTTATTTATGTTGAAAAAAATAATATCTCAACCATACCAGAAAAGCTAAAAACCGAATTTTCGTTTCTTGCTAAAGAAAACCGTCTATCAATTGTATATGAAATTCACAGCATCGCAAAGGCACGTAGTCATGGAATCAAGTATTGCATCTTCCATCTTATCACTGTGATTAAAATGCTATTGACTTAGTATAGGTCAACTGTAAAGAATTTTATATCAAAAACATTGAAAATGAACATGTTTTATGGAGCAAAATGGAGAAATAGCATAAAGTGCACTGTTGAAAACAAGATGTTGCAATGCTGGGATATTATAAAAAAACACGACCGAAGATTTTTTTGTTATACAGATAGAAGATCCTCACAATGATAGTGATAATAATTAAAGAGGATTTATTAATAATTGTTATTTAACAGCGTCAAGCATAATTGCTCTGAGCTACTCTGCCATCATTAATAGTATATTACATTATAAACAAATATATAAAGAAACATAAATTGAGAATTCATTTTAAACTGGGTTATTTGTTATTTACAAAAAGTATATGCGTTGCAAATATTTCAATATGTATAAATATTATTTAATAAATAAGAAGTGCATGACAACTAAATCTTTAATAAGTTAATTTAGTTAAAAATAATTAATTTCAATATGAATAATTTTTAAACATCTCGTACATATAGTTTTTTTAAATTATTTCACAACAGATCTCATAGATGACGCTGTTATAAAATATATTTTGCTGTATAATAAGCGAAATACGTTCATCAAATCTTAATTCAGGCATTCCCTATCCATACATCACCGCCGACCTATCGTAACTTCGACTATAAACAATTATTTTAGTTATTATTATGATAAGATAGATCAATGCAGCAATGTATTTACACTTTTTGCTTTTATTATAAACGCAATCACATTTAATTTACCACATTGTACCGCACACATTGTACCGCACTAATGTCAAGTATAAAATTATAGGTAATTAAATTACATTTATATTAATATTTATTTACAATTAAGAATATTGTTTAAGATTGGTGGCTTTGACTGATACTTTCCTAATGATGCGTGAATTTATTAAATTTGTTTGTTATGTGATATTTCGTTATATTCTTTTATTATTTCTTCTATATTCTGCAATATCTCATAACATACTGACCTATGGCTAGATTCACGTGGCGGAGTAAGAAGGGTTGGTAATAAATTAGGCGCAGCAAAACGAATCACACATCTGGTATATATATAATACATCTCAGAGGTTTTACACTTTACTAATGACTGTGGGTGAAAAATAATGTTATTTGTTATAAATAAGAGTAATTGATTGGGATCCAGTTTCTATAAAATTTCCATTTTACACAAAAGTAATTAAAATATAAATTACATAAATAATTTCGAATATAACTATTCATTGTTTTTTATGCTTTTATTTCATGAAAATCTTCTTAAAATATTTTATTATTATCTAATCTAATTTGTACTTGTTTTTTAACTAATCGAAAAACAATCAAAAATAATGTTATCTAGCTATTACATGTAATAATTTTAAACAAAAATTAAAAATATATAAAAATTAAATCACAAATTATTTTGCTTTGCGCACGATCCAAGTGTATGGTTGCAGTAGGCACAGCTCACGATCGTATAACATGTCTAGAAAAAGGAATACTTTTTTAGTGGTGGTGACTTTTTATTTGAGGCTCTGCCTCTAGAAGATCCATTTACTGATGATCAGAAAAAAAGCTGAATTAAAATAATTGTTGATTGACCTGATGTCATGTTTGCTATTGTAAAATATGTATTGAATTATTAATTAAAATGAATCTAAAAATGGTTTAATCTTTAAAAATTGTCGAAAACAATAAGTAACTTTAAATTATTCCTTATTTTCAAATTATTCACCAACTGAATATAAACACATGGTCTTTGTATTGTTTCGATTTTCAAATTCATCTTTGCTGACTGAATCAGAATGCCAAATGTATTCCTTTATCATTTTAATAAACTTGAATTATGTTTTTTTTCTAAATATTTATATTATATTAAATATTTCCATTTTTTTCAGTCGAAAGATTGAAGCACTGGGTAGAATGACGCACATGTCCCAAGAAGAAATCCTTTCTGGAGCCCGAACGGTGCTTCAAGGATTGGAAGCCCTACGATGTGAACATGCTTCCTTAATGGCTGGTCTCTTAGAAGCACAGCGGGGGAAAAATGATACTGAAGATGAAAAAAACAATATTGTACAGAAAAGTATAGACATGATTGAACTTGGACTAGGAGAAGCACAGGTTAGTTTTCCAAGTAAACCTTTTGTTTTAATATTTCATGCGTTACCAGCAGCAACCCTATATTATTTACATACATATTACATATACACATATTACATATCATTTAAAAAAGATTTTTAACGTTGTACATCTTTTATTCATAAAATTAATATTTTACATATAAATTTAATTTTATTAAAAAATTATTTGCAATTTAATAGGTTGTAGAACGTTAAAAATCATTTTAAATGATGTATGATAACTTCATAACAATTAATAATATGTTGTTAATAACGATTTTTGAAACTATGTAGCTAGAGTAGTCGTATTGTAGAGCCGTACTTTAATACATCTAAGAGCCTGAAAAATACATCGATCTTTAGAGCTTGAACACACTGCGATTTAAACCGCGTAGTTTTGTAACACATGGAATCATATGAGCATGCACACACCACGGGTTTTTAATTTTCTTTGTGTTACAAAGCCGACTGACAAAACCGCTGAGATTTAAATCGCAGTGTGATCGGTCTCTTATAATTTTATGCAACCAAATCAATGTTTCTTTATACTACATGTTCTTTGATTTTTGTAATAAACTCAATGTATCATGTACTCAATATTTTTTAAATTGAAAAACACTTATAATTATTCTTTTCAACTCCCAACTACATCGCTTTCAGAAATCAGAAAAGCTTGTCATATTCATATTGCATAAGGCACTGAGAAATAATTCATATATTCGTTATAAAATTTCAATATAAAAACATGAATCATGGAATGAATGGTTATGAATCATGATGATGCTTTTAAATCATTTTAATAAACTCGTATGCTTGCTTCGTTTGTTCAACTTTGCTGAATTTAACAGAACATATTCATGATGAAATAACAGATTTCATATTAAGTAGTCAAGTACTATTAATATTTGTCCAAAGTAGTGCGAGTCCAATATATACGATATCGATAATTCATATAATATTTTTTCATAAGTTGATTATTTTATAGACATGAGTGTACTAAATTTGTGCAACTTTTATTGTCCAAACCAATGTGACATTCATATAAACTCTACTAAACGGAGTATGTTTTAACCTGAGTAGTATTGCCATCTATATTTCGCTAGAAAAAATGGCCAAGTATCGTTTCACCTTAAGTTACATGTTACTTCGGTTTGGACGTGTTTTACAAATTCTTCCATCAAATGTTGTATATTGTATATTGGAGTCGCATTTATGTGGACGACGGATTCATAAATGCATAAATTACGTCACACCCATTCTCACGTCTTGTCACACATTGCCGTGTGCCACTTCCCACTTCTTGTGACGTCACACATTTGGAAAAAGATTTTTAGTTTTATTCTGTTTTTTGGTCTAAATTTAAATTTGATGTAAAGTCAGGAAGATTATAAACTCCCCTATTATGTTAATATATATATATTATTAAACTATAGGTTATGATGGCTTTAGCATCTCATCTTCAAATGGTAGAAGCTGAAAAACAAAAGCTCCGAACTCAAGTTCGTAGACTATGCCAAGAAAATGCGTGGCTTCGAGATGAGCTTGCAAACACACAACAAAAACTTCAGGCATCAGAACAAGCAGTAGCCCAATTAGAGGAAGATAAAAAACATCTAGAGTTTTTAGTGTCTGTTAAAAAATACGATGGTGATATTC
This sequence comes from Panorpa germanica, assembly GCA_963678705.1. Classification (NCBI taxonomy): domain Eukaryota; kingdom Metazoa; phylum Arthropoda; class Insecta; order Mecoptera; family Panorpidae; genus Panorpa; species Panorpa germanica. The sequence goes on from OY783206.1 coordinate 15,387,603, forward strand.
AAGAAGAAGAAGCTCGGGAACGACAACGAGAAGATCCGGTAGTTGATCTCTTTCCTGATGACGAGCAGGAGGAACGAGGTAATCCAAGAATGCACTGATAGAAGGATTTGTTTGTATTTAATAAATCAATTTATTAAATACAAAAATATTTTTGTACTATTAACAATATTCGTTAGTATTAACTAAATCTATTTTTTATGAGAACAAAATTTTTGTAACTATTAAGAAGCTTTAATATATTGAAAAAAATATTTATTTCCACCAAATAAGATTTGTTAATAGTTAAAAAATATTTTGTTGGTGGTCGGTGTTGGTAGATGGCTATACTTAACGCGTAGTTGTAAATAAATATGTGTATATATACATAACAGAATACTCGTGTGTGCGTGCGCATCATGGTAATATACGACATACGACTAAATCATTTTTTAAATGTTAATAAATCATTTTTTATATATTAATAAATCGTTTGTTAAATAGTAATAAATATTTGGTTAGGACAAAAAAATAGCTGCTAATAAATGATTTATTAACTGTTAATAAATATTTGTTAAGGACCTATCCTCTAATAAATTATTTATTAAATATTAACAAATCTTGTTAAATACAAAAAAATCCTTCTATCAGTGTGGTGCTAATACAATTAAAAACTTAATTAAATTATATTAAGTATATTGAATATATTATATAATAGTTTTCATTATATTAAATAGGAACTATGTCACCGACGCCGCCGAGTCATTTTGGTCAGCAGTTAAATTCAGGTTACGAAATCCCAGCTCGTCTTAGAACTTTGCATAATCTTGTCATTCAATATGCATCTCAAGGACGCTATGAAGTTGCTGTCCCTTTGTGCAAACAAGCACTTGAAGACTTGGAGAAAACAAGTGGTCATGATCACCCCGATGTAGCGACAATGCTCAACATATTGGCACTGGTGTACAGAGATCAAAACAAATACAAGGAAGCAGCCAATTTGTTAAATGATGCTCTGGCTATCAGAGAAAAAACGCTTGGTATGAAATTGTACATTCTGTTTTCTGGCATAAATAATTTCATGTCGTGTATATATATATATATATATATATATATATATATATATATATATATATATATATATATATACATTATATTTTAGGAGATAATCATCCAGCAGTCGCAGCAACTTTAAATAATTTGGCAGTACTTTATGGTAAACGTGGAAAATACAAAGAAGCCGAACCGTTGTGCAAAAGAGCATTACAGATTAGAGAAAAGGTTTTAGGAAAAGATCATCCGGATGTAGCTAAACAACTGAATAACTTAGCATTGTTATGTCAGAATCAGGTATTTATGAAACCTATGTGTGTTATTGTTGTCAATGAATGTTTATGATGGAAGAAAATTTCGGCTCATTTTTTAATTTCTTTGTTGAGAAAGATATATACTTTACTATAACCAACTTTTATAATTTAACTTAAGTAGTAAATAAATAAATGCTCTCCACTTTGTACGAAAAAAGTTTAAGATATTGGGAAGACCTTTCTTCACCGAATAAGTCTCTATGAAAATAGCCATATTTTGAGAGTTATCGTGTCACCACTAGTGTTTGGTGTACACAATTTATAAATAATGTTGAATTTGAATGCCTTTTTCCAGTTCAATTTATAACTATCATTTTACATAAACCTTAATAATTAACCCGATCGGATAATTAGTTCTTGACCTGCTCTGCACATAACGTAAAAAGGTTTTGAGATAATCGTTTTTAAGGTTTGAGTAGGTTTATATTATTTACTAGAGTTTACCCCCGTCGCAAGGGATGATTGTGTTTTATATGTGAATTGAATTTCATTTAAAATTTTAATTCCATTTTTGAATTAAAATAATTAACTCGTTCTATATCAATTTTTTTTACATACATTAGAAATTTATTTTTTTCAACAAAATATAAAATATTTTTAATTTATTCGTTATTTGACAAACTTTATTTCAAAATTTAGGAATTTTTTTTCAATGTGTAAAGTAGGTACCAAAGTTAGGCCATATTCAAAATTTCAACTTTCTAGCACAATTTTTACTCTTGGTAAAAACCCGTGTTCCCAAATAATTTGTTTGAGTTTTGAATTTTTTTTTTAATATGATATTCAATTATTACACAATCCAACATTTGAGCTTTCTTCAATGTTTCCTACAGGGTCCCCAATTTTCTCAGCGCCTCTTTTATAAAATTTGCTAGTTCTAAATTTTGAAATATGTTCGCATTAAATAGCGTAATACACATGCAAAATTTCAACTTTCTATCTTTTACGAATTAAAAGATATATAGGAAAAAGTGATTATTTTTTCCCTGTTTTTTCAATATTACGGATTACCAGGATTTATATATATAAACATGCGTCCTTATGGGTTTTTCATATAAACGGGTGAACAGTTTGACAACTACGAACATTATAATAGGTAGATGGTTCGCAGTTGTTTTAAAGTCTCTTAACTATGTCAAATTTCATAAATTTAGAATATATAAAACCAGGTATTTTTTAAATGTAATTCATTAAATAAATGTAAAGAAAAAATTTGGCCCTATTTTCAGGAGATCCTCCTAATAAATCTTCTAATATCGCATGAATATTTAATTATAAAACTCTAATTTCTTATAAATGTTTTTTTTTATTGCCATAACAAAATCTCTGAACTCTCTTTTTATTTTTAAATTAGGGCAAATACGAAGAAGTTGAACGTTACTATCAACGAGCCTTGGAAATCTACGAAGTAACATTAGGTCCAGATGACCCAAATGTAGCAAAAACCAAGAACAATTTAGCTTCCTGTTATTTGAAACAAGGCAAATATAGAGAAGCTGAAGTTTTATATAAACAAGTTTTAACGCGGGCTCATGAAAGAGAATTTGGAACCATTGACGGTTCGTTTTTGTTCACAACAGTTTTTCTTTAAAAATTTACAAACAAATGTTAAATAAAAAATTCCTTTTAGGAGATAATAAACCTATCTGGCAAGTTGCTGAAGAACGTGAAGAAAATAAATTACGGTCAAAAGAAAATGCACCATACGGAGAATATGGTGGCTGGCATAAAGCAGCAAGAGTAGATAGTCCTACTGTTACCACTACTTTAAAAAACTTGGGGGCTCTTTACCGAAGACAAGGCAAATACGAGGCAGCCGAGACCCTGGAGGATTGTGCAATGAGAACTAGGAAAGAGGTTAGTTGCATACAGTCAAATTCATTTCGTGTCAATATTACTATACCGTCATGGCTTTTGACATATATTATATTACAAAAAAATAAACTTAGTATTTTTAATATTGTTTCTATTTTGAATATAAATATTTATCTTTTAACTCTAATGGCTCTCTCACGTAGCAACCATTTGGTTCTTTGCGACTATCACTGGTATAACGTGATGTCAGTGATGTGTCAGTGATGTGTCGATTTGATGTCTTGATTATTTGGAAGCGAAACGGTGAGAGGGGAAAACAATACAGATATACAATACTGACAGTATAGTATAGATGTACATTGTACAGTGTTATATTAATAAATATTAAAGTAGAAGGTTCATTTCATGATAAAGTATACTAATCTAAACAACTCGAATATACTCCACTCAAAAAGTCGGCATCGCAAGTAGTCGGTTGCAGTTTGAGACATGCATAAGCCTTTGTTTTCTTATAGAATACTTTAAATGTATTGTTTTTTAAAAATAGTGCTTTAAATATAAATATATTTACAATTATCAGTTTTTATTAATACAGGTTATTTATTACTATTTAGGCTTTAGATTTTGTCAAACAAGCAAAAGTAGCTCAAATACTTGGATCTGATGACAAAAGAAGATCTCGACATTCTAGAGTTGGATCAAGAGAATCACTAGAAGCAATGCAATATGATCACGATGAGGTGGGTAACCGCTAAAATTATTTTAATTGAACAGTTGTAAATGATGATAGATAATTTATTTTATATACACTCAAAAATTATAATTTGTCTAGAGTTGATCTTAACCCAAAAATGATATTACTATTAGTTACCTTTCCAGCTCTTTACTACCAAATGATTTTAAAGAAATATGCAAAAAATCATCAATATTCACACTAAGCAAATAAATAACAACTGTCAATAATATTATTTTCTGTATTATGTTATCTACAAGTTGCTTAAACCAACGAATATTACGTATATATAAATATTGCAGTATGTATGAAAGTTGTAATTATGCGAGTGGAAGAAAACGCAAATAACATTAACGTGATTTGAAATCTAAATGAAACACATGATAGAAATTTCCAATATTTTTATTTGGCATTACATATTATTATTTGATGTTCCATTTTATTTCTCTTAAAAAGAATAATATATTTTTTCCTATTATTTGCATAATGGTAGTTGGTCATTATATTTTCCTCAAATGGAAGTAATAACGCGATAATAGCAAGTGTATTATTTTATTTTTTTTTTATTTTTGTTTTTTTTATCTTAATTTATAATTTCTTCTCTGTTCATTTATCAATGTTTAGCCTGGAACGCAGTCTGGTGAGCGCAGTCAGTCTGGACTTAAGAACAAAATATTCAGTGCAATAGGAAGAATAACTTCGCCTCAGCACTGACGGCAAAATATTTAATAAGAGCAATAATAATTCGAAAATATTTTAATAATACAACTAATATTTATTTATATTAAACAGTAGAAATATATTTTCCACACAATGAAACTAGGCTTCGGAAAATATTTATCTGAAAATATTTTCTAAATTGCAATTAAAAAAATTTATTTAAAGAAATTATTATTAACCTTTTTTCTGCAGCTTAGTTAAAAAACAATTAAATTATTTTTAAAATCGGAACACTACTTAAATATTTTTACAAAGATTTATAATACCTAACCCATTCATTTATTTCTAATGAAATGCTATAACTATTAAAATTCCTGTTATTTTAATGTAATAAATATTTTTATATTATTTTTACTTTATTTCATTTAAGTATAATATATATTGTAAAGCTTTCAGCTTTTATGGTTCATTGTTTATATTAGTAAACGTTGTGTTATTGAGTTTTATTATGTTATCATTAGTTTAAAATTGCTGGTAATTTTTCCTTTAAATTGATGTCACCCATGCAAGTAAATGGTTTTTTTAATTTATAATTTTTCACTAAACATCACTAGTATGGTGTTACTAGTATGGCCAATTATGCTTACATTGACCGTTGAAACAAATTTCTATCTTCTACTTAAATGAAATATTGTTTAATGTTATTTACAAATAAATATTATTATAGAAGAATGAAAAAAAATTGCGATATCATCTTTACACTTTATAAAATATCGCTGCAGTGCAAAAGATAATATAATAATAATTTCAAAATTATTATTAATTCCAAAATGTTGTTATTTTTATTTTTAATCACATTTAAAGTGCACAACATATCTTAATTATATATACACACAAAAAAGAAGCACGCTTTTTTAAAACTATATTATTTTTATTTTTTAAGTCTTAATACGAATTCTATTATATATACCATATATAATGATTTTAAATATATATTCTTGGTAACTATGCACCACTGCTTTTTTAATTTTAATTATTTGAATAGACTTGTTTTCAATTTTTAATAAAATTATTTCAGTTTCTAGGTATAAAATTAAGAATTTAAGACTAATTCAACAAATTGACAGAAAACGGTGGTAAACCTGTTAATAAACTTTTCTAACTAATTTGGGTTCACAGATTCCGAATATTTTGTTTACCAGCTCAAATTTTGACGATTAGGCGTCCATCTTGAAAAAATAACGGGTAAAAACGATTTTTCGCAATATCTCATTCCGACGGTAAGTCTATATTGTAAATAGATCGTTCTAAGCCGTCATTTAATATTCGCCACAAAATATTCGGAATCAGCACATTTAAATTAGTCAGAAGAGTTTATTTACCAGCTTTTCCTCTAATTTCCCACATTAAGTTATTTAGAGACACATCTTTGATTAGTGAACTACATTTAAAATAACATTAACATGATAGTAATAAATAATTTAACATAATGTAGAGTGAGTGTTGATTTGTGTGTTGCAGCAGGCTGGAAGGAAGCTTATTCGGCCGACGCAGTAAATCGTAAACCATAAACGAAGAATACATCAGTTGAAGAGAAATCAAATAACCCCAAACCACATCAGCTATTACTAACACTAACATTACATTAGCAGTCAAATGTAACAGCTTTTCTTCAAATAATCAATAAATATAATCTTCTGGGTATGGTGTTACTAAATTAATTTTCTTTTAATTTATAGGTAGTTAGAATATCTTCATTAAAATTGTATTAATACTATATAAATCCACAGGTATAATGTATCGCCTAATTAGTATAAGGGTGCAAATTTAATGAGGTACAGTTCTTGAATAAATTTTGATTCGTATAAATATTTTACAATATAACCTTGTATTTATTACAATGCTAAATTATCAACGCAATAATTTTATCTAATAAATCACATTTAAAAACTTTGTGGATTATTAAGACAGTTATGAACAGTTTTAAATTTTAGTAAACATGAATATATTGTGTGGCGAAGAGTTGCTCTGTATGTAATATGTTTAGGGGCTTGCAATTTCTAATTCGGTAAACTGCGACTGATTGAATTTTCGATTTTAAGGGGTCTCAAACTATGACCTGCCCCGAGCCTCTTATTCTGTGTCCCTGTGCGCATATATCTAACAAATAGTTAATTTATATTTATTTATAATACTAATGCCGTCATAAGTTAAACTACAAAATATTTATAATATTTCTGTTACATTATTGTTATGCACAAATTATAAATGATTTAACGAAATAAAAATAAAGTATTTCCTGGAGTATTCACAAAAATTAAAATACAATAATAATTTATCTCTTCTTTAAATATAGTTATATGAATAGTTTACAAGGAAAACTTAAAATTTTGAATTTCATCATAGATGTTAATACTTTTATTAAAGTTATATAAAGTTTTAAAAAAAATTCAATTTTAGTTGTCATAGGTCGACCGCAGTTAACTAACCAACAAACCAAAGTTAAAAATAAAACCGAGGTATTTTGTTTGGTTAAGCTATAGTTGTGTTCGACTGAAATAAAATAACAACCAATGATTAAAATAACCATCAGTTAAGTTAAAACTGAAAAATGGGTCCTTATCACATTAATATCGTTTAAAGCTTTTAAATATTTTTTTCATACGTTTTATTTTACATCTGATTTAGAAATGTTTATTAGAGACTCATTGAACCAATTTAGTGCTGAAATGATTTTATTTGTTATATTATTACATTCATTAAATTAACTCTAAAATAATTAATGCTTAAAATAATTCCATAGGTTTGTTAGACAGTAAACAAAAAGCAAATTATTTATTTAAACTATTTTCTTAACTAGCAAATTAACTTGATCAAAATAAATTTAAGACTGTTGTATTGACTAGTTTGTTATTAGTAATAAATTCAGGAATTAAATTTGATGCAATTGAATATAAAATTGATTAGTTTGAATAAAGATATAGATATCACTTTAATTATTAAAAGATCAAAAGTTATAAAAAAATAAGTAATTCCTTGACGTTATGTCTGACTCCAACTTTACTCCGCTATCTGATTTGCTATATTTTTTATACAATAAACTAGACAACTAAATGCATAAGAGTTCAGTCAGCTGTACACATAACGTTTTGATACTACTGGTTAACAAGGAGAAATAAAATCGATTACTTATTCTACAAACATTTAATGCTAAACACATTACGTCAAAAATATGGCTAAAAAAGCGATAAAACAGAAATTCAAATTCTAAATAATTATATCTCCGTCAACTTTTGAATATTTAAAAACTTAAAAAGCTAATATGCCAAACATTTGGTTGCTCACACGAGATAAACGTGAACTTATTTGTCTAATTGAACAAATTAATATTAAAAGTAATAACCTAAGATATTAAAATTATTCATTGCAATTAGTGTCACTCTAAAGCTATCCGTTAAACGTAAGACATGGTGGGTATTACCTTAAATCCATGTAAACTTTAGCGAAGTTCAGTAAAATTTAATTTAGAAGGATTTTTATTCGTAGTTTTATGCATCTATAGTTTATAAACCTTCAATCTTTAGAATGATAATTTAATCCGAGAAAAGGTAATTTAACGATTGTAATTGCAGTAAAGTATAGGTCACAAAACGTTTCAAGAATCAATTTATTTTTACGTAATAGGTTACTTTTTTATGTTCGATAAACTTTAAATAAAATAAAATAATAATAATAATTTAATAACTATATTTAGTCAGTATGACCAAACGAAAAATATATGTGAGGGGATAAAATATTGTGACTAGATACAATCGAATTTGGCAAATGGAGCAAAAAATGAGGTAATTTAGAATAAGAAGTAAAGAAGAAGAACGGAATAGAACCTAGTCTGGAGGCGTCCAGCGTATTAATGCGGCATTGATATTACTATACTTATATCTTTTAAAAAAATTCATTGCTTTTGTTTCAAATACTATAAATAGTATTAACTTTAAATCATTTTGGTTAAAACATCAATCTTAGAATTCTATTTTATAAAATTAGTAAGATTTAGTTATATTTTAAACATTCTTTTAGCATACATAATTTTCAAATTTATCAGTTCAAATAGTAATGAAAGAAATACTCCTATATTTAGTGTAAAATGTACTATTTACTTAGAATCACTGTTATATTAATAGGCTTTGACATGACATTTTTGCTGAATTTATGACAAATAAAAATATGAACTGCTTTATACATACATTTTTTTATAGATTTATTAATTTGACGGTTATTAAAATATTGGCTGAAAAAGTATTATTATGACTAGTCTTTGATTATTATCATAGTTCAGGGAAGGAATAATAATAAATATCGAAAAAGTCGCACACATGTGCATAAATATTACATATTTTTAATTACAAAATAACCTTTATAAATTAAATAGTTGAGAAAACATTTTTACTACAAATTATTGCACTATCGTTGGAAAAAATATTTTCTGTTTTTTACAAATTAACAATGGTGCATTATGTTGGTACGATTAATTTGTTACGTTTGTTAATTAAAAAGGATCTTATGAATTTGATTTCATGTCCAATTGAATTGTATTACTTATGAAAAATTGTTGAATTATTGAAAATGTCAATTATGAATTCAAGTTTCGCGCTACTGTAACGAAATTTAAACTACGATTACTTACCACATTTGATTCACATAAATATGCTACCAACGAAACGGTAACATAAAATATTAAAATTCATTCAAATGAGATATTAATATTAAAATTGGATATCTTTATAGTTTTTAACATTTTATTTAAAAAAATGTGTATTTCATTTTGCTTGTTAATTATGGAATAATTGTTAAAATGATTATAAAATATACTATATTTAAAGCAATCATTTTGCATCATTGTCCGCCATTTTCGATAAATACCAAACACTTCACACTTATTCCCACCGGCGGCTAGTTGAGCGTTGTTGAGCATTATTTGCTGATTATTTGCTAAAGATAACTGTTGTATTAACTACAAATAAAAGTTTTATTATATTGAAAAATAGTAAATTCGTTTGTTGATTTTCTAAATTTTGCAGTTACATTAATATATAGTAAAAATGTCGGACGAGAAAAAGGTAATTATATATTTTTGTTCTAACCTATATTTGATATTTTATTAAATGTCGCGGCATCTGAAATGGCGTGGTATTTCAGATTGTCCTTTCACAACACGAGATTTTTATCGAAGTGTGTTTTCCTATATAGTAAATTATATAGAAATTACGGATTTATTTATTCAAAAATGTTTTTTATTTCATTGATTAGACATAGCTACGCCTTTGGTTTTGAGTCTTATAAAAAAACTATTGCACATTTGTGTATTTTACGATGCCTTTAATATAGTGAAAACATGTACAAATCATCAAGTAATATACCTTATACCTTTTTTTTTATTAAAAAATTATTATTATAGACAGTATTTATGCTTAAAGTTGACCAATAAATGTGAAATATGACGCCATTTTCACTTGTATATGGAACATTGTTATTTTATTTCTAACCTCAAATTTGAAATTTTAACTTTAACCACAAATATTGTCTTTTTTTAAGTAAAAAGTGGTATAATGTAAACTACGTAGTGATTTGTACATGTTTTGAGTATACAACAATCGCAATAAAACATAAAAATGCAATAGTTTTTTTTATAAGATGCAAAACAAAATTTTACATTCATTCATTTTTACTCAGGGTGAAACAACCAGCACCGAACACATCAATCTTAAAGTATTGGGACAGGATAATGCTGTTGTACAGTTCAAAATTAAGAAGCACACTCCTTTGAGAAAATTGATGAACGCTTATTGCGACCGAGCTGTAAGTTATTCTATTATTAATATCTAATTATATCGCAATTAAATGTTTATTCATGTGCAAATTGCTCGGTTTTGTAAATATCAATTGTTCAATTGTAGAACTACAGTAGTCTTCTTAGTGATTAGTTTGTTTGAACTGGAGCTGACATGCCAGTTTTGTTACTTAATTCTAGGAAAACTTTTTTACTATTCGACCTTTCTCTGTTTTATTGGGGCGTAATAAACCTGATGCATTTGCATAAGTCGAGACATATGTACTGCATATTTATAAGAATTTTCTTGAAAATTGTAACAAGAGACTTTGTTATATTATATCAAATGTTTTATAAGTTGTACAGAGATAGAAAGGTTGCACAGGTTCTGAAGTATCTGATAATTGCCCTGCATGCCATACATTTTTTTGTTTATAAGTTCTCTTTTTTACGTTGCTACTTACAAAATCAGTTTAATGCAATATAGAAATGTTTTCTACATTATCATTAAAAATTTGAACTCAATACGATAGATGATTAGTACTGGTATTGTGCTACACACTTCTAAGAATTGTCCAATACATATTTTGGGGTCTGCGATTTTTTGAATGTATCTAGATAATCTCAGTCTAGAATCCAAAATTCTGTCAGATTTGCACTATCGGATCTAGTTGTTGAGATATAGGTTAATTGATTAGACTAATCTAATAAAAATGGTCTACTTCCTCTTTGTTCAAAAACTGGACATACAATTTTTTTATTAGTACTGTGACAGTGATCAGCACGGGACTGACAAAAATTGGGCTTTGTCAGAAATATTATGATAAAAGAAAAAAGATTCATCAATTATATATTGTTTTCCTTGAATCATGATATCTCTGACAATTTAAGGTTAGTTTTGTCCAACTCAGTTTTTATCTTGCTGCCACAAATAAGTAAATAAAACCAAATCAATTTGGCATGTACCATGTCAAAAACTAAAGCTGCTAAGAAAAAAACCAAGTATTTTTGGAAAGTGTATATAAAAAATATCAAAAATCAGTTCTTTTTTTGAGGCATCAAAAAATAATTTCATTTTGTTGGCCAGTGTTATGGACAGCAAACGCTTTACTTTCAACTTTTCACTGAACCTTGTTCATGTTTACAATGCTCCAAAATATTCGAACTGTGTATTCTTGGAATATAAGTCTTCAAGAAATGCAATACTTTTACAATTTTTTTTTAGGGTCTGTCAATGCAAGTCGTTCGATTTCGTTTTGATGGTCAACCCATCAATGAGAATGATACTCCAACATCTTTGGACATGGACGAAGGAGACACGATCGAAGTTTACCAGCAGCAAACCGGAGGATCTAATATGAGCCTTCAGTAAACCAAGATTCTACCGACCATATATTATTTTTTTTTAATTATTATTATAAACTTTTTCTGTTATATTAACTGAAATATAATTGAAAAATTTCAAAAAACCTAAATATTATGTATATTTATTAGCGACACCTATCTGACGAAGTTTGTTCAATTCTGTATAGATCAAATTTCCTAGTTTTACAACTGTCATTTTATAATGTAATATTTTTGTCCATAATAATGTCATAAAACACATAAAATATAATTAAGTAAACATAAAAGTAAAAGTACGTGTGTGGTTATTTGTTTTAAATTTTAATAACCATATTACTACATATAAATAAATGAAGTTGGACCGACATTCCTTTTTCATATAACTCTAAAATGCTACAAAAAAGAAAAAGTAGCTTTTCATTAATTTAAGTTTGGAGAACAAAATCTTGGATATGTTTTGCTGTTTGCTTGTTTCCAATACATCACAAGATTGTAATGTAATGGTAACGTTGTGAGGCATTACAGTTTGCACCTGAATGGATTGGAAAACAAATTAATTCCATTGATTTTGAAACATATACTTTATATCTGAAAACGTTTCTGAATTTGAATCAGTTTAGACTCGCAAACGTTTATAAAAAAGCGTGAAATAACTCACCAATAAAAAATATTTATTTTTACAGAACTGCAGTTTTATAAATAGGTCGTTCGATATTTAAACATTAAAACATTAAAAACATTAGTTTTAATAGCAACATCAGCATGATCCAAGGACATGTTGGGTTGTCCCGTGTGAGGACCTTAATTTGTGGCTGTTTCTGAGTTGCGAAGTTGCGGTCGAAAAGATATTACGTCTTCCTCCTAAGCATCATCCATTTGGGGACGTGTTTAATAATAAAGTTAATATTGGCCTAACTTTGTGAGATTTTGATAATGATTGTGTCATTGTAATATGCAGTCTTACTCAACGAGCGAATCTGTTGAAATAATAGGTTGGATCTTAGATATATTAACTGTGGGTTGGATCAGTGGTGTTTGCAAATAATCGAAAGCTGGTACAGAGGTCACTAAAAGCTTGTGTTGCAACAAAAAAAAGAATGATAAGGATCTGAGGTGGAATATCTCTATTTACATTTTGCTTATGGTGAAACATTACTTCATGGTTTTATAGTTAGATATAGATGGCAACAATGTACTAAAATGACACTTGATTTGCAATTTCGTACTGGCACTACTTTCAAATATAGAAACGTTAGTATTTAACTTTCTACACGTTGGAGCTATTTAAACCATAAGTAACTGGAATTTAAAGAAATATTAATTTTTTTTTATAATAGATCATTAAATACGTGTTGAAAAACAAATTTGCATTTTCGGTTAATATCTTACCGAATACCTGCGTTCAAAGATAAGCGTTTTATATTTTCTAGTGGTTCCAAATTTCTTTTTACATATTTTTTAAATATCTATATATCGATCGCCCAGTTCATTAAGTTATGAGATATTGAGAGAGTACTTTTTCTCAAAGTAACCTCTCTAATAAACTGGATGTTGTTAAAATAAAGCATTGCCATTTCAAACATTTTGAATTATATCAGTAATGAATCACGCATTACTTATAATTTTTTAAAATTTAGAAAGAAAATATTGAGAAATTAAATATTCATTTTTATTTTGAACAACGCAATTTTAAGTGGCTAAAATTAATATACTCATTAAACTCTTTCATTGTACCAAATTTCACAATTCTATTAGAAAGTGCAGTATTATAACTTCGGCTCTCACTGTCTGCACTATATCTCGAAAGGGTTGATCACACGAGACTGATTTATGTTACCTTTGACATTTGAAAAACACGACTTGCGTAAACGGTAAACTATGAGATATTTCAGAGAATCTATAAAATATCAAAATAGAGATATACACAAGTTTTTATCTTATTACAACCTCTCATTCCGAGGTTAAATCCTTATTTATTTGACCTAAAAAGTCAAATTAATTATAAATGTACAATGTGTTACAAAATCTGAAATAAACAATGATATATTCTGGGACAAAGACTAGTCGGTCTGGGATACTTTTTCTGCAGGTAGTACTTATATAAATATTGAAGAAATGTTTGGCGCAATAAATTCGATATTTTTTTGTCGTATTGAAAAAAAGTGTGATCTTCACTAAAAAAATGGATAATTATTCGATATAGCTACACCTTTTGTTTTTCACTTTGTAAAAAAATTACTGCATTTCTGTATGTTTTATTATGCTTATTGTATACTCAAAACATTTCAAAATCAAGACGTAATATTTATTTTTCCAATAGAAGATATTGAGGGTTAAAGTTGAAATTTCAAAATTGAGGTTATGTCACCACTGTTATCAATTGACAGATTTTTTGCATAATACTGGCTTATTTGGATTCAAACCAAATCAATTTATTAGGATTCGTACCATATGGTATAAAAAAAAGCGCGATGCTTTTAAATACTTAATTTTACATGTTTCTAATTTAGTAATTATATAGATGTAGGGTTTACACTAGTTCGAAAAAAAGATATAAATAAAGATAGCTATATATAATTACTAAATTAGAAACATGTAAAATTAAGTATTTAAAAGCACCGCGCTTTTTTGAATATTTGAAATCTTGTATTTAAACCTTTTGTAAATTTATATATTCAAACCCATCACATATATTTACAGTTGCTTTGAATCTTGGGGAATATTGTGTCCTATCTCTTTGATAAAGTGGGTTACTAGAACCTCAAATGCTCAATTATTTTTTAATAACTCCTAAGAGATATTCCCAATTAAAAAAGTCATTTTGTCTCTTTAATTATTAAAGGGATTCAACGTTGTACACATTCCAAATGCATGTGACATTACAATCGCTGCCAACCTTACAGCTCATAAATCTCTGCTATATGTATTTATATATCAAAATATCAAATATTATTTACAACTATTTCAAGGAACAATAAAATTTCAATATTATGTCTACCTTAGCAGGGTTAAATAAAATAAAAACCTATTATTCTTTGACTTGACTTGATTATTTGACTATCAACGGCTACAGAACATTACCACAGCACTGACCTACTCAACAAATAACTGACGTTAAAATGCATTTCACGTCATAAAAATATGGCCGACCATTTCTACCGCTAAAACTACACTTCAAACTTTTAATTGCTATATCTCCGTCAATATTTAGATATTTAATAAAATAGACACGCCAATACACATTTATTAACATCAATTTCAATCAACAATTGAATAATCTACCACTAAAAAATGAGGACACAAGTCCATTAAGAGGGTTTTACACAATCCGTTCTGAGTTCGATTCCGATTCCGATAAATAGTCTGTTTAAGAAAAGTTGAATATTACTTGTTTGTGTTTCACATTACACATAAGATCCCTGTCTGCCTTGTTGATCCAAGTTGCGATGTCAAAGAGTACTGGTGTTTCGACATTAATGTACGGTGTAAATATGGATGACGACTCTCTAATTGCACTGGTTTAAGTTTAGCTTTGATGCTAAATAAATAAATAAGAATGATGGATGAAATCATGGTATTTTAAGAGAATCTTTATCACATGTGAATTTAATGAAAGAAATTAGATTAAAACCGTGCCACTGACTAAATTTCTTAAAATAATTATTCAGGTCAATTTTTGTCTTGAAAGTTATAAAGATGCTTCTGCTTTTTATATGTTTAATGATGTTTGTTCTATACTCAAAACTTTTTTAAGAATAAATAAGGAGCTGTATCTGGAATTATTAAGACTTGTGACTCCTCCACTACAAAAAAGGACACTAACATCAAGGAGGGAATAAAATCCTAATAAAAGAATAAGTGCCACATTATCAGTATATTTTGTCTGCCATATTACAGTCATTATTTCAATTATAATTAAAAATAATGGAGTTTTGTGTTGTAGCAGTTGTTGTCAAAGATAATGTTATGGCTGTAATCAGCTGTAATGTCATGTATATTTTGCATGTGCTGTGACAAACGTATTGACTACGTTGGTCAAATTTTACAATGCCAGTTGAACTGTTGATTCATATCAACAGTTCTAGTTCTGACTAGCGTCGTTGATTTAATTGCGGTAATTTCAAACAGTTCGCAAAATATCGAATCAAACAGTATGGTCTTCTCGTACTGTTCGATCCGAGCCAAGCTCCACTGTTTACATTTATGATAATCGGACTATTCGTTGGAACCAGAATCATATGTCACATTGTAACTGGCCACATGTAACACTTAACACATTTAATGTGGGCCACATATTCTTTGGTTTTTAGAATTTTCGTGACGAAGACTCAAACCGTACTCCATTACTCTTCCTTTTCCACCATAATATTAACAATATTATCTACGGTCAGTATGGTTCCCGTTATCGTCCGTACTTCTTCCCTTTCCATCGCTTTATTTTGAAAAATAAAATCGATTTTTATTAGAAAACAAATTTATAATGAAAAAAAACAATAACTTTATGCAAGAATTTTATTAATATTTTATTAAATTAAATTTATTTACAGCATTATTTTTGATCAATTGTTAATATAACATTAGTCTACATTGTTAAACATTAAATAATCATACACTAACTATTCTATATACTTGAATATACACTGGGCTTGAACTTTAGCTTTAGTTTTATCTAGGAGACAGTTTCTGAAAATGAAATTACATGTACTTTACATATTTATATAGTAATAACTCTTATAAATAATATCTTGTAAGGATACCATTTTATTTATCAGTAGATCAAATCTTGATTTGTAATTAAGTTCTTCTTATTTCTCCTTACAACAATTTTTGGGTATCGTCTAATTTTGTGTCTGAAATATAAGAGAAAAATTAAAACAAATTTCTGAAGATGAAGAAACGTATATAAGATGCTTCATAAAATGGCGACTGAATATATATGTATAACCTACCAAACATTTAATTTAAGAAACTTATAATTTCTAGTTTCTGAACACTATTTTATATTATTGTTTTTTTAATGCAGTATTAAAACTGATTAAGAACATATATTATTTCACAAAACTATCAAAATATTACACAAAGAAACTTAGTAACTGACAGGACGCTAGGACCAGAGATAATAGCAAGGACGAGCATTTGTTATCGCTAGTTGGCGCTAGTTGTTCCACTTCAGGGGTATAAAACTTAATGGAATTCTACTTTTTAGAGTTTGCAAAATATAAATATTTAAATTAAGAAATAAATTGATGTAATCTTTAGTACGGATCGTGATTTTTTCAATGAATATTTTTCATCTTTAACAATTCTGGTTATATTAGTTTTTTATATTGTTCTGGTGATTCAAAAATCTACGATCGGCAGGTCTGCGTATTATTTAATATCTATATATTATATATATATATATATATATATATATATATATATATATATATATATATATATATATATATATATATATATATATATATATATATATTTAGTATCTATAAATATTTTCTTAATTTTGGAGATGAAACAAAAGTATAACCTTCTTAATATCTAAAAAAATGCAGTGTGTCAAAGTTTGCAAAAACAAATATTTTCTTAATTTAAACTTTCTTAGTATGACATTCTTAAAATTTAAAAAAATGCAGTGTTTCAAAGTTTGCAAAAACAAATATTTTCCTAATTTTCGATGTAAAACAAAAGTATAAACATTCTTACAATTTAAAAAAATGCAGTGTTTCAAAGTTTGCAAAAACAAATATTTTCTTAATTTTAACATTCTTGAAATTTAAAAAACGCCGTGTTTCAAAGTTTGCAATAACAAACATTTTCTTAATTTTCGATCGAAAACAAGAGTATAAGATTCTTAAAATTTAAAAAATGCCGTGTTTCAAAGACTACAAAAACAATTATTTTCTTAATTTTTAAGATGAAACAAGGTTATTACCTTCTTAAAATCTAAAAAAATGCAGTGTTTTAAAGTATGCAAGCACAAATATTATCTTAATTTTAGAGATGAAACAAGGCTATAATTTTCTTAAAATCTAAAAAAAATGCAGTGTTTCAAAGTTTGCAAAAACAAATATTTTTTTAATTTTTAAGATGAAACAAGGCTATTATTAACCTTCTTATAATCTAAAAAAAATGCAGTGTTTTAAAGTATGCAAAAACAAATATTTTTTTAATTTTGGAGATAAAACAAGGCTATTAACCTTCTTAAAATCTAAAAAATTCAGTGTTTCAACGTTCGTGAGAACAATAATTTTTTTGATTTACGAGATGAAACAAGAGCATAACCTTCTTGAAATATAAAAATGCAGTGTTTTCAAGTTTGCAAAAACAAATATTTTTTTAATTTTCGAGATGAAGCAAGAGTATAACATTCTTAAAATTTAAAAAATGCAGTGTTTTAAAGTATGCAAAAACAAATATTTTCTTAATTTTCGAGTTGAAACAAGGATATAACCTTCTTAAATTCTAAAAAATGTAGTGTTTCACATTTTGCAAAAACAAATATTTTCTTAATTTTCGAGACGAAACAAGAGTATAACCTACCTAAAATCTAAAAAAATGTTGTGTTTCAAAAAAAAATATTTTCTCAATTTTCGATGTGAAACTAGAGTATAACATTCTTAAAATTTAAAAAATGCAGTGTTTCAAAGTTTACAAAAACAAATATTTTCTTAATTTTAGGGATAAAACAAGAGTACAACTTTCTTAATATCTAAAAAAATGCAGTGTTTCAAAGTATGCAGAAACAAATATTTTCTTAATTTTAGAGATGAAACAGGGCTATAATTTTCTAAAAATCTAAAAAAACTGCAGTGCTTCAAAGTTTGCAAAAACAACGATTTTTTTAATTTTTGAGATAAATCAAGGCCTTAATTCTAAAAAATATGCTGTGTTCCAAAGTTTACAAAAACAAATATTTTCTTAATTTTCGGGATGAATTAAGGCAATAACCTTCCTTAAATCTAAAAAAAATGTTTCAAAGTTTGCAAAAACAACTATTTACTTAATTTTTGATGTGAAACAAGAGTTTAATATTCTTAAAATAAAAAAAAATGCAGTATTACAAAGTTTGCAAAAACAAATCTTTTCTTAATTTTCGTGATGAAACAAGGCAATTACCGTTTTGAAATCTAAAAAAATGCAGCGTTTAAAAGTATGCAAAAACAAACTTTTTTTTAATTTTTAAGATGAAACAACCTTCTTAAAATCTAAAAAAAATGCAGTGTTTCCAAGTTTTCAAAAACAAATATTTTAGTAATTTTTAAGATGAAACAAGGCTATTACCTTCTTACAATCTAAAAAAAATGCAGTGTTTTAAAGTATGCAAAAACAAATATATTCTTAATTTAGGAGATAAAACAAGGCTATTAATCTTCTTAAAATTTAAAAAAAATGCAGTGTTTCAACGTTCGTAAGAACAATAATTTTCTTGATTTACGAGATCACAAGTAACAGCGATTTTTTTTAAAATATATTCTGATTCTCAGTCAATTTTATATGGAGAATGTTCAAAATAGCGTAAAACGCATTATTTTTTCTCAATTCGTCGATTTGCACTATATCAACTTTCTGTGATAAAAACTGTAAAAGTTATGGGATTTTCATCAAATTTTTTTTGGATTTTTGGTCATAACTCGAATACGCTTCAATAGCAATGTGAACTATAGGCCTAAATCTATGTAAGGAGGCGGTATTCGCACATGTCTAGTACATTGTTTTTTTGTAGCTATAAGATTTCACAAGTAACAGCGATTTTTTTAAAAATATTTTCTGATTCTCAGTCAATTTTATATGGAGAATGTTCAAAATAGCGTAAATCGCATTATTTTTGCTTAATTCGTCGTTTTAGCACTATTTCAACTTTCTGTGATAAAAACTGTAAAAGTTATGGGATTTTCATCAAATTTTTTTTGGATTTTTGCTTATAACTCGAATACGCTTCAATAGCAATGTGAACTATAGGCCTAAATCTATGTAAGGAGGCGGTATTCGCACATGTCTAGTACATTGTGTTTTTGTAGCTATAAGATTTCACAAGTCACAGCGATTTTTTTAAAAATATTTTCTGATTCTCAGTCAATTTTATATGGAGAATGTTCAAAATAGCGTAAATCGCATTATTTTTTCTCAATTCGTCGTTTTAGCACTATTTCAACTTTCTGTGATAAAAACTGTAAAAGTTATGGGATTTTCATCAATTTTTTTTTGGATTTTTGCTCATAACTCGAATACGCTTCAATAGCAATGTGAACTATAGGCCTAAATCTATGTAAGGAGGCGGTATTCGCACATGTCTAGTACATTGTTTTTTTGTAGCTATAAGATTTCACAAGTAACAGCGATTTTTTTAAAAATATATTCTGATTCTCAGTCAATTTTATATGGAGAATGTTCAAAATAGCGTAAATCGCATTATTTTTTCTCAATTCGTCGTTTAAGCACTATTTCAACTTTCTGTGATAAAAACTGTAAAAGTTATGGGATTTTCATCAAATTTTTTTTGGATTTTTGCTCATAACTCGAATACGCTTCAATAGCAATGTGAACTATAGGCGTAACTCTATGTAAGGAGGCGGTATTCGCACATGTCTAGTACATTGTTTCTTTGTAGCTATAAGATTTCACAAGTAACAGCGATTTTTTTAAAAATATTTTCTGATTCTCAGTCAATTTTATATGGAGAATGTTCAAAATAGCGTAAATCGCATTATTTTTTCTCAATTCGTCGTTTTAGCACTATTTCAACTTTCTGTGATAAAAACTGTAGAAGTTATGGGATTTTCATCAAATTTTTTTTGGATTTTTGCTCATAACTCGAATACGCTTCAATAGCAATGTGAACTAAATAGGCCTAAATCTATGTAAGGAGGCGGTATTCGCACATGTCTACTACATTGTTTTTTTGTAGCTACAAGATTTCACAAGTAGCGATTTTTTTAAAAATATTTTCTGATTCTCAGTCAATTTTATATAGAGAATGTTCAAAATAGCGTAAATCGCATTATTTTTTCTCAATTCGTCGTTTTAGCACTATTTCAACTTTCTGTGATAAAAACTGTAAAAGTTATGTGATTTTCATCAATTTTTTTTTGGATTTTTGCTCATAACTCGAATACGCTTCAATAGCAATGTGAACTATAGGCCTAAATCTATGTAAGGAGGCGGTATTCGCACATGTCTAGTACATTGTTTTTTTGTAGCTATAAGATTTCACAAGTAACAGCGATTTTTTTAAAAATATTTTCTGATTCTCAGTCAATTTTATATGGAAAATGTTCAAAATAGCGTAAATCGCATTATTTTTTCTCAATTCGTCGTTTTAGCACTATTTCAACTTTCTGTGATAAAAACTGTGAAAGTTATGGGATTTTCATCAAATTTTTTTTGGATTTTTGCTCATAACTCGAATACGCTTCAATAGCAATGTGAACTATAGGCCTAAATCTATGTAAGGAGGCGCTATTCGCACATGTCTAGTACATTGTTTTTTTGTAGCTATAAGATTTCACAAGTAACAGCGATTTTTTTAAAAATATTTTCTGATTCTCAGTCAATTTTATATGGAGAATGTTCAAAATAGCGTAAATCGCATTATTTTTTCTCAATTCGTCGTTTTAGCACTATTTCAACTTTCTGTGATAAAAACTGTAAAAGTTATGGGATTTTCATCAAATTTTTTTTGGATTTTTGCTCATAACTCGAATACGCTTCAATAGCAATGTGAACTAAAGGCCTAAATCTATGTAAGAAAGCGGTATTCGCACATGTCTAGAACATTGTTTATTTGTAGCTATAAGATTTCACAAGTAACAGCAATTTTTTTAAACATATATTCTGATTCTCAGTCAATTTTATATGGAGAATGTTTAAAATAGCGTAAATCGCATTATCTTTTCTCAATTCGTCGTTTTAGCACTATTTCAACTTTCTGTGATAAAAACTGTAGAAGTTATGGGATTTTCATCAAATTTTTTTTGGATTTTTGCTCATAACTCGAATACGCTTCAATAGCAATGTGAACTAAATAGGCCTAAATCTATGTAAGGAGGCGGTATTCGCACATGTCTACTACATTGTTTTTTTGTAGCTACAAGATTTCACAAGTAGCGATTTTTTTAAAAATATTTTCTGATTCTCAGTCAATTTTATATAGAGAATGTTCAAAATAGCGTAAATCGCATTATTTTTTCTCAATTCGTCGTTTTAGCACTATTTCAACTTTCTGTGATAAAAACTGTAAAAGTTATGGGATTTTCATCAATTTTTTTTTGGATTTTTGCTCATAACTCGAATACGCTTCAATAGCAATGTGAACTATAGGCCTAAATCTATGTAAGGAGGCGGTATTCGCACATGTCTAGTACATTGTTTTTTTGTAGCTATAAGATTTCACAAGTAACAGCGATTTTTTTAAAAATATTTTCTGATTCTCAGTCAATTTTATATGGAGAATGTTCAAAATAGCGTAAATCGCATTATTTTTTCTCAATTCGTCGTTTTAGCACTATTTCAACTTTCTGTGATAAAAACTGTGAAAGTTATGGGATTTTCATCAAATTTTTTTTGGATTTTTGCTCATAACTCGAATACGCTTCAATAGCAATGTGAACTATAGGCCTAAATCTATGTAAGGAGGCGCTATTCGCACATGTCTAGTACATTGTTTTTTTGTAGCTATAAGATTTCACAAGTAACAGCGATTTTTTTAAAAATATTTTCTGATTCTCAGTCAATTTTATATGGAGAATGTTCAAAATAGCGTAAATCGCATTATTTTTTCTCAATTCGTCGTTTTAGCACTATTTCAACTTTCTGTGATAAAAACTGTAAAAGTTATGGGATTTTCATCAAATTTTTTTTGGATTTTTGCTCATAACTCGAATACGCTTCAATAGCAATGTGAACTAAAGGCCTAAATCTATGTAAGAAAGCGGTATTCGCACATGTCTAGAACATTGTTTATTTGTAGCTATAAGATTTCACAAGTAACAGCAATTTTTTTAAACATATATTCTGATTCTCAGTCAATTTTATATGGAGAATGTTTAAAATAGCGTAAATCGCATTATCTTTTCTCAATTCGTCGTTTTAGCACTATTTCAACTTTCTGTGATAAAAACTGTAAAAGTTATGGGATTTTCATCAATTTTTTTTTGGATTTTTGCTCATAACTCGAATACGCTTTAATAGCAATGTGAACTACAGGCCTAAATCTATGTAAGGAGGCGGTATTCGTACATGTCTAGTACATTGTTTTTTTGTAGCTATAAGATTTCACAAGTAACAGCGATTTTTTTAAAAATATTTTCTGATTCTCAGTCAATTTTATATGGAGAATGTTCAGAATAGCGTAAATCGCATTATTTTTTCTCAATTCGTCGTTTTAGCACTATTTCAACTTTCTGTGATAAAAACTGTAGAAGTTATGGGATTTTCATCAAATTTTTTTTGGATTTTTGCTCATAACTCGAATACGCTTCAATAGCAATGTGAACTATAGGCCTAAATCTATGTAAGGAGGCGGTATTCGCACATGTCTAGAACATTGTTTTTTTGTAGCTATAAGATTTCACAAGTAACAGCGATTTTTTTAAAAATATTTTCTGATTCTCAGTCAATTTTATATGGAGAATGTTCAAAATAGCGTAAAACGCATTATTTTTTCTCAATTCGTCGATTTGCACTATATCAACTTTCTGTGATAAAAACTGTAAAAGTTATGGGATTTTCATCAAATTTTTTTTGGATTTTTGGTCATAACTCGAATACGCTTCAATAGCAATGTGAACTATAGGCCTAAATCTATGTAAGGAGGCGGTATTCGCACATGTCTAGTACATTGTTTTTTTGTAGCTATAAGATTTCACAAGTAACAGCGATTTTTTTAAAAATATTTTCTGATTCTCAGTCAATTTTATATGGAGAATGTTCAAAATAGCGTAAATCGCATTATTTTTTCTCAATTCGTCGTTTTAGCACTATTTCAACTTTCTGTGATAAAAACTGTAGAAGTTATGGGATTTTCATCAAATTTTTTTTGGATTTTTGCTCATAACTCGAATACGCTTCAATAGCAATGTGAACTATAGGCCTAAATCTATGTAAGGAGGCGGTATTCGCACATGTCTAGAACATTGTTTTTTTGTAGCTATAAGATTTCACAAGTAACAGCGATTTTTTTAAAAATATTTTCTGATTCTCAGTCAATTTTATATGGAGAATGTTCAAAATAGCGTAAATCGCATTATTTTTTCTCAATTCGTCGTTTTAGCACTATTTCAACTTTCTGTGATAAAAACTGTAATAGTTATGGGATTTTCATCAAATTTTTTTTGGATTTTTGCTCATAACTCGAATACGCTTCAATAGCAATGTAACCTATAGGCCTAAATCTATGTAAGGAGGCGGTATTCGCACATGTCTAGAACATTGTTTTTTTGTAGCTATAAGATTTCACAAGTAACAGCTATTTTTTTTTAAATATTTTCTGATTCTCAGTCAATTTTATATGGAGAATGTTCAAAATAGCGTAAATCGCATTATCTTTTCTCAATTCGTCGTTTTAGCACTATTTCAACTTTCTGTGATAAAAACTGTAAAAATTATGGGATTTTCATCAAATTTTTTTTGGATTTTTGCTCATAACTCGAATACGCTTTAATAGCAATGTAAACTATAGGCCTAAATCTATGTAAGGAGGCGGTATTCGCACATGTCTAGTACATTGTTTTTTTGTAGCTATAAGATTTCACAAGTAACAGCGATTTTTTTTAAAATATTTTCTGATTCTCAGTCAATTTTATATGGAGAATGTTCAAAATAGCGTAAATCGCATTATTTTTTCTCAATTCGTCGTTTTAGCACTATTTCAACTTTCTGTGATAAAAACTGTAAAAGTTATGGGATTTTCATCAATTTTTTTTTGGATTTTTGCTCATAACTCGAATACGCTTCAATAGCAATGTGAACTATAGGCCTAAATCTATGTAAGGAGGCGGTATTCGCACATGTCTAGTACATTGTTTTTTTGTAGCTATAAGATTTCACAAGTAACAGCGACTTTTTTAAAAATATTTTCTGATTCTCACTCAATTTTATATGGAAAATGTTCAAAATAGCGTAAATCGCATTATTTTTTCTCAATTCGTCGTTTTAGCACTATTTCAACTTTCTGTGATAAAAACTGTAAAAGTTATGGGATTTTCATCAAATTTTTTTTTTATTTTTGCTCATAACTCGAATACGCTTCAATAGCAATGTGAACTATAGGCCTAAATCTATGTAGGGAGGCGCTATTCGCACATGTCTAGTACATTGTTTTTTTGTAGCTATAAGATTTCACAAGTAACAGCGATTTTTTTAAAAATATTTTCTGATTCTCAGTCAATTTTATATGGAGAATGTTCAAAATAGCGTAAATCGCATTATTTTTTCTCAATTCGTCGTTTTAGCACTATTTCAACTTTCTGTGATAAAAACTGTAAAAGTTATGGGATTTTCATCAAATTTTTTTTGGATTTTTGCTCATAACTCGAATACGCTTCAATAGCAATGTGAACTATAGGCCTAAATCTATGTAAGGAGGCGGTATTCGCACATGTCTAGTACATTGTTTTTTTGTAGCTATAAGATTTCACAAGTAACAGCGATTTTTTTAAAAATATTTTCTGATTCTCAGTCAATTTTATATGGAGAATGTTCAAAATAGCGTAAATCGCATTATTTTTTCTCAATTCGTCGTTTTAGCACTATTTCAACTTTCTGTGATAAAAACTGTAAAAGTTATGGGATTTTCATCAAATTTTTTTTGGATTTTTGCTCATAACTCGAATACGCTTCAATAGCAATGTGAACTAAAGACCTAAATCTATGTAAGAATTCGGTATTCGCACATGTCTAGAACATTGTTTATTTGTAGCTATAAGATTTCACAAGTAACAGCAATTTTTTTAAAAATATTTTCTGATTCTCAGTCAATTTTATATGGAGAATGTTTAAAATAGCGTAAATCGCATTATCTTTTCTCAATTCGTCGTTTTAGCACTATTTCAACTTTCTGTGATAAAAACTGTAAAAGTTATGGGATTTTCATCAATTTTTTTTTGGATTTTTGCTCATAACTCGAATACGCTTTAAGAGCAATGTGAACTACAGGCCTAAATCTATGTAAGGAGGCGGTATTCGCACATGTCTAGTACATTGTTATTTTGTAGCTATAAGATTTCACAAGTAACAGCGATTTTTTTAAAAATATTTTCTGATTCTCAGTCAATTTTATATGGAGAATGTTCAGAATAGCGTAAATCGCATTATTTTTCTCAATTCGTCGTTTTAGCACTATTTCAACTTTCTGTGATAAAAACTGTAGAAGTTATGGGATTTTCATCAAATTTTTTTTGGATTTTTGCTCATAACTCGAATACGCTTCAATAGCAATGTGAACTATAGGCCTAAATCTATGTAAGGAGGCGGTATTCGCACATGTCTAGTACATTGTTTTTTTGTAGGTATAAGATTTCACAAGTAACAGCGATTTCTTTTTAAATATTTTCTGATTCTCAGTCAATTTTATATGGAGAATGTTCAAAATAGCGTAAATCGCATTATTTTTTCACAATTCGTCGTTTTAGCACAATTTCAACTTTCTGTGATAAAAACTGTAAAAGTTATGGGATTTTCTTCAAATTTTTTTTGGATTTTTGCTCATAACTCGAATACGCTTCAATAGCAATGTGAACTATAGGCCTAAATCTATGTAAGGAGGCGGTATTCGCACATGTCTAGTACATTGTTTTTTTGTAGCTATAAGATTTCACAAGTAACAGCGATTTTTTTAAAAATATTTTCTGATTCTCAGTCAATTTTATATGGAGAATGTTCAAAATAGCGTAAATCGCATTATTTTTTCTCAATTCGTCGTTTTAGCACTATTTCAACTTTCTGTGATAAAAACTGTAAAAGTTATGGGATTTTCTTCAAATTTTTTTTGGATTGTTGCTCATAACTCGAATACGCTTCAATAGCAATGTGAACTATAGGCCTAAATCTATGTAAGGAGGCGGTATTCGCACATGTCTAGTACATTGTTTTTTTGTAGCTATAAGATTTCACAAGTAACAGCTATTTTTTTTTAAATATTTTCTGATTCTCAGTCAATTTTATATGGAGAATGTTCAAAATAGCGTAAATCGCATTATTTTTTCTCAATTCGTCGTTTTAGCACTATTTCAACTTTCTGTGATAAAAACTGTAAAAGTTATGGGATTTTCTTCAAATTTTTTTTGGATTTTCGCTCATAACTCGAATACGCTTCAAAAGCAATGTGAGCTATAGGCCTAAATCTATGTAAGGAGGCGGTATTCGCACATGTCTAGTACATTGTTTTTTTGTAGCTATAAGGTTTCACAAGTAACAACGATTTTTTTAAAATATTTTCTGATTCTCAGTCAATTTTATAAAGAGAATGTTCAAAATAGCGTGAATCGCATTATTTTTTCTCAATTCGTCGTTTTGGCACTATATCAACTTTCTGTGATAAAAACTGTAAAAGTTATGGGATTTTCTTCAAATTTTTTTTGGATTTTTGCTCATAACTCGAATACGCTTCAATAGCAATGTGAACTATAGGCCTAAATCTATGTAAGGAGGCGGTATTCGCACATGTCTAGTACATTGTTTTTTTGTAGCTATAAGATTTCACAAGTAACAGCGATTTTTTTTAAAAATATTTTCTGATTCTCAGTCAATTTTATATGGAGAATGTTCAAAATAGCGTAAATCGCATTATTTTTTCTCAATTCGTCGTTTTAGCACTATTTCAACTTTCTGTGATAGAAACTGTAAAAGTTATGGGATTTTCATCAAATTTTTTTTGGATTTTTGCTCATAACTCGAATACGCTTCAATAGCAATGTGAACTATAGGCCTAAATCTATGTAAGGAGGCGGTATTCGCACATGTCTAGTACATTGTTTTTTTGTAGCTATAAGATTTCACAAGTAACAGCGATTTTTTTAAAAATATTTTCTGATTCTCAGTCAATTTTATATGGAGAATGTTCAAAATAGCGTAAATCGCATTATTTTTTCTCAATTCGTCGTTTTAGCACTATTTCAACTTTCTGTGATAAAAACTGTAAAAGTTATGGGATTTTCTTCAAATTTTTTTTGGATTTTTGCTCATAACTCGAATACGCTTCAATAGCAATGTGAACTATAGGCCTAAATCTATGTAAGGAGGCGGTATTCGCACATGTCTAGTACATTGTTTTTTTGTAGCTATAAGATTTCACAAGTAACAGCTATTTTTTTTAAATATTTTCTGATTCTCAGTCAATTTTATATGGAGAATGTTCAAAATAGCGTAAATCGCATTATTTTTTCTCAATTCGTCGTTTTAGCACTATTTCAACTTTCTGTGATAAAAACTGTAAAAGTTATGGGATTTTCTTCAAATTTTTTTTGGATTTTCGCTCATAACTCGAATACGCTTCAAAAGCAATGTGAGCTATAGGCCTAAATCTATGTAAGGAGGCGGTATTCGCACATGTCTAGTACATTGTTTTTTTGTAGCTATAAGATTTCACAAGTAACAACGATTTTTTAAAAATATTTTCTGATTCTCAGTCAATTTTATATAGAGAATGTTCAAAATAGCGTAAATCGCATTATTTTTTCTCAATTCGTCGTTTTGGCACTATATCAACTTTCTGTGATAAAAACTGTAAAAGTTATGGGATTTTCTTCAAATTTTCTTTGGATTTTTGCTCATAACTCGAATACGCTTCAATAGCAATGTGAACTATAGGCCTAAATCTATGTAAGGAGGCGGTATTCGCACATGTCTAGTACATTGTCTTTTTGTAGCTATAAGATTTCACAAGTAACAGCGATTTTTTTAAAAATATTTTCTGATTCTCAGTCAATTTTATATGGAGAATGTTCAAAATAGCGTAAATCGCATTATTTTTTTCTGAATTCGTCGTTTTAGCACTATTTCAACTTTCTGTGATAAAAACTGTAAAAGTTATGGGATTTTTTTTAAATTTTTTTTGGATTTTTGCTCATAACTCGAATACGCTTCAATAGCAATGTGAACTATAGGCCTAAATCTATGTAAGGAGGCGGTATTCGCACATGTCTAGTACATTGTTTTTTTGTAGCTATAAGATTTCACAAGTAACAGCGATTTTTTTAAAAATGTTTTCTGATTCTCAGTCAATTTTATATGGAGAATGTTCAAAATAGCGTAAATCGCATTATTTTTTCTCAATTCGTCGTTTTAGCACTATTTCAACTTTCTGTGATAAAAACTGTAAAAGTTATGGGATTTTCTTCAAATTTTTTTTGGATTTTTGCTCATAACTCGAATACGCTTCAATAGCAATGTAAACTATAGGCCTAAATCTATGTAAGGAGGCGGTATTCGCACATGTCTAGTACATTTTTTTTTTGTAGCTGTAAGATTTCACAAGTAACAGCGATTTTTTTAAAAAATATTTTCTGATTCTCAGTCAATTTTATATGGAGAATGTTCAAAATAGCGTAAATCGCATTATTTTTTCTCAATTCGTCGTTTTAGCACTATTTAAACTTTCTGTGATAAAAACTGTAAAAGTTATGAGATTTTCTTCAAATTTTCTTTGGATTTTTGCTCATAACTCGAATACGCTTCAATAGCAATGTGAACTATAGGCCTAAATCTATGTAAGTAGTCGGTATTCGCACATGTCTAGTACATTGTTTTTTTGTAGCTATAAGATTTCACAAGTAACAGCTATTTTTTTTTAAATATTTTCTGATTCTCAGTCAATTTTATATGGAGAATGTTCAAAATAGCGTAAATCGCATTATTTTTTCTCAATTCGTCGTTTTAGCACTATTTCAACTTTCTGTGATAAAAACTGTAAAAGTTATGGGATTTTCTTCAAATTTTTTTTGGATTTTCGCTCATAACTCGAATACGCTTCAAAAGCAATGTGAGCTATAGGCCTAAATCTATGTAAGGAGGCGGTATTCGCACATGTCTAGTACATTGTTTTTTTGTAGCTATAAGATTTCACAAGTAACAACGATTTTTTTAAAATATTTTCTGATTCTCAGTCAATTTTATAAAGAGAATGTTCAAAATAGCGTGAATCGCATTATTTTTTCTCAATTCGTCGTTTTGGCACTATATCAACTTTCTGTGATAAAAACTGTAAAAGTTATGGGATTTTCTTCAAATTTTTTTTGGATTTTTGCTCATAACTCGAATACGCTTCAATAGCAATGTGAACTATAGGCCTAAATCTATGTAAGGAGGCGGTATTCGCACATGTCTAGTACATTGTTTTTTTGTAGCTATAAGATTTCACAAGTAACAGCGATTTTTTTTAAAAATATTTTCTGATTCTCAGTCAATTTTATATGGAGAATGTTCAAAATAGCGTAAATCGCATTATTTTTTCTCAATTCGTCGTTTTAGCACTATTTCAACTTTCTGTGATAGAAACTGTAAAAGTTATGGGATTTTCATCAAATTTTTTTTGGATTTTTGCTCATAACTCGAATACGCTTCAATAGCAATGTGAACTATAGGCCTAAATCTATGTAAGGAGGCGGTATTCGCACATGTCTAGTACATTGTTTTTTTGTAGCTATAAGATTTCACAAGTAACAGCGATTTTTTTAAAAATATTTTCTGATTCTCAGTCAATTTTATATGGAGAATGTTCAAAATAGCGTAAATCGCATTATTTTTTCTCAATTCGTCGTTTTAGCACTATTTCAACTTTCTGTGATAAAAACTGTAAAAGTTATGGGATTTTCTTCAAATTTTTTTTGGATTTTTGCTCATAACTCGAATACGCTTCAATAGCAATGTGAACTATAGGCCTAAATCTATGTAAGGAGGCGGTATTCGCACATGTCTAGTACATTGTTTTTTTGTAGCTATAAGATTTCACAAGTAACAGCTATTTTTTTTTAAATATTTTCTGATTCTCAGTCAATTTTATATGGAGAATGTTCAAAATAGCGTAAATCGCATTATTTTTTCTCAATTCGTCGTTTTAGCACTATTTCAACTTTCTGTGATAAAAACTGTAAAAGTTATGGGATTTTCTTCAAATTTTTTTTGGATTTTCGCTCATAACTCGAATACGCTTCAAAAGCAATGTGAGCTATAGGCCTAAATCTATGTAAGGAGGCGGTATTCGCACATGTCTAGTACATTGTTTTTTTGTAGCTATAAGATTTCACAAGTAACAACGATTTTTTTAAAATATTTTCTGATTCTCAGTCAATTTTATATAGAGAATGTTCAAAATAGCGTAAATCGCATTATTTTTTCTCAATTCGTCGTTTTGGCACTATATCAACTTTCTGTGATAAAAACTGTAAAAGTTATGGGATTTTCTTCAAATTTTTTTTGGATTTTTGCTCATAACTCGAATACGCTTCAATAGCAATGTGAACTATAGGCCTAAATCTATGTAAGGAGGCGGTATTCGCACATGTCTAGTACATTGTCTTTTTGTAGCTATAAGATTTCACAAGTAACAGCGATTTTTTTAAAAATATTTTCTGATTCTCAGTCAATTTTATATGGAGAATGTTCAAAATAGCGTAAATCGCATTATTTTGTTCTGAATTCGTCGTTTTAGCACTATTTCAACTTTCTGTGATAAAAACTGTAAAAGTTATGGGATTTTTTTTAAATTTTTTTTGGATTTTTGCTCATAACTCGAATACGCTTCAATAGCAATGTGAACTATAGGCCTAAATCTATGTAAGGAGGCGGTATTCGCACATGTCTAGTACATTGTTTTTTTGTAGCTATAAGATTTCACAAGTAACAGCGATTTTTTTAAAAATGTTTTCTGATTCTCAGTCAATTTTATATGGAGAATGTTCAAAATAGCGTAAATCGCATTATTTTTTCTCAATTCGTCGTTTTAGCACTATTTCAACTTTCTGTGATAAAAACTGTAAAAGTTATGGGATTTTCTTCAAATTTTTTTTGGATTTTTGCTCATAACTCGAATACGCTTCAATAGCAATGTAAACTATAGGCCTAAATCTATGTAAGGAGGCGGTATTCGCACATGTCTAGTACATTTTTTTTTTGTAGCTGTAAGATTTCACAAGTAACAGCGATTTTTTTAAAAAATATTTTCTGATTCTCAGTCAATTTTATATGGAGAATGTTCAAAATAGCGTAAATCGCATTATTTTTTCTCAATTCGTCGTTTTAGCACTATTTAAACTTTCTGTGATAAAAACTGTAAAAGTTATGGGATTTTCTTCAAATTTTCTTTGGATTTTTGCTCATAACTCGAATACGCTTCAATAGCAATGTGAACTATAGGCCTAAATCTATGTAAGTAGTCGGTATTCGCACATGTCTAGTACATTGTTTTTTTGTAGCTATAAGATTTCACAAGTAACAGCAATTTTTTTAAAAATATTTTCTGATTCTCAGTCAATTTTATATGGAGAATGTTCAAAATAGCGTAAATCGCATTATTTTTTCTCAATTCGTCGTTTTAGCACTATTTCAACTTTCTGTGATAAAAACTGTAAAAGTTATGGGATTTTCATCAAATTTTTTTTGGATTTTTGCTCATAACTCGAATACGCTTCAATAGCAATGTAAACTATAGGCCTAAATCTATGTAAGGAGGCGGTATTCGCACATGTCTAGTACATTGTTTTTTTGTAGCTATAAGATTTCACAAGTAACAGCGACTTTTTTAAAAATATTTTCTGATTCTTAGTCAATTTTATATGGAGAATGTTCAAAATAGCGTAAATCGCATTATTTTTTCTCAATTCGTCGTTTTAGCACTATTTCAACTTTCTGTGATAAAACTGTAAGAGTTATGGGATTTTCATCAATTTTTTTTTGGATTTTTGCTCATAACTCGAATACGCTTCAATAGCAATGTGAACTATAGGCCTAAATCTATGTAAGGAGGCGGTATTCGCACATGTCTAGTACATTGTTTTTTTGTAGCTATAAGATTTCACAAGTAACAGCGATTTTTTTAAAAATATTTTCTGATTCTCAGTCAATTTTATATGGAGAATGTTCAAAATAGCGTAAATCGCATTATTTTTTCTCAATTCTTAGTTTTATCACTATTTCGACTTTCTGTGATAAAAACTGTAAAAGTTATGGGATTTTCTTCAAATTTTTTTTGGATTTTTGCTCATAACTCGAATACGCTTCAATAGCAATGTGAACTATAGGCCTAAATCTATGTAAGGAGGCGGTATTCACACATGTCTAGTACATTGTTTTTTTGTAGCTATAAGATTTCACAAGTAACAGCGATTTTTTTAAAAATATTTTCTGATTCTTAGTCAATTTTATATGGAGAATGTTCAAAATAGCGTAAATCGCATTATTTTTTCTCAATTCGTCGTTTTAGCACTATTTCAACTTTCTGTGATAAAAACTGTAAGAGTTATGGGATTTTCATCAATTTTTTTTTGGATTTTTGCTCATAACTCGAATACGCTTCAATAGCAATGTGAACTATAGGCCTAAATCTATGTAAGGAGGCGGAATTCGCACATGTCTAGTACATTGTTTTTTTGTAGCTATAAGATTTCACAAGTAACAGCGATTTTTTTAAAAATATTTTCTGATTCTCAGTCAATTTTATATGGAGAATGTTCAAAATAGCGTAAATCGCATTATTTTTCTCAATTCGTCGTTTTAGCACTATTTCAACTTTTTGTGATAGAAACTGTAAGAGTTATGGGATTTTCATCAAATTTTTTTTGGATTTTTGCTCATAACTCGAATACGCTTCAATAGCAATGTGAACTATAGGCCTAAATCTATGTAAGGAGGCGGTATTCGCACATGTCTAGTACATTGTTTTTGTATGTATAAGATTTCACAAGTAACAGCGATTTTTTTTTAAATATTTTCTGATTCTCAGTCAATTTTATATGGAGAATGTTCAAAATAGTGTAAATCGCATTATTTTTTCACAATTCGTCGTTTTAGCACAATTTCAACTTTCTGTGATAAAAACTGTAAAAGTTATGGGATTTTCTTCAAATTTTTTTGGATTTTTGCTCATAACTCGAATACGCTTCAATAGCAATGTAAACTATAGGCCTAAATCTATGTGAGGAGGCGGTATTCGCACATGTCTAGTACATTGTTTTTTTGTAGCTATAAGGTTTCACAAGTAACAGCGATTTTTTTAAAAATATTTTCTGATTCTCAGTCAATTTTATATGGAGAATGTTCAAAATAGCGTAAATCGCATTATCTTTTCTCAATTCGTCGTTTTAGCACTATTTCAACTTTCTGTGATAAAAACTGTAAAAGTTATGGGATTTTCTTCAAATTTTTTTTGGATTTTTGCTCATAACTCGAATACGCTTCAATAGCAATGTGAACTATAGGCTTAAATCTATGTAAGGAGGCGGTATTCGCACATGTCTAGTACATTGTTTTTTTGTAACTATAAGATTTCACAAGTAACAGCGATTTTTTTAAAAATATTTTCTGATTCTTAGTCAATTTTATATGGAGAATGTTCAAAATAGCGTAAATCGCATTATTTTTTCTCAATTCGTCGTTTTAGCACTATTTCAACTTTCTGTGATAAAAACTGTAAGAGTAATGGGATTTTCATCAAATTTTTTTTGGATTTTTGCTCATAACTCGAATACGCTTCAATAGCAATGTGAACTATAGGCCTAAATCTATGTAAGGAGGCGGTATTCGCACATGTCTAGTACATTGTTTTTTTGTAGCTATAAGATTTCACAAGTAACAGCGATTTTTTTAAAAATATTTTCTGATTCTCAGTCAATTTTATATGGAGAATGTTCAAAATAGCGTAAATCTCATTATTTTTTCTCAATTCGTCGTTTTAGCACTATTTCAACTTTCTGTGATAAAAACTGTAAAAGTTATGGGATTTTCTTCAAATTTTTTTTGGATTTTTGCTCATAACTCGAATACGCTTCAATAGCAATGTGAACTATAGGCCTAAATCTATGTAAGGAGGCGGTATTCGCACATGTCTAGTACATTGTTTTTTTGTAGCTATAAGATTTCACAAGTAACAGTTTTTTTTTTTTAAATATTTTCTGATTCTCAGTCAATTTTATATGGAGAATGTTCAAAATAGCGTAAATCGCATTATTTTTTCTCAATTCGTCGTTTTAGCACTATTTCAACTTTCTGTGATAAAAACTGTAAAAGTTATGGGATTTTCTTCAAATTTTTTTTGGATTTTCGCTCATAACTCGAATACGCTTCAAAAGCAATGTGAGCTATAGGCCTAAATCTATGTAAGGAGGCGGTATTCGCACATGTCTAGTACATTGTTTTTTTGTAGCTATAAGATTTCACAAGTAACAACGATTTTTTTAAAATATTTTCTGATTCTCAGTCAATTTTATATAGAGAATGTTCAAAATAGCGTAAATCGCATTATTTTTTCTCAATTCGTCGTTTTGGCACTATATCAACTTTCTGTGATAAAAACTGTAAAAGTTATGGGATTTTCTTCAAATTTTTTTTGGATTTTTGCTCATAACTCGAATACGCTTCAATAGCAATGTGAACTATAGGCCTAAATCTATGTAAGGAGGCGGTATTCGCACATGTCTAGTACATTGTTTTTTTGTAGCTATAAGATTTCACAAGTAACAGCGATTTTTTTAAAAATATTTTCTGATTCTCAGTCAATTTTATATGGAGAATGTTCAAAATAGCGTAAATCGCATTATTTTTTTCTGAATTCGTCGTTTTAGCACTATTTCAACTTTCTGTGATAAAAACTGTAAAAGTTATGGGATTTTTTTAAAATTTTTTTTGGATTTTTGCTCATAACTCGAATACGCTTCAATAGCAATGTGAACTATAGGCCTAAATCTATGTAAGGAGGCGGTATTCGCACATGTCTAGTACATTGTTTTTTTGTAGCTATAAGATTTCACAAGTAACAGCGATTTTTTTAAAAATGTTTTCTGATTCTCAGTCAATTTTATATGGAGAATGTTCAAAATAGCGTAAATCGCATTATTTTTTCTCAATTCGTCGTTTTAGCACTATTTCAACTTTCTGTGATAAAAACTGTAAAAGTTATGGGATTTTCTTCAAATTTTTTTGGATTTTTGCTCATAACTCGAATACGCTTCAATAGCAATGTAAACTATAGGCCTAAATCTATGTAAGGAGGCGGTATTCGCACATGTCTAGTACATTTTTTTTTTGTAGCTGTAAGATTTCACAAGTAACAGCGATTTTTTTAAAAAATATTTTCTGATTCTCAGTCAATTTTATATGGAGAATGTTCAAAATAGCGTAAATCGCATTATTTTTTCTCAATTCGTCGTTTTAGCACTATTTAAACTTTCTGTGATAAAAACTGTAAAAGTTATGGGATTTTCTTCAAATTTTCTTTGGATTTTTGCTCATAACTCGAATACGCTTCAATAGCAATGTGAACTATAGGCCTAAATCTATGTAAGTAGTCGGTATTCGCACATGTCTAGTACATTGTTTTTTTGTAGCTATAAGATTTCACAAGTAACAGCAATTTTTTTAAAAATATTTTCTGATTCTCAGTCAATTTTATATGGAGAATGTTCAAAATAGCGTAAATCGCATTATTTTTTCTCAATTCGTCGTTTTAGCACTATTTCAATTTTCTGTGATAAAAACTGTAAAAGTTATGGGATTTTCATCAAATTTTTTTTGGATTTTTGCTCATAACTCGTATACGCTTCAATAGCAATGTAAACTATAGGCCTAAATCTATGTAAGGAGGCGGTATTCGCACATGTCTAGTACATTGTTTTTTTGTAGCTATAAGATTTCACAAGTAACAGCGACTTTTTTAAAAATATTTTCTGATTCTTAGTCAATTTTATATGGAGAATGTTCAAAATAGCGTAAATCGCATTATTTTTTCTCAATTCGTCGTTTTAGCACTATTTCAACTTTCTGTGATAAAACTGTAAGAGTTATGGGATTTTCATCAATTTTTTTTTGGATTTTTGCTCATAACTCGAATACGCTTCAATAGCAATGTGAACTATAGGCCTAAATCTATGTAAGGAGGCGGTATTCGCACATGTCTAGTACATTGTTTTTTTGTAGCTATAAGATTTCACAAGTAACAGCGATTTTTTTAAAAATATTTTCTGATTCTCAGTCAATTTTATATGGAGAATGTTCAAAATAGCGTAAATCGCATTATTTTTTCTCAATTCTTAGTTTTATCACTATTTCGACTTTCTGTGATAAAAACTGTAAAAGTTATGGGATTTTCTTCAAATTTTTTTTGGATTTTTGCTCATAACTCGAATACGCTTCAATAGCAATGTGAACTATAGGCCTAAATCTATGTAAGGAGGCGGTATTCACACATGTCTAGTACATTGTTTTTTTGTAGCTATAAGATTTCACAAGTAACAGCGATTTTTTTAAAAATATTTTCTGATTCTTAGTCAATTTTATATGGAGAATGTTCAAAATAGCGTAAATCGCATTATTTTTTCTCAATTCGTCGTTTTAGCACTATTTCAACTTTCTGTGATAAAAACTGTAAGAGTTATGGGATTTTCATCAATTTTTTTTTGGATTTTTGCTCATAACTCGAATACGCTTCAATAGCAATGTGAACTATAGGCCTAAATCTATGTAAGGAGGCGGAATTCGCACATGTCTAGTACATTGTTTTTTTGTAGCTATAAGATTTCACAAGTAACAGCGATTTTTTTAAAAATATTTTCTGATTCTCAGTCAATTTTATATGGAGAATGTTCAAAATAGCGTAAATCGCATTATTTTTCTCAATTCGTCGTTTTAGCACTATTTCAACTTTTTGTGATAGAAACTGTAAGAGTTATGGGATTTTCATCAAATTTTTTTTGGATTTTTGCTCATAACTCGAATACGCTTCAATAGCAATGTGAACTATAGGCCTAAATCTATGTAAGGAGGCGGTATTCGCACATGTCTAGTACATTGTTTTTGTATGTATAAGATTTCACAAGTAACAGCGATTTTTTTAAAAATATTTTCTGATTCTCAGTCAATTTTATATGGAGAATGTTCAAAATAGTGTAAATCGCATTATTTTTTCACAATTCGTCGTTTTAGCACAATTTCAACTTTCTGTGATAAAAACTGTAAAAGTTATGGGATTTTCTTCAAATTTTTTTGGATTTTTGCTCATAACTCGAATACGCTTCAATAGCAATGTAAACTATAGGCCTAAATCTATGTGAGGAGGCGGTATTCGCACATGTCTAGTACATTGTTTTTTTGTAGCTATAAGGTTTCACAAGTAACAGCGATTTTTTTAAAAATATTTTCTGATTCTCAGTCAATTTTATATGGAGAATGTTCAAAATAGCGTAAATCGCATTATTTTTTCTCAATTCGTCGTTTTAGCACTATTTCAACTTTCTGTGATAAAAACTGTAAAAGTTATGGGATTTTCATCAATTTTTTTTTGGATTTTTGCTCATAACTCGAATACGCTTCAATAGCAATGTGAACTATAGGCCTAAATCTATGTAAGGAGGCGGTATTCGCACATGTCTAGTACATTGTTTTTTTGTAGCTATAAGATTTCACTAGTAACAGCGATTTTTTTAAAAATATTTTGTGATTCTCAGTCAATTTTATATGGAGAATGTTCAAAATAGCGTAAATCGCATTATTTTTTCTCAATTCGTCGTTTTAGCACTATTTCAACTTTCTGTGATAGAAACTGTAAGAGTTATGGGATTTTCATCAAATTTTTTTTGGATTTTTGCTCATAACTCGAATACGCTTCAATAGCAATGTGAACTATAGGCCTAAATCTATGTAAGGAGGCGGTATTCGCACATGTCTAGTACATTGTTTTTTTGTAGGTATAAGATTTCACAAGTAACAGCGATTTTTTTAAAAATATTTTCTGATTCTCAGTCAATTTTATATGGAGAATGTTCAAAATAGCGTAAATCGCATTATTTTTTCTCAATTCGTCGTTTTAGCACTATTTCAACTTTCTGTGATAAAAACTGTAAAAGTTATGGGATTTTCTTCAAATTTTTTTTGGATTTTTGCTCATAACTCGAATACGCTTCAATAGCAATGTGAACTATAGGCCAAAATCTATGTAAGGAGGCGGTATTCGCACATGTCTAGTACATTGTTTTTTTGTAGCTATAAGATTTCACAAGTAACAGCGATTTTTTTAAAAATATTTTCTGATTCTCAGTCAATTTTATATGGAGAATGTTCAAAATAGCGTAAATCGCATTATTTTTTCTCAATTCGTCGTTTTAGGACAATTTCAACTTTCTGTGATAAAAACTGTAAAAGTTATGGGATTTTCTTCAAATTTTTTTTGGATTTTTGCTCATAACTCGAATACGCTTCAATAGCAATGTGAACTATAGGCCTAAATCTATGTAAGGAGGCGGTATTCGCACATGTCTAGTACATTGTTTTTTTGTAGCTATAAGATTTCACAAGTAACAGCGATTTTTTTAAAAATATTTTCTGATTCTTAGTCAATTTTATATGGAGAATGTTCAAAATAGCGTAAATCGCATTATTTTTTCTCAATTCGTCGTTTTAGCACTATTTCAACTTTCTGTGATAAAAACTGTAAGAGTTATGGGATTTTCATCAAATTTTTTTTGGATTTTTGCTCATAACTCGAATACGCTTCAATAGCAATGTGAACTATAGGCCTAAATCTATGTAAGGAGGCGGTATTCGCACATGTCTAGTACATTGTTTTTTTGTAGCTATAAGATTTCACAAGTAACAGCGATTTTTTTAAAAATATTTTCTGATTCTCAGTCAATATTATATGGAGAATGTTCAAAATAGCGTAAATCGCATTATTTTTTCTCAATTCGTCGTTTTAGCACTATTTCAACTTTCTGTGATAAAAACTGTAAAAGTTATGGGATTTTCTTCAATTTTTTTTTGGATTTTTGCTCATAACTCGAATACGCTTCAATAGCAATGTGAACTATAGGCCTAAATCTATGTAAGGAGGTGGTATTCGCACATGTCTAGTACATTGTTCTTTTGTAGCTGTAAGATTTCACAAGTAACAGCGATTTTTTTAAAAATATTTTCTGATTCTTAGTCAATTTTATATGGAGAATGTTCAAAATAGCGTAAATCGCATTATTTTTTCTCAATTCGTCGTTTTATCACTATTTCGACTTTCTGTGAAAAAAACTGTAAAAGTTATGGGATTTTCATCAAATTTTTTTTGGATTTTTGCTCATAACTCGAATACGCTTAAATAGCAATGTGAACTATAGGCCTAAATCTATGTAAGGAGGCGGTATTCGCACATGTCTAGTACATTTTTTTTTTGTAGCTATAAGATTTCACAAGTAACAGCGATTTTTTTAAAAATATTTTCTGATTCTCAGTCAATTTTATATGGAGAATGTTCAAAATAGCGTAAATCGCATTATTTTTTCTCAATTCGTCGTTTTAGCACTATTTCAACTTTCTGTGATAAAAACTGTAGAAGTTATGGGATTTTCATCAAATTTTTTTTGGATTTTTGCTCATAACTCGAATACACTTCAATAGCAATGTGAACTATATGCCTAAATCTATGTAAGGAGGC
The DNA here is from genome assembly GCA_963678705.1 of Panorpa germanica. Classification (NCBI taxonomy): domain Eukaryota; kingdom Metazoa; phylum Arthropoda; class Insecta; order Mecoptera; family Panorpidae; genus Panorpa; species Panorpa germanica. The sequence continues at coordinate 15,427,943 of OY783206.1, forward strand.
GGTATTCGCACATGTCTACTACATTGTTTTTTTGTAGCTACAAGATTTCACAAGTAACAGCGATTTTTTTAAAAATATTTTCTGATTCTCAGTCAATTTTATATAGAGAATGTTCAAAATTGCGTAAATCGCATTATTTTTTTTCAATTCGTCGTTTTAGCACTATTTCAACTTTCTGTGATAAAAACTGTAAAAGTTATGGGATTTTCATCAATTTTTTTTTGGATTTTTGCTCATAACTCGAATACGCTTCAATAGCAATGTGAACTATAGGCCTAAATCTATGTAAGGAGGCGGTATTCGCACATGTTTAGTACATTGTTTTTTTGTAGCTATAAGATTTCACAAGTAACAGCGATTTTTTTAAAAATATTTTCTGATTCTCAGTCAATTTTATATGGAGAATGTTCAAAATAGCGTAAATCGCATTATTTTTTCTCAATTCGTCGTTTTAGCACTATTTCAACTTTCTGTGATAAAAACTGTAAAAGTTATGGGATTTTCATCAAATTTTTTTTGGATTTTTGCTCATAACTCGAATACGCTTCAATAGCAATGTGAACTATAGGCCTAAATCTATGTAAGGAGGCGGTATTCGCACATGTCTAGTACATTGTTTTTTTGTAGCTATTAGATTTCACAAGTAACAGCGATTTTTTTAAAAATATTTTCTGATTCTCAGTCAATTTTATATGGAGAATGTTCAAAATAGCGTAAATCGCATTATTTTTTCTCAATTCGTCGTTTTAGCACTATTTCAACTTTCTGTGATAAAAACTGTAAAAGTTATGGGATTTTCATCAAATTTTTTTTGGATTTTTGCTCATAACTAGAATACGCTTCAATAGAAATGTGAACTAAAGACCTAAATCTATGTAAGAAAGCGGTATTCGCACATGTCTAGAACATTGTTTATTTGTAGCTATAAGATTTCACAAGTAACAGCAATTTTTTTAAAAATATTTTCTGATTCTCAGTCAATTTTATATGGAGAATGTTTAAAATAGCGTAAATCGCATTATCTTTTCTCAATTCGTCGTTTTAGCACTATTTCAACTTTCTGTGATAAAAACTGTAAAAGTTATGGGATTTTCATCAATTTTTTTTTGGATTTTTGCTCATAACTCGAATACGCTTTAAGAGCAATGTGAACTACAGGCCTAAATCTATGTAAGGAGGCGGTATTCGCACATGTCTAGTAAATTGTTATTTTGTAGCTATAAGATTTCACAAGTAACAGCGATTTTTTTAAAAATATTTTCTGATTCTCAGTCAATTTTATATGGAGAATGTTCAGAATAGCGTAAATCGCATTATTTTTCTCAATTCGTCGTTTTAGCACTATTTCAACTTTCTGTGATAAAAACTGTAGAAGTTATGGGATTTTCATCAAATTTTTTTTGGATTTTTGCTCATAACTCGAATACGCTTCAATAGCAATGTGAACTATAGGCCTAAATCTATGTAAGGAGGCGGTATTCGCACATGTCTAGTACATTGTTTTTTTGTAGGTATAAGATTTCACAAGTAACAGCGATTTTTTTTTAAATATTTTCTGATTCTCAGTCAATTTTATATGGAGAATGTTCAAAATAGCGTAAATCGCATTATTTTTTCACAATTCGTCGTTTTAGCACTATTTCAACTTTCTGTGATAAAAACTGTAAAAGTTATGGGATTTTCTTCAAATTTTCTTTGGATTTTTGCTCATAACTCGAATACGCTTCAATAGCAATGTGACCTATAGGCCTAAATCTATGTAAGTAGGCGGTATTCGCACATGTCTAGTACATTGTTTTTTTGTAGCTATAAGATTTCACAAGTAACAGCAATTTTTTTAAAAATATTTTCTGATTCTCAGTCAATTTTATATGGAGAATGTTCAAAATAGCGTAAATCGCATTATTTTTTCTCAATTCGTCGTTTAAGCACTATTTCAACTTTCTGTGATAGAAACTGTAAAAGTTATGGGATTTTCATCAAATTTTTTTTGGATTTTTGCTCTTAACTCGAATACGCTTCAATAGCAATGTGAACTATAGGCCTAAATCTATGTAAGGAGGCGGTATTCGCACATGTCTAGTACATTGTTTTTTTGTAGCTATAAGATTTCACAAGTAACAGCTATTTTTTTTTAAATATTTTCTGATTCTCAGTCAATTTTATATGGAGAATGTTCAAAATAGCGTAAATCGCATTATTTTTTCTCAATTCGTCGTTTTAGCACTATTTCAACTTTCTGTGATAAAAACTGTAAAAGTTATGGGATTTTCTTCAAATTTTTTTTGGATTTTCGCTCATAACTCGAATACGCTTCAAAAGCAATGTGAGCTATAGGCCTAAATCTATGTAAGAAGGCGGTATTCGCACATGTCTAGTACATTGTTTTTTTGTAGCTATAAGATTTCACAAGTAACAACGATTTTTTTAAAATATTTTCTGATTCTCAGTCAATTTTATATGGAGAATGTTCAAAATAGCGTAAATCGCATTATTTTTTCTCAATTCGTCGTTTTAGCACTATTTTAACTTTCTGTGATAAAAACTGTAAAAGTTATGGGATTTTCTTTAAATTTTTTTTGGATTTTTGCTCATAACTCGAATACGCTTCAATAGCAATGTGAACTATAGGCCTAAATCTATGTAAGGAGGCGGTATTCGCACATGTCTAGTACATTGTTTTTTTGTAGCTATAAGATTTCACAAGTAACAGCGATTTTCTTAAAAATGTTTTCTGATTCTCAGTCAATTTTATATGGAGAATGTTCAAAATAGCGTAAATCGCATTATTTTTTCTCAATTCGTCGTTTTAGCACTATTTCAACTTTCTGTGATAAAAACTGTAAAAGTTATGGGATTTTCTTCAAATTCTTTTTGGATTTTTGCTCATAACTCGAATACGCTTCAATAGCAATGTGAACTATAGGCCTAAATCTATGTAAGGAGGCGGTATTCGCACATGTCTAGTACATTTTTTTTTTGTAGCTGTAAGATTTCACAAGTAACAGCGACTTTTTTAAAAATATTTTCTGATTCTTAGTCAATTTTATATGGAGAATGTTCAAAATAGCGTAAATCGCATTATTTTTTCTCAATTCGTCGTTTTAGCACTATTTCAACTTTCTGTGATAAAAACTGTAAGAGTTATGGGATTTTCATCAATTTTTTTTTGGATTTTTGCTCATAACTCAAATACGCTTCAATAGCAATGTGAACTATAGGCCTAAATCTATGTAAGGAGGCGGTATTCGCACATGTCTAGTACATTGTTTTTTTGTAGCTATAAGATTTCACAAGTAACAGCGATTTTTTTAAAAATATTTTCTGATTCTCTGTCAATTTTATATGGAGAATGTTCAAAATAGCGTAAATCGCATTATTTTCTCTCAATTCGTCGTTTTAGCACTATTTCAACTTTCTGTGATAAAAACTGTAAAAGTTATGGGATTTTCTTCAATTTTTTTTTGGATTTTTGCTCATAACTCGAATACGCTTCAATAGCAATGTGAACTATAGGCCTAAATCTATGTAAGGAGGTGGTATTCGCACATGTCTAGTACATTGTTCTTTTGTAGCTGTAAGATTTCACAAGTAACAGCGATTTTTTTAAAAATATTTTCTGATTCTTAGTCAATTTTATATGGAGAATGTTCAAAATAGCGTAAATCGCATTATTTTTTCTCAATTCGTCGTTTTATCACTATTTCGACTTTCTGTGATAAAAACTGTAAAAGTTATGGGATTTTCTTCAAATTTTTTTTGGATTTTTGCTCATAACTCGAATACGCTTAAATAGCAATGTGAACTATAGGCCTAAATCTATGTAAGGAGGCGGTATTCGCACATGTCTAGTACATTGTTTTTTTGTAGCTATAAGATTTCACAAGTAACAGCGATTTTTTTAAAAATATTTTCTGATTCTTAGTCAATTTTATATGGAGAATGTTCAAAATAGCGTAAATCGCATTATTTTTTCTCAATTCGTCGTTTTAGCACTATTTCAACTTTCTGTGATAAAAACTGTAAGAGTTATGGGATTTTCATCAAATTTTTTTTGGATTTTTGCTCATAACTCGAATACGCTTCAATAGCAATGTGAACTATAGGCCTAAATCTATGTAAGGAGGCGCTATTCGCACATGTCTAGTACATTGTTTTTTTGTAGCTATAAGATTTCACAAGTAACAGCGAATTTTTTAAAAATATTTTCTGATTCTCAGTCAATTTTATATGGAGAATGTTCAAAATAGCGTAAATCGCATTATTTTTTCTCAATTCGTCGTTTTAGCACTATTTCAACTTTCTGTGATAAAAACTGTAGAAGTTATGGGATTTTCATCAAATTTTTTTTGGATTTTTGCTCATAACTCGAATACGCTTCAATAGCAATGTGAACTATAGGCCTAAATCTATGTAAGGAGGCGGTATTCGCACATGTCTACTACATTGTTTTTTTGTAGCTACAAGATTTCACAAGTAACAGCGATTTTTTTAAAAATATTTTCTGATTCTCAGTCAATTTTATATAGAGAATGTTCAAAATTGCGTAAATCGCATTATTTTTTCTCAATTCGTCGTTTTAGCACTATTTCAACTTTCTGTGATAAAAACTGTAAAAGTTATGGGATTTTCATCAAATTTTTTTTTTATTTTTGCTCATAACTCGAATACGCTTCAATAGCAATGTGAACTATAGGATTAAATCTATGTAGGGAGGCGCTATTCGCACATGTCTAGAACATTGTTTATTAGTAGCTATTAGATTTCACAAGTAACAGCGATTTTTTTAAAAATATTTTCTGATTCTCAGTCAATTTTATATGGAGAATGTTCAAAATAGCGTAAATCGCATTATTTTTTCTCAATTCGTCGTTTTAGCATTATTTCAACTTTCTGTGATAAAAACTGTAAAAGTTATGGGATTTTCTTCAAATTTTTTTTGGATTTTTGCTCATAACTCGAATACGCTTCAATAGCAATGTGAACTATAGGCCTAAATCTATGTAAGGAGGCGGTATTCGCACATGTCTAGTACATTGTTTTTTTGTAGCTATAAGATTTCACAAGTAACAGCGATTTTTTTAAAAATATTTTCTGATTCTCAGTCAATTTTATATGGAGAATGTTCAAAATAGCGTAAATCGCATTATTTTTTCTCAATTCGTCGTTTTAGCACTATTTCAACTTTCTGTGATAAAAACTGTAAAAGTTATGGGATTTTCATCAAATTTTTTTTGGATTTTTGCTCATAACTCGAATACGCTTCAATAGCAATGTGAACTAAAGACCTAAATCTATGTAAGAAAGCGGTATTCGCACATGTCTAGAACATTGTTTATTTGTAGCTATAAGATTTCACAAGTAACAGCAATTTTTTTAAAAATATTTTCTGATTCTCAGTCAATTTTATATGGAGAATGTTTAAAATAGCGTAAATCGCATTATCTTTTCTCAATTCGTCGTTTTAGCACTATTTCAACTTTCTGTGATAAAAACTGTAAAAGTTATGGGATTTTCATCAATTTTTTTTTGGATTTTTGCTCATAACTCGAATACGCTTTAAGAGCAATGTGAACTACAGGCCTAAATCTATGTAAGGAGGCGGTATTCGCACATGTCTAGTAAATTGTTATTTTGTAGCTATAAGATTTCACAAGTAACAGCGATTTTTTTAAAAATATTTTCTGATTCTCAGTCAATTTTATATGGAGAATGTTCAGAATAGCGTAAATCGCATTATTTTTCTCAATTCGTCGTTTTAGCACTATTTCAACTTTCTGTGATAAAAACTGTAGAAGTTATGGGATTTTCATCAAATTTTTTTTGGATTTTTGCTCATAACTCGAATACGCTTCAATAGCAATGTGAACTATAGGCCTAAATCTATGTAAGGAGGCTGTATTCGCACATGTCTAGTACATTGTTTTTTTGTAGGTATAAGATTTCACAAGTAACAGCGATTTTTTTTTAAATATTTTCTGATTCTCAGTCAATTTTATATGGAGAATGTTCAAAATAGCGTAAATCGCATTATTTTTTCACAATTCGTCGTTTTAGCACAATTTCAACTTTCTGTGATAAAAACTGTAAAAGTTATGGGATTTTCTTCAAATTTTTTTTGGATTTTTGCTCATAACTCGAATACGCTTCAATAGCAATGTGAACTATAGGCCTAAATCTATGTAAGGAGGCGGTATTCGCACATGTCTAGTACATTGTTTTTTTGTAGCTATAAGATTTCACAAGTAACAGCGATTTTTTTAAAAATATTTTCTGATTCTCAGTCAATTTTATATAGAGAATGTTCAAAATAGCGTAAATCGCATTATTTTTTCTCAATTCGTCGTTTTAGCACTATTTCAACTTTCTGTGATAGAAACTGTAAAAGTTATGGGATTTTCATCAAATTTTTTTTGGATTTTTGCTCATAACTCGAATACGCTTCAATAGCAATGTGAACTATAGGCCTAAATCTATGTAAGGAGGCGGTATTCGCACATGTCTAGTACATTGTTTTTTTGTAGCTATAAGATTTCACAAGTAACAGCGATTTTTTTTAAAATATTTTCTGATTCTCAGTCAATTTTATATGGAGAATGTTCAAAATAGCGTAAATCGCATTATTTTTTCTCAATTCGTCGTTTTAGCACTATTTCAACTTTCTGTGATAAAAACTGTAAAAGTTATGGGATTTTCTTCAATTTTTTTTTGGATTTTTGCTCATAACTCGAATACGCTTCAATAGCAATGTGAACTATAGGCCTAAATCTATGTAAGGAGGCGGTATTCGCACATGTCTAGTACATTGTTTTTTTGTAGCTATAAGATTTCACAAGTAACAGCTATTTTTTTTTAAATATTTTCTGATTCTCAGTCAATTTTATATGGAGAATGTTCAAAATAGCGTAAATCGCATTATTTTTTCTCAATTCGTCGTTTTAGCACTATTTCAACTTTCTGTGATAAAAACTGTAAAAGTTATGGGATTTTCTTCAAATTTTTTTTGGATTTTCGCTCATAACTCGAATACGCTTCAAAAGCAATGTGAGCTTTAGGCCTAAATCTATGTAAGGAGGCGGTATTCGCACATGTCTAGTACATTGTTTTTTTGTAGCTATAAGATTTCACAAGTAACAACGATTTTTTTAAAATATTTTCTGATTCTCAGTCAATTTTATATGGAGAATGTTCAAAATAGCGTAAATCGCATTATTTTTTCTCAATTCGTCGTTTTGGCACTATATCAACTTTCTGTGATAAAAACTGTAAAAGTTATGGGATTTTCTTCAAATTTTTTTTGGATTTTTGCTCATAACTCGAATACGCTTCAATAGCAATGTGAACTATAGGCCTAAATCTATGTAAGGAGGCGGTATTCGCACATGTCTAGTACATTGTTTTTTTGTACTATAAGATTTCACAAGTAACAGCGATTTTTTTAAAAATATTTTCTGATTCTTAGTCAATTTTATATGGAGAATGTTCAAAATAGCGTAAATCGCATTATTTTTTCTCAATTCGTCGTTTTAGCACTATTTCAACTTTCTGTGATAAAAACTGTAAAAGTTATGGGATTTTCTTTAAATTTTTTTTGGATTTTTGCTCATAACTCGAATACGCTTCAATAGCAATGTGAACTATAGGCCTAAATCTATGTAAGGAGGCGGTATTCGCACATGTCTAGTACATTGTTTTTTTGTAGCTATAAGATTTCACAAGTAACAGCGATTTTTTTAAAAATGTTTTCTGATTCTCAGTCAATTTTATATGGAGAATGTTCAAAATAGCGTAAATCGCATTATTTTTTCTCAATTCGTCGTTTTAGCACTATTTCAACTTTCTGTGATAAAAACTGTGAAAGTTATGGGATTTTCTTCAAATTTTTTTTGGATTTTTGCTCATAACTCGAATACGCTTCAATAGCAATGTGAACTATAGGCCTAAATCTATGTAAGGAGGCGGTATTCGCACATGTCTAGTACATTTTTTTTTTGTAGCTGTAAGATTTCACAAGTAACAGCGACTTTTTTAAAAATATTTTCTGATTCTTAGTCAATTTTATATGGAGAATGTTCAAAATAGCGTAAATCGCATTATTTTTTCTCAATTCGTCGTTTTAGCACTATTTCAACTTTCTGTGATAAAAACTGTAAGAGTTATGGGATTTTCATCAATTTTTTTTTGGATTTTTGCTCATAACTCAAATACGCTTCAATAGCAATGTGAACTATAGGCCTAAATCTATGTAAGGAGGCGGTATTCGCACATGTCTAGTACATTGTTTTTTTGTAGCTATAAGATTTCACAAGTAACAGCGATTTTTTTAAAAATATTTTCTGATTCTCAGTCAATTTTATATGGAGAATGTTCAAAATAGCGTAAATCGCATTATTTTTTTCTCAATTCTTAGTTTTATCACTATTTCGACTTTCTGTGATAAAAACTGTAAAAGTTATGGGATTTTCTTCAAATTTTTTTTGGATTTTTGCTCATAACTCGAATACGCTTCAATAGCAATGTGAACTATAGGCCTAAATCTATGTAAGGAGGCGGTATTCGCACATGTCTAGTACATTGTTTTTTTGTAGCTATAAGATTTCACAAGTAACAGCTATTTTTTTTTAAATATTTTCTGATTCTCAGTCAATTTTATATGGAGAATGTTCAAAATAGCGTAAATCGCATTATTTTTTCTCAATTCGTCGTTTTAGCACTATTTCAACTTTCTGTGATAAAAACTGTAAGAGTTATGGGATTTTCATCAAATTTTTTTTGGATTTTTGCTCATAACTCGAATACGCTTCAATAGCAATGTGAACTATAGGCCTAAATCTATGTAAGGAGGCGGTATTCGCACATGTCTAGTACATTGTTTTTTTGTAGCTATAAGATTTCACAAGTAACAGCGATTTTTTTAAAAATATTTTCTGATTCTCAGTCAATTTTATATGGAGAATGTTTAAAATAGCGTAAATCGCATTATCTTTTCTCAATTCGTCGTTTTAGCACTATTTCAACTTTCTGTGATAAAAACTGTAAAAGTTATGGGATTTTCTTCAAATTTTTTTTGGATTTTCGCTCATAACTCGAATACGCTTCAAAAGCAATGTGAGCTATAGGCCTAAATCTATGTAAGGAGGCGGTATTCGCACATGTCTAGTACATTGTTTTTTTGTAGCTATAAGATTTCACAAGTAACAACGATTTTTTTAAAATATTTTCTGATTCTCAGTCAATTTTATATGGAGAATGTTCAAAATAGCGTAAATCGCATTATTTTTTCTCAATTCGTCGTTTTGGCACTATATCAACTTTCTGTGATAAAAACTGTAAAAGTTATGGGATTTTCTTCAAATTTTTTTTGGATTTTTGCTCATAACTCGAATACGCTTCAATAGCAATGTGAACTATAGGCCTAAATCTATGTAAGGAGGCGGTATTCGCACATGTCTAGTACATTGTTTTTTTGTAGCTATAAGATTTCACAAGTAACAGCGATTTTTTTAAAAATATTTTCTGATTCTTAGTCAATTTTATATGGAGAATGTTCAAAATAGCGTAAATCGCATTATTTTTTCTCAATTCGTCGTTTTAGCACTATTTCAACTTTCTGTGATAAAAACTGTAAAAGTTATGGGATTTTCTTTAAATTTTTTTTGGATTTTTGCTCATAACTCGAATACGCTTCAATAGCAATGTGAACTATAGGGCTAAATCTATGTAAGGAGGCGGTATTCGCACATGTCTAGTACATTGTTTTTTTGTAGCTATAAGATTTCACAAGTAACAGCGATTTTTTTAAAAATGTTTTCTGATTCTCAGTCAATTTTATATGGAGAATGTTCAAAATAGCGTAAATCGCATTATTTTTTCTCAATTCGTCGTTTTAGCACTATTTCAACTTTCTGTGATAAAAACTGTGAAAGTTATGGGATTTTCTTCAAATTTTTTTTGGATTTTTGCTCATAACTCGAATACGCTTCAATAGCAATGTGAACTATAGGCCTAAATCTATGTAAGGAGGCGGTATTCGCACATGTCTAGTACATTTTTTTTTTGTAGCTGTAAGATTTCACAAGTAACAGCGACTTTTTTAAAAATATTTTCTTATTCTTAGTCAATTTTATATGGAGAATGTTCAAAATAGCGTAAATCGCATTATTTTTTCTCAATTCGTCGTTTTAGCACTATTTCAACTTTCTGTGATAAAAACTGTAAGAGTTATGGGATTTTCATCAATTTTTTTTTGGATTTTTGCTCATAACTCAAATACGCTTCAATAGCAATGTGAACTATAGGCCTAAATCTATGTAAGGAGGCGGTATTCGCACATGTCTAGTACATTGTTTTTTTGTAGCTATAAGATTTCACAAGTAACAGCGATTTTTTTAAAAATATTTTCTGATTCTCAGTCAATTTTATATAGAGAATGTTCAAAATAGCGTAAATCGCATTATTTTTTCTCAATTCTTAGTTTTATCACTATTTCGACTTTCTGTGATAAAAACTGTAAAAGTTATGGGATTTTCTTCAAATTTTTTTTGGATTTTTGCTCATAACTCGAATACGCTTCAATAGCAATGTGAACTATAGGCCTAAATCTATGTAAGGAGGCGGAATTCGCACATGTCTAGTACATTGTTTTTTTGTAGCTATAAGATTTCACAAGTAACAGCGATTTTTTTAAAAATATTTTCTGATTCTCAGTCAATTTTATATGGAGAATGTTCAAAATAGCGTAAATCGCATTATTTTTCTCAATTCGTCGTTTTAGCACTATTTCAACTTTTTGTGATAGAAACTGTAAGAGTTATGGGATTTTCATCAAATTTTTTTTGGATTTTTGCTCATAACTCGAATACGCTTCAATAGCAATGTGAACTATAGGCCTAAATCTATGTAAGGAGGCGGTATTCGCACATGTCTAGTACATTGTTTTTTTGTATGTATAAGATTTCACAAGTAACAGCGATTTTTTTTTAAATATTTTCTGATTCTCAGTCAATTTTATATGGAGAATGTTCAAAATAGTGTAAATCGCATTATTTTTTCACAATTCGTCGTTTTAGCACAATTTCAACTTTCTGTGATAAAAACTGTAAAAGTTATGGGATTTTCTTCAAATTTTTTTGGATTTTTGCTCATAACTCGAATACGCTTCAATAGCAATGTGAACTATAGGCCTAAATCTATGTGAGGAGGCGGTATTCGCACATGTCTAGTACATTGTTTTTTTGTAGCTATAAGGTTTCACAAGTAACAGCGATTTTTTTAAAAATATTTTCTGATTCTCAGTCAATTTTATATGGAGAATGTTCAAAATAGCGTAAATCGCATTATTTTTTCTCAATTCGTCGTTTTAGCACTATTTCAACTTTCTGTGATAAAAACTGTAAAAGTTATGGGATTTTCATCAAATTTTTTTTGGATTTTTGCTCATAACTCGAATACGCTTAAATAGCAATGTGAACTATAGGCCTAAATCTATGTAAGGAGGCGGTATTCGCACATGTCTAGTACATTGTTTTTTTGTAGCTATAAGATTTCACAAGTAACAGCGATTTTTTTAAAAATATTTTCTGATTCTTAGTCAATTTTATATGGAGAATGTTCAAAATAGCGTAAATCGCATTATTTTTTCTCAATTCGTCGTTTTAGCACTATTTCAACTTTCTGTGATAAAAACTGTAAGAGTTATGGGATTTTCATCAAATTTTTTTTGGATTTTTGCTCATAACTCGAATACGCTTCAATAGCAATGTGAACTATAGGCCTAAATCTATGTAAGGAGGCGGTATTCGCACATGTCTAGTACATTGTTTTTTTGTAGCTATAAGATTTCACAAGTAACAGCGATTTTTTTAAAAATATTTTCTGATTCTCAGTCAATTTTATATAGAGAATGTTCAAAATTGCGTAAATCGCATTATTTTTTCTCAATTCGTCGTTTTAGCACTATTTCAACTTTCTGTGATAAAAACTGTAAAAGTTATGGGATTTTCATCAAATTTTTTTTTTATTTTTGCTCATAACTCGAATACGCTTCAATAGCAATGTGAACTATAGGCCTAAATCTATGTAGGGAGGCGCTATTCGCACATGTCTAAAACATTGTTTATTAGTAGCTATTAGATTTCACAAGTAACAGCGATTTTTTTAAAAATATTTTCTGATTCTCAGTCAATTTTATATGGAGAATGTTCAAAATAGCGTAAATCGCATTATTTTTTCTCAATTCGTCGTTTTAGCATTATTTCAACTTTCTGTGATAAAAACTGTAAAAGTTATGGGATTTTCTTCAAATTTTTTTTGGATTTTTGCTCATAACTCGAATACGCTTCAATAGCAATGTGAACTATAGGCCTAAATCTATGTAAGGAGGCGGTATTCGCACATGTCTAGTACATTGTTTTTTTGTAGCTATAAGATTTCACAAGTAACAGCGATTTTTTTAAAAATATTTTCTGATTCTCAGTCAATTTTATATGGAGAATGTTCAAAATAGCGTAAATCGCATTATTTTTTCTCAATTCGTCGTTTTAGCACTATTTCAACTTTCTGTGATAAAAACTGTAAAAGTTATGGGATTTTCATCAAATTTTTTTTGGATTTTTGCTCATAACTCGAATACGCTTCAATAGCAATGTGAACTAAAGACCTAAATCTATGTAAGAAAGCGGTATTCGCACATGTCTAGAACATTGTTTATTTGTAGCTATAAGATTTCACAAGTAACAGCAATTTTTTTAAAAATATTTTCTGATTCTCAGTCAATTTTATATGGAGAATGTTTAAAATAGCGTAAATCGCATTATCTTTTCTCAATTCGTCGTTTTAGCACTATTTCAACTTTCTGTGATAAAAACTGTAAAAGTTATGGGATTTTCATCAATTTTTTTTTGGATTTTTGCTCATAACTCGAATACGCTTTAAGAGCAATGTGAACTACAGGCCTAAATCTATGTAAGGAGGCGGTATTCGCACATGTCTAGTAAATTGTTATTTTGTAGCTATAAGATTTCACAAGTAACAGCGATTTTTTTTTAAATATTTTCTGATTCTCAGTCAATTTTATATGGAGAATGTTTAAAATAGCGTAAATCGCATTATTTTTTCACAATTCGTCGTTTTAGCACAATTTCAACTTTCTGTGATAAAAACTGTAAAAGTTATGGGATTTTCTTCAAATTTTTTTTGGATTTTTGCTCATAACTCGAATACGCTTCAATAGCAATGTGAACTATAGGCCTAAATCTATGTAAGGAGGCGGTATTCGCACATGTCTAGTACATTGTTTTTTTGTAGCTATAAGATTTCACAAGTAACAGCGATTTTTTTAAAAATATTTTCTGATTCTCAGTCAATTTTAATAGAGAATGTTCAAAATAGCGTAAATCGCATTATTTTTTCTCAATTCTTAGTTTTATCACTATTTCGACTTTCTGTGATAAAAACTGTAAAAGTTATGGGATTTTCTTCAAATTTTTTTTGGATTTTTGCTCATAACTCGAATACGCTTCAATAGCAATGTGAACTATAGGCCTAAATCTATGTAAGGAGGCGGAATTCGCACATGTCTAGTACATTGTTTTTTTGTAGCTATAAGATTTCACAAGTAACAGCGATTTTTTTAAAAATATTTTCTGATTCTCAGTCAATTTTATATGGAGAATGTTCAAAATAGCGTAAATCGCATTATTTTTCTCAATTCGTCGTTTTAGCACTATTTCAACTTTTTGTGATAGAAACTGTAAGAGTTATGGGATTTTCATCAAATTTTTTTTGGATTTTTGCTCATAACTCGAATACGCTTCAATAGCAATGTGAACTATAGGCCTAAATCTATGTAAGGAGGCGGTATTCGCACATGTCTAGTACATTGTTTTTTTGTATGTATAAGATTTCACAAGTAACAGCGATTTTTTTTTAAATATTTTCTGATTCTCAGTCAATTTTATATGGAGAATGTTCAAAATAGTGTAAATCGCATTATTTTTTCACAATTCGTCGTTTTAGCACAATTTCAACTTTCTGTGATAAAAACTGTAAAAGTTATGGGATTTTCTTCAAATTTTTTTGGATTTTTGCTCATAACTCGAATACGCTTCAATAGCAATGTGAACTATAGGCCTAAATCTATGTGAGGAGGCGGTATTCGCACATGTCTAGTACATTGTTTTTTTGTAGCTATAAGGTTTCACAAGTAACAGCGATTTTTTTAAAAATATTTTCTGATTCTCAGTCAATTTTATATGGAGAATGTTCAAAATAGCGTAAATCGCATTATTTTTTCTCAATTCGTCGTTTTAGCACTATTTCAACTTTCTGTGATAAAAACTGTAAAAGTTATGGGATTTTCATCAAATTTTTTTTGGATTTTTGCTCATAACTCGAATACGCTTAAATAGCAATGTGAACTATAGGCCTAAATCTATGTAAGGAGGCGGTATTCGCACATGTCTAGTACATTGTTTTTTTGTAGCTATAAGATTTCACAAGTAACAGCGATTTTTTTAAAAATATTTTCTGATTCTTAGTCAATTTTATATGGAGAATGTTCAAAATAGCGTAAATCGCATTATTTTTTCTCAATTCGTCGTTTTAGCACTATTTCAACTTTCTGTGATAAAAACTGTAAGAGTTATGGGATTTTCATCAAATTTTTTTTGGATTTTTGCTCATAACTCGAATACGCTTCAATAGCAATGTGAACTATAGGCCTAAATCTATGTAAGGAGGCGGTATTCGCACATGTCTAGTACATTGTTTTTTTGTAGCTATAAGATTTCACAAGTAACAGCGATTTTTTTAAAAATATTTTCTGATTCTCAGTCAATTTTATATAGAGAATGTTCAAAATTGCGTAAATCGCATTATTTTTTCTCAATTCGTCGTTTTAGCACTATTTCAACTTTCTGTGATAAAAACTGTAAAAGTTATGGGATTTTCATCAAATTTTTTTTTTATTTTTGCTCATAACTCGAATACGCTTCAATAGCAATGTGAACTATAGGCCTAAATCTATGTAGGGAGGCGCTATTCGCACATGTCTAGAACATTGTTTATTACTAGCTATTAGATTTCACAAGTAACAGCGATTTTTTTAAAAATATTTTCTGATTCTCAGTCAATTTTATATGGAGAATGTTCAAAATAGCGTAAATCGCATTATTTTTTCTCAATTCGTCGTTTTAGCATTATTTCAACTTTCTGTGATAAAAACTGTAAAAGTTATGGGATTTTCTACAAATTTTTTTTGGATTTTTGCTCATAACTCGAATACGCTTCAATAGCAATGTGAACTATAGGCCTAAATCTATGTAAGGAGGCGGTATTCGCACATGTCTAGTACATTGTTTTTTTGTAGCTATAAGATTTCACAAGTAACAGCGATTTTTTTAAAAATATTTTCTGATTCTCAGTCAATTTTATATGGAGAATGTTCAAAATAGCGTAAATCGCATTATTTTTTCTCAATTCGTCGTTTTAGCACTATTTCAACTTTCTGTGATAAAAACTGTAAAAGTTATGGGATTTTCATCAAATTTTTTTTGGATTTTTGCTCATAACTCGAATACGCTTCAATAGCAATGTGAACTAAAGACCTAAATCTATGTAAGAAAGCGGTATTCGCACATGTCTAGAACATTGTTTATTTGTAGCTATAAGATTTCACAAGTAACAGCAATTTTTTTAAAAATATTTTCTGATTCTCAGTCAATTTTATATGGAGAATGTTTAAAATAGCGTAAATCGCATTATCTTTTCTCAATTCGTCGTTTTAGCACTATTTCAACTTTCTGTGATAAAAACTGTAAAAGTTATGGGATTTTCATCAATTTTTTTTTGGATTTTTGCTCATAACTCGAATACGCTTTAAGAGCAATGTGAACTACAGGCCTAAATCTATGTAAGGAGGCGGTATTCGCACATGTCTAGTAAATTGTTATTTTGTAGCTATAAGATTTCACAAGTAACAGCGATTTTTTTTTAAATATTTTCTGATTCTCAGTCAATTTTATATGGAGAATGTTTAAAATAGCGTAAATCGCATTATTTTTTCACAATTCGTCGTTTTAGCACAATTTCAACTTTCTGTGATAAAAACTGTAAAAGTTATGGGATTTTCTTCAAATTTTTTTTGGATTTTTGCTCATAACTCGAATACGCTTCAATAGCAATGTGAACTATAGGCCTAAATCTATGTAAGGAGGCGGTATTCGCACATGTCTAGTACATTGTTTTTTTGTAGCTATAAGATTTCACAAGTAACAGCGATTTTTTTAAAAATATTTTCTGATTCTCAGTCAATTTTATATAGAGAATGTTCAAAATAGCGTAAATCGCATTATTTTTTCTCAATTCGTCGTTTTAGCACTATTTCAACTTTCTGTGATAGAAACTGTAAAAGTTATGGGATTTTCATCAAATTTTTTTTGGATTTTTGCTCATAACTCGAATACGCTTCAATAGCAATGTGAACTATAGGCCTAAATCTATGTAAGGAGGCGGTATTCGCACATGTCTAGTACATTGTTTTTTTGTAGCTATAAGATTTCACAAGTAACAGCGATTTTTTTTTAAATATTTTCTGATTCTCAGTCAATTTTATATGGAGAATGTTCAAAATAGCGTAAATCGCATTATTTTTTCTCAATTCGTCGTTTTAGCACTATTTCAACTTTCTGTGATAAAAACTGTAAAAGTTATGGGATTTTCTTCAAATTTTTTTTGGATTTTTGCTCATAACTCGAATACGCTTCAATAGCAATGTGAACTATAGGCCTAAATCTATGTAAGGAGGCGGTATTCGCACATGTCTAGTACATTGTTTTTTTGTAGCTATAAGATTTCACAAGTAACAGCTATTTTTTTTTAAATATTTTCTGATTCTCAGTCAATTTTATATGGAGAATGTTCAAAATAGCGTAAATCGCATTATTTTTTCTCAATTCGTCGTTTTAGCACTATTTCAACTTTCTGTGATAAAAACTGTAAAAGTTATGGGATTTTCTTCAAATTTTTTTTGGATTTTCGCTCATAACTCGAATACGCTTCAAAAGCAATGTGAGCTATAGGCCTAAATCTATGTAAGGAGGCGGTATTCGCACATGTCTAGTACATTGATTTTTTGTAGCTATAAGATTTCACAAGTAACAACGATTTTTTTAAAATATTTTCTGATTCTCAGTCAATTTTATATGGAGAATGTTTAAAATAGCGTAAATCGCATTATTTTTTCTCAATTCGTCGTTTTGGCACTATATCAACTTTCTGTGATAAAAACTGTAAAAGTTATGGGATTTTCTTCAAATTTTTTTTGGATTTTTGCTCATAACTCGAATACGCTTCAATAGCAATGTGAACTATAGGCCTAAATCTATGTAAGGAGGCGGTATTCGCACATGTCTAGTACATTGTTTTTTTGTACTATAAGATTTCACAAGTAACAGCGATTTTTTTAAAAATATTTTCTGATTCTTAGTCAATTTTATATGGAGAATGTTCAAAATAGCGTAAATCGCATTATTTTTTCTCAATTCGTCGTTTTAGCACTATTTCAACTTTCTGTGATAAAAACTGTAAAAGTTATGGGATTTTCTTTAAATTTTTTTTGGATTTTTGCTCATAACTCGAATACGCTTCAATAGCAATGTGAACTATAGGCCTAAATCTATGTAAGGAGGCGGTATTCGCACATGTCTAGTACATTGTTTTTTTGTAGCTATAAGATTTCACAAGTAACAGCGATTTTTTTAAAAATGTTTTCTGATTCTCAGTCAATTTTATATGGAGAATGTTCAAAATAGCGTAAATCGCATTATTTTTTCTCAATTCGTCGTTTTAGCACTATTTCAACTTTCTGTGATAAAAACTGTGAAAGTTTTGGGATTTTCTTCAAATTTCTTTTGGATTTTTGCTCATAACTCGAATACGCTTCAATAGCAATGTGAACTATAGGCCTAAATCTATGTAAGGAGGCAAAATTCGCACATGTCTAGTACATTTATTTTTTGTAGCTGTAAGATTTCACAAGTAACAGCGACTTTTTTAAAAATATTTTCTGATTCTTAGTCAATTTTATATGGAGAATGTTCAAAATAGCGTAAATCGCATTATTTTTTCTCAATTCGTCGTTTTAGCACTATTTCAACTTTCTGTGATAAAAACTGTAAGAGTTATGGGATTTTCATCAATTTTTTTTTGGATTTTTGCTCATAACTCAAATACGCTTCAATAGCAATGTGAACTATAGGCCTAAATCTATGTAAGGAGGCGGTATTCGCACATGTCTAGTACATTGTTTTTTTGTAGCTATAAGATTTCACAAGTAACAGCGATTTTTTTAAAAATATTTTCTGATTCTCAGTCAATTTTATATGGAGAATGTTCAAAATAGCGTAAATCGCATTATTTTTTCTCAATTCTTAGTTTTATCACTATTTCGACTTTCTGTGATAAAAACTGTAAAAGTTATGGGATTTTCTTCAAATTTTTTTTGGATTTTTGCTCATAACTCGAATACGCTTCAATAGCAATGTGAACTATAGGCCTAAATCTATGTAAGGAGGCGGTATTCGCACATGTCTAGTAAATTGTTTTTTTGTAGCTATAAGATTTCACAAGTAACAGCTATTTTTTTTTAAATATTTTCTGATTCTCAGTCAATTTTATATGGAGAATGTTCAAAATAGTGTAAATCGCATTATTTTTTCACAATTCGTCGTTTTAGCACAATTTCAACTTTCTGTGATAAAAACTGTAAAAGTTATGGGATTTTCTTCAAATTTTTTTGGATTTTTGCTCATAACTCGAATACGCTTCAATAGCAATGTGAACTATAGGCCTAAATCTATGTGAGGAGGCGGTATTCGCACATGTCTAGTACATTGTTTTTTTGTAGCTATAAGGTTTCACAAGTAACAGCGATTTTTTTAAATATATTTTCTGATTCTCAGTCAATTTTATATGGAGAATGTTCAAAATAGCGTAAATCGCATTATTTTTTCTCAATTCGTCGTTTTAGCACTATTTCAACTTTCTGTGATAAAAACTGTAAAAGTTATGGGATTTTCTTTAAATTTTTTTTGGATTTTTGCTCATAACTCGAATACGCTAGTTAAGTTTTGGGAACGATACTTAACACAAAAAAAATACTTAATTTATTTTGAATACAAATTATTTATTTGATTATAACGATAATACAATGGTTAAATAGTTTGTTGTAACAGAGTAGCCGAGTTCTGTTGTCAGAGTTCTAATAAGACTCATCCCCTCTTCTTTAGTTCATACCGTTTTTATACTGTATTCTTATTGATGTTCCAAGGTGACATCTAATAGTTGATGACTATTAGTTGTTGCCGTGTGTTTTTCACAGGAAGTATATTTCGTGAATAATATTTATAACAGTTTACTTTATCTTTCAAAGGTGACATCTAATAGTTGATGACTATTAGTTGCTGTCGTGTGTTTTAAAATATAAATATATTTCGTGAATAATATTTATATTTTAAATAGTAACAGTTTACTTTATCTATTGCGCAATATGATGCAATAATGATGATGTAGTAATTAGGGTATAGTTAACTCCTCCTAACCTAGATAGAAAATTATCTTTGGAGTTAATTTTCTTCCAATTGTATTACCTCTGTTTTATTAATTTCTTTCAATATTTGATTTTTCTTTTTCTTTAAATATAGCTTATATACTAGTATACATATAATTATAATAATGATTAAAATTATTACAATAGTATTAGTATTGGTATGTATTTTATGTTTTATATCTATATTGGTTAGTATGGGTAATTTATTATATTGATTAGATATAGATTTAAAGTCGTCAAGGTTTACGTGCTTTAAATTTAAATGTTGTATTGGAAGTTTTTGAGTAGTGTTAAAATTGTATTTTAACATTGCAGTTTTTACCTTAATTGTTGTTTTTAAATTATTTATTTGTGGAATTAATTCAAAATGTTCATTAATTAATTGACATTTATTGGGCAAAGTTATTAAGTAACTTCCTTCTAGTACAAAGATTGATGATGTATCTTGACTTTTTAAGGTAGTTTTAATCTGTTTGGGGCTAGATAATATCCATGAGTTTTCATTGATGGCTTGAATAGCTTCAGTGTAGTTTGCGAAGGTATGTACATCACATGTAGGGTTTTCCAGTTGTCTTACAAGCTGTACTTCACAGGGTGTGTGGTCTATCCATTTCTTTTCTTCTATGTTGCATATGAATTCCTCCGTTGTTATTTGTCGGCATTTCTTATCGCTTTGAAGATAGTCTGTTTCTGATATTAACAAGTATCTTGCGGAAGGGATAATCAATTGGAAATGGGGTTGATTTTTATATTTCATAGGAACTGAATAGAGGTGGAAATATTGGTATTTTTGATTGGTTATCAAAGGTATTTTAATTATCATTTTTATTTCATAATTAGTGATGTTAGCTTGGAGCTTGGATTAATTTATCTAGTTTACTCAATTCGTCTGAATAGGGTATTACATATTTATCTGTTATTCTTCGTTGTATCAAATTAATTTCTTTTCTTAGTTCTTCTGGAGAGCAAATAGCAGGATGGAAAGTCTCAATTCTTAGGAATGTTACTGCTTCTTCTATTGTATTAAATTCGTTGATGATAGATTGTTGAAGCATTATTATTTGTTCAAATATAGATTTTATTTCATCTTCTTTATTTACTCGATCAAACTGAGTAGCGATCTGTCGTTTTGATTCCAGTAATTGATTTATTATTTTCTCCATATGTATTTGATTTTCATTAATATTTTTTATAGCACGTTGATGTTTTTCTCCGGCTTTTTCCATTAATGATGTTAGTTGATTTATGTTCTTGTTTTGTGCATTTGTATTTAATTGCATTTGTTTTATAGCATTGTCATATCTTCTACCATCTTCGGCATCTAGGTTTCCTGATATAATTTTAATTATATTTCCTAGTGGTTCTATTGATCTTTTAATGCGATTAATAGGTGTAGTAAATATTTCATTAACAATTTGTTCTATTCGTTTAGTATTTTCATTAACAGTAGTTTGATATATTTTATATGGTGTTTTATCAATTTTTAATGTATATTTTTGTAAAAATGTTTCTGCTTGTAGATTTATGTTTTTACTTTTTTCAATCAAAGGTGCGTAGTTTATGACTTTTATGAGTTTCCAATATGTTTTTATGTTGGTTGCTATTCCTAGTTGTACTGGATATAGTCCGGGATTGTCAGTAATTTTCTGTATTACGTCTCCTGTTGCCCCGATGGTCCAACCTCTGGAATTAAAGGGTGTTTTATTTTAGTAACTTCCTTTGCATGTTTTGCTATAAGTTTTCCTGTTTGTATATGTTTTAAATTCATAACGTTTGTTTGTTTATTTATTTGTTGAATTACATATTGTCCTTTTTTAATTGGATCTGCTTTATTTCTTAGATTTTTGTTTATGTAAACTAAATCTCCTATATTAAATATAGTAGCTTTTATTTTGTCGTTAATTCTGTTAATAGTAACATTTTTCTTGTGAATGTTTTCTTCGTGTATTTTGTCGTATATTCTCTCTAGGCTGTCAAGATGATCTTTTATCTTGTCCTGGGTAATTTCCTTTTCTATTTCTAGATCAAATATGTTGCGTGTGTTTGATCCGTATAATACACTTAAAGGAGTCATACCAGTAGTTGAATGTATGGTATGGTTATAGGCTAATACACATTTATTCATTATTTCCACTGGTGAGATAGTATCATTAGTTTCTTTGATTATTCTATAATGTTCAATCAGTGTGCTATGTAGTCTTTCTACAGGACTATTTCCGGTGTGATGTCCTGCTGTAGTGAAATGTGTATTTATTTTATGTGTAGCCAATAGTTCTTTTACTCCAAGATTTATGAATTCTGATCCTTGATCCATAATTATTGTTTGAGGTATTGGTATTGTGGATAGTATTTCTATCAATTTGTTTACAATTTCTATACTATTTTTACCTAGTATGTTTTTTATTATAGCATATTTGCTAAAGGGATCTATCATTGTTAGATATTCTTTTCTTTCAATAACAAATGTATCAATGTGTATTAGTTGAAAAGGTCTATTTGGAGTCTCAGTGATGTTCAAATGAGTTTGGGTAGGGTGTCGCTCATATTTGTTAGATTTGCATAATCTGCAATTGTCCACATATATTTTTATTTCTTTTTCTATGGTAGTCCAAAAATATTTTTCTTTTAATCTCTTGATTAAATCGGGTATTCCTCTATGATTCGTTATATCCGTATGATATTCGTGTATTAAATTTTTTCTTTGTTGTAAGTCTTTAACGTATTTAACGTTTTTCATACACCTGTAGAGTTTTAACGTTGGAAAATATTCCTTTCGAACTGTAATAAGGTTTCTGTATATGTCTTCTGCAGTTTGTACGTAATATTTTTCTTTAGGATTTAATTTTTTAAGTTCTTGTATTAATTGGTCTTTATTTTTATATTTTACTGATATTTTAAAAATTTGTTGTGTATCTCTTTTTATTAATATTGTTTTAGGTGGTTCTTTAAAAGTATATGTTATAAGTATCTGATGTAGATGTGATTCTAATGGTTTTTCACATATAGGTATTCCTTCATCGCTTTCTTGTTGTGAATGAATTGTTGCGTTAGAGACAGTTGAACTTCCTCTTATTGGTGGTGTTTTCATTGATCTTTCTTCCGGTATTTGATCAATAGTATTTTCTTCAGACGTTAGATCAATTATTTGTTCTGGTGTTTCTTGTTGTTGTTCCGGGTTATTTTGTATAACTTCTATGTCGGGTATTTCGTCAAGAAATTGAAGATCCTCCATAGTCACATCTGGGTTATTAAAGAGTGAACTGGTTTCATCTGGTTTTTCAGTTTTAGGGAAAACATTTATTCTGACTCTTGATAAAGCGTCTGCTACTTTATTTTGTTGTCCTGGTTTGTATTCAATCTCGTAGTCATAGTCTAGTAACTTGATTTGGTATCTTGTTAATTTTGAAGAGACGTTCTTAGTGTCTTTAAGCCATACAAGAGGTCTGTGATCAGTTATCAATTTAAATTTTCTTCCATATAAATGATGTCTGAAGTATCCTGTTGCCCATACAATCGCTAAGAGTTCTTTTTCGATTGTTGAATATTTATTTTCAGCTTCATTGAGAGTTCGAGAAGCATATGCTATAGGCTTGTCGTTATTATTTTCCTTCTGAGATAATACTGCTCCGATTGCTATGTTTGAAGCATCTGTCGTTAGAATAAATTGTTTATCATAGTTAGGTCGTATCAATATTGGTGCGTTTATTAGGGTTTCTTTTAAAACATTGAATGCTTGGTGGTATTCAGGTGTATATAGATTTTTATGTCCTTTCTTGAGACATAGGGTTAATGGCTTAGCTATTTTCGCATAATCTTTTATAAATTTTCTATAGTATCCGGAGAGTCCAAGAAAACTTTTTATGTCTTTAGGTGTAATAGGCATAGGAAATTTCTTAATAGCTTCTAGTTTATTAGGGTTTGGTTTCAAGCCATTTGATGTTACAATATGTCCTAAGAATTCTGTTTCTTTCTTTAAGAATTCACATTTATCTATTTGAATTTTTAACTTAGCATCTCTTAATCGATTTAACACATGCCTTAAGTTTTCTAAATGTTCTTGTAGAGATGTTCCAAAAATAATTATATCATCAAGATACACTAGGCAAATATTATTTACTAGTCCATCTAAGACGTGGTTCATTGTTCTCTGGAAAGTCGCCGGAGCATTTTTTAAACCAAAGGGCATTCTAAGGTATTCATAGTGTCCTGTTTCTGTAGAGAAAGCGGTTTTCTCTACACTGTCAGAATGCATTTCTATTTGTAGAAATCCACTGTGTAAATCTAAGGTTGTAAAGTAATTTGAATTACCTATTTTACTAAGTACTCCGTCTATATTAGGTATCGGGAATTTATCTTCAATTGTTTTATGGTTTAGTTTTCTATAATCGTTAACAATTCTTATTTTCGCTTTTCCACTGTTGTCCATTTTCTTTGGGACTATTATAATAGGACAGTTATATGGTGATTGACTGTTTCTAATTATTCCTTGATTTTTCATATTTTCTATCTGTCGTGTAACTTCTTTTCTATGTATTTCTGGATAAGGGTAATTTTTTACATAGATGGGTTCATCATCTGTTGTTCTAATATGATGTTTAGTTACATTAGTAAAAGATAGTAATTCATTTTCTGCCGGAAATAAGTCTTTGTATGAATTTAATAATTTATATAGATTTCTTGATTCTTCTTCATTAAGATGTTCATTTTTTATTTTTAATGTATTTAATTTAATAAATTCTTCATTGTCCATATATATTTTAATATTTGTTTTCGGTGTTTTTAGTATATTATTTTCAAAATCAATTTTTCCTTTTAGTTGTTTAATTAAGTCAACGCCTATTAAACCGTGGAATTTCTTGTCAAAGTCAAACAAATATATTTTGTGATATTGGTTTTCTTTGAAAGTAGGAAATAGTGGGATTGTTGCCGTATATTTATGGTTGGTAGTTTGATGTGGTGTAGTGATTGAAAATTCATCATCTTTTACATATTTATTATAATATTTAAAAGCAAGAGATGGTTTTATTAAGGTTCTTGATGATCCTGTATCAATTAGAAACTTAGCTTTTAATTCGTCGATATATATAAAAGGTAAAGGTGCATTTTTATTAGTGTTTAATTTAATATTTTCTAATCCGAGGCACCTTCCTGAAAATCCTGTTCTTCTTCGTAATTTTCATTAGATGGTTGTTCAATTTCCTCGTGATTTTCATAATTTTCCTCACATTCTTGTGGTTTGTCATATTGGGGTTCATTTTCATTTTTCACTTGATATTCCAAGTGATTTATTCGTGTCATTTGTGATGTTTCCATTGGTTCATACCATCTTTGGGTATTCTGTTGTGGAAACTGCTGTGGTCTTGGCATGGGTGGTTTAGTCATTGGTGCAGGAAACTGTGGTTTCTGCATAGGTGTTGTTTGCCTCCAATTGTTAAAAGGTTTATTTATGTTTTTATTACCAAATGCCTGTTTTGGCACATTTTGAGACACAAATTTGGGTACTTGTTGCTGCTGTTGTTGTTGAGATACAAATGGTTTATGCTGTACTTGCATAGGTTTATATTGTTGTTTAGTAGGGAAACTGTTTTCAGGTGTTCTCGCCGTTCTCAATGGATTACGATTTTTCTCATTTCCCATTCTAGTTCGAGCATACCTGACATTTTGTTCTTCGATAACAAATGACCATGCTTTTTCCAATGTTGATGGCATTCTTGCTCTGATATTGTCTCCTATGGTACCTCTTAGACCTTTCGTAAATTGTACAAGAATAACATCTGTATACAATTTATATTTGGCTTCATACGCACTTTCGTCGTCATTTTCTTGACTATGTGATAATAGTGCGGCTTTGTGGTGGACACATTTGTTATAAAAGTCCTGTGGAGTTTCTTCCAACTGTTGCTCTAGTAACCCGATTTCACAAACTAGAGTTGTCTCGTTTCGCTGGTCACCAAAGTTTTCTTTTAGGATAGTTTTTAATTCTTCCCATGAATGTATATTTCGTCCAGCTGTTACGTAAGCTGCACTGTCTTCTAATTTCGATATTATTGTTTCAACAATATACTTTTGAATTGTTGGGGGTGCATCCTCGTAAATTTCAACAATAGTTCCTACTTGTTTTAAGAAGTCGGATAATTGTGCCGTATTTCCATTGTAACGTTTGATATTTACGAAAAATGAATTGTCCATTCTGAAGGGATGAACTAATTCGTGTCGCGGTATTTGGACTTGCTCTACAAGAGTCCGTTGTTGTAACGCCGATAGTCTCGTTTCTAATTCCTGAATTCTGTTCATAGCCTCAGCTAGAATTTGTTCAGCCGTGAGATTAGGCATATTGTCTGTTTTTATATTTAATTTTTCGAATTGAAATGATAATTCACTGTCAAATTGATCAGAGTCGAAATTGGTGTAATCACTCGAAGAATCACTGGTGTTATCACTTTCGCTCATATATTAAATATTTGGGAATAGGATAGATAAAAGCAAGAAAATTGTTAAAATTCAAAAACTGACTTACATTAGAGTTACTGCGATGAGTAGTCTCATTCTTGTAGGTCTCAGGAGTCTCGTACTGCTGATGTGCCTGTGGCTGCTCTGGTTCGGTATGTTGCAGAGTTGGTTTTTCTTTTTCACTTTTGTTTTCACTTTTGTTTTTCACTTTTGTTTTTCACTTTTGTTTTCACTTTTGTTTTTCACTTTTGTTTTTCACTGTTCTACTGGTTCTGATGTATATACAGTAGTTTGCGGACACTGGTTCTGTTGTATATACAGTGTTTAACTCGGTACTCCTAACTTGGTTCTGTTGTATGTACAAGTTAGTGTCACTTTTCGGTTCTTTTTAGGAATAACTGCTTTCAAAAACTTCGTTTTTACTAGTCACGGTGGCTAGTGAGTTATCCTACCGACTGCGCCAGTTAAGTTTTGGGAACGATACTTAACACAAAAAAAATACTTAATTTATTTTGAATACAAATTATTTATTTGATTATAACGATAATACAATGGTTAAATAGTTTGTTGTAACAGAGTAGCCGAGTTCTGTTGTCAGAGTTCTAATAAGACTCATCCCCTCTTCTTTAGTTCATACCGTTTTTATACTGTATTCTTATTGATGTTCCAAGGTGACATCTAATAGTTGATGACTATTAGTTGTTGCCGTGTGTTTTTCACAGGAAGTATATTTCGTGAATAATATTTATAACAGTTTACTTTATCTTTCAAAGGTGACATCTAATAGTTGATGACTATTAGTTGCTGTCGTGTGTTTTAAAATATAAATATATTTCGTGAATAATATTTATATTTTAAATAGTAACAGTTTACTTTATCTATTGCGCAATATGATGCAATAATGATGATGTAGTAATTAGGGTATAGTTAACTCGCTTCAATAGCAATGTGAACTATAGGCCTAAATCTATGTAAGGAGGCGGTATTCGCACATGTCTAGTACATTGTTTTTTTGTAGCTATAAGATTTCACAAGTAACAGCGATTTTTTTAAAAATGTTTTCTGATTCTCAGTCAATTTTATATGGAGAATGTTCAAAATAGCGTAAATCGCATTATTTTTTCTCAATTCGTCGTTTTAGCACTATTTCAACTTTCTGTGATAAAAACTGTGAAAGTTATGGGATTTTCTTCAAATTTTTTTTGGATTTTTGCTCATAACTCGAATACGCTTCAATAGCAATGTGAACTATAGGCCTAAATCTATGTAAGGAGGCGGTATTCGCACATGTCTAGTACATTTTTTTTTTGTAGCTGTAAGATTTCACAAGTAACAGCGACTTTTTTAAAAATATTTTCTGATTCTTAGTCAATTTTATATGGAGAATGTTCAAAATAGCGTAAATCGCATTATTTTTTCTCAATTCGTCGTTTTAGCACTATTTCAACTTTCTGTGATAAAAACTGTAAGAGTTATGGGATTTTCATCAATTTTTTTTTGGATTTTTGCTCATAACTCAAATACGCTTCAATAGCAATGTGAACTATAGGCCTAAATCTATGTAAGGAGGCGGTATTCGCACATGTTTAGTACATTGTTTTTTTGTAGCTATAAGATTTCACAAGTAACAGCGATTTTTTTAAAAATATTTTCTGATTCTCAGTCAATTTTATATGGAGAATGTTCAAAATAGCGTAAATCGCATTATTTTTTCTCAATTCTTAGTTTTATCACTATTTCGACTTTCTGTGATAAAAACTGTAAAAGTTATGGGATTTTCTTCAAATTTTTTTTGGATTTTTGCTCATAACTCGAATACGCTTCAATAGCAATGTGAACTATAGGCCTAAATCTATGTAAGGAGGCGGTATTCACACATGTCTAGTACATTGTTTTTTTGTAGCTATAAGATTTCACAAGTAACAGCGATTTTTTTAAAAATATTTTCTGATTCTTAGTCAATTTTATATGGAGAATGTTCAAAATAGCGTAAATCGCATTATTTTTTCTCAATTCGTCGTTTTAGCACTATTTCAACTTTCTGTGATAAAAACTGTAAGAGTTATGGGATTTTCATCAATTTTTTTTTGGATTTTTGCTCATAACTCGAATACGCTTCAATAGCAATGTGAACTATAGGCCTAAATTTATGTAAGGAGGCGGAATTCGCACATGTCTAGTACATTGTTTTTTTGTAGCTATAAGATTTCACAAGTAACAGCGATTTTTTTAAAAATATTTTCTGATTCTCAGTCAATTTTATATGGAGAATGTTCAAAATAGCGTAAATCGCATTATTTTTCTCAATTCGTCGTTTTAGCACTATTTCAACTTTTTGTGATAGAAACTGTAAGAGTTATGGGATTTTCATCAAATTTTTTTTGGATTTTTGCTCATAACTCGAATACGCTTCAATAGCAATGTGAACTATAGGCCTAAATCTATGTAAGGAGGCGGTATTCGCACATGTCTAGTACATTGTTTTTTTGTATGTATAAGATTTCACAAGTAACAGCGATTTTTTTTTAAATATTTTCTGATTCTCAGTCAATTTTATATGGAGAATGTTCAAAATAGTGTAAATCGCATTATTTTTTCACAATTCGTCGTTTTAGCACAATTTCAACTTTCTGTGATAAAAACTGTAAAAGTTATGGGATTTTCTTCAAATTTTTTTGGATTTTTGCTCATAACTCGAATACGCTTCAATAGCAATGTGAACTATAGGCCTAAATCTATGTGAGGAGGCGGTATTCGCACATGTCTAGTACATTGTTTTTTTGTAGCTATAAGGTTTCACAAGTAACAGCGATTTTTTTAAATATATTTTCTGATTCTCAGTCAATTTTATATGGAGAATGTTCAAAATAGCGTAAATCGCATTATTTTTTCTCAATTCGTCGTTTTAGCACTATTTCAACTTTCTGTGATAAAAACTGTAAAAGTTATGGGATTTTCTTCAAATTTTTTTTGGATTTTTGCTCATAACTCGAATACGCTTCAATAGCAATGTGAACTATAGGCCTAAATCTATGTAAGGAGGCGGTATTCGCACATGTCTAGTACATTGTTTTTTTGTAGCTATAAGATTTCACAAGTAACAGCGATTTTTTTAAAAATATTTTCTGATTCTCAGTCAATTTTATATGGAGAATGTTCAAAATAGCGTAAATCGCATTATTTTTTCTCAATTCGTCGTTTTAGCACTATTTCAACTTTCTGTGATAAAAACTGTAAAAGTTATGGGATTTTCATCAAATTTTTTTTGGATTTTTGCTCATAACTCGAATACGCTTAAATAGCAATGTGAACTATAGGCCTAAATCTATGTAAGGAGGCGGTATTCGCACATGTCTAGTACATTGTTTTTTTGTAGCTATAAGATTTCACAAGTAACAGCGATTTTTTTAAAAATATTTTCTGATTCTTAGTCAATTTTATATGGAGAATGTTCAAAATAGCGTAAATCGCATTATTTTTTCTCAATTCGTCGTTTTAGCACTATTTCAACTTTCTGTGATAAAAACTGTAAGAGTTATGGGATTTTCATCAAATTTTTTTTGGATTTTTTTCATCAAATTTTTTTTGGATTTTTGCTCATAACTCGAATACGCTTCAATAGCAATGTGAACTGTAGGCCTAAATCTATGTAAGGAGGCGGTATTCGCACATGTCTATTACATTGCTTTTTTGTAGCTATAAGATTTCACAAGTAACAGCGATTTTTTTAAAAATATTTTCTGATTCTCAGTCAATTTTATATGGAGAATGTTCAAAATAGCGTAAATCGCATTATTTTTTCTCAATTCGTCGTTTTAGCACTATTTCAACTTTCTGTGATAAAAACTGTAAAAGTTATGGGATTTTCTTCAAATTTTTATTGGATTTTTGCTCATAACTCGAATACGCTTCAATAGCAATGTGAACTATAGGCCTAAATCTATGTAAGGAGGCGGTATTCGCACATTGTTCTTTTGTAGCTGTAAGATTTCACAAGTAACAGCGATTTTTTTAAAAATATTTTCTGATTCTTAGTCAATTTTATATGGAGAATGTTCAAAATAGCGTAAATCGCATTATTTTTTCTCAATTCGTCGTTATATCACTATTTCGACTTTCTGTGATAAAAACTGTAAAAGTTATGGGATTTTCTTCAAATTTTTTTTGGATTTTTGCTCATAACTCGAATACGCTTCAATAGCAATGTGAACTATAGGCCTAAATCAATGTAAGGAGGCGGTATTCGCACATGTCTAGTACATTGTTTTTTTGTAGCTATAAGATTTCACAAGTAACAGCGATTTTTTTAAAAATATTTTCTGATTCTCAGTCAATTTTATATGGAGAATGTTCAAAATAGTGTAAATCGCATTCATTTTTCTCAATTCGTCGTTTTAGCACTATTTCAACTTTTTGTGATAAAAACTGTAAAAGTTATGGGATTTTCTTCAAATTTTTTTTGGATTTTTGCTCATAACTCGAATACGCTTCAATAGCAATGTGAACTATAGGCCTAAATCTATGTAAGGAGGCGGTATTCGCACATGTCTAGTACATTGTTTTTTTGTAGCTATAAGATTTCACAAGAAACAGCGATTTTTTTAAAAATATTTTCTGATTCTTAGTCAATTTTATATGGAGAATGTTCAAAATAGCGTAAATCGCATTATTTTTTCTCAATTCGTCGTTTTAGCACTATTTCAACTTTCTGTGATAAAAACTGTAAGAGTTATGGGATTTTCATCAAATTTTTTTTGGATTTTTGCTCATAACTCGAATACGCTTCAATAGCAATGTGAACTATAGGCCTAAATCTATGTAAGGAGGCGGTATTCGCACATGTCTAGTACATTGTTTTTTTGTAGCTATAAGATTTCACAAGTAACAGCGATTTTTTTAAAAATATTTTCTGATTCTCAGTCAATATTATATGGAGAATGTTCAAAATAGCGTAAATCGCATTATTTTTTCTCAATTCGTCGTTTTAGCACTATTTCAACTTTCTGTGATAAAAACTGTAAAAGTTATGGGATTTTCTTCAAATTTTTTTTGGATTTTTGCTCATAACTCGAATACGCTTCAATAGCAATGTGAACTATAGGCCTAAATCTATGTAAGGAGGCGGTATTCGCACATGTCTAGTACATTGTTTTTTTGTAGCTATAAGATTTCACAAGTAACAGCGATTTTTTTTAAAATATTTTCTGATTCTCTGTCAATTTTATATGGAGAATGTTCAAAATAGCGTAAATCGCATTATTTTTTCTCAATTCGTTTAGCACTATTTCAACTTTCTGTGATAAAAACTGTAAAAGTTATGGGATTTTCTTCAATTTTTTTTTGGATTTTTGCTCATAACTCGAATACGCTGCAATAGCAATGTGAACTATAGGCCTAAATCTATGTAAGGAGGTGGTATTCGCACATGTCTAGTACATTGTTCTTTTGTAGCTGTAAGATTTCACAAGTAACAGCGATTTTTTTAAAAATATTTTCTGATTCTTATTCAATTTTATATGGAGAATGTTCAAAATAGCGTAAATCGCATTATTTTTTCTCAATTCGTCGTTTTATCACTATTTCGACTTTCTGTGATAAAAACTGTAAAAGTTATGGGATTTTCTTCAAATTTTTTTTGGATTTTTGCTCATAACTCGAATACGCTTCAGTAGCAATGTGAACTATAGGCCTAAATCTATGTAAGGAGGCGGTATTCGCACATGTCTAGTACATTCTTTTTTTGTAGCTATAAGATTTCACAAGTAACAGCGATTTTTTTAAAAATATTTTCTGATTCTCAGTCAATTTTATATGGAGAATGTTCAAAATAGCGTAAATCGCATTATTTTTTCTCAATTCGTCGTTTTAGCACTATTTCAACTTTCTGTGATAAAAACTGTAAAAGTTATGGGATTTTCTTCAAATTTTTATTGGATTTTTGCTCATAACTCGAATACGCTTCAATAGCAATGCGAACTATAGGCCTAAATCTATGTAAGGAGGCGGTATTCGCACATGTCTAGTACATTGTTCTTTTGTAGCTGTAAGATTTCACAAGTAACAGCGATTTTTTTAAAAATATTTTCTGATTCTTAGTCAATTTTATATGGAGAATGTTCAAAATAGCGTAAATCGCATTATTTTTTCTCAATTCGTCGTTATATCACTATTTCGACTTTCTGTGATAAAAACTGTAAAAGTTATGGGATTTTCTTCAAATTTTTTTTGGATTTTTGCTCATAACTCGAATACGCTTCAATAGCAATGTGAACTATAGGCCTAAATCTATGTAAGGAGGCGGTATTCGCACATGTCTAGTACATTGTTTTTTTGTAGCTATAAGATTTCACAAGTAACAGCGATTTTTTTAAAAATATTTTCTGATTCTCAGTCAATTTTATATGGAGAATGTTCAAAATAGTGTAAATCGCATTATTTTTTCTCAATTCGTCGTTTTAGCACTATTTCAACTTTTTGTGATAAAAACTGTAAAAGTTATGGGATTTTCTTCAAATTTCTTTTGGATTTTTGCTCATAACTCGAATACGCTTCAATAGCAATGTGAACTATAGGCCTAAATCTATGTAAGGAGGCGGTATTCGCACATGTCTAGTACATTGTTTTTTTGTAGCTATAAGATTTCACAAGTAACAGCGATTTTTTTAAAAATATTTTCTGATTCTCAGTCAATTTTATATGGAGAATGTTCAAAATAGCGTAAATCGCATTATTTTTTCTCAATTCGTCGTTTTAGCACTATTTCAACTTTCTGTGATAAAAACTGTAAAAGTTATGGGATTTTCTTCAATTTTTTTTTGGATTTTTGCTCATAACTCGAATACGCTTTAATAGCAATGTGAGCTATAGGCTTAAATCTATGTAAGGAGGCGGTATTCGCACATGTCTAGTACATTGTTTTTTTGTAGCTATAAGATTTCACAAGTAACAGCGATTTTTTTTAAATATTTTCTGATTCTCAGTCAATTTTATATGGAGAATGTTCAAAATAGCGTAAATCGTATTATTTTTTCTCAATTCGACGTTTTAGCACTATTTCAACTTTCTGTGATAAAAACTGTAAAAGTTATGGGATTTTCTTCAAATTTTTTTTGGATTTTTGCTCGTAACTCGAATACGCTTCAATAGCAATGTGAACTATAGGCCTAAATCTATGTAAGGAGGCGGTATTCGCACATGTGTAGTACATTGTTTTTTTGTAGCTATAAGATTTCACAAGTAACAGCGATTTTTTTAAAAATATTTTCTGATTCTCAGTCAATTTTATATGGAGAATGTTCAAAATAGCGTAAATCGCATTATTTTTTCTCAATTCGTCGTTTTAGCACTATTTCAACTTTCTGTGATAAAAACTGTAAAAGTTATGGGATTTTCTTCAAATTTTTTTTGGATTATTGCTCATAACTCTAATACGCTTCAATAGCAATGAGAACTATAGGCCTAAATCTATGTAAGGAGGTGGTATTCGCACATGTCTAGTACATTGTTTTTTTGTAGCTGTAAGATTTCACAAGTAACAGTGATTTTTTTAAAAAATATTTTCTGATTCTCAGTCAATTTTATATGGAGAATGTTCAAAATAGCGTAAATCGCATTATATTTTCTCAATTCGTCGTTTTAGCACTATTTCAACTTTCTGTGATAAAAACTGTAAAAGTTATGGGATTTTCATCAAATTTTTTTTGGATTTTTGCTCATAACTCGAATACGCTTCAATAGCAATGTGAACTGTAGGCCTAAATCTATGTAAGGAGGCGGTATTCGCACATGTCTATTACATTGCTTTTTTGTAGCTATAAGATTTCACAAGTAACAGCGATTTTTTTAAAAATATTTTCTGATTCTCAGTCAATTTTATATGGAGAATGTTCAAAATAGCGTAAATCGCATTATTTTTTCTCAATTCGTCGTTTTAGCACTATTTCAACTTTCTGTGATAAAAACTGTAAAAGTTATGGGATTTTCTTCAAATTTTTATTGGATTTTTGCTCATAACTCGAATACGCTTCAATAGCAATGTGAACTATAGGCCTAAATCTATGTAAGGAGGCGGTATTCGCACATTGTTCTTTTGTAGCTGTAAGATTTCACAAGTAACAGCGATTTTTTTAAAAATATTTTCTGATTCTTAGTCAATTTTATATGGAGAATGTTCAAAATAGCGTAAATCGCATTATTTTTTCTCAATTCGTCGTTATATCACTATTTCGACTTTCTGTGATAAAAACTGTAAAAGTTATGGGATTTTCTTCAAATTTTTTTTTGGATTTTTGCTCATAACTCGAATACGCTTCAATAGCAATGTGAACTATAGGCCTAAATCAATGTAAGGAGGCGGTATTCGCACATGTCTAGTACATTGTTTTTTTGTAGCTATAAGATTTCACAAGTAACAGCGATTTTTTTAAAAATATTTTCTGATTCTCAGTCAATTTTATATGGAGAATGTTCAAAATAGTGTAAATCGCATTCATTTTTCTCAATTCGTCGTTTTAGCACTATTTCAACTTTTTGTGATAAAAACTGTAAAAGTTATGGGATTTTCTTCAAATTTTTTTTGGATTTTTGCTCATAACTCGAATACGCTTCAATAGCAATGTGAACTATAGGCCTAAATCTATGTAAGGAGGCGGTATTCGCACATGTCTAGTACATTGTTTTTTTGTAGCTATAAGATTTCACAAGAAACAGCGATTTTTTTAAAAATATTTTCTGATTCTTAGTCAATTTTATATGGAGAATGTTCAAAATAGCGTAAATCGCATTATTTTTTCTCAATTCGTCGTTTTAGCACTATTTCAACTTTCTGTGATAAAAACTGTAAGAGTTATGGGATTTTCATCAAATTTTTTTTGGATTTTTGCTCATAACTCGAATACGCTTCAATAGCAATGTGAACTATAGGCCTAAATCTATGTAAGGAGGCGGTATTCGCACATGTCTAGTACATTGTTTTTTTGTAGCTATAAGATTTCACAAGTAACAGCGATTTTTTTAAAAATATTTTCTGATTCTCAGTCAATATTATATGGAGAATGTTCAAAATAGCGTAAATCGCATTATTTTTTCTCAATTCGTCGTTTTAGCACTATTTCAACTTTCTGTGATAAAAACTGTAAAAGTTATGGGATTTTCTTCAAATTTTTTTTGGATTTTTGCTCATAACTCGAATACGCTTCAATAGCAATGTGAACTATAGGCCTAAATCTATGTAAGGAGGCGGTATTCGCACATGTCTAGTACATTGTTTTTTTGTAGCTATAAGATTTCACAAGTAACAGCGATTTTTTTTAAAATATTTTCTGATTCTCTGTCAATTTTATATGGAGAATGTTCAAAATAGCGTAAATCGCATTATTTTTTCTCAATTCGTTTAGCACTATTTCAACTTTCTGTGATAAAAACTGTAAAAGTTATGGGATTTTCTTCAATTTTTTTTTGGATTTTTGCTCATAACTCGAATACGCTGCAATAGCAATGTGAACTATAGGCCTAAATCTATGTAAGGAGGTGGTATTCGCACATGTCTAGTACATTGTTCTTTTGTAGCTGTAAGATTTCACAAGTAACAGCGATTTTTTTAAAAATATTTTCTGATTCTTAGTCAATTTTATATGGAGAATGTTCAAAATAGCGTAAATCGCATTATTTTTTCTCAATTCGTCGTTTTATCACTATTTCGACTTTCTGTGATAAAAACTGTAAAAGTTATGGGATTTTCTTCAAATTTTTTTTGGATTTTTGCTCATAACTCGAATACTCTTCAGTAGCAATGTGAACTATAGGCCTAAATCTATGTAAGGAGGCGGTATTCGCACATGTCTAGTACATTCTTTTTTTGTAGCTATAAGATTTCACAAGTAACAGCGATTTTTTTAAAAATATTTTCTGATTCTCAGTCAATTTTATATGGAGAATGTTCAAAATAGTGTAAATCGCATTCATTTTTCTCAATTCGTCGTTTTAGCACTATTTCAACTTTTTGTGATAAAAACTGTAAAAGTTATGGGATTTTCTTCAAATTTTTTTTGGATTTTTGCTCATAACTCGAATACGCTTCAATAGCAATGTGAACTATAGGCCTAAATCTATGTAAGGAGGCGGTATTCGCACATGTCTAGTACATTGTTTTTTTGTAGCTATAAGATTTCACAAGTAACAGCGATTTTTTTAAAAATATTTTCTGATTCTTAGTCAATTTTATATGGAGAATGTTCAAAATAGCGTAAATCGCATTATTTTCTCAATTCGTCGTTTTAGCACTATTTCAACTTTCTGTGATAAAAACTGTAAGAGTTATGGGATTTTCATCAAATTTTTTTTGGATTTTTGCTCATAACTCGAATACGCTTCAATAGCAATGTGAACTATAGGCCTAAATCTATGTAAGGAGGCGGTATTCGCACATGTCTAGTACATTGTTTTTTTGTAGCTATAAGATTTCACAAGTAACAGCGATTTTTTTAAAAATATTTTCTGATTCTCAGTCAATATTATATGGAGAATGTTCAAAATAGCGTAAATCGCATTATTTTTTCTCAATACGTCGTTTTAGCACTATTTCAACTTTCTGTGATAAAAACTGTAAAAGTTATGGGATTTTCTTCAAATTTTTTTTGGATTTTTGCTCATAACTCGAATACGCTTCAATAGCAATGTGAACTATAGGCCTAAATCTATGTAAGGAGGCGGTATTCGCACATGTCTAGTACATTGTTTTTTTGTAGCTATAAGATTTCACAAGTAACAGCGATTTTTTTAAAAATATTTTCTGATTCTCTGTCAATTTTATATGGAGAATGTTCAAAATAGCGTAAATCGCATTATTTTTTCTCAATTCGTTTAGCACTATTTCAACTTTCTGTGATAAAAACTGTAAAAGTTATGGGATTTTCTTCAATTTTTTTTTGGATTTTTGCTCATAACTCGAATACGCTGCAATAGCAATGTGAACTATAGGCCTAAATCTATGTAAGGAGGTGGTATTCGCACATGTCTAGTACATTGTTCTTTTGTAGCTGTAAGATTTCACAAGTAACAGCGATTTTTTTAAAAATATTTTCTGATTCTTAGTCAATTTTATATGGAGAATGTTCAAAATAGCGTAAATCGCATTATTTTTTCTCAATTCGTCGTTTTATCACTATTTCGACTTTCTGTGATAAAAACTGTAAAAGTTATGGGATTTTCTTCAAATTTTTTTTGGATTTTTGCTCATAACTCGAATACGCTTCAGTAGCAATGTGAACTATAGGCCTAAATCTATGTAAGGAGGCGGTATTCGCACATGTCTAGTACATTGTTTTTTTGTAGCTATAAGATTTCACAAGTAACAGCGATTATTTTTTAAATATTTTCTGATTCTCAGTCAATTTTATATGGAGAATGTTCAAAATAGCGTTAATCGCATTATTTTTTCTCAATTCGTCGTTTTAGCACTATTTCAACTTTCTGTGATAAAAACTGTAAAAGTTATGGGATTTTCTTCAAATTTTTTTTGGATTTTTGCTCATAACTCGAATACGCTTCAATAGCAATGTGAACTATAGGCCTAAATCTATGTAAGGAGGCGGTATTCGCACATGTCTAGTACATTGTTTTTTTGTAGCTATAAGATTTCACAAGTAACAGCTATTTTTTTTTAAATATTTTCTGATTCTCAGTCAATTTTATATGGAGAATGTTCAAAATAGCGTAAATCGCATTATTTTTTCTCAATTCGTCGTTTTAGCACTATTTCAACTTTCTGTGATAAAAACTGTAAAAGTTATGGGATTTTCTTCAATTTTTTTTTGGATTTTTGCTCATAACTCGAATACGCTTTAATAGCAATGTGAGCTATAGGCCTAAATCTATGTAAGGAGGCGGTATTCGCACATGTCTAGTACATTGTTTTTTTGTAGCTATAAGATTTCACAAGTAACAGCGATTATTTTTTAAATATTTTCTGATTCTCAGTCAATTTTATATGGAGAATGTTCAAAATAGCGTAAATCGCATTATTTTTTCTCAATTCGTCGTTTTAGCACTATTTCAACTTTCTGTGATAAAAACTGTAAAAGTTATGGGATTTTCTTCAAATTTTTTTTGGATTTTTGCTCGTAACTCGAATACGCTTCAATAGCAATGTGAACTATAGGCCTAAATCTATGTAAGGAGGCGGTATTCGCACATGTGTAGTACATTGTTTTTTTGTAGCTATAAGATTTCACAAGTAACAGCGATTTTTTTAAAAATATTTTCTGATTCTCAGTCAATTTTATATGGAGAATGTTCAAAATAGCGTAAATCGCATTATTTTTCTCAATTCGTCGTTTTAGCACTATTTCAACTTTTTGTGATAGAAACTGTAAGAGTTATGGGATTTTCATCAAATTTTTTTTGGATTTTTGCTCATAACTCGAATACGCTTCAATAGCAATGTGAAATATAGGCCTAAATCTATGTAAGGAGGCGGTATTCGCACATGTCTAGTACATTGTTCTTTTGTAGCTGTAAGATTTCACAAGTAACAGCGATTTTTTTAAAAATATTTTCTGATTCTCAGTCAATTTTATATGGAGAATGTTCAAAATAGTGTAAATCGCATTATTTTTTCTCAATTCGTCGTTTTAGCACTATTTCAACTTTCTGTGATAAAAACTGTAAAAGTTATGGGATTTTCTTCAAATTTTTTTTGGATTTTTGCTCATAACTCGAATACGCTTCAATAGCAATGTGAACTATAGGCCTAAATCTATGTAAGGAGGCGGTATTCGCACATGTCTAGTACATTGTTTTTTTGTAGCTATAAGATTTCACAAGTAACAGCGATTTTTTTTAAAATATTTTCTGATTCTCTGTCAATTTTATATGGAGAATGTTCAAAATAGCGTAAATCGCATTATTTTTTCTCAATTCGTTTAGCACTATTATAACTTTCTGTGATAAAAACTGTAAAAGTTATGGGATTTTCTTCAATTTTTTTTTGGATTTTTGCTCATAACTCGAATACGCTGCAATAGCAATGTGAACTATAGGCCTAAATCTATGTAAGGAGGCGGTATTCGCACATCTCTAGTACATTGTTTTTTTGTAGCTATAAGATTTCACAAGTAACAGCGATTTTTTTAAAAATATTTTCTGATTCTCAGTCATTTTTATATGGAGAATGTTCAAAATAGCATAAATCGCATTATATTTTCTCAATTCGTCGTTTTAGCACTATTTCAACTTTCTGTGATAAAAACTGTAAAAGTTATGGGATTTTCATCAAATTTTTTTTGGATTTTTGCTCATAACTCGAATACGCTTCAATAGCAATGTGAACTATAGGCCTAAATCTATGTAAGGAGGCGGTATTCGCACATGTCTAGTACATTGTTTTTTTGTAGCTATAAGATTTCACAAGTAACAGCGATTTTTTTTTAAATATTTTCTGATTCTCAGTCAATTTTATATGGAGAATGTTCAAAATAGCGTTAATCGCATTATTTTTTCTCAATTCGTCGTTTTAGCACTATTTCAACTTTCTGTGATAAAAACTGTAAAAGTTATGGGATTTTCTTCAAATTTTTTTTGGATTTTTGCTCATAACTCGAATACGCTTCAATAGCAATGTGAACTATAGGCCTAAATCTATGTAAGGAGGCGGTATTCGCACATGTCTAGTACATTGTTTTTTTGTAGCTATAAGATTTCACAAGTAACAGCTATTTTTTTTTAAATATTTTCTGATTCTCAGTCAATTTTATATGGAGAATGTTCAAAATAGCGTAAATCGCATTATTTTTTCTCAATTCGTCGTTTTAGCACTATTTCAACTTTCTGTGATAAAAACTGTAAAAGTTATGGGATTTTCTTCAATTTTTTTTTGGATTTTTGCTCATAACTCGAATACGCTTTAATAGCAATGTGAGCTATAGGCCTAAATCTATGTAAGGAGGCGGTATTCGCACATGTCTAGTACATTGTTTTTTTGTAGCTATAAGATTTCACAAGTAACAGCGATTATTTTTTAAATATTTTCTGATTCTCAGTCAATTTTATATGGAGAATGTTCAAAATAGCGTAAATCGCATTATTTTTTCTCAATTCGTCGTTTTAGCACTATTTCAACTTTCTGTGATAAAAACTGTAAAAGTTATGGGATTTTCTTCAAATTTTTTTTGGATTTTTGCTCGTAACTCGAATACGCTTCAATAGCAATGTGAACTATAGGCCTAAATCTATGTAAGGAGGCGGTATTCGCACATGTGTAGTACATTGTTTTTTTGTAGCTATAAGATTTCACAAGTAACAGCGATTTTTTTAAAAATATTTTCTGATTCTCAGTCAATTTTATATGGAGAATGTTCAAAATAGCGTAAATCGCATTATTTTTTCTCAATTCGTTTAGCACTATTTCAACTTTCTGTGATAAAAACTGTAAAAGTTATGGGATTTTCTTCAATTTTTTTTTGGATTTTTGCTCATAACTCGAATACGCTGCAATAGCAATGTGAACTATAGGCCTAAATCTATGTAAGGAGGTGGTATTCGCACATGTCTAGTACATTGTTCTTTTGTAGCTGTAAGATTTCACAAGTAACAGCGATTTTTTTAAAAATATTTTCTGATTCTTAGTCAATTTTATATGGAGAATGTTCAAAATAGCGTAAATCGCATTATTTTTTCTCAATTCGTCGTTTTATCACTATTTCGACTTTCTGTGATAAAAACTGTAAAAGTTATGGGATTTTCTTCAAATTTTTTTTGGATTTTTGCTCATAACTCGAATACGCTTCAGTAGCAATGTGAACTATAGGCCTAAATCTATGTAAGGAGGCGGTATTCGCACATGTCTAGTACATTCTTTTTTTGTAGCTATAAGATTTCACAAGTAACAGCGATTTTTTTAAAAATATTTTCTGATTCTCAGTCAATTTTATATGGAGAATGTTCAAAATAGCGTAAATCGCATTATTTTTTCTCAATTCGTCGTTTTAGCACTATTTCAACTTTCTGTGATAAAAACTGTAAAAGTTATGGGATTTTCTTCAAATTTTTATTGGATTTTTGCTCATAACTCGAATACGCTTCAATAGCAATGTGAACTATAGGCCTAAATCTATGTAAGGAGGCGGTATTCGCACATGTCTAGTACATTGTTCTTTTGTAGCTGTAAGATTTCACAAGTAACAGCGATTTTTTTAAAAATATTTTCTGATTCTTAGTCAATTTTATATGGAGAATGTTCAAAATAGCGTAAATCGCATTATTTTTTCTCAATTCGTCGTTATATCACTATTTCGACTTTCTGTGATAAAAACTGTAAAAGTTATGGGATTTTCTTCAAATTTTTTTTGGATTTTTGCTCATAACTCGAATACGCTTCAATAGCAATGTGAACTATAGGCCTAAATCTATGTAAGGAGGCGGTATTCGCACATGTCTAGTACATTGTTTTTTTGTAGCTATAAGATTTCACAAGTAACAGCGATTTTTTTAAAAATATTTTCTGATTCTCAGTCAATTTTATATGGAGAATGTTCAAAATAGTGTAAATCGCATTATTTTTTCTCAATTCGTCGTTTTAGCACTATTTCAACTTTTTGTGATAAAAACTGTAAAAGTTATGGGATTTTCTTCAAATTTCTTTTGGATTTTTGCTCATAACTCGAATACGCTTCAATAGCAATGTGAACTATAGGCCTAAATCTATGTAAGGAGGCGGTATTCGCACATGTCTAGTACATTGTTTTTTTGTAGCTATAAGATTTCACAAGTAACAGCGATTTTTTTAAAAATATTTTCTGATTCTCAGTCAATTTTATATGGAGAATGTTCAAAATAGCGTAAATCGCATTATTTTTTCTCAATTCGTCGTTTTAGCACTATTTCAACTTTCTGTGATAAAAACTGTAAAAGTTATGGGATTTTCTTCAATTTTTTTTTGGATTTTTGCTCATAACTCGAATACGCTTTAATAGCAATGTGAGCTATAGGCTTAAATCTATGTAAGGAGGCGGTATTCGCACATGTCTAGTACATTGTTTTTTTGTAGCTATAAGATTTCACAAGTAACAGCGATTTTTTTTTAAATATTTTCTGATTCTCAGTCAATTTTATATGGAGAATGTTCAAAATAGCGTAAATCGTATTATTTTTTCTCAATTCGACGTTTTAGCACTATTTCAACTTTCTGTGATAAAAACTGTAAAAGTTATGGGATTTTCTTCAAATTTTTTTTGGATTTTTGCCCGTAACTCGAATACGCTTCAATAGCAATGTGAACTATAGGCCTAAATCTATGTAAGGAGGCGGTATTCGCACATGTGTAGTACATTGTTTTTTTGTAGCTATAAGATTTCACAAGTAACAGCGATTTTTTTAAAAATATTTTCTGATTCTCAGTCAATTTTATATGGAGAATGTTCAAAATAGCGTAAATCGCATTATTTTTTCTCAATTCGTCGTTTTAGCACTATTTCAACTTTCTGTGATAAAAACTGTAAAAGTTATGGGATTTTCTTCAAATTTTTTTTGGATTTTTGCTCATAACTCTAATACGCTTCAATAGCAATGAGAACTATAGGCCTAAATCTATGTAAGGAGGTGGTATTCGCACATGTCTAGTACATTGTTTTTTTGTAGCTGTAAGATTTCACAAGTAACAGTGATTTTTTTAAAAAATATTTTCTGATTCTCAGTCAATTTTATATGGAGAATGTTCAAAATAGCGTAAATCGCATTATATTTTCTCAATTCGTCGTTTTAGCACTATTTCAACTTTCTGTGATAAAAACTGTAAAAGTTATGGGATTTTCATCAAATTTTTTTTGGATTTTTGCTCATAACTCGAATACGCTTCAATAGCAATGTGAACTGTAGGCCTAAATCTATGTAAGGAGGCGGTATTCGCACATGTCTATTACATTGCTTTTTTGTAGCTATAAGATTTCACAAGTAACAGCGATTTTTTTAAAAATATTTTCTGATTCTCAGTCAATTTTATATGGAGAATGTTCAAAATAGCGTAAATCGCATTATTTTTTCTCAATTCGTCGTTTTAGCACTATTTCAACTTTCTGTGATAAAAACTGTAAAAGTTATGGGATTTTCTTCAAATTTTTATTGGATTTTTGCTCATAACTCGAATACGCTTCAATAGCAATGTGAACTATAGGCCTAAATCTATGTAAGGAGGCGGTATTCGCACATTGTTCTTTTGTAGCTGTAAGATTTCACAAGTAACAGCGATTTTTTTAAAAATATTTTCTGATTCTTAGTCAATTTTATATGGAGAAT
Source organism: Panorpa germanica (assembly GCA_963678705.1). Lineage (NCBI taxonomy): Eukaryota > Metazoa > Arthropoda > Insecta > Mecoptera > Panorpidae > Panorpa > Panorpa germanica. The sequence goes on from OY783206.1 coordinate 15,471,285, forward strand.
GTTCAAAATAGCGTAAATCGCATTATTTTTTCTCAATTCGTCGTTATATCACTATTTCGACTTTCTGTGATAAAAACTGTAAAAGTTATGGGATTCTCTTCAAATTTTTTTTGGATTTTTGCTCATAACTCGAATACGCTTCAATAGCAATGTGAACTATAGGCCTAAATCAATGTAAGGAGGCGGTATTCGCACATGTCTAGTACATTGTTTTTTTGTAGCTATAAGATTTCACAAGTAACAGCGATTTTTTTAAAAATATTTTCTGATTCTCAGTCAATTTTATATGGAGAATGTTCAAAATAGTGTAAATCGCATTCATTTTTCTCAATTCGTCGTTTTAGCACTATTTCAACTTTTTGTGATAAAAACTGTAAAAGTTATGGGATTTTCTTCAAATTTTTTTTGGATTTTTGCTCATAACTCGAATACGCTTCAATAGCAATGTGAACTATAGGCCTAAATCTATGTAAGGAGGCGGTATTCGCACATGTCTAGTACATTGTTTTTTTGTAGCTATAAGATTTCACAAGAAACAGCGATTTTTTTAAAAATATTTTCTGATTCTTAGTCAATTTTATATGGAGAATGTTCAAAATAGCGTAAATCGCATTATTTTTTCTCAATTCGTCGTTTTAGCACTATTTCAACTTTCTGTGATAAAAACTGTAAGAGTTATGGGATTTTCATCAAATTTTTTTTGGATTTTTGCTCATAACTCGAATACGCTTCAATAGCAATGTGAACTATAGGCCTAAATCTATGTAAGGAGGCGGTATTCGCACATGTCTAGTACATTGTTTTTTTGTAGCTATAAGATTTCACAAGTAACAGCGATTTTTTTAAAAATATTTTCTGATTCTCAGTCAATATTATATGGAGAATGTTCAAAATAGCGTAAATCGCATTATTTTTTCTCAATTTGTCGTTTTAGCACTATTTCAACTTTCTGTGATAAAAACTGTAAAAGTTATGGGATTTTCTTCAAATTTTTTTTGGATTTTTGCTCATAACTCGAATACGCTTCAATAGCAATGTGAACTATAGGCCTAAATCTATGTAAGGAGGCGGTATTCGCACATGTCTAGTACATTGTTTTTTTGTAGCTATAAGATTTCACAAGTAACAGCGATTTTTTTTAAAATATTTTCTGATTCTCTGTCAATTTTATATGGAGAATGTTCAAAATAGCGTAAATCGCATTATTTTTTCTCAATTCGTTTAGCACTATTTCAACTTTCTGTGATAAAAACTGTAAAAGTTATGGGATTTTCTTCAATTTTTTTTTGGATTTTTGCTCATAACTCGAATACGCTGCAATAGCAATGTGAACTATAGGCCTAAATCTATGTAAGGAGGTGGTATTCGCACATGTCTAGTACATTGTTCTTTTGTAGCTGTAAGATTTCACAAGTAACAGCGATTTTTTTAAAATATTTTCTGATTCTTATTCAATTTTATATGGAGAATGTTCAAAATAGCGTAAATCGCATTATTTTTTCTCAATTAGTCGTTTTATCACTATTTCGACTTTCTGTGATAAAAACTGTAAAAGTTATGGGATTTTCTTCAAATTTTTTTTGGATTTTTGCTCATAACTCGAATACGCTTCAGTAGCAATGTGAACTATAGGCCTAAATCTATGTAAGGAGGCGGTATTCGCACATGTCTAGTACATTCTTTTTTTGTAGCTATAAGATTTCACAAGTAACAGCGATTTTTTTAAAAATATTTTCTGATTCTCAGTCAATTTTATATGGAGAATGTTCAAAATAGCGTAAATCGCATTATTTTTTCTCAATTCGTCGTTTTAGCACTATTTCAACTTTCTGTGATAAAAACTGTAAAAGTTATGGGATTTTCTTCAAATTTTTATTGGATTTTTGCTCATAACTCGAATACGCTTCAATAGCAATGTGAACTATAGGCCTAAATCTATGTAAGGAGGCGGTATTCGCACATGTCTAGTACATTGTTCTTTTGTAGCTGTAAGATTTCACAAGTAACAGCGATTTTTTTAAAAATATTTTCTGATTCTTAGTCAATTTTATATGGAGAATGTTCAAAATAGCGTAAATCGCATTATTTTTTCTCAATTCGTCGTTATATCACTATTTCGACTTTCTGTGATAAAAACTGTAAAAGTTATGGGATTTTCTTCAAATTTTTTTTGGATTTTTGCTCATAACTCGAATACGCTTCAATAGCAATGTGAACTATAGGCCTAAATCTATGTAAGGAGGCGGTATTCGCACATGTCTAGTACATTGTTTTTTTGTAGCTATAAGATTTCACAAGTAACAGCGATTTTTTTAAAAATATTTTCTGATTCTCAGTCAATTTTATATGGAGAATGTTCAAAATAGTGTAAATCGCATTATTTTTTCTCAATTCGTCGTTTTAGCACTATTTCAACTTTTTGTGATAAAAACTGTAAAAGTTATGGGATTTTCTTCAAATTTCTTTTGGATTTTTGCTCATAACTCGAATACGCTTCAATAGCAATGTGAACTATAGGCCTAAATCTATGTAAGGAGGCGGTATTCGCACATGTCTAGTACATTGTTTTTTTGTAGCTATAAGATTTCACAAGTAACAGCGATTTTTTTAAAAATATTTTCTGATTCTCAGTCAATTTTATATGGAGAATGTTCAAAATAGCGTAAATCGCATTATTTTTTCTCAATTCGTCGTTTTAGCACTATTTCAACTTTCTGTGATAAAAACTGTAAAAGTTATGGGATTTTCTTCAATTTTTTTTTGGATTTTTGCTCATAACTCGAATACGCTTTAATAGCAATGTGAGCTATAGGCTTAAATCTATGTAAGGAGGCGGTATTCGCACATGTCTAGTACATTGTTTTTTTGTAGCTATAAGATTTCACAAGTAACAGCGATTTTTTTTAAATATTTTCTGATTCTCAGTCAATTTTATATGGAGAATGTTCAAAATAGCGTAAATCGTATTATTTTTTCTCAATTCGACGTTTTAGCACTATTTCAACTTTCTGTGATAAAAACTGTAAAAGTTATGGGATTTTCTTCAAATTTTTTTTGGATTTTTGCTCGTAACTCGAATACGCTTCAATAGCAATGTGAACTATAGGCCTAAATCTATGTAAGGAGGCGGTATTCGCACATGTGTAGTACATTGTTTTTTTGTAGCTATAAGATTTCATAAGTAACAGCGATTTTTTTAAAAATATTTTCTGATTCTCAGTCAATTTTATATGGAGAATGTTCAAAATAGCGTAAATCGCATTATTTTTTCTCAATTCGTCGTTTTAGCACTATTTCAACTTTCTGTGATAAAAACTGTAAAAGTTATGGGATTTTCTTCAAATTTTTTTTGGATTATTGCTCATAACTCTAATACGCTTCAATAGCAATGAGAACTATAGGCCTAAATCTATGTAAGGAGGTGGTATTCGCACATGTCTAGTACATTGTTTTTTTGTAGCTGTAAGATTTCACAAGTAACAGTGATTTTTTTAAAAAATATTTTCTGATTCTCAGTCAATTTTATATGGAGAATGTTCAAAATAGCGTAAATCGCATTATATTTTCTCAATTCGTCGTTTTAGCACTATTTCAACTTTCTGTGATAAAAACTGTAAAAGTTATGGGATTTTCATCAAATTTTTTTTGGATTTTTGCTCATAACTCGAATACGCTTCAATAGCAATGTGAACTGTAGGCCTAAATCTATGTAAGGAGGCGGTATTCGCACATGTCTATTACATTGCTTTTTTGTAGCTATAAGATTTCACAAGTAACAGCGATTTTTTTAAAAATATTTTCTGATTCTCAGTCAATTTTATATGGAGAATGTTCAAAATAGCGTAAATCGCATTATTTTTTCTCAATTCGTCGTTTTAGCACTATTTCAACTTTCTGTGATAAAAACTGTAAAAGTTATGGGATTTTCTTCAAATTTTTTTTGGATTTTTGCTCATAACTCGAATACGCTTCAATAGCAATGTGAACTATAGGCCTAAATCAATGTAAGGAGGCGGTATTCGCACATGTCTAGTACATTGTTTTTTTGTAGCTATAAGATTTCACAAGTAACAGCGATTTTTTTAAAAATATTTTCTGATTCTCAGTCAATTTTATATGGAGAATGTTCAAAATAGTGTAAATCGCATTCATTTTTCTCAATTCGTCGTTTTAGCACTATTTCAACTTTTTGTGATAAAAACTGTAAAAGTTATGGGATTTTCTTCAAATTTTTTTTGGATTTTTGCTCATAACTCGAATACGCTTCAATAGCAATGTGAACTATAGGCCTAAATCTATGTAAGGAGGCGGTATTCGCACATGTCTAGTACATTGTTTTTTTGTAGCTATAAGATTTCACAAGAAACAGCGATTTTTTTAAAAATATTTTCTGATTCTTAGTCAATTTTATATGGAGAATGTTCAAAATAGCGTAAATCGCATTATTTTTTCTCAATTCGTCGTTTTAGCACTATTTCAACTTTCTGTGATAAAAACTGTAAGAGTTATGGGATTTTCATCAAATTTTTTTTGGATTTTTGCTCATAACTCGAATACGCTTCAATAGCAATGTGAACTATAGGCCTAAATCTATGTAAGGAGGCGGTATTCGCACATGTCTAGTACATTGTTTTTTTGTAGCTATAAGATTTCACAAGTAACAGCGATTTTTTTAAAAATATTTTCTGATTCTCAGTCAATATTATATGGAGAATGTTCAAAATAGCGTAAATCGCATTATTTTTTCTCAATTCGTCGTTTTAGCACTATTTCAACTTTCTGTGATAAAAACTGTAAAAGTTATGGGATTTTCTTCAATTTTTTTTTGGATTTTTGCTCATAACTCGAATACGCTGCAATAGCAATGTGAACTATAGGCCTAAATCTATGTAAGGAGGTGGTATTCGCACATGTCTAGTACATTGTTCTTTTGTAGCTGTAAGATTTCACAAGTAACAGCGATTTTTTTAAAAATATTTTCTGATTCTTATTCAATTTTATATGGAGAATGTTCAAAATAGCGTAAATCGCATTATTTTTTCTCAATTAGTCGTTTTATCACTATTTCGACTTTCTGTGATAAAAACTGTAAAAGTTATGGGATTTTCTTCAAATTTTTTTTGGATTTTTGCTCATAACTCGAATACGCTTCAGTAGCAATGTGAACTATAGGCCTAAATCTATGTAAGGAGGCGGTATTCGCACATGTCTAGTACATTCTTTTTTTGTAGCTATAAGATTTCACAAGTAACAGCGATTTTTTTAAAAATATTTTCTGATTCTCAGTCAATTTTATATGGAGAATGTTCAAAATAGCGTAAATCGCATTATTTTTTCTCAATTCGTCGTTTTAGCACTATTTCAACTTTCTGTGATAAAAACTGTAAAAGTTATGGGATTTTCTTCAAATTTTTATTGGATTTTTGCTCATAACTCGAATACGCTTCAATAGCAATGTGAACTATAGGCCTAAATCTATGTAAGGAGGCGGTATTCGCACATGTCTAGTACATTGTTCTTTTGTAGCTGTAAGATTTCACAAGTAACAGCGATTTTTTTAAAAATATTTTCTGATTCTTAGTCAATTTTATATGGAGAATGTTCAAAATAGCGTAAATCGCATTATTTTTTCTCAATTCGTCGTTATATCACTATTTCGACTTTCTGTGATAAAAACTGTAAAAGTTATGGGATTTTCTTCAAATTTTTTTTGGATTTTTGCTCATAACTCGAATACGCTTCAATAGCAATGTGAACTATAGGCCTAAATCTATGTAAGGAGGCGGTATTCGCACATGTCTAGTACATTGTTTTTTTGTAGCTATAAGATTTCACAAGTAACAGCGATTTTTTTAAAAATATTTTCTGATTCTCAGTCAATTTTATATGGAGAATGTTCAAAATAGTGTAAATCGCATTATTTTTTCTCAATTCGTCGTTTTAGCACTATTTCAACTTTTTGTGATAAAAACTGTAAAAGTTATGGGATTTTCTTCAAATTTCTTTTGGATTTTTGCTCATAACTCGAATACGCTTCAATAGCAATGTGAACTATAGGCCTAAATCTATGTAAGGAGGCGGTATTCGCACATGTCTAGTACATTGTTTTTTTGTAGCTATAAGATTTCACAAGTAACAGCGATTTTTTTAAAAATATTTTCTGATTCTCAGTCAATTTTATATGGAGAATGTTCAAAATAGCGTAAATCGCATTATTTTTTCTCAATTCGTCGTTTTAGCACTATTTCAACTTTCTGTGATAAAAACTGTAAAAGTTATGGGATTTTCTTCAATTTTTTTTTGGATTTTTGCTCATAACTCGAATACGCTTTAATAGCAATGTGAGCTATAGGCTTAAATCTATGTAAGGAGGCGGTATTCGCACATGTCTAGTACATTGTTTTTTTGTAGCTATAAGATTTCACAAGTAACAGCGATTTTTTTTAAATATTTTCTGATTCTCAGTCAATTTTATATGGAGAATGTTCAAAATAGCGTAAATCGTATTATTTTTTCTCAATTCGACGTTTTAGCACTATTTCAACTTTCTGTGATAAAAACTGTAAAAGTTATGGGATTTTCTTCAAATTTTTTTTGGATTTTTGCTCGTAACTCGAATACGCTTCAATAGCAATGTGAACTATAGGCCTAAATCTATGTAAGGAGGCGGTATTCGCACATGTGTAGTACATTGTTTTTTTGTAGCTATAAGATTTCATAAGTAACAGCGATTTTTTTAAAAATATTTTCTGATTCTCAGTCAATTTTATATGGAGAATGTTCAAAATAGCGTAAATCGCATTATTTTTTCTCAATTCGTCGTTTTAGCACTATTTCAACTTTCTGTGATAAAAACTGTAAAAGTTATGGGATTTTCTTCAAATTTTTTTTGGATTATTGCTCATAACTCTAATACGCTTCAATAGCAATGAGAACTATAGGCCTAAATCTATGTAAGGAGGTGGTATTCGCACATGTCTAGTACATTGTTTTTTTGTAGCTGTAAGATTTCACAAGTAACAGTGATTTTTTTAAAAAATATTTTCTGATTCTCAGTCAATTTTATATGGAGAATGTTCAAAATAGCGTAAATCGCATTATATTTTCTCAATTCGTCGTTTTAGCACTATTTCAACTTTCTGTGATAAAAACTGTAAAAGTTATGGGATTTTCATCAAATTTTTTTTGGATTTTTGCTCATAACTCGAATACGCTTCAATAGCAATGTGAACTGTAGGCCTAAATCTATGTAAGGAGGCGGTATTCGCACATGTCTATTACATTGCTTTTTTGTAGCTATAAGATTTCACAAGTAACAGCGATTTTTTTAAAAATATTTTCTGATTCTCAGTCAATTTTATATGGAGAATGTTCAAAATAGCGTAAATCGCATTATTTTTTCTCAATTCGTCGTTTTAGCACTATTTCAACTTTCTGTGATAAAAACTGTAAAAGTTATGGGATTTTCTTCAAATTTTTATTGGATTTTTGCTCATAACTCGAATACGCTTCAATAGCAATGTGAACTATAGGCCTAAATCTATGTAAGGAGGCGGTATTCGCACATTGTTCTTTTGTAGCTGTAAGATTTCACAAGTAACAGCGATTTTTTTAAAAATATTTTCTGATTCTTAGTCAATTTTATATGGAGAATGTTCAAAATAGCGTAAATCGCATTATTTTTTCTCAATTCGTCGTTATATCACTATTTCGACTTTCTGTGATAAAAACTGTAAAAGTTATGGGATTTTCTTCAAATTTTTTTTGGATTTTTGCTCATAACTCGAATACGCTTCAATAGCAATGTGAACTATAGGCCTAAATCAATGTAAGGAGGCGGTATTCGCACATGTCTAGTACATTGTTTTTTTGTAGCTATAAGATTTCACAAGTAACAGCGATTTTTTTAAAAATATTTTCTGATTCTCAGTCAATTTTATATGGAGAATGTTCAAAATAGTGTAAATCGCATTCATTTTTCTCAATTCGTCGTTTTAGCACTATTTCAACTTTTTGTGATAAAAACTGTAAAAGTTATGGGATTTTCTTCAAATTTTTTTTGGATTTTTGCTCATAACTCGAATACGCTTCAATAGCAATGTGAACTATAGGCCTAAATCTATGTAAGGAGGCGGTATTCGCACATGTCTAGTACATTGTTTTTTTGTAGCTATAAGATTTCACAAGAAACAGCGATTTTTTTAAAAATATTTTCTGATTCTTAGTCAATTTTATATGGAGAATGTTCAAAATAGCGTAAATCGCATTATTTTTTCTCAATTCGTCGTTTTAGCACTATTTCAACTTTCTGTGATAAAAACTGTAAGAGTTATGGGATTTTCATCAAATTTTTTTTGGATTTTTGCTCATAACTCGAATACGCTTCAATAGCAATGTGAACTATAGGCCTAAATCTATGTAAGGAGGCGGTATTCGCACATGTCTAGTACATTGTTTTTTTGTAGCTATAAGATTTCACAAGTAACAGCGATTTTTTTAAAAATATTTTCTGATTCTCAGTCAATATTATATGGAGAATGTTCAAAATAGCGTAAATCGCATTATTTTTTCTCAATTCGTCGTTTTAGCACTATTTCAACTTTCTGTGATAAAAACTGTAAAAGTTATGGGATTTTCTTCAAATTTTTTTTGGATTTTTGCTCATAACTCGAATACGCTTCAATAGCAATGTGAACTATAGGCCTAAATCTATGTAAGGAGGCGGTATTCGCACATGTCTAGTACATTGTTTTTTTGTAGCTATAAGATTTCACAAGTAACAGCGATTTTTTTTAAAATATTTTCTGATTCTCTGTCAATTTTATATGGAGAATGTTCAAAATAGCGTAAATCGCATTATTTTTTCTCAATTCGTTTAGCACTATTTCAACTTTCTGTGATAAAAACTGTAAAAGTTATGGGATTTTCTTCAATTTTTTTTTGGATTTTTGCTCATAACTCGAATACGCTGCAATAGCAATGTGAACTATAGGCCTAAATCTATGTAAGGAGGTGGTATTCGCACATGTCTAGTACATTGTTCTTTTGTAGCTGTAAGATTTCACAAGTAACAGCGATTTTTTTAAAAATATTTTCTGATTCTTAGTCAATTTTATATGGAGAATGTTCAAAATAGCGTAAATCGCATTATTTTTTCTCAATTCGTCGTTTTATCACTATTTCGACTTTCTGTGATAAAAACTGTAAAAGTTATGGGATTTTCTTCAAATTTTTTTTGGATTTTTGCTCATAACTCGAATACTCTTCAGTAGCAATGTGAACTATAGGCCTAAATCTATGTAAGGAGGCGGTATTCGCACATGTCTAGTACATTCTTTTTTTGTAGCTATAAGATTTCACAAGTAACAGCGATTTTTTTAAAAATATTTTCTGATTCTCAGTCAATTTTATATGGAGAATGTTCAAAATAGTGTAAATCGCATTCATTTTTCTCAATTCGTCGTTTTAGCACTATTTCAACTTTTTGTGATAAAAACTGTAAAAGTTATGGGATTTTCTTCAAATTTTTTTTGGATTTTTGCTCATAACTCGAATACGCTTCAATAGCAATGTGAACTATAGGCCTAAATCTATGTAAGGAGGCGGTATTCGCACATGTCTAGTACATTGTTTTTTTGTAGCTATAAGATTTCACAAGTAACAGCGATTTTTTTAAAAATATTTTCTGATTCTTAGTCAATTTTATATGGAGAATGTTCAAAATAGCGTAAATCGCATTATTTTCTCAATTCGTCGTTTTAGCACTATTTCAACTTTCTGTGATAAAAACTGTAAGAGTTATGGGATTTTCATCAAATTTTTTTTGGATTTTTGCTCATAACTCGAATACGCTTCAATAGCAATGTGAACTATAGGCCTAAATCTATGTAAGGAGGCGGTATTCGCACATGTCTAGTACATTGTTTTTTTGTAGCTATAAGATTTCACAAGTAACAGCGATTTTTTTAAAAATATTTTCTGATTCTCAGTCAATATTATATGGAGAATGTTCAAAATAGCGTAAATCGCATTATTTTTTCTCAATACGTCGTTTTAGCACTATTTCAACTTTCTGTGATAAAAACTGTAAAAGTTATGGGATTTTCTTCAAATTTTTTTTGGATTTTTGCTCATAACTCGAATACGCTTCAATAGCAATGTGAACTATAGGCCTAAATCTATGTAAGGAGGCGGTATTCGCACATGTCTAGTACATTGTTTTTTTGTAGCTATAAGATTTCACAAGTAACAGCGATTTTTTTAAAAATATTTTCTGATTCTCTGTCAATTTTATATGGAGAATGTTCAAAATAGCGTAAATCGCATTATTTTTTCTCAATTCGTTTAGCACTATTTCAACTTTCTGTGATAAAAACTGTAAAAGTTATGGGATTTTCTTCAATTTTTTTTTGGATTTTTGCTCATAACTCGAATACGCTGCAATAGCAATGTGAACTATAGGCCTAAATCTATGTAAGGAGGTGGTATTCGCACATGTCTAGTACATTGTTCTTTTGTAGCTGTAAGATTTCACAAGTAACAGCGATTTTTTTAAAAATATTTTCTGATTCTTAGTCAATTTTATATGGAGAATGTTCAAAATAGCGTAAATCGCATTATTTTTTCTCAATTCGTCGTTTTATCACTATTTCGACTTTCTGTGATAAAAACTGTAAAAGTTATGGGATTTTCTTCAAATTTTTTTTGGATTTTTGCTCATAACTCGAATACGCTTCAGTAGCAATGTGAACTATAGGCCTAAATCTATGTAAGGAGGCGGTATTCGCACATGTCTAGTACATTGTTTTTTTGTAGCTATAAGATTTCACAAGTAACAGCGATTTTTTTAAAAATATTTTCTGATTCTCAGTCAATTTTATATGGAGAATGTTCAAAATAGCGTAAATCGCATTATATTTTCTCAATTCGTCGTTTTAGCACTATTTCAACTTTCTGTGATAAAAACTGTAAAAGTTATGGGATTTTCATCAAATTTTTTTTGGATTTTTGCTCATAACTCGAATACGCTTCAATAGCAATGTGAACTATAGGCCTAAATCTATGTAAGGAGGCGGTATTCGCACATGTCTAGTACATTGTTTTTTTGTAGCTATAAGATTTCACAAGTAACAGCGATTATTTTTTAAATATTTTCTGATTCTCAGTCAATTTTATATGGAGAATGTTCAAAATAGCGTTAATCGCATTATTTTTTCTCAATTCGTCGTTTTAGCACTATTTCAACTTTCTGTGATAAAAACTGTAAAAGTTATGGGATTTTCTTCAAATTTTTTTTGGATTTTTGCTCATAACTCGAATACGCTTCAATAGCAATGTGAACTATAGGCCTAAATCTATGTAAGGAGGCGGTATTCGCACATGTCTAGTACATTGTTTTTTTGTAGCTATAAGATTTCACAAGTAACAGCTATTTTTTTTTAAATATTTTCTGATTCTCAGTCAATTTTATATGGAGAATGTTCAAAATAGCGTAAATCGTATTATTTTTTCTCAATTCGTCGTTTTAGCACTATTTCAACTTTCTGTGATAAAAACTGTAAAAGTTATGGGATTTTCTTCAATTTTTTTTTGGATTTTTGCTCATAACTCGAATACGCTTTAATAGCAATGTGAGCTATAGGCCTAAATCTATGTAAGGAGGCGGTATTCGCACATGTCTAGTACATTGTTTTTTTGTAGCTATAAGATTTCACAAGTAACAGCGATTATTTTTTAAATATTTTCTGATTCTCAGTCAATTTTATATGGAGAATGTTCAAAATAGCGTAAATCGCATTATTTTTTCTCAATTCGTCGTTTTAGCACTATTTCAACTTTCTGTGATAAAAACTGTAAAAGTTATGGGATTTTCTTCAAATTTTTTTTGGATTTTTGCTCGTAACTCGAATACGCTTCAATAGCAATGTGAACTATAGGCCTAAATCTATGTAAGGAGGCGGTATTCGCACATGTGTAGTACATTGTTTTTTTGTAGCTATAAGATTTCACAAGTAACAGCGATTTTTTTAAAAATATTTTCTGATTCTCAGTCAATTTTATATGGAGAATGTTCAAAATAGCGTAAATCGCATTATTTTTCTCAATTCGTCGTTTTAGCACTATTTCAACTTTTTGTGATAGAAACTGTAAGAGTTATGGGATTTTCATCAAATTTTTTTTGGATTTTTGCTCATAACTCGAATACGCTTCAATAGCAATGTGAAATATAGGCCTAAATCTATGTAAGGAGGCGGTATTCGCACATGTCTAGTACATTGTTCTTTTGTAGCTGTAAGATTTCACAAGTAACAGCGATTTTTTTAAAAATATTTTCTGATTCTCAGTCAATTTTATATGGAGAATGTTCAAAATAGTGTAAATCGCATTATTTTTTCTCAATTCGTCGTTTTAGCACTATTTCAACTTTCTGTGATAAAAACTGTAAAAGTTATGGGATTTTCTTCAAATTTTTTTTGGATTTTTGCTCATAACTCGAATACGCTTCAATAGCAATGTGAACTATAGGCCTAAATCTATGTAAGGAGGCGGTATTCGCACATGTCTAGTACATTGTTTTTTTGTAGCTATAAGATTTCACAAGTAACAGCGATTTTTTTTAAAATATTTTCTGATTCTCTGTCAATTTTATATGGAGAATGTTCAAAATAGCGTAAATCGCATTATTTTTTCTCAATTCGTTTAGCACTATTATAACTTTCTGTGATAAAAACTGTAAAAGTTATGGGATTTTCTTCAATTTTTTTTTGGATTTTTGCTCATAACTCGAATACGCTGCAATAGCAATGTGAACTATAGGCCTAAATCTATGTAAGGAGGCGGTATTCGCACATCTCTAGTACATTGTTTTTTTGTAGCTATAAGATTTCACAAGTAACAGCGATTTTTTTAAAAATATTTTCTGATTCTCAGTCATTTTTATATGGAGAATGTTCAAAATAGCATAAATCGCATTATATTTTCTCAATTCGTCGTTTTAGCACTATTTCAACTTTCTGTGATAAAAACTGTAAAAGTTATGGGATTTTCATCAAATTTTTTTGGATTTTTGCTCATAACTCGAATACGCTTCAATAGCAATGTGAACTATAGGCCTAAATCTATGTAAGGAGGCGGTATTCGCACATGTCTAGTACATTGTTTTTTTGTAGCTATAAGATTTCACAAGTAACAGCGATTTTTTTAAAAATATTTTCTGATTCTCAGTCAATTTTATATGGAGAATGTTCAAAATAGCGTTAATCGCATTATTTTTTCTCAATTCGTCGTTTTAGCACTATTTCAACTTTCTGTGATAAAAACTGTAAAAGTTATGGATTTTCTTCAAATTTTTTTTGGATTTTTGCTCATAACTCGAATACGCTTCAATAGCAATGTGAACTATAGGCCTAAATCTATGTAAGGAGGCGGTATTCGCACATGTCTAGTACATTGTTTTTTTTGTAGCTATAAGATTTCACAAGTAACAGCTATTTTTTTTTAAATATTTTCTGATTCTCAGTCAATTTTATATGGAGAATGTTCAAAATAGCGTAAATCGCATTATTTTTTCTCAATTCGTCGTTTTAGCACTATTTCAACTTTCTGTGATAAAAACTGTAAAAGTTATGGGATTTTCTTCAATTTTTTTTTGGATTTTTGCTCATAACTCGAATACGCTTTAATAGCAATGTGAGCTATAGGCCTAAATCTATGTAAGGAGGCGGTATTCGCACATGTCTAGTACATTGTTTTTTTGTAGCTATAAGATTTCACAAGTAACAGCGATTATTTTTTAAATATTTTCTGATTCTCAGTCAATTTTATATGGAGAATGTTCAAAATAGCGTAAATCGCATTATTTTTTCTCAATTCGTCGTTTTAGCACTATTTCAACTTTCTGTGATAAAAACTGTAAAAGTTATGGATTTTCTTCAAATTTTTTTTGGATTTTTGCTCGTAACTCGAATACGCTTCAATAGCAATGTGAACTATAGGCCTAAATCTATGTAAGGAGGCGGTATTCGCACATGTGTAGTACATTGTTTTTTTGTAGCTATAAGATTTCACAAGTAACAGCGATTTTTTAAAAATATTTTCTGATTCTCAGTCAATTTTATATGGAGAATGTTCAAAATAGCGTAAATCGCATTATTTTTCTCAATTCGTCGTTTTAGCACTATTTCAACTTTTTGTGATAGAAACTGTAAGAGTTATGGGATTTTCATCAAATTTTTTTTGGATTTTTGCTCATAACTCGAATACGCTTCAATAGCAATGTGAACTATAGGCCTAAATCTATGTAAGGAGGCGGTATTCGCACATGTCTAGTACATTGTTTTTTTGTAGCTATAAGATTTCACAAGTAACAGCGATTATTTTTTAAATATTTTCTGATTCTCAGTCAATTTTATATGGAGAATGTTCAAAATAGCGTAAATCGCATTATTTTTTCTCAATTCGTCGTTTTAGCACTATTTCAACTTTCTGTGATAAAAACTGTAAGAGTTATGGGATTTTCATCAAATTTTTTTTTGATTTTTGCTCATAACTCGAATACGCTTAAGTAGCAATGTGAACTATAGGCCTAAATCTATGTAAGGAGGCGGTATTCGCACATGTCTAGTACATTGTTTTTTTGTAGCTATAAGATTTCACAAGTAACAGCGATTTTTTTAAAAATATTTTCTGATTCTCAGTCAATTTTATATGGAGAATGTTCAAAATAGCATAAATCGCATTATATTTTCTCAATTCGTCGTTTTAGCACTATTTCAACTTTCTGTGATAAAAACTGTAAAAGTTATGGGATTTTCATCAAATTTTTTTGGATTTTTGCTCATAACTCGAATACGCTTCAATAGCAATGTGAACTATAGGCCTAAATCTATGTAAGGAGGCGGTATTCGCACATGTCTAGTACATTGTTTTTTTGTAGCTATAAGATTTCACAAGTAACAGCGATTTTTTTTTAAATATTTTCTGATTCTCAGTCAATTTTATATGGAGAATGTTCAAAATAGCGTTAATCGCATTATTTTTTCTCAATTCGTCGTTTTAGCACTATTTCAACTTTCTGTGATAAAAACTGTAAAAGTTATGGGATTTTCTTCAAATTTTTTTTGGATTTTTGCTCATAACTCGAATACGCTTCAATAGCAATGTGAACTATAGGCCTAAATCTATGTAAGGAGGCGGTATTCGCACATGTCTAGTACATTGTTTTTTTGTAGCTATAAGATTTCACAAGTAACAGCTATTTTTTTTTAAATATTTTCTGATTCTCAGTCAATTTTATATGGAGAATGTTCAAAATAGCGTAAATCGCATTATTTTTTCTCAATTCGTCGTTTTAGCACTATTTCAACTTTCTGTGATAAAAACTGTAAAAGTTATGGGATTTTCTTCAATTTTTTTTTGGATTTTTGCTCATAACTCGAATACGCTTTAATAGCAATGTGAGCTATAGGCCTAAATCTATGTAAGGAGGCGGTATTCGCACATGTCTAGTACATTGTTTTTTGTAGCTATAAGATTTCACAAGTAACAGCGATTATTTTTTAAATATTTTCTGATTCTCAGTCAATTTTATATGGAGAATGTTCAAAATAGCGTAAATCGCATTATTTTTTCTCAATTCGTCGTTTTAGCACTATTTCAACTTTCTGTGATAAAAACTGTAAAAGTTATGGGATTTTCTTCAAATTTTTTTTGGATTTTTGCTCGTAACTCGAATACGCTTCAATAGCAATGTGAACTATAGGCCTAAATCTATGTAAGGAGGCGGTATTCGCACATGTGTAGTACATTGTTTTTTTGTAGCTATAAGATTTCACAAGTAGCAGCGATTTTTTTAAAAATATTTTCTGATTCTCAGTCAATTTTATATGGAGAATGTTCAAAATAGCGTAAATCGCATTATTTTTCTCAATTCGTCGTTTTAGCACTATTTCAACTTTTTGTGATAGAAACTGTAAGAGTTATGGGATTTTCATCAAATTTTTTTTGGATTTTTGCTCATAACTCGAATACGCTTCAATAGCAATGTGAACTATAGGCCTAAATCTATGTAAGGAGGCGGTATTCGCACATGTCTAGTACATTGTTCTTTTGTAGCTGTAAGATTTCACAAGTAACAGCGATTTTTTTAAAAATATTTTCTGATTCTTAGTCAATTTTATATGGAGAATGTTCAAAATAGCGTAAATCGCATTATTTTTTCTCAATTCGTCGTTATATCACTATTTCGACTTTCTGTGATAAAAACTGTAAAAGTTATGGGATTTTCTTCAAATTTTTTTTGGATTTTTGCTCATAACTCGAATACGCTTCAATAGCAATGTGAACTATATGCCTAAATCTATGTAAGGAGGCGGTATTCGCACATGTCTAGTACATTGTTTTTTTGTAGCTATAAGATTTCACAAGTAACAGCGATTTTTTTAAAAATATTTTCTGATTCTCAGTCAATTTTATATGGAGAATGTTCAAAATAGTGTAAATCGCATTCATTTTTCTCAATTCGTCGTTTTAGCACTATTTCAACTTTTTGTGATAAAAACTGTAAAAGTTATGGGATTTTCTTCAAATTTTTTTTGGATTTTTGCTCATAACTCGAATACGCTTCAATAGCAATGTGAACTATAGGCCTAAATCTATGTAAGGAGGCGGTATTCGCACATGTCTAGTACATTGTTTTTTTTGTAGCTATAAGATTTCACAAGTAACAGCGATTTTTTTAAAATATTTTCTGATTCTTAGTCAATTTTATATGGAGAATGTTCAAAATAGCGTAAATCGCATTATTTTTTCTCAATTCGTCGTTTTAGCACTATTTCAACTTTCTGTGATAAAAACTGTAAGAGTTATGGGATTTTCATCAAATTTTTTTGGATTTTTGCTCATAACTCGAATACGCTTCAATAGCAATGTGAACTATAGGCCTAAATCTATGTAACGAGGCGGTATTCGCACATGTCTAGTACATTGTTTTTTTGTAGCTATAAGATTTCACAAGTAACAGCGATTTTTTAAAATATTTTCTGATTCTCAGTCAATATTATATGGAGAATGTTCAAAATAGCGTAAATCGCATTATTTTTTCTCAATTCGTCGTTTTAGCACTATTTCAACTTTCTGTGATAAAAACTGTAAAAGTTATGGGATTTTCTTCAAATTTTTTTGGATTTTTGCTCATAACTCGAATACGCTTCAATAGCAATGTGAACTATAGGCCTAAATCTATGTAAGGAGGCGGTATTCGCACATGTCTAGTACATTGTTTTTTTGTAGCTATAAGATTTCACAAGTAACAGCGATTTTTTTAAAAATATTTTCTGATTCTCTGTCAATTTTATATGGAGAATGTTCAAAATAGCGTAAATCGCATTATTTTTTCTCAATTCGTCGTTTTAGCACTATTTCAACTTTCTGTGATAAAAACTGTAAGAGGTATGGGATTTTCATCAAATTTTTTTGGATTTTTGCTCATAACTCGAATACGCTTCAATAGCAATGTGAACTATAGGCCTAAATCTATGTAAGGAGGCGGTATTCGCACATGTCTAGTACATTGTTTTTTTGTAGCTATAAGATTTCACAAGTAACAGCGATTTTTTTAAAAATATTTTCTGATTCTCAGTCAATATTATATGGAGAATGTTCAAAATAGCGTAAATCGCATTATTTTTTCTCAATTCGTCGTTTTAGCACTATTTCAACTTTCTGTGATAAAAACTGTAAAAGTTATGGGATTTTCTTCAAATTTTTTTTGGATTTTTGCTCATAACTCGAATACGCTTCAATAGCAATGTGAACTATAGGCCTAAATCTATGTAAGGAGGCGGTATTCGCACATGTCTAGTACATTGTTTTTTTGTAGCTATAAGATTTCACAAGTAACAGCGATTATTTTTTAAATATTTTCTGATTCTCAGTCAATTTTATATGGAGAATGTTCAAAATAGCGTTAATCGCATTATTTTTTCTCAATTCGTCGTTTTAGCACTATTTCAACTTTCTGTGATAAAAACTGTAAAAGTTATGGGATTTTCTTCAAATTTTTTTTGGATTTTTGCTCATAACTCGAATACGCTTCAATAGCAATGTGAACTATAGGCCTAAATCTATGTAAGGAGGCGGTATTCGCACATGTCTAGTACATTGTTTTTTTGTAGCTATAAGATTTCACAAGTAACAGCTATTTTTTTTTAAATATTTTCTGATTCTCAGTCAATTTTATATGGAG